>OY821517.1:136182216-137512216 GCA_963682025.1 Cordilura impudica
AATTTTTAATTTTTAATTTTTAATTTTTAATTTTTAATTTTTAATATTTAATTTTTAATTTTTAATTTTTAATTTTTAATTTTTAATTTTTAATTTTTAATTTTTAATTTTTAATTTTTAATTTTTAATTTTTAATTTTTAATTTTTAATTTTTAATTTTTAATTTTTAATTTTTAATTTTTAATTTTTAATTTTTAATTTTTAATTTTTAATTTTTAATTTTTAATTTTTCATTTTTCATTTTCCATATTTCACTTTTCATTTTCCATTTTTCATTTTCCATTTATCATTTTTCATTTAACATTTTCCATTTTTCAGTTTTTATTTTTCATTTTTAGTTTTCCATTCTCCATTTTTAATTTTTCGTTTTCCGATTTCCATTTTCCATTTTTCATTTTCCATTTTTCAATTTTAATTTTTCATTTTTCATTTTCCATTTTTCATTTTTCATTTTTCATATTCCATTTTTCATTTTTCATTTTTAATTTATTAATTTTTCATTTTCCATTTGCCATTTTTAATTTAAAATTTTTCATTTTCCTTTTTCCATTTTTCATTTTTAATTTTCCATTTTCCATTTTTCATCTTTCATTTTTAATTTTTCATTTTCCATTTTTCATTTTCCATTTTTCAATTTCCATTTTCCATTTTTCATTTTTCATTTTTCATTTTCCATTTATCATTTTTCATTTTACATTTTACATTTTCCATTTTCCATTTTTCAATTTTCATTTTTCATTTTTAGTTTTCCATTTTCCATTTTTAATTTTTCGTTTTCCGTTTTCCATTTTCCATTTTCCATTTTTCGTTTTTCATTTTCCATTTTTCAATTTTAATTTTTCATTTTCCATTTTTCATTTTTCATTTTTCATTTTCCATATGCCATTTTCCATTTTTCATTTTTAATTTTCATTTTCCATTTATCAATTTCCATTTTACATTTTTCATTTCCGATTTTCAATTTTTCATTTTCCATTTTCCATTTTCCATTTTTCATCTTTAGTTTTTCAATTTTCGATTTTCATTTTCCATTTTTCAATTTTCAATTTCCATTTTCCATTTTCCATTTTCCATTTTCCATTTTCATTTTTCATTTTCAATTTTCCATTTTTCATTTTCCATTTTTTATTTTTCATTTTTCATTTTTCATTTTCCACTTTTCATTTTTATTAATTTTTAATATTTAATTTTAATTTTATTTTTTCAAGAGTTTTTTCAAAGTTTCATTCATAGCTTGTGAACCCTTTGACCGATTTTGACGATTTTAAATAGCAACTCCTTTGGGATGTTAATAAACGATTTTATACAAAAAAGAACGGTCCAGCTTATGCCGTTTTCTTTTCTGACAAAAAATGTCGCACTTTATTTGAATTTTTTTTTCGAAAAGTGTTTTTTTTTATATATTCTGAATTAACAGCAACCTTGTCTTATACATAAATTAAAACATCTAACAGTCAAGCCATCAAAGACCGCAAAAAATTGCAGCCATTGACTTCTGTCAGGTCATAGTGTGAGAATATTTCTCCATTGTTCCCCTTTTTTGAATATTTTCACCCTATGACTTTAAAGAGGATAATAATCAAAATTTTTTGCATTTTATGAATACAGCTCTTTGAGATCTTTCGATTGATGTATAAGATAAGGTCGCTCTTAATTTAGAATATATAAAAAATACACTTTTCGAAAAAAATGCAAACAGAATGCGACATTTTTGTCAGAAAAGAAAACGGCATTAGATATTGACGGCTTGATCGTGATTTCCACAGACAGACGGACAGACGGACAGACGGTCATCGGTAAATCAACTTCCCTTGTTATAAGGAATAAGAAAATATATTTTTTTGGTGCCTCAGGAATTTATTTCGATGCGTTACAAACGGAATGACAAACCTATATATACCCTCTGCCACTGAGGTGTGGAGGGTATAAAAATTAATGCAATGCCACTCAAATTTGGTTTATGCTTATTTTCTATACCCAATTAGTTGGACCAAAGAGATAGGGTTTTTAACCATGGTCTAAGGTATCGTATATTCGGTCTAGATCGACTGTAGTTTTCTTACTTGTTCTTTACGAGCGAATATATACACGGATAACAAGCATAAACAATAAAAGTAAGTAATCCCACCAAATAAAATTCGAACTTAAAGTACATTACACGCACTATTTTGAAATGTTTTGCATTAATATTAATTTTATATAAAATACGATGATATACGAACTCGTCAATGGTTCTTGAGTTATTGCTGAAAGCAAACAATCATCATCTGTATTAGATTGGCCATCAATAATTCCATATATAAATCCAATTAAAACAAGTAAGAGTGTTAAATTCGGCTGTGCCGAATCTTTGATACCCTCCACCTCGGTTTGAGTATTGATAATAAATGTAAACAAAATATTAGAAAAATATGCATGCGTTTCCGGTTATTTGACATAACTTCTCGTTTAATTTAGTTTTTGCTAATTAAATAGCTCGCCTTAACCTCCTTTGCAAAGGTAATGGTTGTGTAGGGTGGCTATACGCATTTAATCTAATTGGAGATGGCTGTATGGTTTCTTTTAACTGGCGAAATATTTTTTCATTGCGGCCATATAGGTCGGATGGAGTAACAAAATAATAACCAAAAAGAAAAAAAGCTCTCTCAATTTTTTTATTAAAATATTGCCATATTTGGAAAACAAAGAGAATAAATTTATAATAATAAAAATTAAATTAGGGATGCCGAACGAAAAAAGCCAAATGTCCCAAACATTTTAAATAAAATAATTTGTTTTCTTTATTTTCTGAAAAACCTCAAATATTCATCCAAAAAAAAATTGTGAAAAATAATATATGTATAAATAACATTCTCATCAAATTGCGTTTATTTATGTAACAATTTTTATGTTCGCCATTCTTAAACATCATTTGAGGCTTTCTAAAATTCATTGAATTTAAATTAATGTCTTCTGTAGTGCGAATTCAACGATCCGACAAAATTTCAACGATCCAACAATCGCAAAATATATCGACAGCTATTGTTGTTTGCACTGAGGATTAAGTGATTCACTAAGTACACACATCTTAGCGACAGTCGACAAATCTGGTTTTCTAATTATTTAAATTATATACGAGTGGCTTCTCTGTTAAAATAAGCGAAAAACACAAAGAAGAATAGAAAAAGACAAATTACTTCGTGTTTGACAGGATGATTTTATGTTTATGTTTAATATCTCTATTTTGTTTACTAATGTTTCTGTTTATTTATTTGAAAATGAAATAATGAATTGAATATGCTATTTAATTTCTTTATTTATATAAAAAAGTTTTTTAATAAAAGCAAAATATTTTCACTATTTTATGCTTTTTATTTATGTATGACGACATTTCAACCTAAAAATTTAAGTTTTTATCGACTGAATAAGCGACACAAAAATGGTTGTCGTTTTAGATAACAACAACAGCTGACTTTAACAATAGCGAATATCGTTTAAAAATTTTACTGATAATTTGGCTTTTCTTTTTTTTAACGATTCGACAATCGTTAAAAGAAGTTACTGAAAAGCTATTAATTTCTCCTGAATGCCAATATTTTTTTTTTAATGTAAACATTTTTTAAATGTAAACATATTTGGTGTTTTTTTGAAATTGCAATTTGTGTTTAACGAATAATATATTATATTAAAAGATGCAATTGATGTCTTTTAAACTTAAAATTATTATTTCCGACGTTTTGATATGATTTTCTGAAATTCAGTTAATATTTTCTAATTTATAATTGGAAATTTTAATTCCAGTTTTTAGAATTGATATTTTCTTAAATTTGAATGGAAAATTTAAAAAGTGCAATTTTGTATTTATGTGAATAATAATGCTTCAGTAATTATAAACAATTTTTAAAAATTAGATGTAATCGCAATCAGATATTTTGTAGGCAAAGCAGAATAATAGTTCTATATAACTATGTAGAACTGTTTTGAAATCAAAAAACTCATTGTTGTTTATAAAGACAACAAAAAGTTAATATGCCAAACTTATGTTCATATTTGTAAAAGAATAATGAAAAAACGTATGAAATAAAAGACCAGTCCGTGTATACTCTTAACATTGTGCTGTATGACATCTATTTGAAAATATTGACAATCATGTTAAAATGGGAATAGCTATTGCAAAGCTAATTAGAACAAAAATGTGGCGCCATCTACTGTGACGTAGTCACGCTGAGCAAAATGAAGTGACACTCTGTTAATGCAAAAGAAATGTATTTTCCCCACAACAAAATATTGCAGAATTTTATGTAAATAAAATAATATACCGATTTATTTCTAACATGCAGTTATTATGGACATACATATATTATTTGTATTATTTGATATGTGTATGTATGTATATGTAAATATTACACACAAAAACAAGTAAGAAAATTATAGTCGGTCTAGACCGACTATATGATACCCTATACCATGCGTTTAGAAACCCTACCTATTAGGCCCAACTAACTGGTCATAGAAAACAAGCAAAAACCAAATTTGAGTGGGATTTTTATTAATTTTTTTGGCTGCAGATATGAAAAAGTTCATATCGGATGCTATATCTATATGGGGACTTGGTCCAAAAATGGACCAATCCTGATCATGTTTGGTAAAGTCTCTTGTATTTTGCAAAAATATATACAAACCAAATCTGAGAAGAAATAGTGCAATATTTTTGTTTTTAATAGATTTAAGTGAAGATCGGGAAGCAGTCTATATGGGGCCAAAGGGATCATTTTTGGACTACCCATTAATGGATGTAATGAACGCAAACAAACCCAATTTGAGTAAGATCTATATGACAATTTGGATCTATGGCAATTTATGTCGATTTCATTTGGGTTATTTGTATGGGGGCTAGGTCTGAACATGGACCGATTCTCACCAATTTCAATAGCGTTCATCCCATGGCCGATAAAAGCTTATATACCAAATTTCATCAATATATATTCATATTTGCGACCTGCAGTTTGATTAGAAGGTTTACATGGACACACAGACAGACGGACGGAAGGACGGACGGACGGACGGACGGACGGACGGACATTGTTAAATCAACCCAAAAAGTGATTCTGATTCGATCGGTATAATTAAAGATGGGTCTAGGTCTAATATGGGGAATGGACTGTTACAAGTAAAGGTGGAAAGTTCTTGATTGCCACTCACTTGGGAGTGGCCAAGTATGATTCCTTTGCTACACAGTCAAAGCAGCTCACTACCTCCCGTTTTACACCAGGTATTCCCCGGGCAATGGCTTTGGAACACCCGTTCAAAGGCTAGCTAGAGTGAGAAGGCGGCTAAGTAACCTGAATGGTCGAAAGACGTCTCAGGTCAGTAGGAAGAATTTCTGAAACTTAGTTTCTGTAAAGTATCCTGATGGCTAGTAATGGGCGTCTCAGGAAGTAGAAGAAACGCGGATAATCTCTGCCTTTGAAAAACTTTACAAATTGCCTGCCTGGAGGTTGCTGGCAGCCCCAGCACCAGGATCGGATGCGGAAGCCTAATAAGCTACCACATCTTAAATAATACTTATTAATGAAACCTCAATAAATTTGGGGCCCTATGCTCCTTATAGGAGTTTCGGGAACATATATATATATATAGGTCTAATATTTTTGGTTGTTACAAACAGCAGCATAAGGTCATTATACCCAAACCACATAGTGGTATAGGGTATAAATACAATATCAAACGTTATTTTTGTGTTTTTCTCTTTAAATAAATTAATACATAAAAATTTTTTTTGCTATATTTACATTGTTTTCTTTTTATTAACAACTAGGTATTTTAGCATTATTTGCTTTAGATGATGGTGAATTTTTACTCCATTTATATTAACTCGTAGTGGCTGCGTGTCGAAAAATTTTTGGATCGATTTGAACCCCTTTCCCGTGACCAAATCGATCTGAAACTTTGCAGGCAGGCTCGTGGCAATGCAATGACAGAAATGATCTAGTAAATTTTTTAGTGATGCCAAAACAATGGAAACTTTAAATTTTTCTACCATATTTGATAAAAACTGTACAAAGGGTTAGTTTTTATTATATTATTACCACAACGATCACAAAAACAACAAGTCCAACTATGACAACAACACAACATTTAGAATAACAACAAGAACGCTATAGAAACATCATATTTTTCATTTTTTTTTTACTTTTTCAGAGATTTCCCTGGACCTGTTCCACCGATTTTAATGATTTTTGAAATAGAAATCTTCCCATGAATTTGGAGAATCATTCTCACTAAAAATGATCACCTTAGCTATCCTATTGAGGGCGTGATCGTGACAAGAACAACATAGAAAATTATATTTTTTCAAGACTTTTTTTAGTTCTTCATTCAAATCTCGATTGGACGATTTTAAATAGCAAACTTTTCAGGATGTTAATGAATCATTTTTTATGTCAGCGAGCACCCTAGCTGCCCGATTGATGCCGCCATCGTGATTTCGGACAGACGGACAGACGGACATCGCTATATCAACTCCGGTTGTTATAAGGATCACATATATATATGGGGTGCAAAATTTTTTTTCTAATCATTACAAACGGAATGACAAACTTATATATACCCTCTGCACACTGGAGTGGAGGGTATAAAATATATGGGCTATTATTAATCACGATATTGAAAACAAAAAATATCAACAAAAGGCGAATTGAAAAATGCTACATAGCACACTTGGTCTAAAATCAATCGATCCCAAAAAGATTGAAATGTGTATTAATATATAATGGCGGAAATATCATTCTGATACCGCATTTTTCATAATCATTGAGTTCAATGGATTTAAATTTAAATTTAATACCATGGTGTGCTATAACATTGGCGAATAAATTTTTAAGTTGTTTTTTTTTCAATAAATTGATTAATTTAAGAAAATTGATAAATTCGTTTTATAAGATCAGGAAAAATACAATACTTATTAGTGAAATTTTATATGTTCTATTGAAGTGCACTTTAATTTTGAGCAGTACTCTAAGTGTTTATGATGTCTATCTACATGTATATCTACATGTAATATATATTTTAACTTATCAGTATTGTGGTTTATCAATTAATCAATATTTTTCAATATTTCTTAATTATGATATTTAGAAAGTGATAGAAATTCTTATTAAATTTGTAAAATACAAATGCAGTTAAATATAAAAATTTAAAACGTGCGACATTAATATCGTATATTTAAATTTTTCTTTTGGTTTTTCTAAAAATATTTAAAAAAAAAAAAACCTCATACCATATTGAATACATGAATGAAAAATATACTGTAATAATAATAATTATGTGTGCCCTTAAATTGTATGAGAAACTTTGTATTTTCATTTAACAAATAAACATTATTCAACATCCTCTATGCGTGCTTTGTAAGTTGTTTGTGTGACTGTATACACTTGCAACATTTATTTATAGAAATGTATATTTTCATTGCAATTGCATGATAATGGAGCATTTGTTTGCTTTAGAAAATATGAAAAGCATTTACTATATCTATCCATGTTGTAAGATGAACAGTCTAGTTCACAAGGAATGTTAGTTAACATATTATTAATAGACTTTTTAACAAGGGTCTGTTTGTAAGCCATATCTAAAAACATTGAATTTAAATTCAAAAATTTATCATGAGCTATTCGTTTGAGTTCCGAAATATCCAAGAAAATTGTCTGAACTCTTAAAAAATTTTTTCCCCATTTTTAAAAATCTTATATGGAGTTTGTTTTTTTTTGTTTGTCTATAGGATGCTACACCCCTGGACCGATCGTTTTGTAATTTTTAAAATAGGTAACTGCCTATCCGCAAGTAACAATAGGTTACATATTTTTGGATTTTTCAAGTGTTTTTTGACATCTAATATCTGTAGTACTCAATAACAAGAGTTCTGAAAATATATATATGTACACTAGGGTGGCCCTTAATAAAAAAAAGTGTTCAAACTCTCGGTCTCACCCCCTAGAAATATTCGAATAGCAAAAAAACTGAAATATAAAAATTTTGGGTCAATCAAAAAAAATTTTGAGGAGCCTCAACATTGATTCGTATTTTTCCTTTGTATTAATGGCATGAGCAATTGGTGTGGATGGTTTTTCATTCCCGTTATGTAAAAGAAGAGGCTTCAAACTGTACTGAGAGCCTTCAATATATAATCTCCATATGGCTGGTTAATTTTTTGAAATAAACAATCAACATCAGTGCAGTATAGAATAGTGTTTCTTTTCAAAATACGCAGCCAATTCCAAGCTTCTATCTCTATAGGTTGTTACTTTTGTCCCAAGTGCAAGATGTTTCCACTGCTGCATGCGTGAAGCTAGTAATTACGCGTTTTGCTTCGTTAAACGTAAATCCCGAATGGCGTTCATCATCAGCCTTATACAAACTACCACTGTGGTGAAAGATATTTCGGACTCACTGCTCGTAACACTCGGAATGAATGGTATTGGGTCATTTGCTGTACGTTGAAGTGATTTGGAAAGCGATGGGACATTCGCCTATGTAATATTTTTTAGATTTTCCATATTGAATCCAGCTACTTTTGTTAAACAGAAATAACAATCGGTTTGGTTGTTACTTGACTTTCTCCAAAGTACTGAAATTGAAAAGTCTAAATAGATAATATATAATAAATTTGGTTATTATTATTTTCTATACCCAATTAGTTTGGCCTAACAGATAGGGTCTATAAACGCATGGGATAGGGTATCGTATAAGCGATCTAGACCAACTATAATTTTCTTACTTGTTCCGTAAGTTCAAAGGTTATTTGGAGTACTAATTTTATCGCACACATGCCTTATACCAAATTTCAGCTTGATTACAAGATTTACATTACATACACAGACGGACAGACGGACGTACGTACAATGAAAGATAGGTCTAGGTCAAATACTTTTGGCAGTTATAAACATCAATACAATTTCATTTCAGCCTCACCACATAGTGACATAATTATATTACATAACCTAACTTTTTGGAAAAAATCTATTTCAGCGACCCAAAAAAAAAAATGAAAATGAAATGATTTTGGTGAAATGCTCAAGTTTGTAGTTGCCATGGCAAAATTGCATTAGCCTCTACTGTCAAGATTTAATTTCCAAACCTAAAGAAATTGGGTGCAGAATTAGATTAAGCTCTAACGATGAAATCATTAATCACCAAAATGTTTTTTTTTATCACCTTGAGAAATTCTTTTCTTTGGAAGGAATATTGGAGAAACTTTGAACAAAGCGTATTGAGCTGCTAGAAGGAGACCATGTTAAGAAATCAATTTTGTTGTCCAGAAAAAATCTGTCTTTCATTTCGAAAGTCATGCGTTTATTGAGACTTCTACTAAAACTTATTCCGCATTATTTACTTCTAACTGATGACTATATATACGATTTTGTTGAGGTCTTGGAAGGTCTTATACTACATGGACTTAATTCAAATGGGGACACAATAAGGCGACTCTAAAAGTTATATTTTTGTAGTATTTTCAGTTTTGTGGCACTTCAAAATTACTGTATACTAATTTATATAACCTCAGTGATATCTTGATGACCTTTCCGGCGGCGATATACATATCACAAAAATGATTTTTTTTAAATGAAACTGGTCAGATTATAATATTCGCAGATTATATACGATATACCTTTAAAATTTTGTATCATTTGCTATCGCTTACCTGAAAGTACAAGAAAAATATCATGGATTAATTTTTAAAACAGACTGTAGTTACAATTGGTAAGTAAACAATAAAATGAAAAGATATGCATGTCATATCTCTCTTCATATTTTCTTTTCTAAATAAAGTTGGATGTAGAGTGAATTATTAGTATGTTTTGGGTAGCATGTAATATATATAAAATTTTAATTTAAATTATCTTAAACTAATCCGAGAAAAATAAAAAGTTTTATACTGCTTTCTAATGACTATTATTTTAGCGATCGTAATGAACAAAAAAATATGTAATTATATTTAGTTTATAATGTCTGTTCATATATTTTTAAAACATCTTATTTTCTTTCTATTGAAAAATTGAAGAAATTGAAACTTTTAAAATAAGACTAAAAATTAAATTCGTCCATATAAGCCGCCATAACTCTAAACTGCATGTGCACGCTTAAGTCGTAATTTTTAATTAAGAAGTAGGATTTACTCATAAAATGAGTTTCTGAAAATAATAGTATGTCAAAAAAGTTAATTTTGAGAAGCATTTTTATTCTATTTCTATTTCTTTATCCATAGCTGTATGTACATAACTTAATTATTTGAAAAATGTAATCCCTTCAAATTTTGAATTCCTTTTAAAAATAAATAATATCATAAAATGAAAAACTATAAAAGCTGTCTTAATCCATTTGGTCTGCAGTTCCAGACAAGCATCATGCGGTTCGTGTGTAATATTTACTGTCGAACGGCATCATGTAACTAAAATGTTATATACTTGTCATGCTATCAACTCTAAATAAATTCTCTAACATTTAATTTGATGTCAAAAAGAAGTATCTGTTGTATATAATACAAATATAGAGTTGTAATAATTTTTAAAATGTATTTCGAAATATAATAGTTACGACATTTCGAAAAAAAAATAACAAAACTAAGAAAATAATATACTTAAGTATGTATAACGATGATAAGTATATTCACATGCACAACATGAAAGACTTTCATAGCCACATAACACTTGAGCGACAATAACAACTATTTATATATCAACAACAACACTTAAAGTAACAATCATTTGCCGCAGGATTCTCAACGATGGAAATAAAAGATATATGTTGTATTGTTAAATAATTGATAATCTCGTTATTTGTATGCACTTTAAACAGAGTTTGCAATAAACGAGTATAAAGAAAATAGCAGTATGTGGTTAAAATACAATACGAGTTAACACTATCAAGAAGCAATAAACTCAAAATACTCGTATGTACATTCATTTTGGAAGAGGGAAAGCGCAGATACTTTAATTCTATTACAAGAAATCGAAATTTTGAAAATAAATTGGAAATCCTCTTAAGTAATATAAGTTACAGTAAACAATTTTTTATAAAAAAAAAAACAAGTAAGAAAATTATGGTCGATCTAGACCAACTATACGATAGCCCATACCATGGTTTAGAGACCCTATCACTTCGGTCCAACTAATTGGATATAGAAAATAAGCATAAACCAAATTTGAGTGGCATTGTTCTTAATTTTCCTTTTGGCTGCAGATACGAAAAAGTTCATATCGGGTGCTATATTTATATGGGGACTAGCTGGTGGCATAAAAATTAACATAGACGTGTCCTATTTGGGGTGACGCTGCCGTCAACTAAAACGTTTACAAATTATACAAAACAAATGTCTTCAAATGATAAATAAAAAGCCCTGGAGGTATCCTACAAATCTTCTTCATGAAGAAACAGGTTATGAAAAAATTATCGGTTTTATAACAAGGATTAATAACAATTACTTTGCCAAAATTTAAAATTTCTCTTACCAACTGATATAATAATATAGAGAAATAACGTATTATTAAAAATAAATCACCAAATTGAAAATTATATGCTTATAGAGGTCTATTATTTCTAATAAACCTCTTATAAGCACATAAATATTTTCAGATGGTATTTGAATCTATTAAATCATATAAAGGTTTTTTCCTCCCATTTTCCTTTAAAAATCATTTCAAAATAAAATAAAAACTATTTAATATCTTTAGATCCTATATATTATTGGTTGCAATATCTATATTTAAAGATAAAATCTCATAAGTAAATATCAAATTTGTTAAAATATGTAAATGAAGGAAGAATATATAATTGAAAAAATATGGGGACTAGGTCGAAAAATGGACATATCTTGACCATATTTGGTAAAGTCACTTATATTTTTAAAAAGTATATACAAACCAAATTTGACAAAAATCTGTGCAATATTTTTGTTTTGTCATGGATTTAAGTGAAGATCGGGAAGCGGCTCTATATGGGGCGTACGACTAAGAATTGTCCAATGAGGATAATTTTTAGACTACTAATTAATTGATATAATAAACACATACAAACCCAATTTGAATGAGATCTATATGATAATTTGGATCTTATGGCAATTTATGTCGATTTCATAGGAGTCATTTGTATGGGGACTAGGTCTAAGTCTGGATCGACTTTCACCAATTTCAATAGCGATGGCCGATAAGAGCTTACATAACAAATTTCATTAGGATATATTCATATTTGCGACCTGTAGTGTGATTACAAGGTTTACATGGACACAAAGACGGACAGACGGACGAACGGTCGGACATCGCTAAATCGACTCAGAAAATCATTCTGAGGCCATAGATATAATAAACGATGGGTCTGGGTCAAATATTTTTGGTAGTTACAAACATCAGCACAAAGTCATTATACCCAAACCACATAGTGGTATAGGGTATAAATAGTACAAGTAATTTGCATTTTCAAGCCAGATCAAAATAACTCTGTATTTCTCATTGTCTCTTTAAGGCATTTAAATTGAAATACATACATATAATTATTATTGCACAAATTCACATTTTTAAATAAATCGATATAAAATCTAGGTTAAATAGCACTTTGCTATGGTGATACGATATTTCGTCCATCTTAAATTAATAGCTTTTTGAAATGATTTCGTTCTCCGCCATTTCGAAGAGTACCACCCGGTGTTTAAAAATTTCAGTATAAACTTTAAATACCAAGTTTGGGTTGAGCGAATAATTTGAAAACAGTGAAATCATATTTTTTGGAGTATGTAAGAAAAATAAGCAAAATAAAATAGTTTAGAAACAATATCTAAATATGAAAATTATATTTTTAGTTAATAAATTCTACCCCACTATGCAGAGGGTATATATAAATTTTCATTCCGTTTGTAATAATTAGAAAAAAAATCTGAACTCAACAAAACATATAAAATTTAACGATGTCCGTCTGTCCGTCTGTGTATAATACCTTAAAGGCTTGTGTAGGTTAGCTGAGTTGCTAGTTTTTAGTGATACTTATTTAGCCACATCCTCACCAGGTTTCTGTTTAATATCATCAAAATCGGTTGAAAAGATCCCAAGATTTTAATGAAAATTTAAATTAAAATCTTCAAAAAAAAATACCGTTTCCTATGTTGTACTTGTTATTTTTGTTTATCTAAGTTTTCTTTTTTGTGTGTGATAGCTACAATTGCTGGGGTCTAAGTCGTGCTGCCGCCGACCCTTTATTTAGTACTGCAGCCGCCGTTACGGTAATATTTACTTGCTGAATTAATCATCTTAGTCAATTTTTAATTTTGAAATATTTGTATAAGCAAGTGAAAAGAAAACAAGCAAAATTTTATTTAAATTAAATCATTGAAATGAAAAATTCTATTTGAGAAAAAAATAAATCAAATCGAGAATTTTTTCTGAGGTTTTTAACGGCTCAACCAACTTAAAATTGCTATAGACCCATATCATGTTTTTTAATGTAAAGGCTGTTTAGTTTAGAGGTGCTTTATTTGACAGCTGATAGTTGTTATACCCTATATCACTATGTGGTTTGGGTATAATGACTTCGTGCTGCTGTTTGTAACTACAAAAAATATTTGACCTAGACCCATCTTTTATTATACCGTCCGTCTGTCCGTTTTTCCATCTGTCCGTCTGTGTGTCCATGTAAACCTTGTAATCAAACTGCAGGTCGCAAATATGAATATATTTTGATAAAGTTATATATAAGCTTTTATCGGTCATAGGATGAACGCTGTTGAAATTGGTGAAAATCGGTCCATATTCAGATCTAGCCCCCATACAAATGACCACTATGAAATCAACATAAATTCTCATAACATCCAAATTGTCATATAGATCTTAGTCAAATTGGGTTTGTATGCGTTTATGCGTCCAAAAATGATCCCTATGGTACAACTCTTAGTCGTAAGCCACATATAGAGCTGCTTCCCGATCTTCACTTAAATCTGTCAAAAAAAAATATTGCACTGATTCTTCTCAATTTTTGTTTGTATATATTTTTGCAAATTACAAGAGACTATACCAAACATGGTCAGGATCGGTCCATTTTTGGGCCTAGTCCCCATATAGATATAGCATCCGATATGAACTTTTTCATATCTGCAGCCGAAAAAATTAAAAAAAAATCCCACTCAAATTTGGTTTATGCTTATTTTCTATATCCAGTTAGTTGGGCCTAAGAGATAGGGTCTCTTAACGCAGGGTATCGTATATCGGTCTAGACCGACTATAATTTTCTTACTTGTTTTTCATTTAGTTTAGTTGATTGATTGATTTGATTGATGATATGATGTATTCAAATTTTTAGGCTTATAAATAATGCAACATTTGCTTACAAAATAGAGATATTCATTAAATCATAGAAAGACATAACATTTTATGTTGTGTGTCTGATTGGGATAAGTAGATTTAAATAATAATAATTAATTAAAAAATAATAAAATAACAATTTATTTTTCATTCTTTTAAATATAATAAACAAGCCAAAATAAAATATTAACAGGAAAATATATGAATTTTATGCGAATTCAGCTAGGATAAGATTTCTATATTTTAAGCTGTATAATAAATATCTATA
Organism: Cordilura impudica; assembly: GCA_963682025.1. Taxonomy (NCBI): domain Eukaryota; kingdom Metazoa; phylum Arthropoda; class Insecta; order Diptera; family Scathophagidae; genus Cordilura; species Cordilura impudica. The sequence goes on from OY821517.1 coordinate 136,196,803, forward strand.
TAAACGCATGTAATCTTTGCCATTTAAAATTTCACAAACTTCTTCAGTATTTAAACTTCTTTTACCAAAATAATAAAATCGTTCGTTAGCAAAAATTGGACATTCGCCAATAATGTGAGCAGTGTTTTCTTCTTCATTCAGGTTGCATATGGAACAATTGTTATTTGAAACATTTTGAAAGCTATGGGCGTTTAAATGCAATAGACCAACTCTCGCCTTTAAAATAGTGGTTACAAAATGAGCACTATTACCATATATAAAATAAGGGGATTTATAGTACTGTGGTTTTGGATACATATCATGAAATCTACAGTTTTTGGCGCATTGTGTGAACTTATCAATTTCCATATTTCTTAGAGATTCAAGCATAACCCGGTGATGTTGAGCCAAATTAGGTCTCCATGTCTCAAAATTAAGTGTAGTTCCAATTTGGTCACATAAAGAAGACCAGTGTTCAAACCAAAAATATTTGGTACGCACAGTTTCTTCGGTTAATAGTCGAGCCAATCTATTTGTACTAAGGTTAAAAACCTTTCTAATGTACGAAAAATGTATATGTAAATTACCAAGAAATATTGAGGGAATATTAGTTTCAATATGCAGCTGTACGTAGGCATATTCATTGGAAGGATTAGCATTTTTTTCAAAAAATATCTTAACAATTTTTCTACTTCTTCATAACTACGATAGCCCCATATTTGTGTTCCATAACACAATATTGACTTCGCAGCTGTATCAAAAATTTTAAGTTTATTTGAAAAAGATATTTTAGGGTGAGAAATATAACTTGACCGATTTGCATTTATGGCAGTTTTAGAGGATAAGAGTTTAGACTTGAGATGCTTTATGAAAGATAGGTTAAAAGTAATGGGGATACCCTAATATTTGTATTCGTTCGCCATCTCTATTACAATATTCCCAAATTTCCAATCTAAATCTCTGGGAATTGTGTTCGCTTTTCTAAATACAATGATTTTGGACTTATTAAGTTAGTTTTTTAGGCTCCACTGACAGCAGTACTTCTACAGGGCATTAATCATCCTCTGCAACTCGATTGGCGATCCGATAAAGGAACTATGTCATCGGCATACAATAATACTTTAACAACTGTCCCAGCAATGGTAATGCCATAAGGTAAATAGTCATGCAGATCATTTATATATAATGAGAAAAGGGTGGGGCTTAAAAGGGATACTTGCTTAACACCCTGCGAGACTAAAAAAGGAACAGATAATGAGCATCCATCCCATACCTGAGTAGTTGTACCTTCATATAGATTAAGCAGCATATTTACAAATTTGTTAGACAATCCTAATTTGTTTAGTTTATACCAAAGAGCATTTCGAGGGATCATATCAAAAGCTGATGAAAAATCTACAAAGAATGCATAAGTCCTCTTTCCTGAATTAAAATTTATGTTCACAATAGATAAGATTGAATAGATTGTCAATAGTGGAGCGATCTTTACGAAAAGCTGCTTGGTACTCGATGAGGATGTTATTGCAGTCAATCCGATTAAGAATGAGCCCCGTAAAAATTTTATAAACGGCATCAAGCAACGAAATTCCTCTGTAATTTGATACAGTATTAGGATCACCCTTTTTAAAATATGGAATCATTAAAGATTGTTTAAAAGATTCCGGTATTTCTTCACGCAGGAATATTTGATTGAAAAGGTCTAACAATTCTTCAAGGAAGTTACTTGGAGCGTTTTTTATAGAATTCATAACTTATTCTATCCATTCACGGTGCTTTACCGGATTTCAAAGAACCAACTACTAGTAGAAGTTCTCTCATCTCTAAAGGAGAATCAAGAACAGGGTCAATGATATTTGTTGTATACCACTGTAGTAACAATTGGGATTGCGAGTTGGATAATAACGATTGGAAAAATTTCTGAAAATCGTCCACCGAATAATTACTACCTAATCTGGGTTGACGATTTCGTAGCGAATTAGCTAATTTCCACCATTCAGAACTATTTCTAATTGTATTTAACTTTTGTATGTTGCGAATCTTAGCATTTAGCTTTTTCTCATCACATAATCCATTATAATTGATTCTACTTTGAATATACGCCTTTCTGTCCACATCAGTACCCGATTTACGATAACTGTCTAATTTCTTTAACAAGTGTTTTCTGTAATTTCCACACTGAGAATCTAACCAATGATTTTTAGGATCAAAACGTTTCTCAATAATATTAATACTAGCAGCTGCATTTACTTTACCAACACATATATTTAATTTGTCTTGAATTTTCGACTCCGAACGCAAATATTCTTGGCCTACAAGCTTACAAAAGTTATTTTTATATCGCTCTAAATCTTTCTGGATCCAATGAATTTTTGGTGGCAGTTCAATTGCTTTAGTTAGTGGATTTGCTGTAATACTAAAAGAACCAACTAGAGGGAAATGATCAGAAAAAGGCTTGCTTTGGATATGGAAATTGGGTATTAGCTTCAATACAGCTATAGAGCATATACAGTAATCAATTACTGAACTTCCCATAACACCGCAAAACGTTTTTTCACCGTCTTCATCTCCTGCTATTCGACCATTTACAATAATCCCAACACAATCCTCGACAAAAGACAATAAGATTTTACCTTTACCACAAGAGACTACGACCTTTGATCTACGAAGTGTAGAAATCAAAGGGCAGATATCTGAAATGTACATGTCTAATATCTGTGCATCAGAAAAGCGGCAGTTGAAATCACCAATTATACAATATGGTACATCTTCAAGACAGTTGACAATATTTTGTAGTTTTAAAAAATCAATTTTTCCCATTTAAATAACCCGGAATGAAGTGAAAACATAAATCATTAAATTTAACCATTAGTGAGATACCATCAGGTGATTCACAAAATTTCAGTGCAAAAGCTTTTTGTAAGGATTTTTTAAAGCCATATAATACTCCGGCTATGGGACGACCTATAGCAAAATTTTTAGTGGCATCTACCCAACAGAGTATATATTCCTTACAAAATTTAACAAAGTTTGATCTTTTATCAAGAACATCGTTTTCAAATAAAAAGAAAATATCAAAAGTATTAATAAATGTGAAAAAATTTCCATATTTGAGTTTATTATTAAGATTTGCAACATTATAGGATACCATACGACATATATCTAATTGCTAATTGTAAATTGGGGACCTGGTAGTAGCATTACGTATATGCTGCTACTGCTTTTGTCCAGTAAATTATTTAAAAAATCTGGATCCGTCTTTGAGACAGCAAGGATTTTGTCATTTTCGAGAGAATATGGTTTATTATTAACAAAAATGCTGTTATCGCCATAGCGCACGGGCACCTTTTTGTCCGCTATCTTTACATTTAGTTAAGTTTATCATTTCATCATGGATAGACTTACACAAGAGCAGCGCTTGAAAATTTTTAAAATTTTCTATCAAAATAATGATTCAGTTCGTCAAACTTATCGTGCACTTCGTAATTTTTACAGTAGTCATAATGAATGGTCCATTAGAGCAGTTAATTCGAATAACTATGGATTGTTTTCACACCACATCGATCAATTCGGCGTGGTTCTCAGCAAATGGGGATCTGCTCATTCACTATATGGAAGATTTTACGAAATAATCTTGATTTATGAGCTTCTAAGATTCAACTTGTAAAATAGGGTGCTTCAAAAAAAATTTCATTTTTTTTTTTGCTCTTACCCCTCAAATGTTTTTATACCCTTTACCACTATGTGGTTTGGGTATAATGACTTTGTGCTGCTGTTTGTAACAACCAAAAATATTTGACCTAGACCCATCTTTAATTATACCGATCGAATCAGAATCACTTTCTGAGTTGATTTAACAATGTCCGTCCGTCCGTCTGTGTGTCCATGTAAACCTTGTAATCAAACTGCAGGTCGCAATTATAAACATATTTTGATGAAATTTGGTATATAGGTTTTTATCGGCCATGGGATGACCGCTATTGAAATTGGTGAGAATCGGTCCATGTTCAGACCTAGCCCTATACAAATTACCCCTATGAAATCGACATAAATTGCCATAAGATCCAAATTGTCATATAGATTTTACTCAAATTGGGTTTTGTATGCGGGGATCAAAAATGATCCCTTTGGCCCCATATAGAGCTGCTTCCCGATCTTCACTTAAATCTATTAAAAAACAAAAATATTGCACTGATTCTTCTCAGATTTTGTTTGTACATATTTTTGCAAAATACAAGAGACTTTACCAAACATGATCAGGATCGGTCCATTTTTGGACCTAGCCCCATATAGATATAGCACCCGATATGAACTTTTTCATATCTGCAGCCAAAAAAATTAATAAAAATCCCACTCAAATTTGGTTTTTGCTTATTTTCTATGTCCAGTTAGTTGGGCCTAAGACATAGGGTCTTTGAATGCATGGTATAGGGTATCGTATAGTCGGTCTTGACCGACTATAATTTTCTTACTTGTTATTTAATATAAAAATTATCCTCAACAAAGATGGGCGTTCCACCTCAACTCTAAGAGGTCGCTATTTGAGTTTAAGCTTCCCATATAATTAACATGGGAAAAATTCCTTTTTAACCATAATTGGGTTTACTTATAATTGACCCTTCGGTTAGCGAGCTTTCATTTTCAAACTGAAATTACTCCTAATTCGGCCAGGACAAGGTACCCCAAAAGTTACCCTGTTTTCCAAAAGCTGATACGCCCAATAGTTTAGTTTTTATTGAGGTTTAAAGGTGAGTAGTACGGGAAGACCATGACAAGGTCCGTAGGGACCTTGTACTGAAATTACAAGAAATCATTAAGACATAAACTTTATTTTAGCTTTTTTTTTAGCTGTTTTATTGTTTGAACACATTTTAAACTAACTTAGCAGCAGCTTACACTCCGCATGATTCACTGACAGTTGATAAGCAGTTATTCCCATACAGAGGCCGTACCCGCTTCACACAATATATTCCGTCGAAGCCAGCCATGTATGGTATAAAGGTATGGTGGTTGTGTGACTCAAAATCATTTTATCGTGTCAAAGAAATGATTTATTCTGGTAAATTGCCTGACCAGGAGCGTGAAATAAATCAAGGGCAGAACGATGTACTTGCTCTTGCGGATAAATATTTGGATTCTGGCCGCACAATTTATGCTGACAATTTCTTCAGTACATTGAACTTTTGATGAGAAAGAAAACTGCATATGTTGGAACAGTACGCTCTAACAAAACATTTGTGCCACGGGAGTTACATAAAAATCGTACGCGGCCAATAAACAGCACATTGTTTGGGTTCAACGAAGGCGATATAGCACTATGCTCATATGTGCCCAGGAAGAAAAAATCAGTAATTTTGCTATGTGAACATGGAAACTGAAAAGAAGAAGCCCTTAGTCATTCTTGATTACAATGCCAACAAATCCGGCGTTGATACTATGGACCAGATGCTTGGTACGTATACATGCAAGCGCTCAACAAAGCGCTGGCCGCTTTCCATGTTTTACAATATGCTCGACATCGCTGCATTAGCTGCATTCATAATATTCAACGAGATGAAGCCAGTGAAGAGAAGTGACAGACGGCGCTCATTCCTCCTTATGCTTACTAAGCAATTGGCATTACCCAACATTGAAGAACGTGCCCTGAATACTGCATATCCAAGGATAAGGAATGCAATGGAGGAATTTGAGGTCAAGGTAAGAATTAAGAATTTCAAAGGTCAAAAGCAGAACGATTATGATTCATTTTAGATTCATGATTTAATTTAGATAGTAACAAGACCAACAGAAGCAGCTGCACCGTCGTTTGCGCTAAGGACAAACACGCCATCATGTCGACTATGCCGTTCAGAGTACGGTCGTCAACCCAAAACAAGGGCCTATTGCTGTTCCTGCAACAATGCAGTTTCTGCAGAGCATGCAAGATTAATGCATCGGTGCTTAACCTGCACTCAAAATGAGGAACAACCATCGCAACAATAGTTTTTTTTTAATTTTATTCATTGTAAAACTAAATTTTCATAATAAAATTCATAAAAATTAATTACGTTAGTATAAAAAAAAAATATTTTAATTTATTTATCAACACTCTAATTAATAAACAATAATAAAATAACAAAACAAAAATTTTAAAAATAGGTCCCTACGGACTTTGTCATGCGTTTAAGGGTACCAGAAGTGTTGCTAGACGGAGAGTTAACGCAATTTTTTATAAGAAACCATTATATATTCTTAAAGCTGAATCTTAAGCCTTTCGAAAACGCTGTTAGAAAGTGTGATTATCATAACTAGAAGACTGGTTAAAGCCACATAAAAATTGCTGAATTTTAAACTGTGGAGATATTGCTTGTAATAATTCTTTATTTTCATAATTTCTCCAAATTTCTTTAATTATGATAATCACACTTTCTAAATGCGTTTTGGAAAACTGAAAGACCCAGCTTTAAGCATAAAGACTCAACGGTGGAGTTGTTGATCTATATGTCTTCCAAAACTGTTAAGGGCAGAATGTTATTATCAACGGTGAACTGTATAGCGGAATGATTATAAGCTTTTTCGTACCTAAATTTGCAGGAATTAATTTTGCTGACATATAGTTCCATAAGCCATAGCGCGATATACAATTGTTTGTCCAAAGAAACTTTTTCCGAACAAATAATTTCATGTAATAAACTTGTTAATTGGCCACCAAGATCGTTTGATTAAACCCCATTGGATTATTTTCATTGGAGGTATGTAAAGTACCAATTGAAAAACGGTTTGATAAAAATTTTCGCTTGCATACATATTCAAAGGAGCGAGATCGAGCACTGTTTAATTTCTTTTTTATGTGATCATATTATCTTTGCAGAGTAACTGACATTATTAAGTTTTTTGACAACCTTGTTCATTTATTGATAGTTGGATTAAAATGACAAAAAGAATAAAATTTTGAAATATTTTGAGAAAAATCCAAAACGTTGGCCAAAGAATGAAAGATCTGCCGTCATGCTGTTTCCAATGTAACTAGAAACTATTAGGAGAATTTGTCCATTGATAGGATATATGGTTCGGGAAGAAAGAAGGGTTCACATAATGTTTGCAGGGCCAACAAAAAAGAAAGTATATTGTAAAGAGCTCCAGCACAACAGGTAGAAAAGCAGACCGGTTAGCTCTGTGCCTAGACAGGAACACTGCAAAATATGTAGAAGCCAAAAATATAGCAGGGATATTGAAATCTTATTTCATAAAAAAAATTCTTCTGCTGCATAAAGGACAACGAAACGAATATACTGGCAGATTTTTCGTCGATTTCGGCTCAAAATTTGTATGTGCTAATGCTCGAGGATTTGGCGAAGATAAGTTTAGTAGCCAAAAAGTAGACGAAATTTCCAAACAAAGTTCCTGGTATGGCAAAACAATATGTAGTTTTAGCAAAAGAAGCAAGTGATATGATACAATGAGCTCTATAATCCCTAAGATGACTCCTTTCGGACGTCAACATAAAGTGTCGCGATATTTTTGCCCCGATTTGGCATCCTCTTAGTTTGGTAAGAAAGCTCTGGAGTGGTACAAGAACAATGCCGTCATTTTTGTACCAAGGGAGCCACATACTACAAACTCTCCTGAGTTGAGGCTTTTATGAAAAAGATCGGCGATGGAGTAGCTGTTAGAAAAAAGGGAGTGTATGTTAGGATTTTTTCGATCTCACTTCTTATATCTGCAGTTCTAAGGCATATTCAAGTGCAAACAAATTCGATTAGTATAAAAATACCAATTCCTTTACTGGCCATTTCACATGTAAAGTACGGGTGGTTTGAAAAATGAACCACTTAAAAACACGTTATTATTTCAAAAAAAAAATCGAAAAATAAAAATATATTTAATGTGAATTTAATTTTTAATCATTAAAGAAAACTAATTTCTTTTAAATTTTTTCGAGATACCGGACACAAAAGGTCAAGTAAGTAGAAAAAAACACATAAATATTTTTTATTAAAGCATTTAAAGAATATAAAACATTATTTCTTCTTAAACTTCTTTTTTTCGTTTAGTTGTTAATGTATATCTTTAAAATCATATAAAAACTAATATACAAAAACCAAAATAAATGCATGAGTTTTTAAACTATCATTACAAAATATCCAGAATATCAACAGCAAAAGTTGTTACAGAATACTCATAATACTAAAAATAAATAACACAAGTTAAACTTGGAAATGTGTAACAAAGTTTTCTTTTCAAAGAAGTTGCACTCTTTCATACTTAAATAAATACAAAAAATAAAATGCAAACGTATTACAAACAACAACAAGTATTTCAATAACTTTAGTAACAAAAAAAAAAGTAAAATACATTGAATATTTGTTTGCTTACAACATTTCACTTAACACATCATACTAGGTATGCAAATTTAAAATTAAATAAATACGTAGGTTTCATAAAACTTAATAAGCCACCAACCATCATGAAACTAGTCATTTCAGCTTTATCAGAATATTTTATACAGGTTGTGCCATCTTATATATCGGTATGGCAACATTTGATAACTTTGACCCTTTTCAACCGATTGACATAAGAAAACATGTTTTTGAAACGTTTATTCAGTAAAACTTTTTCCAGTGACACTAGTACATTGAAATAGTATTCAGTTGCGTTAGCTTAACGTGCACATTGTCGAAAATATCGTGGCCTAGATCACCGTCTAACAGCACTAATCGTCGTTTGTCTACCATTGCATGACAAAAATTTACTGTTCGGGACGGAGTGGGGCCTTTTGACTTTTTTCGTCGCAAATATCATAACTTTTAAACAAATTAACGTATTTTAAAAATTAGAAATGATTTTGAAAGATGACTTCGGGGGGCTTCACTATATCTCAGAAGTTCAATATTATTTTGGTGCTAATAATAAATGTTGCAAATATAAAGATAATGTGCTGAAATTTGGAACTTGAAGTGGTTCTGACCCAAAGACGAACCCAACTTTAATTTGTTTAAAAATTTTCCTTAAAAATTGGCTTTAGTGACACTAATTCCCGTAAAAATGTTCTTCAAAATTTGGTTGAAATGCCACAAAATATGCCAAATTTGCTAATTTCTGTATTATACTTAAAAAATTTACAATAATAGTACAAAAAAACACTGTAAAATTGAAATGAAATCGGACCACTTTTGGACCTACTTTTCCGATTTTTTCATAAAGAGAAACACCCAAAGTTCTCAAAATTCAACATTTCGCAATGAAATTTTATTAATTAACCACTCAAAAGACTTCTTATTGCACAATACATACATATTGCTTAAATCTGAAAGTCTAGAAAAAAATACCACCCTAATATAACATGTTAAACTAATATTAATTTTTTTATTAATATTACAGACACGCATTTTTGAAATATTTTTAATCTTATATATATAACTAGCTGTTTTTACCCGGTCTTGCCCGGGATGAAAAGGCCTTTGACTTGAAAAATGGTTCACTATGCTTACCAGGCGCTGAGTACTTAGTCCCCAATTAACAAATTCCCCAATAAATTGAACTTTCTCCCCAAAAATTAGTATGGGCAGTAAATTCATTTTTTATTTCAATTAAAAAGTTTTTTGTTTTTTAATTTAGAAGTTTTTTATAAGACGCTGCAGCAAAAATGCTTCAAAAATAAGGTGCGAAACCGCTTTAAGTTTTTTTTTTCAGTTTATTTATAAACATCAAATATAACGGAATGGGCCGCAAATGAAAGGAATCAAAACTTTTAAAAATTGAATTAATTCATTCAATAAGTGATCATCATTGAGCAGAGATGTCAAATTCAAGTTTCAGAAATGAAAGACTAATGCGACGTTTAATATTGTGTCGCAAGGTTTCTTTAAGCTACTGCTTATAGTATATGTGTGGCCTATTTTGATCAACAGGTAATTATTTCACATACGTAGATAAAATTTATCATACGACATTTCACTAAGCTGTGTTCCGCGAGCGAGTCGCGTCCGCTTCCGCGCGTTTGGCAGCCAGACCCGTGCTGCCGCGCAGTTGTTGTCAACTTATTTTAATCGCCAAAATATATTTTTCAGATCATTGCGATATTTTTGGTAAGCTGTGTTCCGCGAGCGCGTCGCGTCCGCATCCGTCGCGTCCGCGTTCGCGCGCCTCGCGCCACTTCCTCGCAGCTACTACCCGTGCTGCCGCTTAGTTCTCGTTAACTTATTTTAATTCCTAAAACATATTTTTTAGAGCATTGCGATATTTTAGCTGAGCTGTGTTCCGAGAGCGCGTCGCGTGCGCTTCCGTCGCGTCTGAGTCAGCGGTCGCACGCCGCGCGTTTGGCAGCCACACCCGTGCTACCGCGCAGTTGCTGTCAACTTATTTTAATCGCCAAAATATATTTTTCAGATCATTGCGATATTTTAGCTGAGCTGTGTTCCGCGAGCGCGCCTCGCGCCGCTTCCTCGCAGCTACTACCCGTGCCTCCGCTTAGTTCTCGTTAACTTAGTTTAATTCCTAAAACATATTTTTTTAGAGCATTGCGATATTTTAGCTGAGCTGTGTTCCGAAAGCGCGTCGCGTGCGCATCCGTCGCGTCCGAGTCCGCGGTCGATATTTTAGCTGAGCTGTGTTCCGCGAGCGCGTCGCGTCCGCGCGCCTCGCGCCGCTTCCTCGCAGCTACTACCCGTGCCTCCGCTTAGTTCTCGTTAACTTATTTTAATTCCTAAAACATATTTTGTAGAGCATTGCGATATTTTAGCAGAGCTGTGTTCCGAGAGCGCGTCGCGTCCGCACCCGTCGCGTCCGAGTCCGCGGTCGCACGCCGCGCGCCGCTTCCGCGCGTTTGGCAACCAAACCTGTGCTGCCGCGCAGCTGTTATCAACTTATTTTGAAAAGAATACTCATTTTAAATGCATTAATTGTTGGACATACATATATTGAGAGCAGTATGCAAATGTTTACTAAAATAAATATTTAACAAAATTCATTAAATAAAAATATGTAAAAATTTAAGAATGAATTTGGGGAGTAAGTTCATTTTTTATTGCGATTAAAAATAAATGGGGAATTTGTTCATTTCTTTTGGGTACCTTTTTTTAAGTTTGGGGAATTTGTTCACCGTGTAGTTATTTCCGTGTAACCCAAATTTCAGAGAAATCCATTGAAAAGTACAAATTTGTATAGGGAAGAAATATACCACACAACAAAATATGAATGTTGTAAGAAAATTGGGCGTAAAAGTAGGCGTGGTCGGTAAAAATCATATAGCGACCTTCCCTGGAATATGTACTAAATTTCGAAGAAAGCCATTGAAAAATAAAAGTTTTTATAGCAATCAAATAAAGAAACAAATAAAAGTAAAAAATAAGTTTTATATACATAGAAGTTGGCGCAAAGTAGGCGTGGCCTGTAAGAAGCATATGGTGACCTTCCCTGTAGTATAGAGATCGTGTGACCAAATTTTAGACATCCCTTGAAAAATAAAAATTTCTATAGTGAACAAATATACAAAAAACAGAAAATTAATTTTGTATAAAAAGCGGGCGTAGAAGTAGGCGTGACCGGCAAGAATCATATGGCGACCTCTCTGGAGTACAGAGATCGTGTGTAGCAAATTTCAGAGAAATCCGTTAAAAAAAGTGTGTAGCGAACAAATGTACCAAAAAACAGAATATGAATTGTACACAAAAAGTGGGCGTAATAGTAGGCGTGACCGGTACGAAGAATATGTCGACTTTCCCTGGAGGAGAGAGATCGTGTGTACCAAATTTCAGGAAATCGATTGAAAAATAAAAATTTGTATAGCGAACAAATATACCAAAAAACAAAATGAATTGTATATAAAAAGTGGGCGTTAAAGTAGGCGTAGCCGGTACGAAGCATTTGGCGACCTTAGGTGGAGTACAGAGGTCGTGTGTACCAAATTTCAGAGAATTCCGTTGAAAAATAAAAATTTGTATACCGAACAAATATACCAAAATACAGAAAATGAATTGTATATAAAAAGTGGGCGTTAAAGTAGGCGTGGTCGATAAAAAGTATATGGCGACCTTAGCTGGAGTACAGGGATCGTGTGTACCGAATTTCAGAGAAATCTGTTAACAAATAAAAATTTGTATAGTGAACAAATATGAATACAGCAGAAAATGAATTTTACATAAAAAGTGGGCGTAAAAGTAGGCGTGGCCGGTAAAAAGTATATGGCGACCTTTCCTGGGGTATAGAGATCGTGTGTACAAAATTTCAGGAAAATCCGTTGAAAAATAAAAATTTGTATAGCGGTCAAACAAACAAACAAACAAACAAACAAACAAACAGAAAATGAATTTTGGTAAAATTCCGCCGAAACGGCTTAACCGATTCTCATGAAATTTTGTGCGCATATTGGGTAGGTCTGAGAATCGGACAACGTCTATTTTTTGTTTGATAGGGCCACTGGGAGGGGTACCCCCCATACAAAGTGAACTTTTAAAATCAGATATCTGGAGTACTATGATAGCCATAAGTGCCGCGCCCACTTGAGATATCAAAAGAAATACCTGTTGTCCGATTCTGAGACCTACCCAACATTCACACAAAATTTCATGAGAATCGGTCAAGCCGTTTCGGAGGAGTTCAATTACAGAGACCGCGACACGAGAATTTTATATATAAGAAGTTAAACTCCTCCTTTTATTGTTTTTCACTTTATTTTTTGTTTAGAGCGATTTGACTGCAATTCAGAATGTATGTATGTTTTATCATAGGAAATTTTTGTATGCATAAATGGATCCGATAGGTGGCGCTGGGGTAAAGTCATTTCGAATATTCTTATTTACGGTGCGATTTTACTGAAACTAAGAATGTACATATATGTATGATGCAAAAAAAATTTTTTTGACCCGGTAGATGGCGCTGGTGTTCGAAAAATAATGATGTGTCAAATTTATTTAAATTTTATAAGTTCTAAAATTCACAAACGTTTTTATATACAAATACTCAAACCAAAAAGGAAAGAAAAATTGCATTGGCTACTGCTTTATCCGGAATAGCCGCAACATTATTGCATGGTGGTCGCACAGCTCATTCAGCACTCAAATCACCGTTAAATGTACAAACGAATGAGAATGCCGTATTAATATAAAAAAACATTCCGGTATGGTAAAAGTTCTGCAAAAATGCAATATTATTATTTGGGATGAATATAACATGGCTTACAAACATTCCTTAGAAGCACTACATAGAACTTTAAAAGATTTGAAAGGCAGTGAAAGACTTTTTGGTGGAGCTCTCATTTTATTATCCATGATCCAACGGCTGACCAGTTTTCAAAACAACTACTTGGTTAAGTGAAATAACTATTTAAGCCGCAAAAAATTTCGATGTCGATAATATTAATGTTATTATTCAGGACATGATTGATTCCGAAAGTGTTATTCCAAATCTATGGATAGTGTTGTTGAAGAAAATGAAGCAGTCAATTATCCAATAGAATTTTTGAATTCACTTGATGTACCCGATCTACCTCCACATTTATTAAAATTAAAAGTTGGTTCTCCAATAATTTTGCTACGTAACCTCAACGCTCCGAGACTATGTAATGGCACCAGGTTAATTGTTGAGAGGATAATACTCAATGTTATTGAGGCCACAATTTCCAAAGGCAAATTTAAATGAGAACATGTCTTGCTGCCAAGAATTCCTATGATTCCTACCGACACACTGATTACATTCAAAAGATTGCAATTTCCGAAAAGATTGGGCTTTACCATGACCATCAATAAATCTCAAGGACAACCATTGCAAATTTGTGGTTTGGACCTCGAAAACAGTTGTTTTTCCCGTGTCGGAAAGCCAGCAAATTTATTAATTTACTGCCAGAATAAGGAAATTAATAATATTGTTCACTCTTTTTAGAATTACAATGATAGAAATATATTGGTCATTCTTATACATACGTATGTTACAATAAATAATTATTTTAATTTTCATAAATAAAACATGGTTTTTCTCTAACAGTTTTAATATTAACAAATGCACAAATGTTTTTTATATAGATATATACAGATTCAAACTAAAATTAAAAATTCATTGAGGGCAAAACAACGTTTGCCGGGTCCAGCTAGTATTAATATATTAATGCTATAGATATTAAGTTATTTAGTTTTTTTTTTTTAACTAGTATAATTTTTTTATTAGTTAGTTCTCTTTAAAATAGTCATTAACATTGGGAATGAAATCTAATAAACTTAACATATCGGAGCTATAATTATGTTTCTCCAAATCTTTTCGGGATCTTACATGTCTTCGTGATGAAATTAGTGGGTGTGAAAAGGCCGCCAACATATTGAAAAGGCTCTCATTCTGTCTAATCGGTGAAATCTTGCAAGTATTCGTGTATCTAAATTTTTTTTAATCTTTGGTTTTGCTATCCTGTGCTTTTTCTGACAACTCTCCTATTGATATTCAATTAAATTTTTACCATGAGCCAAAATCTTTTGTACCGTAGGAGTAAGTTTCTTCTCAGGGTGCATTGGAGCAAAAGTTGGGCAGTTTTTGATGCATAATCATCAAACTTTGGGTTATTTACCATTTCTGTAAAGCTTATAATATTTAGGCTAACTGCCAACCTTTTTATAATATTATTGTCGATCGCAGTAATTCAGGCTATTACATTCATCATTTTCAAAAAATAATCTGGACATATTACCATCGTCAATATTTCCATACCCCTGATTAAGGCAGTGTACTTTCAGTCCACGCTTCTTAAGAAATTCATTTTGTATAATTATACCCTTACCACTATGTGGTTTGGGTATAATGACCAAAAAAATTAATAAAAATCCCACTTAAATTTGGTTTATGCTTATTTTGTATGTCCGGTTAGTTGGGCCTATGAGATAGGGTCTCTAAAAGCATGGTATAGGGTATTATATACTATAACTTTCTTACTTGTTATTAATTTTTTTGGCTGCAGATATGAAAAAGTTCATATCGGATGCTATATCTATATGGGGACTAGGCCCAAAAATGGAGCGATCCTGACCATGTTTGGTAGGGTCTCTCGTATTTTGCAAAAATATATACGAACAAAATTTGAAAAGAATCAGTGCAATATTTTTATACCCTATACCACTATGTGGTTTGGGTATAATGACTTTGTGCTGCTGTTTGTAACAACCAAAAATATATGACCTAGACCCATCTTTAATTATACCGATCGAATCAGAATCACTTTCTGAGTTGATTTAACAATGTCCGTCCGTCCGTCCGTCCGTCCGTCCGTCCGTCCGTCCGTCCGTCCGTCCGTCTGTGTGTCCATGTAAAGTTTGTAATCAAACTGCAGGTCGCAAATCTGAATATATTTAGATGAAATTTGGTATATAAGCTTTTATCGGCCATGGGATGAACGCTATTGAAATTGGTGAGAATCGGTCCATGTTCGGACCTAGCCCCCATACAAATTACCCATATGAAATCGACATAAATTGCCTTAAGACCCAAATTGTCATATAGATCTTACTCAAATTGGGTTTGTATGCGTTCATTACATCCACTAATGGGTAGTCCAAAAATGATCCCTTTGACCCCATATAGAGCTGCTTCCCGATCTTCAGTTAAATCTATTAAAAAACAAAAATATTGCACTGATTCTTCTCAAATTTTGTTTGTACATATTTTTGCAAAATACAAGAGACTTTACCAAACATGATCAGGATCGGTCCATTTTTGGACCTAGCCCCTTTATAGATATAGCATCCGATATGAACTTTTTTATACCTGCAGCCAAAAAAAATAATAAAAATCCCACTCAAATTTGGTTTTTGCTTATTTTCTATGTCCAGTTAGTTGGGCCTAAGAGATAGGGTTTCTAAACGCATGGTATAGGGCATCGTATAGTCGGTCTAGACCGACTATAATTTTCTTACTTGTTTGTTTTTTGATAGATTTAAGTGAAGATCGGGAAGCAGCTCTATATGGGGCCTATGACTAAGAGTCGTCCCATAGGGATCATTTTTGCACTACTGATTAATGGATGTAATAAACACATACAAACCCAATTTCACTAAGATTTATATGATAATTTAGATCTTAGGGCAATTTAAGTCGATTTCATAGGGGTCATTTGTATGGGGGCTAGGTCTGAACATGGCCGACAAAAGCTTATATACCAAATTGCATCAAAATATATTTATATATGCGACCTGCAGTTTGATTACAAGGTTAACATGGACACACAGACGCACGGACATCGTTACATCGAATCAGATAGTGATTCTGATTCGATCGGTATAATAAAAGATGGGTCAAATATTTTTGCTAGTTACAAACAACAGCACAAAGTCATTATACCCAAACCACATAGTGGTATAGGATATAAAAATTTGACTATATGAAATGACTAATTTGTAAATTTAACGGTTTAAATACATAATAATGTTACGTTTTACAATATTAATGTTTAGAGAATAATCAACAAATTGATACGAATCATTATAGTTAGTATATAGTCTTCTTAACGGATCGGCGTTGGCATAGTTGGTAAGGAAAACAGGAGTTGAAAGTGGATGAAAGTAAGGTGTAGGCCGCTGAGGAACATTAAATTAAATATTGCGTAACAAGAATTCTGACGATACATCATCATTAATCAGATTTAGCAAAAACGACACATTCAGCATGGTTCTACGGCTCTTAAGTGTTGGCAATTTAATTAACGCTAATCTACCGGCATTAGATGGCAAACTTGTCGATGGATTCCAGGAAAAAACCCCGCAAACAGAACAAAAGAAACTGTTTTTGAATGGATTCAATATTATCTATGTGAATGTTGTATAAAGGATCCCAGATAATTGAGCCATATTCAAGTATAGGTCTTACGAGGGATGTATATAACTGCTTAGTGATATAGGGATCAGTAAATTCCCTGGCCCATCGCTTAATAAAAGCCAGTACATCTCTAGCTTTATTGACCATCATATTGATGTGTGAAATGAAACTCACATTTGCATCAAACAAAATTCCCAGATCCAGAAAGGTATGAACTGCTACAAACGGTTGTCCACCCAAGGAGTAGTTAACATCTATGTAGTTTCATCTTGAAAATTACATGTATTTATATATTTTTCATATTCAATTCCATTAAGTTTATATTGTACCACGTATAGAAGTTATCAAGGTCCATCTGTAGATATCAGTGATTGATCTTTTCATTGTAAGTGAGGAAGATTGTAACCTCATCAGCATACATTGTCATATTGCAAAATTTTATAGAGTTCGGTAGATCGTTAATAAATAAGGAAAAAAGAACGGAACCCAGATGGCTGCCTTGCGGAACTCCCGAAAGGACATTTATATTTATACCCTATACCACTATGTGGTTTGGGTATAATGACTTTGTGCTGCTGTTTGTAACAACCAAAAATATTTGACCTTGACCCATCTTTTATTATACCGATCGAATCAGAATCACTATCTTATTCGATTTAACGATGTCCGTCCGTCCGCATATAGCATATAGAGCTGCTTCCCGATCTTCACTTAAATCTAGCAAAAAACAAAAATATTGCACTGATTCTTCTCAAATTTTGTTTGTATATATTTTTGCAAAATACAAGAGACTTTACCAAATATGGTCAAGATCGGTCCATTTTTGGGCCTAGTGCCCATATCTTTTCATATCTGCAGCCGAAAAAATTAATAAAAATCCCACTCAAATTTGGTTTATGCTTATTTTCTATGTCCAGTTAGCTGGGCCTAAGAGATAGGGTTTCTAAACGCATGGTATAGGGTATCGTATAGTCGGTCTAGACCGACTATAATTTTCTTACTTGATAGTTTATTGTCCAGTTGAACGCACAACGTATTACAGAGAAAATTCGTGTATCAGTCAAACTAGCCGTATGTGGATAAACTCCACTCCACAAACACTACACGCTCTTTCCTTCTTTCCATAACCTATTTTCCTGACATCAACAAAAGGCACTGAATCTGTAGGGGGTATCCCCTAAGTGTTGGTCAATAGTTAAAAAAACACCGGTCGACAAAGATAAATTTTTTTCTAGGAATCGATAAACACCAAAATATCCTCTTTTAATGTTAGTTTTTGTCTGTTTTACATCGATACGAAATTTTTGAAGATTTGAATCGATTATTACGATCAGCAGTTGGTAGCACTTAGTTCAAAAGTGTACAAAAATGCATATTTCTCGCATGGAGTACTGTAGTGGTTGTTTACTAATCTATCACAGCAGTAACAAACATTCTCGTGCAGTACAGACTTAAGGCCTAGTTAGCCACACGTTGTTAAAATGTATCCGTACCGTAAATGTAACGTTGGCATTTAGTGTAAAGTCACGTACAAACGTAGCAAAAATTGATTTTTAACAGATTGGGACGTTCCAGTTACGTGATAGTTGAGTCGGTAGCCACTCTAAATGATTTTTGGTTACGCTCACGTGTGGCTAACCATGCCTTTAGAAAATTTAATTTAATTTGTGGTGAATTTATTAAAATTAAAAAAAAAATATTTCTTTAGCTACAAAATTGAATATTTTTAAAACTTTTTATTTTAACCTGCACAGTAGTTTCGTAGGACCACAAATAAAACAAGTATTCAACAATGATGAATTAAAATTACTTAATAGTATTGAAAAACAAGTCTGGACAATCTTAAAGCAATAGTTAATAGTATTCTCGGAAATGACAGAGCATATAATTATCAAGATTTAAATGGAACTATTCTTAAAAATTTTTAAATTATAGGCAGCTAATTGTCCCATAAAGTTCATATATATCACGTGTATCTGAATCAATTCAGTTTCACTAAGATGTAATGGAATTTAACGACGTTACCAAGGCAGTATAACGAAAATGTAATGGAAGACTACATTTGGGGTTTAATAACAGAAAATCCGTACAGACATAGAAAAATTTCTAAAAATATTCATTTTTGAACTTTTTTTTATTCGTTTAAAATTTCTAAACAATTATTAATTGTTATTATTGCAATAAAGAGACTCCTATGCTCAGAAATAAATTTTGTGTTTGTAATGTATAATTAAATTTTGGGGAAAGCCGTAATTTTTCTTCATATTCGAAAAGTTGCTCTTATTTCTTAAAAACGAGCTTTGATAAAAAGAAAAATATTTTCCCTATATGAGTCGTTTATTTTGAAAGTGGTTTAAGTCCATTTTTTCTTATATTGAGATATTTAAGGATTTGTGTTTAATTTGTTTCAAATATATTGTTAAGTGGTATTATTTTTTTTATGGCTTTGTGACCTTAAACATGTTAGAATATAATAATGTAATACGTTTTGTAAACTTTACTAGAAAAATAAGCTGTGTTTCAGAACCTAAAATGGACTTAAACCACTTTCAAAATTAATAAAATGACTTTTTTGTTTTATTTATGTAATTAAAAAATGTTTTTAAAAATAAATATTAATTCATTTATTAAAAAACTAAATTTACATTCATTTATTAAGGATAATATTAAAGATTTTGCTATATTATTTCTCCTCATTTAGATTATGTGTGAGGTTTTAAAATATTCATGGTATATAGGTGGTATATACGTTAGTAACTCCATCATATCCTTATATTTAGGAGTTGAAATGGGACGTACATTTTTGTATAATGGTGTTAATTATACCCTATACCACTATGTGGTTTGGGTATAATGACTTTGTGCTGCTGTTTGTAACAACCAAAAATATTTGACCTAGACCCATCTTTAATTATACCGATCGAATCAGAATCACTTTCTGAGTTGATTTAACAATGTCCGTCCGTCCGTCCGTCCGTCCGTCCGTCCGTCTGTGTGTCCATGTAAAGCTTGTAATCAAACTGCAGATCGCAAATATGAATATATTTTGATGAAATTTGGTATATAAGCTTTTATCGGCCATGGGATGAACGCTATTGAAATTGGTGAGAATCGGTCCATGTTCAGACCTAGCCCCCATACAAATTACCCCTATGAAATCGACATAAATTGCCATAAGATCCAAATTTCATATAGATCTTACTTAGATTGGGTTTTATATGCATTCATTACGTCCATTTATGAGTAGTCCAAAAATGATCCCTCTGGCCCCATATAGAGCTGCTTCCCGATCTTCACTTAAATCTATTAAAAAACAAAAATATTGCACTGATTCTTCTCAGATTTTGTTTGTATGTATATATTTTTGCAAAATACAAGAGACTTTACCAAACATGATCAGGATCGGTCCATTTTTGGACCTAGTCCCCATATAGATATAGCATCCGATATGAACTTTTTCATATCTGCAGCCAAAAAAATTAATAAAAATCAGACTCAAATTTGGTTTTTGCTTATTTTCTATATCCAGTTAGTTGGGCTTAAGAGATAGGGCATGGTATAGGGTATCATATAGTCGGTCTAGACCGACTATAATTTTCTTACTTGTTTTATTTTGTTGAAGTTCCTTGGTCTTCCCCGACAAGGTAATAAATCAAGTATTTTGAACTCTTTATCCACTTCCATAGATTCTTTATAAAACATTTTATAGGGTTCAATTTTTATAAATCGCATCCAACATATCCTTAGCCAATTTACAGGTTCGCCACTAGTGTTTTTTAATCTTTTATGAATTGCTTCTTCCAGGGGTTTTGTAGAAAAAATTCTTCACGTTTCATTTCAGTTAATATAAATTTGTTACCCTTTCGACATTTTTTTATGGTTTCATAGTAATCCTGGGGGACAGACATCAAATTATTTTTCCTCAAAGCCATTTCTATCACTCCAAAATCACTGTTATTTGGCAAAAATGAATGTGCTGATAGTAAAAACTTCTGGTCAATAAAATCTGCATTATTTTCTGCCGATTGCATAATTTTCAACCATGTTAATGCCAATTTTATATTCCTGTTCTTCCCAGTGCACATATCGCTGTAAGCTATGATATGTTTATGATTTCTAAGTTTTTTGAGGTGTTTCAATATACAAGATCCTACTTCTTGAGAACCTCTCGATGCCACAGTTTCATCCCAGAGATACATGTAAACTTCATTATCGTGAAAATTATGACAACCTAGGTTGTAAATGTGCATATTACGTTTGTAATAGGCGATGGAAACGGACAATTTTGGAACAGGTAACGCCTT
Source organism: Cordilura impudica (assembly GCA_963682025.1). Lineage (NCBI taxonomy): Eukaryota > Metazoa > Arthropoda > Insecta > Diptera > Scathophagidae > Cordilura > Cordilura impudica. The sequence goes on from OY821517.1 coordinate 136,217,850, forward strand.
TTCTAAGTCGAATGAAAAAGCGAAATATACATTCGGATTATTTCGTGCCAAATCTTTATCTTCTTTTAATGATTTTCTGGCCAATTCAACACATCTTAAATATATATTATGCTCTTCCGTGAGGTTTTCCTTTTCTTCCGTATTACATGATGCTTTAATTATACCCTATACCACTATGTGGTTTGGGTATAATGACTTTGTGCTGCTGTTTGTAACAACCAAAAATATTTGACCTACACCCATCTTTAATTTTACCGATCGAATCAGAATCACTATCTGAATTGATTTAACGATGTCCGTCCGTCCGTCCGTCTGTGTGTCCATGTAAAGCTTGTAATCAAACTGCAGGTCGCAAATATGAATATATTTTGATGAAATTTGGTGTTTGATCTTTTATCGGCCATGGGATGAACGCTATTAAAATTGGTGAGAATCGGTCCATGTTCAGACCTAGCCCCCATGCAAATGACCCCTATGAAATCAACATATATTGCCATAAGATCCAAATTATCAAACAAATCTTAGTCAAATTGGGTTTGTATGTACATATTACATCCATTAATTAGTAGTCCAAAAATGATCCCTATTGGACAACTCTTAGTCATAGGTCCCATATAGAGCTGCTTCCCGATCTTCATTTAAATCTATCAAAAAACAAAAATATTGCACTGATTCTTCTCAAATTTTGTTTGTATATATTTTTACAAAATACAAGAGACTTTACCAAACATGGTCAGGATCGGTCCATTTTTGGGCCTAGTCCCCATATAGATATAGCATCCAATATGAACTTTTTCATATCTGCAGCCGAAAAAATTAATAAAAATCCCACTCAAATTTGGTTTATGTTTATTTTCTATATCCAGTTAGTTGGGACTGAGAGATAGTGTCTCTAAACGCATGGTATAGGGTGTCGTATAGTCGGTCTAGACCGACTATAATTTTCTTACTTGTTTTAATATTAAATTGATCACATTTTTGGCAAGTATCTTTTTGTGGCTGATGAAAATGCAAATTGAATTCGTTTTTAAAAATTTTTCTATATGTCCACTCGTTAACATTGCTTAAATTTTTTTGTTTACACTCTTCCAGGTATAGATTAAACATTTTAGCAATATTTAATTCAGGGTGTAAGTACCTTCCTCTTGGATTATGAGACCTTGTGTAATGAGATTCATATTGAGGAAAAGATTTAATATGATTCTCTATCCTCTTCATGAATTTTCCTAGAAGATCCTGGCATACGTCCTCGCAAATCATTTCCAATATTTTTACATGTAAAATACGTTGTAATCGGCGTGCTAACATATTCAAAGAATTCAAAAAGAATTTTTTACATACTGAAACAATTCCGTGAGTAGTTTTTAAGTAATATTTGTAAGTGTAATTTCTTGGCCTACCTTTGCCGTTTCTCAAGCGTTTACGTTACACAATAAGCTGCTCTGTAGCTCCATGTAGATATAAATTTTGTTTATTCAAATCCCCAAATTCCAAAAGTTATCAAAAATATTTTTCCTTTCTTCTACATTATTAAGATTTATGCAATTCTTTGAACAATGGCAGTCTTTGTGTTGGAATATTTTTTCCCGGATAATTTTTCCAGCTGCAGTGTAATATTTCTTTCCTGTATTCCTGTAAAATTTTCTTAATTTTTGAGCGTATTTATCACCATTTCTTTCTGGTATTTCATTCTCTTTTAGAGAATTTGTGCTGAAATCACATGGCACTCCATCATCATCATCTGATGACAAATAATTTTCTATGATTCTTCTTCTCTTTTAGTACTATTAGAATTATTGTTTTCTAAATCATCTTCACTTTCTGACTCCAAAATTCTTGAATTTTTATTTCTTTGCACAGGGTAGATTTCTATTGAAAATAATAACCGATAATTACACAAGTTATTTCAATTATAAACATATAAGTAAATTCTTTTTTGTTACCTGTGTCACTACTGAGGTAATTCTAGTGTAGTCTTCGTCAGACATATTAAAATTTATAATTAGAAGAAACGCCAACTTATAATTTTTTCCCGTTATCAATGCAGTGATGCATTTTTTTCCGAGTTTTGTAACATAAAAGATGCCATATCTAAATTATTTATTTCAGTGGACTTAAACCAGTTTCAAAATAATTTTTTTTCGATTTCGTTAGCTAACTAATTTTCAAGTGCCCACAATCATAGCGATTTTAATGATACTAGACTTAAATTGTTTACAAAAAAAAGATTATATAGGATTGTGATTATTGTTATCATTAACTACTTTTTTTTAAAAAATGGACTTAAACCACTTTCAAAATAAACGACTCATATCAATATTAAAAGGGCTGTTATTAGTAGTAACCAACAATTCATGCCAATCAGTGTTACGTATGAAACGATTTATCAAATCATAATTAGATTGCTTAAAACTAAATACTTTCTCACTTTTTACACGTTCTTTGTGGCCATGAGCAAAAGGAAACGGACATCTTATTTAAATAATGAGATGGTGACGGTCTTCCGGCTTAGGACAGGATAGGATAGGACAGGATCGTATTATTGTGCAATCATATGGATCATTGACGAATACTAAATCCAGCAATTTTCCATTGACGTTGTATATACCATTTATTTGATACAGGCAAAGGTCAGAAATATTGTTTAAGAAGTCATCAGAATTTAAAGAAACCAAATATGAAGATTCAAGTGGATAATTCCATGATTAAAGTCGCCAAGTACAAAAACAGAGTCCATTGAGTTTGAAGATTGTGCCACATGTTTAGTAAATAGCTCGAATATGGTTTTCATAAACAATATAATCAACAATTTTGTCGTAGATATCAAAAGGCACTGTTAGCTTGAAAGAAGTTATACCTCTCGGTTCAGAATATGTGAATATCTTGATAAAAATTGACAAATCCGGGGTGAAGTTTAATTTCAATTTTATGAAATTCTCAATATCATCCGTAGATGTATCGAATGCAAAACGGTAAATGAAGGTAGACTTTCTAGGGGGAAAAATATTTAGTTGTTTTGTTCCGAGTTGGATGGTTTCGTTGAACAGATAGCTTTTCTTTTAGTGTTGCGTTCTTATCAAAACATTCTTCTTCCCGCGAAATCGTATACGCTAGTTTTAAAATAGACTCCATGCACCTAATTCTGGCATGTAACGGAGAAATTCCATATTCATAGTTTTGCTCATCACTTGAATCATCACAAGTTTGAAAGTCTTTCTGTGACTTTTTGCAAATTCCACACTTCAAAGTTGACGAGGTATCTGTTATTACATTTAAGACTTTGGCATCAATCATTGTAAGAAAAAATGCATAACACAAGGGAACAATGGTTCTGTTGATTAAGAACTGAATATTGTTTTTAAGGTTATTTGGGACGCTGAATCCAAATCTGCCCTTGGTTTTTTTCTATCAGCTCGACTTTTCGAGATATACCGTTATGTTCAAAATTAAGGCACTTCCGCTACATATATTGGAATAACTTGAAAACGGTTCACCATATTAAATTAAAAAAAAATCCGAAACTCGCAAACAATATTCTCTTAAAGCCGTGCTTACTTTGTTTTTAAATTTTCCAAGTAGTTTTAGAGATATCGTTCAAGTTTTGAAAAAAAAATTAAAATTTTTTAAAAAAAAACATTTTTTTTGTTCTTTAAAAATTCCTAAAAAATAAAAATGGGACAAAAATCACAGTTTTGGTCTACAAACAGTTAGTTAAATATATTTCGAATAAAATGAGCTTTATTTCATTGCAATCGGTGCACAACTTTTGATTTTGTTCACGATTTACTGAATTGATATAAATCGCGATTTCCATACAAAAATAACATTTTCTAATGTGTAAGTGTTTGTATGTAATAAGTTAGTTTTTTATGATTCTAAGAATTAAAAAAATTAAGTAATAAAAAAAGATTATTTCATTTTTATGGTTGCGGTAGCAAACTCATAACGCCTATAAATTTTATTGTCCCTTTATGACACCTAGTCAGGTCACAGTCAATTAAAGAGAAAAAAGAAAAGTCCACTTGTTTTTATTGATGTGTGGTTTACCGTTGGTAACGGATGATTTTTTAAAGGAATTCCCCTGAACACATGTGTTCATTCATAAGTGACTGTCAATAAAATTGTGGATATAATTTTTTTTGGTACTTCAGTAAAAAACTACTAAGTATTTATATGGGTTCATTCAACCAATTTTTCTCATTCAACAAGTGTTTACGAAAGCGAAAAGTATAACGACAAAAAATATAAATCATTTTACATTGAACATTTAATCAGTCAACACAAAAAAGTTCAATTTTGTTCCCGTGTGTTATTTATTGAAAATTGTGTTACTTTGATATATACTTCAAAATTGTGCAATGGCTACGTCAAGAAACACCTGTAAAATCAATCCCAACTATTTTTGTAACATATGTGGCGAATACACGTTTATAAAAAATAGAAAAAGTGTGTCAGATTTTATTAAAAAAATTTGTTTTGACTACTTCGGATTTACCATGGAAACCCGTGACAAGTACTGGATTCCTAATACTGTATGTAAAAACTGTGTAGAGTATTTAAGGTTATGGGCAAACAAGCAACGGACCCACTTCAAGTATAAAACACCAATGATCTGGCGGGAACCTTCGAATCATTATGATGATTGTTATTTTTGCGCTGTCAACATAACAGGCATTAATAAAACAAACCGCTCTAAATGGATTTATCCTAACGTGTTGTCTATTACCCAACCAGTCCTGTACTCTAGTGAGGATTCAGAACCACAACCATCTACATCTACACACAATTTCCACGACTTACGACAAAATGTTCCTTCACCAATTTCTGAATTTGGATCAGATGACTTGCATTTAGATATTTCTTCTGAACGCGAGCAATTTAATCAGGAGGAGCTTATTGATTTAGTGAGAGACCTTGGACTTTCTAAAAAAGCATCTGAAATTCTTGCTTCTCGATTAAAGCAAAAAAATCTGTTAACCCAAGGAACAACAATTTCATACTACCGTAACAGAGAAAAAAACTTACTTCCATTCTTTTCCGAAGACGATGAATTTGTTTATTGTTCAGATGTTCCTGGTTTAGTAACAGCGATGGGATTAGAGGAGTATGATCCAAATGACTGGCGACTATTTATAGATTCTTCTAAACGCAGCCTAAAATGTGTACTTCTGCATAACGGTAATAAATTGGGTTCGTTGCCCATTGCACATTCAACTAAAGCTAAAGAAGAATATTCTACAATTGCCTCAGTTATAAATAAAATAAAGTACAACGAACACCGCTGGCTAATTTGTGTGGATCTAAAAATGGTGAATTTTCTTCTAGGCCAACAAGGTGGCTACACAAAATATCCGTGTTTCATTTGTTTATGGGATAGCAGAGCCAGATCTGAACACTGGAGTAAGAAAGACTGGCCTTCGAGGGAAGCTATGGTTCCAGGAAACCACAATATAGTTAATCAACCACTTGTGCCCAGGGATCGCATAATACTGCCACCTCTCCATATCAAGCTAGGACTTATGAAACAATTTGTCAAAGCTCTCAACAAGGACGGTGATTGTTTTAGATATATCAGTAAAAAGTTCAACAATTTGAGTTCGGAGAAACTGAAAGCTGGCATTTTTGATGGCCCTCAAATCAAAAAATTAATCAATGATGAAAATTTTAGTAATTCCATGACAGATATTGAAAGAAATGCTTGGAATGAATTTGTTTGGATAGTGCGCAATTTCCTGGGAAACAAAAAGGGTGAGCACTATTCGGACCACGTGGATAACATGTTGTCACATTTCAAGCAGCTTGGTTGTAATATGAGCATTAAGGTGCACTACCTACACAGTCATTTGGATTGTTTCCCTGAAAATCTTGGAGACTTCAGTGAAGAACAAGGTGAACGTTTCCATCAAGATATCCGCATTATAGAGGAGCGGTACCAGGGTCACTGGGATAAGCATATGATGGCGGACTATTGCTGGAGCATTAAAACAAATCCCTCTAAACAAGGTTATTTAAGAAAATCTTATAAAAGAAAATTTTTCGTTGTAATTACATTGTAATACATTGTAATATTTGTGTATTAAAATTTTTTATTTTTCTTTAAAATTCTCTTTTTGTGTTAAATTAAAAAGTATAGCTGACCATAAAAATGAAATAATCTTTTTTTATTACTTAATTTTTTTAATTCTTAGAATCATAAAAAACTAACTTATTACATACAAACACTTACACATTAGAAAATGTTATTTTTGTATGGAAATCGCGATTTATATCAATTCAGTAAATCGTGAACAAAATCAAAAGTTGTGCACCGATTGGAATGAAATAAAGCTCATTTTATTCGAAATATATTTAACTAACTGTTTGTAGACCAAAACTGTGATTTTTGTCCCATTTTTATTTTTTAGGAATTTTTAAAGAACAAAAAAAATTTTTTTTTTTAAAAAATTTTAATTTTTTTTTCAAAACTTGAACGATATCTCTAAAACTACTTGGAAAATTTAAAAACAAAGTAAGCACGGCTTTAAGAGAATATTGTTTGCGAGTTTCGGATTTTTTTTTTAATTTAATATGGTGAACCGTTTTCAAGTTATTCCAATATATGTAGCGGAAGTGCCTTAATTTTGAACATAACGGTATATCTCGAAAAGTCGAGCTGATAGAAAAAAACCAAGTGCAGATTTGAAATCAGCGACCTCAAATTAGTAAAAATTTGCTATAAATTTCAAATCAACACAAAAAAAGTTCAATTTTGTTCCCTTGTGTAATCAATCAAAACAGTTTTTCCATTCTTTATTTCAAGAACAGAAGGCTTTAGGTCAGAAATTTGCATTTTTGTATCGTTTACTGTAGATTTGATTATTATTGAAGACTCTATTACATATTGTGGTCTCTTATTGAGTCAAATGACAACTGGCCTCAGCACGGAAATCTAGGTCAATATAATATTTTTAAAAAAATTAAAAAAACTATAAAAATTAAAATGAATATTAATTAATAATTTTTATAATATTAAAAGTCATCAGCACAATAATACTAGGCATAAAAGTTGTACTTTTTTATTTTGTTATGCTGAATTCAGTAACCGCTAAAAATAGTACAGGTAGCGCTAGCGAATTTTCGTTGTTAAAGTTTTCCTATCAGTATCCAGCGCTCGAAATTCGAGTGCAATTTCTAGGTAACTTTATTTTTTTACTTAGCCAATTCAGAAACCAACACTTTTTGGTTTCTTATTATTGTGAATGAAGATAACAAACTCATTAACAAACAAATTAAAAAATTAAATAAATACACATATAGCATATGTATAATTTTATATATGTGTTAGTAGCAATTTTAAATTAAATTTATTCAAAATAATGGATAAAATTTAAAAATCTGTATATCTGGAAAACAGTTAAAAAGAGATACCTTTCAAAAAATATATGTTTGGTCAAAATCGGGATGAAACGGTAGAACAAAACATCGGTCACAAAAAATCGCCTAGCTTATTAGTATAATAGATACACTCGTATTAGCTCCAAAATGGCGGTGACAAAAAAATTGGACTTTTGGCCAATGAAATCAAAATTTCAGCCACATTGCGACGTTTGTCATTTTTCTTCGCAGAAGGCGAAAATGCCGACGGGAACCGATATCGGTGGATTTTCACTCATTATATTTGCCCAAAAATATATAAAAGTTCTGGACGCATATTGGTTCCAAAAAACTAAATGTACGCCAACAAGCCTCAGGCCACTGATGAGCTCGTGCTGAAATCATCGCTATACCGCCCGATATACTCGCAAACGTTATGGAAAATGCTAGAAAAAGGGCACATTTCGCTGCGCCCAATAGAGGCGGTCATTTGACTGATATTGTACTCAAGTAGTCAAAATTATTTGGAAAGGTTCAAGTTACAAGAAACAAGTAAGAAAATTATGCCATTCGTTTAGAGAAAGGGCCTTAGGTCGAATTAATTGAATATAGAGAAGCAGCATAAACCAAATTTAAGCGGCTTTGTTATACTATTTTTGCTTGCAAATATGAAAAAGTTTATATCGGATGAAAAAATCTATGAAATATTTTTGTCTTTGTTTATGGGTGTAACTGAAGATCGGCAAGCAGCTTTATATGCGGGCTATGTACTGCTGATTAATGCATGTAATAAACACACATAAACCCAATTTGAAAGAGATCTACATGGTAATATTGATCTTGTGACAATTGAAGTCAATTTCAGAAGGATCATTTGTATGAGGACTGGGTCTGAGCATAAAACAACTTTAACTAATTTCGTCATATGGCCGATATAAGATTATATACCAAATTTCATCAAAACATATTCATATTTGCGACCTGTAGTTTGATTATAAGGCTTACATAGGCACCACATACAGGCGGACTGACGGAAGGGCGGACTGACATTGCCACATCGACTCAGAAAGTGATTTTTCAATCGATCGAAGAAATAAGAGTTGGTCTAGGTCAAATATTTTTGATAGTTACAAACATCTAAAAAATAATTATGAGCTTGTTGTGTTTCCTCTTTGTGGTCCACATGAGATAATTTACTTAAAAATAATTTTTTAAATTAGTAAATAGATAAAAGCAGGAAGAAACTTTAAAGAAAAAACTGATGTGCGTAAAAATTTTATATATAAATTAAGATTTATACAAAAGAAAGAGAAAATAATGTATATAGAACTTCTACTCAATATTCATTTAACAAACCTCGCATATACTCTCATAAATGTACGAGGGCGGATCAATAAGTCCGTGACTTTTCGAACTTCCCTCGTAGTAATGTGAAATGCAACACTGCTCCCATCAAGTAATAGACTACAGTAAAATTTGTAACAAGTTCCGTCATTTACTTTGCGTTTAATAAATACCTGGTCAAAACGTACAACCGTGTGGTTTTTTTTTAATGGAAAAAAGTGAATTTCGAGTGCTCATTAAACATTATTTTTTGCGAAAACACTGTCTATCGAACCAAGGAAAAGCTTGATAAATATTAAGGGGACTCTCCACCATCGAATACATATTACTTTGTATTGTAATTTATATAAATAAATAAATAAATTTGCGAAAAAACCGTCAATCAAACGAAGGAAAAGCTTGATAAATACTATGGAGACTCTGCACCATCGATTTCAATGGTAAAAAAGTGGTTTACTGACTTTCGTTGTGGTCGCACAAATACAAATGACGCTGGACGTTCTGGACGGCCAATGGAGGTCAATACACCCGAAAATGTCGAAAAAAATCAACGATATGGTGTTGGCCGATCGAAGAGTAAAAGTGCGTGAGATTGTTATGGTACCATAGGCAGTTCATATGGCAGAGTGGTTTTGATTTTAAATGGGTGCCGTCAAACGAAATCGTGTGACAACTTCAGTCTCAATGGCAAAATTCCATGAATTGGGCTAAGAATTGGTACCTCATCTACCATATGCTCCGGAGTTAGGCCCCACTGAATATTTCCTATTTCCAAACCTAAAGAAATGACTCGGTGGAAAGAGATTTGGCTCCAACGATGAATTTTTTTGATCAAACAAATGCCTATTTTATGGACCTCGAAACATCCTATTTTTTAGAAGGGATATAAAAATTGGAGAAACGTTGGACTAAGTGTATAGAGCTAAAAGGTGATTATGTTGAAAAATAATTTTTTTGTGTACAAAAAAAAAACTGTGTTTTATTCTAAAAGTCACGGACTTATTAATCCGCCCACGTACCTTTGATTCGTTACGATGCATTCCTACTTTTATTCTTAAAATCATTATGAACAAAAAATAAAAATTTTAAAATAATTATTTAGAATTTCAAAAAAAAATAAAAAAAAATAAAACAAGCTTTAGTGAATGTTTTAGTGAATAATATAAAATTCTATATTTTTCTTGTTTTTACAAAAGCATCCTGTTTAATATAAAAGAGGTAAAAGGTATTTTCAAATAATAAGAATATTTTGTAACATAGAAGGTAAATACTCTCATATTCAAAAATGTAACATGACATTTTAGTTATTCTTGTTAGTGATTACTTTAGCATTTTGCATTTTTTCTGGGTAATATAGCATTTCTAAGTTTATTTTTAAATTAACTAAAAAGCTTCGTAAATATTTCTATCCAGTTTTGAGTTAACAAAATTCAGTACATATAATTGATATTAATGAACGATTGTTTCTCTTGTTTTACGATAAATGCCTCTCTCCAAATGAATATCTACTTATTGTTTCTTCTATTTTTTATATAGAAAAAAAAACTATTAAACAAAATTAATACCATTATTCAAAGTATAAGTTATAATATTTTGCGGACAGCTGGGTTTGAAAAATTATATGATGACGTAGTTAAACATAACGTTACTAAAATTATACAATTATTAATTCAGCAGTATCGTTAATATCAACAGTTGATGACATTTAATTACTGTATATGTTTTTTTTTTGATTTTTTTAATTTTACGCCAATATATATTTAATTTAAATTAAATTAACCTTTCACCTCACCACCATTAATCATATGCAATAAAATGTGCATGTTTTAAATTATAACAAAATGTATGTGGAAATGAAATTAATACGAATAGTTTTCATTCAATATGGTGGATAAATAAACGTTTATTTCAATTTGTACCACATGATGTATAATTAATGTAGAACACAATATATATTGGGAATAGTCTCGCCATTTGCTAACTTATATCAGGCATGCCCAGAGGTTTCTTATGGAAGTGCAAATACTAATTCATAGAAAGAAAACAATTTTTTTAATGTTTTTATTCCAATATGTACACTGAAGAAAAATGTATCTGCAATCAAATATCTTCAAATGCTTTAAATATGATATTTTGTGTTAATTTGAAAGCATATCAAACATTCTGCTTCGGCCAGCATTATATGTAAGTTAACATTAAAAGTGCAACAAAATCACTTTCCCACTTCTCTTCTGAATACATGGAGCTCATTATGTAAAGTAATAAACTTACACTGATTTTGTGCTTTTAATTTTCAGGTGCAAACTATTTTTTAAACAGAATCACACGTTAATCAATAACAAAATCTTCTTTGAATATCTCGGTCGCTAATGCGTACCAACAAAGCTTACGAAAGTGTTGTAGCTTTGCGATTAGGCGTAACCAAGAAAAAAAACAACAAAAAAATTAAAAAGACAACATTCTTAGTGTATTTTATATTGCTTCCAATAAACATTATTGTTTGCCATCAACTTGAGGGGCATTTGAGATAAATATATTTCTCAAATCTCCAACGTTAATTCTCAAATATACCTCAACAGTACGATAAAAGGCATGATTTTTTTAGTTATCAAATTGAGTATTTTGCGATTCTCAACTTAATAGCAAAGAAATTTCTCCAATTGGTATCAAATGGAAGGTACGGAATTGCCATATTTAAAAAAAAATATTTTTTTTATTTTATTTTGTATTAATTACAATACAAAGTAAATTTGTAAAAATATATACAGTGGAAGCTCAAAAATTAGAACCACTTGGTTTTTGGGGTGGTTCTAATTAACGAATTGTTCCAATTTCTGGACGGTTTTTTTTTTTTAAACAGAAACAAGGTTAAATAAACATAATAGATATAACTTTTATTGTTTTTTAATGTAATCTGTTATATATGACTGTTTTTTTGGTTCCTTAAGAGATGAAATAACGATTTCATTCCAAATGGCCAAAATATTGCTCATGTGCTGAGACAATTCTTTCTTCTTGCACCACTTAATCAAGTTGTTTGCACTTTCGAAAGCTACGGAATAAGAAATAGCTGGCCCGGTGTCAACGATTTCATCTTGGTCTGCATCCTCGTCATCGGTGGTGAGTTCGATTTCATCCAGTTCTGCCTCGTTCAAGTCTTGGTTCCATTTTTCGATTTCTTCTAGTGGCATTGAATTATTTGGATCAAGCTTATTTAACAGCGCCTGAGTTTCTTCTAGAAATTGATTGCTCTCCTGATTTAGATGACCCCATTGAGCCAATGGTAATTCATCGTCGCTGTCGAACTCATCAGAATGAACGTTTTCCAACTCGATCCAATTCAATAATTTTGCCCAAGACTTTTTAATTATGTGCTGTGGTAATTCATCCCACGCTTGTTTAAGCAACATTATTGCATCGCGGATCGAATGGTGCTTTAAGAGAATGTTCAAATCACCCCCTTCAGCAATTAAGTTAGCAAGCAGCTGGCGCCTGTAAATCAGCTTAGTTAGCTTTATTGGATTTTGGTCCATAGGCTGTAAAGCTGCTGTCACATTGGGCGGGAAAAAAATGCAACTATGTTTCCGTCGTCACTTTGGAGCTGTTCAACCGTTGCATGAGCGGAGCAGTTGTCAATCAGCAGTAGAGCCTTCGGCGGCAAAGAGTTTTCTTGAGAGAAGTGTTTGTCCTAGAAGGCAAAAGTGCAGTCATAACAACTTGAAAAGATATACATTCACACTTGTTTACCTTACCTCTTTAATAAATATCTGATGAAACCACTGATGAAAGATACGTGACGTCATCCAAGCATTCTTTGAAAAATCGTAGTGAAGTGGATTATAAAATCCTTTGAAACATCTAGGCTTTCTTGCTTTGCCAATGACCATGGGCTTCAATTTGTGTGAGCCATCTGCGTTTGTACCCAGTAAAATTGAAAGGCGTTCTTTTTGTATTTTGTTTTGTCTGGTAAACAACGAAAGAACAATCCACTTTCATCGGCATTATATCGGTCAGTCCCATTTCAGTAACTTTGTTGCGAAAAGTTTGTATGAACGGAGCAATGGACTCGATATTGCTGGAAAGTATTTCGCCACAAATTTTTAAATATCGAATGCCATGGCGACGTTTAAATTTTGCAAACCATCCATCGCTTGCATTAAACACACTTTCATTTTTATCAGGATAAAGTTCGCTGAATATTTGTTTAGCCTTTGCCCTTAATATTGGTCCAGTCAAAGTGCAATTTTTCTTTTGTTGAATTAAAAACCATGCATACAGTTTTTTTTCCGTTTCCGGATATTCAGCAGCATGCAGACCTTTCTTTCTTGCAACCTGATAAGTGCTAGTGACTGCACCCAAAATCAATTTTTTCTTGGATTTGATATAGGTAATTGCAGACTTCGCAACTCCAAAATCCTGAGCTATTCGACTAGCTTGTACACCTTTATCAAGCTTTCCCAAAATTTCAACTTTTTGTGCCAAAGAAAAAGTGTTTTTTTTACCCTTATGTGACATTTTTTAAAATAACCTTCACTTTAGGATTGCACACATGTGTATGAGTCATGATGAGCTTTATTCAGGGAAAACCCATATATGCATTTATCTCTTCTTCTTATTTTCAAGGCTCATTCACAAAGAAAGAGAAAAGAAATTGAAATACTTTTATATGCATATGGAAAACTTCAATTCGTTCAATAATAGAACTAAAATTTCTAATTTTAGAACGTTCAATACTTTAAAATATTTGGTTCTAATTTCTGGATGATTCTAATTTTTGAGAGTTCTAATTTGTGAGCTTCTACTGTATACTTATTTTAGAAATGCAAACAATGTATTTTTTTATGTTTCAATTTAATTTCATTACGTTTTTAATATTTTTATGTACATATTAATATATTTTAAATTTAGAATTGAAAACAAATGAATTAATTATTTGTCCATCTTTTGAATATTAATATTAAATATGTCATAAATAAGAATTTAAATTAACAAATTCGAAAAAAGTAGAAATAAGTAAAAATATATCAAATAATTATTTGTACTTTTTTGGCAATTTTTAATTTAATTTATTATTTATGTCATATTTAATATTATAACATGTTAAAAATTTTTTTAAATTTAGAATTCAAAATAAATGAAGTAATTATTTGGAAATTTTTTGAATATATATATTATATATGTAATACATAAGAATTTAAGTAAAAAATGCAAAAAAAAAAACAGAAGTAATTGAAAATTTATCAATTAATTATAATTAATTAGAACTAATAATTACACTGTGCTCGAATTTGACATTTTTTTTCGTAACAAACTAGGCACCCCACTGGTTAAGCTAATTCGCGTACGCTGAATTCAATGGTGATAGCGGTATTTCAAAGTTACCGCTCATATTCGCGATATTCGCGATTTAAAATTTCAATAATAAAATACCAAAAAACTATATTTTTTATATTTTTAGGATCATTTTTGAATTTTAATCAACCCAGCTTTGTTAGATACATTTTCTGTCAATTGTTTTCGCGGAAAAATTTTTTCCCAGATTTTTTTTTATTTTATTCATTATTTATTCATCATTTTCAAGCATTTCTTCTTGTAAGTTCCAGCAAATATCACCTAACAGAGAATCCAACTTTTTACCACTGTACCAGTGCTCAAGTCTAGCCGTCACTGGATGGAATCTCTCCCCATGCTCATCAGACTCAGCTGGTGATTGTTCAGCAAACTTGTTGACATGAGAATGCAAAAAATGGACTTTAAGAGACATTTTTACATTAATATGGTGAAAAGCGGAAATCATTTTTTTATATAAATATGCCAATCATCAGCTCGATTAACACCTAAAACATTGCCAATAACCTCTTTTACAGAGTTCCATGCCTCAAGCTCTTCAATACTAAGTGCATCTTCAAATAACTTGTCCTTTATTAAGCGACGGATGTCCGGTCCATTAAGTATTCCTTTAAAAAACGCAAAATAAATTAAAATTTCTAACATATTAGTATGGAATAATCTAACACAAACCTTCTTTAATTTTCATATTACTTAATCTTGGAAAAATGCGACTTAGCTCGTTAAACGCCTTTTCAGTCGGATTAAGCACCTTAATGAAGTTTTTCACAATCCCTAGTTTGATATGTAGCGGAGGTAACAATACTTTATCAATTGATACAAGTGGATTTTCAACAATGTTATTCACTCGTAATTTAGCTGTTTCACGCTGAGGCCAGTCCTGCTTTTCGTACTGATCACCTCTATATCGGGTATCCCATAAACACATGAAGCACATATTTTTAGTGTAACCCGTTTGCATACCTCTTAAAAGAGCTATCACTTTTAAGTCGGCACAAATTTTCCAATTATGATCGTTGTATATCACTACATCGAGGATTTTTTTCAAAGATAAATAAGTCTCTTTTGTATTGGTACTTAGTGCAATCGGAACTGAATTTTTGGTATTTGTCATGTGAAGAAGAACTGCCTTTAAACTGCTTTTTGATGAGTCGATGAACAATCGCCAATCTTCGGGTTTATATTCATGATGCATTCTTAAAATTAAATCGCGAATGTCAATGCAAAATGCCAACGAGTTGTTATCAATTGATTTAAAAAATTTGTAAATTGACGATGACGACCGATTGATCCATATACCTTAACATCAGGCGCTAGAATATTAGCTTGTTTCAGTTCCTTAGCTAAACGAATTGACTGCCGCTGAGATACTTTAAGGCGGCGTACCATAATGTCCAAACAGTTTTGTGTAATTTCTAAATGATTGCAGTTGTTAGTGACGTGGGATGGTTGGTATTGTGATACTAATGACTCTCCTTCAGTTTGTATTGTTAGTGACGTACATTCCTCTGTTATGCTTGGTCTTCTGGGAATTGAAATATTTTCCGAGTGCGGCAACGGTAATTGGGTATATTTTGTTTCTGTATATTGAAATGTACGTAATTTGTTCCAGAAACAAAATTTAAGCACGCATAGCACTAATCTGAAGTATGAACTTGTGGATCCGACAAAATCATTGGAACACCAAAGGGCATAGAACCAATCTTACCTTTTTTCCATCTATTTAATATAGACAAGCATCCAGTGCAAACGACAGGTGGGGCCCACTCCACATTACGAAAAACTACCTGATTAAAGTATTGGTTATATAATTCCGCAAAGTCATCGCCGATTTTCCGACGAGAGTCTGTAATAGTACGTTTTCGCAAACGTAGCAAAAGTTATCAAAATCAACATGTTGTTTCATTTTAATAACACTGAACTATGTTTATGTAGTATTTATTGATTTAATGTAGTGTTATTTCTAAAAAAATACAAGTTAAAGTAAAGAGAACCAACAAATACCAAATGACTACTTACCGCAGTCTTTATCTCCAGCAAACTGATTTCAATAACTCAACTCAACCCTTTGGCTACATTCTGCCTGTATACAAGTGTAACAGTTTATTTCCAATAACAATAAACTGTTTCACTTCAACAGGCAGAATGCAGATGCAAAGGGGACTGCGGTAAGTCGAAAACAAATGCGACACAAAGAGAATCGCCACCTAAATTTCAAATGTAAAAATTTAAGGGCCTATGATCATTAGCAAACAAAATTATGATGATCACACAAACATAATGACATAGAATACACTGGCGGACATAATTTAGTTTTAAATCACGAATATCGCGAATATGAGCGCTAATTTTGAAAAACGGCTATCGCCATTGAATTCAGCGTACGTGAATTAGCTTTACCAATAGGGTGCCTAGCTTGTTACAATTTGCGACTAGCACAGTGTTATTAGTACTTTTTGGCCTTTTTTAATTTAATTTATTATATACTAGCTGTTTTTACCCGGTCTTGCCCGGGATAAAAAGGCCTTTGACTTGAAAAATGGTTCACTATGCTCACCAGGCGCTGAGTCCTTAGTCCCCAATGAACAAATTCCCCAATAAAATTTACTTTCTCCCCAAAAATTTGTATGGGCCATAAATTTCAATTCAAAATTTTTTTGATTTTTCAATTTAGAAGTTTTTTATAAGATGCTGCAGCAAAAATGCTTCAAAAATAAGCTGCGAAGCCGCTTTAAGTTTTTTTTTTTTAAATTCATTTATAAACATCAAATATAACGGAATCATTTGCAAATTAAAAGAATCAGAACTTTTTAAAATTGAATGACTTCATTCAATAAGTGATCATCATTGAGCTGAGAAGTCAAATTCATAGAAGTTTCAAAAATGAAAAACTAATACGACGTTTAAAATTGTGCCGCAAGGTTTATTTAAGCAACTGCTTATAGTATATGTGTGGCCTATTTTGATCAACAGATAATTATTTCACATAAGTAGATAAAATTTATCATAAGACTTTTCACTGAGCTGTGTTCCGCGAGCGAGTCGCGTCCGCTTCCGCGCGCCGCACCTCGCGTTTGACGGGTAGGCCAAAATATATTTTTCAGATCATTGCGATATTTTAGCGGAGCTGTGTTCCGCGAGTGCGTCGCGCCCGCATCCGTCGCGTCCGCGCGCCACTTCCTCGCGTTTGGCAGCTACTACCCGTGCTGCCGCGCAGTTCTCGTTAACTTATATTAATCGCTAAAAATATATTTTTCAGATCATTGCGATATTTTAGCTGAGCTGTGTTCCGCGACCGCGTCCGCGTGCCGCTTCCGCGCGTTTGGCAGCCACACCTGTGCTGCCACGCAGTTGTTGCCAACTTATTTTAATTGTCAAAATATATTTTTCAGATCATTCCGATATTCTAGCTAAGCTGTGTTCCGCGTGCGCGTAACTTCCGAGCACCGAAATGCTAATATTGAACAGAATACTCATTTTAAATGCGTTTATTGTAGGACATACGTATATTGAGAGCAGTATGCAAATGAATTTGGGGAGTATGTTCATTTTTTATTTCGTTTAAAAAAAAATGGGGAATTTGTTCATTTCTTTTGGGGACCTTTTTTTTTAAATTTGGGGAATTTGTTCACCTTGTAATTTCAGAGAAATCCGTTGAAAAATACAAATTTGTATAGGGAAGAAATATGCCACAACAAAAAAATTAATTTTATATGAAAAGTGGGCGTAGTGGGCGTGGTCGGTAAAAATCATATGGCGACCTTCCATGGAATATGTACTAAATTTCGGAGAAAGCCGTTGAAAGATAAAAATTACTATAACGAACAAATATACCAAAAAACAAAAAATTAATTTTATAAAAATGTAGGCGAAAAGGTAGGAGTAGCAAGAAAGATATATAATGCGACCTTTGCTGAGTAGAGATCACGTTTTCCAAATTTCAGAGAAAGCCAATGAAAAATAAAAGTTTGTATAGCAATCAAACAAAGAAACAAATAAAAGGAAAAAAATAAATTTTATATACATAGAAGTGGGCGAAAAGTAGGCGTGTTCTGTAAGAAGTATTTGGTGACCTTCCGTGGAGTATAGAGATCGTGTGTACCAATAGTGAACAAATATATCAAAAAACAGAAAATTAAATTCGTATAAAAAGTGGGTACTCCTCCCTGGAGTACAGAGATCGTGCGTAGCAAATTGCAGAGAAATCTGTTTAAAAAAATTGTGTAGCGAACAAATATATCAAAAAACAGAAAATGAAATTTCTATAAAAAGTGGGCGTAAAACTAGGCGTGGCCGGTACGAAGCATATGGCGACCTTTCCTGGAGTACAGAGATAGTGCGTACCAAATTTGAGAGAAATCTGTTGAAAAATAAAAATTTGTATAGCGAACAAATATACCAAAAAACAGAAAACGAATTGTTTACAAAAGCGTAAAAGTAGGCGTGGCCAGTACGAAGCATATGGCGACCTTTCCTCGAGTACGTAGATTGTGTACCAAATTTCAGAGAAATCCGTTGAAAAATAAAAATTTGTATAGCGAACATATATACCAAAAAACAGAAAATTAATTGTATACAAAAAGTGGGCGTTAAAGTAGGCGTAGCCGGTAAGAATCATATGGCGACCTTTCCTGGAGTACGGAGATCATGTGTACCAAATTTCAGAGAAATCCGTTGAAAAATAAAAATTTGTATACCGGTCAAACAAACAAACAGAAAATGAATTTTATATATATAGATGTCCATTTCGATGAAAGTTTTGCTACACTTTTTTTAAATGTATACTGTGTTTGTGGAAATAATATATAATTCTGAATTATGACTCTCTGACTGAAATTTTTTCATTTGACTAGTGATATTTTCGCAAGTTGTGCCCCAGATATAACATCATGTTTCCTGTTAAAGAAGATAGTTATGAGAAAAAAATTTTTGCAATAGATAGAAATGTGTACTGTGAATTAATTTATGGAAAAAAGTCAATTTTGGAAAATTTTGGAGCTGTGTCACTTTTGTACTTAAGGTGCGATATGTGTGAATTTTTAAGTAAATCTCTATGCCAGAATTTTTTTGATAAGGATTTTATTTTTGAGGATTTGGAGAAAATGTTTTTTTTTGTTAAATATTCAGTACATGTACTCTTTCTAAACACTTTGTATCAAAAACTTATCAGTTTTCTACTTTTAAATATTATATTTTGTTTTAATAGCCTAGGGCTTCGGAAAAAAATAATACGACCCAATTAACCCTTTTGGAATTGGGGTCACATATGACTCCAAGCTAATAAAAGACAATTTATTCAGAAAATTCAAATAATTTGTAACTGCTGTCGCATTTTTAGATGTGACGCTTAAAATATAATAACCACATGTGCAAGTCTTCAAGTTAAAAATTTGGAATGAATCGAACAACGTTTGCCCATTCCTTGCCGAGGCCACACTTTGAATTTCGCCATATTTAAAACAATTAATTATTCTAGTAAACTACATAAAACCCTTACTATGGGTGGGGAAATACAATTTTGCTATATTTTACAGATTTTAATGATTTGATGATTATGATGATTTTATAATTAGACGTCATTAACCCATTTGGTATTGGCGCCAAAAAAGACCCCCAGCTAGTATAGGACGATTCAGTCAAAAAATTAAAATATTTTTCAAATACTGCTGAATTTTTGACCATTTTAATCTTAGGAGCACATAAGGGTAAGTTTTCGTAAAATATAGTACAATTTTATTTCCCAACCCATAGCAAGGGTTTCACGTAGTTTAGTAGAACAATTAATTTTTTTAAATATGCCAAAAATTACCATATTTCAGGTGTCACTTCTAAAAATTCAACAGCACTTACAAAATATTTGATGAATTTTTGATACAAAGTATTTAGAAAGAGTACATTTACTGAATATTTCACAAAAAAACTAAATTTTCTCGAAATCCGCAAAAAAAAATTCCTTTTCAAAAAAATTTTGGCAGAGCAATTTACATAAAAATTTACACAGTGAATCTCTAATATATATTTAACAAAACTTCAAAGTGCCATATCCACTTTTTGATATTTTGTTTAAGAAAATTTTTTAAAACTTAAAAAAGGAGTTTTCGAAAGTTTATCAAAAAAATTTTCCATTTCTGGTCTCATTTCGCAATAGGTTAAAAACATGATAGTAAAACAATACTTCACGCTTGAGTGATTCTAGGTATAGAGACCAAAAAAATTTATGGCTTTAATTAATTTCTTAAAGTTGAAAAACTTTCTGTCAAATATCACGACTTAGTTTTTTTGGTACAAAAGCGGTCTGAGGCATTTACTATTTCTTGGCGACGTTTCATTCGATTTTAAAGTTGGATAGCTTTTTGAAGAGATAATTTAGCACTGAAATCGAATCATATAATTACTTGTCGAAAAAATTAAAATGTAGAACAAAATTTTCGTAGAATCTTAAAAAAAGTCAAATTTTCCCATATAAACGCACTTGAAATTTTCAATCGCGTTGGGTCTTTCATTGACCCAAAACTTTGTATTTCTTAGTTTTTTTGCTATTCGCATATTTCTAGGGGGTGAGACTTTAAACTCGAGCACTTTTTTCCCCTCCATGTAATGAAGGGCCACCCTAATATACATGTTTGTTGTTGGTTGAAAAAACAAGAAAAACAATTTGTTTTGGCTAAACTGACATTTAGCGTTAACGGCATGCCCTCCGTATTATTAATTTTATTATTTTCTATAAAAATAAAAAATCTTATTTTCGATCTTAAAGCTGTACGGTATGAAAACTGATTCTTAACCACACTGCTCGTAGGACTGACTTTAGGTGAGTGTGTTAAAGCGCATGATCAAAAAGTGCAGGTACGAGTGTATAAGAAATAGATGCAGGTAGTTATGCATTTTTAGAAATATATGCTTTCTTCTGCTCTAGCATGCACCATTGAAAATACCTTTGTTAAAAAATAATTTATCTATTTTATTTAAGTTCATTAAATTTAGTTTTTAAGATTTGTATACTAATTGTACAGCGCAGAAAGCATATAAAAGGACGAATATTTACAATAGCTTCAATTAGCTAATTAATGTCAACATATATTGTCTAATTAACTGTCGTATGTTCTCCAGTTTCACTTCCAATGGCAGTATCAAATTTGCTAAAATAGTAGGAGGAATTATTTTAGAAACAACCGGTTTCCTAGCCGTCTTATTGTCGTCGCACAGTGGCGCCCGTAGAGCAAACGAGGTTGCAAAAATCAAAATTATCATGTGCGCCGACGAAGTTTTAATAAACCCATGTTATAGGAAACTTTTCAACGATTTCAAATATGCTTCTCTTAATAATATCACATTTTTAGTTTAGAAGATATAACCGTTCAAAGTTGACCGACTTTCGGTTTTCAAAAAAACACACAATTCTTAGTCAATTTTTTGCGATTTCAGGTGTAATATCACGATAAATAGGTAACGAATCGCCTTATTTTTTGTTTGTATTGATTGATGTATTTATTGAATGTACAATGATAAAAAAAAATTAACTATTTGCTTTGTGTTTCTCCTGGTAAATCACTATTTAAAAACTATCCGTTTTTTCACTATTTTTCAACTTTGACGGAAAATAAAAAAATCTATATTTTTCTATATTTGCCATATTTCCAAAACATGTTCTTTGATTATTTCTTTACATAATTCAAAAGGCTTTATCTGCCCGTACGTGCCCGTTTGGCTTCTAGAGGTAAAAAAAGTTAAAAAGACATGGTTGCAGAAATTGTATGGCGTGCATCCCTTACATGTTTTGACTGACAGTAGTTTGATCTAATATTTTGAAAATTGCATTTTAAGTCGGTTGTCTACCTGTGAGCCTCTGCCAAAGTCTACTCCCAATATTCTGTTACAGACACAGGATGCACAAAAAACTACTCATTGAAAATCGCAAAAACTACTCACTTAAAAATTACTTTGGAGTAGAAATGGTCAAGAACAATATTGACTTATGGTCCCTCCAGGTAGGCACAAATCTTATTTAGACACGAGCATAATATCAAAATTGCATAATTCAGCCTAAATCCATGTATATGCAGGGGACAGGTAAATTTTTAGGCATGGTAGCATAAGCCTATATATTGCAAAATAAGCATAATGCCTGGATTAGTCTACGACTGAAAGTTGGCGCAACAAGTACTGAAACCATGGCTTTAAATAATTTAAAATTATTTGAACTGTTTAGAAGGCCAACCACACCAAAGTTTTTCACGGAAGCTGCTTTAGAAGAACTTGATAGCTTATACGGAAATATTGAGAGAAGCGAAATTATAAAAAATAATTTTTATCTAATATATGCAAATATTAAGGCAAAATGGGTGAAATCTAATCGAACCATTCAGAACTTCAACTCCAAATACGAGGACTGGCTTAATGAAGACACCATCCTGGATATATTGGCAGTAGATAAACTCACCACATCAACCAGAGGAGCAAAAGGAAGGCCAAAAAAAAGTAATGAGGGGTGTTAAATTTTCACAAGAAAGAGGAAACTTGCCGATGCCACCAATGACTTGACCACGAAGCATTTATCGGACGCGCTGTCTATTAAATATACAAAGGATAGTGAAAGAGTTAGGTCGCAGATTACAAAATCTGTTGCTGATGCAAGCCCACTGCGACTAAAAAGGATTAATTAAAGCATTCCCACGCCCACAAACGCACACATTAAAAAGTATGGTTCCGAAGAAGCCTTGGCCTTGTTTATGGACTTACAACTTTCCAAAGAAAAATATGAGATACTACGGGCATCCTTGATGCGACACGGGGCTGACGTTTTACCAGTATACAAGCATATTATGCAAGCCAAAATAAATTCACGACCACTGCATACGGAGTTTACGGAAGTCTCTGTGAAAGCCAATCTGGAGGATCTCATGCCATACAGCAAAACGGTTGTTGGAGAGTCTTCCTGAAAATGAGGTGAAAATTCTTCCTGAGAAACTGACATTGAACAGTAAATGGGGGCTGCGATGGATCATCCGGACAAAGCGTTTATAAGCAAAAGATATCTTCCGAAATATGTTTATGGCATCTGTTGTTCCTTTGCGGCTAAAATCTGATGTTTCTCTACACTGGAAAAATCCACGTCCGTCATCAGTGCATTATTGGCGACCAATAATGTTTTAGTTTGCAAGGGAATCGGCAGAACTCATAAGGACCACGGTGAATGATACTGAAGACAAATAAGCAAGATTAAGCCTACAAAGCTGCAAATTGGAGAAGGAAAATATATTGAATGCAAATACGAGTTCCACCTGACCATGGTTGACGGAAAAGTCGTAAACGAACTGACAGGAACAACCTCAACATTGTCATGCCCGATTTGCAAAAAGAGTCAGAAGAACTTTGGTAATTTAAACGATTCTACAAACGAGGAGAATTACGAATATGGAATGTCACCATTGCACGCAAAGATAAGGTGTATGGAGTTCTTGCTAAAACTGGCGTATACCCTACCACAAGAGGAGGATAACTTCGATGAAAATACATCAATAAAGGATAAGGAAAAGATCAGAAAGAAGCAAATACAGGATGCTTTTTTTAAACAAGTTGGACTAAAAGTAGACTGTCCCAAGCACGGATACGGTAACTCAAACGATGGAAACACTTCTAGGAGATTTTTTGAAAATGATGAGGCAGTAACTAGAATCACTGGAATTGAAAATCAAATCGTGAAAAGATTGGGAACGATCTTGAATGTTTTAAACTGCAAAGAAAATGTCAATTCTACAAAATATGGAGAATATGCATCGAAAACTGTATCTCTTTTAGCAGAAATGTATCCACAGAAGCAGTTGACCCCGACCGTCCATAAAATATTGGCGCATGGCAAAGATATAATTGAGTACCAGTCTTTGCCAATTGGAGAGCTTTCTGAAGAAGCACAGGAGTCTCTTAACAAATTTTATAAAAAATATAGATTGCAGAACACATTCAAAGCATCAGGGGTACGGCAAAATGAGGACCTCTTCAACATGTTGGCAGCATCTTCCGATCCACTTATTTCTTCCCTGCGGCATGTGAAGTCACGAATAGAGTTAGAAAATAATTATAGTTTAGAAATGATTAGTCTTTTAAATATACCTTCTCTTACGAATTGTGATGAATATTTTACAGAAAATTAAAAAAATAAATTTAAAAAAGAAGTAATTTTTTTTTAATTTGTTGGTTATAATTTAAAACATAAAACCCTAAAGAAAAAAATAAAAACCATCTAAAAATGTAAAAATAATTTTTTTTAGTTACCATAAAATTGATTTTTCTACAAATTTTAAATTTGATAACCCATAAGTAGGCCCCTACAAAGCATAGCACCCTTTCCATACACTCATTTAATAGGCTGAACAGTTATCTATCATATGCTGTTTAAACTGTTCAATTATGTTATTCGGTTCAAAAGATATGATTTTTGCAACGAAAAAACTCAAATGGCGCCACTGTGGCGTCGTGTAAGTTTCCACTTATGATACAGCTTATTGCGGTGTTCTATCAGCATCTTAGTTTCCATTGTAAACCACGGTATTTCTATATTTTAAATAGTTTGCACTTTGTTTAGAACATGTTCGTTGAATATTCCCAACAGATGGTAAGTCGAAAATTAGATTAGCTCTCTATGGCCGATAAAAGGTTATGTACTAAATTTCATCGACGGGCAGATGGACGGACATAGCTAAATCGACTCAAAATTTGGATCTTGGTTAAGTATTTTTGATAGTTACAAACATCAGCACAAATTATTTATACATTAAAAATACCAAATTTAAACAATGCGAGTGTTAAATGAGATCCACATTTGAAATTGTCTAATTAACTATTTTTATGCTTATTTAATTTTTTACTATTTAAGATTTTTGAAAATGTCCTTAGAAAAATTTATTAAATTCTTCTTAGCCAAATATTTTCAACTTCTTAGAATTTCCAAATTTCTTGCATTTTGAGAATTATAAAAACCATGAAGCATTCATTTAAAAGTCCACTCTATACAACCCTTTCGTATCTGTTCACTTTTTTTTTCTTTTTTGTCACTTATAATATACTTAAGAAGCATAACAATAACATTGTCAAGTATACATTTGCGGACAGAACAAAGTTTATTCAACAAAAGAATTTTGACAATTTTTATTTTCTTCTTGAAATTTTCAAAAGTACACTTTCGTGATAGTTGAACGTAGTAATACCTTGAGTAAGAATATTGTAATGAAAGAACGGCAAAAAGAAAAATTATTGTAAAACTATCATTAACTATAGAAATTTTATGTGTTGTTTAATACACTGAGGAAAATAAATAAGCATTTGGTTAATGGTGCATAACATAAGATTTTTTAAATAAAATTGATTTATTCATATTTAGTTATTAATTATAGCTTTGCAAGAGTGAAGAAAGCAGCCCTAATTTATGCGAAGCTATTTAGATTTAACTGCATTTTTCTTCTGTAGTAGCAAAGTGTATGTATTGCATCAAGTGACACATGTGTCTACTTTCTTTTTTTTTTTTTTTTTTTTTTTTTTTTTTGTTCATTGTAGTAGAACACAAAACAAAGAAAAGATGAAAAAATAAAGTTTTCTCATTTGAGAAAAATTTTAACAGAAACATTTTCAATAGAAAAAAATTATAAATTTCAAAACCAACAAGTATGATTGATATGCAAGAAAAATTTTTACAAAAATTCTTAGAAAAATTCATTTGGTCATATTGCAAAAAATTACATACTAAATAATTATTTTCTTAAGTTCTCTAATGCGTGACTAATTATATAATTTCGTTCATTGTTTTTTGTTTTTATTAAAGTGCCGCTAGTTCCATTTGCTTTTACTACCATTTTGTTTGTTTAACTGTTTTAAGTTGCAAAACAAAAGTATGTTATTTAAATAAGACAAGCCACTACAATATGGTGCATAAATTATGAATGTTTGCTTTCAACTAAGGGCACTACTTTAGTAGTGTAATTAAGCTGAAAGCCAAGACGAAATTATTATAATCAAAGCAATATGGCATAAAAGATGTCCAAACACATTTTCGAAAGTAGTTTAAATTATTCCGCCCAAATTAAGAGAATTACCTTCCATGAAATATTTAAGAAATTGCACGAATATCGATATAAAAAAAATTGTGTATATGAGAAATATTTAGAATTTTTAAATTTTCATGCTAATTTAAGCATGATTCTTTACTAGAGCAACCAAAAGTTCAAAATGACCTCCCTGCACATTTCCATATAGAATGAGGGTAAAAATAAGATGTTAATAAAGTACATATTGATAGCGGAAAAAATCCGAAACTTAAATGATCTAAAATTATCTTAGACCAGAGTTTTATTGGTATGCTCTGTCGTGCTTCGCTATGACTTACTAAGATTTATTGACAATTAGGTTTTCATTCTCTACAAAGTTTTTATTGTGTAATTAAAACATTTTATTTTATATATTTTATATTTTATTTACTTCAATGTTTGCTGTTGTGCAATATTTTACGTTCTTTCATTCGGTGTAAAAATTATCAAATTTTTTGACGTTCCTAGTATGGAGCAAGCTGCCCATGAGAAAAACATGAATTTTCCAAATTAAATCTCGCAACAGTTAACGATTTCCCTTGAATTTATAATATATTTTAACAATTTTTTATTTTAGCGATTTTTAATTTTGGCGATTTTTGATTTTAGCGATTTCTGATTTTGGCGATTTTTGATTTTAGCGATTTTTGGTGTTGAAGGTTTTTGTATTGGCGATTGTTGTTTTGGCGATTTTTGTTTTTCGCGAGTTTCGGTTTAGCGTTTTTTGATTTTGGAAATTTCTCAATTTGGCGATTCCGCCCACATCTGCCACAACTACGCACATTGGTTATTAATGTACTTGTCAATTTCATATTTATTGTATAGAAGGTGCAACGTACACTAATCCTATCCCGCCCATTTTTTTTTATCTAACTACTCACATACATATCTGATGGAGTTCCTACCAAGTGGCAAGGCTTTCCCTTTTATAGAACCCCAGTAATATGATATCATATAATTACTTTGTTTGGGCGGTGCCATGCCCACTGCTCCGATCACTCCCTTTTTTTGTTAGAGTTATGGGCTCACGCAAAGTCTCAATACTCTCACTACTACAGTACTCCAGACATATGACATTTAATATTTACTTTACAGTGGTTTAGCATCATATAAGCCTGAAACAAACAAACATGCATATTTCGTTTTTATATATATAGAAAATAACTCGTAAATTAACTATTAAAGGTAACTGCATCCATAGCGAATATTTATATAGAATGAAAAGCGTAATAATTATACCATATACCACTATGTGGTTTGGGTATAATGACTTTGTGCTGCTGTTTGTAACTACCAAAAATATTTGACCTAGACCCATCTTTTATTATACCGATCGAATCAGAATCAGAATCGAATTAGAATCACTATCTGATTCGATTTAACGATGTCCGTCCGTCCGTCCGTCCGTCTGTGTGTCCATGGAAATCTTGTAATCAAACTACAGACCGCAAATATGAATATATTTTGATGAAATTTAGTATATAAGATTTCACCGTCTATAGGATGAACACTATTGAAATTGGTGAATTCGGTCCATGTTCAGACCTAGTCCCCATACAAATGACCCCTATGAAATCGACATAAATTACCATAAGATCCAAATTATCATAAAGATCTCAGTCAAATTGGGTTTGTGTGTTTTTATTATATCCATTAATCAGTAGTCCAAAAATTTTTAGTCATAGGCCCCTTATAGAGCTACTTCCCGAACTTCACTTAAATCTATCAAAAAGCAAAAATTTTGCACAAGTTTTTCTCAAATTTGGTTTGGTTTTCAAAATATAAATGACTTTACCAAATATGGTCAGGATTGGTCCATTGTTTGGCCTAGTCCCCATACAAATATAGCACTCGATATGAATTTTTTCATATCTGCAGCCAAAAAAATAATAAAACTGCCACTCAAATTTGTTTTATGCTTATTTTCTATATCCAATTAGTTGGACTGAAGAGATAGGGTCTCGTATAGTCGGGCTAGGCCTACTATAATATTCTTACTTGTGTTTTATTTAAATAGTTATCACCATTACAATGAATCTAAAACCATATGGAATAACACGTGCAAGATTTTAGTTGATAATATGAAACCTAGATCTTATCAAAACTACCGCGATACTGCACTAAAAAGTCAACAACGAAAAAGTTTTTGGAAAGGCCTTACCAATTGTAACGAAAAATATAACCAACACCAAATATCCCCACTAATGAAAACTCGCGGAGATCTTTTAATGCTAAACTCGAATAAATATATCACCAACCAATCCACTCTATGTTCCTTGCGTAATCTGAATGAAGAAGAAACAGTTTTACATTTTATGGAAAGATGCCCTGTACTTGCAGGTATACGAAGAAGATTTCTAGGGTGCTCGGGATTTCCAGATTATGTAATTTATGATCTTCTAAATGGGCGAAGAGAGAAAAACTGGAATTCACTTTATCTTTTTGTAAAGAATGCATTAACTTATCGAAAATTTTTAATAGATGAATTTAATTTTTGAAAAAAAAGATAAAAATTATTAGTTAAACAAATTTGAGAAAAAACTTCCGGCTGAAGGTTAAAAAACCAAGCCGTAAATATATTTATTATTATAAATATACTCAATTAAAAATTTTTATATTAAAGTTTTATATTAAAACAAATATTGTATTACCAAATTGTTATATTATATAATTCAATTTAGAAAGAATCTATCTATCTATCTACAATGAAAATTATTTATATATATTTAATATCTAAAATATTAAAGTTTTTACTAAAAGTTTCGCAACAAATAATTTAAAATGTTCTTTTTAATAATTGAGATAACATTTGGTCGAAGTGGCAGGTTAATATTGGTGGGATGGTTAAGAGAAATACAAGCGTATGGCGTATGTAATTTAAAAAAAAAATATAAAATATAAAGAAAAAGAATTCATTTATTTAGAAAAAAAAAATACTTTACAAAAATAAAATAAAAACAAGTAAGAAAATTTTAGTCGGTCAAGACCGACCATACGATACCCCATACCATGGTTTAGGGACCCTATCTCTTCGATCCAACTAATTCGATATAGAAAATGAGCATAAACCAAATTTGAGTGGCATTGTTATTAATTTTTTTGGCTGCAGATATGAAAAAGTTCATATCGGCTGCTATATTTATATGGAGACTATGTCGAAAAATGGATCGAAAAATAGACCAGTCCTGACCATATTTGGTATAGTCACTTATATATTGAAAAAATATATACAAACCAAATTTGAGAAAAATCTGTACAATATTTTTGTTTTTTGATAGATTAAGGTGAAGATCGGAAAGCAGCTCTATATGGGGAATTGTCCTATAGGGATTATTTTTCGACTACTGATTAATGGATTTAATAAACAGATATGAACCCAATTTGACTGAGATCTGTATGATAATTTGGATCTTATGGTAATTTATATCGATTTCATAGAGGTAATTTGTATGGGGACTAGGTCAGAACATGGACCGAATTTCACTTATTTCAATAACGTTTATTCTATGGCCGATAAAGCCTTATGTACCAAACTTCATTAAAATATATTCATATTTGCGACCTGTAGTTTGATTACAGGATTTACATGGACACACAGACGGACGGACGGACGGACGGACGGACGGACATCGCTAAATCGATTTAGAAAGTAATTCTGAGTCGATCGGTATAATAAAAGATGGGTCTAGGTCAAATATTTTTGGTAGTTACAAAAAGCAGCACAAAGTCATTATACCCAAACCACATAGTGGTATGCGATATAAAAACAATAATTCATTTATTTAGGAAAAAAAAGTTCTTTACAAAAATAAAATAAAAACAAGTGGGAATATTATAGTCAGTCCAGACCGACTATACGATACCCTATACCATGGTTTGGAGACCCTATCTCTTCGGTCCAATTAATAGGATATAGAAAATAAGCATAAACCAAATTTGATTGGCATTGTTATTAATTTTTTTGGCTGCAGATATGAAAAACTTCATATCAGATGCCATATTTATATGGAGACTATGTCGAAAAATGGACCGATCCTGACCATATTTTGTAAAGTCACTTATATTTTGAAAACATATAAACAAACCAAATTTGAGAAAAATCTATGCAATATTTTGTTTTTTGATAAATTTAAGTGATAATCGGGAAACAGCTTTATATGGGAGCTATGACAAAGAATTGCCAAATGGGGTTTATTTTTGTACAAATGATAAATAGATATAATAAACACACGCAAACCCATTTTGACCGAGATCTATACGATAATTTGTATCTTATGGCAATTTAAGTCCATTTCATAGGGGTCATTTGTGTGGGGACTAGCTCTGAACATGGAACGAATTTCACTAATTTCAATAGCGTTTATTCTATGACCGATAAAGCCTTATGTACCAAACTTCATTAAAATATATTCATATTTGCGACCTATAGTTTGATTACAAGGTTCACATGGACACACAGACGGACGGACGGATGGACGGACGGACATCGCTAAATCGACTCAGAAAGTGATTCTGAGTCGATCGGTATAATAAAAGATGGGTCTAGGTCAAATATTTTGGGTAGTTACAAACATTAGCAGAACGTCATTATACCCAAACCACATAGGATAGGGTATAACAATAAGTTATTTCCAGCAGTCACCCTGCAATCACTGTTGCCAGATTTGACGATTTATCGTCATTTTGACGATTTTTTGTATCAAAAACAGCCAAATGACGATTGGACGATTTTTGCTCTGAAAATGACGATTTTTGCAAATATCGAAAATTGTGACAACCATATAATTTTCGGTTAATGAGAAAAGACAACTTTTTTTTCTTTACACAGCAGCACATATCGCACCTGTACCTCTAAAGTGAGTCAACTCAAAATTTTTAAATTTTCACTTTTTGAAAGAAAACGATTCACAGTGGTCATATCTATCCACTGTAAACATCTTACATCGATTTTTCTAGTCTTTCGCAAAAAAAAAAACAAGTAAGAAAATTACAGTCGGTCTAGACCGACTATACGATACCCTATACCATGCGTTTAGAGACCCTAACTCTCAGGCCCAACTAACTGGTTATAGAAAATAAGCATAAACCAAATTTTAGTTTGACTTTTATTAATTTTTTCGGCTGCAGATATGAAAAAGTTCATATCGGATGGTATATCTATATGAGGACTAGGCCCAAATATGGACCGATCCTGACCATGTTTCGTAAAGTCTCTTGTATTTTGCAAAAATATATACAAACAAAATTTGAGAAGAATCAGTGCAATATTTTTGTTTTTTGATATATTTAAGTGAATATCGGGAAGCAGGTCTATATGGGGCCTATGACTAAGAATTGCCCAATAGGGATCATTTTTGGACTACTGATTAATGGATGTAATATATACATACAAACCCAATTTGGCTAAGATTTGTATGATAATTTGGATCTTATGGCAATATATGTTGATTTCATAGGGGTCATTTGTATGGGGGCTGGTCTGAACATGGACCGATTCTCACCAATTTCAATAGCGTTCATCCCATCGCCGATAGAAGATTAAATACCAAATTTCATCAAAATATATTCATATTCGCGACCTGCAGTTTGATTACAAACTTTACATGGACACACAGACGGACGGACGGACGGACGGACATCGTTAAATCGAATCAGATAGTGATTCAGATAGTGATTCTGATTCGATCGGTATAATTAAAGATGTGTAGGTCAAATATTTTTGGTTGTTACAAACAGCAGCACAAAGTCATTATACCGAAACCACATAGTGGTATAGGGTATAAAAAACAAGTAAGAGTGTTAAATTCGGCTGTGCCGAATCTTTGATATCTCCACCTCGGTTTGAGTCTTGGTAATAAATGTAAATGGAAAAGTAAACAATTTGTTGAACTTAATACCAAATTATTTCAGCAAATTCTTTGGGTTGGTTTTCGTCTTTTCTATTATTTCGGATTTATTTCGGTATTTGCTTTTTGGTCATCGTGGTTGCTGATCGGCATGAATTTTGGTTATATACCTATATGCATGCGTTTCCGGTTATATGACATAACTTCTTTTTTAATTTAGTTTTTGCTACCTAAATAGCTCGCCCTAACCTCCACTGCAAAGGTAATGGTTGTGTAGGGTGGCTATATGCATTAAATCGTGCTAATTGGAGATGGCTGTATAGTTTCTTTTAACTGGCGAAATATTTATTCATTGGGGTCATGTAGGTCGGATGGAGTAACAAAATAATAACCAAAAAAAAGCTCTCTCAACTTTTTTATTAAAACATTGCCATATTTGGAAAACATAGAGAATAAATTTATAATAATAAATATTCAAATTAGGGATGCCAAACGCAAAAAACCAAATGTCCCAAACATTTTAAATAAAATAGTTATCTTTATTTTCTGAAAAACTTCAAATATTCATCCAAAAAAATTGTGAAAATATATATAAATAACATTCTAATCAAATTGCATTTATTTATGTAACAATTTTTATGTTCGCAATCCTTAAATATCATTTGAGGTTTTATAAAATTCATTGAATTTAAATTAATATTTTCTGTAGTCCGATTCTGTAAATTTCAACGATCCGACAATCGCAAAATATATCGACAGCTATTGTTGTTTGCACTAAGGATTAAGTGATTCACTAAGTACATACATCTTATCAACAGTCGAAAAATCTATTTTTCTATTTATTTAAATTGTAAACGAGTGGCATCTCTGTCAAAATAAGCGAAAAACACAAATAATAGAAAAAAACAAATTGCTTCGTGTTTGACAGGATGATTTTATGTTGATGTTTAATATCTTAATTTTTTTTACTAATATTTCTGTTTATTTTTTTGAAAATGAAATAATGAATTGAATATGCTATTTAATTTTTCTTATTTATATAAAAAAGTTTTTTTAATTAAAGCAAAAAATTTTCACTATTTTATGATTTTTATTTATGTATGACGACATTTCAACCTAAAAATTTAAGTTTTTATCGATTGAATAAACAACACAAAAATGGTTGTCGTTTAGATAACAACAACAGCTGACTTTAACAATAGCGAATATCGTTTAAAAATTTTACTGATAATTTTGCTATTTTCTTTTTTTAACGATCCGACTATCGCTAAAAGAAGTTTTTGAATCGCTATACTGAACGCTATTAATTTCTCCTGAATGTCAATATTTTTTTTAAATGTGAAAATTTTTTAAATGTAAACATAGGTATTTGGTATTTTTTTTTTTTTTGGAATTTCAATTTGTATTTAACGAATAAAATTTATATATTAAAGATGCAATTGATGTCTTCTAAATTTAAAATTATAATTTCCGACGTTTTGGTATGATTTTCTGAAAGACATTAATTGTAATTTATAATTGGAAATTTTTAATTCCAGTTTTTAGAATTGATATTTTCTTAAACTTGAATGGAAAATTTAAAAAGTGCAATTTTGTATTTATTTGAATAATAATGCTTTAGTGATTATAAACCATTTTTAAAAATTAGATGTAATCGCAATCAGATATTTTGTAGGAGAATAATAATTCTATATAACAATGTAGAACTTTTTTGAAAGCAAAATCCTCATTGATGAACACGGTAACTCTATTTTGTAAAAACAACAAAAAGTTAATATGCCAAACTTATGTTCATATTTGTAAAAGAATAATGAAAAAACGTATGAAATAAAAGACCAGCCCGTGTATACTCTTAACATTGTTCTGTATGATATCTAGTTGAAAATATTAACATTCATGTTAAAATAGAAATAACTATTGCAAAGCTAATTAGAACAAACAAAAATTGTGGCGCCATCTACTGTGGCATAGTCACCCAAAGCAAAATGAAGTGACACTTTGTTAATGCAAAAGAAATGTATTTTCCCCACAACAAAATATTGCAGAATTTTATGTAAATAAAATAATATACCGATTTATTTCTAACATGCAGTTGTTATGGATATATGTACATATATAATACATGTATATTATTTGTATTATTTAATATGTTCATGTATGTATATGTAAATATTACACACAAAAAACACAACATCAAACGTTATTTTTGTGTTTTTCTCTTTAAATAAATTTATACATAAATTTTTTTTTTACTAAATTTACATTGTTTTTTTTTTTATAAACAACTAGGTATTTCAGCATTATTTGCTTTAGATGCTGGTGAATTTTTACTCCCTTTATATTAACTCGTAATGTCTGCTTGCCGAAAAAATTTTGGATCGATTTTAACCCCTTTTCCGCGACCCATTCGATCTGAAATTTTGCAGGCAGGCTCGTGGTAATAACGGAATTGATCTAACAAAATTTTTTAGTGATGCCAAAACAATGGAAACTTTTAAAATTTTCTACCAGAGTTAATAAAAAAATGTACAAAGGTTAGTTTTTATTATATTATTACCACAACGACCACAAAAACAAGTCCAGCTATGACAACAACACAACTTTTAGAATAACAACAAGAAAAATATAGAAATATCATATTTTTCATTTTTTTTTTTAATTTTTAAGCGATTTCCCTGGACCTGCTCCACCGATTTTAATGATTTTTGATATAGGAATCTTCCCACGAATTTGGTGAATCATTCTCACTAAAAATGATCACTGTAGCTGCACTATTGAGGGCGTGATCGTGACAAGAACAACATAGAAAATTACATTTTTTCAGGACTTTTTTTAGTTCTTCATTCAAATCTCGGGCCCTAATTGATCGATTTGGATGATTTTAAATAGCAAACCTTTCAGGATGTTTGTGAACCATTTTTTATATCAACGAGCATCCTAGCTGCCCGATTGATGCCGTCTTCGTGATTTCCACAGACGGACAGACGGACAGGCGGTCATCGCTATATCAACTCCGGGTGTTATAAGGATCACAAATATATATATTTTATGGGGTACAAAATTTTTTTTCTAATTATTACAAACGGAATGACAAACTTATATGTATATACCCTTTGCACACTGGAGTGGAGTGTATAAAAATGTTTTGTAACTCAAGACAACGGTTTTTCAATGTGTAAGTGTTTCCAAAACCTTAAAAATAAAACTTACACTGAGAAACTAGAGAAACTAGCCTTTCCGATGGTATGTAACACACCAACTAAAATTTCATACCTTCGATTCTGTAATACCCGCAATATGTTAATCTCAGGAAAAAAACACTTTTTTTCTAAAGAAATGTTGAAAAATTAATTCTTTTATTGATTTGTAATAATACTTAAATTAATATATAAAAATAATAATAATAAAAATTAAAAAATAAATAATTTAATAAAATTTAATCTTAATCACATTGATCCATTTATACCATAACTATTTTTTAAATTAATTTATTGTAGCTTATTAAGTATTTAAGTTTTGTAAATTTTTAAATACCCGGTCTTTCATCCAGCTTATTTATCATTTTTAATTGCTGCTTTTTTGCCAATTTTTTCTTGGCATTACTAGGTTTAGCTGTTGATTAAACTGATGTTGAAGGAAATCAACCTAAAGTACATAACAGATGATTCGCCAGAAGGTTTATACGATTTCCGCGATTGCCTTAAATTGAAAAAAAAAATTTTTGTATTTTTTTTTTATCAGATGTTATTTGTTGATTTCCACATCTCTATTTTTTGATCGTAAAAGTCATATTTATTGGTCAAAACATTTCTTTATTTGGCGTGGGGTGGGGGGGGGGGAATAACCGAAAAAGCTGCTGTAAAGTTTTATATATTAAAATAAAAATATAAATGTGAGTTTAATATAAAAATAATAATATTTTTTTTAATAACTCATAATTTAGGCTAACGCTTAAATAAACAATTTTAGCTAAGGCTTAAATAAATAACTTTGATTAATATATGCATGTAAACGAATAAAAAATTCTGCGGCATCTTCGATTTAATATTAACAATATCACTCATAAGTATATATCTCTTCTAATCTACAATTAAATACAAATCATACACCCTGAATATGTTAAGTTTTCCACATTATTAATAAAAAAAACTTATTTTGCTGAAGCTATGTGCAGAAGAATGAATCAATGGTTCTTGAAAGCAATGAGGAAAAAATAAAAAGGGCCTAAACAAGTTTGGTCTAAGAACGCCAAACCCTTTAAAGATTTTAGCATATTGGTCTAGTACTTTCACCCCCCACACCCCCAGGCAATGTCCACAATGTAATCAATTTAAAAAATTAATTTTTTTATTTTTTTATTTAAAA
The DNA here is from genome assembly GCA_963682025.1 of Cordilura impudica. Lineage (NCBI taxonomy): Eukaryota > Metazoa > Arthropoda > Insecta > Diptera > Scathophagidae > Cordilura > Cordilura impudica. The sequence goes on from OY821517.1 coordinate 136,254,184, forward strand.
AAAAATTTTTTTATTATTATTGATTAACACATTGTTGGGAGTTTGAAAAAAATCATTTAAACTATAGTTTATTTTATATTTCTTTTATAGATCCGGCGATGAGCTAATGTGAAACTCAAACAATCAATATGTAGCCTCACCTAGACGTGCTAAAGCGTTCTTGTTTATTTATTTTTTTCCTTTTGTTTAACAACAAAAGAAATCGTGAAATTGGGTTACGACTACAAAATTCGCATTTCTCATTATCATTCGCAACAACCAGCCATAAATGACAATGTTCTTTGAAGTATACGAGTAGTTTTCTTTTAATTCTTACTTCCTCTTCCTGGTGCCTGTGCGTAACATAAAAATCAAGTTGGTGTCTCTGTGACGTTAATAGGAGCTGTGATTTTCGATATTGTATGTTTTGATTTTCCTTAACGGTCTTGTGGTTTTTAGTGCGGATATTTCTTTTTTCTTTTTTTAGCAACAATCACGTGCTTTAATGAAATCGACAAGTAAATATTTCCGTTTAAGTGTAAAAAGTAGGAAATAGTTTAAACAAAATACTGGATACGATTTGGAGAGAAACCCACAATTATCCGCGCATGACTTTTTGACAAAAACATACTCTTAAAAGTGAACTTATTTTTTTTGTTATTATAAAAAAACACACACACACACACACACACATGTAGTAAATTGCACTTTACGTTTTTAAACTAAATTGACGTATGTGCAACATTAAAGGCATATTAAGTATACGTCATAATATTAGAGAATGTTTGTTTAGAAAAAAAAAATGTGAAGTGTAAATATATCTACGGATAAAACGTAATAACTTAAAACTTCTTTTATACTAGTTTAGGTTGCATCAAGTACTAAACTCTCTTATAAAGGAATTTTCTAGTAACTTAAATTTAAAGAGTACATAAAATTAGCTTTCTTAAAATTAAAGAAATATATGTATGTAGAACACAAATGTCAATGGAACCTACATATTTTCATACACATTTATATTTGCTTGCTTTTTTTGTGCTTTTGCAAGATGATTTTATTCGACTTTTTAGATGTATTAAATAATTTAAATGTTTTTCCATCATTTTTTCTACTCTAACTGTACTGTCCAATGTTGCATGGCATGTATGAAAAACTTATAAAAATATTTAAACTTTTTTTTTATAAACTTATTTAAATCCCAAAGCACGTCACCAAATGCGATATATATAGCACATTAACATTTTTGGCATACATGACGTACAAGTAATATAAATTAATTTTTAATATGAAAAGATTTTAAGAAATAATTTAAGCAAGGGCAGTTATCTCTTCTAAGAAATATTGTAGAAAATATTTACAATATACGAAAAAATTTAAAAGATTTTCAGTTTACTTATCTAATAATCAGTTCCTGCTTTTTCAAAAGTTTACATTTGTATTAAATTCTGAATAGAATACAATATTGTTTGCACAATTGTTGAAATTTGTCAAAATAGAGGATGATAATAATTTATAATTTTCACAAGAACATGATAATAACATAAATTGAAAATCAATGCCTTGTGTCTTCCGAATTTATTGCCAAGCGAATATCGGATCAAAAACTATACTGTTGCCTTAACAGTAAATATTTTGTTGCAAACTTTTGTTTTTAAATTTTTGTTTTTAAATTTTTGTTGATACAATGAAAAATACAGTTTTTAAACTTTATAGTAATTCGGTTGGCGATTTTTTTTTATGAGCAGATATAAAGCATGTCGCAGTTTCGGTTTAAATGAAAGATGTCTACCAATAAAGAACAAGCAAAGGCTATAGTTTATTTGGGGAATTGTACTAACAACGCAAACAAAACAAAATTCACATAATAGGTTTTATAAATTTTCTAAATCGATTCGACTTGTAACACAAGGATAATGTACACGCAGTCAACATCGAAAATATAAAAAAATGGAGACTAAAATGTTAACCTAGAACGTTTCCAATAGCTGAATAATATATATGAGGCGTTTCGTGTCAAGTGGCCCAACTCTTGAAACCGATGTCTTAAGATCAGAATGAAATTTACTCCAAGGTTAGTGATATTGGATATAAGTTTAGACACACTTTTCAACAAGATCGGTCCAGAACTCTCTGATTTAGAAGAGTTCAAAATTTGACATATTGCCGAAACAGCTGTTTTTTCACATCAATGTAACATTTTACCTATTGTTCTAAGCAAAATTTGTCCCAAATAGTTTAGATAGCTATTTATTCAATCATTCGAGAAAAAAAAAAGTTAAAAATACAATAATTTTTTTGACTTTTTTTTTGCAAAATCAAAAATTTTTAACTTTTTTTTCAAAAAAGCCCCCATTTTTTTTTCTTTTAAACAAAACTTAGGTTTTTTCTTCAAGAGCTTTTTGGTCGCATAGTGGGATGCGAGTGGGATATCTATCAAAATAAATGTTTTGTAACTCAAGACAACGGTTTTTCAATTTTTAGCATATGCAGTATTTCGAATTTTTTCTATTAGTGTGTAAGCGTTTCTAAAACCTTAAAAATAAAGCATATACTGAAAAACTAGACAAAGCAACCTTTCCGATGCACAGTGGCGCCATTTGAGTTTTTTCGCTGCAAAAATCATATCTTTTGAACCAAATAACATAATTGAACAGTTTAAGCAGCATATGATAGACAACTGTTCAGCCTATGAAATGATCGTTTGGAAAGGGTGCTACGCTTTGTAGGGGCTTACTTATGGGTTATTAAAGTTAAAATTTGTAGAAAAATCTATTTTATGGTAACTAAAAAAAATTATTTTTACATTTTTAGATTGTTTTTATTTTTTTTCTTTAGGGTTTTATGTTTTAAATTATTACCCAATAAATTAAAAAAAAAATACTTCTTTTTTAAATTTATTTTTTCAATTTTCTGTAAAATATTCATCACAATTCGTAAGAGACGGTATATCTAAAAGACTAATCATTTCTAAACTATAATTATTTTCTAACTCTATTCGTGACTTCACATGCCGCAGGGAAGAAATAAGTGGATCGGAAGATGCTGCCAACATGTTGAAGAGGTCCTCATTTTGCCTTACCCTTGATGCTTTGATTGTGTTCTGCAATCTATATTTTTTATAAAATTTGTTAAGAGACTCCTGTGCTTCTTCAGAAAGCTCTCCAATTGGCAAAGACTGGTACTCAATTATATCTTTGCCATGCGCCAATATTTTATGGACGGTCGGGGTCAACTTCTTCGGTGGATACATTTCTGCAGTTTTCGATGCATATTCTCCATATTTTGTAGAACTGACATTTTCTTTGCAGTTTAAAATATTCAAGATCGTTCAAAATCTTTTCACGATTTGATTGTCAATTCCAGTGATTCTAGTTACTGCCTCATCATTTTCAAAAAATCTCCTAGAAGTGTTTCCATCGTTTGAGTTACCGTATCCGTGCTTGGGACAGTCTAATTTTAGTCCAACTTGTTTAAAAAAAAGCATCCTGTATTTGCTTCTTTCTGATCTTTTCCTTATCCTTTATTGATGTATTTTCATCGAAGATTTCCTCCTCTTGTGGTAGGGTATACGCCAGTTTTAGCAAGAACTCCATACACCTTATCCTTGCGTGCAATGGTGACATTCCATATTCGTAATTCTCCTCGTTTGTAGAATCGTTTAAATTACCAAAGTTCTTCTGACTCTTTTTGCAAATCGGGCATGACAATGTTGAGGTTGTTCCTGTCAGTTCGTTTACGACTTTTCCGTCAACCATGGTCAGGTGGAACTCGTAATTGCATTCAATATATTTTCCTTCTCCAATTTGCAGCTTTGTAGGCTTAATCTTGCTTATTTGTTCTTCAATGTCCTTCACCGTGGTCCTTATGAGTTCTGCCGATTCCCTCGCAAACTGAAACATTATTGGTCGGCAATAATGCACTGATGACGCACGTGGATTTTTCCAGTGTAGGGAAACATCAGATTTTAGCCGCAAAGAATAATAGATGCCATTAACATATTTCCGTCCGATATTGTGGCGTCATCGGAAGATATTCTTTGCTTATAAACGCTTTGTCCGGATGATCCATCGCAGCCCCATTTGCTGATCAATGTCAGTTTCTCAGGAAGAATTTTTACCTCATTTTCAGGAAGACTCTCCAACAACCGTTTTGCTGTATGGCCCATGAGATCCTGCAGATTGGCTTTCACAGAGACTTCCGTAAACTCCGTACGTAGTGGTCGTGAATTTATTTTGGCTTGCGTAATATGCTTGTATCCTGGTAAAACGTCAGCCCCGTGTCGCATCAAGGACGCCCGTGGTATCTCATATTTTTCTTTGGAAAGTTGTAAGTCCATAAACAAGGCCAAGGCTTCTTCGGAACCATACTTTTTAATGTGTGCGTTTGTGGGCGTGGGAATGCTTTCCTTAATCCTTTTTAGTCGCAGTGGGCTTGCATCAGCAACAGATTTTGTAATCTGCGACCTAAGTCTTTCACTATCCTTTGTATATTTAATAGACAGCGCGTCCGATAAATGCTTCGTGGTCAAGTCATTGGTGGCATCGGCAAGTTTCCTCTTTCTTGAGAAAATTGAACACTCCTCAATACTTTTTTTTGGCCTTCCTTTTGCTCCTCTGGTTGATGTGGTGGGTTTATTTACTGCCAATATATCCAGGATGGTGTCTTCATTAAGCCAGTCCTCGTATTTGGAGTTGAAGTTCTGAATGGTTCGATTAGATTTCACCCATTTCGCCTTAATATTTGCATATATCAGATAAAAATTATTTTTTATAATTTCGCTTCTCTCAATATTTCCGTATAAGCTATCAAGTTCTTCTAAAGCAGCTTCCGTGAAAAACTTTGGTGTGGTTGACCTTCTAAACAGTTCAAATAATTTTAAGTTGTTTAACGCCATGGTTTCACTAATTGTTGCGCCAACTTTCAGTCGTAGACTAATCCAGGCATTATGCTTATTTTGCAATATATAGGCTTATGCTACCATGCCTAAAAATTTACCTGTCCCCTGCATATATATGGATTTAGGCTGAATTATGCAATTTTGATATTATGCTCGTGTCTAAATAAGATTTGTGCCTACCTGGAGGGACCATAAGTCAATATTGTTCTTGACCATTTGTACTCCAAAGTAATTTTTAAGTGAGGTGCGTACCTGCGAATTTCAATGAGTAGTTTTTTGTGCATCCTGTGTCTGTAACAGAATATTGGGAGTAGACTTTGACAGAGGCTCACAGGTAGACAACCGACTTAAAATGCAAATTTCAAACTATTAGATCAAACTACTGTCAGTCAAAACATGTAAGGGATGCACGCCATACAATTTCTGCAACCATGTCTTTTTAACCTTTTTTACCTCTAGAAGCCAAACGGGCACGTACGGGCAGATAAAACCTTTTGAATTATGTAAAGAAATAATCAAAGAACATGTTTTGCAAATATGGCAAATATAGAAAAATATGTTTTTTTTTTATTTTCCGTCAAAGTTGAAAAATAGTGAAAAAAAAAAAACGGATAGTTTTTAAATAGTGATTTGCCAGGAGAAACACAAAGCAAACAGTTAATTTTTTTTTTTATTATTTTACATTTAATAAATACATCAATCAATACAAACAAAAAATAAGGTGATTCGTTACCTATTTTTCGTGATATTACACCTGAAATCGCAACAAATTGACTAAAAATTGTGTGTTTTTTTGAAACCCGAAAGTCGGTCAACTTTGAACGGTTATATCTTCTAAACTAAAAATGTGATATTATTAAGAGTAGCATATTTGAAATCGTTGAAAAGTTTCGTATAACACGGGTTTATTTATTTATTCGGCGCACATGAAAATTTTGATTTTTGCAACCTCGTTTGCTCCACGGGCGCAACTGTGCGACGTTATGTAACATAACTAACTAAAATTATTCTGTAATACCCACAATATGTTAACCTCAGGAAAAAAAATCACCTCTTTTCTATAGAGATGTTGAAAAATTATTTTTTTTTATTTATTTGTAATAATAATTAAATTAATATATAATAATAATAATAATAATAATAATAATAATAATAATAATAATAATAATAATAATAATAATAATAATAATAATAATAATAATAATAATAATAATAATAATAATAATAATAATAATAATAATAATAATAATAATAATAATAATAATAATAATAATAATAATAATAATAATAATAATAATAATAATAATAATAATAATAATAATAATAATAATAATAATAATAATAATAATAATAATAATAATAATAATAATAATAATAATAATAATAATAATAATAATAATAATAATAATAATAATAATAATAATAATAATAATAATAATAATAATAATAATAATAATAATAATAATAATAATAATAATAATAATAATAATAATAATAATAATAATAATAATAATAATAATAATAATAATAATAATAATAATAATAATAATAATAATAATAATAATAATAATAATAATAATAATAATAATAATAATAATAATAATAATAATAATAATAATAATAATAATAATAATAATAATAATAATAATAATAATAATAATAATAATAATAATAATAATAATAATAATAATAATAATAATAATAATAATAATAATAATAATAATAATAATAATAATAATAATAATAATAATAATAATAATAATAATAATAATAATAATAATAATAATAATAATAATAATAATAATAATAATAATAATAATAATAATAATAATAATAATAATAATAATAATAATAATAATAATAATAATAATAATAATAATAATAATAATAATAATAATAATAATAATAATAATAATAATAATAATAATAATAATAATAATAATAATAATAATAATAATAATAATAATAATAATAATAATAATAATAATAATAATAATAATAATAATAATAATAATAATAATAATAATAATAATAATAATAATAATAATAATAATAATAATAATAATAATAATAATAATAATAATAATAATAATAATAATAATAATAATAATAATAATAATAATAATAATAATAATAATAATAATAATAATAATAATAATAATAATAATAATAATAATAATAATAATAATAATAATAATAATAATAATAATAATAATAATAATAATAATAATAATAATAATAATAATAATAATAATAATAATAATAATAATAATAATAATAATAATAATAATAATAATAATAATAATAATAATAATAATAATAATAATAATAATAATAATAATAATAATAATAATAATAATAATAATAATAATAATAATAATAATAATAATAATAATAATAATAATAATAATAATAATAATAATAATAATAATAATAATAATAATAATAATAATAATAATAATAATAATAATAATAATAATAATAATAATAATAATAATAATAATAATAATAATAATAATAATAATAATAATAATAATAATAATAATAATAATAATAATAATAATAATAATAATAATAATAATAATAATAATAATAATAATAATAATAATAATAATAATAATAATAATAATAATAATAATAATAATAATAATAATAATAATAATAATAATAATAATAATAATAATAATAATAATAATAATAATAATAATAATAATAATAATAATAATAATAATAATAATAATAATAATAATAATAATAATAATAATAATAATAATAATAATAATAATAATAATAATAATAATAATAATAATAATAATAATAATAATAATAATAATAATAATAATAATAATAATAATAATAATTTTTTTTTTTTTTTTTTTTTTTTTAATTATTTATTAGGTGGATCCAAATATTACAATTCATTTTAAGATGGTTTCCTTGCGAAGCCTTAGTGGCTTGTCTGCAGGATGATACAAAATTAAGTTAATAAATATTAATAAATGTGTAGCATTCATTGCTGAGTTAAAAAATAAAGTTTAAATAGTTTTTTCCTTCTGTCGTGGTTTGTGGCGTTGTTAAGTAATTCCATTGGCATTTTGTTGAATATAGTTGGAAGGAGTACGGAAAGTGTGTTTTTGCCATAGCAATTATTGTGTCTATGTACACGAAATCTTCCTTCAACGTTCATTCTGGTTTGGTAGTTGTGGTTAATATTTTGTAGAAAACGACAATCATTAAAGAATTCGATGGCCAAGGTGGTACAGAAAATACCATTCACATCAAGAATTCCTTGGTCCTTGGTGATGTTGTTGGGTGTGTCGGGATTATTGGGTGTAATGCGAATGTTGGGAATAGTGTTGTTGTTAATATTTGGTAAAATGTTGTTGTGGGTTGTGGTGTTGTTGTGGGTTGTTATGTTATTGTGGGTTGTGGTGTTGTTGTGGGATGTGGTGTTGTTGTGGGTTGAAGTGTTGTTGTAGGGTGTAGTGTGGTGGTTGATTAAAGTGTTGTTGCTGGGTGTTTCATTGGTGTTGCTGATGCTTAGTGTGAATGATGGGAATAGTGTTGTTCTTGATGTTGTTGGGTGAAATGTTGTAGTGTTGTTGTTGATTGTAAAGTTGTTGTGGGTTGTGGTATTGTTGTAGAGTGAAGTGTTGTTGTTGAATGTAGTATGATGGTTGATAATAGTGTTGTTATTGGGTGTTTCGTTGTTGTTTCTGAAATTTAGTGTGTGTGTTGGAGATATTGTTGCTGTTGATGCTGTTGGGTAAAATGTTGTGCTGTTGTGGTAGGTTGTGGTATTACTGTGCGATGTGGTGTTATTGTAGGGTGAAGTCTTGTTGTTGTTGGTTGTAGTATGATGGATGGTTGTAGTGTAATGATTGATTGTAGTGTTGTTGTTGGGTGTTTCGTTGTTGTTGCTGATACTTAGTGTCAATGTTGGAAGTAATAATAATAATAATAATAATAATAATAATAATAATAATAATAATAATAATAATAATAATAATAATAATAATAATAATAATAATAATAATAATAATAATAATAATAATAATAATAATAATAATAATAATAATAATAATAATAATAATAATAATAATAATAATAATAATAATAATAATAATAATAATAATAATAATAATAATAATAATAATAATAATAATAATAATAATAATAATAATAATAATAATAATAATAATAATAATAATAATAATAATAATAATAATAATAATAATAATAATAATAATAATAATAATAATAATAATAATAATAATAATAATAATAATAATAATAATAATAATAATAATAATAATAATAATAATAATATAATAATAATAATAATAATAATAATAATAATAATAATAATATAATAATAATAATAATAATAATAATAATAATAATAATAATAATAATAATAATAATAATAATAATAATAATAATAATAATAATAATAATAATAATAATAATAATAATAATAATAATAATAATAATAATAATAATAATAATAATAATAAAAATAATAATAATAATAATAATAATAATAATAACAATAATAATAATAATAATAATAATAATAATAATAATAATAATAATAATAATAATAATAATAATAATAATAATAATAATAATAATAATAATATAATAATAATAATAATAATAATAATAATAATAATAATAATAATAATAATAATAATAATAATAATAATAATAATAATAATAATAATAATAATAATAATAATAATAATAATAATAATAATAATAATAATAATAATAATAATAATAATAATAATAATAATAATAATAATAATAATAATAATAATAATAATAATAATAATAATAATAATAATAATAATAATAATAATAATAATAATAATAATAATAATAATAATAATAATAAAATAATAATAATAATAATAATAATAATAATAATAATAATAATAATAATAATAATAATAATAATAATAATAATAATAATAATAATAATAATAATAATAATAATAATAATAATAATAATAATAATAATAATAATAATAATAATAATAATAATAATAATAATAATAATAATAATAATAATAATAATAATAATAATAATAATAATAATAATAATAATAATAATAATAATAATAATAATAATAATAATAATAATAATAATAATAATAATAATAATAATAATAATAATAATAATAATAATAATAATAATAATAATAATAATATAATAATAATAATAATAATAATAATAATAATAATAATAATAATAATAATAATAATAATAATAATAATAATAATAATAATAATAATAATAATAATAATAATAATAATAATAATAATAATAATAATAAATAATAATAATAATAATAATAATAATAATAATAATAATAATAATAATAATAATAATAATAATAATAATAATAATAATAATAATAATAATAATAATAATAATAATAATAATAATAATAATAATAATAATAATAATAATAATAATAATAATAATAATAATAATAATAATAATAATAATAATAATAATAATAATAATAATAATAATAATAATAATAATAATAATAATAATAATAATAATAATAATAATAATAATAATAATAATAATAATAATAATAATAATAATAATAATAATAATAATAATAATAATAATAATAATAATAATAATAATAATAATAATAATAATAATAATAATAATAATAATAATAATAATAATAATAATAATAATAATAATAATAATAATAATAATAATAATAATAATAATAATAATAATAATAATAATAATAATAATAATAATAATAATAATAATAATAATAATAATAATAATAATAATAATAATAATAATAATAATAATAATAATAATAATAATAATAATAATAATAATAATAATAATAATATAATAATAATAATAATAATAATAATAATAATAATAATAATAATAATAATAATAATAATAATAATAATAATAATAATAATAATAATAATAATAATAATAATAATAATAATAATAATAATAATAATAATAATAATAATAATAATAATAATAATAATAATAATAATAATAATAATAATAATAATAATAATAATAATAATAATAATAATAATAATAATAATAATAATAATAATAATAATAATAATAATAATAATAATAATAATAATAATAATAATAATAATAATAATAATAATAATAATAATAATAAAATAATAATAATAATAATAATAATAATAATAATAATAATAATAATAATAATAATAATAATAATAATAATAATAATAATAATAATAATAATAATAATAATAATAATAATAATAATAATAATAATAATAATAATAATAATAATAATAATAATAATAATAATAATAATAATAATAATAATAATAATAATAATAATAATAATAATAATAATAATAATAATAATAATATAATAATAATAATATAATAATAATAATAATAATAATAATAATAATAATAATAATAATAATAATAATAATAATAATAATAATAATAATAATAATAATAATAATAATAATAATAATAATAATAATAATAATAATAATAATAATAATAATAATAATAATAATAATAATAATAATAATAATAATAATAATAATAATAATAATAATAATAATAATAATAATAATAATAATATAATAATAATAATAATAATAATAATAATAATAATAAATAATAATAATAATAATAATAATAATAATAATAATAATAATAATAATAATAATAATAATAATAATAATAATAATAATAATAATAATAAATAATAATAATAATAATAATAATAATAATAATAATAATAATAATAATAATAATAATAATAATAATAATAATAATAATAATAATAATAATAATAATAATAATAATAATAATAAAATAATAATAATAATAATAATAATAATAATAATAATAATAATAATAATAATAATAATAATAATAATAATAATAATAATAATAATAATAATAATAATAATAATAATAATAATAATAATAATAATAATAATAATAATAATAATAATAATAATAATAATAATAATAATAATAATAATATAATAATAATAATAATAATAATAATAATAATAATAATAATAATAATAATAATAATAATAATAATAATAATAATAATAATAATAATAATAATAATAATAATAATAATAATAATAATAATAATAATAATAATAATAATAATAATAATAATAATAATATAATAATAATAATAATAATAATAATAATAATAATAATAATAATAATAATAATAATAATAATAATAATAATAATAATAATAATAATAATAATAATAATAATAATAATAATAATAATAATAATAATAATAATAATAATAATAATAATAATAATAATAATAATAATAATAATAATAATAATAATAATAATAATAATATAATAATAATAATAATAATAATAATAATAATAATAATAATAATAATAATAATAATAATAATAATAATAATAATAATAATAATAATAATAATAATAATAATAATAATAATAATAATAATAATAATAATAATAATAATAATAATAATATAATAATAATAATAATAATAATAATAATAATAATAATAATAATAATAATAATAATAATAATAATAATAATAATAATAATAATAATAATAATAATAATAATAATAATAATAATAATAATAATAATAATAATAATAATAATAATAATAATAATAATAATAATAATAATAATAATAATAATAATAATAATAATAATAATAATAATAATAATAATAATAATAATAATAATAATAATAATAATAATAATAATAATTAATAATAATAATAATAATAATAATAATAATAATAATAATAATAATAATAATAATAATAATAATAATAATAATATAATAATAATAATAATAATAATAATAATAATAATAATAATAATAATAATAATAATAATAATAATAATAATAATAATAATAATAATAATAATAATAATAATAATAATAATAATAATAATAATAATAATAATAATAATAATAATAATAATAATAATAATAATAATAATAATAATAATAATAATAATAATAATATAATAATAATAATAATAATAATAATAATAATAATAACAATAATAATAATAATAATAATAATAATAATAATAATAATAATAATAATAATAATAATAATAATAATAATAATAATAATAATAATAATAATAATAATAATAATAATAATAATAATAATAATAATAATAATAATAATAATAATAATAATAATAATAATAATAATAATAATAATAATAATAATAATAATAATAATAATAATAATAATAATAATAATAATAATAATAATAATAATAATAATAATAATAATAATAATAATAATAATAATAATAATAATAATAATAATAATAATAATAATAATAATAATAATAATAATAATAATAATAATAATAATAATAATAATAATAATAATAATAATAATAATAATAATAATAATAATAATAATAATAATAATAATAATAATAATAATAATAATTAATAATAATAATAATAATAATAATAATAATAATAATAATAATAATAATAATAATAATAATAATAATAATAATAATAATAATAATAATAATAATAATAATAATAATAATAATAATAATAATAATAATAATAATAATAATAATAATAATAATAATAATAATAATAATAATAATAATAATAATAATAATAATAATAATAATAATAATAATAATAATAATAATAATAATAATAATAATAATAATAATAATAATAATAATAATAATAATAATAATAATAATAATAATAATAATAATAATAATAATAATAATAATAATAATAATAATAATAATAATAATAATAATAATAATAATAATAATAATAATAATAATAATAATAATAATAATAATAATAATAATAATAATAATAATAATAATAATAATAATAATAATATAATAATAATAATAATAATAATAATAATAATAATAATAATAATAATAATAATAATAATATATAATAATAATAATAATAATAATAATAATAATAATAATAATAATAATAATAATAATAATAATAATAATATAATAATAATAATAATAATAATAATAATAATAATAATAATAATAATAATAATAATAATAATAATAATAATAATAATAATAATAATAATAATAATAATAATAATAATAATAATAATAATAATAATAATAATAATAATAATAATAATAATAATAATAATAATAATAATAATAATAATAATAATAATAATAATAATAATAATATAATAATAATAATAATAATAATAATAATAATAATAATAATAATAATAATAATAATAATAATAATAATAATAATAATAATAATAATAATAATATAATAATAATAATAATAATAATAATAATAATAATAATAATAATAATAATAATAATAATAATAATAATAATAATAATAATAATAATAATAATAATAATAATAATAATAATAATAATAATAATAATAATATAATAATAATAATAATAATAATAATAATAATAATAATAATAATAATAATAATAATAATAATAATAATAATAATAATAATAATAATAATAATAATAATAATAATAATAATAATAATAATAATAATAATAATAATAATAATAATAATAATAATAATAATAATAATAATAATAATAATAATAATAATAATAATAATAATAATAATAATAATAATAATAATAATATAATAATAATAATAATAATAATAATAATAATAATAATAATAATAATAATAATAATAATAATAATAATAATAATAATAATAATAATAATAATAATAATAATAATAATAATAATAATAATAATAATAATAATAATAATAATAATAATAATAATAATAATAATAATAATAATAATATAATAATAATAATAATAATAATAATAATAATAATAATAATAATAATAATAATAATAATAATAATAATAATAATAATAATAATAATAATAATAATAATAATAATAATAATAATAATAATAATAATAATAATATAATAATAATAATAATAATAATAATAATAATAATAATAATAATAATAATAATAATAATAATAATAATAATAATAATAATAATAATAATAATAATAATAATAATAATAATAATAATAATAATAATAATAATAATAATAATAATAATAATAATAATAATAATAATAATAATAATAATAATAATATAATAATAATAATAATAATAATAATAATAATAATAATAATAATAATAATAATAATAATAATAATAATAATAATAATAATAATAATAATAATAATAATAATAATAATAATAATAATAATAATAATAATAATAATAATAATAATAATAATAATAATAATAATAATAATAATAATAATATAATAATAATAATAATAATAATAATAATAATAATATAATAATAATAATAATAATAATAATAATAATAATAATAATAATAATAATAATAATAATAATAATAATAATAATAATAATAATAATAATAATAATAATAATAATAATAATAATAATAATAATAATAATAATAATAATAATAATAATAATAATATAATAATAATAATAATAATAATAATAATAATAATAATAATAATAATAATAATAATAATAATAATAATAATAATAATAATAATAATAATAATAATAATAATAATAATAATAATAATAATAATAATAATAATAATAATAATAATAATAATAATAATAATAATAATAATAATAATAATAATAATAATAATAATAATAATAATAATAATAATAATAATAATAATAATAATAATAATAATAATAATATAATAATAATAATAATAATAATAATAATAATAATAATAATAATAATAATAATAATAATAATAATAATAATAATAATAATAATAATAATAATAATAATAATAATAATAATAATAATAATAATAATAATAATAATAATAATAATAATAATAATAATAATAATAATAATAATAATAATAATAATAATAATAATAATAATAATAATAATAATAATAATAATAATAATAATAATAATAATAATAATAATAATAATAATAATAATAATAATAATAATAATAATAATAATAATAATAATAATAATAATAATAATAATAATAATAATATAATAATAATAATAATAATAATAATAATAATAATAATAATAATAATAATAATAATAATAATAATAATAATAATAATAATAATAATAATAATAATTAATAATAATAATAATAATAATAATAATAATAATAATAATAATAATAATAATAATAATAATAATAATAATAATAATAATAATAATAATAATAATAATAATAATAATAATAATAATAATAATAATAATAATAATAATAATAATAATAATAATAATAATAATAAAAAATATGAGTTTAATAAAATTTAATCTTAATCACATTAGATCCATTTATACCATAACTATTTTTTAATTAATTTATTGTAAACGACCAAAAAGCTCTTAAAGGAAAAAACCTAAGCTTTCTTTTAAGCATAAAAAGGGCGTTTAAAAAAAACCAAAAAAATTTTCGATTCTGCAAAAAAAAAAGGTCAAATAAAAAATTTTTGTAAGTTTTTTTTTCGAAAGATCGAAGAAATAGCTATCTAAACTATTTCGGACAAGTTTTGCTAAGAACAATAGGTAAAAAGTTACATGGGTGAGAAAAAACACCAGTTAGCCCCCATGTGAAACTAATTCCCGATCTTTACTTAAATGTATCAAAGAACACAACTATTCCATATATTTTTCTGAAATTTGGTTTAAGTATGTTCTTGCATAAAATAAGGGACCGTACCAAGTATGGTGAGGATCGGTCCATTTTTCGACCTAGTCCCCATATAAATGTAGCATCCGATATGCAGTTTTTCATATCCGAAGGCAGACAAATAATAACAATGCCACTCAAATTTGGTTTATGCTTATTTTCTTGATCTAATTAGTTGGACCTATGATATACAGTCTCTAAACGCATCGTATCGTATAGTCGATCTAGACCAACTATAATTTACTTACTTGTTTTTGCTATATTTTGGAGCAGATTTTTCAATGACACCATCCATGTTCTATGTAGGTTCCGTGCTTCGAGCTCCTTACTGAATTTGCACGCCACAAAGATTGACCATACACTCGAAATTGTTAAATTCATTCTTGCCAGTTTAGAAGATATTGATACCAATAGAAAACTCTATGCATTTGTGATTTTAACTATCCTTATTCAATTAAAAAATATCCTCTTAAAAAAAAAAATATTTGTAGAGAGCATTGCTGATATTTTAGTGGCACAACTTTTCTTAAATTGTTTGCTACCTCTTTGACTCAATTCTTTTTTTTTTTTGTCAAACACTATAAAATAATCTTTATAAATATTGTTAGTTTCAGTAGATATTAGTTTTAACTTTTTTCTTCGAAATAGACCTACGACTTAGCCAAACTACTTTGGGAATTATAGAAATTGTAATAATTCATCGAAAGCCATGGCTTGTAATTGATATGTATGTTACAAAGTGATATGTATGTTTCAAATCTGACACTATTATTATTTTCAAGGGTTTTGATAATCTTGTTATTATCATTATATTTATTACGTACGATACCATTAGATTACTTCATGTAATAAGTAGGGTTAAGCTTATAGTTTTATAAATGCATACACTACTCTAGCAATAAAGTTCAACGTTTGTATTATATATTTTGAGGAACATTACAGTAATATAATTCAAAAGTAAACAAGTAAGAAAATTATAGTCGGTCTAGACCGACTATACGATACCCTATACCATGCCCTATCTCTTAGGCCCAAATAACTGGACATAGAAAATAAGCTAAAACCAAATTTCAGTCTGATTTTTATTAATTTTTTTGGCTGCAGATATGAAAAAGTTCATATCGGATGCTATATCTATATGGGGACTAGGTCCAAAAATGGACCGATCCTGATCATGTCTGGTAAAGTCTCTTGTATTTTGCAAAAATATATACAAACAAAATCTGAGAAGAATCAGTGCAGTATTTTTGTTTTTTAATAGATTTAAGTGAAGATCGGGAAGCAGCTCTATATGGGGCCAAAGGGATCATTTTTGGACTACTCATTTATGGACGTAATGAACGCATACAAAACCCAATTTGAGTAAGATCTATATGACAATTTGGATCTTATGGCAACTTATGTCGATTTCATAGTGGAAATTTGTATGGGGGCTAGGTCTGAACATGGACCGATTCTCACCAATTTCAATAGCGTTCATCCCATGGCCGATAAAAGCTTATATACCAAATTTTATCAAAATATATTCATATTTGCGACCTGCAGTTTGATTACAAACTTTACATGGACACACAGACGGACGGACGGACGGACGGACGGACGGACGGACGGACGGACGGACGGACGGACATTGGTAAATCAACTCAGAAAGTGATTCTGATTCGATCGGTATAATTAAAGATGGGTCTAGGTCAAATATTTTTGGTTGTTTCAAACAGCAGCACAAAGTCATTATACCCAAACCACATAGTGGTATAGGGTATAAAAAAATAAAATCTGTGGATACTATGTTAAAATCAGGTCAATCTAATGTTTAAGAAAATGCCAAAAGCAAGTTTTTCAAAAATTGGCAAAGAGATTGCAATTCTTCCATATCTCTCAAAAGTTTTCGAGCACCTTTTACACAGACAAATCTTTATGTATTTAAACGACAACAACTTACTTACAGAGCGTCAATCTGGTTTCAAGCCACAACATAGCTTTATAACAGCTTTATCTGATGTAGTTGAGGAGTTAAGAAGTAACATGGATGATGGAAAAATATCTTTTTTGGTTTTATTGGATCACTCAAAGGCATTTGACACGGTGCACCACTCAATTTTATGCCTCAAACTGAAGAGGTTTTTTAACTTTTCTACACTAGCAGTTAGACTCATGTTTTCATATCTCACAAACAGATCCCAATCTGTTGCTAATGGTAGCTCCATCTCAAACTCACTGCAAGTTATAAGAGGGGTACCACAGGGTTCAATCCTTGGACCACTACTTTACTCGATATATGCCAATGATCTTCCACAACAAATTAAATTCTCTAAGGTTCAGATGTACGCTGATGACATTCAGCTATATTTAAGTAGTACCAAGGATTCAATTATTTCCAAAACTCAAGAACTAAATTATGATCTCAAACGTATTCTAAATTGGGCAACGGCAAATGGTCTACGACTTAATCCAAATAAATCTAAGTGTATTATAATAAAGAAGAAAGTGATGCATTTGGAGAATGAGATTAATGTCTTCCTTGGGGGCTCTAAAATTGACATCGTGGACTCTGTACGAAATCTCGGAGTTGTGGTTAATGGAACTCTGACTTGGTCAGATCATATTAATCAATCCTGTGGCAGAATTTATAGTATGATTAGAAGTTTATGGTTAACACAGCACTTTACTCCACTGAAAATAAGATTGCTACTTGCTAAAACATATCTTTTACCAACATTACTATATGCATCTGAGGTTTTCACAGGTTGCAACTCTAGGTATAACAGAAAACTTACTGTAACTTTCAACAACATTATTCGCTATATCTTTGGATTAAGAAAATTTGATCATGTATCCCAATACTCGTGTCATGTCTTACACATGTCATTTGACAACTATATTAAATTCGAGAGCATTATATTCCTACATAAAATTATTATAACAAACGCTCCAAAATATCTTTTTGAACGATTAAAGTTCGCAAGATCTTCCAGAGGGAATCGAATAATTCAATTCAAATACCGGGACCATGCCTCTGAATGTCAATTTTTTATTTTAATTATTCGTCTCTGGAATCAGCTTCCTAATGTCATGCAAAATACAAGCAACGCAATCGGATTTAGAAAATTACTATATCAATACTTTAATTGATTTTATTTGATTTTTTTTTATGTTTTTTAATTGTAATTTATAATATTTTAAATTTAGATTAAGAGTTACTGATATTAAATATATAGTGAATAACTTATCTGATTCCATTACTGTAATTTATAAGATACTGTGTCTTGTTGTAATGGAAAATCGCATTTAATAAATAAATACAAAATACAAAAAATAGCGAACAATTTAAGAAAAGTGGTGCCACTAAAATATCAGCAATGCTCTCTACAAATATTTTTTTTTTTTAAGGATATTTTTTAATTGAATAAGGATAGTTAAAATCACAAATGCACAGAATTTTCTATTGGTATCAATATCTTCTAAACTGGCAAGAATGAATTTAACAATTTCGACTGCATGGTCAATCTTATTTGTGGCGCGCAAAGTCAGTAAAGAGCTCGAAGCACAGAACCTACATAGAACATGAATGGTCTCATTTGGAAAATCTGCTCAATTAATATAGCAAAAACAAGTAAGTAAATCATTGATGGGCACACAATTTTGTCAATTGTGTTAGTAAGCAAGAGAGAGTAAAAAATTATTTTAGTACACTCATAAATGACAGTTAGTAGTATAAGGCATGGTGTACAATATAATAATGTTTAATTTTTATCGATATTTCGGCAAATTTCGTTTGCCATATTTTAGAGAAATATAAATCATAAAAAAAATTATTACTACACATGAATCACAAAAATTAACAAATAAATAATTTTAATAAAAAAAAAAAAAATATCACTGAATATTTAAGGCACAGAGTAAAAGCTTTTAGTTCTACAAATGTTTTGATTTTTAATAATAATAATAATAATAATAATAATAATAATAAAAATAAAAATAATAATAATAATAATAATAATTAAATAAAATCTTCCACATTTGTACTTTTATGGCAGTTTCGAAGTAGTAAAATGTTTTTTAATTGTGATGAAGACAATTTATTCCGTTGTTTAGAACAAATGAATTTCAAATCGGAAAAAATTTGTTCGCAGAGATAAGTTGAGGGAAATAAAGATAAACAAATAAGAGAAATTTTTTTAAGTTCGGGATATACTTTGCCGTCCAAATTTTTCCAGAACTCTAAAACATTAATATTTTCTTGAACATTTACTTCGCTTCGAAGTATTATAAGTTCAGATTGTATTTGAAACTCAGAGTTTATTACATCGCAACTAAAAGGGTTTTCAAAAATATTTAGAAGAGGTTGAAAATTTTCAAAATCCTTAAACCTATCTTGAAAATTATGGAAAAGTGTTTCAAATATTTCTATATATTCAATTATTTCAACATTTTCCTGATTTCCAATAATAAGTAGAGTTTTTGGAAAGTTTGAGAAATCTCCGTCCTGAATTTGGCAAAGGAGTAAAAATAGTTTCGTTTTAAAATCGAAAAGGATTTTAGACAAATCACATATGCTTTTTCTTTTCCTTGTAATTGTAGATTAAATTCATTTAAAAGCATAGTTGTATCAGCTAAAAAAGCTAAATCTAAAATAATTTGTTATCTTTTAAATACTGTAATAAGCATTTATCTAAACCCTCTGCTTCTAGAAACTGTTTCACTTCTTCCCTTAAATTAAACAGTCTGTTTAAACAATCACCTCGGCTTAGCCACCGAACTTCTGTAAACATTTTCAAATCATTGTGTGGAGCATTTTTTATTTTTAAAAAGTTTACAAATTTTCTGTGAGTAAGCGAGTGATGTCCGCCTCGTATTTTATTTATTATCTGCTCTGCAGTCTTCATAGCTGGGTGGGTACTTATAAATTTAGAGGCAAGAGCGGCCTGATGAATTATGCAGTGAAAGCTATTAATTCCAAAGTAATGTTTTTCCAACTGTCCTACAAAACCTTCGTACTTACCCTTCATAACATTTGCTCCATCTGTGCAAACGCCAGCGAATTTGTTACAGTCTATAACGGTAAGCAGTTTTTCGTTGACAACATCAAACAACAACTTAAATGTCACATTTCCATGAAATGTTTCAAGAGAAAACATTGCTTCATAAACATTATATTCTATGTCTACACATCGAACGCAAATTACTAATTGGCAGAGATCGTTAATGTCGGTGCTTTCATCTAAACAAATAGAAAAAAATTCGCAATTACTTAATTTTTCCCTAACCGCAAATTCAATAGATGTTCCTAATTTAACCGTTCGCCGAGCTAAAGTTCTACGGGACAAGGGAACAGATTCCATAAAATTAGCATTATAATTAAGTTTTTGCATAGTTTTTTTCAGTATTTCTTTAACGAAAATACCATCCGTAAAAGGTCTGCCGTGTCTGACAATATCTAAGCTTACTGAGCTAGAAATTTCCATTTTTAATTTATTGTCTACCTTTTTTTCTTTTACTTCCTCTTCTAACAAAAAACCCTTTAATTTATCAAAAAAAATTTGCTTATTTCTATTAAAAAGCTCTTCTTTTTCTTCCTCCTTTAGTTTATTCATATTACTATGAAAACAATCATAATGCCTTTTAATTACTTGTTGTCTATATTCCTTAAATGTTTGATAACATAAAAGGCATTGTACCTGACCAAATGCATTTTTCAACATACAATATTTTTTGAGTGTCATCATTAATTTATTTTCTCTAAACTTGAAAAAAACTACTAAAGCTTCCGTTGAACATGTGCATTCGTCAAGATCTCACAGACGACTAAACACAAGAGCATAAGAATGCATGTGTATAGGTATTTAACAATTGTTTAACTAAATGCCCACGAATGAAGTAAATTATAGTTGGTCTTGATCGACTATACGATATTTATACAATGCGTTTAGAGACCCTAGATCAAGAAAATAAGTATAAACCAAATTTGAGTGGCATTGTTATTAATTTGTCTGCCTTCGGATATGAAAAGCTTCATATCGGATCCTACATTTATATGGGGACTAGGTTGAAAAATGGACCGATCCTCACCATACTTGGTACGGTCACTTATTTTATGCAAGAACATAATTAAACCAAATTTCAGAAAAATATATGCAATAGTCGTGTTCTTTGATACATTTAAGTAAAGATCGGGAATTAGTTTCATATGGGGGCTAAGTATAAGAATTGTCCTATAGGATTTATTTTTGGTCTATTGACAAATGGATGTAATAAACATAGGCAAACATAACTTGACCGCGATCTATATGATAGTTTGGATATTTTGGGAATTTAAGGCAATCTCTAGGTCTGAACAAGAACCGATTTTCACTACTTTCAAGAGCGTTCATCCTATCACAGATAGATGATGAAATAACAAAAATTCATCAAAATATAATCATGCTTGCGACCTGTAGTTTGATTACAAAGTTTACATAGATACACAGACGGACAGACGGATGGACGGACGGACGGACGGACTTCGCGAAATCGACTTAGAAAGTGTTTCTGTGTCGATCGGTATAACAAGAAATGGGTCTAGGTCAAATATTTTTGGGAGTTGCAAACATCAGCATACATAGTGGTATAGGGCATAAAAACCTGGAAAGGGCATTGTTAGCAAAACGGCCCAAAATTAAAGAGTTGTCTGTAAATCTTCGGTGTATCAATGACCCAAAAAATTAAAGTAAATATTTGGGGCGTTTCATGTCAAGTGACACAACTTTCTATTGTTCTTAGCAGAATTTGCCCCAAATAGTTAAAATAGCTATTACTTCAGTCTTTCGAAAAAAAATTTTAAAAAATTTAAATTTAAAAAAAAAATTAATTTTTTTATATCAAAAATTATTTTGACCTTTCCTTTCAAGAGCTGTTTGGTCGCTTAGTGGGATACGAGTGGGATATCTTTAAAAAAAATATTTTTTAAACTCAAGACAACGGTCTTTTCAATTTTTAGCATATCCACTAATTTGCATATTTTTCTATTAGTGTGTAAGTGTTTGTAAAACCTTAAAAATAAAACTTATACTGAGAAACTAGATAACTAAATCGACCTTTTCGACTGTGTGTAACATGCCTAACCAAAACTTCATACCGAAACGTAATATTATTTTAATACTTATTAAAACAAACACAACTCGAAAAGTAAACAGTTACACGGATGTCATGTCTGACGGCGAATCATCAGATATTGATAGTACGTCTTCGCAAATGAATGCTTGTACAGGAGATGGCAAAACCTCTCCAAAGATTTTAGCCCGAATTACTTCTAAAAGAAATAGGAACCAACTTAGAAGAAACACTGGTATTACGTCAAAGTGTACTACTAAAAACACTTAATAGGCTATGTAAAATAGATATTAAAATTAGTTCATGGCAACACATTAAAATCTAACATTTCAACTTCAACATCCCCCCCGTTTTCGCTAATATATGCTAAGAATGAAACTAAATATACTTCAGTGGAACATAAACGGATTTTATAATAACTACAATGAACTGCAAGTTCTAATTAAACTCTACTCACCCAAAATAATTTCTTTACAAGAAACTCATATTCATAGTCTTACTAATATTCACATCCCAATAAACTATAATCTATTCTCGCTTAATACATCCAACAGCAGATACGGTGGTGTTGCACTGCTTACTCACAAATCTCTACAATATAAGAAAATCGACGTCAACAATGATTTTGATTCAATATGTATTGAAATCCATTTAAAATTAAAATTCAGAATTGTTTCCACTTACATTGTTCCCGACGATACTTTCTTAAAAAAAAAAAAAACGTTTTTAATAGTATTGAACCACCACTTTTGATCACTGGGGATTTTAACTCCTGGCACAGAATCTGGGGTTCATCATCAAACAATAGAAAAGGAGACATATTGTCAAATTAAATAAACAACAGTAATCTTATATTATTAAACGAGTTATCGCCAGCACATTTCAGCACATACTCCACGTTTTCACACATATATCTGTCATTCTGCTCCCGCTCACATGGAAAATAGGAAAAACGCTTCAAGGAAGTGATCATTTTCCAATCAATATTTCTCTGTTTCATCAAACCCCAGAGACATGTTTAACTTTCAGGCCAAAATACAATATAGACCAAGCTAACTGGTCCTCATTCCAAAACCTGTGCTTATCCTTCGCATCCGAGAGACCAATGTTTAAATTATCACAATTTAAACAAGGAAACAGCGAATTGATGTAAAATTATACACCAAGCTGCAAATATTTTCATACACCAAACCCATCCAGCATCCCATACAAAAATGGTACCATGGTAGAAAACAAAACTTGAAAACCTTAAAAAAATTAAAAACAGATCTTGGAGTGTATACAAAAGAAACATGAATACAAAAAATCTTATTGTCTACAAAAAAAAAATAATGCGCTACTTAAACGTGAAATTAGGATATCCAAGAAACAATCACTACACAGCTTTACATCCACCATCAATCAATCATCTCCAGCTGCAAAAATATGGAAAACTATACGATCTCTCACTGGTTATAAATCAACTTAAACCATTCATGGAATAGCTTCATCAATAACGCCTGATGAACTTATAACAGTCCAATCTAAAATAGCCACAGCACTGGGTCAATGCTGGTCCAACTATTCCTCCGACTCAAACTTCACACCTGAATTTAAATCACAAAAACAAAAAGTATCAACAAACCCTCCATCTTCCATCCCCAGCCCTCCAAACGGAAACCCCAATCAATTTGCTGGAAATAAAATCTGTATTAAAAAATGTAAAATGTAAAACGCCCGGCATGGATCGTATTTCATATCCTATCACCAAGAACCTGCCCCTCGAAATGAGAGAACGTTTATTACAGCATTACAATAATACATATATTCCACAACAATTTAAAGTCAGTATTTCCATACCAATTTATAAAAAAGGGTCAGAAAAAACATATCTTAATTCATACCGCCCTATATATTGAAACTACTGTATTTCCAAAGTACTAGAAAAAATTGTTGCAAACAGATTATGGTGGTTTGTGACACTAATAAACTATTAGATAGCATACAATTTGGATTCACCAAAAATAAATCAACAATCAACGGTCTACTTTACGCTGACCACCAAATTGTTGATTCGCTTTCCTTGCTTAAACACATTGTAATAATATCTTTAGATTCACAAAAAGCGTTCGACAGAGTAGGGCTACATTCTATAATCGACCAACTAATGGACTCGAAAGGCGGACCAAAAATAATTAACTACGTAACAAATTTGATGATTAACCGGAGATTTATAGTAACAGTTGGATCTCATCATTCCAACGTCCTCCCACACTATAATGTGATTTCACCGCATCGTGAAATTGATTTTACATCATATGCAGATGACTTTAATCTCATTGTTAAATCCAACAAGACAAAAAATCCAGTTATAAACATGAACCCCTTATTTAAGAATATTATAGAATAGGGAAAGTACTCCGGGGCCATTTTATCTCCAGTAAAATGCAAGTACCTGCATATTTGCTGAAAAAAAACTGTAATTGCACTATCATATCTAACGAAATTCAGCTACTTGAAGCCAAAAACCTACGCCAATTAGGTCTCTATATTAACAGAAGATACAACTGGAATGACCATATTAATCGCTTAATAAAATCCGTCAACCAACAAATAAATATAATAAAATGCCTCTCCAAACATAAGCTCAACTGACACTCACAATCTCTTTCAAATTACCAAAGCCCTCATTCTATCCAAAGTTAATTATGGCCTACCCATATATGGATATGCTCCCAAATCGCTGCTTGGTAAACTAAGTAAACTTATAAACTCCTCTGTTAGATTTTCACTAGAAGCGTTTCGCACTACCCGCACGAAAAACCTTTATGCCGAGGTTTAAGTACTAAAATAGGAAATTTTTCTTTTTCTGGTCATGAATTATGATTTTAACTTCACTTATTAGTTTCTAAGCTATAAAAAAAATAATACGTCAAAAATTTTTCGGTTCCATGCTATATTTGTGTATCAAAAAAGCAATAAGCATCAATGAATAAATTAGAATTTACCATCTGCATATATAAACAATAACATTTATAGATATATTTTGGATTTGGGACTACATTAAGCCATTGTTCTATTTATCACTTGACTAAATCTAATCTCACTATATATGTATATTAGGGTGGCCCTTCGTTATATGGAGGGAAAAAAAAGTGTTCAAACTGTCGGTCTCACCCCCTAGAAATATGCGAATAGCAAAAAAACTGAGAAATACAAAGTTTTGGGCCAATCAAAAAACGTTTAGTCGTGGTGCAAAGCGATTGAAAATTTCAAGTGTGTTTATATGGGGAAAATATGACTTTTTTTCAGATTTTACGAAAATTTCGTTCTATAGTTTAATTTTACCGACAAGCTGTTATATAATTCGCGATCAGTATTAAATTATCCTTTCAAAAGGCTATAAAACTTCAAAATCGAATAAAACCTCGCCAAGAAATAGCAAATGCCCCAGACCACTTTTGTGCCAAAAAAAACTAGGTCATGAAATTTGATGGCAATTTTTTCAACTTTGAGAAATTGATTAAAGCCATCATTCCTTTTTGGTCTCTATACTTATAAGTACTCAGATATGAAGTATTGTTTTATTGCCACGTTGTTAACTTATTGCGCATTGAGACCGAAAATTGGAAATGTTTTTGAAAAATTTTTAAAACTCCTTTTTCAAATTTGAAAAAATTTTCTTAAACAAAATTTAAAAAAATTAATATATTACTTCAAGGTTTTATTAAATACATGTTGCAGATTAACTGTGTGAATTTTTAAGTAAATGCCTCTACCAGAATTTTTTTGACAAGGATTTTATTTTTGCGGATTTCGAGAAAACTTGGATTTTTGTGAAATATTCTGTAAATGTACTCTTTCTAAATACTTTGTATCAAAAATTCATCACTTTTCTACTTTTAAATGTTATATTTTATCTTAATAGCCTAGGGTTTCGGAAAAAAATAATATGACTCCATTAACCCTTTTGGAATTGGGGTCACATATGACCTCAAGCTAATAAAAGGCAATTTATTCAAAAAAGTGAAATATTTTGTAAGTGCTGTCCAATTTTTAGATGCGACGCTTAAAATATAATAACCAAATGTGTAGAGGTTTCGTTCCAAAAATTTTGGATAAATCCGAGAACGCTAACCCATTATTTGCCAAGGCCAGATTTGGATTTTAAGATATTTTTAAATAAAAATTACCGAAAACGAGTTTTTCTATTACACTCGATGAAACCACTATGTAGAATTTAAGAAAATAATTCGGTTAATTTTTTTTTTATTTATTTAACCCTTCAGTGCTCCTGAGATCAAAATTATCCATTGTGATATATCTCTGGTGCAATTGTCTGCTTATTGCTCGCGAATATATATTAAAACAACTTTTAACCAATTTTGTTATAAAATTACTTTATATAATAAAGTAATAGTTGAATTTCTTGCGGTCTCACTCACCAATTTGGTGGATATTGATAAAAAAAAACGCAAAAAAAAAATTCAGGTCAATCGGTGAAGATGCCATTACTTATAATGGTTGACATTTTTGATTTTTAATAATCGGTCGGTTTATATTATCTTCAATGTCACCTACATCTTTTCAAACTTCTAACATTTTATTTCCCAGTTTTAAAAAGTTAATAAATAAAAGTAAATTTCAAATATAATAATATATATAAAAGGTAATATTAAATTAATACTACTCTTAATGGAATAAATTACAAAATTAAATCAAAGTGAATTTCAAAAAACGTCCTATTTTTTAGACATATGACTTATGTTGTTTTAATTTATATTCGCGAGCAATAAGCAGATAATTGCACCAGAGATATATCACAATGGATAATTTTGATCTCAGGAGCACTGAAGGGTTAAATAAAAAAAAAAAATTAACCGAATTATTTTTCTTAAATTCTACATAGTGGTTTCATCGAGTGTAATAGAAAAACTCGTTTTCGGTAATTTTTATTTTAAAATATCTTAAAATCCAAATCTGGCCTTGGCAAATAATGGGTTAGCGTTCTCGGATTTATCCAAAATTTTTGGAACTAAACTTCTACACATTTGGTTATTATATTTTAAGCGTCGCATCTAAAAATTGGACAGCACTTACAAAATATTTTACTTTTTTGCATAAATTGTCATTTATCAGCTTGGGGTCATATGTGACCCCAATTCCAAAAGGGTTAATGGAGTCATATTATTTTTATCCGAAACCCTAGGCTATTAAGATAAAATATAACATTTAAAAGTAGAAAAGTGATGAATTTTTGATACAAAGTATTTAGAAAGAGTACATTTACAGAATATTTCACAAAAATCCAAGTTTTCTCGAAATCCGCAAAAATAAAATCTTTGTCAAAAAAATTCTGGCAGAGGGATTTACTTAAAAATTGACACAGTTAATCTGCAACATGTATTTAATAAAACCTTAAATTAATATATTTATTTTTTTAAATTTTGTTTAAGAAAATTTTTTCAAACTTGAAAAAGGAGTTTTCAAAATTTTATCAAAAAAATTTCCAATTTGCGGTCTCAATGCGCAATATGTTAACAACGTGGTAATAAAACAATACTTCAAATCTGAGTACTTATAAGTATAGAGACCAAAAAAAAAAATGATGGCTTTAATCAATTTCTCGAAGTTGAAAAAAATGCCATCAAATTTCATGACCTAGTTTTTTTTTGGCACAAAAGTGGTCTGGGGCATTTGCTATTTCTTGGCGAGGTTTTATTCGATTTTGAAGTTTTATAGCCTTTTGGAAGGATAATTTAATACTGATTCCGAATTATATAACAGCTTGTCGGAAAAATTAAACTATAGAACGAAATTTTCGTAAAATCTGAAAAAAAGTCATATTTTCCCCATATAAACACACTTGAAATTTTCAATCGCTTTGCGCCACGACTAAAGGTTTTTTGATTGGCCCAAAACTTTGTATTTCTCAGTTTTTTTGCTATTCGCATATTTCTAGGGGGTGAGACCGACAGTTTGAACACTTTTTTTATTAAGGGCCACCCTAATGTACAGCAATTTTTATAATACATAAAAATATTTCCTTACCTATTCATACTTAAAAGTCATATCACACTATTTACATTTCTTTTCAAATTATTTAAATATTTCTTATTTAAATAAGTATCAATGTTGTAACCTCAGCTGATTTTCTCAAATTATAAAACCTTGAATTTTTTCTCTCTTTATTTTTCACATTTAAGCGTTTATATTTTGAATTTTAAATAAAATTATAACTCTTTTAAATAATAATGTCCTTGAACAAGTCATAAATTTAAACAAAAGATTTATAAGCCCTAAACAATTTCACCTTTAAACCCATTTAACTTAAAATAAAAAGCAATAGAATATTTTCAAACACACATACTCGTATCATGATTTTATATTTTTTTTCTTTATTACTTGGGGAAAACTTTTACTTAACCAAATGATACAAAAATGAAAATGCCATCTAAAAATATAACAAATTTTATACAAAGTCGTAAATCAAACAAAAAAAAAATAATAAAAACTGTAAGCCTTAAATTTTATTGGAACATATGAGAAGAATTTGTAGTGTTAAAGATATTAATAACTTTTATTGTTGTTACGATTATGACAACGAACTTTGGACCGAGAGAAAATTTGATTTATTATCAGTTAAAAACATCAGGTGAACGACTATTTACAAAGGTTAACAAAAAAGAAAGAAACATAGAAAAACTATACAAATTTTAACCCATATTTAAATGATTCAAATAACAAGCTTTTGTTACAGATTTTAGAACAGATTAAAGAACTTCTTCATTAAAAGAATAAATCAAATTAGCTGAACCAAGTCAAGTCCTATAATATATAATTTTGTTTAAGTTTCAACAGATTAAAGCCCTAATTACCTAGAATATTTCAAAGGTCAAAGGTAACAGCGTAGTGATAAAATGAAACAATTGCAAATATAACAGTTTGTACTAAATTCAATCGAATAGTTTTTATGCCAGTTAAATTCAAGTAAAAATTGGTTTGTTTAAGGAAAAATATCTATATCCTATACCACTATGTGCTGATGTTTGTAACTACCAAAACTATTTGACTTAGACGTACCTTTTATTATACGGATCGACTTAGAATAACTTTCTGAGCCGATTTAGTGATGCCCATCTGTCCGTCTGTCCGTTTGTCCGTCCGTCCGTTTTTGTGTCCATGTCAACTTTTTAGTCAAACTACAGGTCGCAAATATGAATATATGAAGATAAAATTTAGCACATAAGATGAATGCTATTAAAATTGGTCAAAATCGGTCCATGTTCAGACCTAGCCCCCATACAAATGACCCCTATTAAATCGACTTAAATTGCCATAAGATCCAAATCATCCTATAAATCTCTGTCAAATTGGTTTTGTGTCTTTATTATACCTATTAATCTGTAGTCCAAAAATAAGTCCTACAGGCTAATTCCTAGTCATAGGCCCTTTATAGAGCTGCTTCCCGATCTTCATTTTAATTTATTAAAAGACAAAAATATTGCACAATTTTTTCTCAAATTTGGTTTGTATATGTTTTTGCAAAATATAAGTGGCTTTACCAAATATGGTCACGCTCGATCCAAATTGCGATATAGTCCCATATAAATAGAGCATCGCATATGAACTTTTTCATATCCGAAGGCAAAAAAACTTATATTGTTATGTCATTTGGTTTAAGCTTATTTTCTATATCCAATTAGTTAAAGCTAA
The DNA here is from genome assembly GCA_963682025.1 of Cordilura impudica. NCBI lineage: Eukaryota > Metazoa > Arthropoda > Insecta > Diptera > Scathophagidae > Cordilura > Cordilura impudica. The sequence continues at coordinate 136,285,625 of OY821517.1, forward strand.
GCTAAGTCGGTCTTTACTGACTTAATTTTCTTCCTACTTATAAATCAGTAACCAATAAAAAACTCTCTCAACTTTGTGAACAAAATTTTAGCTTGAAAACGTGAGTGATGATTGTTCTTAAAAAAACCACTTCATAGACATAAATTTTTATAAGTTAGTATTTAATTTGAGGTTTTTTAATTTTTTGAAACAGTGCGTTGCATTAATATCTATGAAACCATGCTTTCTGGCTACCAGGAATATTTTTATTATTATACGTTATTAGCTTCACAATTCCTAAAAGAATCAGAATTATGGGCAAAAATCCAAATTCAATAAACACAAAGGACCACCCGGGTACATTATTTTGCAGCGATTGAGGAGTTTAAAATATGAAAATAACTTTTAAGAGACCTAATATCTTAACTACAGTTAAGGCATTTTATATAAACTAGCATATTCCAGCCCTCGAAATTCGAGTGCAAATTCTAGGAAATTTTATTTTTTCATTAATTAAAGACCCTAAAGTTATGCTAATCAATTAGAGCCAATTCACAAACCAACACAAAAAATAATTTTTATTACAAACGCATTAACAAATTTAATAAACACACACATAGCATTGCATAATTTTACCCTATACCACTATGTGGCTTGGGTATAATGACTTTGTGCTGCTGTTTGTAACTACCAAAAATATTTGACCTAGACACATCTTTAATTATACCGATTGAATCAGAATCGCTAACTGATTCGATTTAACGATGTCCATCCTTGTGTCCGTCCGTCCGTCCGTCCGTCTGTGTGTCCATGTAAACCTTGTAATCAAACTGCAGGTCGCAAATATGAATATATTTTGATGAAATTTGGTATATAAGCTTTCGTTGGCCATAGGATGAACGCTGTTGAAATTGGTGAATCGGTCCATGTTCAGAACTAGCCCCCATACAAATGACCCCTATGAAATCGACATAAATTGCCATAAGATCCAAATTGTCATATAGATCTTACTCAAATTGGGTTTGTATGCGTGTATTACATCCATTAATGAGTAGTCTAAAAATGATCCCTAGGACAAGTCTTAGACATAGGATCCATATAGAGCTGCTTCCCGATCTTCACTTAAATCTATCAAAAAACAAAAATATTGCACTGATTCTTCTCAAATTTTGTTTGTATATATTTTTGCAAAATACAAGAGACTTTACCAAACATAGTCAGGATCGTTCCATTTTTGGGCCTAGTCCCCATATAGACATAGCATCCGATATGAACTTTTTCATATCTGCAGCCAAAAAAATTAATAAAAATCCCACTCAAATTTGGTTTATGCTTATTTTCTATTTCCAGTTAGTTGGGCCTATGATATAGGGTCTCTAAATGCATGGTATAGGGTATCATATAGTCGGTCTCGACTGACTATAATTTTCTTACTTGTTTTATATATGTGTTAGGAGAAACTTTAAATGTAATTTACTCAAAATAAAGGAAAAAATTTAAAAATCTGTAAATCTGCATATCGGCTAAAAAGAAATACCTTTCAACTAATATACGTTTGATCAAAATCGGGATAAAACGGTAGAACAAAACATCGGTCACAAGAAATCGCCTAGCATATTAATATTATAGATGTCCTCAGATGTAAGCACATAAAAAACTGCTTTTATTGAAAATATTGACTGCATAATTCAATTGTTTTTATTTTTTTTTTTTTTTTGTTAATAGCTTTATTTTAAATAAAATGTTAACTTCTCTTTTAATTTTTATAATCTATCCATCTATTCGTATGTTTTTCCATCCACCTGTGTGTTCATGTCCATGTGAACTACACGTCGCAAATATGAAATATGGGGGTTGGCTTAATTGACTTGATGTCTTTTGGCATATAATGCTGCTTGACGTTGACTTTGTTCCAGTTAAAGCTTGTGCAACTTTTCCATCAATCATTGTGAGACACATTTTAAAATGTGCTTCAATGTCTTGGTCATCAAATTTAAATATTACTGTTTGAAGTTCCTTAATTTGATCTTTTATTTTTTGAACTTCTTCAGGTATGACATCTTTGGTTTCCTTTTTGAATGCAAATTTTATTGGTCTGCAATACTTTGTTGAAGAAGGAATTTCATTTTTCCATATATCAATTTCTGTTGCTCTACTAGTTGACGGATCTAAGACGCTATACCTTTTTGTTACGCGCAATGGAACGAAAGATACCATAAATAAATTAGCGTCTGATGAATTTTCGGCATTAAATTGTTTGTATTGTTTCTGACCATAGGATCCATCACATCCCCATTTGGAAATTAAAGTAATGCTGCCATTATCAATTTTTTTTAAATGATCAGTATCAAGCGTATTTAGCAATCGTTCTGCAGTATGTTCAAGGAGATCTTGCAATTTTATTTCTGCTGATGTTGAAGTGACACTAATAGCAGATTGTGAAGGTAAGCATTCTTTTTTGGTAGAAACTAAATCTCGATACTCTGGAAAAATCCCACAATTCTTTTCATTGGTTCGCTTCCGCAATTCCTTATATTGATTTTTGGTCAATTTCAAATCCAAAAATAGGGCGAACGCTTCTTCCGGCGTAAATTTCTTATCTTCAATTGGTGTAGGAATGCTTTTCAAAATCCTCTTTGTGCGCCTTGGGCTCGCTTCTACTATTTTTTCAATTATTTCAATTTTATTTTTTTTATTTCGGGTTGGTTGAATTTGGTGCAAAAATGAATCATTAATAATTCTTTGAGAAATTTCTTCATTGATATTCTCCAGCTTGCGCCTTCAAGATCTTTCACTACATCCATCAATTGGTTTTGCTGGTCGACCCTTTTTTCCACTCTCGTTGTCAGTTGTAGATGCACTCTCAAAAATAAGTTCCTTTATTAACCAGTCTTGGTAACGTTTGTATATCTTTGCCTTGCTATGAGAGCATTCAATGTACCGTCTTTTCAAATTCAATGCAAAATTAGTAATTTTTCCTTTGTGCATTTCAATGTCTTCTAAGTTACAATTCTTAAAGAAGTTGTTGTTCACTATGTGCAAAATTACATCGTCTGCATCATTTCGTTGAAAATAAATATCTGCCAGATCTCTGTAACAGTACTTAGCCATTGCACAAATTGTAATGAATAATAATTGTGGAAACATTATTATAAATACTCTTTCTTGCAATTATGTAAAATAAAAATTTTTATCTTTTATTAACACTTTTAGAATCACAAAAAACCCACACCCTAACCCCTTTTAAAAGGTGAAGCATTCCTGCTCATATCTTAAAGGGCTATGTCGCAATAGTTTATTTTTACCATTTACCTGTTATTTAAATTGTTTCCCATTTTGTCAGGTATTTAAACTATATAACTCTAATTCAGACTATTAATGTTTTTGAAAGATAACTATGTAAATGTACCTGTAAAAATTAAGCGCATTATATCTCAACCCTTTTTTATAAGGATATAACAACTCCTGACAACTCTACCGACACGCAAAAAAATACACCGCGGTGCACCGGTACGACCAACTTTTGTATTCATAACACTCAGACGGACGGACGGACATCGTTTAATCGACTCAGAAAGTGTTTTTGAGTCGATCCGTATAATAAAAGATGGATAAAGGTCCAATATTTTTGCCAGTTACAAACATTACCTCAAACTTAATATATCCTAACCACATAGTGGACAACTTTTGTATTCATAAATTTTGCAGAAAATATCTAACCTTGGGTCAGAAAAATTGTTCTGGTGCACACGGCCGGAAACTGGCGGGTGTCTAATGGGGTATAAGAGTATAGGGGAGGGTTCGGACTATAGAAGAGTGCAAGAATTTTTCTGACTGCTTTTGACTGGCAGGAGTTATGCTCTATTAAATAGGAGATTTTCGGAAAATTTGGAACTTTTTTAAAAAATTTTTTTTAAAATTTAGCAACGACTCAGTGATTTTACATTTTTAACATTAATAGCATGGAAGCCACAAAATTATACAAAATTTATTTCACTTCAAAATCTTTTAAATCAAAAAAGTTACAGTCATTCAAAAATAAAAATTTACAAAGAAATTTTTAATTTTAGCAAAATACTGAGAAAGCCCATTTTCGAAGACCCTGTTCGCTGTGATATAGTTGAGATAGAGTCGCAATTTTTTGGCTCCCGAGGTTTACTAGTATTTACTTTCAAATGAATAACATAACTTTAAAATCGGTAACAAAAAAAAATGATTTTTGGCCGCCTTCTCAAAATATGGTCCACTGTGCGTCGCAAATATGAATATATTTTGATGAAATATTGTATAAAAGTTCTGCCCGATGCTATTTAAATCCGCAGCATATTCAGACATAAGCCCCATTCAAATATGCCTATGATCCACATTATCATACACATATATCTCAGTAATTAGCATTCCAAAAATAAGCACAGTACGCTAATTTTTAGTCATAGTTCCGATATAAAATAGCTTCCCGATATTAACTTAAATCTAGCAAAAAAAACTAAAATTATTGGAAAGCGGTTTCCCATATTTGGTATTTAGACTTGCTCAGAAAAGTGTCATAACACGTAAAATTAATGCTGTCATTTTATTTTTAATATATTAAGATTTATTGCCTTTGACAAATTGAACACAGGTAAAAAACGTAAAAGAGTGATAAAATTCATAAGAAAAAATATTCATACATTTGAAATATAAATTTTGAAAGACTAAATTTACATTAAATATTGTTTAAGGTTATTTTATGCAGGCTGATTCTTCGCTCCAGTAATGTTTTAAAACTTGTATTTATTTATTTATTTGTATTTATTAAAAGCGATTTTCCATTACAACAAGACACAGTATCTTATAAATTACAGTAATGGAATCAGATAAGTTATTCACTATATATTTAATATCAGTAACTCTTAATCTAAATTTAAAATATTATAAATTACAATCAAAAAACATTAAAAAAAAACAAATATAATCAATTAAAGTATTGGTATAGTAATTTTCTAAACCGTATTGCGTTGCTTGTATTTTGCATGACATTAGGAAGCTAATTCCAGAGACGAATAGCTACAATAAAAAATTGACATTCAGAGGCATGGTCCCGGTATTTAAATTGAATTATTCGATTCCCTCTGAAAGCTCTTGCGAACTTTAGTCATTCAAAAAGATATTTTGGAGCCTTTGTTATAATAATTTTATGTAGAAACTAGCTGTTTTTACCCGGTCTTGCCCGGGATACAAAGGCCTTTGACTTGAAAAATGGTTCACTATGCTTACCAGGCGCTGAGTACTTAGTCCCCAATTAACAAATTCCTCAATAAAATGAACTTTCTCCCCAAAAATATGTATGGGTAGTAAATTCATTTTTTATTTCAATTAAAAATTTTTTGATTTTTTAATTTAGAAGTTTTTTAAGATGCTGCAGCAAAAATGCTTCAAAAATAAGTTGCGAAACCGCTTTAAGTTTTTTTTTTCAGTTTATTTATACACATCAAATATAACGGAATGGTTCGTAAATTAAAGGAATCACAACTTTTAAAAATTGAATTACTTCATTCAATAAGTGATCATCATTGAGCAGAGACGTCAAATTCAAGTTTCAGAAATGAAAGACTAATGCGACGTTTAATATTGTGTCGCAAGGTTTCTTTAAGCAACTGCTTATAGTATATGTGTGGCCTATTTTGATCAACAGGTAATTATTTCACATACGTAGATAAAATTTATCATACGACATTTCACTAAACTGTGTTCCGCGAGCGAGTCGCGCACGATTCCGCGCGTTTGGCAGCCAGACCCATGCTGCCGTGCAGTTGTCATATTATTTTAATCGCCAAAATATATTTTTCAGATCATTGCGATATTTTTGCTGAGCTGTGTTCCGCGAGCGCGTCGCGTCCGAATCCGTCGCGTCCGCATCCGTCGCGTCCGCGGTCGCGCACCGCGCGCCGCTTCCGCGCGTTTGGCAGCCACATCCGTGCTGCCGCGCAGTTGTTGTTAACTTATTTTAATCGCCAAAATATATTTTTCAGATCATTGCGATATTTTAGCTGAGCTGTATTCCGCGAGCGTGTCGCGTCCGCGTCCGCGTCCGCGCGCCTCGCGCCGTTTCATCGCAGCTGCTACCCGTTCTGCCGCTTAGTTCTCGTTAACTTATTTTAATTCCTAAAACATATTTTTTAGAGCATTGCGATATTTTAGCTTAGCTGTGTTCCGAGAGCGCGTCGCGTCCGCATCCGTCGCGTCCGAGTCCGCGGTCGCGCGCCGCGCGCCGCTTCCGCTCATTTGGCAACCACACCAGTGCTGCCGCGCAGCTGTTTCCAACTTATTTTAATTGTCAAAATATAATTTTCAGATCATTCCGATATACTAGCTAAGCTGTATTCCCCGTGCGCGTAGCTTCCGCGCAACGACATAATGCTATTGAAAGAATACTCATTTTAAATGCATTTATTGTAGGACATATATTGAGAGCAGTATGCAAATGTTTACTAAAATAAATATTTAACAAAATTCATTAAATAAAAATATGTAAAAATTTAAGAATGAATTTGGGGAGTAAGTTAATTTTTTCTTTCGATTGAAAAAAAAAAATGGGGAATTTGTTCATTTCTTTTGGGTGCCTTTTTTTTAAGTTTGGGAAATTTGTTCACCGTGTAGTTATTTCCGTGTAAACCAAATATCAGAGAAATCCGTTGAAAAGTACAAATTTGTTTAGGGAAGAAATATACCACACAACAAAATGTGCATTTTATATGAAAATTGGGCGTAAAAGTAGGCGTGGTCGGTAAAAATCATTTTGCGACCTTCCCTGGAATATGTACTAAATTTCGGAGAAAGCCATTGAAAAATAAAAGTTTGTATAGCAATCAAATAAAGAAACAAATAAAAGGATAAAAATAAGTTTTATATACATAGAAGTTGGCGCAAAGTAGGCGTTGCCTGTAAGAAGCATATGGTGACCTTCCCTGTAGTATAGAGATCGTGTGACCAAATTTTAGACATCCCTTGAAAAATAAAAATTTCTATAGTGAACAAATATACCAAAAAACAGAAAATTAATTTTGTATAAAAAGTGGGCGTAGAAGTAGGCGTGGCCGGCAAGAATTATATGGCGACCTCTCTGAAGTACAGAGATCGTGTGTAGCAAATTTCAGAGAAATCCGTTTAAAAAAAAATTGTGTAGCGAACAAATGTACCAAAAAACAGAATAAGAATTGTATACAAAAAGTAGGGGTGACAGTAGGCGTGACCGGTACGAAGAATATGTCGACCTTCCCTGGAGCAGAGAGATCGTGTGTACCAAATTTCAGAGAAATCGGTTGAAAAATAAAAATTTGTATAGGGAACATATATACCAAAAAACGAAATGAATTGTATACAAAAAGTGGGCGCTAAAGTAGGCGTGGCCGGTGCGAAACATATGGCGACCTTCTCTGGAGTACAGAGATCGTGTGTACCAAATTTCAGAGAATTCCGTTGAAAAATAAAAATTTGTATAGCAAACAAATATACCAAAAAAACAGAAAACGAATTGTATACAAAAAGTGGGTGTAAAAGTAGCTGTGGCCGAAAGAATCACCCGGTGACCTGGCCTGGGATACATAGATCGTGTATACCAAAATTCAGAGAAATCCGTTGAAAAATAATAATTTTTATAGCGAACAAATATACAAAAAAGCAGAAAATTAATTGTATATAAAAAGTGGGCGTAAAAGTAGGCGTGGTCGATAAAGAGTATATGGCGACCTTTCCTGGGGTACAGAGATCGTGTGTACAAAATTTCAGGGAAATCGGTTGAAAAATAAAAATTTGTATAGCGGTCAAACAAACAAACAAACAAACAAACAAACAAACAGAAAATGAATTTTATATATATAGATATAATGTTCTTGAATTTAATATAGTTATCAAATGACATGTGTAAGACATGACACGAGTATTGGGATACATGATCAAATTTTCTTAATCCAAAGATATAGCGAATAATGTTGTTGAAAGTTACAGTATGCCACGCAATCCCAAACCATAAAGCCACCTTCCCCATATTTAACCGTTGAAAAATGATTTTCTTTGTATAATGAAGTTCCACTTTTTCGCCAAATTATCTTTTTCCTTCAAAGATGGAAATTTAAAACTTTCTTTTACCCGATAATAAAACACGTTCCTAGAGCTTTGTTCACATAATCACTTGCAAAGTCCTTACTTTTTTGATATTGACATCGGAAATGAATGGCTCTCTACGTGCTACACGACCATTCTAGTCAGATTAATTTAATATTTTGTGAACGGTATCTTCACGGATGTCTTTGACGAAGGATTCTTTGTTATAAGAACCATTTTGGGAAGCAGAAACTCTGGGTTTATGTATTGCTGACGCCGAAATAGTTCACTTTGCCCGCTCTTTAGAATGGAGAGGCGACCAGAATGAGGTTTTGAAAAATTTAATAGGTAGATTTGTAGTTTTAGACGACGGGATCTATGAATTATTTCTATGAACTGAGCTATTTCACGAAAAGATTTACCCTCATTTCTAAGCTTTATGAAAACTTTTTTCTCGTCAGCACCGAATTACTTGATTTTGGGACACATCTTAAAATATAGTTCCTACATCATTAAGACAAATCAACTTTATGCATAAAAGATTGTCTTCTCTTACAATAAAAAAGATGTAACAGACCTGTACATCGTTGTATAATTCATTGAATTCCTCTAATTGTAAATATACGAATACTTTTGCTGACACTTTAATATTTAAATAGAAATATTCTATAAGTTTTTTGAAAAACAAGTAAAATTCTCAATGTGTCAATGCTAAAAAGTTCGTAATTGAAAATATTTTATTAAAATTTGTATTAATATTTAAAATGTTCTTCTTCAAAAGTACTATCCGAACACTTTTTCTAGAACTGTGTATGGTTTGGTAAAATATAGCAACTTCGTCCTTCATAACAAAGCCACTCAAATTTGTGTATTACTTATTTTTATACCCTCCACTCCAGTGTGCAGAGGGTATATATAAGTTTGTCATTCCGTTTGTAATAATTAGAAAAAAAAATCTGGACCCCATAAAATATATATATTTGTGATCCTTATAACAAGCGGAGTTGATATAGCGATGTCCGTCTGTCCGTCTGTCCGGCTGTCCGTCTGTCCGTCTGTGGAAATCACGATGACGGCTTCAATCGGGCAACTAGGTTGATCGTTGGTATAAAAAATGATTCAGTAACATCCTAAAAAGTTTGCTATTTAAAATTGTTCAAATCGGTTTATCTGGTCCCGAGAATTGAACGATGGAGTAAAACAAGTCTTGAAAAAATATGATTTGACTATGTTGTTCTTGTCACGATAACGTTCTCAATAGGACAGCTATGGCGCTTGTTGTCAGTGACAATGATACACCAGTATCACGAAAAGGTTTCTGTTTTTTAAATCGTGACAATAGGTTTCATAGGTGCCGAGAAATCACTGAAAAGTTAAAAAAAATATGATGTTTTCCTATATTGTTATTCTAAATTTTGTATTTTGTCACAGCTGTACTTGTTGTTTTTATGGTCGTTGTGGTAGTACTATAAAAATTCACCAATATCAACATTTTATGGTGTAATATTTAATTTAATTAATTAATAAAAGAAACTAAATATATAAAATCAATATCAATATTCTGCGATTTTTATAAGATCACAAAATATTACAAATTGATACATACAGACTACTGTTGCAAATATCAAAATACTATAAATAACATTCATATATTCTGTATATGTATTTCGATAATAAGCGCATATTAAAAATAATAAAATATAAATTATTTTATTTATACAAAATATTGCAATTTTTAGGGTTGCAAAAAATAGTATGATTTTAAGGGTTCTACTTTTAGTACATACTTGCATTCAAAAGTAGTATTGAAACCATAAAATTCTACCCTGTTAAAAATTGGTGTTTAAAAAAAATTTTTTTTCTCAGATGATAATAATATAATGTCAATAATATTTAATTATAATACATTTTTAAAATTTATTATTTAATGTTTGGCGCAGGCAAACGCCATTCCCGGACTACCGAGAATTTAATGCACGATTTATTCCGCATTAGGAATAATCGCGGAGCTCAGCTCAATCAAAGTGCAATGATTAAGCCTCGCTCTGGGAAACAAGTGTTCATGCTTCCTTTTGCACAAACGCCATTCCCAACTACCAAAAATTGTAGGCACGAGCTATCCACATCAGGAATAGTCGCGGGCTCAACTCAATCAAAGTGCCATGATTAAGCTTCGCACTGGAAAGCATATATTCATTCATTTTTTAGCACAAACCGAACTTCTTATGGCACATTAAAAATAAACTAATTGAGAAGTACAATTCATCATTACGCTGTATTATAATACTATTTTCTTATTTTACTACTAGCTAGTAAACAAAGTGATCGTATCATTGAAAACGAAATAGAATTGAAATTGTGTGCAGATTTGTTTTACTTAAAAAACTGTTTCTACAGATAGTGAATAAAATCCCAGTAAACAATTTATGCAATAAGTGATCATGTGGAGTCTTTTTTGACTCCTCTGTGCTATTAAAACAGTCATAAATGCGCTCTTTTGCTGATCACAAAATATTCTTTTGCGGGGAGGAAATATTACCTTACCCCCGACTCATCTTGAGAACCTTTTTATCCAATTTTCTGATTAATTTCGACTTATTCTTGAGTCATATTTAATGTCATTTTTCTATAAATCACTTTTTAAGCGTAAGCAAAAATCATTTCTTAATCTTTTTCTAATACCGCATGTGATTAGTCAGTTTTTAATCATCAAAAGTGCTCGAAGAAGACACAGTAAGATGATTTTTGTTAAAACAATCTTCGAAATGATTACTGGGATATCGTATATTTTTGTTTACACACACATATACATAATGGCACCAGTTAGCATAACTCTCTCATGAAACCAAGGTTCAGAAAATACACACACGAAACACACAATGTTCTGTTCAAAAGCAGCCAACACATATCTTTATTTTCATATCAATTATGTGCGTTTCAAAATTTTCTACGGTACCCAACACAACCATGACTGTGTTCGTTTTAATATTTCGTTATTTACACGAACATTTTTGTACCACATACTTTTTTTTTCAATCACACATAAAGCACACATTTTTGAGTGTTGCTTTATTTGAAGTTGATGTTCTGGTACGTGTAGTGAAAAAAAACACAGAACATGTAAAATAAACAGGTTCGAGTTCAGTTATATTTTAAGTCGTGTTGTGGCTCGTGTAGTAAGAAACAACAGAACATGTACAGTAAACAGGTTCGAGTTCAGTTATATTTTAAGTCGTGTTTAAAATATAACTGAACTCGAACCTATTTATTGTACATGTTGTGTTTTTTCTTACTACACGAGCCGCAACACGACTTAAAATATAACTGAACTCGAACCTGTTTATTTTACATGTTCTGTGTTTTTTTTCACTACACGTACCAGAACATCAACTTCAAATAAAGCAACACTCAAAAATGTGTGCTTTATGTGTGATTGAAAAAAAAGTACGTGATAGAAAAATGTTCGTGTAAATAACGAAATATTAAAACGAACACAGTCGTGGTTGTGTTGGGCACCGAAGAAAATTTAAAAACAAACATAATTGATATGAAAATAAAAATATGTGTGTGTTGGTCTAAGTTATGTTTGTTTACATATATGTACGAGTTTTTTATTCAGTGTGTGTTTTTTTCTGAACTCTGCATGAAACACATAGACGACAGCGGATACACGACTACAGCCTGTCAAAAATAAAATACACACGTTTATATGAAAACGATTATTTTGACACAAACACAGCTACACGACTACATGACCACTTTTGCTGCTGTAGTCAACTTAGGCTAATTTCTGTTTTTGTTGGCTACAAAATAAAAATAGTGTTGACAATATAACAAAATATGTAAAAGATATTAGTGCTATGAAATATTTTATTTTGTTGAAAAAATTAATCGCAAAATGAAATGCTATAATAATTCTATTAATAAGTAAATTTATTTATTTATTTTTACGTTAAAATAATGCATTATAAATAAGTAATATATTTCAGACAATTTTATATAGAATCACACATGTTTTTCTATTTTAATAAAGTTAAAAAAAAAATATAATTGGCACTACTGAAATAAAAATGATTTTGTATAAAAACAGATGTTTATATTGTTGTTATATGTTGCTGTCATTTTCAAAAAAAATTAAGTAGTTGACTACACGACTACAATTGTAGCCAGTAGCTTTTGTATCCGTGTGTTTGTGTAGCCTCTGTCGTCTATGTGTTTCATGCATAAGTAACAATTTCATTTAGTCTTATGAAAGCTTTTGAACAAAGCAGATATACGTCGCATTGTTTTGTGAAATCTTACATTGTTTTTTAATAGGTACCAGTGATGCCAGGAGATTTTTACAGAAATCTCTACGCTAATGGAAAAAAAATCCCTTTTTTCCCTACACCCACTTTTTTCTCTACATTTTTCCCTACACTACTTTTTTCAATTTTTCAAAAAAAAAATTATTTTTAATTTGTTAATTTTCAATTTCAATAATGCAAAAATAACATAAAAACGAAAAAAATATCATAAAAAATAAGATAAGAATATCATTAGAATTACATAAAAACAATATAAAAAATCAACAGATATTATAAAAAAAAATATTTTTACTATTCTGTATAATTCATCTTTTATATGGCTAGATGTGCATTTAAAATTTACACAATTAATTAAAATGGCTTGCAAATGGGATCTTATAACGTAAACAGAATTTTGGTTGTTGGTTTTAAAAGATATTTTTTTAAGACATTGGTTATTAGCATGTATACTTAGATCTGATTTATCGCAATTTAATATTTTTTCACAAGCCTTGCATCTGTATTTAAAGTCGTCATCTTTGACCTGTTCTATCCCATTAGCTTCTCGTCTCTCAACTAACTTGAGTAAAACCTTTGTTTTCTGTATTTCTTTGATGTGTTTTCAGCATCATCGAAAAACGAATCGCACATTTTTCTAAAATCAATTATGATTTCATTTATAATATTTTAATATTCTTTTTATTTACAAACTTACTTAAGGTGCTATTACACGAAGTGTTTTTTACATATGTACTGTCACTTTTTTTATCAATATGAAATTCCTCATGTCTGTCAAAATTGTCTATTACATACGATTCATAATTTTTGCTATCACACGTGCATATGTGTTTCCGTATGACATAACCTCTAAGTGTAAACAACAGCTGATTTAATTTGTGAATTTACAAAAATTTATTGTTAAAAAAAGGTTATATATTTTTTAATTGTTAATACTAAACAATTTATTTTTCTTTCAATATTAATATTTAAAATTTACTCTGTTGTTCTTTCGCCACAAGCAGCGTTGTATTTTCATGTTTGTCATGCAAAAATAGAACCTGTTCTAATTGAAAAATGTACATGTGACTTTCTTCATGTATTGTACATAAACAATGTTTCATATGTATCACACGATGTGTACAACTTTTGTTGTGGGAAAATTTGACAGTACACATGTAAAAAAAATATCATGTAATAGCACCTTTAATATAATCGAAGAGATCTACAAAGATGGCGTACTTATGTATGTATTAAAAAAAATGCACAAAACAAGTAAACTGCACAAAAGTGTTTTTTACTTGTCATTCTTATTAAAGAAGCCACGTATTTACTATCTCCATATTATAGAGTTATTACCAGATTTAAAAAAGATAGATATTTTTAATTTTAAAGTTTAAAATTGAAACGTATATAATATTAAGTTGTTAAAAAAAATTTTTCAAAAAATCCCTACAATTCGACAAAAGTAAGAAATCTTTTGCATTAAACACGTAGACGCAAATCCATTTATCGATGCGTTACAAATGGAATGTCATAATAAGATCGAAAAAATAAAACTGATTAACGCTAGTGCTTTTAAAATATAAGGCATGGTCAAGTATTCCGAAAAAGATCCGAAATTTAAAAATATATTTTGTTTAATATCTTCTATTGACTTTAAAATTGTTAAACGTAAATGCTGAAAATTCAAAGTATTTGTTGTAATAAATTACTAAATTGATCAAATTGTTTACATTTTCAAATATTTTATCTAAATTTGTTACAAATAGTGCAAGAAAACCTAGTGGAGGGTATCAGATTCGGCATAGCCGAATTTTACACTCCTACTTGTTTATATTCAATTATGAACTAAGATCGTTTCTCTAAACTCATGGTATAGTGTGTAGAATAGTCGGTTTATAACCGCGTACTTGTCTTATTTAATTTTTATACCCTATACCACTATGTGGTTTGGGTATAATGACTTTGTGCTGCTGTTTGTAACAACCAAAAATATTTGACCTACACCCATCTTTAATTATACCGATCGAATCAGAATCACTATCTGATTCGATTTAACGATGTCCGTCCGTCCGTCCGTCCGTCCGTCCGTCTGTGTGTCCATGTAAAGCTTGTAATCAAACTGCAGGTCGCAAATATGAATATATTTTGATGAAATTTGGTATTTAATCTTTTATCGGCCATGGGATGAACGCTATTGAAATTGGTGAGAATCGGTCCATGTTCAGACCTAGCCCCCATACAAATGACCCCTATGAAATCGACATAAATTGCCATAAGATCCAAATTGTCATATAGATCTTACTCGAATTGTGTTTGTATGCGTTTATTACACTTAATAATGAGTAGTCCAAAAATGATCCCTATTGGACAACTCTTAGTCATAGGACCCATATAGAGCTGCTTCCCGATCTTCACTTATATCTATCAAAATACAAAAATATTGCACTGATTCTTCTCAAATTTTGTTTGTATATATTTTTGCAAAATACAAGAGACTTTACCAAACATGGTCAGGATCGGTCCATTTTTAGGCCTAGTCCCCATATAGATATAGCATCCGATATGAACTTTTTCATATCTGCAGCCGAAAAAATTAATAAAAATCCGACTCAAATTTCGTTTATGCTTATTTTCTATATCCAGTTAGTTGGGCCTGAGAGATAGGGTCTCTAAACGCATGGTATAGGGTATCGTATAGTCGGTCTTGACCAACTATAATTTTCTTACTTGTTATATATATATATATATTTTTTTTTGTCGTCAACAATTAATAGTGATATGAAAACTGAAAAGCAAGTTAAGTACTATGTAATTTTAAAAACACTCTCGACAAAAAATCCTAGCTCACTATAAAAACAAATACACTGTCATCAACATGCAATTGTAGTGATTTCCACATCAGTCTCTCTAACGGTATGTGCATGCACGAATGTGTTTTTTATCGCTTCGTTTTGTTGTCATATTTTTGTTTACGTTTAAGTACCAGTCAGAGTGGTACTTGAATTATTTCATAAAAATAATATGTTGCTGTTTTGTGTTTGTCTGCTCATTAGGGTTATAACTTTTTTAACATTTTTTTTTTTTTTTCAAATACCAAAGTATGATATGCCATTATAAATTATAAAGGAAAATGTTAACAACTTTGGCCGTTTTTAAAAAAGTTCAACCTCATTACACGATGAAGTTTGGAATAAATATTTTAATTTTTATTAGTTTTTATTTAGAAAAAGAACGAAAAATTTTTCGGATTAAAATTGGGATTTTGCTGGTATCCGTTTTATCAGCACAAAAAATTTCTCAAACATTTAACAAAATGATCGGCAAAAAATATTTTCATATACATTCAAAATGAGCCATCTCTTGCTGCAAAAAGTATGGATAAAAAAAAGTAGAAAACTGCACTAATTTTAAATTCATTGTAAATAAATTTATTAATTGAACATAATCGTATATTTTCGGCATGTTTTTTGTTGTTATTATTATTAGTAACATAAAAAATATATGAAAACCGAAAAAAGCGTCAGAGTAAAAGTGAGCCAATTCATACATAATATGAAAGTAAATATTTTTAATACTTGGTAGGACCCCCTTTGGCTGATATAACAGCTTGCAGTCGTTTTCGCATTGATTCCAACAACCCATTCCGCATGTAAGGCAATCAGAGGGTCTTTTTTATGATATGTTGTGCTTTCATAGATTTTGGTCAGGCCGGGCCCAAAAATATTCGATTACATTTAAATCTGGGGACTGTGATGGTACTTCTAATATGTGGGGCAGTTATAGTGGCAATTATGACTTATGATTGGGGTCATTGTGTTGACAAAGAATAGTCGCCTTCGATTCCCAATTTCTGCACACTGGGCTTGCCATTTTTCTTTGAAATGTCGATGTATGCATATTTGTTCATAACCCCTTCAATATTATATATATTTCCCGTACCACTTCCTGCCATGCAGCCCCAGATCATAACCATGCTTTTCTTTGAATGTTTTTTAACATGTTAAAATAGCATATACCTTTTGCCAGAAGTTCATATCCTTCTTCACATATATTCGTGCAAATCCCAAACGTGTCTTTCGATCTTTGAGACTTATAAATGCTTGTTCTGAGACACACGCTCTTTAAATCCATGTTTTCTTAGAACTCGTCTTATGGTTTCCGGATTCACATCGATACCCAAATGTGTACTAACCATTTGGGACAGCTTCGGACCACTAAGATGAGGGTCTTTATTAATCTTCTTTACAATATGTGCCTCGTTTCTCTCTGAAAACGCCTTTCTTTTGCTTTCCTTTGTTCCTCGACTTATACTTATAGTTGTAGCGATGCCCCTTAGAGATTACCCCTCCTAGTATAGTGTTACAACGAGTTGTCTAATTTAATAACACTTGTCGTCGAGCCATCTTCACTAATTGCTTTCCAAAGCACAGCTAAAACATGATCAATGATATTCTTTCAATATTTGACATTCCTAATATTCCTAAATTTTCCGCTCATTTTACGTTGTTTATTGTTTTTCTTAAATTTCTACTTTATAAGTAAGAACAGAAATGGCAAAACGAATTGAATTATACACATTAATATTTTCTTAATGAACCACAAAAAAGTTTATTGTGTCCCAACATTATTATAAATAATTTTTTAACAAATGTTTTCTAATCTAGAGTAGCTCACTTCGACTGTGACTGACTGTATGTATGCTGGAATGGAAGGTTAATTATTCGATCCCGACCTTCGCAACGAGCATGCTGGTTATGGCTTCCAAAAATCATAGACCATACGAACAGTCCCCGGATCAGTGCAGTCCGTTGTATGGAGATCCCCTCTGTACCTAATTAACCTCCATAGACTTCGAGAAGTTATTTAATAGCCTCTCACATATTTGGCTATGAGGAATGCGTTTGAACAGGCACACCTGCCAAGCTTACGTCATTAATGCAAGGCCTGAAGTCTGCGTTTGAACTAGATTATCCGTAAGAATTCGATCCTATTTCAGTTACATAGGCATCCCTGTTGAAAAAAAATTGAAAAAATTTAAAAATAAATCTAAAAAATTGAACTCTAATAAGCTTCTTACACGAACTAAAAAAATACTCATCAAAGAGTAAAAGTAAACAACAATTTCATTCAGTCTTACGAAAGCTTTTGAACAAAGCAAGTCTATGTTGCACTGCCTTTTGAAATTCTTAATTTTTTTCTTTTTAATAGGTACACAGAGAATATTTACAGCAATGCACAATTTTTCGTTTTATTAGAGATTATATTTTATACCCTCCAGAGGGTATATATAAGTTTGTCATTCCGTTTGTAATAATTAGAAAAAAAATTTGGACCCCATAAAATATTTATATTTGTGATCCTTATAACAACCGGAGTTGATATAGCGATGTCCGTCTGTCCGTCTGTGGAAATCACGATGACGGCATCAATCGGGCAGCTAGGGTGCTCGCTGACATAAAAATGATTCATTAACATCCTGAGAAGTTTGCTGCTTAAACCCGTTCAAATCGGTCGATTAGGGCCCGAGATTTGAATGAAGAACTAAAAAAAGTCGTGAAAAATATAATTTTCTATGTTGTTCTTGTCACGATCACGCCCTCAATAGGATAGATAAGATGATTATTTTTAGTGAGAATGATTCAAAAAATTAATAGGAAGATTTCTATTTCAAAAATCATTAAAATCGGTGGAACAGGTCCAGGGAAATCTCTGAAAAATTAAAAAAAAAATTAAAAATATGATGTTTCTATATTGTTCTTGTTGTTATTCTAAATGTTGTATTGTTGCCATAGCTGAACTTGTTGTTTTTGTGGTCGTTGTGGTAATAATATAATAAAAACTAACCCTTTGTAAATTTTTTTTATTAAATCTGGTAGAAAAATTTAAAACTTTCCATTGTTTTGGCGTCAATTAAAAAAATTTGTTAGATAATTTCTGTCATTACCACGAGCCTGCCTGCACAATTTCAGATCGAATGGGTCACGGGAAAGGGTTAAAATCGATCCAAAATTTTTTCGACAAGCAGACACTACGAGTTAATATAAAGGGTGTAACAATTCACCAGCATCTAAAGCAAATAATGCTAAAATACCCAGTTGTTAATAAAAAAAAAAAAAATGTAAATTTAGCAAAAAAAAATTTTATGTATATATTTATTTAAAGAGAAAAAAACAAAAATAACGTTTGATGTTGTATTTTTTGTGTGTAGTATTTACATATACATACATGAACATATTAAATAATACAAATAATATACATATATTCTATATATGTATATCCATAACAACTGCATGTTAAAAATAAATCGGTATATTATTTTATTTACATAAAATTCTGCAATATTTTGTTGTGGGGAAAATACATTTCTTTTGCATTAACAGAGTGTCACTTCATTTTGCTCAGCGTGACTATGCCACAGTAGATGGCGCCACAATTTTTGTTCTAATTAGCTTTGCAATAGTTATTTCTATTTTCACATGAATGTCAAAATTTTCAAATAGATATACAGAACAATCTTAAGAGTATACACGAGTATACGTTTTTTCATTAGTCTTTTACAAATATGAACATAAGTTTGGCATATTAACTTTTTGTTGTCTTTACAAAATAGAGTTACCGAGGTCATCAATGAGCTTTTTGCTTTCAAAACAGTTCTAAATAGTTATATAGAATTTTTATTCTGCTTTACCTACACAATATCTGAATGCGATTACATCTAATTCTTAAAAATTTTTTATAATTACTAAAGCATTATTATTCACATAAATACAAAATTGCACTTTTTAAATTTTCCATTCAAATTTTAGAAAATATCAATTCTAAAAACTGGAACTAAAATTTCCAATTATAAATTATAAAATATTAATTGGATTTCAGAAAATCATATCAAAACGTCGGAAATAATAATTTTAAATTTAGAAGACATCAATTGTATCAAATTCCAAAAAAACACCAAATATGTTTACATTTAAAAATGTTTACATTAAAAAAAAATATTGGCATTCAGGAAAAATTAATAGCTTTTCAGTAACTTCGATAGTCGAATCGTTAAAAAAAGAAAAGCAAAATTGTGATAATTGTTATGTTTTTTTAATTGAATAGATTGTTTCTATATGAAAATTTTTTCTACTTAGGGCGGCCGTGAGGTTTTGAACCATGAACCTTCCACATACACTCGTACTTGCACTTTTTGGTCAGCGCTTTAACACACTCACCTATAGTCAGGCCTACGAGCACTGTGGTTAGATTCAGTTTTCGTACCATACAGCTTTACTTTGTATTAATTTCAGAAGATACAACTCTGTCCAAACAAACAATCGTTATTTTTGAATTTTGAATATTTTTTTGTATTTATAAGTAGAAAAAATTTTCATATAGAAACAATCTATTCAATTAAAAAAAACATAACAATTATCACAATGTTCAATAAATCGCTGATGAAGGCTGAAATGCCAGAAACCGGTCCGATTAAGAATGCAGTGCAGTTATGAATTTTTGAAATATATGCTTTCTTCTTCTTTACCACGCACCATTTAAACAAAAATTATAATTTGCAGTAATTGCAATATGTCTGAAAAATGACTAAATCTAACAAACAAAAAATTTCTTCGCTTCAAAAGCGTCATCTCAAATATATATATAAAAATGCATATGTAGGTATGTACAAAACCGTACATCACATATGACAAGTCTTACGAAAAACTGAGAATAGTGGAAATTAGAAGTATAAATGCAAAAAAATATTCAAAATTCAAAAATAACGATTGTTTGTTTGGACAGAGTTGTATCTTCTGAAATTAATACAAAGTAAAGCTGTATGGTACGAAAACTGAATCTAACCACAGTGCTCGTAGGCCTGACCATAGGTGAGTGTGTTAAAGCGCTGACCAAAAAGTGCAAGTACGAGTGTATGTGAAGGTTCATGGTTCAAAACCTCGCGGCCGCCCTAAGTAGAAAAAATTTTCATATAGAAACAATCTATTCAATTAAAAAAACATAACAATTATCACAATGTTCAATAAATCGCTGATTAAGGCTGAAATGCCAGAAACCGGTCCGATTAAGAATACAGTGCAGTTATGAATTTTTGAAATATATGCTTTCTTCTTCTTTACCACGCACCATTTAAACAAAAATTATAATTTGCAGTAATTGCAATATGTCTGAAAAATGACTAAATCAAACAAAGAAAAGCAAAATTATTAGTAAAATTTTTAAACGTTATTCGCTATTGTTAAAGTCAGCTGTTGTTGTTATCTGACGACAACCATTTTTGTGTTGTTTATTCAATCGATAAAAACTTAAATTTTTAGGTTGAAATGTCGTCATACATAAATAAAATCATAAAATAGTGAAAATATTTTGCTTTTATTAAAGAAACTTTTTTATATAAATAAAAAAAAATAAATAGCATATTCAATTCATTATTTAATTTTCAAATAAATAAACAGAAATATTAGTAAAAAAAAATAAATATATTAAACATAAACATAAAATCATCCTGTCAAACACGAAGCAATTTGTTTTTTTCTATTATTTGTGTTTTTCGCTTATTTTGACAGAGATGCCACTCGTTTACAATTTAAATAAATAGAAAAATAGATTTTTCGACTGTTGATAAGATGTATGTACTTAGTGAATCACTTAATCCTTAGTGCAAACAACAATAGCTGTCGATATATTTTGCGATTGTCGGATCGTTGAAATTTACAGAATCGGACTACAGAAAATATTAATTTAAATTCAATGAATTTTATAAAACCTCAAATGATATTTAAGAATTGCGAACATAAAAATTGTTACATAAATAAATGCAATTTGATGAGAATGTTATTTATATATATTTTCACAATTTTTTTGGATAAATGCAATTTGATGAGAATGTTATTTATATATATTTTCACAATTTTTTTGGATGAGAAGTTTTTCAGAAAATAAAGATAACAAATTATTTTATTTAAAATGTTTGGGACATTTGGTTTTTTGCGTTTGGCATCCCTTATTTGAT
Organism: Cordilura impudica; assembly: GCA_963682025.1. Classification (NCBI taxonomy): domain Eukaryota; kingdom Metazoa; phylum Arthropoda; class Insecta; order Diptera; family Scathophagidae; genus Cordilura; species Cordilura impudica. The sequence continues at coordinate 136,306,982 of OY821517.1, forward strand.
TATTTATTATTATAAATTTATTCCCTATGTTTTCCAAATATGGCAATATTTTAATAAAAAAGTTGAGAGAGCTTTTTTGGTTATTATTTTGTTACTCCATCCGACCTACATGGCCGCAATGAAAAAATATTTCGCCATTTAAAAGAAACTATACAGCCATTTCCAATTAGCACGATCTAATGCATATAGCCACCCTACACAACCAATACCTTTGCAATGGAAGTAAGGGCGAGCTATATAATTAGCAAAAACTAAATTAAACAAGAAGTTATGTCATATAACCGGAAACGCATGCATATAGGAAACGCATGCCTATTTTTCCAATATTTTGTTTACATTTATTATCAGTACTCAAACCGAGGTGGAGGGTATCAAAGATTCGGCACAGCCGAATTTAACACTCTTACTTGTTTATAACTAGATTTGTAATAAACTAGCAGATTCCAGCCCTCGAAATTCGAGTGCCAATTCACAAATCAACAAAAAAAAAAAACTAATTTTTAATGCAAACACATTAACAAAATTAATAAACACACACATAGCATTGCATAATTTTAAGTATGTGTTAGTAGCAACCTCAAATGCAGTATACTCCAAAAAACAAATTTAAATTTAAAAATCTGTAAATCTGGTGGACAGCTAAGGAGAAATACCTTTCAAATGAGGCATGCGTGGTCAAAATAGGACTAAAACTGACATAGTTGCATCGGTAACTAGAAATCGCCTTGCCTATTAATATTGTAGATAATTACTAAGTAAAAATAATTTTTTAATATTCAACGTTTATAAAACAGACTAAAAAGCATAAAATAATTTTTCATTGCAATAAACAGATTTCGAAACAAATATAGAAATGTTATTATTTCTTTATAAATTTTTAATATTATTTCTTTATTAATTTCCTGTACAACAATACATGTTTTATAATTAAAGTACAGGATTTTCATCGTTCAAAAATTCTGATAATGTTTAATTGTGAATTTTTAATTGATGGAAATACTAGTAAGATTTGAAACCAAAAACGTTGGGCACATACATTGATGCGTGAGTAGTTCACCTCAGTCACTAAAAGTTTGATTGTACTGCCTATTCTTTGCAATAAACAGATTTCGAAACAAATATAGAAATGTTATTATTTCTTTATTCATTTTTAATATTATTTCTTTATTAATTTCCTGTACAACAATACATACATGTCTTATAACTAAAGTACAGGATTTTCATCGTTCAAAAATTCTGATAATGTTTAATTGTGAATTTTTAATTGATGGAAATACTAGTAAGATTTGAAACCAAAAACGTTGGGCACATACATTGATGCGTGAGTAGTTCACTTCAGTCACTAAAAGTTTGATTGTACTGCCTATTCTTTGATTTAAACTTGTTTCAAATAAAAAGTAGATTTAAATTTAACCGTAGTGAGAATTTTGTTGCATGCTTTGTGTTTTGGTGCCAACTATTTTATTGATGAATTTTAGTCATTTATGCTTTGAAAGTCTTAAGTTCGACTATTATTATTAAATCACTTAAATACAATTTTATTGGAGTGCAAATTATATGAAATGTTTTCTTAACACAACTACTATTTACTATTATTTTACCCACAACGTTTTTAGTTTTAATTCTTACCAGTATTTCCATCAATTAAAAATTCACAATCAAACATTATCAGGACCATCTATATTAGTTTCGAAATCTGTTTATGGCAATGAAAAATTATTTTATACTTTTTAGTTTCTTTTAAATAACTTAATAATATTAAAATTTTAATTTTACTTAGTAATTATTCTCTGATTTTTAATTTTGTCTGTGTAAATTAAAAATTCACAATCAAACATTATCAGGACCATCTATATTGGTTTCGTAATTTGTTTATGGCAATGAAAAATTATTTAATACTTTTTAGTTCGTTGAAACTTGAATTTTCAGAATTTTTTTAATTAGTAATTATTTCCTCATTTTTAGTCTTGTAGTAAGTGTGGTGAGTTGGGTAGTGGTGTGTTTAAATGTGTTGAGTTTGAATGTTTTGAGTTGGAGTGTGGTGAGCTTGAGTATGGTGAGTATGGGTGTGGTAAGTTTGAGTGTGGTGAGTTTGAGTGTGATGTGCTTGAGTGTGGTGAGTTTGTGGCAGGAGGTGTAGTCCTGCTGAAAGCACAGGTCGTTCACATCCATATCATCCAGTTGAGGCAAAATAACTCCATTGGCATGTTCATGTAATGCATTCTTATCAGATCCCTCTTCGAATCTGCAGAGTAAATAAGAGCTGGAACGAAATTATTGTATTGCTCCTTATAGGAATGATGAAAGCTTATATTTATAACGAAAAATTGCACATCACGCGGCATTAGAGCCTAATTTTTGTTATACCCCTAATGCCCATACATACAAGTGCCATTAGTAATTTTTATTAGTTTGAATTTTATATTGAATGTTGTTTGTTGCATGCAGTGCGTGTCATATATTAGCACGCGACAAAATTTTACAAAAAAAAAATAAAATAATACAAAAAAATAGGAAATTGCTAACACGTTTCACAAATCCGGTTGACATTAGCCTGGCTTTTACTACCCATAAAAGTCGATCAAAATATACAGATTTAACTTTTATTGTTCCCTGTTTTTGCACCGTCATTTATAATTATGGTGTTAGTAATATGGAATATACTGCAGTTCCACAGACTATTAAATAGCAGAATGGTTGACTATTTAATGCTGCAGTATTGTTGACACTGCACGTACACGTTTTTTGTACAAAAGTAAGCTAACCTAATTTTGGAATAGATTTTCAAAAAAAGAAAAAAAATACTATCAATATTCTCTGTGCTTTTATACATTACTGCACTGAGTTGATAATAAATACTTTATTTTTAATATACGTATATTTAGTAGAAATGGAGTATGTATTTAGGGCAATCTAATTTTCTCTGGCTAATGATGATTTGCATAAATTTTTCATGGTTATTAATGGCAGAGTGTTACATATGTTCTATCTTTCATTCTATTTTTTTTTATGAGAAATAGAAACTATGGAATTTAAAAATAAAAAGTTTCATTTCTCTAAAATGCTTTGAGACATTAATTAGTTACGCGACGCACAGTGGCGCCCGTAGAGCAAACGAGGTTGCAAAAATCAAAATTTTCATGTGCGCCGACGAAGTTTTGAATAAACCGATGTTATAGGAATCTTTTCAACGATTTCAAATATGCTACTCTTAATAATATCACATTTTTAGTTTAGAAGATATAACCGTTCAAAGTTCACCGACATTCGGTTTTTAAAAAAAACACACAATTTTTAGTCAATTTGTTGCGATTTCAGGTGTAATATCACGAAAAATAGGTAACGAATCGCCTTATTTTTTATTTGTGTTGATTGATGTATTTATTAAATGTATAATGATGAAAAAAAAATTAACTGTTTGCTTTGTGTTTCTCCTGGTAAATCACTATTTAAAAACTATCCGTTTTTCACTATTTTTCAACTTTGACGGAAAAAAAAAACTGTATTTTTCTATATTTGGCATATTTGCAAAACATGTTCTTTGATTATTTCTTTACATAATTCAAAAGGTTTTATCTGCCCGTACGTGCCCGTTTGGCTTCTAGAGGTAAAAAAGGTTAAAAAGATATGGTTGCAGAAATTGTATGGTGTTTTGACTGACAGTAGTTTGATCTAATAGTTTGAAAATTGCATTTTAAGTCTGTTGTCTACCTGTGGGCCTCTGCCAAAGTCTACTCCCAATATTCTGTTACAGACACAGGATGCACAAAAAACTACTCATTGAAAATTCGCAGGTACGCACCTCACTTAAAAATTACTTTGGAGTACAAATGGTCAAGAACAATATTGACTTATAGTCCCTCCAGGTAGGCACAAATCTTATTTAGACACGAGCATAATATCAAAATTGCATAATTCAGCCTAAATCCATATGTATGCAGGGAACAGGTAAATTTTTAGGCATGGTAGCATAAGTCTATATATTGCAAAACAAGCATAATGCCTGGATTAGTCTACGACTGAAAGTTGGCGCAATAAGTACTGAAACCATGGCGTTAAACAATTTAAGTACTGAAAACATGGCATTGAACAATTTAAAATTATTTGAACTGTTTAGAAGGTCAACCACTCCAAAATTTTTCACGGAAGCTGATGATAGCTTATACGGAAATATTGAGAGAAGCGAAATTATAAAAAATAATTTTTATCTGATATATGAAATATTAAGGCAAAATGGGTGAAATTTAATCGAACCATTCAGAACTTCAACTCCAAATACGAGGACTGGCTTAATGAAGACACCATCCTGGATATATTGGCAGTAAATAAACCCACCACATCAACCAGTGGAGCAAAAGGAAGGCAAAAAAAAAGTATTGAGGAGTGTTCAATTTTCACAAGAAAGAGGAAACTTGCCGATGCCACCAATGACTTGACCACGAAGCATTTATCGGACGCGCTGTCTATTAAATATACAAAGGATAGTGAAAGAGTTAGGTCGCAGATTACAAACTCTGTTGCTGATGCAAGAACACTGCGACTAAAAAGGATTAAGGAAAGCATTCCCACCCCCACATACGCACACATTAAAAAGTATGGTTCCGAAGAAACTTTGGCCTTTTTTATGGACTTACAACTTTCCAAAGAAAAATATGAGATACTACGGGCATCCTTGATGCGACACGGGGCTGACGTTTTACCAGGATACAAGCATATTACGCAAGCAAAAATAAATTCACGACCACTGCATACGGACTTTACGGAAGTCTCTGTGAAAGCCAATCTGAAGGATCTCATGGGCCATACAGCAAAACGGTTGTTGGAGAGTCTTCCTGAAAATGAAGTGAAAATTCTTCCTGAGAAACTGACATTGATCAGCAAATGGGGCTGCGATGGATCATCCGGACAAAGCGTTTATAAGCAAAGGATATCTTCCGATGACGCTACAATATCGCTATGGCATCTGTTGTTCCTTTGCGGCTAAAATCTGATGTTTCCCTACACTGGAAAAATTTGAATGCAATTACGAGTTCCACCTGACCATGGTTGATGGAAAAGTCGTAAACGAACTGACAGGAACAACCTCAACATTGTCATGCCCGATTTGCAAAAAGAGTCAGAAGAACTTTGTTAATTTAAACGATTCTACAAACGAGGAGAATTACGAATATGGAATATCACCATTGCACGCAAGAATAAGGTGTATGGAGTTCTTCCTTAAACTGGCGTACACCCTACCACAAGAGGAGGAAAACTTCGATGAAAATACATCAATAAAGGATAAGGACAAGATCAGAAAGAAGCAAATACAGGATGCTTTTTTTTAAACAAGTTAAAAGTGGACTGTCCCAAGCACGGATACGGTAACTCAAACGATGGAAACACTTCTAGGAGATTTTTTGGAAATGATGAGGCAGTAACTAGAATCACTGGAATTGACAATCAAATTGTGAAAAGATTGGGAACGATCTTGAATGTTTTAAACTGCAATTCTACAAAATATGGAGAATATGCATCGAAAACTGCATCTCTTTTAGCAGAAATATATCCACAGAAGAAGTTGACCCCGACCGTCCATAAAATATTGGCGCATGGCAAAGATATAATTGAGTACCAGTCCCTGACAATTGGAGAGCTTTCTGAAGAAGCACAGGAGTCTCTTAACAAATTTTATAAAAAATATAGATTGCAGAACACATTCAAAGCATCAAAGGTAAGGCAAAATGAGGACCTCTTCAACATGTTGGCAGCATTTTCCGATCTACTTATTTCTTCCCTGCGGCATGTGAAGTCACGAATAGAGTTAGGAAATAATTATAGTTTAGAAATTATTAGTCTTTTAGATATACCTTCTCTTACGAATTGTGATGAATATTTTACAGAAAATTGAAAAAATAAATTTAAAAAGAAGTAATTTTTTTTTAATTTGTTGGGTAATAATTTAAAATATAAAACTCTAAAGAAAAAAATAAAAACAATCTAAAAATAATTTTTTTTAGTTACCATAAAATTGATTTTTCTACAAATTTTAACTTTGATAACCCATAAGTAGGCCCCTACAAAGCGTAGCACCCTTTCCAAACGCTCATTTCATAGGCTGAACAGTTATCTATCATATGCTGTTTAAACTGTTCAATTATGTTATTTGGTTCAAAATATATGATTTTTGCAACGAAAAAATTCAAATGGCGCCACTGTGCGTCGTTGCTGACTGCAAACTTATTAGTTCAGTTTTAATTTTTATACCCTATACAACTATGTTGTTTGGGTATAATGACTTAGTGCTGCTGTTTGTAACTACCAAAAATATTTGACCTAGACCCATCTTTATTATACCGATCGACTCAGAATAACTTTCTGAGTCGATTTAACGATGTCCGTCCGGCCGTCTGTGTGTCCATGTAAACCTTGTAATCACACTACAGGTCGCCAATATGAATATATTTTGATGAAATTTGGTATATAAGCTTTTGTCAGACATAGGATGAACGCTATTGAAATTCGTAAAAATCGGTCCATGTTCAGACTTAGTCCCCATACAAATGATCACATAGATCTTAGTCAAATTGGGTTTGTATGTGTTTATTGTATCCATTAATCAGTAGTTCAAAAAAATTCCTATAGGGCAATTCTTAGTCAAGACTCCATATAGAACTGCTTCCCGATCTTCACTTAAATCTATCAAAAAACAAAAATAATATATCGGATAAGTGTAAATGTGTTTTAAATCACTCCGTGACTGTGCGTGACTATGTCGAAGTTAATATTTCTTTACAGCAAGTATACCGACCAAGTTTCAGAATGATTGGTTGAGGCGAAGTCCGTTTTAAGTCTCTCCGTGACTGTGCGTGACCAGGCGTGACTGTGTGTGACTAAGTCCAAGTTAATCTTTCTTTCACAGCAAGTGTATGGACCAAGTTTCAGATGGATTGGATGAGGGGAAATGACATTTAGATCACTCCGCGACTGTGCGTGACTATGCGTGACTGTGCGTGACTACCCCCAAAATTTATCTTTTTTCACAACAAGACTATGCGCCAAGTTTCAGATCAATTGTCGGGGGTTGACCCACGACAGACAGACAGACAGACAGAGAGTATGAGTTAAAAGAAAGAGTTTAAAAATACTATATACACACGATGATTTTGAAAAAACAAACTTAGGCGAGCAGGACAAGTCCAAGTATCGTCGCTTAAATTTATAAATAGTAGCGGAGACACAGAAACTCTAGCTACATCTGAAAAAGACTATAACCAGGCATTAAAGGAGGTAGAGAAACTTCGCCGCTCTTCAGATTTAGCAAAAAAAAGATGCAATTTCAAAGTACTCTGATCACCGCGGCACTGATACCGAAACAAGTGGCCGCAGAGCTATAATCTTCTGCACTCAGAATCATCAGATTCTATTTGAGAGCATCAATGAAGACAGATATTATTGAGGCTATCCTATTTCTAAAAACAAATTCAGAGTTATTTTTTGAAGTTTTTGAAGTTTTGTTATTTTAAGTTACCGATCTTATAGTATTTTGTTTATTATTAAAAGAATTAATGAAAATAAATAAAATATTTCAAAAAATAAGTATTATATTGAATCACTGACATCAATAACTCACATAATAGTTATCAGTGTTTTTATAAATATGCCTATAAACATTTAGCATCGGAGTCAGATTCGGATTAGCAGTCGGAGTCGGAGTCGGAGTCGGAATCGCAGTCGGAATCGCATCTTAAAAATTTTAGCGGATGGAGTCGGAGTCGGAGTTGGAAATTTTTTTTTTACGACTCCACAGTCCTGGATGTAGAACAAGTAGTTCGAACCTTCCTGCCCAATTCATTATATATTAACTCAGTAGCTTTAAGGTAAAGTAACTTTACAGGGTTCCAGCTATCTTCTGAGTCTCTAAATACTACTTACAAATTTTTGGTAAGTATCGGTTACTATCGAAAGTAAATCCAAACCCTTACGGAAATTACCCCGTGTTTGACTGTTTGCACTAGGCATGTATTCAAGGCACGTTCTCCAGTTGAGCGCCTCATCATTTTCTGTTATCTAATTTAAAATAAAAAAACAATATTTTTATTGCACAAATTGATTCTGAGTCGACCGGTATAATAAAAGATGGGTCTAGGTAAACTCTTTTTAGTAGTTGCAAACAGCAGCACAAATTCATTACACCCAAACCACATGGTGGTATAGGGTATAAAAACGTGTGTTAAAATTTTTTCGATTTGACTTCTTATATGTTTTTGAGAAAATTAAGTGACTTTCCTAAATAAGGGTCACTATCGGTCCATTTTTTGACTACTCCCTATATAAAAATAACATCAGATATGAATATTTTCTTATATGCAAATTTGGTTTATACTTATTTTCCATATCCAGCTACAGCCTCAGCAAATTTGCATAGAATATCGTATAGTAGGTCTAGAGCTTAATGGTTTTTATACCCTATACCACCATGTGATTCGGGTATAATGACTTTGTGCTGCTATTTGTAACTGCCAAAAATATTTGACCTAAACCCGTCTTTTATTATACCGATCGACACAGAAACAATTTCTGAGTCGACTTAGCAATGTCCGTCCGTCTGTCCGTCTGTCTCTCTGTCCATCTGTGTGTCCAAATAAACATTATCCCAAATATGAATATATTTTGATGAAATTAGGTATATAAGCTATGGTAAAATACCAAGAGAATGAGTAATAGTTTTGTAATTCATTTAAAGTTCAATAAATTGCCAACATAACAAATGAATGAGTAATAGTTTGATGACTTACTTAAAGTACAAGTCGACATAATTATTCATAATATCAGGTGATATAAATTGGCATACCTTTAAGTTTAAACACCTCATATAAAAGGTCTAATCAAATTACCAACAATTGTTTAATACTAATTGTGTATTTTCTCTTACCCTTTTTTTTGCTTAGCTTTAAGATTTAGTATTGTAACCAATTAATATAACTACAATTTGAATTTAAATAAAAGCAGTCTATGACAAGAAACCAACACGAAAACACCTTTGTTTCCTTTCTAAAGTTCGGCCATGAAGTCCGAACACAACATGGCGACCGTGACAGGACAGTGAATCAAAGAAGTACAAATGTTTAAAAATTAGTGCAAGTGTTCAAAATAAGTGCAAGTGTTTAAAAAAAAAAAAAATATATAACAAACATAAAACTCAGTAAAAAAAAAAAAAACACTAAAAGAGTTTCAACAATATAAAGACTTAAGATACAATGACGTGGTGGAAAAAGATTTTGCAAACAATTCCGTTACTCGTTGCGGGTTACGAGGTTGGCAAATCCACAGAAGACAAAGATAACAAAGAATTAGTCGAAATAATACGCAGCAGTGTAAAAATGAACAATGAACCAAGTATTGACAAAAATGAAAAAATTAACTTTATTGAAATCCTCACTATAATATTAGTGATTACTCTAGCAGCGATTTATACCATTAAATCAATCTGCAAAACATTAAATAACAGAAATAGATATATCGCACGCGAGCAACAGATAAAAAAAAAAACTAACTAAACTAAATTATTTAACTCGTGCATTAACAACAAACTTTTTATGTTTTAAACGAAACGAAAATATATTTGAAAATTAAAACTTAAAACAAACGTGTATGCACTGCAAATTAAAGAAAAACTGATCATTTATTTTATTTGTACAATTATCATACAAAATATTAAACGGAAAATATATAAAAAAAAAAAAAAAAACAAGTTTCAAAATTGAAAAAAAAAATGTCAAAATTGAAAAAAAAACAGCTATAACTACATCATCATCAAGCCTAATCATCAACAGCAGCATGGTCATCTTAAAGAAAAAGCAGCATCATCAACAGCAGCATGGTCATCTTAAAGCAGCATCATCAACATAATATTCAACATGCTGAAGTACATCTGATCCAGAATAAATTAATATATGTAAGGTTAGAGACTAAGTTTTATCTTTAATGAAAATTTTTCTATTATGACTATTATCTTAACGTAATAATTTTTGATTTAATAAAATTTATAAAAAAAAATATGCAATGGGAAAACATATTACATAATTTAGAACCCTTTGAAAGTAAATTTAAACAATCTTACAAATGCATTAACCAGAATAGACCTATAAAAACTGAAACACTAGACAAACACATACAAATTTTAATAGAAACTTTTAATGCTATTAGAGCAGCATTACACGGGCAATACGATAGATACTCTACACCTCACAAGGAAGAGGCCAATAAGATCTTTCACACATATAGAGATCAATTAATAAGAGTATTTCATAGACACCATATTAATATTAAAGTACCACTTTCACTAAACTGTGAAATTAACATTGAAATTACTGAGACAGACGAAAGTGATAGGGAAGACTCACAAACAGAAACCGTTGAGGAAATTAAAACAATCATCATGCCACGAACGGAGGATGATGTTATGGACAAAACAACAAAAATCGTTCCTGTATTCGATGGGAATGTAAATGAGTTGCAAAGTTTCCTTGACGCTCTTACCTTAATAGATCGGATAAAAGAAACACATGAAGGGATAGCAATAGAAGTAATAAAAACTAAACTGAAGGGACAAGCAAGGAACTTGATTACTAATGAAAACAGAATACAAGATATTAAGTCTAAGCTAGTATCTTCAATACAGGGAGAATCATCCGAATTGTTATGTTCAAAACTAATGAACATAAGACAGCAATCAAAATCAGCTACTACGTATGCGGAAGAAATACAAGAAATTGCTAAAAAACTAAGTAGTGCCTACATACGGGAAGGTTACCCACATAGCATTGCTGAGAAACTAACAAAGCAAATTGCAGCTAAAGCCATCTCACGAAACGCTACAAATGAGGAGGTAAAACTCATCATTAAAGCAGGAAATTTCACCTCACTTAATGAAGTTGTATCTAGATTCATAGAAACTAGCACTGAAGCTTCCAATTCAAATTCTGCTGTATTTCATTTTAAGAGCAGTGGTTATGCTAAGCAGCACTATAAAAATAACAGATTTAATAATCGCGGACGTGGTCAAAACCGGCATCAAAATAACAATTCAAGAAATTATAATGAGACCAATTCAAGAAATTACAATAACAATTTTAATGGGCATCGAGGTAACCAAAGGCACAACCACGGAAACCAATCCAATCTACAACAAAATAGAGGAAGAGTAAGAATAACTCAGGAAATCTCGGAAAACGAGATTTCCCCCCAAAACGCGGGGGGCTATCACCAAAATTAAATGAAAATAATATTAAATCAATATTCCACTTAAACCTCAATTTAAGTAGTTTTATTGAAATACAAATATCAAATAGCAATAATTTAAATACATTTCTTGTGGATACTGGAGCAGATGTCTCACTAATTAAAATCTGTGCTCTGAATTCATTAAAATTCAATACGAAAAATATTATCCAAATATCTGGAATCGGAAAAGGAATTATTAGATCCTTGGGAGTAATTAATATAGATTTAAAGGTAAAAAACTTCTTGATTCCTCATAAATTCCATGTAATTTCGAATACATTTCCAATACCATTTCAAGGTATTTTAGGCTTAGATTTTTTCAAAACATATAATGCTACAATTCAATATGGTCAAGATACAAATTCAAATTTACTTTCGTTAAGACCATATAATTTAAAGGATCCTATAAATATCCCAATACTTGAAAGTCTGGGCGAGGGAGTAATGACACTTCCAGCTCGTGCTGAAGTTTTTAGGGCTATAACAATTGACGATGAACTTTCTGATTTTGTAGTTCCCCATCAGACAATACACGATGGAGTATATGTAGCAGGTTGCATAGTATCAAAGGATTTTCCATACGTTAGAATCGTTAACACAAATTCTGAAAATAAATTTTTAAACAAATTATCAATAAAATATGAAAAATTGTCGGACTATGAAATCCTAAATACATCCAATATGGATAACACAAGAGAACAAACAATTTTGGAAAGGTTAACGGAAAATTTTCCTGAAATTGTAAAATCTGAATTGATTCATTTATGTTCCAAATATATTGATATTTTTGCGTTAGAAAGTGATAAAATAAGTACGAACAATTTCTACACACAGAAATTAAGAGTCTCTGATAATAATCCGGTGTACATTAAAAATTACCGTACGCCACACTCACAAAAAGATGAGATAGCAAGGCAAGTTGAAAAACTACGGCAAGATGGTATAGTTGAACCATCAGCATCTAATTATAATAGTCCTATTCTACTCGTACCGAAAAAATCATTACCGAATAATCCTGACAAACGATGGCGTCTAGTAATTGATTACCGACAAATAAATAAAAAGTTAATAGCAGACAAATTTCCATTACCCAGAATTGAGGATATTTTAGACCAACTGGGAAGAGCAAAATTTTTTTTGTTGTTTAGATTTAACCTCTGGATTTCATCAAATCGGATTAGATGAAAAATCAAGGGACATTACTTCATTTTCAACAGAAAATGGTTCGTTTCGTTTTACTCGATTACCATACGGTTTGAAAGTAGCTCCAAATTCTTTTCAGAGAATGATGAATCTTGCGTTTACAGGTTTAACACCTTCTGGAACTTTTGTATATATGGACGATGTAATTGTAACTGGATGTTCAATAAAACACATGCTTGGAAATTTAGAAAGTGTTTTTCGAAGATGCAGAGACTGTAATTTAAAATTACATCCAGACAAATGCAGTTTTTTCAGATCCGAGGTAACATATTTGGGTCATAAATGCACTGATAAAGGTATTTTACCAGATAATACCAAATACGAGTCAATTGAAAATTACCCAAAGCCTACTAATGGCGATGAGGTTCGTAGATTTGTAGCTTTCTGTAATTATTACAGACGTTTCATACAAAATTTTGCATTTTATTCGGTCCATTTAACTAAACTGACAAGAAAAAAAGAACCTTTCATATGGTCGGCTGACTGTGAGAGAGCTTATCAACATCTCAAGACAGCACTGTTATCTCCACGAATTCTTCAATATCCAGATTTTGAAAAAACTTTTTATATAACCACAGATGCAAGTAAAATAGCTTGTGGTGCAATATTATCTCAAGAAAGAGATGGGATGCAGTTACCTATAGCGTATGCATCACGTGCATTTACACAAGGAGAATCGAACAAGTCTCCAATAGAACAGGAATTAATAGCGATCCAATGGGCAATTAATCACTTTCGACCATACGTTTATGGGAAAAAATTTATAGTACGCAGCGATCATAAACCGCTGACATATCTATATTCTTTAAAAAATCCTTCAAGCAGATTGACGAGAATCCGTCTGGAACTGGAGTATGACTTTATTATAGAACACATTAAAGGTAAAGATAATTCAGGAGCGGACGCGCTGTCTCGAATTACTTTCAATGATATAAAGTCAATACCTTTAATTAACAATACTTTCATGGTAACTACACGCGCAAAATCCGGAAGAATAACTAAAGAGAAAATTAAGGAAAATAATAACGTAATTAATGAAAAGCCTAAAGTCTTCGAAACTATTGGCTTTGATTGCGTAAAAAAGTGGGTTAAACTTAAGGTTAATATAAACAAAAATATCCCCACACTCTATTTTAAACGAGGTAAACAAGTGCTAGCACCACGAATTAATATACAAAATACTTTTGTTAATGGAAATATCGACTTAAATCAATTTTTTCCAATTCTTGAAAAAGAAACAATAAGTAGAAATCTAGATAAAATACAAATAAATTTAAATGATAATTTATTTAGCCTCGTATCAATTGAAAAATTTAAACAAAAAGCAAATCAATACGTACACAAGTTACAAATAGCGCTTACACCAAAAATATGCATAATAACTAACAAGGATGAACAAAGAGATTTATTAGCGAAATTTCATGATAACCCCCTTTTCGGAGGACATCCGGGAACAACTAGGCTACTTAGAAAGCTTAGACAATTTTATTATTGGAAAAATATCACTAAAGATGTAAACCAATACGTAAAGAATTGTGTTCAATGTCAAACCAATAAGACGACAAAGCACATAAGACCAGATATGATTATCACGCCAACACCACAGAAACCCTTTCAAACTGTTATAATAGATACGGTAGGACCACTGCCTGTATCAGAAAACGGAAACCAATATATTGTAACTATTATATGCGATCTTACTAAATATCTAGTAGCATTTCCAGTAGCTAATAAAAACGCCAAAACAATAGCTAAAGCAATAATGGAACATTTCATATTAATTTATGGCCCCATGAATAAAATACTCAGTGACATGGGTACTGAATATAACAATCAAATTCTTGAGGAACTTCTTACACTTTTAAAAATAGAAAAGGCAACATCAGCACCCTACCACCATCAAACAGTAGGAACAGTTGAAAGATCACATCGCACATTTAATGAATACATACGCTCATACATTCACGCATCCAGAAACGATTGGGACGAATGGATAAAGTATTTCACGTATACTTTTAACACAACGCCCTCAACTGTGCATGGATATTGTCCATTTGAACTAATTTTTCCAAATGTACCAAATCATATTCCACTAAAACAAACTGATAAAGTAGATACCGTATATAATTTCGATAATTATACAAAAGAAGTAAAATTTCGTTTGCAAACAGCATTAAATAGAGCACAAAAAATAATACTACAATTACAGTAGGTCAAGAAATATTCATTAAAAATCACACAGCACACAAACTAGAACAAGTTTACAAAGGACCATATACTGTTACTGATATTGACGACAAAAACAATGTATTTATAAAGAAAAAAGGGAAAACTCTGAAAGTTAATAAACAAAACATAAAGATCTTTAACAAATAATTTTGATTATTTTATATACATACATATATAATCTGGAAAATTATATAATACCAAATTAAACAAATTATATACAAATATGTAATATATAATATTGAACAAACTTTACACTTACTACTATTCCGTTAAACTTAAGAGACAACAAAATTTAATGTTACATATAATTAATGTTACATATAATCATGTTACATTTATAAAGAAAGCTCTTATCGAAATCACTTGATCAATGATCTCTATAAGACCTTTCATTTCAAAAGGGAGGTATGGTAAAATACCAAGAGAATGAGTAATAGTTTTGTAATTCATTTAAAGTTCAATAAATTGCCAACATAACAAATGAATGAGTAATAGTTTGATGACTTACTTAAAGTACAAGTCGACATAATTATTCATAATATCAGGTGATATAAATTGGCATACCTTTAAGTTTAAACACCTCATATAAAAGGTCTAATCAAATTACCAACAATTGTTTAATACTAATTGTGTATTTTCTCTTACCCTTTTTTTTGCTTAGCTTTAAGATTTAGTATTGTAACCAATTAATATAACTACAATTTGAATTTAAATAAAAGCAGTCTATGACAAGAAACCAACACGAAAACACCTTTGTTTCCTTTCTAAAGTTCGGCCATGAAGTCCGAACACAACAAAGCTTTTATCGGTCATAGGATGAACACAATTGAAATTGGTAAAATTCGGTCCATGTTCAGATCTAGTCCCCTTATAAACGAAATAAAATCGACATAAATCGCCATAAGATAACTTTGGATTTGAATTTTTTATTATATCCGTTAATCAGTAGACCAAAAATAATCCCAATAGGACAATTCTTAGCCATAGGCCCCATTTAGAGCTGCTTCCCGATCTTCACTTAAATCTATCAAAAAACAAAAATATTGCTCACCTTTTTTTAAATTTGGTTTGTATATATTTTTTCAAAATATAAGTGACTTTGCCAAATATGGTCAGGACCGGCCATTTTTCGACCTAGTCCTCATATAAATATAGCACCCGATATGAACTTTTTCATATCTGCAGGCAAAAAAAAAATTAATAATAATGCCACTCAAATTTGGTTTATGCTTATTTTCTATATCGAATTAGTTGGACTGAAGAGATAGGGTCTACAAGTCATGGTATAGGGTATCGTGTGGCCGGTCTAGACTGACTATAATTTTCCTACTTGGTTTTTTTTCTATTTTGCTTTTAAGTTGCTGAAAAATGTTTTTTTTTACATATTAATAAACAAACAAGCAAGAAAATTATATTCGGTCTAGACCAACTGTGTGCTAACCTATACCATGCGTTTAGAGAATTGGTATTACGTCCAAATAATTGGATATAAAAAATAAGCATAACCCAAGTCTGAGTGGAATTTTTAATAATTTTTTGCCTGCAAATTAAATAATGTTCATATCGGATGCTTTAGTTACATAGGGACTAGGTCGAAAAATGGACCGATCTTGATCATATTTGATAAAGTCACTTCTTTTTTCCAAAAACATATATAAACCAAATTTGAGAAAAAGCTGTGCAATATTTTTGGTTTTTGACACATTTAAGTGAAGATCGGGAAGCAGCTTTATATGGTGGCTATGACTAAGAATTATCCCATAGGGTTTATTTTTGGACTATTGATTAATCGATGTAATTAACATGAACAAACTCAATTTGACTAAGATCTATGTGATAAATTGGATGTTATGGCAATTTAAGTCGATTTTATAGGGGTCATTTGTATTGGGACTAGGTCTGAACATGAACCGAATTTCGCCAATTTCAATGGCCTTCATCCTACCACCAATAGAAGCTTATGTACTAAATTTCATCAAAATATATTCATACTTGCGACCTGTAGTTTGATTACAATGTTTACATGAACACCAAGACAGACGGATGGACAGACTCTATAATAAAAGATGGGTCCATTTTTGGTAGTTACAAACATCAGCACAAAGTCATTATACCCTTACCACATAGTGACATGGGATATAAAAATCAGTAAAGGTAACGCTTAATAAGGAGGGACATTGCTGATCCCATAAGATGAAACCAATAAAAATTTATATTAAGAAAAACAACTAACGAAATTGTGTCTAAGATTAGAATAATTATTGTAAGTTCGCAAATTTATAAGTACCGATGCAATAAATAAGCATATGCAAATTAAAACAAATAAATAAATAAGTCGAAAATAAATTAGAAAATTATAAACATCAGGTAAGCTGCTTGAAAGTATCGAAGGATGGTTTTTGTTTCAAAAGCGGCCAAAAAATTTGATATGAGCGGTAAGCAGTAGGAAATTACGTAATTTCTTTATTAATGAATTTCTATTTGTTGTCTCAAAATTATGAAGTGTGTCAATTGTAGCTTTAACAAAAATAAGCCTATCAATATAATTTAACTATTTACAAACTATGTTATTATTTAATTAAATTTGATTGTAACAACTTTTTATAAACATAAGAACTGTTCAATATGGGTAGAAATAAATTCAAACCAGACTATAAAAACATCAACTTAATTAAATTTTTACTAAAAAGGGTCGGTTAACATAATGTTATCTATTTCGTTATACATACATTTTCAACATTCTACTACATTGAAGATAACGACAATAGGAGAATAGGTCAGCAATATAAAATACAATGTTGATAATCATGATGTTGATGATGACCACAGTGTAATTGTCTATGGTATGGTAAAATACGTTTAACTAAATGACACGTGTGTTTTGGGTGTATGGGTTAATGGTATGGGTAATGCTGCTCGATGACTAAGAGAGTTTAAGGACATAGCCAACAATTTTATAGAATAAAATATATCGAATTATAATTAATTACACAATATACAGTTATGAGCTTAAATACGAGTATGACAATAAACTACACAAAATAAATAAATACACACCAGAATACAGAAGGTGACAGAACAAAGGAATATTCAATGTACGGCGGACAATAACAATAAAAGGCGCATGTTTTTGTAATGGCAAAAACATCATTAATATAATGAAGAAGTATTAAATTTTATACAATTGTGTATTCAAAAAGTGAATTCATTCAAATTTAATTTAATCAAAGTGGACAATAGTAATTGTTTTTTAAGACATAAGCCAGAGTTTCTAAATTAATTTTTAACAAGTAAGTAATTTTTAACAAGTCTTAGCCATACATTTAGAGACCCTATCTCTTAGGTCCAACTAATTGAATATAGAAAAGACCAATTTTGAGTGGCATTATTAATTAACAGGAGTAAAAAGTATTTAATTCATATTATTAAAAAGATTTTTTTTTTAAATTCATTTCGTTGCTGTTTATTTGTTGGCTATGTGGAAGAGCATTCCAAAGAAGTCTACCATTTATGAAGAACTGCCGTTCAGAAACGAGGCCTTGGAATTTTGGAATTATAACATTTTTACCTTTAACAAAGCGTATATTTTGAAATAGGCACTTCGGTTTTTGAGAGTATATAACTTTTCGAAAAAATATTAATATTCTTATCTTTAAGTTTTCAAAAGATACTACATAGAGATGTTTTTAGGTCCATAAACATATCGTATGATATTGTTATATCAAACTTCAATTTTTGATGTGTAAACATCTATGCGCTCAGATGGGGGTAAAATCCAATATCACAACACAATCACAAAACAAGTAAGAAAATTATAGTCGGTCTAGACCGACTATACGATACCCTATACCATGCGTTTAGAGACCCTATCTCTTAGACCCAACTAACTGGATATAGAAAATAAGCATAAACCAAATTTGAGTGGGATTTTTATTAATTTTTTCAGCTGCAGATATGAAAAAATTCATATCGGATGCTACATCTATATGGGGACTAGGCCCAAAAATGGACCGATCCTGACCATGTTTGGTAAAGTCTCTTGTATTTTGCAAAAATATATACAAACAAAATTTGAGAAGAATCAGTGCAACATTTTTGTTTTTTGATAGATTTAAGTGAAGATCGGGAAGCAGCTCTATGTGGGGCCTATGACTAAGAGTTGTCCAATAGGGATCATTTTTGGACTACTGATTAATGGAAATAATATATACATACAAACCCAATTTGACTAAGATTTGTATGATAATTTGGATCTTATGGCAATATATGTTGATTTCATAGGGGTCATTTGTATGGAGGCTAGGGCTGAACACGGACCGATTCTCACCAATTTCAATAGCGTTCATCCCATGGCCAATAAAAGATCAAATACCAAATTTCATCGAAATATATTCATTTTTGCGACCTGCAGTTTGATTACAAGCTTTACATGGACACACAGACGGACGGACAGACGGACGGACGGACGGACGGACATCATTAAATCGAATCAGATAGTGATTCTGATTCGATCGGTATAATTAAAGATGGGTGTAGGTCAAATATTTTTGGTTGTTACAAACAGCAGCACAAAGTCATTATACCCAAACCACATAGTGGTATAGGGTATAAACAGCGTAAGGGAAAATCGGTGTGTGGTATATGTAAGTGTATTGTTGTACTTAATAAGCAGAACCGCCGAGTTGTCTGTTTAGAAAATCACAAATCTTTTTCGTCAATTTTTAAATGTTCAAGCTATTGACCGCTAGGTGCGTTGTGTGTTCACAAACTTACAGAGTTTTTTTTTTTTTTTAATTTTAAGTATATATTTGCTATTGACATAACTTTTTTAGTATCACACATCTTTTTCACAAATCTTTTTCGTTAATTTTAAATATTCAATTGTATATATACTAGGTAAACTTTGAAGAAGTCAAAAATAAACTCAGGTGTTTTTTTTAATTACTACCAGTGTTGCCATTTTAGCATTTTAGTTGCCAGATTTAGCAACTTTTTTTGTCGTTTAACATCCAAAATTTATGAAAAGATGCAGATGCTAACTTAGCATTTTTATTAATAAAAAGTTGCTTTTAGCATCTTTTTTTGGATTTTTTTCATTATTTTTTAATATACAATTTTAATGTTAATGGTATTGACATGTTTTAATTTCTCAAAGTGTAATACGAGAATTTTGTGTACTATTCTTTTAACCACTCTGCTGCACTTCTTTCAACAAATATAACAAAACATTTTGAAATAAAAGAATGTAAACACCAACAACAGTTTTTAATGAATTGAAAAGTCGATTGCCAAAAAATATTATTGTATTAAAAAAATTGCAAAATTTTCAATACAAAACACATTAAACCGGGTAAAAGACCGATATCCCATATATTAGAAGAGTTTGAATTAAGATCATCTGAAACAGTAAAAATTCAAATCCAATACAGTTATATCACAGAACAATATTGGGATACAACACTGAATACAACCTCTTTATGGATTTAAGTTAACAAAAATTCTATTGGCGAAAATCCATTTGAAGAGTTATCAATATTTGTATTGTCTTTATTAGTTTTGTCTTTCTCAAAAGCCGAAGTTGAACATTTGTTTAGTTTAATGGCTTTAGTTAAAAGCAAACTTTGAACAGAATAAAATCCGAGTTGTTTTGTTCTGTAGTACGTATAAAAAAAGGTTTGAAAATTAAAAAAAATGGGTGCTGCTACACTTACAATATACCGAGCGATGTCGTTGATAATAGTCGATCGTCAGAAAAATATCAGTGCCAAGAAGAACATGAAGATGAACACATCACAGAAATAATATATTCCATAAACCAATTATTGTAACTAGTAGATTCCAGCCCTCAAAATTCGAGCGCAAATTCTAGGAAGTTTTATTTTTTCATTAAATAAAGACCCTAAAAGTATGCTAAACAATTATAGCCAATTCACAAATCCACACAAAACTCATTTTTATTACAAACATATTAACAAATTTAATAAACACACACATAGCATTGTATAATTTACGTATAAGTTAGTAGCAACTTTAAATGCAATTTACTCAAAATAAAGAAGAAAATTTAAAAATCTGTAAATCTGCAAAACGGCTAAAAAGAAGTACCTTTCAAATAATATACGTTTGGTCAAAATCGGGATCAAAAGGTAGAACAAACATCAGTCACAAGAAATCGCCTAGCCTATTAATATTATAGATATAATCGTATCTTTTGATAATGTAAATTATGTTATATTTAAAATTAAAAAATCCCTCTAAAATTAAAAATACTTATTCCAAACATGATTCTGAACGATCGGTCAAATATTTTTGGTAGTTACGAATATCACCACAGAGTCACTGCCTACATAGTGGTAGTCAGTGTTCTCTAACAAGAATTAGAGAGCTCTCTAACAAGAATTATAGCAAGCATTATTTGAATTAAATTGATTAATTTCTTTGAAAAATATGTCAGTTATTATGTTTAATGACAACTCTGTTCATATTTTGTTAGTTTGATTAAAATGAGTGAAGAAATCAAGATTCGGAAAATACACACATGAAACACACAATATCCTGTTCTAAAGCAGCCAACACATTTATGACTGCGTTTCGTTTTAATATTTCGTTATCTACACGAACATTTTTCTGTCATGTTTCATTTTCTAATTTTCCATTTTTTATTTTTCATTTTCCATTTTTATTTTTCATTTTTTATTTTTCATGTTTCATTTTTATCTTCCATTTTTAATTTTTAATTTTTCATTTTTAATTTTTCATTTTTAATTTTTCATTTTTGATTTTTGATATTTGATTTTTGATTTTTTATTTTTTATTTTTGATTTTTTATTTTTAATTTTTCATTTTTAATTTTTCATTTTAAATTTTTCATTTTTGATTTTTGATTTTTGATCTTATATTTTTGATTTTTCAATTTTTAATTTTTTATTTTTCATTTTTAATTTTTTATTTTTGAATTTTGATTTTTTATTTTTGATTTTTGATTTTTAATTTAAAATTTTTCATTTTTTATTTTTTATTTTTGATTTTTCAAATTTTCATTTTTAATTTTTCATTTTTAATTTTTCATTTTTGAATTTTGATTTTTTATTTTTGATTTTTAATTTTGCATTTTGCATTTTTAATTTTTCATTTTTCATTTTTTTTTTTCATGGTACTTTTTGTTTAACTTTTTTTAGGGATTATACTTTTTCTTTCATATTGGCGATTATTTTGTGATAACGATAAAAAAATATGTGGCAATACCAATAACCTAGGTCAAGATAGTTGTGTTGTTGGTATTGGTAATATATATGCATTATATTTTTGTGGCTGTTTTTGTTGTTGTACAACTAGTATGTTCAACCACTAAACTATTACAACAACTACTCTAGGTTTTTTTTGTAGAGATATCTACAAATTTTTGCTCCTATCTCAGCACAATGACTCCCGATTTACTCTATTTTAAATACAATGGCAAACAAATTTTTAATAATCTGACCGAGGTTTATTTTGTGAATGAGCGTGATTTCAACAGACGGACATCGCTATATCGACTCGAGCTGTGATAAGGATCAAGAATATATATACTTTATGGGGTCGGAAATTAGTTTTTCGATGCGTTACAAATAGGATGAGAAAACTATATATACCCTCATCCACTGTGTTAAGTTACAAATTCTTAATGTGGTCTAATTAATTTTTTTCTTTTATTGAATAAGCGCTTCGAGCAGCTTCAATAAATTGACTGTCGAAATATGAAAACGAATGCAAATTTTTGGCTCAGACAATTGATGACAAAAACTCTGAATTTATTCTCGAGAGATATATAAAAGTTAAACTCCATCAATGTTGTTTTTAGCACACTGATGAAACGATAAAACATCTTCGAGGGAAATATTGCGTACTTTAACAATTTGCCAGACTTTTAGTTTATTTGTTGCATCTACTCCGTCTACAGCACCTTTGCGGTGTGACAAGTTTTAAATACCAATGCAATTTTTTAACCGAATTTTCGGGAGCCAATTGTTAAATTTTATTAATTAACATGATGAACTTCCTTAAATAAACTGAAAACTCCTTGCATTTGAAATACTTTTCCGCTAATTACATCAATGAATAATGTTTTTTTTTTTTTTTGTATACGGTCGCGACATTTACATTTAGAAACAAACAAACTCACAAAACTTTCTTTACTCGAACTCAACTATAGATTTGCTTATTCAAATACATTAGGTAGTTGTTTTAGAAGATTTTTAAATTACAACAACAATATATTACTTTGAATAAGCTAAAGAAGTAAAGAAAACAAGTTGCTATAATATGTCGAAACAGTCAGAAAAAAAATGGGAAAATTGAATAAAAATAAAAATGCTTTTATTTTAATAAAATTCTAGCAGATTCCAGCGCTCGAAATTCGAGTGCAATTTCTAGGCAGATTTATTTTTCAACTCAGCCAATTCACAAACCAACACTTTTATGGTTTATTATTGTGAATGAAGATAACAAACCTATTAACAACCACACTAAAAAATTTAATAAAACACACATAGCATGTGTATAATTTTTTGTATGTGTTAGTAGCAACTTTAAATGCAATTTGCTCAAAATAAAGGAAAAAATTTAAAAATCTATAAATCTGCATAACGGCTAAAAAGAAATACCTTTCAAATAATGTACGTTCGGTCAAAATCGAGATAAAACGGTAGAACAAGACATCGGTCACAAGAAATCGTCTAGCTTATTAATATTATAGATATATATTTAAGCTTTATTATTAGATAATAAACATTTTTTCTAAGCAGCCTTAATTTTTCACTTGTGGTTGACCACCACTATAAAAAGCCTAAGGGAAGGGTTTCCGGGACAGGAAAATTAGTTCATAAGTAGTAATTAGAACAATCAAAATTATATTTTATGGTGAAGTTTAATACAATTTAAATTAAATTAAAAAAATCAAAACTCAAGGTTCAATGATATCCGTATTATTACATTTTATGTATTTTAAGATTTTTTAGAACTCACTCATTATATACCAAGTTTAAAAAATTTATGTCCACTATAATATTTTATTAGAGATTTAAGTGATGGTCGGGCATCAACTTTATATGGGAGCTATGACTAAAAATAGTCCCACAGGGTATATTTTTCAAGTACTGATCAGTGGGTATAAGAGACACCTATTGGCCAAATTATACCGATATATATACGTAGCATAAGCTAGATCTTACGATCATTTTAATCGTCTGATAGGGGTTCCTTTACTGGGGTTAGTTCTGAACATGCATAGATTTTCGGCAATTTCAGTAGTGTTCTTCCTATGGTCGACACAAGCGTATATACTTGATTTCATTCTATGCCACTTCTTGATTAAAAATGTTTGAAAAATATGTGAATTATTTACCTGAAAGACTTCAACTTCATTTGCTTGTTGCAGCACTATTTTTTTTCAAAATTTTAAGTACATGTCGAACATATTGCTCAAACACTTAAATTATTCTGCAACATTAGTTTAACAACTCACTCATACATATTTACGTACAAAAACAATTTTTTAAATAAAAGCTTTTAAAGTTTAATCAAACGTAAGAACTAAACAGCTTGCTTTAAGGTTAAAGTGTGATGTGAATGATATAAAGAGAAAAGAGAAATATTAAAAAAAAAATCGTATGTCTAAAAATCTCCAACCCCACTCCCAACAAGCACTGTATTCATTATTAGCAATATATTTAACAAATTTTTTGCCATTATTTTTTAGCATTAATTAGCTGGAGCACAGTTGATTGAAATGATTGGGTTGGTTGCGCAGAGATGGTTTGGTTTAATGGTTGATATGACTGTTTGGCATTGCAATGATTTGCCGTCTATGCATTGGTAAAGGTAATTGATATAACTAGTATACTTTTAAATTCTTCTCTCTTTGTTCTTAATATGTGAATGGTTATATATGTACCCTTAAAGGGTGTTCCAAAACTCAAGCATTATTTTAATTGCGCCGCCATTTGTGCAGTAAAGTGTTGGCAATCAAAATAAAAAGACAGTTTAGAGTTAACAAAAATGGACCACAACACATAGCGTTGCCAGATGGGCTTGATTTTCCAGCTTTTTTAATGCTTTCCAAAAAAAATTTTTTTTTGGTTTTAACAATTGCCAACGCTCGAATTTTCAAAAAAGAAAAAATGGTATGTATAAAACCAATATATCTGTGGTCACAAGCCATAACCGCCTAAGTCGACTTCAGATTGATTTGAGTTATGTATGCTATCATATTCCACTAACAACGCTTTATATTTACGTGAAATCCCCATTTCTCTAACACTGTTTTTCAAAAAGTTATTAATGAAAACATACTGACCTAATTCGTAATGAAGCCCCATTATAATTATATAAAAAATATTTTCTTCGAAAATATGATTTTCGATGATTTGAGAATTCATATTCTACTAAAAAACTTTATATTTACTAGAAATCCCCATTTCTCTAGCACTGTTTTTTTAAAAGATAATAATTAAAACTGGCAGATTCTAGCCCTCGAAATTGGAGCGCAAATTCTAGGAAATTTAATTTTTTTGACTAAATAAGGACCCTGAAAGTATGCTAATCAATTATAGCCAATTCACAAATCAACACAAAAAACAAACTAATTTTTATAACAAACACACTAACAAATTTAACAAGCACACACATAGCATTGTGCAATTTTATGTATGTGTTAGTAGTAATTTAAAATGCAATTTACTCAAAACAAAGAAAAAAATTAAAAAATCTGTAAATCTGCATAACGGCTAAAAAGAAATACCTTTCAAATAATATAAGTCAAAATCGGAATAAAACGGCAGAACAAAACATCAGTCACAAGAAATCGCCTAGCCTATTAATATTATAGATATACTGACCTAATTCGTAATGAATCCCCTTTACATTTATGTAAAAACGTTTTTGTTCTCGAAAGCATAATTTTCTACTTAGACGGTTATCGCTTGTTACCACAGATATTGTCAACACTAGTTATTTGTAAAAGTATCTACACCTTTTTGTCCCCGTTATATTATAAATATGCTATGTGTGTGTTTATTAAATTTGTTAATGAGTTTGTTTTCTTCATTCACAATAATAATAAACCAAAATAGTGTTAGTTTGTGAATTGGCTAAGTTGAAAAACATAGTTGACTAGAAGTTGCACTCGAATTTCGGGCGCTGGTATTTGCTAGTACTAATAATTTGACATCATTCAACAGCTGACCTGCAATAAGTACAATTTTTTTTTTAAATAAATTTTAAGTTTTAATTTATTTCATGTATTCGATTTGTTATTAACGATTGTTTTATTTTAAGATCCATTTATTCTGATATGTTTCATTATATGGTAGATAACGAGAATTCTGGACCACCAAAAAAAGGGAGTCATTCAATGTACTTGGACAGGAGAAATTATTCTAACTGGATAAAATAGAAACACGAGTATACTGCATTTTATAAATTATGCCAAACGATAATTTTAATACAATATGAAGGCAGTCGATCATTAACTAAACATATTTATTTATTTTCGGTCTACAATACAATATTATCCTTACAGACTAGCAAGAAAGCGTAAAAATATATTAAGAGAAGTTAACATTATTTAAAATATGTAAGTCTAAATTGGGTATGGGGAATAGTAATATCCAAAATATTGCAATAATTATTAAATAATCTGCAAGCCTTTGTAAGCGGTTCATTTAATGCATAATCTGTTTTGTGCATATCAACATAAAAGAATTTATCAATTCTCCGAAACACCCTTGGAGGAACATAAATTTTAATTAATTGTAACAATACAGAGCAATCAATTTCACCACAAATAATACCGTGTAAAATATTTAGAGAAAATATCTTTCTTCTAACTTCCAAAGTTGTCATTGAAAGTAGAACACACTTACTCTCATAAGGCACAGAAAGAGAAGGAGTAGAATATGATGCAGACTGAAAATTTAAAAATGAGAGCGCATATTTTATAAATTTAACTTGAATTTTCTCAATACGATTTATATAAATTATTTATTTATATGCATTAGGACTCCAAATAAATGAAGCGTATTCTAACTTTGATCTAACAAAAGAAGTAAATAATGCTTTCTTAGTATAATG
This sequence comes from Cordilura impudica, assembly GCA_963682025.1. Lineage (NCBI taxonomy): Eukaryota > Metazoa > Arthropoda > Insecta > Diptera > Scathophagidae > Cordilura > Cordilura impudica. Next base: position 136,333,787 of record OY821517.1, read on the forward strand.
ATCAAAGACATTATCACATAATTTAAGTGACTACCAAATGATAGCTTAGGATCAAAAATTACACCTAAGGCTTAAATTTCACCTACAGATGATAAAACATTATGCTTCATTATATATTGAGAAGGAAGAATATGACGACATCTATGAAACGTCATATGAAAGCATTTTCCAATATTAAAAGGAATGCCATTACAATCAGACTATAAAATAAGCCTATTTAAGTCATCCTGAATATCAGAAATATCTCTAACTGTTGAAATTGGTTTGAAAACTTTAAGATCATCAGCATACAAAAGATATTTCGAAATTTTAAAACAGTTATAAATATCATTTATAAAAATATTAAAAAGTAAGGGACCCAGTATGCAACCTTGCGGTATACCAGAGGTAAAAATAAAAGATCTAGAACAGATTTCATATATTGAAACCGTAGAAAGACGGCCAGTTAAATAATAACGAAACCAACTAAGCATTTGCGAATGGAAACCAATCTTTGAAAGCTTTAGTAAAAGAAGTTCATGTGGAACACGATCAAATGCTTTCGCAAAATCCGTATAAACTGAATCAACTTGAACACCTTTTTCAAAACAAGATATAAAAAAATTTGTGAAAACAGCTAGGTTAGTGGTAGTTGATCTCCAAGCCATAAATTTATGCTGTACACAATATGCTCAAAAACATTTGCAATATTAGTCAATTTAGAAATAGGCCTGTAATTCTCAACATTATTTTTATTCCCAGACTTCAATATTGGAAATATCGTTGTATATTTCCATTTTTGAATAAAATAACCCACCCTTAATGATTTATTAAAAATTATCTTCAGAGGTAAAATCAATGAAAACAAACTTTTTTTCAACAAAAAAGCAGAAAGACCATCATTATCCGATTTAAATGAATTAGAAAGCTTATCTATACCGAATGCAATATCTTCATTTGAAATTTGCAAAATCAAAAAAACTATCAAGAGTTCTAATATCAAAATTAGAAATAGGATAAACATCATCATTTAAGATAGACTGGAAATATTTGGCAAAAAGATTAAGCGAATCATACAATGTATTAGATGTGAAACCATTATAAGCCATTAGAACTGGTATTGAGGAATTATTTCTTTTGGAATTAATAAAACTCCAAAAACGATTTGAATTATATTTTATGGAGTTATTTAAACTCATTATGAACTGGTTGTATAAAAATTTTTTGAGGAAATTAAACTCTCTTTCACAGTGTAGAAAATTTTGCTTATCACGGTCATTATTTGAGGCTTTATATTTTTTATGAAACTTATTTCTAAGATTTTTTAATTTTTTAGCCCTTTAGTATACCACGGGAGTCTATAAACTTTTGGAATTGCCAAAGGAATGTTATCTTTTATAGTTTTTGCAATATTTTCTAGAAATAAATCATAACAAATTGAAACAATTCAGTAACTTATACCAATTACAATTATTAATATGAGAATTTAAAGAATCAAAATCACAAGTATAATAATTATAACGTAAATCATCACTGCCACTGTTACATATATATTCATAAAATTCAATTTCAAATTCCAAGGCAGGATGATGACAAGTGGAAGGAGAAATTGGAAAATCAACTTGATAGAGAGAAAATTTTAAATTTGTGCTTAGAAAAACTAAATCTAAAATTCTATGAAGATTATTATACACAGTATTAATTTGATGCAAGTCAAGAGTAGTCAACCAGGTTAATCTCAAATGAGTGATTAACATTATTTGGAAGAAATACCCCAGACTTAGTAACTTCAGACCACACAATATCAGATAAATTAAAGTCACCCAATACACATAATCTGTCTCCATCACTTAAACAGTCAGCAAGATGAGCAATATTAAATGCATGAGCTGCATACAAATCATCCGAACTTTTAGGCGGAATATATGAAGCACAAATGAAAAGTTCATAAGTAACAGTCTTGATTGAAATGCAAATTTGGTCCAAATATGAATCCAACTTATGAACACTAAAAAACAGAGCAAAATGATAATGTTGTAGCAAAGGTTGTTGGAATGCACTTTAAATTTCATAGTTACAACAGAAAATAAAATTAAACCATATGATGAGTTATAATTTAACTACTATTATATACTGCGACAGTAAAATTGCCAACAAAATAACTTGGGTCCATAGTCGTACAAAAAGAGCTAAAGCCTTAGAAGAATGTCGGTATTTTTCTGTTAATAGTGGTGCATAAAATATTGGAAACGTTAAACCTATCCGTACTTCGACACCAAAACTGAGATACGTAAAAAAATGTTAGATTTTTAAGATGATCGTAATGAATTTTCTAAAAAATTGTTTAACTAGTATGGTCTTTCGTGCTTCGCTACGACTTATCGAGACTTATTGACTTGTACGTTTTCGTAATAAATTTTTCCTACGAAGTTTGTATTGTACGATTAAAACATTTTATTTTCTTTATTTTATATTTTTTATTCCTACTCCGGTTAACGTCAATAACGATCTCGGTTCTGACCATAATCCTATTAAAATTACAATAAACAATGAATTCAGCTCTGTCCAAAAGTCTTTCTATGATTATAAAAAAGCAGACTGGTTTCGTTACTCTACATACATCAAAAGAAATCTAACAATCCCAGATGAAAACAATGAAAATAATAGGGAACCGGTCGATTCAATGATAATCACGCTTAGTAACACAATATCCGATGCTATTAACCATAGTGTTCCAAAAAGAATCGCTGCAGTCAAAACACAAGAGTTACCCCAGTACATAAAACATCTAATCCAAATAAGAAATATCTACAGGAGAAACTGGAACGATATAGAGATATTCGTGATAACAGTCAAATGAAAATATATAATTTTCGTATTTCAGAAGAGATAAAGAAGTTTAAAAATAATACTTGGACTAAAAAGCTCTCATCACTACACAAGGGCTCAGCTCCTTTTTGGAATATATCCAAACTATTAAAGAAAAAATGTACAAACATTCCCATACTAAAACTTAACAACACCAGTTACAACACACAGCAAGAGAAATGTGAAATCCTAGCGCAAACATTCAGCCAAAACCACACAATTTCAGCACATTTAAGTGATCCGTCAAGCATTGCAGATGTTAACAGTGCGATAAATAACCTTTACTCCAGCAACTATATCCCTCATAATGATTTATATATTTCTATTAACAAAATACTGGACATTATGAAGAAGCTCAAACCTAAAAAATCCCCTGGAAGAGATGGGATAACTAACAAATGTTTAAAAATCTGCCAAAAAAGGGACTCAAATATTTAACAACAATTATTAACTGTTGTTTAAAATTGCATTATTTTCCTAAAATATGGAAACTTTCTAAAATAATTCCCATACGGAAGCCAAACATGCCGCTTGATTGTCCTAATTCTTATAGACCCATAAGTCTTTTATCGTCGTTAAGTAAAATACTTGAGAAAGTAATTAAGGAAAAAATTACAGAATTTATTGATGCTGAAAGCTTATTACCTCCACAACAATTTGGATTTCGCAAGGAACATAATACAGTTCAACCCTTAGTAAGAATAAGAAACATTATAAATTCCAACTTCAATTCCGGCAAGTCCACTGGTATGATATTAATGGATATAAAAGCTGCATTTGATTCGGTCTGGCATAATGGTCTCATTTTCAAAATGATCAAATTAAATTTTTCTGTTGAGCTCATAAAAATAATACATAGTTTTCTCTCAGAACGCTATTTTAATGTTTTTATTGGATCCAGCACATCGACTATTAAAGAAATTACTGCTGGTTGTCCTCAGGGATCCTGTCTCTCACCTATTTTATATAATATATACACAGCAGACTTTCCAACTCTACATTGCTGCGCTAAATCAATTTTTGCTGATGACACCGCCCTACTTAATTCGGGTATACTCGCCGTCGATATAATTAACAACTTAGAAGCCGCACTGATCGAAGTAAATTCATACTTTACAAAATGGAAAATATTAGTTAACCCACTAAAGACACAAGCTATTTATTTCTCGCGAAGACGCAAACAATGTTTTCTACCTCAACAACCTGTAGCTTTTAATAATAGTCAAATAACTTGGGAGAACAAGGTCAAATATCTGGGTGTGGTGTTAGATCCCAAACTAAAATTCAAAGACCACATCCCTTATATCATAGACAAGGTTAATAATCTAATAAGATTGTTATACCCGTTGATAAACCGGAACTCCAAACTAAATATCGTCAACAAAACCCTTATACTGAAGTCCGTATTTCATGCCATAATGTTTTATGCTGCTCCAGTTTGATCCAGTGCTGCACAGTGTCACATAAAAAAATTAAAAATTGCGCAAAATAAACTTTTAAAAATGATTCACAATTTGCCTTGGTACCACTCTACTGGACGACTTCATTATACAGCAAACGTCGAACCAGTAATTAATAAAATTAAAAAACTAACATTAAACTTCAATATCAGTTGTCTCAACGCAGATTTAAACCATATTAATGAGCTCGGCTCACCATAATTTTACGCTTAGCTTTTATTTTATCTTAACTTAAAATTAACACAAAGGTTTTTTGAAAATTTTTGCCTCCGACTTATTCGATATTATTTAAAACTTTAATATAATATAAAAGATTGTAATTAATATTTAAGTAGAAAAGGAAAAAATCCTAAACTCTTTGTGAAAAAATTGTTAAAAAAAATTACATTTAAATATTATGTAAATAAAGAATTGAATTGAATTGAATTGATATTTTTTATTCCAACGCTTGCCTTGGTATGCAATATTTTCTGTTTTTTTCATTCGGTGCAAAAATATCAAATCTGGAGCAAGCTATACATAACTGCTCATGAATTACATGGATTTTGCAAATTTTCAAAAAATTACAAAAAGCTTTTTATCGAAAAGATACATCGTGGTCAGTATAGGTGGTGATACTTCGACGCAGGTTCAATTTTGTCGCCAAATTTATATGCTATATGTGACCCTGCATATGAAAATCCACCTAGTTAGGGTGTCCCAAAAAAAATTGTCCCCCAGCTTATTTTAAAAGCTTATATATAGTGTGAAGTATTTTTGTGATTTTTTTCAGATTTTTCGGAAGAGGTTTAGAAGTCGCTAAATCGAATTTTACACAAAAATCGGGTTTTCCGGACATTTTCTGAGTTTTACTTGTTACTAGGCCCATAACCACGATTTTCTTTGTTACGAAGTCAATATTTTAAAAGAAAACTGTTCAAACTTTACGTTTCTGTGTAGAAATCATAAGTTCCGGTAATTTTTTTTTGCTCATTTGGGTACCCTTAATAACATTTTTTTCGTAAATTTTGCATAAATTTTGAAAGTAATGCTTTGTAACTTTTTAAATTTCTATCAATGTTAAAAAAACTAATGACGCAGCTTAAAAGGTGGATAAATTCTGAGTCATCATGGAAGTGGTACTACTCCCAGAAGCTTGGTGTTGAAATATCCGGTTGCACTAGTCGATCAATTTTTTTCATTTTTTTCTGTAAATTGGGCATTATTTTCCATCCCAATGCAATGTAATGAAATTGGACGCCTAAAATGATTTCGAAATAGACTCTGTGACAATCATGTGCTGTTTCTGACGTTTCCTTCAAATCCAAATTTAAGATTTAATATCCGAAGCCAGCCTGGCCTTTTTTGAAGCCTGTAACAATACAGTTGATTTACAACAAACAGATCCAGAAAAATGGCATAACAACAAATATTTTAGTGAGGCAAAGAATAAAGTTCAGCAATTGCATGAGGTAAACGATGTCGCAGAACGTGGCGTGGTCTTGGCTCATTCTTTTATTTATGCAACAACTTCTGAAACAGACTTTCAGAATTTATTTCATCGTAAAAGCTCTAATAAATAATTAAAAAAAAAATATTTTTTTAATTTATTTTGGGTAAGTAAGCTGCATAGAGTTTGGGGGGCGGTTTCAAAAATGTCAATATCAACCATATTGACTATCATTGTAACAGAACAAAAACCACCCATATTTAATATTTGAAAAGAGAAAATAAGAAATAGCATTAAAATAAGTCCGATGCATAACTGGCAAACGCCTTAAAATATTTTTAATTTCACAAAATGGGTACAAGGGGTATAACTTTGGAAAGGTAAGAGAAAATTCAAAATTTTTTTCTCAAGATGACTCAGAATTTATCCACCTTTTAAACTGCGTCATTAGTTTTTTAACTTTGAAGGTTGAACATTTTTCTTTTAAAATATTGACTTCGTAACCAAGAAAATCGTGGTTATGGGCCAAGTAATAAGTAAAACTCAAAAAATGCCATGAAAACCCGATTTTGGGGTAAAATTCGACTTAAGCGACCTCTAAACCTCTTCCGAAAAATCTGAAAAAAAATCACAAAATACTTTACATTACAAGCTTCCAAAAAATGCTGGGGGGCCATGAAAATCGAAAAACAATTTTTTTTGGGACACCTACTCCTAGTGTGTCAAAACATGTTTTTGAGTAAATCGCAATTAAAGTTTTCCCCTCTGTGCTGCATTTTCATAGTTTGTGTTTTATATAATTCCATTTTTACATTACTTTCCGATGTCTTTGAGACTTGCGAGCGGATCCATATGAAAATTGAAGATTTTTTACACACAAATCAAAGAAAAAAGTGAATTCATGAAAAATAGTCGGCATAATTATTTTGACATACGGAACTGTGATGTTTTCTTGTCCAGTTCGTCTGATTGCATGAACTAACGGTACACGGGTTTGTTCAAAATAAAATCCACCTTTTTAGCTATACGCGTGCCCAATATTTTGTCGTTTACGCTTTGCATTCCCTTTCTGCTGATAAGAAAGCAAGCAGGCAGCGAATTTTTTTGTGGCATAAGTATTTTGACAAAATCTTTGTGACAGTGTTCGCGAATGGCTTAGCAAGTGAAAATCAAATAACTTTGGTATATAAATTTTATTGACATTTTTTTATAATATTCAAATAAAATATTGAAAAAAAGTTGTTGGAAGACTACGGGAAAAACGACCGAGTTAAGCTGTGTTGGTGGAGCTTCAATATTGGCAATTTTAATTCTGGCGTCGCAGTAAAAGACATTGTAATTGAATTAAATTTATCACGCCAAACAGTGCACTATCAAATTTACAAATTACGGAACATAATGACATCAGAAACTTACCTAGATCAGGTGCTAAATGCAAAACAACGCTAATTGAAGACCGAATCCTTCTGCGGGAATTTCACAAAAATGTTCAACTAAAGCCTCAATCTGCTGCAAATCAATGGAATCAGTCAGCCAAGAATCCAATCAGTGAGCATAGTGTTCGGCGAAGTTTAAAAGACGAAGATTTTAAAACACATAAAGCAAGAACATACCTCCATATCAGATGTGAAAAAGCTGAAAAGATTGGCATTCCCAAAGGAGCCAAAAAAGTTTTGGAGAAGCGTTATATGGACAGATCAAAGCTCCGTTGAGTTCAACTCATCAAAACAAAAGATTTTTTTAAGGCTGCCACAATTATAAAAGCCAAAAAGTGAGCCATGGTGGAGGCTGTTCTGGGGGTACATTGCGAATAATGGATTGGGTGACATGGTTCCCATCGCCGGCCCGATGAACCAAGGCCAATATTTGAGCTCCTTAAATGATAATGCTTTCCCTTCCGGTGACAGGTTATTCGGAGAATCATTCATCCTCCAACAGGACAATGCCCCATGCCACAAAAGCAGGATGATATCAAAATATTTAAAGTATGTTGGTGGTACTACTCTGGACTGGCCACCCCAAAGTCCAGACTTGAATACCATTGAAAACGTGCGGTCTCTTATCAACCGTAAAAGAATTGGTTATTTACATAAAATTAAAGAAGAGACAATTTCCAAGGTCACTTCCCATTGGAATGAGATATCCTCAGGGGTCCTTAAAAATTTACTGGACTCAGCTCCAGATGCCTTCAAAAAGTTATTGAAGCCAAAGGGGGCTACACATTTTATTAACTCATAATCAAATTTCTATACATTTGTTCAATATTAAGCTTCTTTTTATACCCTATACCACTATGTGGTTAGGGTATAATGACTTTGTGCTGCTGTTTGTAACAACCAAAAATATTTGACCTAGACCCATCTTTAATTATACCGATCGAATCAGAATCACTTTCTGAGTTGATTTAACAATGTCCGTCCGTCCGTCCGTCCGTCTGTGTGTCCATGTAAAGCTTCTAATCAAACTGCAGGTCGCAAATATGAATATATTTTGATGAAATTTGGTATGTAAGCTTATATCGGCCATGGGATGAACGCTATTGAAATTGGAGAGAATCGGTCCATGGTCAGACCTAGCCCCCATACAAGTTACCCATATGAAATCGACATAAATTGCCATAAGATCCAAATTGTCATATAGATCTTACTCTAATTGGGTTTGTATGCGTTCATTACATCCACTAATGAGTAGTCCAAAAATGATCCCCTTGACCCCATATAGAGCTGCTTCCCGATCTTCACTTAAATCTTTTAAAAAACAAAAATATTGCACTGATTCTTCTCAAATTTTGTTTGTATATATTTTTGTAATATAAAAGAGACTATACCAAACATGATCAGGATCGGTCCATTTTTGGACCTAGTCCCCATATAGATATAGCATCCGATATGAACTTTTTCATATCTGCAGCCAAAAAAATTAATAAAAATCCCACTCAAATTTGGTTTTTGCTTATTTTCAATGTCCAGTTAGTTGGGCCTAAGAGATAGGGTTTCTAAAAGCATGGTATAGGGTATCGTATAGTCGGTCTAGACCGACTATAATTTTCTTACTTGTTTTAATCTATAATATTAATAGGCTAGGCGATTTCTTGTGACCGACGCACTGTGGCTCAAATTTTGATTTCATTGGCCAAAAGTCAAATTTTTTTTTGTCATCGATTTTTAAAATTTTTACTCCTTTTTGTAGCTTATATATCCAGATTAAGGTAGCCAAAAAATTAGGTTAAACTATTGATAATTGTGGGCGTGGCATGCTGTCAAACTCAACTGTTTTTTTTAATTCAGCAAAAGGTGTTTTTTTTTTGTTTTTTATCAAAAATAAATGGTTACTACTCGCAAGCTATCATCGATATTGGCCTGCGGTCTTTTTTATAATGTTAGTAGGATTATAGTCTTTAGTTTTTGTAAGTAGTCACAGTTCTAACGTTTGATATTAGGGGCGTTATGAAATATTTATGAAACCACTATATTTTTCTCAAATTTAAACTTTAGTGGAATAGAACTTCTAAAGGAAGTAAGGGAACAAGAAACGTATACCACCCGGAGAAAGGCGAATGTATCCTGTTTAACCCTATATATACTTTTGCACCCCCCACGAGCCCCCGGTAGAACACTTTTTTCATTTTAATGAAATTACTCTAAAAAAATTACTCTAAAAAAAATTTTGTTTTTTTACTTTAGACTACGTAAAAGTAAAATAATTAAATAAAATACCTGCGAAAGGGTTTATTGGCTTTGTTTTGATCAGCAAAAAAATAAGTCATAAAATGATCACAATAGGTTCTACAGTAAACAAATGATCTCTTTCTTAATTTACCTGTTGTCAAATTTAAGGGTCAACCAAAGTCATAAACAATTTTATAAGTTTGTCAATAATCGCGGCACTAAACCACTAAAGATAAAAAACCACCCCATATTGGCGAGAAACTAATTAGTTTTACCTGATATTGAAGTCTGGATAACAAGTGCAGTTTTGTTCAATTTAAGTACTACCTGCTATGAAATTAAAGATCAATGTGTGAATAACATGTACCTAAAAATGTATAAAATGACGGATTCTATAAGGGATTACTCAATAATAAGTTAATACTTCAAGTGTACGGACGTATATTCGCAAGTGATAAAAAGTGATAAAAAAGTGATAACAGACGCAAATAAAAATATTGAGAAAAATATGGAGAACTTTAGTTATAAAGAACTGGCCGAAGAGTATTTTCGAAACAAAAACCAGGAAGATGTTCTTAGTTACGTTAAAATAAAATTAAACTTAAATTCGTCTAGTACCGAAATACAAGAGCAATTATCTAATTTCGTCAAAGTACTAAAAAAACGATTGAAAGAAGTTAACTACTGTAAACAAAAGTTTTATAATAAAAGTGCAAACTGGTTAGAAGGCCAACTTAATGTTGGTGGAGAAACAGCAAAGCTAGATAAGGCTGGAAGACCACGCAAATCATTGGACAACTGCAGCGATAGATCTAAGAGGCGGAAACTTAAAAATTTTAACGAGGAAATTGGTTCTACAAATATAAAAGAATCTTTTCTACATCAATTACGAGCACAAAACCAATTAACAAAAGTGGATATCATTGAAAAAACTTGTAATGCTAGTCCAGTGAGAACAAAGCGAATTCTTAAAAGTATACCAACTCCGAGCGATGCAAAACAGTTCACAAATGAGGAGGCATTAGCATTATTTCTGGATTTGAAATTAACAAAACACCAATATATTCAGCTCAGATTGCGTGCGATTGAAAAAGGCTCAAATATGTATCCAGCATATCATCACATAACAGCTGCTAAAATAGACTGTTTGCCATCAAAGGACACTATTACAATCACACCAATTTCGGCAGAAGTACAACTACAATCTTTACTTGATCACACAGCCAAACGCTTGCTACAATCAATAACAGGAACTGAGTTAAAGAAATATGGAAACACAAAGTTAATTCTATTTTGTAAATGGGGATGTGATGGTTCTTCGGGACAAAAACAATACAAACAAGTTGTATGTGAAAATATTTCGGACTCAGATATGTTCATGGTATCATTTGTACCATTGCGATTGAAAAAGATTTTGGAAGATTCGGAGCCTTCGAGTAGTACAACGCAAACAATGGATATTTGGAAAAATGAGACACCATCTTCTACGAAATACTGCAGGCCAATCAAATTTGAATTCAAAAAAGAAAGTCATGATGCCATTAACAACGAAGTTAGTGATATCAAGGCCCAAATAGCAACACTACAGCCATTACAATTACAGTTAGATGGGCAGCAAATTGAAGTAAGCTACCAATTAGTGCTGACAATGATAGATGGAAAAGTAGGTCAGGCTTTGACTAACACGAAGGCTGCATCCAGCTGCATTATATGCCAAGCAACATCAAGCCAATTAAACCAAGTCCCGACAAAATCATTCGATAATACCGATGCCTTCGAATTTGGATTATCACCACTACATGCAAGAATACGACTTATGGAACACATACTAAAAATCAGTTATGATTTGGATTTCGGGCCTTCAGGATCAATAAGAAACAACGAAACCAACAAAGAGTTAAGAAGTTCAAAAAAGAAACATGTTCAAGATGAATATCGCAAATTTGGATTGATTATAGATCAGCCAAAACAAGGGTCAGGCAATACAAATGATGGCAATACCGCAAGAAGATTCTTTTCAGATCCAGAAACAGCATCTGAAATAACAGGAGTGGATTTAAACCTTATTTTCAAATTTAAAATAATCCTAGAAGTACTTGCGTGCAATGAAGAAATTGACTCTAGAAAATTTGGAGATTATGCTAAGGAAACTGCAAAAATATATACAACCAACTACCCATGGAGAAATATGTCTGCAACAGTCCACAAAATCCTTTATCATGGAGAAGATGTCATTAAATATCATTTGGTGCCACTTGGAGATCTATCAGAGGAGGCTCAGGAAAAAAGGAACAAGGATTACAGATTTTATAGACAGCACAATACTAGAAAAATGTCACGAAATTCCACAAATGAAGATCTATTTAATATATTATTGGCAACGTCAGATCCGTTCATCTCCAGTATTCGAAATCAATGGAAAGTGGAACATCGGGATTTAGATGAAGAAGCCAAAAAACTACTAAAGAACAGAAATAGCACAGAACAAAATATGGAATATTTGCAATCAATATTTGAGTCTAATGAATAATAATTATAATTGCCTTTCATTGTTATTTAAGTACGAAAAACATAGTATTAGTAAAAAATAATAATAAACAGAACCTACCATTGTTACAAATGCTATTTAAATCTATTGCAGTTTTTATTCTTAAAAGGTTTCCCACATATGAATGCAATGTTTTAATAGATAAGAAAGATTCAAAAAATAAGAACCCATATTTTCATATCAAAATTAAAAAAAAAATTAGAATCATTGCGCTAATGTTTAGCAGATTTATTTAGCTAGTGTAACAAATTAGGCAGCAAACACTAATAAATTTTTCTGTAGTAATAATAATATTCCTTGAGTGTAAGCAAATTGCAAATTTGATAGCAAACATTTTTAATTTTTTAGTAATACTAGTTAAATTTCTAGTGAATTTTACTATTTTGTTGCGTGTAAAAATTTTTTTGAGTGTAAAAATTTTTTTGAGTGTAAGCATTAAAAAAATTTCATTATTACAAAAAATGTTTATAATAATTATTTAACTCCAAATATGACACTTTCTAATAAATAAAAATAAATAAAAAAAAACATATATCACGCTAAAAGTTAAAAAAAATCAAAAGTTAAACTTTGACCTAGAATTCCTTAAAAAGTACTCAATCAATTTAAATGAAATTCACACTGAGTCAAGATCAACTATCTATCTATCTATTAAAAAAAACAGTACTAAAATATTTTGATCGGTTCAAAAGTTACAGAATTTTGGCCAATGAAAAATGATTTTCAGCCACTGTGCGACGTTTTGTTCTACTGTTTTATACCGATTTTGAACAAACGTATATTATTTGAAAGGTATTTCTTTTTAGCCGATTTGCAGATTTACAGATTTTAAAATTTTTTCCTTTATTTTGAGTAAATTGCATTTAAAGTTGCTACTAACACATACGTAAATTATACAATGCTATGTGTGTGTTTATTAAATTTGTTAATATATTTGTAATAAAAATGAGTTTTGTGTGGATTTGTGAATTGGCTATAATTGATTAGCATACCTTTAGGATTTTTATTTAATGAAAAAATAAAATTTCCTAGAATATGCACTCGAACTTCGAAGGCTGGAATCTGCTAGTAATAATTAATAACTTGTCAAAATACTTATACCAACACCTCAAAATTACTTACATTCATATCATTTTAATTTTTTATGAAAGAAACTCTATTGAGTTATTTTTTAGTTTATATTAGCAATATCTGAATAAAAAAAAATAATTATATTCTATAAAGACAACTAAAAATTCAATACAAAAATGAACCATTTTGTTTTTGTCAAAATAATTATACCGAATAGTGTAAATCATACAATATGAATAATACAACAAATAACATACGGCCCTCAGTCTCCGGCCAAACGAGGGTGCTAAGAATCCCCGGAGGTAAAACAAATCAGAAACTTAACATAGGAACTTGGAATGTTAGAAGTCTCTATGAAACTGGAAAGCTGAACAATACCATAAGTGAAATGAACAGATTCAACATAGATATACTGGGTATAAGTGAAACATAGTGGAAGGAAAGTGGTGAATTTAGATCCGAAAACACTAGAGTGTACCACTCAAGAAATCAGAATGATATACACAAAAAAGGTATGGCAATTATTGTCAGAAGCCATATAGCTGAATGTATATCTGAAAAAATGTCCCAATGTCAGATAGAACAATGCCTATAAAGATAATGGGAAAGCCGACTAATATTAACACAATTCAAATCTACGCCCCTACATGTGATGGAAGTACTGACGAAATCAAAGAATTCTACGATAATGTTGAAAAATTATTGAAAATGACGAAGCCACATGAAATAACATTTGTGCTGGGCGACTTCAACGTGAAAGTAGGACAGAGTGAAGCAATGGGTGTCACCGGAAAATATGGATTAGGTGAACGAAATGAGAGGGGAGCCAGACATGTACAATTCTGCCAGGAAAATAAAATGAAAATTACAAACACCCTATTTCCGCCACCAATAATAACACCAAACGTTGCTGATATTAGTGCAATGATTAAAAGTTTTACTAAAATATTTCCCTCTTCATCCTTTAACTACAAAACTCTAAGAGACAATCAAATAAGGGTTATGGTTAAAGATGTTCAACCTTATAGATCACTCGTTTCATTTTTTAACGAGAAAAAAACTATATTCCACACGTACCAATTAAGACAAGAAAGAGCCTATAGAGACGTTATCATCCAGCTAGCTATAAAGGCTGTGAATTTTATAAGCAACTTTTAAAAAGAAAATTAAAAACCAATATTGCTAATAGGCGTGATTCTATAAGATTTAATTATAACAATGAAGATTTTCCAAATTTTAACAACAATCTAAATAATTCAAATTATAGTCAAAACAATAACAACTTTTCTTACTCTGATGTTTTAAGAAATAACCAACCAACTTCTCAGCATAATTCGTTAGAAAAGCTAGAAAATTTAATTCAAAACCAAATTGAGTTAACAAACAAACTGTTATCAATGATGACAGTATTAGTAACAAAACTATGCAACTAAATTTGAATATTGCAATATGGAATGCAAATAGGCTTTCCAACCACGTACAAGAACTTGAGATATTTCTAAAATTGCATTATATCGATATTCTTTTAGTGTCAGAGACACATTTTACCAGCAGAACCTTTTTTAAAATAAGAGGTTATGAATTAATAACAGCCAACCATCCAGATGATAGAGCTCATGCTGGAGCTGCAATATTGATAAAATCAACAATAAAATTTGAAATTTTAGATGAAATAAGAGAACCATATCTACAAGCTGCCTCTATTAAGGTTAAATGTGACTCACACAGTATATCTTTTTCTGCTATCTATTTCCCACCCAGATACTCAGTAAATTGTGAACAATTTCATAATTTTTTCAATAGATTGGGGTCAAAATTTTTCACTGCGGGAGACTTCAATGCTAAACATCCTTGGTGGGGATCTAGATTAGTTAATCCCAAGGGAAGCGAGCTCTACAAGTGCATAGTAAATAATCATTACTCAGTGTTGTCAACAGGCAACCCAACATACTGGCCAACGGATCCAAGAAAAATACCAGATCTGCTAGATTTTGCAGTTTACTCTGGAATTTCTAGTCAATTGTTAAATATAACTGATGTTGATGATTTAAGCTCGGACCACACACCCCTTATAGCTTGTTTCAACACATTTTTACAGTCAAAATCACAACAACACAAAATTATTACTGCCAAAACGGATATTAAATCTTTTGAAAGTTGGATTGAAAGAAATGTGAACTTAAATATTGATATAACTGCCCCAACAGAGTTAGATGATGCTGTTGAAACATTCAATCATTTAATTCACGAAGCCGGTTTTCTATCAACTCCAAATAAAACATTACAATGTAAACAAAACCAAATTTTTATATCTTCTGAAATTAGACAAATGATCAGAAATAAAAGAAGACTAAGAAAAGTTTGGCAAAATAGAAGAAATCCAAATGACAAGCGTATATTTAATAAAGCTGCTAAAGATCTTAAAATAACACTCCATGATATGAAAAATGAGATGCTACAAAACTTTCTTAGAAATCTAAATCCGGGCAATAATAGAAGCGATGAGTTCAGCTTGTGGAAGGCAACAAGGCATATAAAAAGACCTACAAAGAGAAATGTACCTATAAAAGATGTTAACAATATATGGTGTAAAACAAACAAATCTAAGGCTGATGCATTTGCTTTTCATCTTCAAACGACATTCCAGCCCTATACCAATTATAACAATAATGTTGCAGAAATTCACGAGTACTTAGATAGTCCATGTCCAATGGATTGGCCCATAAAACACATTTCTCTTCCTGAAGTAAAAGAAGAAATAAATAAACTTAATTGCAAAAAATCACCTGGTTATGATAGCATAGATGGAAAAGTAGTTAAATACCTGCCTAAGAGGGGCATACTATTTCTCACATTGTTGTACAACTCGATATTGAGATTAAATTACTTTCCCTCGCAATGGAAATGCGCAGAGATTGTCATGGTAAATAAACCAAACAAACCAGAAAATATTGTTACATCCTATAGACCAATCAGTTTACTGGTTATATTCTCCAAAATATTTGAACGAATATTATTGAAAAGTTCTGGAAAAATTTAATATCATTCCTGAATACCAATTTGGTTTTAGATACAAGCATGGCACTCCTGAGCAATGCCATCGTATCGTTGAATTTTTAAGAAACACATTGGAAACTAAGAAATTTTGTTCAGGAGTATTTTTGGATGTTCAACAAGCCTTCGATAAAGTTTGGCACGTTGGGTTATACTACAAATTAAAAAAAACTGCTTCCAACTCCTTATTATTTACTCCTAAAGTCATATTTATCTGACAGATACTTTTATGTTAAAGTTGATGGTGAACACTCACAATTCTATGACATCAAGGCAGGTGTACCACAGGGCAGCGTTTTAGGACCAATTCTCTACACTATATTTACATCAGATATGCCAATAACAGAAAACGTACTAGTTGCAACATATGCGGACGACACTGCATTACTAGCTTCTGATAAATGTCCAAACAATGCATCTAATTTATGAATTAATTGAATGCTATTGAAGCTTGGTTAAACAAATGGAACATTAAAGTCATTACTGCAAAATCTTTACACATTACTTTCTCATTACAACATGGCAACTGCGGCAATGTATATATGAGCAATATACAAATTCCTCAAAGTAACTCTGTTAAATATCTAGGAATGCACATTGATAGAAGACTGACGTGGAAAACGCATGCATATAAAAGCAAAAAAGCAGCAATTAAATATTAAAACGAAACGACTATTTTGGCTTCTTGGTCCAAAATCACAGCTAAGTTTCGAAAACAAAGTTTTAATTTATAAAACTATTTTGAAACCGGCCTGGACATACGGGATACAACTATGGGGAACAACCAGCAATTCGAACATTGAAATATTACAAAGATATCAGTCAAAAACTCTTAGGTCAATTTTAAACGCTCCATGGTTTGTATCAAATAAATCGATTCATGAAGATCTCTTTATTCCAAAGATTATAGAAGAAATCAGAAGATTTAGTGAAAACTATTTAGGAAGGTTAAGCAACCATATCAACCCATTAGCAATATCTCTACTGGATGACACAGAAGAAATAAGAAGGCCTAAAAGGTTCCATATCCTGGATCTACCATATCGGAGCTAATTCTCATGCACCTTTAAATTAAAAAAAAAAATAAATAAATAAATTATTTGCATGTAAATATTGTAATGTAAATATTAAATTCTAAATATTGTATTGTAAATATTATATTCAACTTATACTTCCCTTTGGATTTTTTTATTATTATCGAGTTCAATAATTACTGTTATTTACTTCTAATGTTATAAAATTTGCTTAATATCCTTAAAAAAAAAAAAAAAAAAAACACCCTATTTCGCCTATACCCTAGAAGACTCTACACATGAAAATCACCACAGGACAATAGAGGAAAAATTGTGAGAATCCAAATAGATTACATATTAATAAACAAAAGATATTGTACCTCTGTGACAAAATGCTCAACATACCCGGGAGCAGACGTACCATCTGATCATAACCTCCTGGTATCAAATGTCCGCATCAAACTATCTATTGTTCGAAAACAGAAGCCAAAACCTA
Organism: Cordilura impudica; assembly: GCA_963682025.1. Classification (NCBI taxonomy): domain Eukaryota; kingdom Metazoa; phylum Arthropoda; class Insecta; order Diptera; family Scathophagidae; genus Cordilura; species Cordilura impudica. Next base: position 136,351,373 of record OY821517.1, read on the forward strand.
AAATTAATACTGAAAAACTAAGTGATCCATCAGTTAAAAATAAAGTTAAGGATCGTATAAATAATAAACTTGCAGGTGTCGATGGTGATGATGTAGAAAATCTGTGGAATAATGTCAAAAAATATTATTAGCACGACTACGAAAGACTCACTAGGAAGCTGCATAAAAACAAAACAAGATGAATGGATGACAGACGAAATTCGAGAACTTCGAACAGAAAGAAGTAAAAATAAAAACGTAAATTACGAAATGTACTGGGAATTGAAGAAAGAAATCCGAACGGCAACCCGAGCTGCAAAGAACGCACTACTAAATCGTCAATGCCAGGAAATTGAAGTGCTGCAAAACCTACACGACGATTTTAATCTACATAAAAAACTCAAGGAAGCCGCAGGAATATACAAAAGGGCATCTGCAGCAATTCTGTTTGATGACAATAAGGAGGCTGTATTCGAGATGACTGATAAAAAACGCATTTGGAAAGATTATGTAGTGAATTTATTTACTGACGAGGAAAGGTCGGTTTTCGACTGCAACGCAGATACCCTATATCCGGAACACCAATCACTAAATGTGAAGTAGAATACGCAATAAGCTCTCTAAAGGACAAAATGGCAACAGGTCCAGATGAAATTCCCTCAGAAGCCCTAAAGCTCATAGATGGTGATAATATGATTCTATTTGTAAAACTTTTTAACTACATTTATGACACAGGCCTATTTCAACACGAATGGCTTAAATTAACGTTTTTTACAATAACTAAAAAGAACAATGCAAAGAAGTGCAGTGAATATAGGTTAATTAGCCTAATGTGTCATGCACTTAAAATATTTCTGAGAATAATACACAAGAGAATATACGCCAAATGTGAAGAGGCCATGGGAGAATCACAATTTGGCTTCAAGGAAGGAATGGGTACTAGAGAAGAGGTACTTGGTATCCAGGTACTTATTCAAAACTGTCGGGATGTCCAGAAAGATGTCTTGCTTTGCTTTATTGATTATGAAAAAGCCTTCGATTTTATTTATTTATTTATTTATTTGTTGAGGATAAATACAATACAACAAGAGCATGTCTTATATTACAGTATTGGGTAGATTAAGGCAAACATAGAATATTGTTAAACAAAATAAAATAAAATTAATACCTATACAATTTTAAATATTTAAAACAATAACTTGACAATTATTTAATTATAAGTAAAACAAGTATAATAGTTATTATAAAATATTTTAAATACGCTAAGTTGCTAAATATAGCTGCTTTGAAGTGCCTTGCATTGCTAATAATTTGAATGTTGGAGGGTAGTTGGTTCCAAAGGCGAATAGAATTCAGGAAGAAATGGCGTTCAGATATTTGCTTTTTATATCGTACAGTGTTAATTTTTTTACCTCGCATTGACCTCGAAAAAGTTATTCTGTTGTAAAAGTATTCAGGTTGACCTGTATAAATTATTTTATGTAAATACAACAATGTTCGGCATTTTAGTAAGTTTTCGAATGACATATTATAGATTTGTTGCGAGTATTCTGAGATGCTGCTGTGTCTTTTGCGGCCATATATGTATCTGGCAATGTTATTATAAGTTACATTAAGCCTTTGTTTGCTTAATGAATCGCAACTGGAGAAAAGCTCACATCCATACATTAGTGTTGGTAATAAGTAGGTCTTGGCAAGTAACATCCGAATATGCAAGGGCGTATAATACTGTGACATCCATAGATTCCTCAGCATAGCAAAAGTTTTACCGCAGACAAATTTAATGTGATCCGATCAATCAAGTTTTTTGTTGAATATAACGCCAAGGCTTTTCGAAGTTTCAGCTAGATCAATTTTTGTGTTGTTAATCAGTATAGGTGGTAGATTTGTCGGTAAGGTCTCTGCTTTACCAATGATCATACCAATAGATTTTTTAGCATTTAAGCAAAGACCATTTGCTGATGCCCATTCATAAATATAGTTGAGATCATCGTTTATCTTCCCAATGCATTCTGTAACACTCGATGGTTTACAGCTAATGTAGAGCTGGACATCGTCCGCGTACATTTGATACTGTTCAACATGACAAGTTAATGGAAACTCTAACAGCCATTGGAATAGACGAAAAGGAAATGCGATGCATAAAGAATCTTTACTGGAACCAGTCAGCGCGAATTGCAATCAATGGGGAACTCACTGAAGAAATTGCCATCGCAAAAGGAGTGAGACAGGGATGTATACTATCTATCGCCCTTGCTATTCAACATATACTCACAGAAAATATTCCGAGAATCCTTACCAAGAAAATGTATAAAATATTTATCGTTGTTAATAAATGCTTGTCTTAGACTGTGCTACTTTCCTCAAATGTGGAAAAAATTTAAGGTGGTTCCAATATTAAAACCTGATAAACCATCAGAAAATCCTTCCTCATATAGGCCTATAAGCTTGCTATCATCCGTTAGCAAAATACTGGAGAAGGTTATTAAGGACAAACTAACTGTTTTATAAACACGAACAATATACTACCATCTTATCAATTCGGATTCAGAAAAGAGCATAACACTATTCAACCACTTCTAAAGATAAGAAAATTGGTACACACAAACTTTAAGGATGGAAATTCGACTGGAATGGTTTTGCTCGATATTAAGGCTGCTTTCGACTCTGTGTGGCATAACGGTCTCATCTTTAAAATGTCTAGGTCAAATTTTCCAATTGAAGTCATCAAAATAATTCAAAGTTTTCTCACAGGGAGATCTTTTAATGTATTCATAGGTGCTACTCACTCTCAAGAAAGAAATTTATCCGCAGGGTGGCCGCAGGGATCATGTTTATCGTCCATTTTGTATAATATATATACCGCAGACTTTGCTGTTTTAAATGAGTGCCAAACTTCGATCTTTGCAGATGATACAGCTATATTATGCTCGCAAATTCTTGCATCTGACATCGTTATTAAACTTGAAGAAGCATTAAAAAAATACATAAATACTTTACCAAACGGAAAATAATGGTAAATACCAATAAAACACAAGCTTTATATTTTTCTACTAGACGTAAATCATGCTTTTTACCACAAAGTCCATTATAATTTAACAACTATCATATTACTTGGGAAAAAATGCGAAATATTTAGGAGTCATACTTGATCAGAAATTAAAATTCAAGGATCATATTCCATACATAATTGATAAAATAAATAAACTTACAAAAATTATGTATCCTTTTATAAATCGAATTTCAAAATTGAATATTAACAATAAGACGTTAATTTTGAAAACCATTTTCCACGCCATAAAGTTTTACGCTGCCCCAGTATGGTCTACGTCCGCACAATGTCACATCAAGAAGCTGCAAGTAGCTCAAAACAAACTACTGAAGATGATATACAACTTGCCTTGGTATTTCTCCACACAACGTCTCCACTCACTCGCAAATATTGATCTCGTTAATGATAAAATAAACAATTTGACATTTAGTTTCAATACAAGATCCCTTTTATCGGAATATAATCATATCAATGAGCTCATCTCAGCATAATTTTAGTCTTTTTATCTTATACCTAAAAAAAACATATTCAAAAAGGTTTTTTTCTTATAAATTTTTCCTCCCATGCTAAGTATATTACTCATTTTTGTGCTCAAATTATTAGTAGTTTATTTATAATAAAGCAGAAAAGGATCGTACCTAAACTCTTTAGTATTTAAGATAAATTTAAACATGACATGTAATATTATATAGTAAATAAAAGAATTGAATTGAATTGAACGGAAACGGAAGACTTATAAATAACATAAGGTATGCTGACGATACCACATTATTGGCAAGCTCTATAACTGGTCTACAGAAGCTGATAGACAACCTTGCATCGGTAAGTGAATCATATGGCCTGGGAATTAACACTAACAGCAGAAAAAACTTACACGACAACACAACACTTAAAATAAGAAACACTGAACTCGAACGAGTGAAAAACTTTAAGTAACTGGGGGTCTTATTAAATGATCAATGGGACGCATCTAAAGAAATAAGATGCCGTATAGAGATGGCAAGAGATGCATTTTTTAAATACAGCAAGGTTTTGACCAGCCATGATATCACTCTTGCAACCAAATCACGATTTATCAGGTGCTATGTATGGTCGGTTTTATTATATGCCGTAGAAGTATGGACAATTAAAGCAGCGGACGAAAAAAGAATAGAAGCTTTTGAAATAAGGATATACAGACGTATATTGAAGATACCATGGACCGACCACGTTCCAAACAATGAAGTACTGAGAAGAATGAATCAGGTTCGACAACTAATTAAAACTATAAACAAGTAAGAAAATTATAGTCGGTCTAGACCGACTATACGATACCCTATACCATGCGTTTAGAGGCCCTATCTCTTAGGCCCAACTAACTGGACATAGAAAATAAGCAAAAACCAAATTTGAGTGGGATTTTTATTAATTTTTTTGGCTGCAGATATGAAAAAGTTCATATCGAATGCTATATCTATATTGGGACTTGGTCCAAAAATGGACCGATCCTGATCATGTTTGGTAAAGTCTCTTGTATTTTGCAAAAATATATACAAACAAAATTTGAGAAGAATCAGTGCAATATTTTTGTTTTCTAATAGATTTAAGTGAAGATCGGGAAGCAGCTCTATATGGGGTCAAAGGGATCATTTTTGGACTACTCATTAATGGATGTAATGAATGCATACAAACCCAATTTGAGTAAGATCTATATGACAATTTGGATCTTATGGCAATTTATGTCGATTTCATATGGGTAATTTGTATGGGGGCTAGGTCTGAACATGGACCGATTCTCACCAATTTCAATAGCGTTCATTCCATGGCCGATAAAAGCTTATGTACCAAATTTCATCAAAATATATTCATATTTGCGACCTGCAGTTTGATTACAAGGTTTACATGGACACACAGACGGACGGACGGACGGACGGACATTGCTAAATCATCTCAGAAAGTGATTCTGATTCGATCGGTATAATTAAAGATGGGTCTAGGTCAAATATTTTTGGTTGTTACAAACAGCAGCTTATTTAGGACATATAATGAGGAACGATAAATATAAATTTCTTCAAAAAATTATCAAAGCTAAAATTGAAGGAAGACGCGAAAGAGGAAGAAGAGAACTTTCCTGGCTGAAAAATATCCAAGAATGGACAGGATATCGTGATGAGCTAAATTTAATAAATGCTGCAAAAAATATACAACTTATGAATATCTGAAGTTTTATAAAATTACAAGATCTTATTTTATTTTTATTGTATGCATACATGTTATTTAGAACTGTATAATTGTATTTTGTATGATCGCTTACACATGAATAACGGACTTGCAAATAAAAGAAGAAAGAAGTGTATGTGGGTCATATAGTGCAAAAAAATCAATCTGTAGCTCTTTATGCAGATGACACTGCTATTATTTTGACCATTAATATTCAAGGACATCAGATTCCAAAAGTGGATGCCATCAAATATTTGGAAGTAATTTTTGATAAGAATCTATTGTTCAAACATCATGTTCTTCAAGCCTGTGGTAAAGCTTTAAAATGCGGAAGAGCTTTTATTATACTAAATGTGCATACTTCCAATAATGACGTAGGGCTATCAGGTGTGGTCGACGAGATGAGCAAAAACGTATAAAAACTTAAAAACGTATAAAAACTAGAAACGATAGTTGATCATCAACAGAAATCAAATCGTAGATACTATTCCAATTAACTCGTAGATAGTTCTCATTAAGAATTGTGAAATTAATATTTTTAAAATCGCGATAAGGATAGGTTTGATCGCTTTGATCGAGTAAGAAGTCATATGATGCAAAAACCAGATCATGTTTGGAGAAGCATGAGGCAGAAATTTGATCATAAAGTAATATTTTAGATGTTTCAACCACGAAAAATAATTCAGGGGATTACAAAACATTGTAGGCGAAAACGACGAAGATTTGCGTTTAACATGTAAAACGTCAAAGAAGGACTTTGGGTTATTAGCAAAGTTTGATCTTAAATTATCTAAATTCCTCATATAGCAATTATTATTCAGTAAATTATAGTCAGTCTGAGTGGTAGAATATTTAGCATAATCGAAAGTTGAACAGGATTTTGTGTATCGTTTAAAAAGGTGAGATTTTCTGTTTTTTAGCCTCAACAATTCTTTTGAATGCCAGGGACGACCAGTATGCACAAACTTCTGATGCGAAAGAGGAATGCATTTAGAAAGTTTGGCGGCTACATTTCATAAATTTCGTACAAAATATAATCAGAACATTGATCAAATTTCATCAACTGTGAAGCGAGAAATTGAAAAATTCTGGCAGATTGGATAAAATGGTGATACCACACACATTGTGTGAGACATTTTATTGTCGTGTTCACTCTCGTGTCGGATTTCCTTTTATGGGGTTATTTAAAGACGAAGATCAATTTCAACAAGCCTAAAACCACCCGAACATTGAAACAGGAAATTCAACGCTGCATCTACAAAATTCAGCTGCATTTATGAAAAATTCTTAATGAAGATCACGCCATAAGAATGCTTACGTGTCAGCAAAGCCGTGGTCGACATATTGCTCCATACATAAAGAAAGACTGTATTTTCTATTCAATTAAAATCTTACCTGTATTTTGGGACACCCTTTGTAATAAAAAAGAAACATACTTATTAATATAAATGTGACATTCCACTTTAAAGGGCATGCAACATTGAAACATAGAATAAACATTAGAAAGTAGTGAAAAACACTTCTGTATATGATAGTGAAAACCACTTCATGTATATGATTCGCAATTATTTAAACCAATATAATTACAAAGCTTTATTGTTGCTTTTGTTTAATTTTGTTTCAAAATTAAATATTAATATGAAAGAAAAATGTTTGAAAAACGTTAACTTACAAAAATTTTGTGCGATTTATTGGAAAATTGGCTACATAAATATTGTGGTCTTTGAAGTAAGATATTAACAATGAAAATTGATTTTAAGTTTCCAATGGTGCAAAAGTAAATATCTTAAAGAATGTATTAAAAATTCTTTTGTGCGATTCCTGCATTTCCTTCGGATGATTTCTGCAAAGTGCATATAGTATATGTATATATAACCAACACCAATGTAAGCTGTGTTGTGACAATAATTTATACTAAAGTCGTAAATATTCTACCGAATGTTAAAAGTTCAGAAAAAATGGGGTCTTCCAGGCAATATATGGAAGTATTTTTCAAACGTGTGCTTCATGATCGTTATTGGATAAAACAACACATTCTCGTGCAATAACAACTAAGCTGATGCCGCACGATCATCCGCAATACTTTCGGTTCTGCAATTGGGTTACGGAACGCTTTGAAGAAGATTAGCATTTTTATTGGAAAATCAAATTTTCTGACGAAGCTCATTTTCATCTCGATGGTTACTTCAACCAGAAAAATTATCGCATTTGGGGCACAGAAAATCCATACATGAATGTTGAAATACCAATGCACTCTGGTATGCGTTTTAACTCGGCGGTATCACTGGGCCATTTTTCTTCGAAGATTCGGAAGGCAAATAGGTTAAAGTGACCGGTAATCGGTACCGTGTAGTGATGCCTAAATATTTGTTGCACATCTTTAAAGATATGGATCTGCATAACATGTAGTTTCAACATGATGGCGCACCATACCACGTTATCAGTTTTTTAGGCGTTGTGCATTGTCCACTGCACAGCTGCGATTTGACCCCGTTTGGCGCTTTTTTCGTGGGGATTGAGGCACTGAAGGAACAAATTAGTGCAGTCATCGGTAAAATACAGGTCAATACTAACGAAAATGTACTGAAAAATTGGATTGATCGCATGGGCCAATTCAAGGAAGAAATTTAAGTGAAATAGTATTCCATGAAATAGTAAGCATAAGGATTGTACTTTCGAATTAGAAAACCCGAATAAAAAAAGATATGAGTTTTTCATTTATAGCAAAATTAAAATGCGAAACTTATATTTGCGATACCGATATAACCAATATTCTATTCACAAGATTAAATCATAGAAAAATAATTTGTGTTTAAAAAATGGTTACATTTTCTCTCAAACAATTTTAAGTTTTTATTCTTTTAATCAACCGTAGCACAGAATTTTAAAAGTTTCCACTATTTTGTCATCACTAAAAAATATTTTTTTTTGTTAATCTATATTTTTTATAAATCGTATTTTTTAACAAGCTTGCTATCTTTCAATAGAGAAGAGTGATTTCGCCAAAAAAAAAAAAACAAGTGAGAAAATTATAGTCGGTCTAGGTCGACTATACGATACCCTTACCATGCGTTTAGAGACACTAACTGGATATAGAAAAAAATAAGCAAAAAACAAATTTGAGTCGGATTTTTATTAATTTTTTTGGCTGCAGATATGAAAAAGTTTATATCGGATGCTATATCTATATGGGGACTAGGCCCAAAAATGGTCCGATCCTGACTATGTTTGGTAAAGTCTCTTGTATTTTGCAAAAATATATACAAACAAAATTTGAGAAGAATCAGTGCAATATTTTTGTTTTTTGATAGATTTAAGTGAAGATCGGGAAGCAGCTCTATATGGGGCCTACGACTAAGAGTTGTCCCATAGGGATCATTTTTAGACTACTCTTTCATGGATGTAATAAATGCATACAAACCCAATGTGACTTAGATTTATATGATAATTTGGATCTTATGGCAATTTAAGTCGATTTCATAGGGGTCCTTTGTATGGGGGCTAGGTCTGAACATGGACCGCTTTTCACCAATTTCAATAGCGTTCATTCTATGGCCGAGGAAAGCTTATATACCAAATTTCATCAAAATATATTTATATTTGCGACCTGCAGTTTGATTACAAGGTTTACATGGACACACAGACGGACGGACGGACGGACGGAAATCGTAAAATCGAATCATCTAGTGATTCTGACTCGATTTGTACTGATGTTTGTAACTGATCGATTTAAAATAATTTAGATTCAGCGATATCTATCCGTCCGTCTGTCCGTTTGTCCGTCTGCTATCTGTCGACTCAAGTTGCCCTAAGATCCAAATTATCATATAGATTTCGGTCGAATTTGGTTTGTGTATCTCTATTATACCCATTAATTTGTACTCTAAAACTAAGTCCCACAAGACTATTTTAAGTTCTAGCCCCCATATAAAGCTGCTTCTTGATCTGACATTTCATGTCAAGTGACCCAACTTTTAAAACCGATGTTTTCCGATTGCGATGAAATTTGCACAAAGGTTAGTCCTAATGGACAACAAGATCGGTTAAGAACTCACTGAGTTAGAGGGGGTCAAAATTTGACATTTTGGCCAAACAGGTGTTTTTTCTCATCCATGTAGCTTTGTACCTATTTTGCTTAGCAAAATTTGTCCCAACTAGTTTAGAGCTATTTCTTCAATCTTTCGGAAAAAATATTAAAAAAAATTTTAAATTTTTTTTGTAAAATCAAAAAATTTTTTGACTTTTTTTCAAAAAAAAAAAACGCCATTCTTTTGTTCAAAAGAAAGCTTAGGTTTTTTCTTTGAGAGCTTTTTAGTCGCTTAGTGGGATGCGAGTTGGATATCTATCAAAAAAATGTTTTGTAACTCAAGACAACGGTTTTTCAATTTTTAGCATATGCAGTATTTTGAATTTTTTCCTATTAGTTTGTAGGTGTTTCTAACAGCTTAGAAATAAAACGTATACTGAGAAACTAGACAAATTAACCTTTCCGGCGGTATGTAACATACCTAACTGAAATTTCATACCTTCGATGCTGTTATACCCGCAATATGTTAAACTCAGGAATAAATCACTTTTCTCAATAGAAATGTTTTTTTATTTATCTATTTATTTATTTATTTATTTATTTATTTATTTATTTAGGACCAAGGAAACATTGAGAACACTGAAGAGCAGATTCGATGCTGCGGTAACAATCGATGGCACCGCTCAATACCATGCTTTTATACCGCTTGTCAATGGAAGACCCAAGTTGAAAAAGTTTTCTGCCTCTACTCAATGCGATTTCTTTCCAAAGCCAAAAAAGACAACAGCAGCGAAATCAACAGCTGAACCTAGTAATGCCAAGAAATGATTGGCGGAAAAGCAGCAAATAAAGGCGATAAATAAGCTGGATGAAAGACTAGGTATTTAAAAATTTACAAAACTTAAATACTTTATCAGTTACAATAAATTAATTAAAACAATTAAGAAAATTATAGTCGGTCTAGACCGACTATACGATACCCTATACCGTGCGTTTAGAGACCCTATCTCTTAGGCCCAACTAATTGGATATAGAAAATAAGCATAAACCAAATTTGAGTGGCATTTTTATTAATTTTTTTTTGGCTGCAGATAGGAAAAAGTTCATATCGGATGCTATATCTATATGACTAGGTCCAAAAATGGACCGATCCTGACCATGGTTGGTAAAGTCTCTTGTATTTTGCAAAAGTATATACAAACAAAATTTGAGATGAATCGTTGCAATATTTTTGTTTTTTTATAGATTTAAGTGAAGATCGGGAAGCAGCTCTATATGGGGCCTATGACTAAGAGTTGTCCCATAGGGATCGTTTTTAGACTACTCATTAATGGATGTAATAAATGCATACAAACCCAATTTGACTAAGATCTATACGACAATTTGGATCTTATGGCAATTTATGTCGATTTCATAGGGGTCATTTGTATGGGGGCTAGGTGTGAACATGAACCGATTCTCACCAATTTCAACAGGGTTCATCCAATGGCCAATGGAAGCTTATATACCATATTTCATCAAAATATATTCATATTTGCGTCCTGAAGTTTGATTACAAAGTTTACGTGGACACACAGACGGACGGACGGACATCGTTTAATCGAATCAGTTAGTGATTCTGATTCGATCGGTATAATAAGGGATGGGTCAGGTCAAATATTTTTGGTAGTTACAAACAGCAGCACAAAGTCATTATACCCAAACCACATAGTGGTATAGTTATGTTATAAATTGATCTGATGGGATTAAGATTACATTTTATTAAACTACTAGATGTAACCCGGTGTGCTTCGCTACACCCCCTGCCCTCCCCCCCCCCCCCCCCCCACACGAATCGTTATGAGAGCGCTCACGCAAATTATTACTAATACAGAAATTCAGATATATCACATTTAATATTAAGTTTGTGTAGAGGTGCCACGCGCATTTGTCCAATCCCGGCCATTTTTTGTGTGACTACTCACGTTATTAATAGATGAACTGAAACAAATTCGATATTTAAAATTTACTTTGTATGTGAGGTGCCACGCCCTCTAAAAACATTTAAATAGATTACAGACTGTAGCACTCCCATATCCGCTGTAAGACCCTGTGAAAATTTCAGGAAGGTCGGATGAGCAGTTACGGAGATTACCTCCTACAAACAAACAAACACATATGACCTCTTTATTATGTTAGTATAGATTATTAGTATAGATTTTTCTATTTCAATGCTTGCTGATGCTGATATACAATGCCTTTTGTTTTTTCATTCGGTACAACAATTATCAGATTTTTGGGCGTTCCTGCCCTGGAGCAAGGTACATGTAGCTGCCCATGAGAAAAAGATGGATTATCAAAATTAGATCTGGCAACATTTAACTATTGGCCTTGAACTTGGAATATCATTTGGCAATTTTTCTTTTTAGCGATTTTTCATTTTGCCCAGTTTTGATTTTGAAGAATTTTTTGGGCGTTTTTTATTTTTCGCAATTTTCGGTTTTGGCGAATTTTTGATTTTAGCGATATATTTTCCACGACAAATCACATTGATGTCTAATGTACTTGTCAAAAGACTGTTGCTTTCGTAATACTTCATATTATTTATATAGGAGGTGCCACGCCCACTAATCCCATCCCGCCCAATTTTTATTGGACTACTCACATTAATGTCGAGGCTTTCTCTTTTATAGAACACCAGTTATATGATATTAGTTATCTACTTTACATGGGCGGTGCTACGCCCACTGCTACGATCACGCCCATTTTTATGTTCGACTAATCACACAAAGAACCTATGGGCTCATGCAAAGCAACAAAGCCCTCTCTTTTAGAGTACTCCAGATATATGACATTAAATAGTTACTTTGCATGGGGAGTGCCACGCCAATTTTTTGTCCGACTACTCATACTAAGATCTGTTGGTGTCGTGCAAAATGTTAAAGCTTCCCTTTTTAGTACACCAGTTATATGATATCACATATATACTTTGTACGGGCGGTGCCACTAATCAGATGAATAACATATGAGCTCACATATAGTCCGAAAACTCTCACTATAACAGTACTCCAGATATATGGCATTTTATATTTAATTTGTGTGGCAAGTGCCACGCCTCTTGGTCCGATGCTGCCCATTTTTTGTCCGACTACTCACATTAATAATAGGTGACACCCGACAAATTTGAAAAGCTCTCTCTATCACAGTACTCGAGATATATAATATTGAATTATTACTTGTATGGGAGGTACCACGCCCACTTGTCCGATCCCGCCCATTTTCGGCATAGCTACTAATATTAACAATAGGTGACCTCACACAAATTTGTAAAGCTCTCCCTATCATAATATTCAATATATTTAAATGATATTAAAAATTTACTTTGTGTGGGACGTGCCACGCCCACTAAAAATAAAAAGTTATAGTCTATAGACTTCCCATATCCGCAGTAAGACTCTGTGAAAATTTCAGGAATATCAGATGGGTAGTTACGGAGATTACCTCCTACAAACAGACAAACAAACAAACAAAGATTATTTTTTTTTATTTTTATTATTATTATTATTATGTATTAATTAAATTTATATTACAAATACATAAAAACAAATAATTTTTCAACATTTCTGTGGAAAAAAAATTGATTCTTTTTCTGAGGTTAACATATTGCGGGTATAACAGCATCGAAGGTATGAAATTTTAGTTGGCTATGTTACACACCGTCGGAAAGGTTAATTTGTCTTGTTTCTCAGTATACGTTTTATTTTTAAGATTTTAGAAACACTTACACACTAATAGGAAAAAATTCTCGAGTTACAAGACATTTTTTTGGATAAATATCCCACTCGCAACCCAAGCGACCAAAAAGCTCATAAAAAAGGACATAAGCTTTCTTTTGAGCAAAAAAAGTGCGTTTTTTGAAAAAAAAAAAAGTCAAAAAAATTTTTGATTTTGCAAAAAAAAGTAAAAAAAAAATTTTTTTTAATTTTTTTCCTAAAAGATTGAAGAAATAGCTATCTAAACTATTTGGAACAAATTTTGCTAAGAACAATAGGTAAAAAGTTACATGGATGAGAGAAAACACATGTTTGCCCCAAATATCAAATTTTGACCCACTCTAACTCCGAGAGTTCTTGACCGATTTTGTTGAAAAATTGTGTCTAAAGTATTAGATAGTACTAAATTGGTGCATCATCCCGATCGGAAGACGTTGGTTTTAAAAGTTGGGTCAGTTGACATGAATCGTCCCATACATATTGCAGATATTTTTCTGAAATTTGGTTTGTATATGTTTTAGAGATCCAAATATGGTTCTGATCGGTCCATTTTATTAACTAGTTCCCATATAAAAATAGCAACCGATATGAACTTCTTCACATCGGCTGGAAACAAATTTATAAAAAATAAGTCCCAAATTCACTTTACAGTCATTTATTTTTTTCTTTATTTTAACCTAGACCCTTTTGCTAAAATAATGATATAGAGTCTCATATGGTCAGCCAAGACCGACTCTAATTTTCAAACTTGTTTATTGTGGCAAATTCTTTTCTTACCAATCTCAGATAGTCATCAATAACTTATTTACAACATTTCCTATTTCAATTTAAGCAAATCGCGTTCTTAAAATTATAATGCTTAAATACTTTCTTAGAAACTACTCGTATTTGTACATTTTGAAAAAGTTATTAAAATATTTTCTGTCATACATTAAATAGAATTGTTTCATTTGAAATACACTTTTCTCTATAGAAAATAATATTGCCGTATATCTTTCCATCTAACCCATTGAATATATCAACAAGAAACTAAGCTCGATGACTAATATATATTTAGTTTGTTGTACTTATTTTCAATTGTCACGCAAAGCATTATTACCAAAGGCAATATCAAACTTCAACCAAACAAATGCCTTTAGAGAATGGTCTTTTTTTTGTCATTTCTTTTATTTTTGTTTCGCTATAAATGTTTCCCCAGTGATGTAGAGTGGAAGCATACTAAAACTTAAAATACAACAATGGCAATGTAAATTATCAAGTGGCTTGGCAGCAGGCTAAAAGTTATATAGGTAAAAGAGATATAAGTAGAAACAAATGGAATTTATAAGTAAGTTGAAAATGTTCAAGTACAAATGTATATGTTAGGTTATGAAAAGGGTCCTGTGTTTGGAGGTAACAACAAATAAAGTGTATTTTAATTGCAGATACAAGGGATCATTGATATCATTGGTATGCGATGTAGAAAAAGGAAATGCTGTGAGCAAATTTTCATTAGGATATGAAAGTAATATTTAAATTAAAGTAGTTCATGTAATAAAATATATTTTTGATTATGAGATTAAATTACAACGGTAAACAGTTAATAAGTACTTTCATGCCTTTAACACAAGTGTGCACAGAGAGTTCGTCATTCCGTTTGTAATAATGAATATGATTCAAGGACATCTTGAGCAGGTTGTTATTTGAGATTATCAAAATTAATTCATTTTATAAATTAATTCATTTTTGAAAAAATATGATTTTTCTTTGTTGATCTTGTTATTGTTGTTATTATAGATATTGTGATTTGTGTGTCAAAGCTGTAATTGATTTTGTTGTTATGGTCGTTGTGTTGGTAGCATTTGCTTAATGAGTGTGTATGTATCGTTATGCTCCGCGAGTCATATTAGTTTAGGCTGGTATGTCTCAATTTTTTAATGTTGTTCCCAAATAAATACAAACTATCGCCAATATGAATGAAATGTAATAAAAATAATAAAAAATTTTTCTTAAAAAAGTAGGGAAAGTGGTTGGTTGCCGGCACTGGTCGGTTGTCGGCACTCCACCTTAGCTTTTCACAGAAAGATCATATGGTCATTCTGACAAATGTCAAATGTGCGTTTTATTACCATGTTCTTACTGCACGTTCTTACTTTTTAAAATTAAAATTTTTTTAACGAGTGAAATTGAACTTTGAAATATTATATTGGTGATTTTCTTAGTGTTTTAAAATTAGGTAAATCGATCGAAAAGATAATTGCATTGAAGATTAGTGAAACAAATTCGGTCTAATTTGTGATTCAACAATAAACGTCACGAACGTGTTCGCAATCAAATTTTTTTCCACTTTTCAAAATGGCTGCTAAAATCGGTTGTCGGCACCAAGACATGGTCGGTTGTCGGCACCCCTTTTTTTGTGACAAATTGTGAAATTTCACCAGGGATCAAAGTTGTTCGAATTTAAAACATTACATTTTTTACGTAATATTTTACATGAAAAAAATTCAATTTTTTACGCGCTGAATTATTTCCTTTTTTTAGGTAAAAAATGTAATTAATGTAAAAAATTCCTAGCCTTTTTTAAACATAATTAGTGATAGATTTTATGATTAAAGCAATTTTTCTTTTCCCTATATTGAGGCAGTAAATAATTGCTCTTAACCTGATATGATGCGCTCGTAAAATTAACGAATATTTGAGAAATACATATAATCGAAGAAAACTATTTTTGTTTCTTTTTTTATCATTTACGCTTTTTATTTGTAAATAAAAAATTTAAGTAATTTATAATAAATTCGAACGAAAATTACTGTTCACATGAATTTGAAGAAATGTTTAAAAAAAAAAATTCTATTGTATACATGAAGCTTTACGAATTTAATTTTTAATCATAGTCATCATCGTAGATGTTATTATTGTTTAACGAAAAGTATGCATGAACTGAGAGAACTATGAACCTGCCCCCAATTGGAGAACGAACCATCTCTCGATTTGCGCCGCCCAAAAATATCACTTTTTGTAATATCTTTATCGTAAAGAGTGGAAAATATACCAGATTTGTTTTTAAAATTGCACCAATCTTCTAAACCATCACCATTTAAGTTTTCGAGGAGGAATTGTTTATCATGTCAATGTGATTTACTTTTAATACGCAATTATTATAAAATGGATGCAAGTAATATGCAGTTAAAGCATACTTAGTTAGAGCCATTTTGCACCTTTTCTCGAATTTTTCCAAACAGCTTAAGGGAATGTTTATGGTTTCAAATTTGAGCCAAGGACGCGCAGCATCTGCAATGGAAGCTTCCTTTTTCTGGCATACGTTAATAATTTCGCAAATGGGATCAAATAAATTTTTTTCTTTGTTTACATTTGCAATAAATTCATCATCAAATACCAGTTTAGATACAGAGAATTTAACCTCTCTGGGTTGTTCGTTTATAATAATTTGTTTCGTATGGTGCAAATTCGAGAGAAGGCTTTGGCAAGCGTCACGGTTAGAACACCAGCGGGTTTCACAAGCTAGCTACATACGCCTGCCACCCAAGTCCAAAATATATTTTTCTAAATCGCTATTTTTAAATTCTTTTAAAATTTAATTGACGTCCTCCATGATACTTTTATTTGTCACATCTTTTGCTAGTAAATTTGCTATGTGACTGTTGCAGGTGTTATGCCAAAGAACATCTTTTTTCCCATGCGTACCATAGGACGTGCATTGTTTGACACTACGGCGTATACATTGGTGTCATATAATGTTTTGGCTATATCGATAGATTCAGTTACAATACTGCACAGTTTATCCGCTGTCTCTGATTCTCCAGTGCAATCCCAGGCGTTGACAAAACACCCAATGGATTCACTGAAAGAAGTAGTGTTGTGAATCATGCATACTACCGTTTTGCCATTACTGGATGTATTTTTCCATCCATCGATTAATAAAACTGAATTCTTGGTAAAATAGATCGTGACTGCTCTGGACAGTCTTCATATACTTCATTTAAGAGCCGGTTAGTCAACGTTTTCCTGTTTGGAATATTTTTCACATAAGCCGGGCGGAGTGTATTTACCATTTCACGAAAATGCGTGGACCCAATTTTGTGAAGTGGTATGTTGTCTCCAAAAAAAAAATTCGCAATGGAAGCATCAACTTTGGCAATTTCAGCTCAAGATATGGTATCAACGAATTGTTTCATATTATTTGGTTTTTTCTCTTTTTCTTTTCTAAGAATGTAAATAACGTGGATTGATTTGGCGATGACGGTGTAGCTGGTGGATTTGAATTTAAGTAAGATGATGATGAAACCAAACCCAATGATGATTTTGATAGCAATGACGATGATGAACCTGAAACCATAGACGATTTTGATAGCAAAGATGATGACGACGATTGCAAAAAGTTTGTTGGATCTTGTAAGTTCAGCGAATGTAAACTATTTGCCGCT
Source organism: Cordilura impudica (assembly GCA_963682025.1). Taxonomy (NCBI): domain Eukaryota; kingdom Metazoa; phylum Arthropoda; class Insecta; order Diptera; family Scathophagidae; genus Cordilura; species Cordilura impudica. The sequence goes on from OY821517.1 coordinate 136,368,806, forward strand.
TTCAAAGGCGTAGACTGAAAATTTTCTACCTAAAATGAATGTAAAAATGTTTTATCCACGTTTTCAAATTATTAAAAATATTTACAAATATTTGATCGTCGCAATTGTCTTGAATGCAGATAATATCTGTAATAATAATATCATATCCTCTTCCGAAATATGTGAGATATCCATTGTAGAATCAACTACATCATGTCACTTTTTTCTATAAAGAAAAACACATGGTCATGAACGCGGCCATTAAAATTCAACTACAGAAAAACTTACCGATGGGCAATTAAACGTGAACGAGCGGTATTGTGCAAAGTCTTTTTACAAACATTACAAAATGCATAGTTCTTTTTATTTTTATCTTTTAAAACATCAAAATTTAATCAGAAAAACTAGTAGTTTGCGGTCTGCCTGCCATTTTTACATTAAGTGGCAAATGTCAGTGCTGCCATATAAAAAAAAAGAAAAATAAGTGCTTCTGTGCCTTTATTTTAATTGTTTCATTTCATTTCAGTGTTCCTATGTAAAAAAAAAAGTTTAAAGGGTTTCATTTTACTCATATTTAGTGTTGCGATTTTTTTTTTTATATTTATTACATTATTTGGAATTTTTACGTATTTTTTACATTTTATACGCATTTTTTACATTTTTTACGGTAAAAACGTAAAAAATAATTTTTTACATGAATTTTCACAACTCTGCCAGGGATGTAAACGTAATTAATTTCAGTGTTTTTTTAAAGAAGATTGATTGTGATGCCATGATTAAAGCATTCAAGCGATTTTTGGTGGAAAAGCTGCCAACAAAATCGACTTCTGCAGCGTACTCGATCTTGATGACGATTAATGTGAAAAGTGCCACTGATTGTCTTTAACCCTCTACCGCATCCAAAGCCAAATATGGTGTTTAACTTTTATTGCATTCTATTTTTATAAAAACGGGACTTAATCAGAAGAGAATAATATTCTTCATTCTCTTTGATTTGTTTACTACTGAAATGTAATGCTAAATATTTTTAAAGTGTGTTTTAGCAAATGTTTCCGTTAGTTTTTCCCAAGTGCTTCAAGTGCGAGAACAAAAGTAAATTTTGGAGAAATTTATGTACAATTTACATAAAATAAAATCACAAATATATGATAAAAAAATATTTTCGTATAGAAAGTGAAGTTCTTTTTGAAATAAAAATATAATATATCTGGAAAGTAAGTCTTATATATATAATTTTTTGTAAAAATTGATGAAGCCATATATGGCCTTACATGCACTCTTAGTAAAAATTAACCTACATACCTACATATGCGCGGCTTATTTTTTTCCCATAAAAACCAATGCAAATGTTCTAGAAATGGATGTACGATCATTTCATGGTAATTTAAAATATGCAAATGAAATTACTAATTGTCATCAAAGTGATGATGACCATATATCTGATACTGACGAAGATAATTTTAAAAGTCAACCGCGTGGTCAGGATCATATTTATATACCGGAGACTGATGACACCGATTACTCAGATGATTCTGATAGACCTTCTACGTCCAATGAAAAATCTACTATAAACCAAGAGCTCCAATTTGGAAAGAATGTAGTCTGCCCACTTATTGGAGTGAATTGTTTTGTTTTATTTTCACCGATGATTTGATAAACTTCATTGTAGATCCATCGAATTTAGTCGCATTACAAATTGATATAAATAAACCTGCTAATATTACTCGGAACGAAATGGATCAGTTTATAGGTGAGTTCAACTAAAAATGGTTGAAAAAATATTTAATAACAGTCATTTACATGTGTTTATTAAAGCTACTATCATCCAGACATTATTGGAATACATTTATTGGCCAAGAATTTGTACGCAGCACAATGACATGTAACAGATGGGAGACCATCAAACGATTTTTACACTTCAACAATAATGAAAATATAAGATCACCATGTGTACCCGGGTTTGATAAGCTCTTCAAGATTTGACCATTGTTGGAAAATATTCGTAAACGATTGTTGCCCAAAGAAGAACATTTAGTGGTTGATGAACAAATAATTCCCACAAAGTGCCGACATCACCTCAAACAGTATAATCCATCTAAGCCGCACAAATAGGGATTTAAAAATTTTGTCTTGAGTGGAGTTTCAGGTTTCAGTTATGATTTTGACATATTTGCCGAAGCTCAAAGTGATACATTTCCCGATGGTGCACCTAATATTGCAGTAAGTGAAAACGTTGTAACAAGATTAGCAACTACAATACCAAAAGAACAAAACTATAAAATATTTTTTGATAATTCGTTTAACAGTCCGAAGCTTCAAGTGTACCTCATGAAAAATGGTTTATTGCCTTTAGGTACAGTAAGGCTAAATCGTGTAATGAACTGCAAGGTGCCAATCGAAAAGGAAATGAAAAAGTTGGGCCGGGGAAGCATGGTCCAAAAAGTAGTTGTTTGACTTCAAATTTGCAATAGCTGAACATCTTTGTAAGGTTGGTAAATTAAAAAAACGAGGACGGCCAGTCTCTACAGCATCAAACTCTCCAACAACTAGAGAAAATACACCCACTTGTAGTAAAAGAAGAAAACGACAGGAGTAGGACATTTCCCTAAATGGATGGAAAACCGACAACTTTGCCAAAATGATTGCTCTTTTCGTTTATACCCTTTTGCGAAAAACGCAACGTGTTCTTGTGTTGACAATGACAAAAGAAACTGCTTTAGAAGTTTCCACACTGAATAAATTATTTTCTTTTTCAAACAACTGTAAATGCATATAAGGCCATATATGGCTCCATTTTTTTTTTCTTCCAAATTTTCCAGTGAAATTTTAAATTTTTGTTAAATATGTATTAAATTGTCCTTAATAAACATATATTTACGGTGTTTTATTCTTTTTCTTTATTTAAAACATGTTCATGCAGTAGAGGGTTAAAATAAATAAATTTCCTTTTTTTATTTAAATACTGGTAGTTTTCATTCATATTCTTCCATTTTCAGTGGATTTTCTTAGGGTTCCCACAACCGTCCATATTTTTGTAAATGTTAAAAAAAAAAACATTTCACTAAACTGTTAGTAAACATTTTCCAATGGACAGAATTAACTCAAATAAACTCAATGTCTCATGTGTCCATATATTGTGCAATTGTACAAAAGTTATGAAGCAAAAACAAAAGGGTGCCTGCAACCGACCACTTCCCCCAACCTATTAATTAATACAAAAATGAAATAATTCATAGATTTTCATAAATAATCAAAATTAATATTTTATAATTTTTTTGCAACACTGTAAGGAGTTTTTCGCTTGGGAACTTTAAAACTAAACTTATACAAGTTTTTTCATTTGAAAACGTTTCCAATTTTTCTGATCTAAAACTGTTTTTGTATAAAATTTACAATGTTTTGATGAATTCAAGATATTTGTTTAGTAGACCAACTCTCAGATTAGAGACTTTAAGCATTTGAAATATATATATAAATATATATTTTCTACCAAATACGTTTAAGGGGGCGTAAGGTTCTAAAACTTCTTTTTGGCATCTTTTTATATATATTTTTAAAATCGATTTTCCCGCAAATAACTTTTCTGAAGTCCGTGAACATCATAGTTCAAAATGTTTTTAAATTTTATACATTTTAAAGGGGGCTTATTTAATACTTTTCCTATAAAATCACCTGAAATTTAACAAAGATTCAGACAAGTTAGTAAAAAAAATGCCCGTATATTTAAAAAAAAAAAAGTCAGACAATCCTCCGTGGAACTTAAGAGAGGAACTTAAGAGGAAGGATACATCCCTGCATTTACACCTTAAAGGAAATGAACTTCCGTATAGCAATAGTATTTCATTAACAAAGTGGAAAAGCTCAGGGATTATTTTTTCTTTTACAAAAGTCAGTTCCTTATGAGGATAAGATAACACTGGTATACAAATTTAAACAAAAATGCAGAAACGAAGCATGTTTTTTAACTAATCTGGGTGTGCTGAATTCGAATCTGGCATAAAAACTGGGCTATCACGTCTTGCTCATTTTTTATCGCATGCTGGCAATATTGTAAAACAGTCATTACTGACACTACAATTCCACAATTATTAATTTGACGGAAGCCCACATTCATTCTAAATCTTCATAATAGTAGCGTTTAAGCATGTCAGGGAGATCGTGTGTTACTGATTCAAGCTATTTGTGCTTTGAATCATTAAAATATGCATATTTACATTATTTTGGTTTTGCTGTCAGAAACTTGGACAAACCGTGGACACCGACATTGTTTTGCGATAGCTGCAGAGTTTTTTCGTTGCAAAAATCATATCTTTTGAACCGAATAACATAATTGAACAGTTTAAACAGCATATGATAGATAACTGTTCAGCCTATGAAATGAGCGTGTGGAAAGGGTGCTACGCTTTGTAGGGGCCTACTTATGCGTTATCAAAGTTAAAATTTGTAGAAAAATCAATTTTATGGTAACTAGAAAAAATTATTTTTACATTTTTAGATTGTTTTAATTTTTTTTCTTTAGGGTTTTATGTTTTAAATTATTACCCAACAAATTAAAAAAAAATTACTTCTTTTTCAAAATTTATTTTTTCAATTTTCTGTAAAATATTCATCACAATTCGTAAGAGACGGTATATCTAAAAGACTAATCATTTCTAAACTATAATTACTTTCTAACTCTATTCGTGACTTCACATGCCGCAGGGAAGAAATAAGTGGATCGGAAGATGCTGCCAACATGTTGAAGAGGTCCTCATTTTGCCTTACCCTTGATGCTTTGAATGTGTTCTGCAATCTATATTTTTATAAAATTTGTTAAGAGACTCCTGTGCTTCTTCAGAAAGCTCTCCAATTGGCAAAGACTGGTACTCAATTATATCTTTGCCATGCGCCAATATTTTATGGACGGTCGGGGTCAACTTCTTCCGTGGATACATTTCTGCTAAAACAGATGCAGTTTTCGATGCATATTCTCCATATCTTGTAGAATTGGCATTTTCTTTGCAGTTTAAAATATTCAAGATCGTTCCCAATCTTTTCACGATTTGATTGTCAATTCCAGTGATTCTAGTTACTGCCTCATCATTTTCAAAAAATCTCCTAGAAGTGTTTCCATCGTTTGAGTTACCGTATCCGTGCTTGGGACAGTCTAATTTTAGTCCAACTTGTTTAAAAAAAGCATCCTGTATTTGCTTCTTTCTGATCTTTTCCTTATCCTTTATTGATGTATTTTCATCGAAGATTTCCTCCTCTTGTGGTAGGGTATACGCCAGTTTTAGCAAGAACTCCATACACCTTATCCTTGCGTGCAATGGTGACATTCCATATTCGTAATTCTCCTCGTTTATCGTTTAAATTACCAAAGTTCTTCTGACTCTTTTTGCAAATCGGGCATGACAATGTTGAGGTTGTTCCTGTCAGTTCGTTTACGACTTTTCCGTCAACCATGGTCAGGTGGAACTCGTAATTGCATTCAATATATTTTCCTTCTCCAACTTGCAGCTTTGTAGGCTTAATCTTGCTTATTTGTTCTTCAATGTCCTTCACCGTGGTCCTTATGAGTTCTGGCGATTCCCTTGCAAACTGAAACATTATTGGTCGGCAATAATGCACTGATGACGCACGTGGATTTTTCCAGTGTAGGGAAACATCAGATTTTAGCCGCAAAGAATAACAGATGCCATTAACATATTTCCGTCCGATATTGTAGCGTCATCGGAAGATATCCTTTGCTTATAATCGCTTTGTCCGGATGATCCAACGCAGCCCCATTTGCTGATCAATGTTAGTTTCTTAGGAAGAATTTTCACCTCATTTTCAGGAAGACTCTCCAACAACCATTTTGCTGTATGGCCCATGAGATCCTGCAGATTGGCTTTCACAGAGACTTCCGTAAACTCCGTATGTGGTGGTCGTGAATTTATTTTGGCTTGCGTAATATGCTTGTATCCTGGTAAAACGTCAGCCCCGTGTCGCATCAAGGATGCCCGTAGTATATCATATTTTTCTTTGGAAAGTTCTAAGTCCATAAACAAGGCCAAGGCTTCTTCCGAACCATACTTTTTAATGTGTGCGTTTGTGGGCGTGGGAATGCTTTCCTTAATCCTTTTTAGTAGCAGTGGGCTTGCATCAGCAGCAGATTTTGTAATCTGCGACCTAACTCTTTCACTATCCTTTGTATATTTAATAGACAGCGCGTCCGATAAATGCTTCGTGGCCAAGTCATTGGTGGCATCGGCAAGTTTCCTCTTTCTTGTGAAAATTGAACACTCCTCAATACTTTTTTTTGGCCTTCATTTTGCTCTTCTGGTTGATGTGGTGGGTTTATCTACTGCCAATATATGCAGGATGGTGTCTTCATTAAGCCAGTCCTCGTATTTGGAGCATGAAGTTTCATTTGTCTATGGGATAGTCGCGCTACATGTCATCATTACGTCAGAACAGAGTGGCCAAAAAGAATTGAGTATTCACCAGGGAAACAAAACATTTCAAATTAACCATTAATTGATCCAAATGACATTCTTCTTCTGCCGCTGCACATAAAATTGGGCCGTTTTAAGAAATTTGGCAGGGCTCTGGACAAAGATGGTGCAGCATTTAAATATTTGTTAGTGGTTTTTTCCGAAAGTTTCATAAGCTAAAATCAAAGAAGGCATACCTGTTGGCTCTCAGATCAGGAAGCTATTGAATGATAACAATTTTTCACAATTTTTATTGGAGAAAGAATATGCAGCCCGGAAATCTTTTAAGAAGATCGTGGATAATTTTCTTGGAAAAAATAAGAGTGAATACTACAGACAAATTGTTGCTGAATTATTGAAAAATTATTGCATTAGATTAGTGAGCGACGAACAAGGGGAGCGTGCTTACTTATATTTAATGAAAATTGAAAGAAATAATCAAGGATTTTGGGACAATAGCATGGTGGGAGACTATTGCTGGACTCTAATACGTGAAACCGAACGAACAACCGAACGCCATTCACTTTTGAAAATTCGCCGATTTTTAAATAAACTAATGATTTTTTACTAGAAGATTCCAGTGCTCGAAATTCGAGTGCAATTTCTAAGCAACTTTATTACTCAACTTAACCAATTCACAAACCAACACTTTTTTGGTTTATTATTATTTTGAATGAAGAAAACAAAGTCATTAACAAACACATTAACAAATTTAATGAACACACACATAGCATATGTATAATTTTACGGGTATGTATGTGTTAGTAGCAACTTTAATTTACTCAAAATAAAGGAAAAAATTTAAAAATCTGTAAATCTGGTGAATAGCTAAAAAGAAATACCTTTCAATGAATATAAGTTAGGTCAAAATTGGGATAAAACGGTAGAACAAAACATCGGTAATAAAAAATCGCCTAGCTTATTAATATTATAGATGTAAAAAACGAATAAAATATTTTTGTATCTCGAAAACCTGACGTGATAGAGAAAACCCAATTACAGATTCGAATTCAGCCCACCAAATTACCCTAAGAAAGATATTTGGTTGCTCCAGTCCAAAACCTTGTTGGCTAGTGTAATTGATCTCAAAAATACTCATGTGTATGTTTCAAAGAATTGTTTGCAGATGTAAAAGCGCTTTATTTGGACGTAGTTTTGGTGTCTTTAAACTATACCAAATGCTAAAAAACAGCAGTCGAAGTAGTAGAAAATTTCTTTTTGGAACTGTTTGAACATAATTGTATTAGGAAACAATGTAAATAAGAAATAAAAATAAAAAATAAATTGAAATTGAATTTAAAACAAGTTCTTCGGATAGGAAATAAATTTTTTTTTAACATAATTATCTTGACTAGCAGATTCCAGAGCTTGAAATTCGAGTGCAATTTCTAGGCAGCTTTAATTTTCAACTTAGTCAATTCACAAACCAACACTGTTATGGTTTATTATTATTGTGAATGAAGATAAAAAACTCATTAACAAATTTAATAAAACACATTTAGGATATGTATAATTTTATGTATGTGTTAGTAGCAACTTTAAATGCAATTTACTCATAACAAAGGAAAAAATTTAAAAATCTGTAAATCCGCAAAACGGCTAAAAAGAAATACCTTTCAAATAATATGTGTTTGGTCAAAATCGGGATAACACGGTAGAAGAAAACATCGGTCACAAGAAATCGCCTAGCCTATTTATATTATAGATTTGTGATGCATTTCTTCCAAAGGCACTTCGTGGTAGTGTAATAGCATGATTTGTCAAAATAGCCCTCGAATACCGGTATGACTTTTTCATTAGTGTTAAATCATTTCCTCTGTGGCACTGTACTTAACACTAGTTTAGGTTGGTACTACTGAATTTGTACGTCAGGCCACGGTTTTTTTAACCCGTGTAGCACAGCTTTTGTTAATATTACATTGCCATAGTTTTTTTTTTTTTTTTTTCAAGAAAAGAGTTATTTTAATTTTACCGGTCTCAATTCCTTATGACAAAACGTCAATTTGTTTTTTTTTTTTTTTCCTTTTTTTCAAAAAGCAAACAACATTTCAATATTTGATTAAGCCTACAGTAAAACAGACATAAAACCAACATAAAAAACATACAAATAAATGTTCGAAAACAACAATAATACCTTAAATCTAAGATAAAGACATGGGAAAAATGTAATAAGAAAGCAAATAAAAACTTCAAAGGTTTTTGTGTATGGAGCAAAATGAAAATTCTCCTAAAACAAAGCTAAATGTTTTACTTTTGAATTTTTTTTATATATAGAGTTTAACCCTTAGCTGAAATTAAAAAAAGGCCTACATAATATAGAGGCACTTAATTTCATGCAAAATTTTTAAACATGAAAAATATGAACTAAGCATTTTGTAGTCACTTTTAAAAATATCAAGTTCTGAGTTTAAACTCCCATATCCAGTAGTTTTTTTTTTTTCTAAATATTTATAATTTTCTTTTCCAAGCGGCTGTGGTAAAAAAGAAGAAAGCATAATTTCTCGTTAAACACTCAACATCCTGTACCACAAGAATTTCCAACTTCAGCAGCCGCGCACAGTTCACAAAATTTATTGTCACCTTATGAAACTATTCGTACTTCAAGAAAGACATGAAGAAGAACATTACTTTACTGATGCCACTCTAAGTAAATAACATAGAATAAAAAAAATAAAGCGCTTTATAGTTCAACTATAGCATAACAGTATATTTATAGTTAGGGATTTTATAGCTACGGGCTAACTAGGTACATATGTATATATATTTATTTACATATGTATATTGTTTGTTATATTTGTTGGAATAGTATTCAGCTTCAACTGAATGCCAAAAAATGTATAGAAAAATATCATAAAGAAAAAATGAGCAGATATGAGCCAAACAAAATAAACTAACTAAACTTTCGAGAAGTGCCAGCCAGCCAGCCAAATAGCTAACAATCCAACCAACTCTTCAGTCATCATCCAATTCAAGTACACTATATACAAAATGATTGTACTAGACAAGAATATATATATAGAGTGCAAAGGTGACTTAGTTGAGTACCATACAGCACTTGGCAAATTTCTTGGCGTTCAAGTAAAATCACTGATTCTTTGGTTCGAAAAGTAAAACTTTGCGGGATATTTAGCAACATTTCAACATATCTTCAATATAAGTAAAGATATGGAAAAAATCTTAACACACCTTTTCTGTTAACTTTTTTAGCAAACATTATTTGAATTATTTGTTATTTATCAAGTTATCTTTGAAAAATTGGTCTGTTGTTATGCTAAATGACAACCTTGTTTAGTTAAATTCAAATGTTAGTTTAATTCAAATGAGCGATGAAAATCATTCAATATTTTCAATAAAATCCAACCTGGTCCTACAAAAAGTTGGCCAATGAATAAAAGATCTGCCGCCAAACTATTTCGAACGTTAAAGGAAAGAACTTCACCATTGAGAGGAAACATGATTCGTGAAAAAAAAGTCAACATGAATATAGACACCAAATTAAAAAGAGCTCCAAACACATCCGATAGAAAACAAATCCGATTAGCTCATAGCTTGGACTATTTCTGTGGTTTTCTAGAATAACCGCGTATGTCATAAAATCAAAATGTTCAGGGGAGCTAAAAAACGTTATATTTAAAATTATGGGCTCGATATAAAGTTTTTAGAGCTTTTTATTTAATAGTAATGTGGATATGGGCAGTAAATACTTTATATAAAATTTTGAGTCAAAAATATTCAGAGGAAAAGATCCTAGAGAAGGACGAAAAAACAAATAGATAAATAAAACTTGCAGATAAAACAACTTATGTCGACAAACATCGTTTTCTTTGAAAAAGAAAACTACCAATGCAACCACCCATGTAGACATAAGTTGTTGTTGCTTGAAATATGGATTTCTTTGTTCGTCCACAAAAAGTTAACGGGACTTAGGATGAGAATATAACAGCGTATCAAAAATAATAGTGACAAAAAATAACAGAAATAAACACACAAGTTTTTATAAGTGGTTATAAACTGAAAAATAATTCAAAATTATTTTGCATTTTTTTTTTCATTAATAACAACGCATGCCGCTATGTGTCGTTTTCTGAGAAAATAATTTGTTAGCGAACAAACGTAGGTTGACAAACGTCGATAGTGCTGCAAATTAATTTAATAAACATATAAGTTACGTCGTTATTTAAAGAAAAAACTCAAAAATGGTCAATATCTTTTTTAAAAAAATTTAACAAAGAGCGGTAAAAATTAATGTATTTGGCATCGTTAACTCAAAACTGACGAAAATGGACATACGTGGTTATTCCAGAAAACCACAGATTTAGTGCGAAAAGTTAAAGACAATGCAGGTTTGAAAACACACAGAGCGCTGTAAAAAATTTAAGAGTGTAAAACTTTTCACTTCAATTGAAATCATGATTCATAAATAAATACTTCTGCGGCATAATCAATGATAAAACGTATATACAGGCAGATTTTTGGCAGCTTCCGTGTCAAATTTTTATGTGCCTAATGCTTGGGGATATGTTGACGATCAGTTTAAGACTCAAAAACAGATGAAATTTCCACAAAAAAAGTTCCTGGTATGGCGCGAAATACGCAGATGCCGGAAAAAATCCTAGTTATTTGTTTGTAACGTACCGAAAATTATATTAAATACCGAAATTTATATTAAGGAGTGCTTGCAAAAGAGACTTCTTACTTTCATAAGCCAACAAAAAGTGCCACATATTTTTGGCTCGATGTGGTATCCTGTCACGGCAAGAGTGGTACAAGAACAGAAACGTGGATTTTGTACCAAGAGAGGCAAACCCCAAAACTGTCCGGAGCTTAGGCCGGTGTAGAGATATTGGGCTCTTCTCAAAAGGTAGTTTCAGAACACAAAAAGATTTCCCAAAAGGTGGACAATTTTAAGCGGCGATGGACTACCTGCTTCAAAAAAGTTTCAGAAGCAACCTTTAAGTCCCAAATAGAAAAACTTCTGGAAAATGTACACTTATCTTATATAAATGTACAAGTTATCTTTTCTGTAAGCTGTAATATAATTTCAATTAATTAAAAAAAGCAAAAACTTCCATAATATTACACTTAATATAGGTAAGATTTTTGGCTCTCACCTCTTATCGTAGTTCTATAACTTGAAGGCTGCAGAATGATGGATATATCAACAGCTGTTTTTACAGTTCATCCATTACGTATTATTAAAACAAAATTTAAATTGTACCACTCGGCCGCACAGTGGACCATTTCAAGAGAAGGCTGTAATATTGATATGCGTTTTTTTTTTTTTTGGTAGGTGGGACTTTGGCCTTTAATTTTCGCTACAAAACGTAAATATCGACAGATAATAAAAAAAAAAGTTATGGAGGGTTTCAAATACATTTTCATTTTTAGTTGAATTTTAGTACAAAAGTGAAGTTTTAGAAGGTTAAAAAGGTTTTTTTTTAATAATGTCTTAATTTTTCAGTAAATTTTACAACTAATACCTTTTAAAAAATTTCTTAAGTTACATATTGTCAGAAAATGCCTAACTTTGGCGCCCGTAAACTTTTTAGTCCTAATGTTCACAAGGGCCAAAGGTTGGTTTTTTTTTAAGAGACCGAGTTAAAATATAATTTATTAAGCATGGAACGTAAAAGTTATCTGATATTGGTTCAAGATAGAGAAGTTTCAATGAAAAAGTCGTATGTTTTTACTTTAGTTAAAAAATTGTTTATTGTCTCTTTAAACTCTTTCTTTTAACTCATACTCTCTGTCTGTGTGTCTGTCTCTCTGTCGTGGATTAACCCTATTCCTCCTTATCCAATTGATCTGAAACTTGGCCCATTGTTTTGTTGTCACTATAGATTAGTTTTGGGGTAGTCACGCACAGTCACGCATAGTCACGCACAGTCACGGAGTGATTTAAAACGCATTTTCCCTTATCCGATCGATCTGAAACTTGGTTGATAGACTTGCTGTGAAAAAGATTAGTCACAGTCACGCACAGTCTTGGAGTGATTTAAACCCTAATTTCCCTCATCAATCAATCTTATACTTGGTCCATAGACTTGCTTTGTGACCAAAGAATAATTTTAACGTTGTCACGCAAAGTCATGCACTGTCACGGAGAGATTTAAAACTCATATGCATAAGGAAAGAAGGAGTTTTAATATACTCCTTGTTTTTATGGGTTAGGTTATTAAATATTTTTATTTTAAATTTAAAAAATACATAAATTTTTGAATCAAGAAAAATTGTTAACTAAAGGGTCCGCCATCTAACGTGTTTTTTTTTTCAACTAGTGCTTATTTCGTGAATGGTAACACTTAGCTCATGTCTGATTTGACAGATAATTAGTTTTATCCTTCCACTGAACGAATATGGTTGTGTATACGCTTGAACAACGCTGGGAAATATTGCGACATTACTTTGAAAATCATGGTAATGTTGCAGAATGTGTGCGAAAATTGCGTACGGATTTTGGAAGAAGAGAAGCACCGTCAGCTCCGTATGTTCGTTATCTTGTGAAAAAAGTGAAAGAAACTGGCATCCTCATCGATAAACCAAAGCGTGAAAAGCCAAAAACAGTGCGTACACCCGAGAATATTGCTGCTGTGGCAGAAAGTGTGCCTGAAGCGCCATCAACATCAATTCACCGTCGTTCTCAAGAATTGAACATTTCGGAGGCATCATTGAGACGAATTTTGCATAAAGACCTTGGTATGACGCCATACAAAGTCCAATTGGTTCAGGAGTTGAAGCCAACTGACCATCCAATGCGTTTTCGCTTCGCTAAGTGGGCCTGCGATCGACTTACAGAAGATGCCGATTTTGCCAAAATTAATCATCTTTTCAGATGAAGCTCATTTTGATCTTGGCGGGTATGTAAAAAAGCAAAATTGTCGCATTTGGGGCACAGAAAACCCGCACGCATATATTGAAAAGCCGATACACCCAAAACGAGTCACTGTTTGGTGCGGATTTTGGTCCAGAGGCTTAATTGGGTCATATTTCTTCGAAAATGAGCAAGGAGTGGCCGTTACAGTCAATGGCGATCGTTATCGGGCCATGTTGAACGAATTTTTGTTCACAAAAATTGAAGAGGAGTATATTGGCAACATTTGGCTTCAAAAGGACGGCGCTACGTGCCACACAGCCGAAGCTACACTCGATGTTTTGCGCCCTGTTTTTGAAGATCGCATTATCAGCCGCAGAGCTGATGTCGTTTGGCCACCTCGGAGCTGCGATTTGACACCGTTGGACTATTATTTGTGGGGTGCCCTCAAAGATAAGTGTTACGCCAACAAGCCAGAGACAATTGACGCTTTAAAAGGCAATATTCGTGAAGCCATTGGTGAAATACAGCTGCACACAATCGATAATGTGCTTAAAAATTGGATCGATCGTGTAGGCTACTGCATGACCAGCAGAGGCAGCCATTTGAATGAAATTATTTTCCATTATTAACCGGAAGGATTGTACTGTCAAATAAAAAAAGAAATTTGAGATAACATTCTGTAGTTTTTTTTTTTTGTATAGCATGTTCAAAAAAAAAAGTTATTTGGCGTACCCTTTATATAAAAAAGGGTATAACTTATTGTTAGTCTACTGAAAAACTACTTTAAATCAAAAAATTTTAGTAAACATTTCTTCTATATAGCCTTGATTTTCATCTTCTAGAAGTTATTTAGCTTCTTCGTCTAATTCAATAGAGGTAGTTTTACATTTCTGTCGAATATTGAACATATATGAATCTGAAGTGCACAACAAAATAGGGGTAACGTCTTCATTAGTGCAACATCTGGAATTTTTCTTGTGTTGTGCTCGCGCAGAATCTGTAGTCTTTGTTCCTTTTTACTTGCGCTTCTTCAGATAGATCTCCTATTGGTTCCCCATGGTACAAAATTTTATGAACTGTGGATGGCATACATCTCCAAGAGTATTTTTATACCCTATACCACTATTTGGTTTGGGTATAATGACTTCGTGCTGCTGTATGTAACAACCAAAAATATTTGACCTACACTCATCTTTAATTATACCGATCGAATCAGAATCACTATCTGATTCGATTTAACTATGTCCGTCCGTCCGTCCGTCTGTGTGTCCATGTAAAGCTTGTAATCAAACTGCAGGTCGCAAATATCAATATATTTTGATGAAATTTGGCAGTTGATCTTTTGTCGACCATGGAATAAGCGCTATTGAAATTGGTGAGAATCGGTCTATGTTCAGACCTAGCCCCCATACAAATGACTCCTATTAAATCAACATATATTGCCATAAGATCCAAATTATCATACAAATCTTAGTCAAATTGGGTTTGTGTGTATATATTACATCCATTAATCAGTAGTCCAAAAATTATCCCTATGGGACAACTCTTAGTCATAGGCCCCATATAGAGCTGCTTCCCGATCTGCACTTAAATCTATCAAAAAAGAAAAATATTGCACTGATTCTTCTCAAATTTTGTTTGTATATATTTTTGCAAAATACAAGAGACTTTACCAAACATGATCAGGATCGGTCCATTTTTGGGCCTAGTCCCCATATAGATGTAGCATCCGATATGAACTTTTGCATATCTGCAGTCGAAAAAATTAATAAAAATCCCACTCAAATTTGGTTTATGCTTATTTTCTATATCCAGTTAGTTGGACTTGAGAGATAGGGTCTCTATACGCATGGTATAGGGTATCGTATAGTCGGTCTAGACCGACTATAATTTTCTTACTTGTTAGTTCTAAAGTATAGCTGTTTTATTGGCGTACTCTCCATATTTTTTTGCATTTATCTTTCTGTAATATGATTTTGAATCGTCTCATTAATTCATGATAAACACCTGTGATAGTTGCTGCAGTTTCTGGTTGTTTTCACTGGTTCGCTTCCGCAATTCTATATATTGATGTTTGGTCAACTTCAAATACAAAAATAGGGCGAACGCTTCTTCTGGAATAAACTTCTTATCTTCAATTAGTGTAAGAATGATTTTCAAAATCCTCTTTGTGCACCTGGGGCTCGCTTCTACTATTTTTCCAATTATTTAAATTTTATTTTGCGTGGGTTGAATTTGGTGCAAAAATTAATCCTTAAAAATTCTTTAGGAAATTTCTTCATCGATATTCTCCTGCTTGCGCCTTCGAGATCCTTCACTACATCCGTCAATTGGTTTTGCTGGTCAACCCTTTTTTCCACTTTCGTTGGCAGTTGTAGAAAAACTCTCAAAAATAAGTTCCTTTAATAAACAGTATTGGTGACCATTCAAAGTACCTTTTTTTCAAATTTGATAAAAAGTTGTAATTTTTCTTTGTGTACGAGTATTTCAATTTCTTGCAGGTTACAATTCTTAAAGAAATGGTTCCTCAGTATGTGCAAAATTATATCGTCTACATCTTTTTTTGAAAATAAGTATCAGCGAGATATTTATAACATTACTTAGCCATTGTTCAAACAGTATTGAATAACAATTGTGGAATCATTATTATAAATACTCTTTCTTGCAGTTATGTAAAATACAATTTTTTATCCTTTAATACCACTTTTGAAGCATAAAAAACCCAGACCCTGACCCCTTTTAAAAGGTGAAAGATACCTGCTCATATTTTAAAAGGGTGTGTCGCAATAGTTTTTTAACATTTACCTGTTATCTAAATTTTTCCCCACTTTTTCAGGTATTTAAACTATATAACTCACTATTAATGTTTTTGAAAAATACCTATGTAAATGTAATTGTCAAAATAAAAAAGATTTTACCCATTAATACAATTTAATAGTTAAGCGCATTGTCTCTTAACCCTTTTTAAAGTTATGTTAGCAGATTCCAGCCCTCGGAAATCGAGTGCAAATTCTAGGATATTTTATTTTTTCATTAAATAAAGACCCTAAAGGTATGCTAATCAATTATGGCCAATTCACAAATCAACACAAAAAACAAATTCATTTTTATTACAAACACATTAACAAATTTAATAAACACACACATACCATTGTATAATTTTATGTATCTGTTAGTAGCAACTTTAAATGCAATTTACTCAAAATAAAGGAAAAAAATTTAAAATCTGTAAATCTGCAAAACGGCTAAAAAGAAATACCTTTCAAATAGTATACGTTTGGTCAAAGTCTGGATAAAACGGTAGAACAAAACATCGGTCACAAGTAATCGCCGAGCCTATTAATATTATAGATATAGCAACTCTTTTTAACTCTACCGTTTCCTTTTTCTGTCAGTATAAAAAACAAATAAACTCACGCAAAAAAAATAAACCGATACGCCCAACTTTTGTATTCATAACACAAAAACGGACGGACGGACATCGTTCTGAAAGATAGCTATAGGTCCAATAAAAGATGGGTATAAGTCCAACATCAGGTCAAACTCTTTCTACCCTAAACACATAGTGGAAAACTTTTGCATTCATAAATTTTGCACAAAATATCTGACTTTCGGTCAGAAAAATTCTTCTGGTGCACACGAGCGAAAACTGGCAGGTATATAATGGGGTATAGGTGTGTAGGGCAGGGTTCGGACTACAGAAAAGTGCAAGATTTTTTTTGATGGCTTTTGATGGCCAGGAGTTATGCTCTATTTTTGGGAAATTTTGATCTTCTTGTTTTTAATTTCTAGCGACTCAGTGACTTTATATTTCTAACATTAATAGCTTAGAAGTTACAAGATTATACAAAATATATTTTACTTTAAAATCTTTAAAAGCAAGGTAGCTACAGTCATTTAAAATTAAAATTTACAAGGAAATTTTTAATTTTAGCAAAATACTGCGAAAGTCCATTTTCGAAGACCTTGTTCGCTGTGATATAGTTGAAATGGAGTTGCAATTTTTCGGCTCCCGGGATTCACTGGTATTTACTTTCAAATAAGTAACATAACTTTAAAATCGGTAACCACAAACAAATGATTTTTGGACGCCTTCTCAAAATATGGTACACAGTGGGCCGGTTCAATTGAACTGATGCGAATTTGCGACCGCAAGGACGGTCTCAGATCAATGGCGGTAATAACTTGAAAAAAATTAATTTTGTGAAATGTGGCAACCTTATTAAATATATAATTTAAGTTTATATATATATTTTTTTTGAGTCATCAAAAGTAAACGAACTCAGTAGTTGTAAACATGGCAAATATTGGTCACCGTTATGTAATTCCATACTCCCACTTGAAAGGTCTCAGTCCAACCAATATTTAAGCCTCACTAGATTCTGCTCTGGTGGAGTTTGCTTCGTCGTTTACGACTATAAAATAGTAGAGCTTAAGCGAGATCATACGAGCTGTCAAGACCAATACAAAAGTAGTCGACGCATTAACTTGACCACGTCATAAACGGTTAAGATAATCCAGAAAATGGTCTTGGATAATCGTCGGCTGAAGGTACGTGAGCTAGCTAAAATGTAAGGCATTTGAAATAGTGCTATACATCGCACATTGATCGAAAATTTGGAAATGAAAAAGCTTTATATAAGATGAGTGCCACGTTTGCTCACAATAGAACAAAAACAGCGTCATGAAGATATTTCAATAGTGTTTGGTGATCTTGGTCCACCACTTCATACCTGAGAAAAAAATTAGCCAAAACAGTGGTCTGATATTGGACAATCGTGACCAAAGTAGCCGAAGACAATTCCGTCTGCAAACAAGTTTATGGCCTATGCAAGACATTGCAGCGTTTAAGGGGAAATGAGACCGCATTTGGCGAAAACGAAAGTGTTGTTCACACATCCACCATTGCAATGCCCAAAACCCATGAATTAAAGTTCGAATAAGTTAATAATCCCTCGGATTATTTTCAATTTCCAAACTTGAAACAATGACACGGTTTTCAAAGTGTAATGAATTTAAAAAGATGCTTTGTTTTGGTAAAATGACTTTTTACGAGGACGGATCAATAAGTCAGTGACTCTTCGAACTTCCTTCGTAGTTATATGAAATGAAACACTGCTCCCATCAAGTACCACCTGTTAGTAGATTACTGTAAAATTTTGAGCAAGTTCCGTCATTTACTTTGCGTTTAACAGCTGTTTAAAATATACAACCTCGCGTTTTTTTTAATGGAAAAAGGTGAATTTCGAGTGCACATTAAACATTATTTTTTGCGAAAAAAAAGCCGTCAATCAAACCAAGGAAGAGCTTGATAAATACTATGGGGACTATGCACCATCGATTTCAATGGTAAAAAAGTGGTTTACTGACTTTCGTTGTGGTCGCACAAATAAAAATGACGCTGAACTTTCTGGGCGGCCAACAGACCCAATTCGACCCGAAAATGTCGAAAAAATCCACGATATGGTGTTGGCCGGTCGAAGAGTAAAAGTGCGTGCGATTGTTGATGCCATAGGCATTTCATATGGCAGTGTGGTTTCGATTTTAAATGATCAGTTGGTTTTAGGAAAGCTGTGTGCAAGATGGGTGCCGCGTTTGCTCTCAATTGACCATAAACGTAATCGTGTCCCAATGGCAAAATTCCATGAATTGGGCTAAGAATTGGTACCTCATCCGCCATATGCTCCGCATTTAGCCCCCAGTGACTATTTCCTATTTCCAAACCTAAAGAAATGGCTCAGTGGAAAGAGATTTAGCTCCAACGATGAAATTATTGATCAATTATTGCCTATTTTATGGACCTCGAAAAATCCTATTTTTTGGAAGGGATATAAAAATTGGAGAAACGTTGGACTAAGTGTATTGAGCTAAAAGGAGATTATGTTGAAAAATGAATTTTTTTGTTGCAAAAAAAATGTGTTTCATTTTAAAAGTCACGGACTTATTGATCCGCCCTCGTATTGAATGTTTTCTTTTATTTTATTTATTACATATATTCAATGAGATTCCTTCTATGAACATAATTTTAATAACTTGAGGAAGAGCCTTTCATATTAATTGTATTCAACATCCAGACTGCCCAAAGCACTCTACCATGCATATAGGTGCAGTCGGATATTTAATTTATTTTACTTATATTTAAGCTTTAATTATAAGGATGATTGATGATTCCTTTTATTGACTAATTATGATTTCTTAATGAATTTTTATTTGATTAATTGTCAGTTGATTATGAGTACTTTTATCACACTTTCTTTTACTACTAAATTCACAGCCTTATATACTAAGTGTATTCTAAAAGAAACTTTACTTTTGGCTTACACTACATAAATATTCTTGATAAAATGTGTTTCAGAATATTTTATATGTCATCGATTCATATGACTTCCACATATGAATGTATTACTATTGCATGGCCACTTTACCATGTATAAAACATTGCAAGGTGCAATATTTTATTTTTGTTTAGTTAATTCGAAGTGTGCCGTTTAAATATAGACCACACGTTATTAAATAATATGCGTCTGGCATATTTTATTTTTAAAATCTAGAGATATTATTTGTTTCCCGTATTAAGTGTATCTGGATACACTAAGAATAATCATACAACTTCTATTGTATGAAGAGGTGGAGTCTGCGGTTGATGGCTATGTTAAGGTGCTAGACATTTCTTACTATAAACAGGGTATCGAACCTATTGAATATCTCTGGGAAAAGTGTATCGAGCTAAAAGGATATTTTGTTGAGAAATAAAGAAAATTTTCCACAAATTTATTGTGTTTTGAGTGTATTATTTTATTAAGCTATTATGGCCTAAAGTTTTATGTAATTAAAGTAAATTTTAATACAATTTTTGCTCGACGTTTCGTCGATTATATGTCGACTTACTCTGGAGCTCGTCTATTTATTAATAAAAATATGAAAACAATTTAGTACAATAATTTATCACCAAAACATTTAAAAACTTACAATGTTGTTATTACGTTACTACATTAAAATATAACAAATTTTTTTACATTTAATAAATAACAAAAAACATAAAAACACTGACATAATAATAAACACAACTTAATTTAATATCACAGTTTATTTAATGGCAACTCTATAGCTTGCATTTATATTGTTTGTGTCTTCTTTCAAATTTAGTGTTCTCATTATCTGTTGTTGTGTTCGTAAACTTTCTTTTGTATACCTTTTCTTTTCATTATTTTCCTTGTCCAGTATTTTTACTTTTTCAAAGTCAGCTGTGTGACCTGTTTTAAGAATATATTGTGCCAATGCTGTCGACTCTTTCGCTTTCGTTATGTCTGTTTTATGTTCCAACATCCTTGTGGCTAGTGTTCTCTTTGTTGTGCCTATATAAATCATATCACATTTCTGATTGTCATCTCCCTTGCACGTTATCTCATACACAACGTTGCTTTGTTGTTGTTTCTCTTCAGGCCGAGTTGTTCTGGGACCGCCCTTGTAGTAGCATTTTCTACAAATATATTATTGTATCCACTCGATTAATCTAAATATGTTTAAAATATCGTTTTCAGAATTTATAGCGAATTATTTTCTTTACTACAATTCTATTTATTTATATTTTTGGAGTTTGCAAATAATCGCAATATTTCAAAATCGTGATTACTATTAAGTAATTCAGTGTTAATCCCGATTATCGAATAATCGAATTTTCTTAGACAAGTTTCAATTCGTTAGCTTTATAATAAATTCTTTAAAAATTATGAAACAATAAATTATTCTTTTATTATAAAAATGCCTAAGCATTTAATGGCTGAAAACTCATACACAGAAAACGTATTAGTTGTGGCAACTGAATTTACTGTCAACCAAATTCTAGTAGCCATATGTACTATCACTATATTCTGTGGTAATTAATGAACTATATTTTGCAAAAAAAAAACAGTAGATTCGTCTGTATGAATTGTCTGATTTAGTTGTTACTATTGAATTTAGATTTTATTTATTGGTTGTAATAATAATTTATTAGGGGTTAACAATTTCAAAAGTACAGTAACTCCAGTATACCAGTGTTGCCAGCTTAGGAGATTTTCCCCTAGATTTAGGGTTTTGTTTCGTTTGGGGGAAATTTTAGAGGGGAAAATTTAGGTGCGAAAAGATATATGTGGTTTTCTGGAATAACCGCGTATGTCAATTTTTGTCAGTTTTGAGTTAACGATGCCAAATATATTAATTTTTAACGCTCTTTACATGTGTTCAATTTATAAAAAAAAAAATATTCACCATTTCTGAGTTTTTTCTATAAATACCAACGTAACTTAAATGTTTATTAAATTAATTTGCAGCACTAACGACGTATATCAACCTACGTTTGATCGCCGACAAATTATTTTTTCAGAAAACGACACATAGCAACAGATGTTGTTATTAATTAAAAAAATGCAAAATAATGTTTTATTATTTTTCACTTATAACCACTTGTAAAAACTTGTGAGTTTATTTCTGTTATTTTTTGTCACTATTAATCTTGATACTTTGTTATATTCTCATCCTAAGTCCCGTTAACTTTTTGTCGACGAACAAAAAAATCAATTTTCCAAGCAACAACAACTTCTGTCTACGTGGGTGGTTGCATTGGTAGTTTTCTTTTTCAAAGAAAACAACGTTTGTCGACATACGTGGTTTTATCTGTACACACTTTAAGTGTAATTTACATATTGTTTTTCGTCATTCTCTAGGATCTATTCTTCTGAAATGTTTGACTCAAAATTTTACATAAAGTATTTATTACCCATATCTACAGGACTGTTAAATAATAAGCTCTAAAATCTTTATATCGAGCCCATAATTTCAAATATAACGTTTTTTGGCTCCCCTGAACATTTTGATTTTATGACATACGCGGTTGTTCTAGAAAACCACCGATATAGGGTATTTTTTGGGGTATTTTTGAACAGTTGTTTTTTTAGAAAAACGTCGTCTTACTCCTATAATATGCAACCAATCAGTTTTGAAAATATATGTTGCGAAAAATAATAATAACATAGTTCACTTTAATAAAAAAAAATATTTAAAGAAAAGTGAAGCTTCTGTGTAACGTATTAATTTCTAGTATGCTAAAATAGCAAAAAAAAGATAACAAAAAAAAAATATAACAAAAAAATAAAAAAATGGGAAATAAATGATAATTTTAAAAATAATAATAATGGAGTAAAGTCAACGAAAATATAATCTTGTATTATTTAAATTTTAGGTTGGCTACGGCCAGTACAGGGAAACGCACATAAAGCATTTTATAGTTATTGCAAAAGCATAATGTTGGCCTACAAAAAAGGTCTTATTATGCAAAAGAATTCAAAAAGCAGGAAAGTCTTGTTTCCTAAAAAGGTGAATTGCTCATACCAGTTACAAATATTTTTTAACCCACTTTAGCAAATGCACAAAAGATTGCAGAGCTTAGAATTGCCGCATTTGTATCCGATCATTGTTCTATCAACAGTACTGACCATCCAGCTGATGTAAGAAAAACAATTAGTAAACAAATCAAGAAGTCTAAAGAATATTCGACTCCACAGAACTAAATGTACTGCTCTGATAAAAAATGTTATGGCACCACCTTTTTTACAAAAACTTTTGGAAGATTTAGGAGAGAGTTGTTACTCTTTAATAATTGATGAAAGTACATCCACCGACAGCAGGAAAATACTTTGTATTATGGTTAAATATTTCAATATGTAAAAAGGTTCCATCATAACAACACTGTGTAGTTGATGGAGATGGAAAGTGGAACATCTGAGGCTATTACTAATTATATATAAAATATGCTGGAATCAGAACGAATCGATATAATGAGTTTACTTGGTATAGGAGTTGATGGAGCAAACGTAATGGTTCGAAAATGTAATTCTGTATGGATATGGTTCCACACTTGGTAACAGTAAAAAGTATATATCATTCATTGCATCTTGCGTGCGAAAATGCAATGAAGACTTTACCTTTCGAATTACAATTTATAATTCGGAAAACAATTGGTTGGTTTTGTCCTAGCACTAAAAGGCAAATTGAATATTCTGCTATATCTGTGGTCACAAGCATTAAACGTTGAAATTGAAAATCATGCATTTGAGAAAAATAACTTTTTATATAAATATAATGGGGCTTCATTACGACTTCGATCAGTATATTTTCGTTAATAACTTTTTAATAAACAGTGTTAGAGAAATGGGGATATCACGTAAATATAAAGCGTTTTTACTAGAATATGATAGCATACATAACTCAAATCGTTCTTAAGTCGACTTAGACGGTTATTGCTTATGACCACAGATATATAGATTGATTGCAGACAAAAATCCAGTAAAAATTGATAAACTAAGCGGTTAGCTAGATATGGTGCAATTGAAAAATTTTTAGAGCAGTGGGAAACATTGGAGCTTCATTTGAAATTGGCGTCTTCGCAGGAATTTAGTTTTATTGAATATTTAATGCCAACTGAAGCCTAAATTTTGAGTAACACTTTACAAAGTCTGCTGCATCAGTAACAATAAATAATATTATATACGTAGAAGAAAATTCTAAATCGTTTGTTGTAGAAATATCTCAGCAAATATAAAAGCGCCTTCCGGATAATATAGACATTTTCCTCCGACAATTCACAGAAAACAACAAAACCGGAACATAACTAGTTTGTAGTGCATTTAGATGATACTGTTAATGAATGGAACAATTTGCATTATATAAAATGGAATTATATATCATCCACAGAAAATTTTTGGCATGAAGTGGGAAATAAAAAAGACGCAGGTAACCAACCAAAGTTTCCTAAAATAAGCAAATTGGCATCCTCGTTACTGGTTCTTCCTTCTTCAAATGCATCGGTGAAAAGAGCCTTTTCAATGTAAAAAATAGTTTAAGGAATACAATGAACATTTCAACGGTTGAAAGCATTTTAAGGGTAAGATACTCTTTAAATAACAGCTGTCAAAATTTTACACCGCCACCTTATATGATAAAGCTGTTTAATTCTGATAATATGTACAAAGCTAGCGATAAAATGAAGGGGCTTCTGAATCTTTTTTGGAATTTTTTTCACATGCGTATACTAAATTACATACTCTTAATTACTAATTAAAAAATTAATTAACTAGAATTTTATTTAAGGCGAATTTTTTTCAAATTCGCTTAAATTTAGGGGTTTTCTTAATTTTTTTAGGGGAACACAAGACCTGGCAACACTGCACTATACGTACATGATAGCACGAAATATGTATTTGTTTAAAATTTATTAATTTTTCAATACGGAACTAAGCACAAATAAAATATAAATATATCTTACATAATAAAAATAGATTTATCTGATAACACTAATTCTGCAAGTTACATATTATTGATTAATTTTAATATACTTATTTACGAATTACTTCAAGAATGTTTTGAGTTTCTTTTTTCAGCATTTAAGTCATCTAGAAAAAGAAATATCTTTACAAAATATACCAGTAAATAAGTTTCAAATTATGACTTCTGCGCGTAGTTCTTGTGCGTTAATTAGTGTAGTCTTTCATTTCCATTTTTATATATTTTGTAATTGTAATTGTATCGCAATAACACAAAAAAAAACAAGAAAACTGTAGTCGATCAAGACCGACCAAAATCTGAATGGATTTAATATAAATTTGTTTGCCTGCAGATTTGAAAAACTTCATATCGTGTGCTAAATTTGCAGGAGGCCTAGGTCACAAAATGGATCGATCCCGAACATATTAAGTAAAGCCACTTACACTAGCCAACAAAGTTTTGGACTGGAGCAACCCAATATCTTTCTTAGGGTAATTTGGTGCTCTGAATTCGAATCGTAATTGGTGTTTCTCTAGCACGTCAGGTTTTTGAGATACAATAAAATGTTTTTATTCATTTTTTACATAAAAAATCATTAGTTCATTTAAAAATCAATGAATTTTCAAAAATGAATGGCGTTATTTGAACGTCGTTTGTATTATGTTGGTTCGGTTTCAGGTATTAGAGTCCTCCAATAGTCTCCCAGCATGCTTTTGTCACAAAATCCTTGATAATTTTTTTGAATTTTCATTAAATCTTGGTGAACACGCTGGTGAAAATCTAAATGCGAATGAAGAAAATGCATTCTGAGTGACATTCATGCACCTAATTCGTGATAATTTTTCAATAAGTCAGCAACAATTTGTCTGTGGTTTTCACTCTTATTGTTTCCAAGCAAACTGTCCATGATGCTCTTGAAAGATTTCCAGGCTGCATATTCTTTCTCCAATAAACATTGTGAAAAATTGTCATCATACAACAGCATCCTGATCTGAGGGCCAACACATATGCCTTCTTTGATTTGGCATATGAAATTTTAGGAAAAACCGCTAGCAAATATTTAAATGACAAAGTTCTTCAAAAGGCCCAATTTTATGTGCAGCGGCGGAAGAATAACGTCATTTGGATCAATTAATGGTTTATTGGAAACGTTTTGTTTTCCTGGTGCATACTCAGTTCTTTTTGGCAACTCTGTTCTGACGTAATGATGACATGTAGCGCGACTATCCCATAGACAAAGGAAACAACAACAGTTTGTGAAACCTCCTTGCATACCATAATTTACAGTTATTTACCATGGTCTATGCTATATATACAAAGAAATTTAAATCACACACTTTAAGATCGCCACAGATCTTCCATTCAGGATCGTTGTATTTGAGTAATGTCAAAATTTCAGACATCGATTCTTAATTTTCCTTTGTATTAATGGCATGAGCACTTGGTATGGATGGTTTTTCATTCGTATTATGCAAAAGAAGAGCCTTTAAACTGTACATAGAGCAATCAATAAATAATCTCCATTCAATTTTGTCATATGGCTGGTTAATTTTTTGAAATAAGCCAACAACATCAGTACAGTATAGAACTGAGTGTATCTCTTCAAAATTTGCAGCCAATTCCAAGCTTCTATCTCAATAGATTGTTGATTTTGTCCCAACTGCAAGATGTTGCCACTGCTCCATGCGTGAAGCTAATAATTCTGCGTCTTGCTTCGTTAAATGTAAATCCCGAATTAGAACATTCAGCCCAGCTTGAGTCACTAAATGCCGTTCATCAGCAGCCTCATACAAAATACTACTGCTGGTATAAGATGTTTCGGACTCACTGCTCGTAGCATTGGGAATGACTGGTAATGGATCATTTGATGGACGTTGAACTGGTTTAGAAACCGATGGGACATTCGCGTAAGTAATATTTTTTCGATTTTTCATATTGAATCCAGCAACTTTTGTTAAACAGATATAACAATCGGTTTGGTGGTTACTTGACTCTCTCCAAAGTACTGGAATTGAAAAATCTAAATAGATCTTCTTGCACTTGTATAAAAACAAGTCTGCAACTATTGCACAACATTGTAGGTGTCCACGGTTTATCCAAGTTTCTGACAGCAAAATCAAAATAATGTAGGAATAAATATACACAAACACAATTTGACCGATGTTTCTATGATAATTTGGATATAAATCGATCTAATAGGGGTCATTTTGTATGGAGACTAGGTCAGAACCTGCACCGGCTTTCACCACTTTCAACAGCGTTCGTCCTAATTATATCAAAATATATTCATTTGCGACCTGTATTTTGACTACAAGGTTTATATGGATACACAGTCAAACAGACGGACATCGCTAAATCGACTCAGAAAGTAATTCTGTAGAATAAATGATGGGCCAAGGTCAAATATTTTTGGTAGTTACAAACATCAGCATAACGTTATTATACCCTGATCACATACAGATGGTCTCAGAATCACTTCCTGAGTGGGTGTTGCTATGTCCATCCGTCTGTCCGTCCGTCCGTCTGTGTGTCCATGTAAACTCTGTAATCAAGCTACTGATCGCAAATGTCAATATCTTTTGATGAAAATTGTTATATAAGCTTCCATCGGCCATAGCTGAATGCTACTTAAATTGGGGAAAATCGGCGTATGTTCAGACTTAGTCCCCATACAAATGACCCCTATGATCGATTTAAATTGTCATAAGATCCAAATTACCATATATATATGGGTCAAATTTAGTTTGTGCCTGTTTATTACATCGACTAATCAGTAGTCCAAAAATAATCCCTATAGGACAATTCTTAGTCATAGCCCCCGTATAAAGCTGTTTCCCGATCTTCGCTAAAATCTATCAAAAACCACAAATATTGCACAGATTTTACTCAAATTGGGTTTGTGTATATTTATTGGTCCATTTTACGACCTAGTCCCCATATAAATATAGCACCCGATATGAAATTTTTCACATCTGTAGACAAAAAAATTAATAAAAACTAGCAGATTCCAGCGCTCGCATTTCGAGTGTAATTTCTAGGCAGCTGTATTTTTCAATTCAGCCAATTCACAAACCAACACTTTTATGGTTTATTATTGTGAATGAAGATAACAAACTCGTTAACAAACAAATTAACAAATTTAACAAAACAGACATAACATATGTTTAATTTTAAGTATGTGTTAGTAGCAACTTTAAATTCAATTTACTCAAAACAAAGGAAAAAATTTAAAAATCTGTATCTCTGCAAAACGGCTAACGGCATAAAACGGTAGAACAAAGCATCGGTCACAATAAATCGCCTAGCCCATTAATATTATAGATTCCACTGAAATTTGGTTAACGCTTATTTTCTATATTCAATTAGTTAGACCCTTTTACGTATAGTCGGTCTAAACCGACCATAACTTTCTAACTTTTTTAACATTTGTAGTAGTAACAGGAATTCCGTTTATTAAATTATCCATTTCAGGCACACACAGTGGCCTAGTATTTTACAGGAATTTAAACTTTCTCCAAGTTTAATTTAGAAATTCGAAACTGGAAATTCGTTACTTTTGATAAATTTGCTTCTGTAGGAACTAAGCCTATAATTTTTGGCCAGAATTTCTGTAAGAAATAGATAAATCTGATATTTAGTATTTGTTAAAGAACTGGTCTTCAAAAGCGGGATTTGAAAATATCTGCGCAATGACATCCAACAATAGCGAACATCCAAAGAAGTGAATTAGATGCCACTAATGGGATCTGAACGTGGTGAAAAGTTTCATCATCACCAATCTATTTAAAATGGGTTTTATTATAAGGTGGATTATATCTTCTATGGATTCTGTGAGGAATAGTTTACCTAGATCTTAAATCAATTAGTATCAGATCATCCAATTTAAGCATCACTTGGATGCCTCACTTGCCAACTTGATTAACTCCACATTCTGATTAATTGTCAGTATTTTATTGATATTGAAAGTAAAGTTATGCTTACAAAAACATAATTTCTATAGTTCTAATCACTATTAATGAGCTTATGGATGTTTCCGAAAACCCTGCCATTAGCGATTTTATTTTGATTCTTGTCACTTTTTTAGCCAATTTCATTTTAATGGAAAATTTAAACGTTTCATACTATGTCACTTTTTTGTCAAGTTTGATTTTAAGGGAAAATTATAGTGTCTTCTTGATCTTCTTGAGATTATTAGGATTAGCTATTATTATTACTTCAGGGAAATCGAACACAGAAACTTAGATGAAAATTTTGGTCTCAAATAGATAAATTTTATCTTATCAACACATAGGACGACGTAATAGTATGTTCTAATTCCAATTTTATTCATATTCCTTAAACACAATTAACTCACTAATTAACTAACTGATATCTATAATATTAATAGGCTAGGGGATTTCTTGTGACCGATGTTTTGTTCTACTGTTTTATGTCGATTTTAACTAAACGCATATTATTTTAAAGGTATTTCTTTTTAGCCGTTTTGCAGATTTACAGATTTTTTAATTTTTTTCCTTTATTTTGAGTAAATTAAATGCAAAGTTGCCACTAACACATACATAAAGTTATACATATAAATACTATGTGTGTTTTATTAAATTTGTTAATGTGTTTGTTAATGAGTTTGTTATCTTCATTCACAATAATAATAAAAGTGTTGGTTTGTGAATTGGCTAGAATGAAATATAAAGCTGCCTAGAAATTGCAGTCGAATTTCGAGCACTGGAATCTGCTAGTATAGATTAATCAAATACAGTTCCTTTTTCATAATCTCTTTTATTAAGACAATCACTTATTATCCTGAAAAAATAACTACAATTACATTTTCTTTTATTGAATTTCCAAAAAAGAAAAGTTCTCATATTCTCATAAAACAAAGATCAGTCAAAATAAAATTTTAAATGTTAAGCACGTTCTTTTCTAATCTAGTATCTAAAGCAAAATAATCCTGACTGATTTGATATTTTGCATGTTCTACGCTCTCTATAAACTAACGATACCTAATAACTTAAACGTATCATACTCGCATTTAGAATATAAAATTTTAGTAGTAACAGGAATTCCGTTTATTAAATTATCCATTTCAGGCACACACAGTGGCCTAGTATTTTACAGGAATTTAAACTTTCTCCAAGTTTAATTTAGAAATTCGAAACTGGAAATTCGTTACTTTTGATAAATTTGCTTCTGTAGGAACTAAGCCTATAATTTTTGGCCAGAATTTCTGTAAGAAATAGATAAATCTGATATTTAGTATTTGTTAAAGAACTGGTCTTCAAAAGCGGGATTTGAAAATATCTGCGCAATGACATCCAACAATAGCGAACATCCAAAGAAGTGAATTAGATGCCACTAATGGGATCTGAACGTGGTGAAAAGTTTCATCATCACCAATCTATTTAAAATGGGTTTTATTATAAGGTGGATTCTATCTTCTATGGATTCTGTGAGGAATAGTTTACCTAGATCTTAAATCAATTAGTTCAGATCATCCAATTTAAGCATCACTTGGATGCCTCACTTGCCAACTTGATTAACTCCACATTCTGATTAATTGTCAGTATTTTATTGATATTGAAAGTAAAGTTATGCTTACAAAAACATAATTTCTATAGTTTTAATCACTATTAATGAGCTTATGGATGTTTCCGAAAACCCTGCCATTAGCGATTTTATTTTGATTCTTGTCACTTTTTTAGCCAATTTGATTTTAATGGAAAATTTAAACGTGTCATACTATGTCACTTTTTTGTCAAGTTTGATTTTAAGGGAAAATTATAGTGTCTTCTTGATCTTCTTGAGATTATTAGGATTAGCTATTATTATTACTTCAGGAAAATCGAACACAGAATCTTAGATGAAATTTTGGTCTCAAATAGATAAATTTTATCTTATTAACACAAAGGACGACATACTAGTATGTTCTAATCATAATTTTATTTATATTCCTTAAACACTTGTATACAAAATTGAATTTATAACAAAGAACAATTAACTCACTAATTAACTAACTGATATCTATAATATTAATAGGCTAGGCGATTTCTTGTGACCGATGTTTTGTTCTACTGTTTTATGCCGATTTTAACTAAATGCATATTATGTTATAGGTATTTCTTTCTAGCCGGTTTGCAGATTTACAGATTTTTTAATTTTTTTCCTTTATTTTGAGTAAATTAAATGCAAAGTTGCTACTAACACATACATAAAGTTATACATATGCTATGTGTGTTTAATTAAATTTGTTAATGTGTTTGTTAATGAGTTTGTTATCTTCATTCACAATAATAATAAAAGTGTTGGTTTGTGAATTGGCTAGAATGAAATATAAAGCTGCCTAGAAATTGCACTCGAATTTCGAGCACTGGAATCTGCTAGTATAGATTAATCAAATACAGTTTCTTTTTCATAATCTCTTTTATTAAGACAATCACTTATTATCCTGAAAAAATAACTACAATTAAATTTTCTTTTATTGAATTTCCAAAAAAGAAAAGTTCTCATATTCTCATAAAACAAGGATCAGTCAAAATAAAATTTTAAATGTTAAGCACGTTCTTTTCTAATCTGACTGATTTGATATTTTGCATGTTCTACGCTCTCTATAAACTAACGATACCTAATAACTTAAACGTATCATACTCGCATTTAGAATATAAAATTTTAGCTGTTTTTATACAAGTGTTTATAAACTGCTGACAGTAGAATATTGTTGTGTCATAAATCAAAACACTTGGAAAAGTATCAAAAAAAAAAAACAGCATATTTATATTAAAAAAAAGTTGGAGTAAAATTTTGCAATATGTTACCTACTTTTCACATCATAATAATATTGCACAAAAATAAACTAAAGTTTATAAATATTTCATATACCTAAAAATAAAATGAAGTACTAAATAGGCTCGGAGCAATGATTTTTGTTTTTTGTGTTCCTTAATATCCATACATTTATATTGAAAATTTTTATTATAACTTTTATTATACTTTTGTAATTGATTTGGCAACATGTGTAGCCACTTATTCAGAATAAAAGTTTATGCTTTATTTTAAGTAAGAAATGTTTTTGATGCAAACTGTAGTGAATTTGTATTTTATTATAGGATATTATGTTCACAAAAGCAACATAATATCCTCTAAGCACGCTTGGGTGACATGGAAATGAATGTTGGCATAACTTATGTAAAGCAAATATGATTCTTTCCCAAAACTTCATACAGAATTTTCGTTTCTGCAACCGAATCCATTACATCGTTTAAAGCAACCGAATATTGTATTAATTCAATTGAAGCAACTAAAATGGTCCGTATTAATATGTTTCAAAATTCTTATGAATATTTCCCAAAACTGTTTCAATTAGAATTTCCTTTTAATTCAATTTATGCAACTGAATCATACACAAAATCATTTAAAGCAGCCAAATATTTCATTAATTCAGTTGAAGCAACAATTCGGTATAAATAGTAGAATTTTGTGTCAATTCGTTACGCGGATACCGAATCTGTTTTTGAAATGGTTGTAAAACTTAAAATTTGTTATATTCTATTGAATCAATATAAATTTAATATCGGTTAACTATTTTCTATTGCGATACAATATTTACTTTTACGACGCATTACGGTGAACTGTAATCGTAATCAGGTCGGAATTCGGTCACTCAGTTGCCAATAAAGTCTACAATAAATAAATAATAATTCTATTTTCCGTGCACATATATAAGTACTCCTATGTTCTAAAATTCTTTCATCACGATAACACTTAGTGTTACGTTTGCAGATCCCATTTCTTCCGCCGAAGTTCGAATATGAAAATTTATCAAAAATTGGAAATTTATTGCAAAAACGAAACACTATGTTCTATCCGAAGCACATTGGGTTCAAATGAAACTAGATAAAATTCTACATCACTACGTGAAATTTCAGCCATCTATATTGTATACTTACCCCGTGGTGAGCTTTCAAAGTCAGCAAATTAATGCTGTTTTTGCAAAAAGTAGAAAAATTGAAATTCTTTACGATTCAAGTGCTTATTTTTCTATTAAATCTTTAAAAAAGTACAACTTTTATAATGGAACCTTCAACTTCAGGTATTCTAAGATATAGAAAAAAATTTTTTTGTTTATAAAAATGTGTAACTATTTTAAGTAATTTCTTCAAAAAAGGTAAAAAATTGTGACATTTTCCACATTTTATGGACCGCACTTATTAAGTTAGTTATAGTTGGTGTTGGACAAGAGTTTTTGTCCAAATGCGAATAAATTTAGAAAAGAAAATCCCGAAATACTTTCGATAATAAAACAAATTTTATTAAGTATTTAACTTTTACAAGTTTAATTCAAATTCAAAGAGTTTAAAAGAAAACGAGTTAATTTAAGTAATCAGGTCCAAACAACCTTATTCTTTGACCTCTAGAAACGAACTTCACTTAGTTACTAGTTTACAATATAACAATTCATTATGATTCTTCTTCTTTCTATTCGAACATAAAAATACAAATTATATGAAAATTAAAGATGGCTAATTCAGCAAGTTTAGCGCGAAATTCAAATTAACACTGATCGGCACAAATTCAAATGCTTCAAAGTTAGTTCTTCTAATAGTATAAATTATGAATTTAAAAAACATATTTAGCATATGGGCAAATTGAATAAAATAAATATAAAATTGGTAATGTAAATTCTTGTGGAATTACTTAACACCGGCCCCCTTGCACGGCTGTTGATTTATGGCAGGCTGCAACATATCATAGCAGGAAATTTCTGTGTCCTCTAAAATTGGCAAAGGAGCAAGTTTATGGATTGGTCTTTTAAAGGTACCGTTTTTTGTTTGCACTTGAGCAACTCTGGCCTTTCCATCGTTGCCCATTTCTACAGCAACAATTCTCCCTAGCAGCCACATCTGCGGTGGAAGATTGTCGTCGTGAACAGTTACGACGGTTCCGACCTCTACGTTTTTGTTGCCTTGAAACCATTTTACTTTTTGTTGTTGCTGGAGAATATAATCTGTCTGCCATACAGACCAAAAATGTTCCTTGAGGGACGATATACGTTGAAAGCGCTTCAAGCAATTGAGCTTGCCCTTCATCAAGCTGGGCGCGGGCAGAGCTTTCATAGAGGACCCTATTAGCAAATGGCCCGGAGTGAGGGCCTCTCCATCGCATGGGTCGCTTGAAATTGGCACTATTGGACGGGAATTCAACATTGCTTCTACGTCTATCAGAATGGTTGTCAATTCTTCGAATGTAAGAGCTGCGTTTGCAACTGTTCGTATTAGATGGTGTTTTGCACTTTTTACTGCAGCCTCCCATAGCCCCCCGAAGTGAGGGGCTTTGGGAGGTATGAATTCGAATTCCACTCCTTTCTCGGCTAACGCTTCTGTTATCTTCTTTCGCTGTTTTTCCTCCATGAATTTCGGATTCAGACGATTCGCGGCTCCTGTGAAATTTGTTGCGTTGTCGCACCATATTTTTCTGGGTAGACCTCTCCTCCCGATGAATCTAGATAAGGAAGATAAAAAAGATTCTGTCATTAGATCCGAAACAGCTTCGATATGGACTGCTTTTGAGGCAAAACAAACGAAAACGACAATATACGTTTTTACAGGGGGTCTTCCCCGAATCTTTGTGCTAGTATAAACCGGACCACAAAGATCTACACCGCACACCCAAAATGGTCTGAATGCAGTCACTCTATCTTTAGGTAAATTTCCCATAATTTGAGTATATAGTTTTGGTTTATATCGTGAGCAAATTACGCAGTTCCTAACTGTTTTTCTTGCTACTTCCCGGGCGTTTACCAACCAAATCCTCTCTCTTAATAAAGATACTAACGTTTTTGGACCAGCATGTGAGTTTGTCTTGTGTAGATGCTCCAAATATAGTTTTACAAAATGAGACCCTTTTTTTAACAACAATGGAAACTTTGTTTCCTCTTTTAAAGGAGCGTTTAACAAACGCCCTCCGACACGTAACAAAGAAAAGTGAAAACCACAATCCTCGTATTCTTGTATAAATGGACTCAAGTTACGAATTTTTGACTTTGGAACCATACCATTTTTAATCATTTTCAATTCATCATGAAACTCATATTTTTGTAATAGCTCTGCTATTTTCAAAAATGAAATATTAAGCTCTTCTAATGATAATGCATCATTTGTGTTTATGCGCTTAAATTTAATTATGGCTCTTAATACAAGTGCGAAAACTCTGATTATTTTTGTGTATGTAGAAAATCGATTCATGAACTGCAGTAAGGAGGTTCCAACGGTTTCAGTTATCACCATAACGGTCTTTAATTTCCTTTTCTCTAATGCTTCAAATTCAGGTGATAAATGAAAATGTTCGTTTTTTGGCCACTTATCTGGCTCTAAATATAAAAAAGTTGGTCCTGTGAACCATATTGATTTTATTAAACCAATAACATCACTACCACGTGATACTATATCAGCAGGATTATCTTTGGACGGTACGTGATACCACGATGAAGCGTCAGTCCATTCTTGAATTTCACTTATTCGATTGCCAACGAAAGTGGATAATGACGAAGAGTGAGTTTGCAACCAATGTAAAACTATTTCGGAATCTGACCAAAATGTAGCTTTTTTAATAAATGATGGTAGTAATGATTTAATGGTCCTCCAAAGTTTGGCTAGCAAATGTGCGGCGCAAAGTTCTAATCTTGGCAATGACTTCACCTTCAATGGAGCAACTTTGGACTTTGCAGTCAACAATCTACATGTTATACCATCTGGGTGACTACTTCTGATATATATACAACACCCATATGCATTGTTAGAAGCATCAGCAAATCCATGTACTTCACAATTACTTGTAGATGAAATCTCAACGAAACGCGGTATAGAAATTTTATGAGTGTCTGCTAATGTAAGTTTTATGTTTGACCAGCTTGTATCTAAGGATTGGGGTATGGATTCGTCCCACTGCAATTGCGTTTTCCACAATTCTTGCAACAGAATTTTGGCTCTTATTATAATAGGAGATAATAATCCCAAAGGATCAAAAAGTCTAGATGAAATTGAAAGAATATTTCTTTTTGTAGCAGGCAAATTATTAAAATTATCTTCCATCTTGAATGTAAATAAATCTTTCTTGGTGCTCCATATGAGCCCAAGAGTCCTTGTGGTATCTAATTCGTCAAGGTCGAGATCCTTTTCAGAAGTGTCACCATTGTGTGATGGGTGGTTTGAAAACCATTTCGCTAACTCAAAACCACATGTTTTTAAAATTTCAGTTACTTCAGTCCGCAACTTACTTAATTTCTCAAAGCTATCAGCGCCAGATATTAAATCGTCTACGTAAAAATCATTTATAATCGTGGAAGACCCTAAAGGATACACTGCATTAAAAAGTGTTCCAATTTCGTTTAAACATCTTACAGCTGAAAAGGGAGCCGAAGATGTACCATACGTCACCGTATTCAATCTATATATCTGAATAGGTTGCTCACTATTTTCACGCCATAAAACTAGTTGAAATTTGGTATCATTTTCGTGAACTAAAACCTGTCGGTACATCTTCTTAACATCAGCGGTTATAGCGTATCTGTGAAGGCGAAATCTCAATAGCGTTGAAAACAGATCGCTTTGTATAGTGGGTCCTACCATCAAAATATCATTTAAAGAAGTTTGCGTGGAGGTCTTACAAGACGCATCGAACACCACTCTCAACTTTGTAGATGAACTGTGGGGCCTCAACACACATTTATGGGGAATTACATAATGAGGTCCTCGTAAGACTTCATTGCCAGTTTGGGACATGTGTCCAAGGTGCAAATATTCCCTCATAAAATCATTATACATTTCCTTTAATTCTAGATTTTTACTTAATCTGCGCTCAAGGGCGAGAAATCTTCTCCGTGCCGTATCATATGATGTGCCTAACTTATATGGGTCACCCTTAAAAGGTAATCTTATTTCAAATCGACCATCAGGCAAACGGAGGGTATTTGCGACAAAGTGGTCCTCGCAAAGTCTCTGCTCTTCTGATAAAATAGAGCTCTGAGGAATTTCCTCCAGTTCCCAAAATCGGTGAACTAGGGCATTTAAAGATGCATCATTGGAAACTAGATTCTCAGTAACTACGTTACAAATTTTCAAATTATTTTCTGGGGCGTTATTCTCACATTTTCCAGAAACTATCCACCCCAAAACAGTTTTCTGTAGGGTTGGTAGCGATGGAGCCAATTTTATCTGACCTACTGACAAGAGGTCCAAAAAGTACTCACATCCTAACAACAAATCTATTTTTCCTGGTCTATGAAAATAAGGGTCAGCCAGTTCGATATTAGCCGGAATACAATGCTTATCATTCAAAATCATATGTTCTGGCTGATTACCCGAAATAGAATTCACAACACAAAAATCTACAAGAAATTCATAATTGGTAACCCTTGACTTAACGAAAGTTTCTATTTTGTGTTTTACAAGGGTGTTTGATCCACCAACACCAAGTATATTAAGAGAGCATTGTTCTCTTTTTAAATTTAATTTTTGTGCAAAATCCTCAGTCATCAAATTCACCTGCGAACATGAATCCAACAAAGCCCTGGCTAAGTGGTACTGACTGTATCTATTTTTCACCAAAACTACGGCAGTGGCTAGTATCATTTGGTGGGAACGCAAGCTCATATGCATACTTTGTGCATTACTATAGTTAGTGTTTGAAAATTCAGGCCTAATTGAATTTGCCGTAGCATTAACGAAATGTGGTCCACTATTAGCAGGCGAATATTCTGATGCACTAACTTTCCCATTTTTCTCAGAACTATGGTGTCCCCTATGAACAACCGATTGAGAAGCGCTGTTTGTATTCGAAAGAGGCTGCGCCAAATTTGTCTGGCTAGCTTCATACCTATGTAAACTACTATTGTGTGGCTTATCACAAATTTTACATTTAGGCCCATTACATTTTGACACCATGTGTCCTTTTTTCAAACAGTTGATACAAATGCCGGTTTTCTTTACAAACGAAAATCTTTGAGACACTGTAAGATTTAAAAAATTTTTACAATTTTCCAGAACGTGTTCACATGATGAACAATAAAAACAGTTTTCAACCTTGCCTCGAGTGCACGTAAATGAAGATCGAATATTACGTTTTTCGTTTTTATGTGAATTACTCGTATTGTCGTGTGCACTTCTTCTTTCCTCATTCACTTCTAAGAACTGACACCTACGAATTAGGACTGAAGCACATGCGTCCCACTTCGGCAGTTCTTTAAATTCTTGTCGCTCATCCCATTTGGTCTTGGAGGCATTGTCCACTTTAGACATTACTAGATGAATGACCAATGCATGCATTATTTCTTTGTCCGAACCCAGATGTGACATTGAGTCAAGAATAGCTGATACATTATCAACTACCTGACGAAGAGCAGAAGCACTTGGTTTGACAATTTTTTCAATATTGAAGAGGGTGTTTATGTAGTCCTGAAAGATTAAACATTTATTGTCAAACCTTTCTGCTAATCTGTCCAACGCACTTTGATAATTTTCCTCGTTTAACTGGAAAGCCTTGACAGTCCGAAGTGCATCATCTGTCAAACAAGAGACTAAGTGGTTAAATTTTTCTATTGTGGAAAGAGATGGTTCGTTATGAACCAAACTATTGAAAGATTCAATAAAATTTTTATATTCCGCATATTTTCCACTAAACTTTGGAAATTTCAAAGCAGGAAGCCTATGCATACTTGGAACATACCCACTAAATGTATCATTGGCGACACTTTCACGCCTTTTTCCACCAATCATAGATTTTAGCAATGACTTTGTGCTTATACATAGCTCTTCTAACTCATCGCGTCTAGTATCATTACAATCTAACCTTTCTATTTCCGTCTGGTAATTCATCAGGTTCTTAATGTAAGAATTAAGAATCTCTAGCCAACCTTCTAAATCTAATTGTGAAAACGTACCTTCTTTTTTCTCCAATTTGTTTTTAATCCTTGATATGCTGCCTTTAGTTGTGGCTCTTTGTTGCTTATAAGAGGCCAGAAGTTTGGCATTTTCACTTGAAGGTGCTGCATTATCAACCATAGTAAGAAACACTCTTGGTCACAATACAAAAGCTTTTGGTAACAATAGCT
Source organism: Cordilura impudica (assembly GCA_963682025.1). Classification (NCBI taxonomy): domain Eukaryota; kingdom Metazoa; phylum Arthropoda; class Insecta; order Diptera; family Scathophagidae; genus Cordilura; species Cordilura impudica. The sequence continues at coordinate 136,407,456 of OY821517.1, forward strand.
ATTTATTTTTACTTTAAATTGTTTATTTATAATGTTGGTTGAAGCAGTATATTTTTTTTTTCACTTTTGTTTGAGTTGTCAATTTACGAATGAAAAGCTTTTATTTGACACTTTAATATCGAGAAATGTCAAGACAAAAAACGTAACTCTTAAAAACGTAGTTTTTCGTAAATATGCAAAAGCTAAATGCTTTGAAAACTATGTCAAAGATCAAAGGGTTTGATACCAAGCTACTGTATTATGCAATAATTAGCAATGACCTTAACCTTACGTAATAAAAACTTAAAGTTCACTGTGTCAAAATTAATGTAACCACAAAGCTCACAACAGGTGTTCCAAACATATGATTTTAAGTTCAATAATAAATTGCAAAATAACTTTGAACCAGTTGAATCAATTATTGTTTTAATATCAAATATTGTTAAAATTTGTTACATAAACTATTACGTCACCTTTACTGATTATCCAGAATTAATTTATCTTCAATTGTTGCAGTTAATGCTTGATGAAAGGTACTTAGCTAAATTTGTTGAATTTCCTTTCTGCTGGGCAGGAGTCCGTGTGCTGGATACTAACGGCTGCAGACACAAATGACACAACAGAAATTTCTCCAGTAAACAATTGGTGAGGAACAGCAAGTCTTAACAGCTATGCCCCACGTTGGGCGCCAAAATGTTGGACAAGAGTTTTTGTCCAAATGCGAATAAATTTAGAAAAGAAAATCCCGAAATACTTTCGATAATAAAACAAATTTTATTAAGTATTTAACTTTTACAAGTTTAATTCAAATTCAAAGAGTTTAAAAGAAAACGAGTTAATTTAAGTAATCAGGTCCAAACAACCTTATTCTTTGACCTCTAGAAACGAACTTCACTTAGTTACTAGTTTACAATATAACAATTCATTATGATTCTTCTTCTTTCTATTCGAACATAAAAATACAAATTATATGAAAATTAAAGATGGCTAATTCAGCAAGTTTAGCGCGAAATTCAAATTAACACTGATCGGCACAAATTCAAATGCTTCAAAGTTAGTTCTTCTAATAGTATAAATTATGAATTTAAAAAACATATTTAGCATATGGGCAAATTGAATAAAATAAATATAAAATTGGTAATGTAAATTCTTGTGGAATTACTTAACAGTTGGGTTCCGACTTGTGGATTTTAAAAAAGTATAGGATTTCAGCTTTAATTAAAAAAAACCGTGAGACAATGCAGAGCCTTTTTATACCCTATACCACTATGTGGCTTGGGTATAATGACTTTGTGCTGCTGTTTTGAACTACCAAAAATATTTGATCTAGACCCATGTTTTATTATACCGATCGACTCAGAATCACTTTCTAAGTCGATTTAACGATGTCCGTCCGTCTGTCCGTCTGTCGCAAATATGAACATATTTTGATTAAATTTGGTATATACACACAGAAAACGGATTCGTTGTGGCAATCGAATTTGTTGCCAACCGAATTTTGGTAGTCCTATGTACTATCACATTTTACTGTTATGATTACCGAATTATTTGTTACATACTTCCTCATGATCTTAAAGGCAATCGATTTTATAAATGAATTCGATTGTGTGAATTGTGACATTGTAGTTGGTACAATGGAATTTAGATTTAAGCAATAAATGCAGAATAAAGTTTCAGTTATGTTTACTTCAAATATCTGTTGCCACCATTGATATAATTAAAATAAAATCTTGCATGTTAATAGATAAAATGGTATGCCCAACCAAAGTGTTATATATATTGGTTGTATCTGCCATTTATCGAGGTTGTATATATATCTAATTATATAAAAAAAACAATATTAAAGCTTTTATTTATAGTGTATTTATTTTTGATAAATTAACTATACCGTTTACAAATATTTACAATATAAAACTTATGATACAGAAATGCTTACAATTAATAGCCCCTCCTTACATATTCTTCGCCAATTTTTTGATTTTACACTGTTAAGTGTATTTGTTAAGCTCTTTACTCTACACGCAAAATAATATTTATCGAAGTGCCAGGATTCTAATATTTTTGCACATAAAAAAAACGCATCATCATCAATAATAATATGCTCGAAAAAGCCAAACAACGGTTCAACATTTTGACATGTATGTACACAAACTACCATAGATTTTTTAAAAAGTAAATTCTAAAAATTATGCCAGCTTATTTCCTTTGCGTTGAAACAACGCATCTCAGATGCAGTCAATTTAAATTTATTTTTGTTTGGCCCAAAATCAAACATATCGATTTTTATTTAGTAATTCTAATGTGAATAATTTTTTTTCAATAACGAACATTTCTAAAATTGTTATTAAATCATAATGCCATATCCCATCTAGGATATCATGCATGATATCAACACATTTATTTCCAAACACGTGGAAATTTTTAAGACTATTAAAAATTGAATTTTCTTTTAATCCTGATCTGTTTAGATTTTCGAGCAAATCAATATCGTAATTTTGCTTCTTAGCTTTTCGGTATCATCAACGCATAAAACTTTTGATTCTTGTGGGCTACATTTACAAAATCGACAAAAAAATATTAAGAAAATGAAAAAAATTAAGAGAATAGAATTTATTCCTAAATTGTCTCCTCCAACTATACATAAAATAAAATTAACTTTATGGATTGACCATTTACAGAAATTTCTTGTATTTGTAAAATGTTAATTGTTTTTAAAATTTTTTTGAATGTATTTCTATTTCCAATTTTTTTCGGTCATCCGTTAAAAAGCATTCCCAATAAAATATTGATTATTTGGAATTTAAATGTTCTGGAAGAATTAAAATTTTTATATATATGTATGCCTCTAATTTTAGTTGCCTCCTATGGGAACCTTATGCATTCACAACTTCAAAATTATCGAAATAGATCATTATGGATATTAATATTTCACCACTGGGGTTGATGTTTTCAATTTTTTGTTTCCAAAATGGGCTTTGAATAATATTGCAAAACGAAAATGCTGAATTTATGCATTTCGTATAACTTAAATTTTTTTTATAAATATTTTTGAGTAAAAGATTTTGAAGAAATTGTTGGAGATCTACAATTATGCAAAAAAAAAAAAAAAAAATCATTTATATTTTTAGCAATTTTGTTACCATTTTTATATGAAAAATGAAATTCTTTTCGCAAATCGATCATATCAAATTTTTTTAAAACATTTTGCAGGTGTAGGTACTTTAAAAGCACATATTCAGATTTTATTTCTAATGGGGTAAGAAAAGATTTTAAAATAGTTATAAGTTCCTGATTTTCTTCCATATTACTTTGTTTACTATTTAAAATATTATTTATACGAATTGCATAATATAGAAACAGTTCATTTAATATGTTTTAAATGCAGTTGAACGCCATCACTCTCTTCACTCAAAATTTCTAAAATTATTTTTAAAAGTTCTTTGTTTACTATATTGTCAGAACTTCAACTGGAGTTGGTATGTGGCAGAAAATCATTAAATGACATATTAGTACTATCATTGTTTTCATCAAATCGATTTTGAGTATTAGTGTGAATAAAATGATAGTTTTTAACATGTTTGAGGTATGTATTCATATACATATGAAATTATGCGGGTACAGCTATTTTGGTTACATTTGAATCTAACTTTACTTCGATGAGTAGTTCTAAAGTGTATTGGGTAAAAATTATAAGAATCAAAATATATGTTACAGCAAATACAATTCATTGTTAAAATAAGTAATATAATTATTTACCATAAAATTTAAGATAATAATTTGTTTGTTTAAAATAGGCAATAAAGTTAATTAAACAACTATTGAATAAGTTAATTAAATGAAAATTAAATATAAAGAATTCAAGAGTACTAAATATTTAGTTTATACAGGTATTACAGGTATTAGTTATACAGGTATACCATTAATAATACCTGTATTATTTAAATCTGATTGGGTGCAAATTTTAAAAATGTACCTTTGTAGAAAATTCCATATAATCTTGCTTTCCATCGGGTACTGTACCTTAAGCCCCATAAAAATGCAGAAACAAACTTTCACTGCTTCCAAAAAATTAAAAAAAAAAAAAATTTCTTATCGCAGAGTTTTACATAGTCTTTCAATTCATCCAATTTTCCCACAAATATTATTTTAGGCTGCAAATTAACTTTTTCTTCTATTGAAAGTCTTTCATAACAATCAGCTTGTTGAAGAGTCTATAAGCAGAACAGAATTATGTATATCGATTGTGTAATAATTCAAAAAAATAATCAACATTACAAAAAATCTACTTACATCATGATGTACTACAAATTTTTCCTGAATCTCAATTTTCGAAGCTTTGAGAGTTTTTGTCTTCTGGCTTTTTAAAATTGTAGATGGGAACAAATAACGAAGTAACTGACTTTTTTGAAGCTAAATTGTAAGAAAATATGAATTAAAATCTTTAGTTCAAATTTAGTTCATAAAATAAAGATATGATGATGCAGAACGTGTTTAAATTCAGATTACCCCACCTTTTAGCATATAATACGTGAAGTTTCGTCATAACTGTCCATGCTCTGCAATTCACATCCCCATGAAAGTAATACCAATACGAATGCTAATATTTGTCACTATCAAAAATGTTTGACCAAAACCCCTCTTTTATTATGGAATCAGAAGCACTATCTAAATCGATTTAGCTATGTCTTCCGTCTGCCCGTGTTGCGAGTATTAATATATTAAGCAGTTATTTGATATATAAGCTTTTATCGGCCGTAGGACGAACCATATTTGTTCCTGGGTTCATGCGGTTTCTATTGGTATGTAGTTTCTTTCCCAAATGTTATTTTATAGTTTGCAAACAAATGCTCATTGTAGGACTTAGGATAAATGTTCAGCATGGGTCATATATGAATTTATTCGTGGGCTTATGTATTGTCCAACAGTATATTTTTTTATTTTCCAAAACATGAGGAGAGCTAAGAAAAATTAATTTTAAATGCACAACTCTATAGTACACTCGCACTTCCGTAGTTTGATATTATATTTCTTTATGTTGTTTTTAATTTATGCAAAACTGCTTTGAATCGCTACAGATGTTTCTTTTCATAATTCTTGATATTAATATAATTTTTTTTATCAATTAAAAAAGATATGTCTAAATCATTTTACACGCACGTTCTACATAAAATTTTATGGATAACTCTTAATGAATAACTTCACATACATTTAATTTTAACTTACCGTTGGTGTCAATCCGTAGTACAAATCTTGATGTGCACTTTTTTAACACAATATTTTTTAATTAATAATTATTATTTTTCACACAATTATTTCACAATAAATTTTATGACTTAAAGTTTTATATTTTTTTCAGATTTGAACATTTCAACAATGACATTAAATCCAAACATTCGATTGGGTTACTAATAAATTTATATATTTCTTGCATTAACACCAGTATTTGTTTCACATATATATCGTTCGGCTAAATACACCAAAAGCAGTAAAAATTTAATTTTCTTTTGTTATAATCGAAACATAATTCTATATACAAATTTATTTGTATTATACATATCAACAATTTGTTGTAATATCTGTTAACATTTTTTTGATTTAATATTTGTTGTTATAATCGAAATTATTGTTGCAATCATCAATATTAAATATTGTAGCATATTATGATGTGTTTAACATAGTTCCCTCAATTGAATTGGTTTAATAAGTTCTATAAAAACTTTGATCGGTAGATGGGACTTATTTTTCTATTAAAGGAACATTAAAATTATGAGAACTATATTTGTATGGTAGATATTAAAGAAAATGTAGTACATTTTAAAATATTTATAAATAACAATGAAAATTCTTATTTCCTAAATAAATTTTTTTAATGGTAACATAATTCCAACCAATCCTTTTTCTGTGTGTAAGCTTTCATCGGCCATATGATGAACGCTATTTAAATTGGGAAATTCGGTCCATGTTCAGACCTAGTCCCCATACAAATGACCCCATTAATCAGTAGTCCAAAAATAATCTCTATAGGACAATTCTTAGTCATAGGCCCCATATAGAGCTGCTTCCCGATCTTCACTTAAATCTATCAAACAGCAAAAAATATTGCACAGATTTTTCTCAAATTTGGTTTGTACATATCTTTTCAAAGTATAAGTGACTTTACCAAATATGATCAGGATCGGTCCATTTTTCGACGTAATCCCCATTTAAATATAGTATCCGATATGAACTTTTTCATATCTGCAGCGAAAAAAATTAATAAAAATGCCACTCAAATTTGGTTTATGCTTATTTGCTTATCCAGTTAGTTGGACCGAAGAGACAGGGTCTCTTAACCATGGTATAGGGTATCGTATAGTTGGGCTAGACTGACTATAATTATCTTACTTGTTTTCTATAGAAATGTTGAAAAATATCTTTTATTTATTTGTAATAATAATTAAATTAATATACAATAATAATAACAAGTAAGAAAATTATAGTCGGTCTAGACCGACCATACGATACCCTATACCATGCGTTTAGAAACCCTATCTCTTAGGCCCAACTAACTGGACATAGAAAATAAGCAAAAACCAAATTTGAGTGGGATTTTTATTAATTTTTTTGGCTGCAGATATGAAAAAGTTCAAATCGGATGCTATATCTATATGGGAACTAGGTCCAAAAATGGACCGATCTTGATCATGTTTCGTAAAATCTCTTGTATTTTGCAAAAATATATACATACAAAATTTGAGAAGAATCAGTGCAATATTTTTGTGTTTTAATAGATTTAAGTGAAAATCGGGAAGCAGCTCTATATGGGGCCAAAGGGATCATTTTTGGACTACTCATTAATGGATGTAATGAACGCATATAAACCCAATTTGAGTAAGATCTATATGACAATTTTGATCTTATGGCAATTTATGTCGATTTCATAGGGGTAATTTGTATGGGGGCTAGGTCTAAACATGGACCGATTCTCACCAGTTTCAATAGCTTCATCCCATGGGCAATAAAGGCTTATATACCAAATTTCATCAAAATATATTCATATTTGCGACCTGCAGTTTGATTACAAGGTTTACATGGACACACAGAAGGACGGACGGACGGACGGACGGACATTGTTAAATCAACTCAGAAAGTGATTCTGATTCGATCGGTATAATTAAAGATGGGTCTAGGTCAAATATTTTTGGTTGTTACAAACAGCAGCACAAAGTCATTATACCCAAACCACATAGTGGTATAAGGTATAAAAATAAAAAAATATATAATTTAATAAAATTTAATCTTAATCACATTAGATTCATTTATAACATAACTATTTTTTTTAATTAATTTATTGTAGCTGATGAAGTATTTAAGTTTTGTAAATTTTTAAATACCCAACCTTTCATCCAGCTTATTTATCGCCCTTAATTGCTGCTTGTTTGCCAATCTTTTCTTGGCGTTACAAGGCTCAACGGTTGATTAAACTGATGTTGAAGGAAATCAACTTAAAGTACTTAACAGATGATTCGCCAGAAGATTTACACGATTACCGCTATTGCCTTAAATTGACTATGTGTCCTAATGCAACAACTTCTTGCCACTTAGGTGAATGTTTAAGAGGCCTGGAAACCACATTCATCAAAGAGAATTTAATCAACTCCTTTGTTGGCGAATATATAGAGGAAGTCAAATTTGAATCTTGAATTCAGACTGACAGATGCACATTGAAAACAGTAATTTTAAATATGGATGATTTTGTGGTAGAAATGTGTACGGACAGAGACGACGATTTCGAAAACACAAACACAATTGAGGGTAGTTGGTTAGGGACTAAAAGAAAAGTTTCCATTAAGTATAGAACCCTGAGAATATATCGCCAGTTCTTTTTGGTTTTTTTGAAAAGTTTTTCTTAAATTATGTTTTTTGTATTTTTTTTATCAGATGTCATTTGTTGATTCCAATATCTCTAATTTTTGATCATGAAATTCATATTTATTGGTCAAAACATTTCCTTATTTGGGGTGGGGGGAATAACCGAAAAAGCTGCATTAAAGTCTTATATATTAAAATAAAAATAAAAATATTTTTTTTTTAATAATTCATAATTTAAGCTAAGACTTAAATAAGAAATTTTGATTAATATATCCATGTAAACGAATACAAAATTCTGCGGCATCTTTGATTTAATATTAACAATATCACTCATAAGTTTATCTCTTCTAATCTACAAATAAATAGAAATCTTATACCCTGAATATGGTACGTTTTACACATTATTAATAAAAAAACTTTTTTTGCTGGAGCTATGTGCGGAACAATTAATCAATGGTTCTTGCAGACAATGAGCAAAAAATTAAAAAAGCCTAAAAAGTTTGGCCTGAGAATGCCAAACCCTCTAGAGATTTTATCATATTGGGCTAGTACTTTGAACCCGACTCGGAATTTCTCAGCCCCCCCCCCAGACAATGACCCTGAATATGTTGAATATGTTCCACGATATAATCAATTTAAAAAATTGATTTTTTTATTAAAAAAAATTTTTTTTTATTATTACTAATTTTCACATTGTAGGGAGTTTGAAAAAAATCAGTTAAACTATAGTTTATTTTATATTTATTTTATAGATCCGGCGATGAGCTAATGTGAAATTCAAACAATCAATATGTAGCCTCACCTAGACGTACTAAAACGTTCTTTGGCTGCTATATTTATATGGGGACGAGGTCGAAAAATAACACGATCATGACCATATTTGGTAGTCACTTATATTTTGAAAAATATATACAAACCAAATTTTAGAAAAATCTGTGCAATATTTTTGTTTTTTATTAGATTTAAGTGAAGATCGGGAAGCAGCTCTATATGGGGCCTATGACTAAGAATTGTCCTATAGAGATTATTTTTGGAATTAAAAACAATTCACCTCCAATTTGGTTTATGCTTATTTTCTATATCCAATTAGTTGGACCGAAGCGATGGCGTCTCTAAACCATCGTATAGGGTATCGTATAGTCGGTCTAGATCGACTATAATTTTCTTACTTGTTTTATTGTCGTTTTTGTGTAAAAAGTCTGGTTGTCAAGTCCAGTAAATATGTTGTTTGTTTTTATACCCTCCACACCTCAGTGGCAGAGGGTGTATATAGGTTTGTCATTCCGTTTGTAACGCATCGAAATATATTCATGAGACTCCAAAAAAAAATATATTTTCTTGTTCCTTATAACAAGGGAAGTTGATTTACCGATGACTGTCTGTCCGTCTGTCTATGGAAATCACGATCACGCCGTCAATATACAAGCTAGACCGTTCGTTTTTATATAAAATCGTTTACTAACATGCCAAAGGAGTTGCTGTTTAAAATCGTCAAAATCGGTCTAAGGGTTCACGAGCTACGAATAAAATTTTGAAAAAACTCTTGAAAAAACAAAATTTTCAGTGTGTTTGTTGTTTTTCTTAAGATATGTTGTAATTCTTCGAATTGTTGAAGTCATTACAGTTGTGTGTATATTAATGCTGCACGTATGACATTGGCACAAGGTAGTTTAACACATTTTTTTTTTTTTCATTAAAATTAAATAAATATTAAAAATAAAAAATAAAAAAATACAAATAAAAGTTAAATATTAAAAATTAACGATTAACGATTAAAAATTAAAAATTAAAAATTAAAAATTAAAAATTAAAAATTAAAAATTAAAAATTAAAAATTAAAAATTAAAAATTAAAAATTAAAAATTAAAAATTAAAAATTAAAAATTAAAAATTAAAAATTAAAAATTAAAAATTAAAAATTAAAAATTAAAAATTAAAAATTAAAAATTAAAAATTAAAAATTAAAAATTAAAAATTAAAAATTAAAAATTAAAAATTAAAAATTAAAAATTAAAAATTAAAAATTAAAAATTAAAAATTAAAAATTAAAAATTAAAAATTAAAAATTAAAAATTAAAAATTAAAAATTAAAAATTAAAAATTAAAAATTAAAAATTAAAAATTAAAAATTAAAAATTAAAAATTAAAAATTAAAAATTAAAAATTAAAAATTAAAAATTAAAAATTAAAAATTAAAAATTAAAAATTAAAAATTAAAAATTAAAAATTAAAAATTAAAAATTAAAAATTAAAAATTAAAAATTAAAAATTAAAAATTAAAAATTAAAAATTCAAAATTCAAAATTCAAAATTCAAAATTCAAAATTCAAAATTCAAAATTCAAAATTCAAAATTCAAAATTCAAAATTCAAAATTCAAAATTCAAAATTCAAAATTCAAAATTCAAAATTCAAAATTCAAAATTCAAAATTCAAAATTCAAAATTCAAAATTCAAAATTCAAAATTCAAAATTCAAAATTCAAAATTCAAAATTCAAAATTCAAAATTCAAAATTCAAAATTCAAAATTCAAAATTCAAAATTCAAAATTCAAAATTCAAAATTCAAAATTCAAAATTCAAAATTCAAAATTCAAAATTCAAAATTCAAAATTCAAAATTCAAAATTCAAAATTCAAAATTCAAAATTCAAAATTCAAAATTCAAAATTCAAAATTCAAAATACAAAATTCAAAATTCAAAATTCAAAATTCAAAATTCAAAATTCAAAATTCAAAATTCAAAATTCAAAATTCAAAATTCAAAATTCAAAATTCAAAATTCAAAATTCAAAATTCAAAATTCAAAATAAAAATTAAAAAATAAAAAATTAGAAATGAAAAATTAAATAATAAAAGTTTTAATTTCTATATTTAGTTTCTTACCCGTTATTATTATGTAATTCTTTTTTTGTGTTAAATGTATCCTTAAATGAACATATTACTGACTAATTCAGATAAAAATATTTTAAAATTCGCTTATGTTAAATATTAATAATTTTTTGCCATCCCTATCTTTTTACCTGCATGTAAATATTTCCAAATGTTTTTTCACTTATTAAAAAAAAAAAAAAGTAAATTATTTGTTGCAATACTTTCAGTAAAATCTCAAAAACTGTAGATACTAAATATATATATAAATTATTTTAATTGAAATGATGATAGTTTTTTAAATAAATAAAAAAAAAAAAAATTTTTTTGCCAAGAATCAATTGGATTTTTTTTTTAATTATCGTACAACTTCTAAAGTCTCAAAACATTCTAAGAGGGATCAAACTTTTGGTATTATAACGCCGGCTGAGTTAAATAATGAATTTCGTTAGTGTTCTATGAAGAACTTAGGGAACTTATAGGATTTCTACTTTAGTAATCAAATAGTAATTAATTCTTTCTATTGAACACATGATCATTATTTTTTATAAAGAGAAATTATAATAGAAACTGACCAAAGAGAAAAAAACAAACTTTAAATTTTAATTAGTATTCGGAATTAATGTTTCAGTATCGGCAATGGTTTGAAAGTGGTAGCCGTACTCAACATTGGGTGTAATATTGAGTTTAAGATGCAGGTGGAGGGTATCAAAAAATTCGGAACAGTCGAATTTAGCACTCTTACTTGTTATATATTGTCTTTTTCTATACTTTTGGTATTTTTGTTATTGTTTATGTTGATGCATTTTGCGTTTTTTTTTAGAGATGAGTAAGTGATTTTGATCACTAGCTCACGTACACAAAATTTCATCAAGCACAATTTGCAGAATGTAAAAATTTGTTAATACATTTAGCAAAATTCAAGTGATTAAAATGCATTTCAATCAAGATCACAAAGGATTTACACACGCTCACGAATTTTTGCTCACGTACTAAAATTTTCGTAAGCAAAAGTTATAACCACCGTATAATGTAACCATGTACTTTCTGATATGTTAATTTTGTTTTATATTAATTTAAACAAAATGAAAATTTTTAACATTAAGCACCACACATGTATTAATATATTCTTGTCTCTGCGATGACGCTTGATTTAAAAAATGTGTCACGCGCCCATCTCTATTCCTTGTTTTTCTTGGCTATGTTTTGTATTACTGTGATATTATTTGTTGTTTAAAAAGTGTTTTTAAGTGTTTAATGTGTTTTGCATCAAATGAAGTATTCGGTATTTGGTAAAGGGAAAATCGAAAAAACTTTTACATTCTTTGAAAGGAATCACATCTTTATTAGGAACAAGTCCCAAACCAGCTTTTATTTCTCGCATGCAATTTTATAAATAATATCGAAGTAGATGAATGGAGAGGCAAAATTTATATTTTTAAAATTAAACTCATTAAACGTATAAACCCCTCCAATATAAAAAATTTTGACCAAAGATTTAAGAATTTCACTGTCGACTTTAAAGCTCGATATAATAAAAGTCATAAAAACCTGAACGCTTTTTGAGCTTAAACAAGGAATGTTTAGACGCTTCTGTCTTGTTTGTTCCATTTGAAGACTCTAATGACTAAACTAAAGCAAAGAAAAGTAAAAACATTTGAGATAGCACTCCATTATATGTTTTAGCCCATGCTACACAAATGGGTTTAAGAGCTTCCGGAGAAGTTGAGGCGTCAAAATTAGTTAAAGAGATAACTATGTCGACACCAACAAGGGCTGCAAAGTATAGAAAAAGGTTTAAGCTGGTTAAATCACAATAATTGACTGCAGAAGAAGCTCTAAGCGTTTTGATAGAAGCAAAATTATCCCGACATAGTTTCAATGTAATAAGATCTGCACTTGAAAAATTCTTTCATATACTAAAGTTCAACGAGCAAAATAAAGATGCTATCCGAAACGAGAGCACATACAAATTTTGTGAAACTTCAGCTCAAGTAAGTCGTCAAGGACTTTTAAATCACATGTTGAACGACTAGTTGCGCTTCCAAAATGTACAGCTGATTTATCAAAAGAAAAATTATCAAATTTAACTTTGTATTCAAAGTGGGGGTTAGATCGAATCTCCGGTCATAGTTCCCACAAACAAGCTTTCCATGGTACTGCTGCAAACGATTCCGCAGTTTTGTACCATTGTACCACCTAAACTATATAATGGAAAGGAAATTGTATGGAACAATACTCGGCCTTCGTCCACCAGATTTTGCAGACCATTCAAAATTTTATATATCAAAGAAACAACAAGTGTTTCAAAATTAAGAAAAGATAGAGTGGAGACTGAAAGAAACATCTAATGGATTCGATAGTTTTGGTTGGAGAAAATTCCGTAAAAGTGCCTCAGGAGTTACTATTAGTGATGAGAAATGGAAGAGTGTGTAATGCAATTACGGACACAAATTCTACACAGAAGTGTTATATATGTGGAGCCACAAGTAAGATGTTCAATTCAGTTGGCAGCATGATTGCGAGAGAATTAAATACAGATTCTTTGGAGTTTGGGTTGTCTATACTTCATGGCTGGATTGGATTTTTTTAAAGCCTTCTTCACTTATCATATAAAATTCCTATTAAAAAATGGCAAAACAAAGATCAAATGAAGACAAACAAATCGTTGCTGAGACAAAATTACGTGTCCAAAAAGAGTTTCGAGAAAGAACTGGATTAATTGTTGATCAGCCAAAACCCGGCCTTGGTAAGTTTAATGACGAGAATGTCGCTAAACGTTTTTTTCAGAACGCGGAAATTTCTGCTGAAATCACAAAAGTGGACATAACTCTGATAAACAAAAATGCATACAATACTAATTGTTGTGTGTCTTGTGGTCATGAGATTCTTTTGGAAAAAATTTTTTTTAATAAACCATTCTTTCGTGACTTTTTTTGAGATAATTTTCTATATTTATGGGATTTAATTTGGGACTATGTTATAAAATTCATCAACAACACGCTGAATCCGTTGAGAAGCAATTTCTACTTTTTTGTTTGCGTATATACGGCGGACACTAATCATTACACCTGATATAGATATTTTAGAAATTTTAAATATCATTTATAACAATATATGCAAAAATGTGCAAATACAAATCAGTGCCATATTGTTGCCCATCATTTGATTCGGAAAAGTATTTAATGAAAATTGATTTTGGGCTACTGACAACATGCATGCTTGTTGCGACATGAATTGAAGTCACAGTCCTGCTAATGACCGTAAATGTCTATGTACATTTTTTTTTAATATATCAAAATATTAAATATTTGCAAATAGTGTGAAATGAGTTTGAATTAGTAAAAAATAATAATTCTCTTAACATATACCATTAATAAATATCAAAACATATAAAAAGTATTTAAAAATTAATTAAATAATTGCCTTTAATTGTAGAAAATTGAAATCTACAAAAAAAAAATTATTAATACTATTTACAAGTGAAATGAAATTCAACATGCAAAATATGAGAAAAAATGTTTCCACAATTTTAAGTTTTTTGCTCCTCTCTTCGCAAATGTTTTGTATATAATTCAAATTACAACACGTTGAGCTTTAATTTCTAATGCCCAGTTATATGGACGGATGGATAAATGTAAAGAGAAAATGTTGGATAAAATGATGGCTGGTGGACAGATGGCAGCACACTCTAAAGCAGAATGTAAACTAGACATTATTTATTAATGAGTGTAAAACAAGTAGCAATTAAAATGTCATGGAACCCATCATATTATTTCTGTCGTTTCGTATTTCCCTCTATAACTTTACTGCAACATTTGATAAACAAACACATTAAAGGTAGGTATACGAATATCTACAAGAAACATGACTAAAAGGGAGGAATATGATGGAAAATACACTAGTACTTAGTATTAAATAGAAATAAAATGAGAAAAAATTTAATAAATTCCATTAAAAAAAATTGTTTCACATTGCATTTAAAGGCGTAGTTATGAAGAAAATATTGGTAGATTTCTTTTCCATTGAAAAAATTTCAAATCATCTCATTAATTTAAAGCTCATGGAAAAATCCCATATCTAGGGTTTCTATTCAAAAAGTGCTTTCTGGCTTAACAAAATTTTTGAGAACAGAGAGGGAAACCAATTTATTCATTAGATCTAAAAGTATTCACAGATCGGTTTAGTATAATATCTGTTAAGAATTAATCCTACTATTGAAATCATTATTATAGATGACAACTATTCAAAACTTTTTGTTTAAAAATGATTTGTGCTAAACCGAAGTGCTGTTGGCTTTACCCTATAATCTTTCATGCTAAATACGCTTATTTGACCCCGCGGACTGCTGATAATCTTTGTGAGAATAAAGGACACCCTTGGTGTTGTAAGAAGTGTATTGTTCATGATTTAGAATTTTTTAAAATTTTTAAAAACAAGCGTTTTGAATTAGATGACATAAATAATGACTTAAAATGTCTTAAAAAAATTTTTTAAAGTATAAAAAATTATTGGAAAAAGCACGTCCAGTAACAATATCATCGATAACGATTCAATAATATACAATATCTTACACCTTCTACTTCAACTCAGCTTAACCGTACGATTCATAACCAGCAAAACTCCTTTAATTTCATAACCAGGTACCCGGGTACCCGAAGTAGGATGTTTTGCGTTTATTGAAATAAAATAATATTTTCCTGTAAATATTTTTGTTGTTGATTATATTTTGCGTTCTCAACTCTACAAATTTGATATTTGGAAAAAAAACTGGTTTCTGTTCGTATATAAGTACCTAAAGCGACACAAGTAGGCAGAAACTGGTATTATGTAAGGGTTGTTTAGCATATGCTTATTTTGCTTATTTTCGGTACCTACTTGCTTAATTGCTTTTGAATTAGATAGCAGATGTTCATTTGTGTCGTAAAATTGAAATATTTCATTTACTTCGCCAGTCTGTGTTGAATATTTGAACAGTGAAGTTGGTGAAAAATGAGCCGCAACGACCGATATTTGTCTACAAGGGAATACTGGAATTTGAGTGATGAAGCAAGAAGCACATATATTCAACGTTTATTTGAGGAAGCGACTCAAGATGAGGACCTTGAAGTGGACCCTGTGGGAGACCAAAATGAAGGAAATGTGTCCTATACTGGCGAAGTTTCGGAATCAGAGAATGAAGATTTGAATGTTGACAACGCAAACGAAATTGCAGCTGCTATTGACGGACCAGAGGAAATTTTCTTTGATGAAATATAACAATGGATAATTTTTTTACGACGCTGCCGTTGGCTAGGCAACTAAAAGTAGAAAAGCTCAGCATTGTGGGTACACTCCGCCGCAACAAAGCTTACATCCCTGCGGAGATGAAAGAAGACAAAAAAAAAGACGTTGGTTCAAGTTTATTTGGCTTCTACGACAACGTAACACTGCTCTCATACAAGCAGCGGAAGTCCAACTCGGTCATCCTTCTTTCTAGTATGCATGATGATGCACAAATTGACGAGAATGGGAAACCAGAAATTATAAATTTTTATAACCAAACAAAAGGTGGGGTGGACGTAGTGGACCAAACGCTCCAAGAATACACGACCCAGCGACAAACAAGAAGATGGCCGATGGCATTTTTCTGTAACATCATTGATGTGAGCGCATTTACATCACACATCATATATTATGGAAATAATCCAACTGCACGATACACCACGACGCGCAGGAAGAATTTCCTGCGTCAACTGGCAGAAAACCTGTGCATTCCTGTTATAGAAAATAGAATTTCAAATGTGCAAAGCGTGCGCCAATTTTCAACAAAAAATGCAATTGAAAGCATCATCGGAAGGCCGTTGGAGAGTGTGCTTTGTGCTGCAGGTCCGTCAACATCTCCGGCAGCACGACAAAGGGGCAGAAAATTACATACGGGCACGCCATAACAATTACTAAATGCTACAATTGCCACAATAACAACGATAGTGATTCGGATGAATTATAATATAATATATATAAAATATGATAAAATAAATAAAAAAGACATTTATTTCCAATAAAAACAACACAAAAAAACGTTTTTTCAATTACATGTCAGGCATTTACATAGGAATTGCATTAGGGTACCCGGGGACCCGGTTGTGTGTTTATGGGGGTAAAACATTTAAAATCATTTTTTAAAGAAAATATTGAAAATATTTTGAATTTTTTCGTATTCAAATCTTATAGGCACAGCAGCACTTTAAAGTCAAAAAAGGTATACGGGTACCCGGTTATGAATCGTAGGGTTAATAGATATTGCCCAATCTCAATTAACTGAAAATCCACATACACCAATTTCACCTGATCCCTCTGCTTCTTCAAATAACTCGTCAGACTCTCAACAACAAACTTCGCAAATACCTCAACTATTACTATCTAAAACTCCTTTAGTCCCATATCAAGTCTCTCCAACTATTTCAACTGATGCTGTAGCTCACTACAGGAAACAGAAGCTCGGACGTGACATTGATGTCACCATTTGCAAATTGAAATATACTGAACAAACGAGTAAATCATCATTTAAAATTATTGTTTCTGAGGAAAATTTTGACACTATAGTTAATACTAATTTTTGGCCAGCAAAAGCTATAATTCATAAAAATATTTAGATATGTAGAATCAATTCCCGTTGGGACACAATATAGTGTATCAAAATGTTCATGGACTTAATACAAAATTAACGTCTCTTTACGCAAACTGCTTTGATTTCAACTACCATATTATTGCCTTTACTGAAACGTGACTGAATGATAAAAAAAAAATATTCATAGCGCTGAAATTTTAAGTTCAAGATACTTCCTTGCGAACGTATTGAATTATTACACAGTGATAATATAGAATTTCGCAGTACAACACATGATTTTGCGACTCAATTCTGAAAATTGCATCTGAAAATTGCCCCAAAAATAAGAACTTCTGCATCATTCGTTTTGTCAAGTTGGCTGCCATTATAATTTAATGACCATACGAATTTTTTTGCTCAAGGTGGATTTTTACCACTTTTTGTATATTTTAACACGGTTATAACTCGGTAACCGTACGGAATATCTCTTTTGTGTATGAAAAAAAGTTGCAGATATTGAATAGGAGAAAAAAAAGGAGAACAAACCTACTCGAAAAAAGTGCATCCAGTGCCTTAAAAATCCCAAAAATGCCCCAATTTCACCTTTTTTTGCTAAATAACTAGAATATCTCTTCTGTGTCTGAAAAAAAGTTGAAGATATTGAATAGAACAAGAAAAAGCGGAACAAACCTACCCTAAAAAAGTGCATCCTGTGCCTTAAAAATCGCAAAAATTCCCATTTTCCCCTAATTTTTTCCCCATTTTCACCTTTTTCTCTAAATGACACTTCACCTTTCACCTTTCTCCGGGTGGTAAACGTTTCTTGTTGCCTTTTGTTCGCAAAAAATTCTATTCCACTAAATTTGAAATATGAC
Organism: Cordilura impudica; assembly: GCA_963682025.1. Taxonomy (NCBI): domain Eukaryota; kingdom Metazoa; phylum Arthropoda; class Insecta; order Diptera; family Scathophagidae; genus Cordilura; species Cordilura impudica. The sequence continues at coordinate 136,425,619 of OY821517.1, forward strand.
AAAAATATAGTAGTTCAATAAATATTTCAGAACACCCCTAATATTAAACGGTAGGTTTGTGACCGCTTACAACAACTAAAGACTGCAATCCTACCAATCTTCTAAAAAAGGCCGCAGGTTGAGGTTGACAGCACACCACGCCCACAATTAGCAATAGTTTAAATTAATTTTTTGGCTACCTTAATCCGGGTATACTAGTTACAAAATGTCTTTAAAATTTTAAAAATCGGCACCAAAAAAATTAGACTTTTGGACAATGAAATTGAAATTTCAGCCACTGTGCGTCGTTTTATAATTCCTGAGATTCCTTTTGTAAATGTACGAAATCTTTTTCTGTACTTATAGTTGACTACTGCCTTTTTGCGTTGTAAACAAAAAAATTTAAGAAGAAATATCCCGTCACTTTTCTTTTTAAACAAGTAAAATACCCAAAGTGTGAAGGTTAAAAAGTTCGTAATTCAAAACATTTTATTAAAAAATTTCATCAACAAAATATTTTTTTGTTGTTTTTAGAATAACAACAACTAGAATAGCCCAACACTCCAAATTCGAGTGAAAATTCTAGAAAATATTATTTTTTCATTCAATTTAAAAATTTATGAATATTTAAATGACCCTAAAAGTATGCTAATCAATTTAAGCAATTCACAATTCAATACAGGGCGTGTCATATACAATTTAAATAATTCTCATTAACAGGATGTAACGAATTATTATAAATATTTTATTTTATTTAATTTAATATATTTTGAAAACAGATTAAACATAAATTTTATCATTCTCAGCCTTTCCTCCATATGAGCTATAACTATGCCAATTTTCACAATCCTCCGTGCCCACATATTGCTTAAAAAGGGAACTAAAAATTTACCTTCACGTATTAATATATAGATAACAATAATAAAATACAAAATATCATATTGAAGGGTGAATATAGTTCGGCTAAAAGTTATCGGTTGTTAAGAGATTATCTTTGTTATAAGAACATTTTGTTAAAAATAAATAAAAACATTTTTTTTTTAATTTTAAAACAATATTAATAACAATATTTTTTGTCCAATATATTTATTTCTATCAACTTTGTTGATCATAATCAGGGATTATCTGATAAATAACAATACAAATAAATTTAAAAAAAAACATGCAACAAAGTTTATGTTGGAACGACAAAAACCAAACTAAAAACTAGATTATCCGCACATCGATCTGATTTAAAAGCCGTTAACAGACCAATAGAACAAAAAACCGCACTCGCTGCTCATTGTTCAATAAACAACCTTAAACCAAACCTTGGTTCCACAAAAATTTTACAAGAGGAAAATAATTATAGGAAAAGATTTATGCTGGAAATGATTCATATAATGAATGTTCACAAGGACAAAGCTCTTAATTATAAGAGAGATACGGAAAACGTCGCTAATGCGGCCTACACACGAGGCAACCAGTTGAAGCAATGGTTGTATCAACAATGATATACACGTAGCAACGGTTGCCTCAAAAAAATATCAAAACTTTTTGATATTTCTGGCTAATTGAGGCAACCGTTGCTACGTGTGTATCATTGTTGATACAACCATTGCTTCAACTGATTGCCTCGTGTGTAGGCCGCATAAGATCTACAGACATACGGTTGACAAACACAAACGATTAAAACAAAAGTTAGTTGACAATTACACTGTGTGCTGAGAAGTTGTAACTCAAACAAATTAAAAATTTGTTTTAAAGTAAATATAATTTTTAAATATTTTTTAATGTTTTTTGTTAATGATCAATTCAAAATTATTTGTGTTTTTATTTTTATTGTTATTTATCAGATAATCCCTGATGATGATCAACAAAGTTGATAGAAATATATTGTAATAAATATTGTTTAGAAATTAAAAAAAACTTGTTTTTATTTATTTTTAACAAAAATGTTTTTATAACAAAGAGAATTTTTTAACAACCGATGACCTTAAGCCGAGCTATATTCACCCTTCAACAACACAACAGGTCAACAAAAATCTAAATTATCAATGAAATATCATATTTTTAAAAGCTTTTCTTAATTTTCATTAAAATCTCAATATTAATTAATCATCTTTACTAAAAATAAACAACGCAGTTGATCTATTGAGGGTGTGATCGTAATTTCCACAGATGGACATACCTATATCAACTACACTTGTTATTTATTTTAAGGGGTTCAAATGTTTTCTAATTATTACAAAAGTAATGACAAACTTATATATTCTTATCCTCTGCGTGCTGGTGTGGAGGGTATAAAAAATACTTCTGAAGGAATAAAATCCGAAAATTTTAACTACCAATGAGATGATTTTCGGTTTTTAGTACTGCGCTCAAGACCAATAAATTTTATTTAATTTTGACAGAATACTGCAGAAAAAGTAAACAGCATTGAGTAAGCATTTTAACAGATAGTAACATATAATTAATCGAATATTTTAAAAACTAATCAATTTATCGCCAATTTTAGAACATTATTCTGCGAAAAATAAATTTATTGTTACTTTAAAGAAAAGCATTGCTCTTCCCCCCCCCCCACACCCCACACATTGGATTGTAGAGGTTCTTTTCGGTCTACGCCTTTTATTTAAAATTTCTTTACGTTACCTCAATGTGCATTTGAAAAAAATCTTTCTGTTTCTCAGCCATGCATAATATAATCGTTTTGTTTGTAGACAAGCAAGAGGGGGAAAAAACAACAATGACGATGACAATAACAATAACAACATCAAAACTATGCAAAGTCTAAAAACAAACAATGGTATAATTTAAAAACAAATAGACTTTTGTTAGTCAAAAGGATAACTAGTTACAATCGAGTTTTTTTTTTCATAAACAAATAAAGTCGAGCATTTCTAATGATTGTGTCTTCTATGTTTTTTTCTTTTTTTTTTTTAATACAGCAGTTTTGTTAAATGTCTTTTTGTAATTGCTTGCCCACTAATTGCAACTCACAATCATTTCAGTTTATTTATGTACAGTTTTTCCATTTCCTTTGAGTAACTTTTCCGTAAAAAAATGGCTACTAACTTGTTATTGACGGCAATAAAACTTGAAGACGAAAAGGACTGAAATTAACTCTCTCCAAAATAAAAATACAAATGCGTCAATCTAATTATTCTAAAAGGAATAACTTCGATGTCCTAACAACAGCATTTTGTTTTTCAAAGCAAAAACTTAACCTATTTCTATTAATTAAAATAAAATAAAAATCGCCTGTAACGAATTTTTGATATCGTACACTTGTGTCTTAAACAAAATATTGTAACCAATGTTGGGTATCATTGTCATTTTAATAGAATCACTGATGAATCTGTGTATCCGCTATTAGGGGGGGGTTAAAACTTACAAGTCAGGGTTTGGCATCCCCTAGCGAAACTTTTTTATGACCGTCACGTATAAACTTAAGAACCATTTGTTCTTCAGCAAATAGCTTCAGTAAATCAAGTTGGATTATTTTAACAAATAAAATCTAAAAAAATGAAATTTTTTTAATCAAATTTTTAAATAACATATTCAGGGCGTATGATTCTTATTTATTAGAAAAGTAAAAAAAATATATTGGCATAAATGATATTTTTAATATTAAATCAAACATACACCAGTATTTATACCCTATACCACTATGTGGTTTGGGTATAATGACTTTGTGCTGCTGTTTGTAACAACCAAAAATATTTGACCTAGACCCATCTTTAATTATACCGATCGAATCAAAATCACTTTCTGAGTTGATTTAACAATGTCCGTCCGTCCGTCTGTGTGTCCATGTAAACCTTGTAATCAAACTGCAGGTCGCAAATATGAATAAATTTTGATGAAATTTAGTATATAAGCTTTTATCAGCCATGGGATGAATGCTACAAATTACCCCTATGAAATCGACATAAATTGCCATAAGATCCAAATTGTCATATAGACCTTACTCAAATTGGGTTTGTATGCGTTCATTACAACCATTAATGAGTAGTCCAAAAATGATCCCTTTGGCCCCATATAAACTGCTTCCCGATCTTCACTTAAATCTATTAAAAACAAAAATATTTCACTGATTCTTTTCAAATTTTGTTTGTATATATTTTTGCAAAATACAAGAGACTTTACCAAACATGATCAGGATTGGTCCATTTTTGGACCTAGATATAGCATCCGATATGAACTTTTTCATATCTGCAGCCAAAAAAATTAATAAAAATTCCACTCAAATTTGGTTTTTACTTATTTTCTATGCCCAGTTAGTTGGGCCTAATAGATAGGGTTTCTAAACGCATGGTATAGGGTATCTTACTTGTTTTTATTATTATTTTTTTTGCATGAAAATATTTATAACAAGTAAGAAATTATAATCGGTCTAGACCGACCTTACGATACCATATACCATGGTTTAGAGACCCTATCTCTTCGACTCAACTAATTCGATATAAAAATAAGCATAAATCAAATTTGAGTGCCATTGTTATTAATTTTTTTGGCTGCAGATATGAAAAAGTTTATATCGGGTGCCATATTTATATGTGGACTAGGTCCAAAAATGGACCGATTCTAACCATATTTGGTAAAGTCACTAATATTTTGAAAAAATATACACAAAGAAAAATCTGTGCAATATTTTTGTTTTTTGATAGATTTAAGTGAACATCGGGAAGCAGGTCTATATGGGGCCTATGACTATGATTTTTTTTGGACTACTGATTAATGGATACAATAGACACATACAAAATCAATTTGACTAAGATCTATGTGATAGTTTGGATCTTATGGAAATTTATGTCGATTTCATAGGGGTCATTTGTATGAGGACTAGGTCTGAACATGGACCGCTTTTCACCAATTTCAATTGCGTTCATCCTATGGCTGATAAAAGCTTATATACCAAATTTCATCAAAATATATTTATATTTGCGACCTGTAGTTTGATTACAAGGTTTACATGGACACACAGACGGACGGACGGATGGACGGACGGACCAACGGACGGACATCGCTAAATCGACTTAGAAAGTGATTATGAGATGGGTCTAGGTCAAATATTTTTGGTAGTTACAAACAGCAGCACAAAATCATTATACCCAAACCACATAGTGGTATAGGGTATAAATACTGACATATGTTTGATTTAAACAAATAAACATCTCTGTAACTCTACTAATAAATAACAAGTAAGAAAATTATAGTCGGTCTAGACCGACTATATGATACCCTATACCATGCGTTTAGAAACCCTATCTCTTAGGCCCAACTAACTGGACATTGAAAATAAGCAAAAACCAAATTTGAGTGGGATTTTTATTAATTTTTTTGGCTGCAGATATGAAAAAGTTCATATCGGATGCTATATCTATAAAGGGACTAGGTCCAAAAATGGACCGATCCTGATCATGTTTAGTAAAGTCTCTTGTATTTTGCAAAAATATATACAAACAAAATTTGAGAAGAATCAGTGCAATATTTTTGTTTTTTAATAGATTTAAGTGAAGATCGGAAAGCAGCTCTATATGGGTTCAAAGGGATCATTTTTGGACTACTCATTAGTGGATGTAATGAACGCATACAAACCCAATTTGAGTAAGATCTATATGACAATTTGGATCTTATGGAAATTTATGTCGATTTCATATCGGTAATTTGTATGGGGGCTAGGTCTGAACATGGACCGATTCTCACCAATTTCAATAGCTTTCATCCCATGGCCGATAAAAGCTTATATACCAAATTTCATCAAAATATATTCATATTTGCGACCTGCAGTTTGATTACAAGCTTTACATGGACACACAGACGGACGGACGGACGGACGGACGGACGGACGGACGGACATTGTTAAATCAACTCAGAATGTGATTCTGATTCGATCGGTATAATTAAAGATGGGTCTAGGTCAAATATTTTTGGTAGTTACAAACAGCAGCACAAAGTCATTATACCCAAACCACATAGTGGTATAGGGTATAAAAATCATGCGACATGAATATGTTATTATGTTATTCAAAAAATTGATTTAAAAAAGAGGAAACAGGACAATTTTTTTGAAGATTTCATTCGATTAAAAAGAATGAAATAAGAAATTATCAATGGTTCTTGAGATATAAATAGCTGAAAAACTAAACAAGTAAACATCATGATAAGGAATAACGCCAAACCCTTTGGAGGTTTTACTAAACTGACCTAGTACTATCTTCACCCCAGATTGGTGGTTATAGACTGTAATTAAGTAACAAAAATAATAAAAAATAACGAAAAAAAAATTTTTTTTACAATGGAGTTTTTGATAAAAAAAAAAATTAAATAATTTAACTGTATTCTTAATTTTTTTTTTTCTTTTTAAACTCTTTCTTTTAACTCATACTCTCTGTCTAACTTTCTGTCTGTCATGGAGCAACCCCATTCCCCCTCATCCAATTGATCTGAAACTTGGTCCATAGTCTTGTTGTCACTCTAGATTAATTATGGGGTAGCCGCGCACAGTCACGGATTGACTTAAAACCTATTTTTCTCTATCCGATCGATCTTATACTTGATCGATAGACTTGCCGTGAAAATAAATTAGCTTTGACATACTCACGTCACGCATAGTCACGCACATTCACGGAGAGTTTAAAACCTCACTTCCCCTCATCCAATCGATCTGAAACTTTGTCCATAGACTTGTTGTGGCCAAAAAATAATTTTAAGATAGTCACACATAGTCACGCATAGTCACGCACAGTCACGAAGTGACTTAAACCCAATTTCTCCTCACCCAATCAATATGAAACTTGATCCGCAGACTTGTTATGACCAAAGATTCTTTTTTTCACGCCAAGTCACGGAGATGTTCAAAACTCATATGCATATGGAAAGAGAGAGTTTTAATAAAAACTTTGTTTTTATGGGTTAGATCATTAAATTTTTCATTTCGGATAGAAAAATAGACCACGGATTCAAATTCAGCGACTCCTATTACCGTACTTTACTTATAAATCTAAAGAGTCATACAAATAGTCCATTTGTAATTAAACCCTATACCGCTATGTGGTTTGGTCTATTTAGCGATGTCCGTCCATCCGTCTGTCCGTCTGTCCGTCCGTCCGTCCGTCCGTCTGTCCGTCCGTCCGTCCGTCCGTCTGTCCGTCCGTCCGTCTGTGTGCCCATGTAAACCTTGTAATCAAACTACAGGTCGCAAGTATGAACATATTTTGATGTAATTTGGTACGCAAGCTTCTATTAGCCATATCATGAACGATATTGGAATTGGTGAAATTCGGTCTATGTTCAGACCTAGTCCCCATACAAAAGACCCCTATTAAATCGACGTGAATTGCCATAAGATCCAAATTATCATATAGATCTCAGTCACATTGGATTTGTATATGTTTATCATATGCATTACTCAGTAGTCCGAAAATAATCCCAATAGGACAATTCTTAGTCATAGGTCCCATGTAGAGCTGCTTCCCATCTTCAATTAAATCTCTCAAAAAATAAAAATATTGCACAGATTTTTCTCAAATTTGATTTGTATATATTTTTTCAAAGTGACTTTACCAAGTATGGTCAGGATCGGTCCACGTTTCTATCTAGTCCCCATATAAATATAGCATCCGATATGAACTTCTTCTGTCTTCTTCTTCTATCTGTTAAAAACAAAATCTTAAAAGCTAATGTTACTACCAACAATAAGTTTTGCTTTGAACAAAAACGAAAATGGTTCAATTGGAAATGTGCACGTTCTCGAAAAAATATGATGAAACTTCTTAACAAGTATAGGAAAAAGCATACAAATGCAAATAAGGCAAAGTATCTTTCTGCCAAAGCCAAATATCTAAGAATATGCAAAAATAGTAAACTTGAATTGTATGAAAAAAATCTAGAACAACTTAACTTTGTTAACTGCAGTAAAGCCTGGTGGAAACTGTCAAATGATATGAAAACACGAACGTGCATTACGTGGGGTGACTTAACATCAGAAGACTTTCATACACATTTCAGTACTATGCTCGAAAACACAGAACAAGCAAATTTATTACAATGGTGTATGCCTTGTTTTTCTGATGCTTTTCTTGATTCACCAATTAAACTCTGTGAGCTCTCTTCAGTGCTACGTTCATTAAAACATAACAAAGCTCCAGGTTCTGATGCCATCAGTTATGAATTTTATAGATATGCTCCCGTTTGTTTCGTAAACGAAATTCTTTGTCTGCTTAACCAAAATTTTTTTGAAGGAAACCATACCAAGCAGCTTTAAAACGTCAATTCTGATTCCGCTTTTGAAGAAAGGAGATCCAAATAGTCCAACAAATTATCGAGGATTAGCGTTAATTGACACATTGTGTAAAATTTTTAATAATATTCTCTTAAACCGTATAACTAATTGAATTGATGTCAACAACATATTAAACGAGTATCAGGCAGGCTTTAGAAAAAACTACTCTACAATTGATAACGTTTTTAATCTCGCTAATATTGTTCATTTAAATAAGCTTAACGGCAAAAACACATACGCTTTCTTTGTGGATTTTTCCTGCGCATTTGATATGATACCAAGGAATTCTCTTTTTTACAAATTATCCTGTATGGGGTTATCGTCAAAGATAATTCGCATCTTACAACTTTACTATGAAAATAACACAACTCAAGTACTTTGTGGTAACACATTTTCTGATCCGTTCAGTGTAGACAACGGTGTGAAGCAGGGATGTATACTTAGTCTTATTTTGTTTGCTTTATACCTTAACGACCTGGCTGAAGTATTACCTGGTGGTGTATATGTAGTAGATGAACCTATAAAAATTCTTCTATACGCTGATGACATTGTCATCTTATCTAATTCGCCAAATATTTTACAGAATATGATTGATAAATTTATACGTACTGCAACATTTGGTCCCTAAAGGTAAATCTTGCTAAGTCTAAAATATTAATATTTCGCAGTGGAACAAGAATATCGAATAATCTGAAATGGAATTATGGTGAAGATGACATAGAAATCGTTAATACCTATAGATGTTTGGGCATGGACCTTAATTTCAACTTGTCTTTCAAAAAACATATAGAAAACAAGTAAGAAAATTATAGTCGGTCTAGACCGACTATACGATACCCTATACCATGCGTTTAGAAACTCTATCTCTTAGGACCCACTAACTGGACATTGAAAATAAGCAAAAACCAAATTTGAGTGGGATTTTTATTAATTTTTTTAGCTGCAGATATGAAAAAGTTCATATCGGATGCTATATCTATAAAGGGACTAGGTCCAAAAATGGACCGATCCTGATCATGTTTGGTAAAGACTCTTGTATTTTGCAAAAATATATACAAACAAAATTTGAGAAGAATCAGTGCAATATTTTTGTTTTTTAATAGATTTAAGTGAAGATCGGGAAGCAGCTCTATGTGGGGTCAAAGGGATCATTTTTGGACTACTCATTAGTGGATGTAATGAACGCATACAAACCCAATTCGAGTACGATCTATATGACAATTTGGATCTTATGGCAATTTATGTCGATTTCATATGGGTATTTGTATCAATTTCAATAGCGTTCATCCCATGGCCGATAAAAGCTTATATACCAAATTTCATCAAAATATATTCATATTTGCGACCTGCAGTTTGATTACAAGCTTTACATGGACACACAGACGGACGGACGGACGGACGGACATTGTTAAATCAACTCAGAAAGTGATTCTGATTCGATCGGTATAATTAAAGATGGGTCTAGGTCAAATATTTTTGGTTGTTACAAACAGCAGCACAAAGTCATTATACCCAAACCACATAGTGGTATAGGGTATAATAAATTAACTACTTCTAAAATGGCGATTTCTTCAACATGGGCAAGATACATAAACCACCCCAAAATTTCAAACAGCAACAAACTAAAAATATTTAACGCAGCATCAAAATCTATTATGTTCTACGGAGCCCAAATCTGGGGTTTTAAAAAATATGATGAAGTTGAAAAACTGGCTTAAACTCTTTATACGTTAATACTTTAAAGCTCCACTTTGATTACATTAATAAAGCACTGCACATGCCTAGTTGCAGATTTCCACTTATTTTAGCTGAAAAGGTAATAGCAAAAAAGACGTATTGGGCAGAGGAATGGATCACTTTATGTGGAAATATTAAATTTGTACCCGACAATGCTGAAAATCCTATGTGTTTATACTCAAAACAAATTCTAGACCTTTTATCAACTAAGGAAAGAGAAGATCTATTGGTTAACGCAAGAAACTCTCAATTTCACGATTTGTATTCGCAGGTTGATTATTGCATGAAACCCCTTTCTGCTTTAGATCTGTCTTCTCGAGCTGCAAGTTTAATAATAAGAGCAAGAGGTGGATTGTTAGATATTAATGCCAGGGCCTTCAAAAGTTCATCAGTTGGCCTGTGCTCATTTTGTAACCTAGACGCTACAGAAAACACTCTACACCTAATTGGAATTTGTCCAATATACTACGAGTTCAGATTAAAATATTTTGGAAAAACTACTTTAGATTTGAATGAAGTTCTGAACATATTAAATGGTTTTGAATTTGATTACTTTACATTGTATAAATATTTGGAAATTTGTCTTAAATACAGGAAACTAATATTAAATGAATTTGAATAAACTCTGTACATTAATGAATTTAATTACAAATTGTATGAAAAAAAAAAAAAAATCTAAGAAATTTAGAAACAACGTAAATAAATGAAATAACTAATAGCTTTATATATGCCAATCTGGCTCACAGCTATCATGATATGCCAAATATAGATAATATAGTAATATTTAATCTCTAAGATTGTAAATATGTAATATAAATATCTATTAAATAAATAAAAAAATAAAAAAAAAAAATATGAACTTCTTCATATCTGAAGCCAAAAAGAATAATAATAATGCCTCTCAAATTTGGTTTATGCCTATTTTCTATATCCAATTAGTTGGACTGAAGAGATAAGGTCTCTAAACCATGGTATAGGGTATCGTATAGTCGGTCTAGACCGACTATAATTTTCTTACTTGTTTCTTTTTAAACTCTTTCTTTTAACTCATACTCTCTGTCTGTCTGTCTGTCTGTCGTTTGTCAACCCCATTCCCCCTTATCCAATTGATCTAAAACTTGGCCCATAGTCTTGTTGTGACTATAGATTAATTTTGGGGTAGTCACGTACAGTCAAGTATAGTCACGCACAGTCACGGAGTGATCTAAATGTCATTTCCCCTCATCCGATCAATCTCAAACTTGGTCCATACACTTGCTGTGAAAAAATATTTCTTTGACTTAGTCACGTACAGTCACTCATAGTCACGGAGTGATTCAAAACCCATTTCCCCTTATCCGATCGATCTGAAACTTGGTCGATAGACTTGCTGTGAAAAAAGATTAGTTTTAAGATAGTCACACACAGTCACGCATAGTCAGGCACAGTCACGGAGTGATTTAAACCCCATTCCCCTCATCCGATGGATCTGGAACTTTGTCCATAGACTTGTTGCGAGCAAAGATTAAATTTAAAATAGTCACACAAAGTCACGCACAGTCACGGAGAGATTCAAAACTCGTATGGGTAAAAAAAGAAAGAGTTTTAAGAAAAACTTTGTTTTTATAGGTTATATTATTAAATTTTTCATTTTTTCAATTCAATTCGTTTATTTATAATAATATGTACAGGAATTTATAAATGTGTTTTAATTAATGTAGAGAGTTTAGATATGCATGATCTTTTCTACTCAAATATAATAATTTTTTGATTAAATTAATTAGAAATAATTAACAGTTAAGATCTAGAGAAAAATTATATAAAAAACTCTTTAAGAAAAAAAAAATAAAAAAAAAATTGTAAAGATAAAATAAACTTAAAAATAAACTAGTCTAAAGGTGCTACCATGCTACTGACATGCTGATATTGTGCTATTTGACATCTTTGGTCGAAATTAAGTTTAAGCCGTTGTATCTTCACGTCCACCATTTCGATGCTGTTTATATTATGCAATCTTCTAGTAGAGAAATGCCATGGCAGGTCATACATCATTTTTATTAACTTATTTTGAGCGATTTGTAAGTTTTTTATATGACATTTTGCTATGGTTGCCCAAACTGGAGCCCCGTAAAACATTATTGAATGAAATATGACCTTAAGCATAATAATTTTATTTTCTCGACTAAGTTTGGATTTTTTATTGATAAAAGGAAAAAGTATTCTCTTGGCTATATTTATTTTATCGATGACATAAGCAACATGTTCTTTAAAGTTAAGTTTTGAATCTAAGATAACACCTAAATATTTAACTTTAGGCTCCCAAGAAATATTGCTTGTTTCAAAACGTAAAGAATGTTGAGGAATATAACAGTCTTTTCTTTTTCTTGTAAAATATATAGCTTGAGTTTTGGAGCTATTTATGACGATTTTCCATTTAGTGAAATAATTTCGAACAATAGTTAATGATGATTGAAGATTAATAATTATATCTTCCGCTAAGACTCCCGAACATAGTAAGGCTGTATCGTCAGCAAATATAGACGTTGTACAGTGTCGAAAAACTGGAAAATCTGATGTGTATATGTTGTAGAGAATGGGTGATATGCAGGAGCCCTGTGGGCAACTAGCTGTAACACCCACTTTATTGGAGAAACATTTGCCAATATGAACTCTGTACTCACGATTTTTTAAAAAACTTTTTATTATTTTTATGAGAGGGGTGGGGAAGTTGAAATTTGTCATTTTAAAAACAAGGGCATCATGTCAAACAGAATCAAATGCTGCTTTTACATCTAATATCACCATACCCGTTGATTTTCCATTAATAAAATTTGATCTGACTATGTTTTTGATTCTAAGTAAAGCATGAGATATGTTGAGGCCATTTCTAAATCCAAACTGTTGGTTTGGCAATATATTATTGTCATCAATAAATGAGCATAATTTATTTTTAATAACTTTTTCTAGCAACTTACTAACGGATGGTAGAAGGCTAATTGGGCGATAAGGCTGTGGAGAGTTGCTAGACTTATTAGGTTTGGCGATAGGTATAACCATAACTTCTTTCCAACAGTTTGGAAAATAAGCATTTTTTAAACATGAGTTAAGTATTGACGAAAGTAATTTTATAACATTTTTAGGGAGATTTTTAATGCACATATTATTAATTTTATCAATACCTGGTGCTTTTTTACTTTTTAGTTTTTTAATAATATTTTTTAAGTCGGGTTCTGCTATTTCAAGATCAGGGTAATGATTATAGGTGTCAGTTTCTAGATGCTGAATACAGTTGTTAACATCATGTATTGTTTCAGAATCGCTTAAATTAACTGAGTATGAATTATTCATTTTGAATGTTTCAGCTAGTATGTTGCATTTTTCTATACATTTAAGCATATTGAGTACTGTTGCTTATTAACGTTGGTATTTGTTTTGATTTCATCTTTATAACTTTTGTGATGTTCCAAAAGGGGGAAGAACCTTTTTCTAGAGTTGCCAGATGATTATTCCAAGACGAATTCCTAAATTTAATGATTTCGTATTGTATAAGTTGATTAAGATGTTTCATTTCAGTTGTATCAGCTAGGTTTCTAATACGAATCCAATTTCTTCTGAAATAATTTCTGGACGTAATCAAATTTTGAATTTGTATTGGAAACGATTTATGGTAAAATGTTATTTCTTTTTTTGGTACACTAACATCTATGGCGTTTTTAATAGCATTGTTTAAAGTTGTTATCATTTCGTCAATAATATTTGTTTCTGATGTCACATTAAAATTTAGATTTCTAAGAGAATCATTTATGTTTTTTGTGTATCTTTTCCAGTTAGTTTTTGAATAAACCAGCTTGTAGTTTTCCTGGTTATTGAATCTGAAGTTCAGAGAAGTTTTAACGGGAAGATGGTCCGAGCTTAAATTATTTACTACTGCTGCCGATAATATTTGCAGTGTGTTTGTTAAAAAATAATCAAGAGTGGAAGGTTGACTTCTTGATGACGTTGGTATGTGTGTTGGGTCAGCTGGATATTTTGCATAGAAAAATAGATTCAAACTCAGCGACCCCTATTACCGTAAATCCACTTGTCTCGTGTGTTGTCAATTTTGGCTAATGAACATTGTAATGTTTTTATAAATCTAAAGAGTCATACAAATAGTCCATTTGTAATTTTTAATTCACCTGTTTTTAAAAATTTATATTTTGCATATGCAATTGTCAGTAAATTAAAAAGGTTCTACATATTCCAATAACATTAAATACACAAAATAATTTCTCTAAGGAGTCTTGTTAGGGACACTGCAATGCAATCGCATACAAGTATTTGAAAAAAGTTTGTTAAAAACGAGAAATTTTAATGCATGGTATACTCGTACATGAATAACAAATGAAATCAATATTTAATCGAAAATTTTGTAGTTTTTAGTTTAACTTTTTTTGTGGATGTAATTTAATAAAAAGTTTAATATTATTTCTAAAAATTTTAAAAAATACCTCTATGGTGCCTGAACACATACACATACACAAAATCTGTTTTGTATTGAATTTGTATTTAAATATGAATCAATTCATTCATACAACCTATTGAGGCTTGTTATTGTATGAACGGTCTCTGCAGAATGTGCAACTGAAAACACAGACGGACGGAGATGGAAGTCATGTCATGCAATCATTTCTACGTACACAAAAAAACTTTTTTCTGTGATATACAAATAACTTTCAAGCCAAGAAAGTAAGTTTTCAATCAACTGTCAAAATTGTTGTATGAATATCCTCAGGTGATTTCAATAGAAATGATACCAATAAGTTATTCTCTCCAAAATTGAGCAAAATTGATTTTAAATAAAAGTGAACAAAAAGTGTGTATTACCATTTTCAGTTTACAAAACCTAAAGATTAGAGTGGAGCAAATTTTATATAGAATCATTATAGTAACGCTTATCAAAGCTCTGCTAAGATGCATAAATACGTCTACGTATTAAAATTGAAAACTCGCTATAAAAGAACAGAGTTATTGAAATTTTGTCCCTTCTTTACAAACTAATTTCAAGGTGACCATATTGAAAAACCTAACTAATCGATGTAAAGCAAACTATTTGACATTTTGCTCCTAGCTCCAAAAAGCTTTGATAGAATGGCCGCTACTATATTTAGAGTTGGCGGGGATATCAAATTGCTTATATCTCGAAAACTAAGCCACGTATAGTATAAATACGTCTACGTATTAAATCGAAAACGATGCATGTATAATAGATTAAAATTATTGAAATTCTTGTTTCTTCTTAACAAACCAAGTTCAGGGTGGCCATATTGAAAAACCCAAAATTTTAGAAGGGAACATTAAGTCGGTTATAATTCGAAAACTAAGCCAACTATTTGACATTTTGCTCCTAGCCCCAAAAAGCTTTGATAAAATGGGCGCTATTATATTTATTAGAGCGGGAAACATCAAATTGCCACGTAGAACAAAATGGTTGACATTTAACCTCCTAGCTACAACTGAATTGATTAATAGCCAATTTGTAGGGTTGCCAAATCAAAAAACCGATCACGCGCTTTTTGAAATATCATATCCATATTGTGGACAATTTTTGAAGGTTGGCAGATCGAAAACGTAAAATTTTTAGCGAATAATATAAAATCACTATTATCTCGAAAACTAAGAGTATGAGAGAATAATGGTTGAATTTTTGCCCCCTCTTTGCAATACTCCATCCGATGGGTGGACTAACTATTTTCAGGGTTCCAAGATCGAAAAACGATTGCTAATATTCATCTTTGAAAGATGAAAGGATGAATTGAGCGCTTACCATCTTAAGAGTTGTCAGGTCGAAACATATTAAATTTGTGAATAATTTCATACTTAATCTCAATATTAAATGAAATTTAGTTTTAATAAATACTTCGTACAAATTACGTGAGGGAGGCAATAAGTTTTTACAAAAAAAAAATTTTTTTTGGTTTATTTCTATTTTAATTTTTCAATAGTCCCTTTTTTCTCGATTTTCTAAATTTATTAAACTCTCCGCAAAGTAAAATCGCAAAAGGTCCACTGCTGCAGATATGACCTATTCTTTAACTCGATTATTTTTCCGCCGTGTCATTCCTTTAATTTTGAAACAGGAAAAAGCCGCTGGGAGCATAAAGCGAATGCGGCTATAATTTGAACATCACCTTGCGCGATGTTATCTTGATAGATCACTTCTTTTGGCTAAATTGGGACATTTTTTTTCTTGATTTATATCCTTAATTGGCCAAATAATGATGAATAATGTTCTCCATTTATTGTTTTTCCTTTTTTGAAGTAGTAAAAATGAAGATAATTTCATGCTCATCCCAAAAAAAGCGATGCCATATCCTTACCAGCCGATTTCACTGTCTTTGCTTTCTTCGTGGCGGATTTCCTTGGTAAAATCAATTGCTTTGTATATTATTTTGATTCAATTATAGATCGGCGAAAAAATTCAACAGTATCGTAACGATCAGTAAAAACGTTATCGTAGATTTTATCGATGATTTGCAGAACGAGATTCATCATTTGTGGATGTACGCCCACGTTTCAATTCAGTTACCTTATAGATAGTAGAAAGTCTTAAAGCCTGCATAGACAGGTGGATAGAAAAATTTGTTGGTCAGGGTATAATAAAAACTGAGAAGTACAAAGTTTTGGTCCAATCAAAAAACATTTAGAGGTGGCTCAACGCGATTAAAAATGTCAAGTGTGTTTATATGGCGAAAATATGACTTTTTTCAGATTTTATAGGAATTTCATTCTATAGTTTTATTTTTTCGACAAATTGTTATATATGTCGGGATCAGTATTAAATTATATTTTCAAAAAGCTAAAAAACTTCAAAAAAATGACCCAGAATACTTTTGTGCGAAAAAAAACTAGGTCGTGAAATTTGATGGCATTTTTTTCAACTTTGAGAAATTGTTTAAAGCTATACTTTTTTTTGGTCTCTATAGTTATAAGTACTCAGATATTTTATTACCATGTTGTTAACCTATTGCGCATTGAGACCGAAAAAGGGAAATTTTTTTTTGATAAAATTTTGAAAACTCCTTTTCAAGTTTTAAAAAATTTTCTTAAACAAAATTTAAAAGAATGGATCTGGTTTTATTAAACTTATGTTACAGATAAACTGTGTGAATTTTTAAATAACTCCCTATTCCAGAATTTTTTTGACAAGTATTTCATTTTTGCGGATTTCGAGAAAAGGGGGATTTTTGCAAAATATTCTGTAAATGTACTCTTTCTAAATCCTTTGTATCAAAAACTCATTACTTTTCTACTTTTAAATGTTATATTTTATTTTAAAACAAGTAAGAAAATTATAGTCGGTCTAGACCGACTATACGATACCCTATACCATGCGTTTAGAAACCCTATCTCTTAGGCCCAACTGACTGGACATAGAAAATAAGCAAAAACCAAATTTGAGTGGGATTTTTATTATTTTTTTTGGCTGCAGATATGAAAAAGTTCATATCGGATGCTATATCTATATAGGGCCTAGGTCCAAAAATGGATCGATCCTGATCATGTTTGGTAAAGTCTCTTGTATTTTGTAAAAATATGTACAAACAAAATTTGAGAAGAATCAGTGCAATATTTTTGTTTTTTAATAGATTTAAGTGAAGATCGGGAAGCAGCTCTATATGGGGTCAAAGGGATCATTTTTGGACTACTCAGTAATGGATGTAATGAACGCATACAAACCCAATTTGAGTAAGATCTATATGACAATTTGGATCTTATGGCAATTTAAGTCGATTTCATATGGGTAATTTGTATGGGGCTAGGTCTGAACATGGACCGATTCTCACCAATTTCAATAGAGTTCATCCCATGGCCGATAAAAGCTTATATACCAAATTTCATCAAAATATATTCATATTTGCGACCTGCAGTTTGATTACAAGGTTTACATGGACACACAGACGGACGGACGGACGGACGGACGGACATTGTTAAATCAACTCAGAAAGTGATTCTGATTCGATCGGTATAATCAAAGATGGGTCTAGGTCAAATATTTTTGGTTGTTACAAACAGCAGCACAAAGTCATTATACCCAAACCACATAGTGGTATAGGGTATAAAAATTCAAATATTTTGTAACTGCTGTTGAATTTTTAGATGCGACGCTTAAAATATAATAACCAAGTGTGTAGAACTTCCCTTCCTAAAATTTTGGATAAATTCGAGAAATTAGAAAAATATTTAGAAAAATATTGATAGTTTTTATACATAAAATAATTTTATAACAATATTGGTTAAAAGTTGTTTTTAATTTATATTCGCGAGCAATAAGCAGATAATTGCACCAAATATATATCACTATGGATTATTTTGATCCCAGGAGCACTGAAGGGTTAAATAAGTAAAAATTAACCGAATTTTATTTCTTAAATTCCAAATAGAGGTTTCATCGAGTTTAATAGAAAAACTCGTTTTCGATAATCTTTACTTAAATTTATCTTAAAATCCAAAGTGGCCTTGTTATACCCTATACCACTATGTGGTTTGGGTATAATGACTTTGTGCTGCTGTTTGTAACTACCAAAAATATTTGACCTAAACCCATCTTTTATTATACCGATCGAATCAGAATCACTATCTGATTCGATTTAACGATGTCCGTCCGTCCGTCCGTCCGTCCGTCCGTCTGTGTGTCCATGTAAACCTTGTAATCAAACTGCAGGTCGCAAATATGAATATATTTCGATGAAATTTGGTATATAAGCTTTTATCGGCCATGGGATGAACGCTGTTGAAATTGGTGAGAATCGGTCCATGTTCAGACCTAGCCCCCATACAAATGACCCCTGTGAAATCGACATTAATTTCCATAAGATCCAAATTATCATATAAATCTTAGTCAAATCGGGTTTGTATATATTTATTACATCATTTAATCAGTAGTCCAAAAATGATCCCTATTGGACAACTCTTAGTCATAGGCCCCATATAGAGCTGCTTCCCGATCTTCACTTAAATCTGTCAAAAAACAAAAATATTGCACTGATCCTTCTCAAATTTTGTTTGTATATATTTTTGCAAAACACAAGAGACTTTACCAAACATGGTCAGGATCGGTCCATTTTGGGGCCTAGTCCCCATATAGATATAGCATCCGATATGAACTTTTTCATATCTGCAGCCGAAAAAATTAATAAAAATCCCACTCAAATTTGGTTTATGCTTATTTTCTATATCCAGTTAGTTGGGCTTGAGAGATAGGGTCTCTAAACGCATGGTATAGGGTATCGTATAGTCGCTCTAGACCGACTATAATTTTCTTAGTTGTTAAATAATGGGTTAGCGTACTCGGATTTTCCGAAATTTGGGAAACGGAATACCTACATATTTGGTTAAAATATTCTAAGTCACGCTTTTAAAAATTCAAGAGCAATTACAAAATATTTGAATGTGACGCCAATTCCAGAAGGGTTAATGGGGTCATATTATTTTTTTCCGAAACCCTAGGCTATTAGGATAAAGTATAACATTTAAAAGTAAAAAAGTGATGAACTTTTGATACAAAGTATTTAGAAAGAGTATATTTACTGAACATTTTACAAAAATCCCATTTTTCTCGAAATGCGCAAAAATAAAATACTTGTCAAAAAAATTCTGGGATAGGGATTTATTTAAAAATCACACAGTTAATCTGTAGCATATATTTAACAAAACCTTAAAGTGTCACATCCATTTTTTTAAATTATGTTAAAAATTTTTTTTTAAAACTGGAAAAAGGAGTTTTCAAAATTTTATCAAAAAACAAGTAAGAGTGTTAAATTCGGCTGAATCTTTGATACCCTCCACCTCGGTTTGAGTATTGATAATAAATGTAAACAAAATATTGGAAAAAGTAAACAATTTGTTAAACTTAATACCAAATTATTTCAGAAAATACTTTAGGTTGGTTTTCGTCTTTTCTATTATTTCGGACTTATTTCGGTGTTTGCTTTTTGGTCATTGTGGTTGCTGATCGGCATGCATTTTGGTTATATATATGCATGCGTTTCCGGTTATATGACATAACTTCTTTTTTAATTTAGTTTTTGCTACTTAAATAGCTCGCCCTAACCTCCACTGCAAAGGTAATGGTTGTGTAGGGTGGCTATATGCATTAAATCGTGCTAATTGGAGATGGCTGTATAGTTTCTTTTAACAGACGAAATATTTTTTCATTGCGGTCATGTAGGTCAGATGGAATAACAAATAATAACCAAAAAAAAAAAAACATAGAGAATAAATTTATAATAATAAATATTCAAGTTAGGGATGCCAAACGCAAAAAATCAAATGTCCCAAACATTTTAAATAAAATAATTTGTTATCTTTATTTTCTGAAAAACTTCAAATTTTCATCAAAAAAAAATTCTGAAAATTTCTATATAAATAACATTCTCATCAAATTACGTTTATTTATGTAACAGTTTTTATGTTCGCAATTCTTAAATATCATTTGACGTTTTCTAAAATTCAATGAATTTAAATTAATGTTTTCTGTAGTCCGATTCTGTAAATTTCAACGATCCGACAATCGCAAAACATATCGACAGCTGTTGTTGTTTGCACTAAGGATTAAGTGATTCACTAAGTGCATACATCTTAACGACAGTCGACAAATCTATTTTTCTATTTATTTAAATTGTAAACGAGTGGCATCTCTGTCAAAATAAGCGAAAAACACAAAGAATAGAAAAAAAAAACAAATTACTTCGTATTTTACAAGATGATTTTATGTTTATGTTTAATATCTTTATCTTTTTTTTACTAATATTTCTGTTTATTTATTTGAAAATGAAATAATGAATTGAATATGCTATTTAATTTTTTTATTTATATAAAAAGTTTTT
Organism: Cordilura impudica; assembly: GCA_963682025.1. Lineage (NCBI taxonomy): Eukaryota > Metazoa > Arthropoda > Insecta > Diptera > Scathophagidae > Cordilura > Cordilura impudica. The sequence goes on from OY821517.1 coordinate 136,446,451, forward strand.
TAATAAAAGCAAAATATTTTCACTATTTTATGATTTTTATTTATGTATGACGACATTTCAACCTAAAAATTTAAGTTTTTATCGATTGAATAAACAACACAAAAATGGTTGTCGTTTAGATAACAACAACAGCTGACTTTAACAATAGCGAATATCGTTTAAAAATTTTACTGATAATTTTGCTATTTTCTTTTTTTAACGATTCAACTATCGTTAAAAGAAGTTACTGAATCTCGGTACTGAAAAGTTATTAATTTCTGCTGAATGGCAATATTTTTTTTATATGTAAACATTTTTAAATGTAAACATATTTGGTGTTTTTTTTTTTGGAATTTCAATTTGTGTTTAACGAATAAAATTTATATATTAAAGATGGAATTGATGCCTTCTAAATTTAAAATTATTATTTCCGACGTTTTGATATGATTTTCTGAAATTCAATTAATATTTTCTAATTTTTAATTGGAAATTTTAATTCCAGTTTTTAGAATTGATATTTTCTTAAATTTGAATGGAAAATTTAAAAAGTGCAATTCTGTATTTATGTGAATAATAATGCTTTAGTAATTATAAACAATTTTTAAAAATTAGATGTAATCGCAATCAGATATTTTGTAGGTAAAGCAGAATAATAATTCTATATAACTATGTAGAACTGTTTTGAAAGCAAAAAACTCATTGATGAACTCGGTAACTCTATTTTATAAAGACAACAAAAAGTTAACATGCCAAACTTATGTTCATATTTGTAAAAGAATAATGAAAAAACATATGAAATAAAAGACCAGCCCGTGTATACTCTTAACATTGTTCTGTATGATATCTAGTTGCAAAGCTAATTAGAACAAAAATTGCGGCGTCATCTACTGTGACGTAGCAACACTGAGCGAAATAAAGTTTGATATCTAATTGAAAATGTTGACATTCATGTTAAAATAGAAATAACTATTGCAAAGCTAATTAGAACAAAAATTGTGGCGCCATCTACTGCGGCATAGTCACGCTGAGCAAAATGAAGTGACACTCTGTTAATGCAAAAGAAATGTATTTTCCCCACAACAAAATATTTCAGAATTTTATGTAAATAAAATAATATACCGATTTATTTCTAACATGCAGTTACTATGGATATACATACATACATACATATAGAATATATGGAAATTATTTGTATTATTTAATATGTGTATGTACATATATGTAAATATTACATACAAAAAATACAACGGCAAACGTTATTTTTGTGTTTTTCTCTTTAAATAAATTAATCCATAAATTTTTTTTTTGCTAAATTTACATTGTTTTTTTTTTTTATTAACAACTAGGTATTTTAGCATTATTTGCTTTAGATGTTGGTGAATTTTTACTCCCTTTATATTAACTCGTAGTGTCTGCTTGTCGAACAAATTTTGGATCGATTTTAACCACTTTCCCGTGACCCAATCGATCTGAAATTTTGCAGGCAGGCTCGTGGCAATGACAAAAATGATCTAACAAATTTTTTTAGTGATGCCAAAACAATGGAAACTTCTAACTTTTTCTACCAGAGTTGATAAAAAAAATGTACAAAGGGTTTGTTTTTATTATATTATTACCACAACGACCACAAAAACAACAAGTCCAGCTATGACAACAATGCAACATTTAGAATAACAACAAGAACAATATGGAAACATCATGTTTTTCATTTTTTTTTTACTTTTTCAGAGATTTCCCTGGACCCGTTACACCGATTTTAATGATTTTTGAAGTAGAAATCTTCCCATGAATTTGGAGAATCATTCTCACTAAAAACTATCACCCTAGCTGTCCCATTGAGGGCGTGATCGTGACAAGAACAACATAGAAAATTATATTTTTTCAAGACTTTTTTTAGTTCTTCATTCAAATCTCGGGCCCTAATCGACCGATTTGGACGATTTTAAATAGAAAACTTTTCAGGATATTAGTGAATCATTTTTTATGCCAAAGAGCACCCTAGCTACCCGATTGATGCCGTCATCGTGATTTCCACAGACGGACAGACGGACAGACGGACATTGCTATATCAACTCCGGTTGTTATAAGGATCACAAATATATATATTTTATGGGGTCCAAAATTTTTTTTCTAATTATTACAAACGGAATGACAAACTTATATATACCCTCTGCACACTGGAGTGGAGGGTATAAAAATTTCCCTTTTTTGGTCTCAATGCGCAATATGTTAACAACATGGTAATAAAACAATATATTACAACTATAGAGACCAAAAAAAGTATAGCTTTAAACAATTTCTCAAAGTTGAAAAAAATGTCATCAAATTTCATTACATAATTTTTTTTGGCACAAAAGTAGTCTGGAGCATTTGCTATTTCGCGGCGACTTTTTATTTGATTTTAAAGTTTTGTGGCTTTTTGGAAAGATAATTTAATACTGATGCCGAGTTATATAACAATTTGTCGGAATTGAAACAATTTGTCTGAAAAAAAAGTGATATTTTCCCCATATAAACATATTTGATATTATCAATCGCATGGGACCAACTCTAAATGTTTTTTAACTGGCCCAAAACTTAGTATTTCTCCGTTTTTTTGCTATTCGCATATTTCTAGGGGGTGCAAACGAGAATTTGAGCACTTTTTTTCCCCCTCTATATAATGAATGGCCTCCCTAATGGCAATGTATGAATATATGAATATATTTTGATAAAATTTGACATATAAGCTTTGATTGGCCTTAAGACGAACGCTATTAAAATTGGTGAAGCTTGGTGCGTGTTCAGACCTAGTTTCTATACAAATGACCCCTATCAGATCGATTAAAATTGCCGTACGATCTATATTATCCTATAGATCTCGGTCAAATTTGGTTTGTATGTGTTTATTGCAGCAACTAATTAGTACACTAAAAACCAACCCTGTAGAACAAATCTTAGAAGTAGCCCCATATAAAACTGCTTCCCGATCTTCACTTTAATCTATCACAAAAAAATCATATATTGCACAGATTTTTCTAAAATTTATTTTGTAGATGCTTTTGTAGGAAGTTCGTAAATGCAGTAGTTATGCATAACTGCAGCATAATAAAAGTAAAACGTTCAAAAAAGCAACACTTGGCAGCACTGATTTGCGTCAAAATTTTTTTATGCAAACAATTGACAGTGCTGCCGAAAATTTTTGCAACTATGGCATCATTTTAATTACTCATGCAATAGAGCGCGAAGCTTAAAGAAAAATTAAACATTGGTGCAGAATGGAGGAGTAAGTAGTGCATTGCATAAAATTGTTAATACAAATTTAAATAATATCGTTTTATTATTTCAAAGTAATTTTTTATTTTCGGAATCTGCCTTCTTTTTCGTTTTAATTGATTTTTAGTAACCAAAAGTCGTTTCATATTACTTTGAATTCTGTTTTTATTATAAGTTAACAAAAAGTTGTCATTTTTAGAATCAAGATTTTCAATAATGTTTGTTAATGGTTTTGTGGTGAACATGTTTTTTATCTTTTGCAAAACGTTCTAAAAAGCAAACTCTGTGCAATTGTTGAGCAGTAACAAAGCATCTGTCACAACTGATCACGCATCAGCAACAAAACTTGGCATAACTGCCGCAGTGATGCACAAATTTACTGCATTTATGAACGTACCCTAAGTTACTTTACTAAGTATGGTCAAGATCGTTTCATTTTTCCACCTAGTCCCCATATAAATATAGCATCCCATATGAACTTTTTCATATCTGCAGGCATAAAATAAAACAAATTTTGGTTACACTTCTTTTCTATATACAATTAGTTCGACCAGAGAGAAATGGTCTCTAAACGCATGATATAGGATATTATATAGTCGGTATAGACTGAGTTTTAAAATTTTTCTTCACTATACACTATATCACTATGTGGTGTTTGTAACTACGATAAATATTTTAGCAAGACCCAACTTTTATTATAACGATCAACTTGGAATCAATTTCTGAATCAATTCAGTGATGTCCGCCCATCTTTCCATGTTTCTGTCCATCTGTCTCTCCGTCTGTCTGGCCGCCTTTCCATCCATCTGTCTGCCGTCTGTCTGTCCGTCTGTGTGTTCATGTAAAACGTATAATCAAACTACAGATCGCAAATATAAAAATATTTTGATGGAATATGGTATATAAACTTTCATCGGCCATGATCACATTTTCTCCTCCATTTTAGCGGTTTTTTTGTTAATCTTAAATGGAATTCCTTTCATATCGGTCGAAGTAGATTTCTTTCTGCATCATTACCACACAAATTTATTTTAGTTTCATCACTCCTAAGGGACCAGAAGCTGGTCCCAACCATATTCTATGAGCCATAGTAAAGTTTTTTTCTCTTCTTCAAATTGGCCTGTCTGATGCCGTTTTCTTTTCTGACAAAAAATGTCGCCCTTTTCTTGCCCTATTTTGCCCTTTTTTGGAAAAGTGTATTTTTTATATATTCTGAATTAAGAGCAACTTGATATTATACATCAATCGAAAGGTCTCAAAGTGCTGTATTCATAAATGATTATTGATTATTATCCTCTTGGAAGTCATAGGGTGAAAATATTCAAAAAAGGGAACAATGGGAAAATATTCTCACACGATGACCTGAAAGAAGTCAATGGTTGAAATTTTTTGTGGTTTACGAGGGCTCGACTTTGAGACCTTTCGATTGATATATAAGATAAGGTTATTCTTGATTCAGAATATTTAAAAAAATACACTTTTCGAAAAAAGGGCAAAAAAAAAGGCGACATTTTTTGTCAGAAAATTTTTTCAATTATATATTCTTCCTTTATTTACATATTTTAACAAATTTGATATTTACATATGAGATCTTGTCTTTACATATAGATATTGCAACAAATAATATATAGGATCTAAAGACATTAAATAGTTTTTATTTTATTTTTTAATGATTTTTAAAGGAAAATGAGAGGAAAAAACCTTTATATGATTTAATAAATTCAAATACTATCTGAAAATATTTATATGCTTATAGAAGGTTTATTAGAAATAATAGACCTCTATAAGCATATAATTTTCAATTTGGTGATTTCTTTTTAATTTTACGTTATTTCTCTACATTCTCTTATCAGTGGGTAAGAGGAATTTTCAATTTTGGCAAAGTAATTATTGTTAATCCTTGTTATGAAATCGATAATTTTTTCATAACCTGTTTCTTCATGAAGAAGATTTGTAGGATACCTCCAGGGCTTTTCATTTATCATTTTAAGACATTTGTTTTGTATAATTTGTAAGCGTTTTAGGTGGCAGTTGGCAGCGTCACTCCAAATAGAACACGCGTATGTTAATATTAGCCTTATAATACTTTTGAAGAGTAGGTTTTTGTTTTTGTGGTTAGAAATGACCTTCTATTTAATAGTGGCCATAATGCTTTAAACGATTTTATAGCTTTTTGACACGTAGCCATAATATGTCCTTTAAATGTAAGCTTTTTGTCCAAGACAACTCCGAGATATTTGACATGATTAAGTATATTTATGGTATTATTTCCAATATGAAGATGACGTCTTGGCAGTCTTTTGGGAGATTTGTTGAACGGAAAAATAATTGCTTGGGTCTTGTTTGGATTAATTTTGATTTTCCATTTGTGAAAATATTTATTGCAATTTACAAGTCCCTTTTCCATTTTCTTCAGGAGTGCACTTGTAAGTTTGTTTGAAGAAATTAACGCAGTATCATCTGCGTAGTAAGCAATTTTCATATATTTCGGGACTTTGAAATCGGATGTATATATCGAGTAAAGCAATGGCAGGAAGACTGATCCTTGAGGTAACCCGGTGGTAATGGTTTTTGGAGATGATGTTTCATTATTAATCGCAACTTTAAAGCTTCTGCCGTGAATGAAATCAGAAATAAGTTTGCATAAATATTTTGGTATATTTGCATCAAGAAGTTTAAATACTAGGCCATTATGCCAAACGGTGTCAAACGCTTTTTCGATACCTGACAACATTAGACCCGTTGAACGTTTATTGTTTTTATTGGTGATTATTTGATTATTAATTCTGTTTATTTGGTGAGTAGTGCTATGCCCTTTCTTAAATCCAAATTGTTCTTTAGCAACAATAGAATTGGTCGTTACAAATTCACTAAGACGAGAATATAGTATTTTTTCAAATATTTTACCTAAGTTACTTAATAAACTAATAGGTCTATAGCTATTTGGGTTATTTTTTGGCTTACTAGGTTTGTTGATAGCTATAACCTTAGCGTTTTTGAAATGGTTTGGGAAATAGTTGAGTTTGATGCAGCTGTTAAATATTATAACCAGTAATTTTAGAGTTTTGAGTGGTAGTTTCTTTAAGAGCGGGTTGGGAACATTGTCAATTTTGTCAGAAAAGAAAACGGCATGAGCAAAGGAATTTTCCAAGGTATTCTAACCGCTAGAGTTGTAGCTACCAATATTCATCGGACAGTTCGGAATGATAAAACATTCCCTATTTCATTTGAAATTGCTTTCAAAATTTATTTTTAATTTTAAAGGCATTTGTAACGACATAGCAATAATTTTGTTGATAAACTAGTCGTTTTTCTACTTCACTGCAGTGATGTCCACGATTCATTCAAATTTATTTCAAATGGAATTTTAAATTATGTTACATTAAGATAATTTCACCTAATTAATTACTTTTGTCTCAAAAAAAAACTCAAGTTTTCACAACTTTAAACAAAACATTCCTATTTCACTGTACACGCCAAACTGCAACTAAAGTTAAAAAACTTCTCTGCACTTGTGACTACAATTGTTTCAACTGGTGGGATTACTCTTCTTCAGTTTAAAACAGTAATGACATTTTATAAAAGTATATAGTATTCTTTATAGAAGTTTGTTTTATATTTCTGTTAAATTATAAAAGACACACCTATTTTTCTTTCCACATGTGTATGTGCCATGAACTTCGTATAAGTCATCTTTGATTTCTTTAGATGTTTTGTGACAGCACGAACTTAATTTTTTCCATTTTTCAAAAATAATTGTTTAAAAAAAATCAGAATGATGGATTGTCCTAAAAATTTGACAGTCGTCATTTGGAAGAACACATTTTTCAGATATCTATTTGGTTACAAATTCTTAGTACTCCTTATATGCTTTTGTAAAGACCCCTACTAAATTTAATAAATAAGTCGTAAGTAGTTTTCAAAAATTGATCTTTAAAGATCAGCAGCTTTTATTCAAAAGGCAGAAAAAGTCAAAATTGCACAATTTATAATTTCTTCCCACTATTTACATATAATAAATAAAAGTATGTATACATTTAAAATTCATATACGTATATAAGTATATACTTATATCAATGTCTACAGTTGTATTTTGTACCTAGTATTTAACAATTGTTGTTTTGTTATTTTTGCCAGTCATAAAGAAATTAGTTTTGAAAAGCATCTTACAAACTTTTTTAAGTCTTTTCATCTATTGTTTCTTTCATTCTTTCACGTTCTAACATTGAAATGATTTAACAAAAAGCTAACTTTTTTTTCTAGATTGTTTGTTACTTTTGGCTACAATAAAATAAACACAAAAACCAACACGAGGAAATGTCATCGTCCTAATGGCAATTGTTTTCATTATAAATGCATTGTCTTGCGGTACCCTACGTCGTGCTGGTCGTTGTGAAACATACAAAATTTTTGTTTTTTTTAAGAATATGACAGTAACGTGGCATCATGCCAAAGTTAAGTTATTTACGTAATACGTCTTATACTTAATCTGGTAATTATGGATTACGAAAGCAGTATTAATTAAACTTAAACAGATAGGTAATAACATATTTCCAACTCAGCGATCTAATTTAAGATCACCTTTAATTGAAGAATTCTAAAAATAGCAAAAGTTTTTTGTCAACTTGAAGCCCTATCTCTTGAAGATAAAATAGGCAAATTTACAAGACACTTTCAAAAGCAATGTCGGGATTTTTTAGTTGAATTTAATAAGACTTATGACCCATAATAATTTAAATTTATTAAAATTTAAAGTTATATCTCTAATTGAAGTGAGTCGCAGAGTAGATTTATTAAATATTCGAAGATAGATATCGCATTCATCCACGCATTTGAGAGCTAATTATAAAATTTAATTTGAGAATTATATTGTATATAAAAATGGGGTTTTGTTTGTAAATTTTTACGTTTGTACGTTTGTTTGTGGTTTATAGGAGACTACACCACTGGACAGATCATCTTGAAAGTTATATAGTAGGTAACTGCCTATCCGGAAGGAGAAATAGGCTATATTTTTTGGATTTCTCAAGTGGGCGTGGCACCTCCCATATAAAGTAAATTTTTAAAAGTTCAATTTTACATATAATATCTGGATTACTACAACAGCAAGAGTTCTAAAATTACGTACATGTACATATTAAACTAATTTGAAAAGTTGCGAAAAAAAAATGGGCAGGATATTAAATGTCATATATCTAGAGTACTGTAGCAGATAAGGTCTTGGGACTTAGTGTAAGTTCATAAGTTATCAACGTTACTGCTCGGAAAAATATGGACGGGATAAGATCAGTGGACATGGTACCCCCCATACAAAGTGAATATTTAATATCATATAACTGGATTACTCTTTGTTTCAAAAGCCTTGAGACTGCGCGTGAGTTCATAAGTTATGAATGTTAGTACTAGAAACAAAAATGGGTGGCATCAGATCAGTGGGCGTGGTACACCCATACAAAGTGTATATAAAATGTCATATATCTGGAGTATTGTAACAGTGAATGAGTTATTAATGTGAGTAGTCGGACAAAAAATGAGTGATATCGGACCAATGGGCGGGGCATCACCTACATATACAAAAAAATATGAAGTACTATGAAAATGACAGTCTTGAAACTTTTGACAAGTACATTAATTACCTATGAAGTCGTGTAATATATGGGCGGGGTCACCAAAATCAAAAATCTCCAAAAGCGAAAATCGCAAATAAAAAAAATCGCAAAATCAATAATAACAAGTCAAAAATTGCAAAAACCGAAAATCGCGAATAAAAAATCGCCAAAATCAAAAATCGCAAAATTGATAATTGAAAAATCTTAATAGTTTTTAAGAATTTTTAAATTTTAGATTACACTAAAAAAACAATTTCAAAACGGTGGGAATTAAATTCAAAGAAAACAACTAAACTTGTTGACGGAAAATTAAAACACTTCTTCTTTGTATGGTGTAAGTATACAACTGACTTTTTTATTTATATATTAACTTCATATTCTTTTCTTTTCAACGAACCCGTTATGTTTTACATTGTAAGCAATTTAATTCAAAGGGGTTGCCAAATACACTTAATTTTATAAATTATTATTATGTTAAAAGTTATCGAAATTCATGTGATAACTTTACTTGTAATACCATAGAATTCAATAAAGTTCGTCAAAAAAAAACAATAACAAATTATTACTATTAAAAAAATATATATATATGTATGTATAAAATAGAAATAAAATGTAAAAAAAATAAGTTAAAAAAACCATCCAACGGAGAAAACCACGAAGGTAAAAAAAACTCCGTTGACGATCCAACATTCCGGCCCCATTGAAGGACCGAAGGTCTTCAAACATCTGGGAGTGGTGCAAGCTTGTGAATCGGCCGCTTGAGGCGGGTGGTTGTCCTCGTGAACCACTACTACTTGGTCTACTCTGAGGTTGCGCTCTTCTTTGTGCCACTTGCCCTTGTTCTGCAGCCCGAGGATGTAGTCTTTGGACCAAGCCTGCCAGAACCGCTGCTTGAGTGCGCAAAGCATCCGCCATCGCTTCAAGCACCTCAGATTGTTGTCGCTGACGTCTCCGACGGATCCTGGCGGCAGCGAACGCAGACCCTCTCCGATTATTAGATGCGCGGGAGTCAGCGTATTCCCGTCGTTCAGGTCTGGTGGCAGCGGTGCGATTGGACGACTGTTGAGCACCGCCTCTACTTCTGCAAGCATTGGTACCATTTCCTCTTGGATTAGCGACGCATTGCCCACCGCTCGCAGAAGTAGGTGTTTCGCCTGCTTCACGGCTGCTTCCCACAGTCTTCCGAAGTGAAGAGCCCTTGGAGGTATGAAGCTGAAGTCGACCTTGTATGACGCTGCGTACGACACGATGGCCTCTTTGCCCTTCTCGAACGCCTCGTACAGCTCCTTCAGTGTTCGGCTGGCCCCCGCGAAGTTGGTGGTATTGTCGCAGTATACTTTGCAGGGCAGTCCTCTCCTGGCAACGAACCTTTTAAGAGAAAGAATAAATGCATCAGTGGACAAGTTAGATACTAATTCTAAGTGAACTGCCTTTGAAGTGAAACAAACGAATACCGCTATATACATTTTAATGGGTGGTCTACCTCGAATTCGTAATGAAACATTAATGGGAACACAAAAGTCTAAGCCAACTATTAAAAATCGACATAGAGCTCTCACTCTATCTGTGGGCAAATTTCCCATTATTTGGGTCACTATAATGATGATTATATATTCTCAAACAGTGTTTCTTCTTAACTTGCTATTTTTACACTGTTATCATTCTTTATACCCTATACCACTATGTGGTTTGGGTATAATGACTTTGTGCTGCTGTTTGTAACAACCAAAAATATTTGACCTAGAGCCATCTTTAATTATACCGATCGAATCAGAATCACTTTCTGAGTTGATTTAACAATGTCCGTCCGTCCGTCCGTCCGTCTGTGTGTCCATGTAAAGCTTGTAATCAAACTGCAGGTCGCAAATATGAATATATTTTGATGAAATTTGGTATATAAGCTTTTATCGGCCATGGGATGAACGCTATTGAAATTGGTGAGAATCGGTCCATGTTCAGACCTAGCCCCCATACAAATTACCCATATGAAATCGACATAAATTGCCATAAGATCCAAATTGTCATATAGATCTCACTCAAATTGGGTTTGTATGCGTTCATTACATCCATTAATGAGTAGTCCAAAAATGATCCCTTTGACCCCATATAGAGCTGCTTCCTGATCTTCACTTAAATCTATTAAATCTATTAAAAACACTGATTCTTCTCAAATTTTTTTTGTATATATTTTTGCAAAATACAAGAGACTTTACCAAACATGATCAGGATCGGTCCATTTTTGGACCAAGTCCCTATATAGATATAGCATCCGATATGAACTTTTCATATCTGCAACCAAAAAAATTAATAAAAATCCCACTCAAATTTGGTTTTCGCCTATTTTCTATGTCCAGTTAGTTGGGCCTAAGAGATAGGGTCTCTAAACGCATGATATAGGGTATCGTATAGTCGGTCTAGACCGACTATAATTTTCTTACTTGTTTTATTCTGTAATTATAAACATATTTAAACAAACTTATATTATTATCTTATTTTAATTTGTACACAACAACTTTTTTAAAATATCATACTTTTATTTTTGGACTAGTTTCATTTTATATTGCGTTGCTTTTAGTTCAGTATTTGAATTTTATTTTAATGAACATTGTTGGTAACATAAGTGGAAATTCTAAAGATGTGACGTTTAATATGGTAAAAATCTTGGCGAAACAAAAGAAAGGAGTACAAATCTGCCACATAAACGCACAAAGTTTAATGTGCAAAATTGATGAGTTCAGATTCGTTTTCGAAAAATCAAATATTGATGTAGTGTGTGTTTCTGAAACATGGCTCGATGAATCTATTCCGGATAGCCTCATTTGCTTAGACGGTTATAAAGTATTTCGGTTTAATAGAAGTGGAAGAGGAGGAGGTGGTGTGGCAATATACGTCAAAAATACTATAACATGTAGTTTTCGTTGCAAGGCGGAAGAAAATGACAGAATTGAGTATATTTTTGTTTAAATCTCATCATCTGGAAGAAAAATGCTGATTGGTTGTGCTTACCGACCCAAACGTGATGTACCTTTTGCCGATTTTATGAACAAAATGGAAATCTTAACCATGCCTTACAATGATATAGCAATTTTGGGAGATTTCAATTCGAATCTACTAAAAGAATCGTCATTTAAAGATAGTATGCAGTCATTAGGACTTACACCAACGAATATTACAACACCAACGCACTTTACAACGTCCAGCAGTACATTGATTGATCTAATATTTGTCGCTAATCCATCGAAGGTCCTGCTGTATGATCAAATCTCAGCTTCCAGTTTTTCTAAATATGATCTGGTTTTTCTAGCCTATGATTTCCAGCTTCACCAAGAAGATCAAATTTTTTTCTCCTATCGTGATTACAAGAATCTTAACTATAGTTTGTTGTATGAAAATTTCAACTTATTCAATTGGAACCAAATATACCAAATGATGATCAGTTGGAGTTTTTAGAACGTAATATCTTAAGCCTCTTTGATGATACAGTTACGTTAAAAAAGAAAAAAGTTACCACAAAGAGTAAACCATGGTTTTCAACTGATGTCCAGCAATCAATACAACGCAGAGATTTTACTTTTTCCCGGTGGAAACGTTTCAAAACGAATGAATTGAAACTCGATTTTCGCACTGCTAGAAGTGAGGCTAATTCTAAAATAAGAATGGCTAAAACTAATTACTATTCCAAACGATTTTCATCCGCCATTGACTCCAAGGATACATGGAAAACCATTCGAGATATTGGTATTGGCAAAAATAATAAAAATGAAACCTGCCCAATTGATGCAAACGAACTTAATAGCATTTTCACTTATCTTCCGACGACAATAGTGAACAGTACAGATTCGAACAACAATATTATGAATAATAGCTCCTCTTTTGAACAAACTGCATTCGAGTTTTCTTGTGTTAGTCAATTTGATGTATTATCCAGTTTTTCATTAATAAAATCAAACGCCGTGGGTTTCGATAACTTACATCCCAAGTTTATCAAGATCATTTTGCCATTAATATTGCCTTATATAACACACCTATTTAACACCATTATTACATCAAGTTCTTTCCCTACTAAATGGAAATATGCAAAAATAATACCTATTCCAAAATCGAAAACGGAGTATCGCCCAATAGCTATATTAAGCTTTCTATCAAAAGTAATGGAAAAACTACTACATCTACAAATGAGCAATTATATAAACGAAAATTAACTAATATCTGACAAGCAGTCCGGATTTCGTTCTAACCACAGTTGTACTACAGCTTTGGTTAATGTAACCGAGAACATAAGACGTGAACTTGATTGTGGTAACATAAACTTTTTGGTACTTCTCGACCATTCAAAGGCGTTCAATACAGTAAACCATCAAACACTATGTATGAAGCTAAAACACTTTTTAAACTTTTCATCCACTTCTACGCAGCTTTTACATTCATACCTCACAAATCGGACTCAATCTGTATACGTTAATAATTCAACCTCAAGACCTGTAACACTCACGAGAGGCGTACCTCAAGGATCGATTCTGGGTCCACTTCTTTTTTCCATCTATGCCAATGATTTGCCACAACAACTATCTCACTGCAAAATACACATGTATGCGGACGACGTTCAGCTGTATCTGAGTAGTCCAGTAAGTTCCATAGAAGAAAATGTTGAAAAGTTAAACTATGACCTTAATAAAATACATTTTTGGGCCACTGCAAATGGACTTTGTCTCAACCCGCATAAATCAAAATGTTTGATTATTCATAAAAAAAACTTTTCAGCCTGTTCTTGAACATGATATACTAATAAACCATCAGAAAATCGAGATTGCAAAAAAGGTAAAAAATCTTGGCATAGTTTTCAATAACAACTTGACTTGGTCAAGCCACGTAGATACACTTGTGGTTCAAACGTATATAAAGCTAAGATCGCTTTGGGTAACTCAGTATTTTATGCCGTTAAGAGTAAGACATCTTCTTGCAAAGGCATACTTAATCCCTGGTCTATTTTATGGCTGTGAACTTTTTATCAACTGCGACTACGCCAGCAAGAAAAAAACTAAATATTTTGTACAACAATATTGTTAGAAATGTTTATGGACTGAAGAAACGTGATAGTGTTTCGACTTTCTCAAAAAGTCTATATGGAGTCTCATTCGATAACCTTATTAATATAAGGAATTTAATGTTTTTGCATAAAATTATTTCCACTGAGAAACCCCTATATCTTTATGATCAAATACAGTTTGCTAGATCCAGAAGGTTAAAAAAACTTATTATCTCTATGCGTCGATGCCTTGTGTCAGAATGGCAATTTTTCATAAACGCCGCACGTCTTTGCAATGCAATTCCACACAACCAACAATTAGTTAGCAACGCTATAAATTTTAAGAAATTTTTGTTTAGTTACTTTGTTTAAATATATTTAATTTTAATTTCTTTAAATTCAAGAATTTTAATAATATCTTGTATTTATTTTACTTTATTTTAAATAAGTTATAATTTTTTTTTTTTTATTGTATTTTAATTTTGTGGCGAATTTTTGAACGATGAAAATCCTGTACTTTAATTATAAGACATGTCTTGTTGTACAGGAAATTAATAAAGAAATAATAATAATAATTTTGGTTTATAGCGGTAACAATGAACACATTTACGCACTATATTGCTGCACTCATCTCTTGCATTTATGAGCCAAATATTCTCTCTCAAAAGAGATATTAATGCTTTTGTACCAGCATGGCAATTATCGAAATGCAAATCGCGTAAATACCGTGAAACAAAAATCGTTTTCCTTGGCAATAGAAGTGGGAATTTCGTATTATACGGCACTGGCGCATTAAGCAATCTCCCACCTACCCTGACAAGTGAAAAGTATCGCTTATTTTCTGTGAAATTGTGGATAAATGGTGTTAACCTTTGAATATTGGAAGGTAACTCTAGAGATTTTTTCAACTTAGAAATCTCCTCAGCAAAATTTTCTCTCTGGACTATTTCCATAAGCCTATAAAAGGCCCAATTCATTTTCTTGACAGTAGGAGTCTTTGAGTTTGATATTTTACACGTTCTACCAAAATCAATAAACCTTAACACGAAGCACATGATTCGTATAATCTTTTTATATGAAGATTGATCCTTAATCAATTTTAAGAATATATTTTCAGAATCATCTTTCGGAGAACTTTGTAATTCTGATAAATTCTCTACTGTAAGTAAAACATTGGATTTTCTCTTTTCTAAGGACTCTTGGTCCTCTGTTAACTCGAAATGATGGTTAACAGGCCACTCTGAGCTATCGTGAAGAAGAAATGAAGGACCTTCAAACCAAATTGAGTTTTTTAACTCATCTACATCACTTCCTCTTGAAACAATGTCAGCCGGATTCTGCTTTGTAGGCACATGGCGCCAGTAAACGCGGTCTGACCATTCTTGTATTTCAGCAACTCGATTCGAAAGAAAAGTTGCTAGAGTAGATGAATGTAAAATGATTTCTGAATCTTTCCAGAAATTTACACTCTCGATTTCAAAGCTAATCATTCTTGCAATTCGAGTCCACAACTTAGCCAATAGGTGTGCTACACACAACTCAAGTCTCGGAAGAGATTTCGTCTTGAGTGGAGCGACTTTTGATTTAGCCGTAAGTAGCCGACAAAAGACTCCATTTGAGTCAATGCTCCGAATGTATATGCAGCACCCATACGCCCGAATTGAGGCGTCAGAGAGCCCATGAATCTGGATTTTTGACGAAACATTTGTGTGAACAAATCTTGGGATCTGAATTGAATCAATTTTCAATAAATTGATTTTAAAATCATCCCATGCAGTATTTAGTCGCATAGGGATTGATTCATCCCAGTCGAGTTTTTGAATACAAAGTTCTTGTAATAACATTTTGGATTTTGTTATAATTGGGCATAAAAGTCCGAGAGGATCAAACAACCGAGATGAAACCGATAAAATGTTTCTTTTCGTTGCTTTTAGGTCGTTGAAATTATCTTCCAAATGAAACTTAAATTAATCATTCTTCGGAACCCAATGTATACCTAATGCATTGGCTGAATCGGAATCATTATGTAATAATTTTTCTTTACCATTTGAGATATTAAAATCGGGGTGATTCGAAAACCATTTGGTTAAATTAAATACAGCTGAACTTAATATTTGAGTCACCTGGTCTCGAATAGTTAAAAGTTCTTGAAAATTATCGGCGCCAGTTAACAAGTCATCGACATAAAAAGCACTGCGAATAATTTTTGCACCCATTGGCAAAATCTCTTTGTATAAATCACTTAAGTGCGTGAGACATCTGATCGCTAAGAATGGCGCAGAAGCTGTACCGTAAGTTACTGTATTTAAGCGAAAAACTTGAAGCAAATCAGATGGGGTTTGTCTCCAAAGGATTAATTGAAAATTTCTATCTTTTTCGCCAACCAAAACTTGGCGATACATTTTTCAATATCAGCAGTGATAACGAATTTAGGGAAACGAAAACGGATTAGAGTTGAATACAACTCTTCTTTAGCAGTAGGTCCAACCATTAATAAATCATTAAGCGACGTTTGTGAAGAAGTTCGACTTGAGGCATCAAAGACTACACGAAGTTTAGTAGTAGAGCTTTGAGGATGTAGAACACACAAAAAAACAAAAATCGTCAAAATTAAGAATCACAAAAAAACAAAAATCGTCAAATTCAAAAATCGGAAAAAATAAAAACCGCCAAAATAAAAATCGCCATAACAGAAAATCGCAAATAACAAAAATCGCCGAAATAAAAAGTCGCCAAAATCAAAAATCACAGAAAATAAAAAACATTAAAGCCAAAAAACAATAAAAATACAAAACTCGCTAAAATCAAAAATCGTCAAACTAAAAAATCGAAAAAAACAAAAATCAAAAATAGCAAAAAAAAAAAAAACAAAACAAAAATCGCCAAGTCAAATATCGCAAAACCGAGAATAGCGAAAAACAAAAATAGCCTAATCAGAATTTACCAAAACCGTAACTCGCGAAAAACAATAAATCGCCAAAATCTGAAATCGCAACAACAAAAATCGACAAATCAAAAATAGCCAAAAATAAAATAAAATGGTTTTCTGAAAAATGTACTCCCAGTTTATTTACTTCGGTTACGATGGGTGTAGCGAAGTGCATCAAATTACTGCTAGTAGCTATATAAAAGATCAAACGAAGCTCGCAAGGAGTTGCAACTGTTTTAAGAAATTCTTATTAACCCAAATAACGCCGGAATTTTTATTTTTTTTTTTTTTGAAAACTTAAATTTTTATTTCGACACTTAAATCTTCATGGGTTTCTAAACTTTTTTTTTTAAATAAATCTCTTTCCTCTTAAATCCACAGTTTCACTGGAAACGGGTGTGCTTTTAAAAGGACAATAGCTAGGTTAGGGTGTACTAACTTTGTGCTGATGTCTTTAACTAACAAAAATATTTGGCCTAGACCCTTCTTTTATTATACCGTTCGTCTCAGAATCATTTTCTGAGTCAGACTCACTTCCTGAGTCGTTTTAGCGATGTCTGTCCGTGTCCGTGTGTGCACGGTCGCAAATATGAATATATTGTGATGACATTTGGTATAAAAACTTCTATCGGCCATAGGACGAACGCTATTGAAATTGTGAAAATCGGTGCATGGTGCATGCATAATAATAATAAAAAAAATTTCCAAATTTTCCAACTGGGGTTGATTTCAATGTAAAACATACTATATGGAGTGAAAAGTACGTGGCCTCACATAGAGATGTCCTGACAAGTGTCAATTTTTTCTGTTTATTCAGTTGGGTCAAATGTTAGAAAAATTGATCAGATGATAGAAAGATTAAAATGCGTGAGATACGGCATATATTTTACATTATCATTTAAATATGAAAAAGCTTTCTGCTCGATGGATGTTGCGATTTTTAACAGCTGAACAAAATGTGAAACGTGTTCATGATTCAAAGTATGCTTTGGAGATGTTTAAATTAAATTTATCTGAATTTTTACGTGGATTTCTAACAATGGATGAGACGTGGATTCATTAATATACACCGGAGTCCAATATACAGTCTGCGGAGTGGTTACAACAACCAACAATCGGCTGGAGAGATAATGGCCACTGTTTGTGGGATGTACGTGGTACAATATTTCTTGATTACTTGCAGAAAGGAAAAAGAATAACTGTCAAGTACTATGTACTATATTGGACAGGCTGGATGAAGAAATTAAGAAAAAAAGCAACCCCACTTAAATTAAAAAAAAATCTTGTACCATCATGACAAGTCTTTTCATTATGAATTGCTTCCCCACACCCTTTATTTTCCAAATCTGGCCTACAGCGATTATTATTTGTTTTCAAACTTGAAAATGTAGCTCCAGGGAAAGAGATTTTCCACAAATGAAGAAGTCAGATCAGTAACGGAAAACTATTTTGAAGAGTTTGACAAAACATATTTCTTCAAGGGTATGAAGCTGTTAGAGAATCGTTGGAAGGAGTGCATTTCACTTAACGGAGATTACGTCGAAGAATAAAATTGAATTCAAATCCAAAAAAACTGGTTTTTCTTGGGGTGATTCTATTGCTTATGCAAGTGGAAATATATTTTTATATTAATTTTTCAATGTAACTCGGTATTTTTAAACGTATTTTCAATTCCTACAACTACTGCAACTTATACATGTGTCAGCCAAGATCTTTGCATAAATATTTCCATGTATTAGGCGGACAGAGCACCAATTCCTGCGACCGACGACAAATCGATAACTTTGGATCTTCTTGAGCTCTTTCATTTAGAGTGACGATATTATATATTCCTTTGAAATGTTGTTGTTATTGCATCATTTAGAGAGTGTTGTAAGAAATCTGTCCACAGTTCGACGGACGGCTGTAGCGTTGTTCAAACGTGAGTCTATTCACGATATTCAAAAATAAAGCGTAGAATGAGTGTTCGTTTCAAAACTAACCCTTTTGAAAGTTCTATCTCAGCAAAAAAAAACACCCTCTACAATAACAAGAACAACAGAGAAAACTCAAATTCTTCAAGAGCTTTTTTTTACATTTTCATTGAAATTTGGGGCCTATTTAACAGATTTTGATTATTTTCAATGACAACCTGCTCAGGATGTCAGTGAATAATTTTCACCGAAAACAAGGAACCTAGCTGAGCTATTGAGGACATGATTGTGATTTTCACAAACGGGCAGACGGACATCGCTATATAAATTACGCTCAGGAATATATATATTTTATGGGGTCCAGATTTTTCTTCTAATTATTACAAACGAAATGACAAACTGATATATACTCCCTGCTCACTGGTGTGGAGGTTATAAGAACGCAATAATCATTGCTTGGTTTTTTTTTAGTTTAAACTTAACTCTCAGAACAAAACGAGAAAATTGTGTAGAAATGCGACTAAACGTGACTATGTTTTGCGTGTAGAGGTAAACAGTGCAAAATAACATTAAATATTTATATAAAGTTTTTAGACTC
The DNA here is from genome assembly GCA_963682025.1 of Cordilura impudica. Lineage (NCBI taxonomy): Eukaryota > Metazoa > Arthropoda > Insecta > Diptera > Scathophagidae > Cordilura > Cordilura impudica. The sequence continues at coordinate 136,465,760 of OY821517.1, forward strand.
AAGCTAATAGTACTAGTGCAAATATGTTCTGTAATGTACAAAAGTAAGAACATAGACAAATGAATATTTACAATAACAACAAACAAATACTTAGAATGGGTGTCTTTGAAATGCAGACAAACTCATATACATGTTTAAGGAAGCCGGTAAACGACAGGTATTGTATTTTAAATTACTTTTTGTTTAAATAATTAAATTGTTAACAATTCTCAAAAACAAAAAGTTACAACATTTTTACTAAGACGTTCATTCATCCATGATTTAAGAACAAAAAACTTTTAGAATAATTTTTTTTAATGATTACAAACATTACTGGAAGGATGTTTAAATTGTAAAAATTAAAATTTTTCAACGGCAACTTAATTTTATTATGGAAACAAAAAGTGCGGTTGATGTTTTTAAGTAAAATTACTTTATTTGATATTACGAAGGAAGATCAATCATTCCGTGTGAAAATCGAATAAAAAATTTTATTTCTCAACATAGTTAGTTTTCTCCCAATTAATACACTTTGCAATTCTTTTATCCCATCCAAATAATAGAACTCCCCAAGGTTCTCAAAACTAAGATTTGTTTGATCTGACATAGGAGCTAAATCCCTTTCTGCCTTTTCCAATAATATTTGAGAACATAACATTTGATTTTCAGTATATACTAATTGCATTTTAGAAAATGTCAATTGATTTTCAGAAAGTAACAATTGTATTTCAGAAAGTATCAAATGTTTTTCAAAAATTATCAAATGTATTTGAGAGAACATCAGAAAATAGAATATGTATTTCATAAATTATCAGTTGGCTATTTTTCTGATATTCAATTGACATTTTCTAAAATACAATTTGAAAAGGCTTAGAAAATAGTCAACCATCAAGAGGACAGCTTTGCAAAACCAAAATCTCAAAACTTGCAGCCATAAACAATATCGCGCACTTTAACTACATCTATATATCTGTGGCCATAAGCATTAACCGCATAAGTCGAAAATCATGCTTTTGAGAAAAATAACTTTTTATATAAATGTCGCGGTGCTTCATTATGACTTAGGTCAGTATATTTTTATTAATATCTTTTTAATAAACAGTGTTAGAGAAATGGGGATTTTACGTAAATATAAAGAGTTTTTAGTGGAATATGATATCATGCATAACTAAAATCGTTCTCAAGTCGACTAAGGCGGTTTTCACTTGTAACCACAGATATATCTCGAATTAATTTTCGACGACAGCGAAAATCTGAAATTAAAGGTACAGAGACTACATTCAACTTATTTAGCTTTTCCTTCGTTTGAGTGATGGTTTTTTCCCAAAAAAAAAATAATATATTATGCGCACTCGAAATTCCGTTTTTGAAAAAGCTATTGAGGCTGAATGCTTTTAATATCGAATGTACAAATAATTTTCCGCCGTTTTTATAAAAAAAACAAGCAGGAAAATTATAGTCGGTCTAGAATTTTGTGGTAGGTTTTTATTTTTAAATTAATTACACGACAATTTGTGTTTTATTTATCATTAAATTTTTATTTAATGATTATTTATTCTAGAGATTATTTTATTTATTTAATATTTTTTATACACATTTTATAAATTTAATATTTTATTATCATATAATGTCCTTGATTTAAGGATAAGTGATAAGTCACAAACTTTTAAAACGTTTGCCTTGTCTTCCGAAATCAGACTCTGGCGTCATCTAATTTACAAATCTTCTTATAATAATGTCAAATAATAAAAATGTAATGTAAAAAGGTTAAACTACTGATCATGATTGTGCATGCCTTTCTATTTACTCTTACACGAAGCAGCAATATAAAACTGGGCATGCAGAATCATGATTTACCCTTGGCAACAAGTAGAAAATAAAAGATTATTGATTTTACCCAGTAACCAAACTTTATATCAAAATTGATTTTGTACAACAAATTTGGGCATGCAGAATCATTCCACTTCTGTTACATACACAATGTGTATTTAAGAAAGTAGACATGATTGTGCATGGTTGATCACAATTAATGTTCTCACCTAGTAACAAAGTAATAGTTCAAAAGCAGGTTTTTTATATAACAAAACTGGGCATGCAGAATCATTTCACTTCTCTTACATACACTTGTGTATGTAAGAAAGTATACATGATTGTGCATGGTTAAACATGATTATTGATTTAAGCAACAAAAACAAAATAATGATCTTAATAAACACTAAATAATAATAAGGGTATTCCAATAGTATTGTATGCATTTGTATATACATATAAGTCTAGACCGACTGTACGATACCCTTTACCACGCATTTAGAGACCCTATCTCTTAGGTCCAACAATTTGGATATATGCATTGTTATTAATTTTTTTGGCTGCAGATATAAAAAGTGGATATCGGATGTTATATTTGTATGGCGACTTGGGTGAAAAATGGACTGATCCTGACAAATTTCATCAAAATATATTCGTATTTGCGACCTGTAGTTTGATTAGAAGGTTTACATGGACACACAGACGGACAAACGGATGGACGGACATCGCTAAATCGACTCAGAAACTGATTCTAAGTCGATCGGTATAATAAAAGATGGGTCTAGGTCAAATATTTTTGGTAGTTACAAACATCAGCACGAAGTCATTATACCCAGACCACATAGTGTTATAGAGTATAAAAATGGGCATTTATTGTGAAAGAACGGAACTTTATGTTTTACTCAAAATAATGTTTATCGCTTGTTTTTCTCATCTTTCTGGCAACCTTCGGATACCACGTCAGAAGAGTTCTTCATGTTTTGAGGCTATCCACGAATCAATCCAATTTTTGTGGTCAGGCAGGCCATGCGAAATCGCTGGAAGCAAGTGGAAATCAAAGGGGCCAATGTTCGGTAAATAAGTCGGGTGGGGTTAAACTTACTAACTGAGTGCTTCCAAATAAGTTTTGACCGACGCCGCACAGTGGCGCCATTTGAGTTTTTTCGTTGCAAAAATCATATCTTTTGAACCGAATAACATAATTGAACAGTTTAAACAACATATGATAGATAACTGTTCAGCCTATGAAATGAGCGTTTGGAAAGGGTGCTACGCTTTGTAGGGGCCTACTTATGGGTTATCAAATTAATTTTACATATTTAGATTGTTTTTATTTTTTTTTTTTTCTTTAGGGTTTTATGTTTTAAATTATTACCCAACAAATTAAAAAAAAATTACTTCTTTTTCAAAATTTATTTTTTCAATTTTCTGTAAAATATTCATCACAATTCGTAAGAGACGGTATATCTAAAAGACTAATCATTTCTAAACTATAATTATTTTCTAACTCTATTCGTGACTTCACATGCCGCAGGGAAGAAATAAGTGGATCGGAAGATGCTGCCAACATGTTGAAGAGGTTCTCATTTTGCCTTACCCTTGATGCTTTGAATGTGTTCTGCAATCTATATTTTTTATAAAATTTGTTAAGAGACTCCTGTGCTTCTTCAGAAAGCTCTCCAATTGGCAAAGACTGGTACTCAATTATATCTTTGCCATGCGCCAATATTTTATAGACGGTCGGGGTCAACTTCTTCTGTGGATACATTTCTGCTAAAAGAGATGCAGTTTTCGATGCATATTCTCCATATTTTGTAGAACTGACATTTTCTTTGCAGTTTAAAACATTCAAGATCGTTCCCAATCTTTTCACGATTGGATTGTCAATTCCAGTGATTCTAGTTACTGCCTCATCATTTTCAAAAAATCTCCTAGAAGTGTTTCCATCGTTTGAGTTACTATATCCGTGCTTGCTACAGTCTACTTTTAGTCCAACTTGTTTAAAAAAAGCATCCTGTATTTGCTTCTTTCTGATCTTTTCCTTATCCTTTATTGATGTATTTTCATCGAAGTTTTCCTCCTCTTGTGGTAGGGTATACGCCAGTTTTAGCAAGAACTCCATACACCTTATCCTTACGTGCAATGGTGACATTCCATATTCGTAATTCTCCTCGTTTGTAGAATCGTTTAAATTACCAAAGCTCTTCTGACTCTTTTTGCAAATCGGGCATGACAATGTTGAGGTTGTTCCTGTCAGTTCCTTTACGACGTTTCCGTCAACCGTGGTCAGGTGGAACTCGTAATTGCATTCAATATATTTTCCTTCTCCAATTTGCAGCTTTGTAGGCTTAATCTTGCTTATTTGTTCTTCAATGTCCTTCACCGTGGTCCTTACGAGTTCTGCCGATTCCCTTGCAAACTGAAACATTATTGGTCGGCAATAATGCAGTGAAGACGGACGTGGATTTTTCCAGTGTAGGGAAACATCAAAGGAACAACAGATGCCATAAACATATTTCCGTCCGATATTGTAGCGTCATTGGAAGATATCCTTTGCTTATAAACGCTTTGTCCGAATGATCCATCGCAGCCCCATTTGCTGATCAATGTCAGTTTCTCAGGAAGAATTTTCACCTCATTTTCAGGAAGACTCTCCAACATCCGTTTTGCTGTATAGCCCATGAGATCCTGCAGATTGGCTTTCACAGAGACTTCCGTAAACTCCGTATGCAGTGGTCGTGAATTTATTTTGGCTTGCGTAATATGCTTGTATCCTGGTAAAACGTCAGCCCCGTGTCGCATCAAGGATGCCCGTAGTATCGCATAGTCCATAAACAAGGCCAAGGCTTCTTCGGAACCATACTTATTAATGTGTGCGTTTGTGGGCGTGGAAATGCTTTCCTTAATCCTTTTTAGTCGCAGTGGGCTTGCATCAGCAACAGATTTTGTAATCTGCGACCTAACTCTTTCACTATCCTTTGTATATTTAATAGACAGCGCGTCCGATAAATGCTTCGTGGTCAAGTCATTGGTGGCATCGGCAAGTTTCCTCTTTCTTGTGAAAATTGAACACTCTTCAATACTTTTTTTTTGGCCTTCCTTTTGCTCCTCTGGTTGATGTGGTGGGTTTATCTACTGCCAATATATCCAGGATGGTGTCTTCATTAAGCCAGTCCTCGTATTTGGAGTTGAAGTTCTGAATGGTTCGATTAGATTTCACCCATTTCGCCTTAATATTTGCATATATCAGATAAAAATTATTTTTTATAATTTCGCTTCTCTCAATATTTCCGTATAAGCTATCAAGTTCTTCTAAAGCAGCTTCCGTGAAAAACTTTGGTGTGGTTGACCTTCTAAACAGTTCAAATAATTTAAGATTGTTTAACGCCATGGTTTCAGTACTTGTTGCGCCAACTTTCAGTCGTAGACTAATCCAGGCATTATGCTTATTTTGCAATATATAGGCTTATGCTACCATGCCTAAAAATTTACCTGTTCCCTGCATACATATGGATTTAGGCTGAATTATGCAATTTTGATATTATGCTCGTGTCTAAATAAGATTTGTGCCTACCTGGAGGGACCATAAGTCAATATTGTTCTTGACCATTTCTACTCCAAAGTAATTTTTAAGTAAGGTGCGTACCTGCGAATTTCAATGAGTAGTTTTTTGTGCATCCTGTGTCTGTAACAGAATATTGGGAGTAGACGTTGGCAGAGGCTCACAGGTAGACAACCGACTTAAAATGCAATTTTCAAACTATTAGATCAAACTACTGTCAGTCAAAACATGTAAGGGATGCATGCCATACAATGTCTGCAACCATGTCTTTTTAACTTTTTTTACCTCTAGAAGCCAAACGGGCACGTACGGGCAGATAAAGCCTTTTAAATTATGTAAAGAAATAATCAAAGAACATGTTTTGGAAATACGACAATTATAGAAAAATATGGATTTTTTTTTATTTTCCGTCAAAGTTGAAAAATAGTGAAAAAACGGATAGTTTTTAAATAGTGATTTACCAGGAGAAACACGAAGCAAACAGTTAATTTTTTTTTTATCATTATACATTTAATAAATACATCAATCAATAAAAATAAAAAATACGGCGATTCGTTACCTATTTTTCGTGATATTACACCAGAAATCGCAACAAATTGACTAAAAATTGTGTGTTTTTTTGAAAACCGAAAGTCGGTCAACTTTGAACGGTTATATCTTCTAAACTAAAAATGTGATATTATTAAGAGTAGCATATTTGAAATCGTTGAAAAGTTTCCTATAACCTGGGTTTATTCAAAACTTCGTCGGCGCACATGAAAATTTTGATTTTTGCAACCTCGTTTGCTCTACGGGCGCCACTGTGCGCCGCAGCATATGGACGAGCATTAGCACCAGTTTGTTTGTTTGGACCCCAAAAAATATATATATTCGTGATCCTTACATCGCTGTAAAACAGAAGAAAATGAAAAAGTTGAGTTCATATTTGTCGAGATATCATTATTTGGTAAAAAAAAAAAAAAATGTTGATTGGCCGTGTTTATAGGCCTAATAAACTCACTTGAATGCTAATGGCATTTCAAACTTTTCTAAATTAAAACAATTTGATATACTAATTAAACGAGAAAATATTAAAACAACGTCTTTGAATGAAACATTTTTTCCAGAAAATCATAGACCCTATTTTAAAAATTATTATTTATATAGAAGTGATAGAACAGATGCAAGAGGAGAAGGAGTAGCTCTGCTAATTCAAAAATCTGTCGCACATAAAAACCTCTTTATATCAAACATCTCATCAATCGAAAACATCTCAATTGAAGTTATTATAAATAATAGACCTATTGTTGTATCTTCGTTATATTCACCAAGATATACCCATAACTTCTGTGCTGATGTCTGGAACCTAACACCTTCCACCAAAGAATATATAGTTTTTGGTGACCTAAATGCCAAACAGTGTTCTGGGAATTACCGTTCAGATAATACTGCAGGAATTGCAGTCAACAACCTACAGCAATCAAGCAATTTTTTCGTTCACTATCCTAATAGTCCAACCCTATTTCCCCATCAACATAATCGCGAAGCATACACAGTCGATATTATTTTAAGCAATTCCGCTTTAAATATAGATGTAAAAACAATGGATTACGAAATACCAACAGACCATCGCCCCACTTAAAAGATCGATGGCCTTGCAGGTTGACCTCAATTATTATGATTATAGTGCAACCAACTGGAACATTTTTATGAATTTTTTAGACGATAAAATCACTTTATAATTGGATATATACAATACCAAAGTAGTAATTGATCAGGAAATCCAAAAATTTATAAAAGTAGTTTTCGAAGCAACAAAATAATTACACATTACCAGAAAGTACTGTGAAATATATTAAACTAAGAAGAAGCTTTAAAAGAAAAAGCCAACGATCTTCAAATATAGCCGAGCAAACTTTTTGTAATCAATGTACTAAGTTTCTAAGTAACATGATTAATAAAAGTATTAATTCGGAACGCAATAAGAAATGGTTTCAATTATTATCCAATTTAAAACCAAGTGATAATTCATTTTGGAAAATAAGCAGGAACTTTCGAGGAAAAGGAAAAAATCAAATATCTCACTTTAAAGTTGGAAATACAAAAAAAACAACTAATAAGGACAAGGCTCGCTTCGAACTACAACCACTCAGCAGATACATTAATAAATACAACAGTAAATAATTTTAAGAAAGAAAATCCTTGTTCTAAATCAGCAATTTATACATCTCTTGAAGAAGTAATGAATATTGTGTCTCATCAATAAAACCCTCAAAATCCCCTGATTTTGACAATGTTCCGAACCTGCTCTTAAAGAAACTACCAGTCAAAGCTCTAAAATTACTAGTTATAATGTTACAACTATTTCCCAAACCATTTCAAAAATGCTAAGGTTATAGCCATAAACAAACCTAGTAAGCCAAAAAATAACCCAAACGACATTCTCGTCTTAATGGAATGACGAATTCTGTTGTTTCTAAAGAACAATTTGGATTTAAATAATCTAACCCATAAAAACAAAGCTTTTATTAAAACTCTTTCTTTCCTTATGCATATGAGTTTTGAATATCTCCGTGACTGTGCGTGACTGTGCGTGACTATGTCAAAGTTAATCTTTTTTCACAGCAAGTCTATCGACCAACTTTTAGACCGATCGGATAAGGGAAAATGGGTTTTAAATCACTCCGTGACTGTGCGTCACTATGCGTGACTGCGCGTGACTATGTCGAAGTTGATCTTTCTTTACAGCAATTATATCGACCAAGTTTCAGATCGGTCGGATGAGGGTAAATGACATTTAGATCACTCCGTGACTGTGCGTGACCATGCGTGACTGCGCGTGACTAAGTCAAAGTTAATCTTTTTTTCACAGCAAGTGTATGGACCAAGTTTCAGATCGATCGGATGAGGGGAAATGACATTTAGATCACTCCGTGACTGTGCGTGATCATGCGTGACTGCGCGTGACTAAGTCAAAGTTAATATTTTTTCACAGCAAGTGTATGGACCAAGTTTGAGATCGATCGAATTAGGGGAAATGACATTTAGATCACTACGTGACTGTGCGTGACCACGCTTGACTGTGCGTGACCACGCGTGACTGTGCGTGACTAAGTCAAAGATAATCTTTTTTTCACAGCAAGTGTATGAACCAAGTTTGAAATCGATCGGATGAGGGGAAATGATATTGCGATTAATAATGAAACATCATCTCCAAAAACCTTTTACCACAGGGTTGCCTCAAGGATCTGTTTTGTCGACATTGCTTTACTCGATATATACATCCGATTTTAAAGTTCCGAAGTATATGAAAATTGCATATTACGCAGATGATACTGCGTTAATTTCTTCAAACAAACCTACAAGTGCACTCCTGAAGAAAATGCAAAAGGGACTTGTAAATTGCAATAAATATTTTCACAAGTGGAAAATCAAAATTAACCCAAACAAGACCGAAGCAATAATTTTTCCATTCAACAAATCTCCAAAAAGACTGCCAAGATGTCATCTATTTTTTTTTTTTTATTATTATTATTTCAAAATCATACTTTATAAAAACAATAAAATTTCTTAGAGAGAGTTGGTGAAAGCTACCTTACATCTATAACAGTCATTTGAATTTTTAATACGCATATAGCTAATAATGAATTAGATCGGGAAGGAAAGTTGTTATGATCGAAAAACCTTCATTAGAGTTATTATAGAATAGGATAGTACAATACTAAAAAAAATAAACATACTTATAGTATTTATATATATTGTATAATATTTATATATATTGGAGTGACGCTGCCAACTGCCACCTAAATCGCTTACAAATTATAGAAAACAAATGTTCAAAAATGATAAATAAAAATAAAAAAGCCCTGGATGTATCCTACAAATCTCCTTCATGAAGAAACAGGTTATGAAAAATTATCGATTTCATAACAAGGATTAACAACAATTACTTTGCCAAAATTTAAAATTCCTCTCACCCACTGATAAGAGAATGTAGAGAAATAACGTAAAATTAAAAAAGAATCACCAAATTGAAAATTATATGCTTATAGGGGGTCTGTTTTTTCTAATATACCTCCTATAAGCATATAAATATTTTCAGATAGTTATTGAATATATTAAATCAGATAAAGGTTTTTCCTCCCATTTTCCTTTAAACATCATTAAAAAATAAAATTAAAACTATTTAATATCTTTCGATCCTATATATTATTTGTTGCAATAGGGTTAAACCATCTGAACTCAACTTAAAATATGGCTGTTTTTTACATCACTGTTTCCAAATTGGCTGAATTTTGGCAGGATTAAAGTGTATCTGAGAAATAAGAAAAATCCTAAATTTAAGTTCAGTGACGCATCTTGATCCGGAAATATGAGGTCTTGAATATCGGAAAAAACTATAAAAATGTACAAAGTTGTGAGCCTTCTGACGCAACTTATCAAGGTCGCATTTGAAAGGTTAATTAATTACCTTTAATTTGATATACAACATAATTTTTTTTTTTGGAAAGGTCAAAGGTCACATCTCTTGACCTATAATTCGGGAGGCTATAGCTGTAAAAACGACAATTTTAAAAATCTGAAAAAATATATGTTTAAGATTGCTTCCTTCCCTAAAGTTCCAAAAAATTTCAGACTGGGGGTATGCTTGGATCCAGAAATATTTATCATAGAGTAAAGGTAGATATTTAACAAGTGAATTATTATTATTATGAATGCTGTTGTTGTTGGCGTTGTTGGCGTTGTTGACATTATTATGATGAATGCTGTTGTTGTTGTTGTTGTTGGCGTTGTTGACATTATTATGATGAATGCTGTTGTTGTTGTTGTTGTTGTTGTTCTTGTTGACATTATTATGATGAATGCTGTTGTTGTTGTTTAGTTTTATTATAAATGTTTTCAATTACAAATTTGCTATCAGCGGAATAAATTTTAGCTTGTAATTGTGTTTTTGAAATTGGTATGAAGCAGTGCTGCTTTTGAGTTCCCGGAATTGTACGTAATCCTATAAATCTATCAGTTAGCAATTTCTCTTCTTCTTCATAATCTTTTTCCGTTAAATATGCAAAGTTGCAGTTCTGAAGAGTTTGCTGACACCAATTATACAAGTGGAGAGGAGTAGTTATCTGATCTTCAAATGGACGTTGCAAGCTGGCTCTTCGTGCTTCACGCTTTACCGTTCCCCCAAGACCATCACTAGGTCCTTTGCCGTGACTGGTAGCAAAGAAATGCCACTCAGCGGAACAATTAAAATCTTCGCTATGATGGCATAAATTGGCAAAGTTTTTTTTATTTTTAAATTGAGCGGAAGAACCGTCCGAAAAATAAAAAATTTTCTTTGGTATTTTCAAAAACTTGTTTTTTAAAACCTCATTTAGGTGGCGATGAAATAAATGAACTGCTATGGTATTATGTATTAGACAGTCTGATATTATTATAAAATTTGTAGTTTCTAATTTTCCATTTGATTTGTAATAAATTGCTATTGGGTATAGTGTGGCCTGGCTATTATTCCATAAAAAGCCTTGCACAGAATCCTGAACCACAAAAGTTGCATTTTCGGAGAAGTCGCAAATTACTAAATACTCATTTTCTTCCAACGCAGACTTTTTGTGAGCCATAAATGCACCCTGCTCTTTAGATACGAATGAATGGGGTAGAAGAGTTTGCAGTTTTTCGCATAAAGAATCCAGAAAAGAATCAGTTTCTTTAATAATAGTTTCCAAAGAGTCTCTATCTACACTTATCCACTGTTTATATATGATGTCATCAATTTCATTTTCTAATAATAATTCACCAAGTTTCTCTTTAAAATTTTGTATATCTGGACACATGCTACATCTGCCAAGATAGCAATTTGGTGATGGGGGATTGCATATAAGTCTTTTTAAACAATCTTTATAAGTTTCCAGCACAAAATCCTGCACATTTTCTGTCAATTTTTTCAGGTTTATTGCGTGGAGCATTAGTTTTGTATTTTGATGTATTTTACAAACACATACATTATGGCTTCCTGACGCATCTGCTAGAACCACATTTTTTGGCCGAAGTTCACAAAATTTAGAAATTCCAATAGTTATCCCTTCATGTTTTTCTTTAAATAAAGCATAAACTTCTCGAAGATTTCCGAGTAAAAGTCTTTTATTTTTTTTTTACTTTTACACCATTTTCTGTTATTGACACGTAGTCTTTACATCCTGGTAGACATCTGCTGACATCATCAGTTGCATAAAAGATTTTCACCACATCAACAATTTCTAATGGCAATCGTTTTCCAAGTTTTGGATTCGGTGTACTCAATACGCCTTCTGTCTCAACCAAGTTTTTTACCTTTCGTGCCATGAAATTTGTTATTTGAAATTCCTCCTCCATTCTTTTCAATGTCCAGCTTTTAGGTAAAATAGTTAAAAGTTGAATTTTATCACTGTTTTTAGTTATTGATTTAAACTTTTCTTTTAGTTGTTCGATTATTTCCGATTCTGGGCATACGTGAGAGGTTGAAGGTGTTGAATTTGGGAAAATGTTGGTTTTAATTGATGTTGTTATTTTTTCTAACTTTCTAGTTGTATACCCTTTTAATGGAATTTTTCTCGAACATATTGGAGATTCTTGTAAATATGTTAAACTTTCGTTTAACTTAGAAATTCGAACATCTCCCGAAACTGATGCTTCACTTTCCGAGTCTGAAGTCTCGTTTTCTGGCTCGTTCATAGATTGAATATTATTGTTTACACTTCCTTTTAATTTATAAAGTTCTCTTCTGCATATATCACATATTTTATTTGATATTGAAATGTTATTACTAATTCCAGTCATCCATTGCTGAACTTTTCGAAGTCCTCTTGCATTCCGGACATGAGCAACTTTTTTAAATGGATTACAACAATATATTGTATTAAATGACATATTGTTTACAGAGGCAAAAAACAATCACTTTGAACACTTTTGGTTTTATTTAAAAATATTGATTTTATAGCAACACATGTGGTTTTTTAAAGCAACGTGCTTAGAATGGTTTTCTTTTCGTGGTGCTTCCTTTGACTTCTCGTTTTTCAATAATTTCTCTATATCCAAGTTATTTGACACTACGAACCACACCCGACAACATTTATACTGTTGTCTCGCTCTAACATAATTACCTGTCAAACCAACCCTAACACAGGTCTGTACTGAGTACAGTACAGAGCTAAAGAACCAGAAACAAATAGCGGCGTGCGTGCATAGCCCGCCGACGCTCACGAGCACAACCAACCACATTCATAAACAGTAACAGTAACAGCACCGACTTTTTAAATATCTACCTTTACTCTATGATAAATATTTCTGGATCCAAGCATACCCCCAGTCTCAAATTTTTTGGAACTTTAGGGAAGGAACCAATCTTAAACATATATTTTTTTCAGATTTTTAAAATTGTCGTTTTTACAGCTATAGCCTCCCGAATTATAGGTCAAGAGATGTGACCTTGGACCTTTCCAAAAAAAAAATCATGTTGTATATCAAATTAAAGGTAATTAATTAACCTTTCAAATGCAACCTTGATGAGTTGCGTAACTATAATACTTTTCAAGAAAATTATAATTAAGCAAGTACAACTTTGTAAATTTTGACCTTTTTTTACGATTTTCAAGACCACATATTTCCGGATACAGAAGTGCCAGTGCCCTCAAACTTTGCACTTATTTTAGTTCTGTAATAATCTGTCTTCCTACGAAAAATCATACAATTTGGAGAAGGTAGTGTACACCCATTGGTTGATTTGACATGGAATTACCCAATACGAGTATCTATATGTAAAGATAAGATCTCATATGTAAATATAAAATTTGTTAAAATATGTAAATAAAGGAATAATACATAACTGAAATATAGGCCTAATAAACGAATTGATTTCTCCAAATTCATTACAACGCTAAAGACATTAACCGTGCCATACTAAGATGTTGCAATTTTAGGTGATTTCAACTCTAACATTCTTGTGGAATCATCTCTCAAGGATAATATGACATTTCTAGGACTTACTGCAATAAATACAACCAATAAATACAAAAGTCAATCTATACGACCAAATTTCTGCATCATGCATGATTTAATCTTTACAACATACATATGAATTTCTTCTTTAACGGGGGGATTTATATTACTCTTTTCGAGATTTCAATAACTTGAATTACAACGTACTGTATGCGAATCTTTTACAAATCAATTGGAGTAGCATTTACTTTATGACCTCCGTTAACGAGCAATTGTCTTTTCTAGAATACAATGTACTACAATTACACTGTGGAACAAATTCAGGTTAGCAAAAGTTAGGTCGATTTTCAGCATATTGTTTATATGGTTTTTTGGCTATAACTAGTCGACTAATTGATATTTTTTCAATCTGTAAAAGCCAAATTATTTCGAGAGACCTGTGCAACAATTAAAATTTTTTAAAAAATTGATTTAGAAAATTATTGTGGTGCTTATGAAGCAAAATGTTGGAAAAATTATTTTTTTTTCATGCTTTTTGAAAATATTTTCCACAAAACTAAGTCTTTTTTGCTTTCTGTTTGATCTATAATATGCTTCTCAGTTTCTTCAATAAATTTCATTTGAAAAGAAAATGGTCTTAGTCGATAATTTGCGTTAAAAATCCCAAAACCATTAAATAAATATCGATTTAGGTAGAAGTTATTAAAATGGGAAGTTCCAAGAATTAGGAATTAGTAAAACAACTTTTTTGTTTGCAACCACCGCACAGGTAGCGATTTTTTTTATTTCGTACAAGCGAACTAATTTCAAAAATGAAGATTCAGTTAAGACTCGAAACTCAGCCGAAGTTGATGTCTTTTAATTTTCACTCGGTCGTGATAAAATTCGCTATTAATTTTTTTGGAACTTATTTTATTTTGTGAATATTTTTGTAAAAATAACACAAAAAAAACATTGTATAATATATATTGCATTAAAAATGTCGGAACCAAAATATAAAATGGACCATTTTTGTAATGTTTGTGGACGTTTCATAGCAAGCGATGAAAAATGTGGCAATGCGAGTAATTTTTTTTCTTTTTGGAAGCCTATAAACAATATTTCTCGCAAGAGTTAATCACTGACGTAAACTATGCCCCTGAAAAAGTTTGCTTTAATTGCTATTCAACTCTTATGCAATGGAAAAGTGAAAAGAATAAGGCTATGCTTTTGGTATACCAATGATGTGGTTAGACAACAGCCCGCATCAAGAAGAAAATTGCTATGGATGTATCAACTACCATAAAACTTTGAATAGAAGGAAAGCAAAGAATAAAACTTATGTAGCAGTGCCAAATATCCAATTACCATTACCGCACTCAGAATTCGTTCCAGTACCAACATACCGCAGTATTGATCTGCAAACAGATATCAGTACTACAACCGCCGTTGCTACATCCATGGATTTCTTCTCAGAATACGACCCTGGTGAAGGTACATTCTATGAAACATCAAAGGACCCAATCGTAGTCACACAAGTCTCATGAGAAGTAAATTAATATTAAGCTGGAAAACGCAAGTTTTGTATTATGATTGTTTTCTTTTCAAATGAAATTTATTGAAGAAACTGAGAAGCATATTATAGATCAAACAGAAAGCAAAAAAGACTTAGTTTTGTGGAAAATATTTTCAAAAAGCATGAATAAAATAATTTTTCCAACATTTTGCTTCATATGCACCACAGAAATCATTTTTTTAAAAAATTTTAATTGTTGCACAGGTCTCTAGCAATAATTTCGCTTTCACAGATTGAAAAAATATCAATTAATCGACGAGTTATAGCCAAAAAAAAAACATATAAACAATATGCTGAAAATCGGCATTTGACTGCAAAGTTCGAAGATCAATTAAAAAAAAAAAAAATTGAACTAACATAAACAAACGCCGCGATACGGGTCTTCTAATTTAGCCTATATTTTCACCCCTCACTCTCAGAATCGACCTAACTTTTGCTAACCTGACTTTGTTCCACAGTGTTATATGATTAAACTGTCCCTTTGAAAACAAAAATAATTACGGCGGGAAATAAACCTTGGTTCACCTTCAGTATTCGACAATCAATTGAACGTCTGGATTTAAGTTATTCCAGGTCGAAGCTTTTTAAAACATTACAACTAAAGGCCGAGTCTCGTTCTGTTAGAAAAGTCGTTAATACTGAAATAAGTAATGCAAAGTCTGTTTTTTTAGCCAAACGATTTAGTTCCGCTGTTGATTCCAAACAAACAAAAATATGCGAGAAATAGGAATTGGTTATGTTGAAAAAAAATACTAATTGCACTATCGATGCCAATGACCTCAATAGGATTTTTACGGATATACTCACGATACCAACAAATAACCACTTCTATAACAGTAATACATCTGTCAACAGTAGCAATTTCTTTCCCGAAGAAAATATGTACGAGTTTTCTTGCGTCAGCCAATCTGAGGTTCTTACTAGCTTCTTGGCAGTTAAATCCAACGCTATTGGATTTGAGAACATACAGCCAAAATTCGTTAAAATTTTTTACCATCTCTGTTGCAAATAAATAATGGTTTTTATGAAAAAAAAAACAAGAAAAATGATGCCACTAGAAATCAATGTTTTTTTGTAAATTTATGAATTCGTTAGTAATGTAGACATGGAATATCTTGTCCTTGTCCTAGTTATTGCTATAAATAAAAATAGCCAAGAAAATGTTTTTTTAAGCAGGCAATCAGTTGACTGAAGTAACATTTAATTAGCTCATCTCTTACTTTTAAAAATTAGTTTTATTCTTGAAATATCTTTAGAATCTTGCCTTTATGTTATTTCCATATAACAATTATTCTTTTTTTTATCACTTCTGTAAACAGTTTATATTAGGATTACTATAAAATTAGTAATGATATTTTACCAAATTAAAAAATTTCCAACACCTTAGAGAACAAATACGAAGGAGTTGTGTCTCTTTTTCAATTTTATTTTACAGAAGTAGGACACATGTTAAGCAATATTAAAAAAATATATAAAGAAAAATTTAATACTTTTTATTTAAACGTAAAAACATAATGAAAGTAGAATATGTCAAACCCATATCTTTTAAAGTAAAACGAATGCACATAAATGTTAATAGTTACTATATTTTGTACCAATCACTTGGATATTAAGGACTGCGTCATAATAAAATATATCATATTTAAACAGAATTCTTTTTTATAAAAAAAAAATATATGGTAGATATCTTCCATGTAAAACTATGGTCCAAAGTTAAAAATGAAAGTGTTTTTACAATATCAATATCGTATTTAAAAATCTCTAATTATACTAGGCAACCAAAAAAATGCATAAATGTATGCCCTTTAAGTTTGAATTTTTTTATATATTGTTACCCGCTAAAGAAGAAAATCGCATTATTAAATATTTATTTAGAATTTTTTTTATGAATTTTTTCGATTTTATTATCGGAAGTAGGTTTGACAATATCTCAATATAAAGATAAGAAATAGAAGACCACAAACTATGCAAACAATGTTGGCAGAAATGCAAAATGTTTATTGTGTAGTATATTAATAGCCAAGGCGATTTCTTGTGACCGATGTAATTTTCACAGTTTTATCCCGATTTTGACAAAAAATTTATCATTTGATAAGTATTTCTCTTTAGCTGTTACCCAGATTTACAGATTTTCATCGTCTGAAATATTTTTTTGGAGTTATGATTGTTTAAAGTTGCTACTAACACATACATAAAATTATACAATGCTGTGAGTGTTTATTAAATTTGTTAATGTGTTTGTGTTTATGTGTTGAGTTTATTTTCTTCATTTAAAACGAGTTAAATTGTGAAGCATAACTTTAGGGTTTCTATTAAATGAAAAAATAAAACTTCCCACAATTTGCACTCGAATTTCGAGTGCTGAAACCGATTTGTATACCCTATACCACTATGTGATCAGCGGTTGTTCTGCTGTTTGGAACTGCCGAAAATATTTGACCTAGACGGAAAGACGGACAGACGAACGGAAATCGCTAAAACGACGCAGAAAATGATTCTGAGTCGATCGGTATAATAAAAGACGGGTCTAGTTCAGATATTTTTGAATACAAAGTCATGGTGGTGTAGGTTATGTACAGAACCACTTATTATACAACAGTAAATTTTTTAACAGTTTCCATATGTGACCCTGCATATGAAACCCAACCTAGTTTTTAAATTAAAGTTTCCCCCTCTGTGTTGCATTCTCATTTCATTGTTGAATGTTTGTTTTGATTTGTTTGTTTTGATTAATTTCAATGTTTGTTTTATCATTTAGTGCTAGAACACCGAGTTTGTTTTTAATATTGTGAAAATGTCTCGCGAGTGTGATGAATTTGATCAAATGTACAATGTATTTGATATTGAACGTTAAGATTTATCGCCGTCGCACCCATTTTACATTACTTTCCGATTTTTTTTTTTGAGACTTGGTTTCATATGAAAATATGAAAAATGAATTTTTTTTACATATGGGGGATTTCATGTCAAGTACACCAACTTTTGAAACCGATGTCTTCCGATCGGGATGCACCAAGGTTAGTCCTATTGGATAGTAGTTTAGACACGATTTTTCAACAAGATCGGTCCAGAACTCTCTGAGTTAGAGGGGATCAAAATTTGACATTTTGGCCAAACAGGTGTTTTTTCTCATCCATGTAACTTATTACCTATTGTTCTTAGAAAATTTTCTCCCAAAGAGTTTAGATAGCTATGTCTTCAATATTTCGAAAAAAAATACTTTAAAAAAAAAAAATTTGTAGACTTTTTTTTTACTAAATTAAAGCATTTTTTGCCTTTTTTTCAAAAAGGGCATTTTTTTCATAAGAAAGCTTAGGATTTTTCCTTTAAGAGCTTTTTGGTCGCTTAGTGGGATGAGAGTGGGATATTTATCAAAATAAATGTTTTGTAACTCAAGACAACGGTTTTTCAATTTTTCACAAATGCACTATTTTGAATTTTTTCCTATTTGTGTCTAAAACCTTACAAATAAAACTTATACTGAGAAACTAGACAAACTAAACTTTCCGAAGGTATATAACATACCTAACTAAAATTTTATACCCTCGATACTGTAATACCCAGAATATGTCAACCTCAAGAAAAAAATCGTTTTTTTCTATAGAAATGTTGAAAAATTACTATTTTTTATTTATTTTTAATAATAATTAAATTAATGTATAATAGTAATAATAATATTAAAAATAAAAAGTTAAATAATTTATTAAAATTTAATCTTAATTGCATAAGATCCATTTATATCATAACCAGAGTTCAGAAAAAAACACACACTGAATAAAAAACTCGTACATATATGTAAACAAACATAACTTAGACCAACACACACATATTTTTATTTTCATATCAATTATGTTTGTTTTTAAATTTTCTTCGGTGCCCAACACAACCACGACTGTGTTCGTTTTAATATTTCGTTATTTACACGAACATTTTTCTATCACGTACTTTTTTTTCAATCACACATAAAGCACACATTTTTGAGTGTTGCTTTATTTGAAGTTGATGTTCTGGTACGTGTAGTGAAAAAAAACACAGAACATGTAAAATAAACAGGTTCGAGTTCAGTTATATTTTAAGTCGTGTTGTGGCTCGTGTAGTAAGAAAAAACACAACATGTACAATAAACAGGTTCGAGTTCAGTTATATTTTAAACACGACTTAAAATATAACTGAACTCGAACCTGTTTACTGTACATGTTCTGTTGTTTCTTACTACACGAGCCACAACACGACTTAAAATATAACTGAACTCGAACCTGTTTATTTTACATGTTCTGTGTTTTTTTTCACTACACGTACCAGAACATCAACTTCAAATAAAGCAACACTCAAAAATGTGTGCTTTATGTGTGATTGAAGCAAAAAGAATGTGATACAAAAATGTTCGTGTAAATAACGAAATATTAAAACGAACACAGTCATGGTTGTGTTGGGTACCGTAGAAAATTTTGAAACGCACATAATTGATATGAAAATAAAGATATGTGTTGGCTGCTTTTGAACAGAACATTGTGTGTTTCGTGTGTGTATTTTCTGAACCTTGATCATAACTATTTTTATACTTAAATTATTGTAGCTGATGAAGTATTTAAGTCTTGTAAATTTTTAAATACCCAGTCTTTCATCCAGCTTTTTTGTCGCCTTTATTTACTGCGTTTTTTTGTCAATCCTTTCTTGGCGTTACTAGGTTCAGCTATTGATTTCGCTGCTGGTTTATTTGTTGTCTTTGGAAAGAAATCGCATTGAATAGAGGCAGAAAACTTTTTCAACTTGAGTCTTCCATCGACAAGCATCGAATCTGCTCTTCAGTGTTTTCAATGTTTCCTGATCCTCTTTGCTACTAGAAACTATTTTAGTTTCTTTACAACAACTCTTTGCCCAATGGAATAAAGCAGACGCATCTAAGATGCGATCTTGATGAGAGCACTGGAGGCTATACTTCGCTGCATTTCTTTTAAGGTTTGCTCCAATACCATCACATGCTCCTTTACCATGAGCAGTAGGATGAAAATGCCACTCAGCTGGCATTCCAAAATCTTTTTCATGGGCCATAAGATTTGCCAAGCTACTTTTATTTTTAAAATGTTGACGAGCTCCGTCCGAAACGTAGTAGTATTATCTTCTGGTACTCATAAACTGCAACGGTATCATGTTTTAAATCGTCGGATATGATTGCCATACTTTTGTGTACCAGTTTTTCATCTTTCATGTAGTAAATAACTACTGTGAATATAGTTGCTTGGTCGTTATTGAAGTGGAATGCTTTTATGGTATACTGAAGAATATATTTATAGTTTTCTGCGAAATCATATGAAATAACGAATTCACCAGACTTCAAATGTATCTTCAAATCCTTGAAGAATGACCATTGCTCTTTGACTAAAAAGTCATGGTTTCTCAAGTTTAGCAATCCTGTACACATTTCTTCCACAAAATCATCCACATTTAAAATGATTGTTTTCAATGTGCATCTGTCAGTCTGAATCCAAGAATCAAATTTGACCTCCTCTATATATTCTCGATCTAAAGAGTTGATTAAATTTTCTTTGATGAATGTGATTTTCGGGCAATTGGTACATTCACCTAAGTGGCAAGAAGTTGTTGCATTAGGACACATAGTCAATTTAAGGCAATCGCGGTAATCGTGTAAATCTTCTGCCGAATCATCTGTTAAATACTTTAAGTTGATTTCCTTCAACATCAGTTTAACATTTTCATGGTAAATGCAAACGCATACCGTGTGAGTTCCGCTGCTTTCTGTCAAAACGCAATGTTTTGGCCTCATTTGGGTTAATGTCGTGAAGCCAATTCTAACATCCTCGTGTTCAGATTGAAATGTTGCAAATAACTCTTTCAGGTTACAGATAACCATTCTCTTCTGTTATGTTATGAAGGTATGTTACATACCTTCGGAAAGGTTAATTTGTCTAGTTTCTCAGTATAAGTTTTATTTGTAAGGTTTTACACACAAATGGGAAAGAATTCAAAATAGTGCATTTGTGAAAAATTGAAAAACCGTTGTCTTGAGTTACAAAACATTTATTTTGATAGATATCCCACGCCCATCCCACTAAGCGACCAAAAAGTTCTTAAAGGAAAAATCCTAAGCTTTCTTATGAAAAAAAAAATGCCATTTTTGAAAAAAGGCAAAAAATGCTTTAATTTAGCCAAAAAAAAAAAGTCTAATTTTTTTTTTTTTTTTTAAGTATTTTTTTCCGAAATACTGAAGAAATAGCTATCTAAACTACTCTATTTGGGAGAAAATTTTCTAAGAACAATAGGTAATAAGTTACATGAATGAGAAAAATACATGTTTGGCCCATATATCAAATTTTGACCCAGTCTAACTTCGAGAGTTCTTGACCGATCTTATTGAAAAATTGTGTCTAAGCTATTATCCAATAGGACTAACCTTGGTGCAAATTTCATCCCGGTCGGAAGACATATAAATCCAAAAAAAAAGTCAATTCATGAAATTTGACACACGAGGTGGGTTTTCTTAAGCAGGGTCACATATATCGGCAGAACCTTTAAAGTTCTACCTTTACTATGGACATTCAATAAAAGTTTTAGAGATGACAAGCAACACATTTTCACATGAATTTGTAATAGCCTAGGAATGACTTACGAAAATGTAAACCTACTCCAATAATTTTGCATATAAAAAACTAAAAATAGAGAAAACTTTTTATATGTAACAGTATACGTGCATAAGAGAGGAGATATGTATCAGCGATGCATACAGATTTTGGTTTGCTTGCTGTTTTTGTTTTTTTTTTTCTGTGCATGTGAACAAATGGTTTATCAATGAGAGTAAGAAAATAACAGACATTTATGTTGATTGCATTTAATAATTGCAATCAATTAAAAAAAGCACAATAATACCTAAAATTTTGTCAATTATGTATAAATTTTAAACATCATTGTAAGAAATTTAGCCATTTAATGTGATATCTAGCTTCTTTTTCTTAGTGTTGATAGCTTTGGTGATAATATTGTGTATAGAACACGGTTGGATGGTAACAATGATTAGATACAGCCGGATTTGACATTCTTACTTGTATCTATGAATTTAAGTCACAAATGTACAGGTGGAAGTTTAAAAAATAAGATCGAAGAAGCAGAATTTGTGTGCATCTTTTTTAAGACGCACTCCTTATATGTTGAGTATAAAACCTGACCTCCATCATAATCAGACACATTGTAGACATGTATTTATACATGAACTACATGTAACGAAAATACGGAGGAAATTAGGTTTTTATAATATAGAAAAATAAAAGGGGTAACAAAACTTAACTAAACCATAGTTTTGGGGCTGTTGGAAAATTTTAATAATTTTAATAAAACTTCTAAAGGGATTGGCGTTCTAAGGCCAAACTTTTTTTAAGACCTCTTTTATTTTGCCGTATACTGATGTTTATTTGCTTTGTTTTTCAGCTATAAGTCAAGAACCATTGATGATTTCTTATTGAGGCTTAAATAAATAATTTTGAAATAAATAATTTTAACAATAATAAATATTAATTTTAAATAAATAATAGAATACTAACCTAGCCCATAAAAACTAACTAATTTTTTATTAAAACTCTTTCATTCCTTACGCATATGAATTTTATTCTTTGGTCTCAACAAGGCTATGGACCAAGTTTCAGATTGATTGGATGAGGAGAAATAGGTTTAAATCACTCCGTGACTGTGCGTGACTATGCGAGTTACGTATGAACTTCCACATACCCAACAAAACCCCACAAATATAGACAACGTCGAAGAATACATTAACAAAAATTCGAGCCAACGACACCTGTAAATTCACATAAAAAAAAAATAGGAATAAGTCATTGCCACAAAACAATGACGAAATGTTTGTTCAAGGCCTATGTGAATGTACAAGAGTCGTTGCGATGATTGTGAAAAGTTGGAATCATCAAATTGCGTTTTGCTATAGTTAAGTGCAATTTTGTTGAAATATTAAACCAACATAAATATTAAAATTTAAATTAAAACATTGATTGCCCAATAATGCTTTCTTTTTAAAATAAAGAAAAGAATTGTTGATTGCACAATAATGTTTTGTCGACTCATGAATATCTGTATGAAAATAATCGAATTCTGAAGTTTGGCATAAAATAAAGAAATATTTTTAAGTTAGTCTTAAGACCATCAATCATTAATAAAGTCACTAAATTTTTTAAAAATTTAAAGGAGTGATATTTTGATTTTTAACTTGCGTGACTGTGTGTAACTATCTTAAAATTAATCTATGGTCACAACAAGTCTATGGACAAAATTTCAGAGTGATCGGATGAGGGAAAATGAGTTTTAAATCACTCCGTGACTGTGCGTGACTATGCGGAACTGTGCGTGACTACCCCAAAATTAATACATAGTCATGACAAGACTATGGGCCACGTTTCAGATAAATTGGATGAGGGCAATGGGGTTACCCCATGGCAGACAGACAGAGAAACAGACAGAGAGTATGAGTTAAAAGAAAGAGTTTAAAAAATACTGATCGGTGTATGTTTAATAGGGCGGATCGATTTAAAAAACGCCCAAGTGACAAGGAAAATCGTGTTCTAAGGATTAAAATAAGAAACTTTGCCCGAGGAACCATACCTCTAAAACGAATTCTGATGTCCCGACTTTTGACCTGTCTGTCTGTCTGTCTCACTTTGACCCATTCAGAGTGCCCCAATCGAGTCCAAATGTGTGATCGACCCCCACTAACTTTGGAGGGCCGACCCGCCCATGCCAGTGGCACACACCCTGGAACCCCCTGGGAGGTTCCCCATACAAACATTTCAAAAAATCACCATTTTTTTAGAATTGGGCTGACTATGTTTGATTTAATATTAAAATTAACACTCATACGTATACGTACCGTCTACTCTGCTAATAAATAATAGGTATACGCCTTGGCCATGTTATGTTATTCAAAAACATCGATCGGATGAGGGTAAATAACTTTTATATCACTCTGTGACTATACGTGACTATGCGTGTCTATGCGTGACACTGCGTGACTACCTCAAAATTAATATGTAGTCACAACAAGACTATGGGCCAAGATTCAGATCAATTGCATGAGGGGGAATGGGGTTACCCCATGGCAGACAGACAGACAGGTCAAAAGTCGGGACATCAGAGGTATGGTTCCTTGGGCAAAGTTTCTTATTTTGATCCCTAGAATACGATTTTCCTTGTCATTTGAGCGATTTTTTCGCCTCCCTACAAATCGACCCGCGCTAGTGTTTAATTAATTATTAGAAATATCAACCATACGTATACGTCTCTTCTACTCTACTAATAAGTAATAATCATACGCCCTGAATATGTCATGTTATTAAAAAAGTTTGTTGTAGATTTCATTCGATAACATTATTCCAACAAGATTTGCTGAGGAATGAATTTAGAAATCAGATTAGCGCTTCATACGATCGCTAAGTAGCAATGAAAGAAGTCGGGAGGTATATTTATAATAGTCTTGGAGCTGTACAAAATTTTTAATATATTCAAATCATGCAAAGCCAGCAACTCGTCTATGTCCTTACGACGTTGGTTAAAGCAAATATTTCAATGGCAACCATCTGGAGGAAATTAAAACGTAACAAAAGTGTACAATTTGAGGGGCGGAAACAAATTCCTTAAATATCGAAGAGCCGCAAAGAATCCAGATCCAATTTTGCTATTAAAAACATGTACATCAATTGGGAAAGGACGTGTGTTGTTTTAATCAGCTTTGTAATCTTCGAATATATTGAATTAAACCACGTATGATACATTTTCCGACAAAAAACAAAAATGGGATTTGGATGTACTAGAAGTTTCATGAAACTACATTTGGTGGTGGAAGCACAATTGTGTGGAGGGCATTTTCAGCTAAGAGTTGCTTTGAACTTCAAATAACATCTTATTGTATGAAAAGCACAGACTATATACACGTACAACTCCTCCTGAAAAGTCTGGTGCCATTTTTGAGGTAAAATGGGACATACAGTGGTGTTTTCGAGAGGATAACCCTACATGTTAGTCGAGAAACAAAAGAGTGGTTTTTATCAAAATACATATCAAATTTTTAGTGGCCGTTATGCTCACAAGAAGATCCGTAGAGAGTTTAAATCAACTGCTACTTTCTTAATTACTCTAAAAGAGGAATAGCAAAAAAATTACCAAAGAGCATTTAACAGTCTTTTTGGAAGTATGGAAAAACGTATTAAAAATGTTAACGATAAGAGGGGAGATTATACATAATATCTTTACTGCATAAATATTGACATTTCTTTAGTTTTTCATAATTGTAAAACACTTGTACGAGGTCGGATCAATAAGTCCGTGGCTTTTAGAATGAAACAGTTTTTTGCAAAAAAAAAAAAAATATATTTTTCGACATAATCCCCTTTAAGCTCAATACACTTAGTGCAACGTTTCTTCATTTCTGTATTCCTTCCAAAAAATAGGATTTTTCCAGGTCGATAAAATAGGCATTTGTTTAATCAATAAATTCATGGTTGGAGCTAAATCTTTTTCAACCGAGCCATTTCTTTAGGTTTGGAAATGAAAAATTTTATGGGAAAATTTGGAAATTTTTGATGGGAGCAGTGTTGCATTTCATACAACTACGAGGGAATTTCGAAAATTCACGGACTTATTGATCCGCCCTCGTATTTTTATGATTGTTAATTAATAAATGCACCGTTAGTCAAAAATTATTTTTTGCCATTACTTGCATTCTCCACAAGACACACAACTTGTCGAAAAAGTATTCTTACCTTACAGTCCGTCATTCTGGAGATATAGTTAAAAAAACTAATGACCTTATAATTGAGAGGTGTCATCCTAAAGGTGCTATTACACGATGTGTCTTTTACATATGTACTGTTAAATTTTCCCACAACAAAGTTGAACACATCGTGTGATACATATGAAACATTGTTTATGTACAATCAGAGTTCAGAAAAAAACACACACTGAATAAAAAACTCGTACATATATGTAAACAAACATAACTTAGACCAACACACACATATTTTTATTTTCATATCAATTATGTTTGTTTTTAAATTTTCTTCGGTGCCAAACACAATCATGACTTGTGTTTGTTTTAATATTTCGTTATTTCCACGAACATTTTTCTATCACGTATTTTTTGTTTCGATCACACATAAACCACACAGATTCGAGTGTTGCTTTATTTGAAGTTCGTGTTCTGGTACGTGTACTGAAAAAAAAACAGAACATGTACAATAAACAGGTTCGAGTTCAGTTATATTTTAAGTCGTGTTCTGGCTCGTGTACTAAGAAAAAATAGAACATGTACAATAAACAGGTTCGAGTTCAGTTATATTTTAAGTCGTGTTCTGGCTTGTGTACCAAGAAAAAATAGAACATGTACAATAGACAGGTTCGAGTTCAGTTATATTTTAAATTCGTGTTCTGGCTCGTGTACTGCGAAAAATTGAAAGATCAATTCGCGATCTGATACACCCCGATAAAAACGACGACAATTGTTTCAACCAAATTTATTAAAATTTTATTGACCCTTTTTTATGACTTACGTTGCAAATTGTTTACAATTGTCAAATATTTTAAAATTTTATTGGCCATTTTTTTGTGATTTACGTTAAAATTATTTACAATTATTTTTATTGACTGGTTTTTATTTTAATAAAATATGGTAATAAAATACTTAAGAACACAAAAACTATTTAGCATCCTTGTTGGTTGTTAGGTTTTTTTGCATTACCCACCCCTATTTTCGCAACCAATTAGTGTCATAGACGAAAAACCCAATTTTGCGGCATAAAAGACATACTTGTTGGTTGTTAGGATGTTTTGCAAACCTTTTTTTTTTGGTAACAAGTAACTTTAGACACAAACAAATTTTGCATCATAAAAAACAAAATCACCCACCATTAATTTGCAAACCAATTAGTGTCAATGCACAATCCTTTTCTCAATGATTTTTTGGGATTTTTTGCGTAAAAATACAATGAGTGTCAATAAAAAAAACCCAAAAGAATATTTTCATATTTTATTGTCCGTTTTTTATGACTTACGTTACAATTGCTTGCAATAAATAGCGAGTGCGTGCGTCATTTATTCATTAAAAGTGGTTCAGTTTTCATTAGATCGTGATCTATAAGTGTACTGTGTTATTTTGTAAATTGCAAATATATTGTGAAAATTAAAAAAATTGGAAAGCAATAACAGAAATAAGTTTTGCTATAAAAAATACGCAACTTTTAATAGCGAAACGAAAAAATTTACATGTCTGATTGAAACCTGCAAGAAAGATTTAAGTGCAGTGTGCAGTTTTTGTGTCTTAAGTATTTTATTACCATCTTTTATTAAAATAAAAACCAGTCAATAAAAATAATTGTAAATAATTTTAACGTAAATCACAAAAAAATGGCCAATAAAATTTTAAAATATTTGACAGTTGTAAACAATTTGCAATGTAAGTCATAAAAAAGGGGCAATAAAATTTTAATAAATTTGGTTGAAACAATTGTCGTCGTTTTTATCGGGGTGTATCAGATCGCGAATTGATGTTTCAATTTTTCGCAGTACACGAGCCAGAACACGAATTTAAAATATAACTGAACTCGAACCTGTCTATTGTACATGTTCTATTTTTTCTTAGTACACGAGCCAGAACACGACTTAAAATATAACTGAACTCGAACCTGTTTATTGTACATGTTTTGTTTTTTCTCAGTACACGTACCAGAACACGAACTTCAAATAAAGCAACACTCGAATCTGTGTGGTTTATGTGTGTTCGAAACAAAAAAATACGTGATAGAAAAATGTTCGTGTAAATAACGAAATATTAAAACGATCACAGTCATGATTGTGTTGGGCACCGTAGAAAATTTTGAAACGCACATAATTGATATGAAAATAAAGATATGTCTTGGCTGCTTTTGAACAGAACATTGTGTGTTTCATGTGTGTATTTTCTGAACCTTGTGTACAATACATGAGGCATGACAAACATATGAAAATACAACACTGCTTGTGGCGAAAGAAAAACAGAGTAAATTATAAAGATTAATATTGAAAGAAAAATAAATTGTTTAATATTAATTAACAATTAAAAAATATATAACTTTTTTTTAACAATAAATTTTTGTAAATTCACAAATTAAATCAGCTGTTGTTTACATTTAGAGGTTATGTCATACGGAAATACATATGCACGTGTGATAGCAAAAATTATGAATCGTATGTAAAAGTCAATTTTGACAGACATGCGCAATTTCATATGGATAAAAGAAGTGACAGTACATATGTAAAAAACACATCGTGTAATAGCACATTAACTATAGTTAAGGTTGACAGATTAAAATACGTAAAATTTTGGAAATTATTTTATATTCGCAATACATTATAGGATTCACAATATTAAAAGAAGGCTCGCTTTGGTTAAACATACATATTTGAATAAATAAATATTTTAGTATATTATTTTAAAATTTTCTAAAAAAATATTTTGAGATCACTTGCCATTTATATGTAGCCTTTTCTAATATCATTTAAAGAACAACAAAGTATACACAATGAAAATATATGATTAATTTAATCTATAGCCCAAACATACAATTGTATTGATTTCAATTCTATATTGTATGTTTTGTTAAGTACGAAAAGCCACACATGTTAAATTGTTTGTGGTAACTCAATATCACATAGCACAACGATATTGTGTGTTAAGAAGAAAAACTAAACAAGAGTTTCATGTTGTGGTATTATTAATATTATTTTTTGTCATTCGAACAAACAAATTGTGTATCAAGTTCATTTACTGTTAAAGGTTTTGAGTAGTTATCTATTGACAAGAGAAATGTAGACTAGTAAACATGTCGTTTGTCATGCACTCATGAAAATAAGTTTAAGAACAAAAGCAATTTTATATTCTACACAAAATTTTACTATTCATAACTGGCATAAATACAACTAACACTAAAAATACAAAAAAAAAAATTAAGTAAAAGTCGGTCCATACGATACCGTAAAACAAGAGTTGCGGGAATGAGAAAAAATCTCAGGTCGAAAAACGGTCAGATTCCAAACATAAGCTAGCAGCAAATTTAAGCGAGATTGTCATATTATTATGAGTTTAATACAATATTTACCAAAATTTTAACTAATATTAAATATAAATTATATTAACTTCATTTGTGATCTGTTAATTAACTTTAAGGTTAAAAGGGACCAACACACAACAGAATGAGATAGTGCTTCAATAGATTTAATTTCAACTTGATCTAGAAGGATTTTTACAAATATCATAGTGGTGTGCGGTTAAAATTTCCATTACAATTCAATGAAAACATTTTCTTGTTATTTACGGTGAAATTTGTAAAGAAAAATTTTTAGCAAAATTATTTTCTGCATCCCTAAACATATTTCCATGAGCATATATGTACGTACATGTAGTTTTATATGTTTTGAAAGTAATTGATAAGATATACCAATACTGATATTTTTGAGCATTACACCCAAAGGACATACACAAGAAGAAGAAAAAAACATGAAACATAGAAACTAAAATTAAAATGATTTTAGAAGTTGAGTTCAATGAAGTACAAGATGTAGTAGTATATTTAATGTTTGTTTTGTATGTGGCACAGTGGTTTCTAAGGTAAACTAATTTTTAACTTGGATAATTGAAACTCGCTAGAAATATTCCACTTTACTCAACTATATATTTTAAAAGCTCACTCAGATATATAAAATATAAATTCGATTAAGGTTTTGGACTGGAGCAACCAAATATCTTTCCAAGGGTAATTTGTAGGGCTGAATTTGAATCTGTAATTGGTTTTTCTCCAACACGTCAGGTTTTCGAGATACAACAAAAATGTTTTAATTCGTTTTTTACATAAAAAATCATTAGTTTATTTAAAAATCAATGAAGTTTCAAAAGTGAATGGTGTTATTTGAACGTCGCACAGTGGCGCCCGTAGAGCAAACGAGGTTGCAAAAATCAAAATTTTCATGTGCGCCGACGAAGTTTTGAATAAACCCATGTTATAGGAAACTTTTCAACGATTTCAAATATGCTACTCTTAATAATATCACATTTTAGTTTAGAAGATATAACCGTTCAAAGTTGACCGACTTTCGGTTTTCAAAAAAACACACAATTTTTAGTCAATTTGTTGCGATTTCAGGTGTAATATCACGAAAAATAGGTAACGAATCGCCTTATTTTTTGTTTGTATTGATTGATGTATTTATTAAATGTATAATGATAAAAAAAAAATAACTGTTTGCTTTGTGTTTCTCCTGGTAAATCACTATTTAAAAACTATCCGTTTTTTTCACTATTTTTCGACTTTGACGGAAAATAAAAAAAATCTATATTTTTTCTATATTTGCCATATTTGCAAAACATATTCTTTGATTATTTCTTTACATAATTCAAAAGGTTTTATCTGCCCGTACGTGCCCGTTTGGCTTCTAGAGGTAAAAAAAGGTTAAAAAGACATGGTTGCAGAAATTGTATGGCATGCATCCCTTACATGTTTTGACTGACAGTAGTTTGATCTAATAGTTTGAAAATTGCATTTTAAGTCGGTTGTCTACCTGTGAGCCTCTGCCAAAGTCTACTCCCAATATTCTGTTACAGACACAGGATGCAAAAAAACTACTCATTGAAATTCTAAGGTACGCACCTCACTTAAAAATTACTTTGGAATACAAATGGTCAAGAACAATATTGACTTATGGTGCCTCCAGGTAGACACAAATCTTATTTAGACACGAGCATAATATCAAAATTGCATAATTCAGCCTAAATCCATATGTATGCAGGGAACAGGTAAATTTTTAGGTATGGTAGCATAAGCCTATATATTGCAAAATAAGCATAATGCCTGGATTAGTCTACGACTGAAAGTTGGCGCAACAAGTACTGAAACCATGGCGTTAAACAATTTAAAATTATTTGAACTGTTTAGAAGGTCAACCACACCAAAGTTTTTCACGGAAGCTGCTTTAGAAGAACTTGATAGCTTATACGGAAATATTGAGAGAAGCGAAATTATTTTTATAATTTTTATCTGATATATGCAAATATTAAGGCAAAATGGGTGAAATCTAATCGAACCATTCAGAACTTCAACTCCAAATACGAGGACTGGCTTAAAGAAGACACCATCTTGGATATATTGGCAGTAGATAAACCCACCACATCAACCAGAGGAGCAAAAGGAAGGCCAAAAAAAAGTTTTGAGGAGTGTTCAATTTTCACAAGAAAGAGGAAACTTGCCGATGCCACCAATGACTTGACCACGAAGCATTTATCGGACGCGCTGTCTATTAAACATACAAAGGATAGTGAAAGAGTTAGGTCGCAGATTAAAAAATCTGTTGCTGATGCAAGCCCAGTGCGACTAAAAAGGATGAAGGAAAGCATTCCCACGCCCACAAACGCACACATTAAAAAGTATGGTTCCCAAGAAGCCTTGGCCTTGTTTATGGACTTACAACTTTCCAAAGAAAAATATGAGATACTACGGGCATCCTTGATGCGACACGGGGCTGACGTTTTACCAGGATACAAGCATAATACGCAAGCCAAAATAAATTCACGACCACCGCATACGGAGTTTACGGAAGTCTCTGTGAAAGCCAATCTACAGGATCTCATGGGCCATACAGCAAAACGGTTGTTGGAGAGTCTTCCTGAAAGTGAGGTGAAAATTCTTCCTGAGAAACAGACATTGATCAGCAAATGGGGCTGCGATGGATCGTCCGGACAAAGCGTTTATAAGCAAAGAATATCTTCCGATGACGCCACAATATCGGACGGAAATATGTTAATGGCATCTGTTATTCCTTTGCGGCTAAAATCTGATGTTTCCCTACACTGAAAAAATCCACGTCCGTCATCAGTGCATTAATGCCGACCAATAATGTTTCAGTTTGCAGGGGAATCGGCAGAACTCATAAGGACCACGGTGAAGGACATTGAAGAACAAATAAGCAAGATTAAGCCTACAAAGCTGCAAATTGGAGAAGGAAAATATATTGAATGCAATTACGAGTTCCACCTGACCATGGTTGACGGAAAAGTCGTAAACGAACTGACAGGAACAACCTCAACATTGTCATGCCCGATTTGCAAAAAGAGTCAGAAGAACATTGGTAATTTAAACGATTCTACAAACGGGGAGAATTACGAATATGGAATGTCACCATTGCACGCAAGGATAAGGTGTATGGAGTTCTTGCTAAAACTGGCGTATACCCTACCACAAGAGGAGGAAAACTTCAATGAAAATACATCAATAAAGTATAAGGAAAAGATCAGAAAGAAGCAAATACAGGATGCTTTTTTTAAACAAGTTGGACTAAAAGTAGACTGTCCCAAGCACGGATACGGTAACTCAAAAGAGATTTTTTGAAAATGATGAGGCAGTAACTAGAATCACTGGAATTGACAATCAAATCGTGAAAAGATTGGGAACGATCTTGAATGTTTTAAACTGCAAAGAAAATGTCAATTCTACAAAATATGGAGAATATGCATCGAAAACTGCATCTCTTTTAGCAGAAATGTATCCACAGAAGAAGTTGACCCCGACCGTCCATAAAATATTGGCGCATGGCAAAGATATAATTGAGTACCAGTCTTTGCCAATTGGAGAGCTTTCTGAAGAAGCACAGGAGTCTCTTAACAAATTTTATAAAAAATATAGATTGCAGAACACAAAGCATCAAGGGTAAGGCAAAATGAGGACCTCTTCAACATGTTGGCAGCATCTTCCGATCCACTTATTTTTTCCCTGTCACGAATAGAGTTAGAAAATAATTATAGTTTAGAAATGATTTGTCTTTTAGATATACCTTCTCTTAAGAATTGTGATGAATATTTTACAGAAAATTGAAAAAATAAATTTAAAAAAGAATTAATTTTTTTTAAATTTGTTGGGTAATAATTTAAAACATAAAACCCTAAAGAAAAAAAATAAAAACAATCTAAAAATGTAAAAATAATTTTTTTTAGTTACCATAAAATTGATTTTTCTACAAACTTTAACTTTGATAACCCATAAGTAGGCCCCTACAAAGCGTAGCACCCTTCCCAAACGATTTCATAGGCTGAACAGTTATCTATCATATGCTGTTTAAACTGTTCAATTATGTTATTCGGTTCAAAAGATATTATGATTTTTGCAACGAAAAAACTCAAATGGCGCCACTGTGCGTCGTTTGTATTTTGTTGTTTCGGTTTCACGTATTAGAGTCCAGCAATAGTCTCCCAGCATGCTTTTGTCCAAAAATCCTTAATAATTTCTTTCATTTTCCTTAAATCTTGGTGAGCACGCTCCCCTTGTTCGTCGCTCACCGCACCTAGGCTTTGTGGAAAAAAATCTTAATGCGAATGAAGAAAATGCATTTTGAGTGACATTCGTACACCTAATTCGTGATAATTTGTGAATAATCAGTAACAATTTGTCTGTAGTTTGCACTCTTATTGTTTCCAAGAAAACTGTTCACGATGCTCTTAAAAGACTTCCAGGCTGCATATTCTTTCTCCAATAAACATTGTGAAAAATTGTCATCCTGATCTGAGGGCCAACAAGCATGCCTTCTTTGATTTTAGCATATGAAATTTTAGGAAAAACCGCTTACAAATATTCAAATGCTGCACCATCTCTGTCCAGAGCCTTGACAAAGTTTTTAAAAAGGCCAAATTTTATGTGCAGCAGCGGAAGAAGAACGACATTTGGATAAATTAATGGTTAATTTGAAATATTTTGTTTTTCTGGTAAATACTCAATTCTTTTTGGCCACTCTGTTCTGACGTTATGATGACATGTAGCGCGACTGTCCCATAGACAAAGAAAATAACAATATTTTGTGAAACCTCCATGCATACCAGTCAATAAACCAATTACCTGAAACAGATTAGTTTACAGTTATATACCATGGTCTATACCATATACAAAGAAATTTAATTCACACACCTTAAGGTCACCACAGATCTTCCATTTATGATCGTTGTATGTCAAAATTTTAGTCATTGATTCGTAATTTTTCTTTGTATTAATGGCATGAGCAATTGGTATGGATCGTTTTTCATTCCCCTTGTGTAAAAGAAGAGCCTTGAAACTGTACTTAGAGCCATCAATAAATAATCTCCATTCAGTTTTGTCATATGGCTGGTTCATTTTTTGAAATAAACCATTAACCTCAGTACAGTATAGAATAGAGTGTTTCTTTTCAAAATATGCAGCCAATTCCAAGCTTCTGTCTCATTAGATTGTTACTTTTGTACCAACTGCAAGATGTTTCCACTGCTGCATGTGTGAATCTAGTAATTCTGCATCTTGCCACCACTACTGGTGAAAGATGTTTCGGACTCACTGCTCGTAGCACTGGCAATGACTGGTAATGGATTATTTGGTGAACTGGTTTGAAAACCGATGGGAGATTCGCGTAAGTACTATTTTTCGATTTTTCATATTGAATCCAGCAACAAAGAAATAACAATCGGCTTGGTGGTTATTTTCTCCAAAGTACTGGAATTCAAAAATCGAAATAGATTTTCTTGCCATTTGATCACTTGTATAAAAGAGTTCTGCAACTATTGCAAAACATTGTCGATGTCCACGGTTTGCAAAAGTTTATGACAGCAAAACCAATATAATGTAAATACAGTGCACTCGCGATAATATGAACTAATTAAAACCAAGCCAGTTCACATTTGCAAAATAGTTCATATTTGCGAATGGCCTCTAATTTCCGTTTAAAAACGTTCTTCCAATAAAAATAAAAGTTTCTTATGTAAATTTTTTTATTTATTGTTTATTGGATTCAAAAAATAATTTATTTTAGAAAAAGAAAAGCAACTTAAAGTTATTATGCGAAAAAATCTGTGGTTTTCTTTTTCTGATCAACCATTCACTTTCGGCCCATTCCAACGCCTTAATAAACATTGTAACAGCTGGATTTTATAGTCCATTTTGGTTCCTCCACATTGTGACGGCCGTTTATTTTTGGTGACGAGTGTACTTAACAAAAAAAAGGTACAAGTCACATTAAGCGAAACGTTATTTATTTTGCAATGTAAAATTTTTGCAAGAATCCCGTTTCGTCAGTATGAGATTTGTATGTATGTTTGTTTTGTTTTTTTGTGCTGTACCATTTAATAAACAACACCTTATATGGTAATGTCGTTTGCCAATTTTTTTTGTTGCAAGAGAAGAAATTCTATTTTAAACAGTTTATTCGTGCGTAAAGCTTTTACTCGTTCTCATTCCCACCCATGTTGTCAGCCATTAACATCGGCTTACTTTGTTCTACTCATAGTTAGATGTAGTATTTTTTTTACATAGGGAATTTAGTGAATGTATGAGTATTGGTTACACGTAGGAATGAATATGAATGTTCTCAATGAATTGGTGGCGATTTTTTTTAATAAACAGGTTTTTATCTTGAGATGAATGAATGAATGAAGAGAGGTTGATAGAAAGAAAGTAATTTTTGATTGGGGAGTTGAAGTTTTGATGTTGAAACAAAAGGTTGAGGAAAAACCTCTAAAAATTAATGTATAAGAAAAATTAAGTTTAGGAAAAAAAATTAGGTTTAAGAAAATTATCATTTAATTCTAAAATTAAGTTTCGTTGAGTGTTGAATGTAATCGATTAATTGGTGAAAATAAAACAATTAAACAAAATTTATAATAATTAAAAAAAAAAAAAACTAAACTAAACTAAAAATTAAATTGAGTTAAGCACTAAAGTGCTATAAATATAAAATATTAAAGTTCAAAGTATAATTAAAATTAAAAAAAAAAAAAAAAAAAAAAAACATTCTTGACATTAACCAAATAAGCAATACTACAAAATTCCTTCAAAATTAATTGTTTCTTCTATAAGACTATATTAATTAACTTAAATAAATAAATCCACAAAATATTGGGTACCTGTTGGATAAAACTAAATTAAGGAATTCAATTAAAGTTTACCTCCTAAACCAATTGAACTTATACAACAAAATCGCATAACTAGTTCTTTGGTGTTTACTCCTATCTCCATATAAACATTTTGTATTGAAATCAGCAACAATATCATTATTAATGCAGCTATGGCCAATTTTTTTCAATGGCATATTGCGAGACACAACCACGGCGTCTGGCGGCAGCAGCTTCATCTGTACCTCAACACCTACAACCATATGGCGGTATGTTTACTTTATTATTAAAAAAAAAAACTTTCTAGAAATATAAGGAAAATTTGTCTATATATAAATTTAAACTAAAAAAAAGTTTTTCTACATTAATAAATTTTCCTAGATATAAAAATTAGCCTAAAAATATTTTCTAAATTAAAAATGTTCTAAATTACAAAATTTTGGTAAAATTAAAATTTTGCTGTAAAGAAAATGTTTCTAAAACTAAAATCAAAACTAAATTAAAATCCCCAAAATTTTTATATATTTAAAATTACTTGAAAATTTAAAATTAACCTAAATTTAAAATTATAGAAATTTAAGGGAATTTACAAAATGGTACCATATTTAAAAAAAAAATTTTTTTTTTGTTAAAGCTAAAATTAAAACTAAATTTAATTAAAACCAAAAAAAAAAATACATATATGTATATTGATTTAAAATTACAATGACATGAAAAATTTCAAAAAAAAAAAAAATACATCGAATTGAAAATTGCATTCAAACTTAAAATTTTTTATAAGATTATATTAAACAAAATTTTCTAAAATTAAAATTTTTCTAAAATTTAAATTTTCCTAAAATTAAATATAGCTACAATTAAAATTGCTAAAAGAAATTTTATTAGAGTTAAATGTTGCTAATTATAATTTAAATTTTAAAAACCCTTAAAATGAAGGGTAAACAAAAACCTTATAAACCCAATGTAGGAAACCAAACCAAACAAAAATTTTCTTTTTGTTTATGTGGGTTACCTCCAATTAAGATGGAGTCGAGGTAACATGGTAGGGAGGGCTTAAGGGGCATAACATCCAGTGCCCAATTCCAAGGTAAGTATGGCCATCCATCCATTTAACGACCGTTTTGTTTTTTGACAGTTTTTTTTGTAAATCGCACGTGAATATCTGTAGTTCGGTTTCCCTGTGCCTGAGCAAGACCCCACCCATCCGGCGAGCTAGGCCCCACGCCAGCACATGCGACCAGCAAAGGCTCAGGGAAATGGAAGCGGAAAATTCCACCACCGCCGTACCGTTACAACATAATCATCTTCATCGGATAGCTCTTCCTCCATTTCATTCTCGTTGCACTCTGTAGTATCCTCGTTCCATTCTTTAACTATTAAAGCTGTAAATTCAATCTATAGTGCACATTTTCCAAAACAGGAAACTTCAGGTAGGAGAGTACTTAAAGATTAGTTGCAGTTTCTCCTAAATCAAACAAATTTATTGTCAAGTTGTTTCTAAGAACACTTAAAGGAATGACATCTTCAGGATCGTCTCGATTTATCACCATATTCAAAACATTATTCCAACATTTAGATAATGCATTTACATCCACTCTTCTCCATGCAGATTCTAAAATTATTATACCTTCTTTTAGTCTAGTTTGCTTCATAGACTCTAGCAAAGTACCCGCTTTTGCAGCAACTGAAGTCAGAAAAGTGTTCCTGAAATAAAGTTTTGTTTTGATCCATGGGTTGAATGAGCGGGGTAACGCTTGGTGGCATAAACATTGCAAAAATACAGCCATCTTCAGTTTTTAGCTCGTCCTCAGATGGATGAGATGGAGCGTTGTCTATTAAGGGAATAGCTTTCAGCGGCAGCTTTTTTGTTAAAATTTTTTTTTTCCAAATTTTACAAAAGTTGTGAGATTATAATTGACACAAATTGATAACTTTCACCTCAGGGACAAATAAACGGTGAAATCATTCTTTATAATGATCAGGACAATTAAAACTCCGAAAACAGCGGGGCTTTTTAACCTTTCCAACTATAAGAAGTTTAAGTTGATGGGATCCTGTAGCGTTTGCGCAGCACAAGAAAGTTACTCGCAGCTTTTCAGTTTTTGCACCAGGAGCTGTTTTTTCGAATGAAGACCCGTATGTCTTTTGTGGCAACAATTTCCAAAACAATCCGGATTCGTCAGCGTTAGAGAGCTGACCATTGACCAAGGTCTTTAATTTTCGTCTTCAGCTTCATTTTGAAAGGATTCACCAAAGCAAAAATAGCTTGAATCAGTAACACACGATCTTCCTGACATGCTTAACATACCTAACTAAAATTTCATACCCTCAATACTGTAATACCCACAATATTTTAACCTCAGGAAAAAAATCACTTTTTTTCTATAGAAATGTTGAACAATTAATTTTTTATTTATCTGTAATAATAATTAAATTAATATATGTGACCCGGTCTATGAAAAGGTGGCTTATAACTCAAAAAATTATTTTTCACTTTTATTTTGGTTCCGATAGTTTTTGAGACGCTCTTTCACATGGTGAAAATCAGAAAGTCCTAACTTGCTTAGAAGTGTACTAAAAATGTAGAGAAAGAAGAGCACAAATGAAAGAAAAACAGAATTTTATTGAAAATCGAGAATCAAGATAACAAATACAGGGAATTGAAAATGAAAAAAAAGGATTGAACACTACAAAAATGATTTTACAAAAAAACAAGCTATTTTCCACAAAAATATTTATTTAGCAATATGTAGTAGTTTTCTTCGTCGTCATCCTTGTTGAAACCTTTGAAGTTGCTCGTTTTTTTGAATCTTCTTTTGGAGATGAGGCCTTACGTTTTCTTGATTTTTTTATTGGAGTTGAATTCGCAGGTTTCTTCAGTTTTTTTATTTTTTGGATCGTGATTTGACGATGCAGCTATAGGTTTCGGTTTCTATTTCGACGATGAAGCTACAGGTTTTGAGGATGAAGCCTTGGGTTCCTTCGATGCCACTTTTTTAGCTGGTAAAGCATCTTCAGATTTTTTTGATGGCATTTTTTCGATGGCAATGGAGCCAAAATATCCGCATTCATGGAATCTGAAACCAAGCTTCTGAGATTCTGATAAATGTACCACTGACGCTGTAGAGATAAACCAATTGGTTGGATAATTTCGAGCATGTTGTCATCAACTGGAATTAATGACAGTTGAAATGATTCAACATCCTCGCTGTCCGCAAATTTTTTGGTTTTTTAAGAATTTTTTGTTTTATAATATGGTGGAATTGTGTAATACCAACAAGTGGCTTGTAGAATGGTTTAAAATAACTGTCCCATTCATACCAAAAGACATATTATGGCCACCTGGTGACGATTGTACGACGCACTGCAGTAAATCTTCATACGTACCAATCTTAGTAACAGCATACTTGGCTAGCGTAATTGATATTGTGTTCACTATTGAAGAAAACGGCAATTTTAATTACAATAGATACAACTTAAAAAGAAGTAAACAATGGCTTACTTACTACGACAGTAATCACAGAGATCATTCGCTGGTTTCATTACTGTAACATAAGGTATGTATTTAGCCCACATGCGTCGAAAGGAATAAATACTCATCTTCAGTTCATCATCACCGAGTGAAGCAATGTATTTTCGAAAGCTTTTTGGATATCAGATGGTTGGAACGCTCTCCAATGTGTAGATGCTTTATTTTCTAGCGCATGGACCCGTGTTATGGCACCATGTGTATGAAAATGACGAAGTAAATTTTCAAAACGTTTTCTTTCACACGCATGCACAAAAAGGAAAAATGAGTGGCAAACAGGTAAGTGATAAAAAATGAACATAAATTTATGCCTTTCAACATCTTTACCTTTTTGCCTTTCATGTTCCCTCCATTTCGTCATTTTTGTGAAGGCATCTCCAAGTTTGTCTGTGCACATTATTGCTGATTCAATATGGCTCAGCATAACCAAATCAAGTTCATGTTTTGATAATTCTAAATAGTTGTTTCTTGTATTTTTTATTATCTTTCGCGGTATCATTTTTTGGCATTTCTTATTACAGCAATCTTCCGAAATAAATTTAGTTACCAATTCCTTTTCTTTGTTATCTATAGTATACAAGTCCATTGTAAAAAAACTTTGTTCCACTTCCATTTGATCTTCAGCTTGAAATAATGATTGTAGTTCCTCATCGTAACTGATACCAACATCATCGAAAGAATCACCATCATTCTCTTCATTTTCACCAAATATTTTTGAAAAACCTCGCTAAATTCTTCATCTTCAGACATTATTTACTAGTTCATAACGGAAAAGACCAACAAAAACAATAACACCAACGAGATAACGAAAAAAAAACTGACGAAATTCATTGTATACCACCTTTTCATAGACCTAGTCACATATAATAATAATAGAAATAAATAGATAAATAATTTAATAAGATTTAATCTAATGTGATTAGATCCATTTATATCATAACTATTTTTATACTTAATTTATTGTAGCTGATGAAATATTTAAGTTTTGTCACTTTTTAAAAATCCAGTCTTTCATCCAGCCTTTATATGTTGTTTTTTTTTTTTGCCAATCTTTTCCTGACGTTATTAGTTTCAGCTGTTGATTAAACTGCTGTTGAAGGAAATCGACTTAAATTACTTAACAGATGATTCGCCAGAAGATTTACACGATTAGCGCGATTGCCTTAAATTGACTATGTCATTCTTCAAGGATTTGAAGATTTTTTATTTATTTATTAAGTCTGTGGTAAAACCTTACTGACTGTTAAGTACAATACAGAGAGAGAAAAATATAATATATACAAATCATTAAATCAGAAATTTGAGATTATGTGTTTAAAAATAATATAATATTGCGTTTAATAATATTATCATTTAAAAAAAAATCAATTAAATTGTATAGATCATTGAAATCTTGGCGCATTATTCTAAATGGATCAGCATCGACAAACTTTTGACGACAGATTGGGATAAACAGTGGAGTGTAAAAACGTGCCGGAACATTGATGGAGATGTTGTCCATAAGAAAATTTGAATTAAGTTCATTAAAAACATAACATTAAGATACATTTGAAGTCTGGTGAATTCGTTATTTCATAAGTAAGTTCTACAGGATGGCGTACAAGCTTTCCACTTCAATAGCGGCCAAGCAACTATATTTACAGTAGTTATTTACTACATGAAAGATGAAAAACTGGAACACAAAAGTATGGCAATCATATCCGGCGATTTAAATCATGATACCGTTGCTGTTTATACCAGAGTACCAGAAGATAATACTAAAATATCTAAAATCTAAATTTAGAGTAGGGACGGTATGCTCCGTTTCGGACGGAGCTCGTCAACATTTTAAAAACAAAAGTAGCTTCACAAATCTTATAGCTCATAAAAATGATTTTGGAATACCAGCTTAGTGGCATTTTCATCCTAGTACTCATGGTAGAGGAGCATGCGGTGATATTATAGCAAACTTGAAAATAAATGCAGCGAAGTATAACTTCCAGTGCTCTCATCAAGATCGCATCTTATATGTGACTGCTTTATTCCATTGGGCAAAAAATTATTGTAAAGAACCTCAAATAGTTTTTAGTAGCAAAGAGGATCTTGAGGAAACATTGAAAACACTGAAGAGCAGATTCGGTGCTGCGATAACAATCGATGGCACCGCTCAATACCATGCTTTTATACCGCTTGTCGATGGAAGACCCAAGTTTTCTGCCTCCACTCAATGCGCTTTCTTTCCAAAGCCAAAAAAGAAACCAGCAGCGAAATCAATAGCTTAACCTAATAACGCCAAAAAAGATTGGCAAAAAAGCAGTAAATGAAGGCGATAGATAAATAAGCTGAATGAAAGACAGCTACAATAAATTCATTAAAAAAATAGTTATCTTATAAATGGATCTTGCTATAGAAAAAGTGATTTTTTCCTGAGGTTAACTTTTTGCGGGTATTACGCTATCGAAGGTATGAAATTTTAGTTTGGTATGTTACATACCATCGGAAGGGCTAATTTGTCTATTTTCTCAGTATATGTTTTATTTGTAAGGTTTTAGACACAAATAGGAAAAAATTCAAAATAGTGCATTTGTGAAAAATTTAAAAACCGTTGTATTGAGTTACAAAACATTTTTTTTTTGTAGATATCCCACTCGCATCTTACTAAGCGACCAAAAATATCTTAAAGGAAAAATCCTAAGCTTTTGAGCAAAAAAAGGGTGTTTTTGAAAAGAAAAATCAAAAAAATGTTTGATTTTGCAAAAAAAAAAAAAAAAGTCAAACAAAATTTTATTATTTTTTTATTTTTTTTTCCGAAATATTGAAGAAATAGCTATC
This sequence comes from Cordilura impudica, assembly GCA_963682025.1. Lineage (NCBI taxonomy): Eukaryota > Metazoa > Arthropoda > Insecta > Diptera > Scathophagidae > Cordilura > Cordilura impudica. The sequence continues at coordinate 136,507,893 of OY821517.1, forward strand.
TAAACTATTTGGGACAAATGTTGCTAAGAATAATAGGAAAAAAGTTACATGGATGAGAAAAAAAAACACCGGTTTGGCCAAAATGACAAATTTTGACCCCCTCTAACTCAAAGAGTCCTTTACCGATCTTGTTGAAAAATTGTTTCTAAACTACTATCCGATAGGACTAACCTTGGTGCAAATTTCATCCCGATCGGAAGACATCAGTTTCAAAAGTTGGGTCACTTGACATGAAACCCCCATATATATAAGCATAGCCCCAATATAATGATAACGGTACAAAAACAAAAAAATGCAAGACAAAAACTTATGACAATACTATTCTCTTAGTTTTGTACGTTTTAAATAAGTGAAATATAATTAGGCTGTACTTTTCTGGGCAAATCCAAATTTACGGCTATACGTGGCTCGAAGATTTTTATAATTCAAAGTATTTTGTTAAAATTTTTATTAATTTTTAAAATTTTCACCTTTAGGTGTAAGGATACTTTTCCAGCAAGCGTATGTGTAGAATTTCGAGTAAAAGCAGTCCATCCATTACCCGATTTCAAATGCCATAATTTCAAATTTATGTATTTTTATAAATTTTAAAAGAAAATTGAGGAACGTAATTTTGGGCTTTTTGAAAAAAATTTCAAAAATGCTAACATTAATTAGCCTTAACTTAAGGCCATAAACTATAAGACAAAAAATAATCTATTTAATTTCTTTCAAGTTATTTTTGTTTAAACCCCACTGTTTCTTACTTATGTCATATGAAGCAACACATAGTAAATTGTTAAAACGATTGTATTTGTCAAATTTAGAACAACAACAACAAATACAGATTCTCAATATATGTGCATTAGGGATATACGAATTTTTAAACAATCTTAGGACATAGCATCACGTAAAGTACAATATTTGTTTAATAATAAAAATAAACACATTTTGGTTCTATTTATATAAAATATCAAAGAAAAAAAATATTTTTTATTAATTCTTTTAAAAAGTTCATTAATATTAAAGATAAAAAAAACCAGCACATAAAAATAAAAAGTTTTTATTATACTCCCTTTATGTGTAAATTAATTTTCGATCATGTAATTAAATATCTATGTCAAAAATCAAAAATGTATTAGATGATTTTTGTCGTCGCAACGAGATAAAAAATATCATTATAATGCCATTCTTGCCCTTTACAAAAGTGGACATTTGCTGCCGAAAAAATAGAAAACATTCATAGTATTTGTTATTTTTGTGGAAAAAAAGTTGTAGTAATTAACTTCATAATTAAAAAATATCTATAATATAAAATAACATTCCATTCGGTTTGGGAACTTTTTATATAATTTCGCATTTTTGTTTAATTTTTAATATACTATTTCACTATGCTATGCCAGTTTTGGTATTAGCAAAAATGTAAAAGCCAATATCCCTAATATACATAAAAGTTTGCTTATTTTTAGACAATAGAACACTCAAATTAATAATTGAAAATTTTAAACTTTTTATTATTATTTTTAAACTAGATAGATTTATTACATGCTTTCAGTCAACTTTTATTATCTGTTTGTTTGTTTGAGGCGGAGTTTTGTAATTGAATTTTTACCAACTTCACGACTCAAAGTGAATGAGAACACAAAATTTCTTGCGGGTAACCTGCGAGCTTATGAAAGCATGTCTACCGAAATATTTTCTTAAATAGTTGTTATGACTTTTTATTACCAAACAAGTGAGAAAATTATAGTCGGTCTAGACCGACTATACGATACCCTACACTATGGTTTAGAGACCCTATCTCTTCCGTCCAACTAATTGGATATAGAAGCTAAACAGCTACATATATTAAAAAGTCCATATGGGTATTTCCAGAGGAAGGACGGAAAATTTCATAGTTTAAAATTGCTATATTTTTAACTTATTTTTTTGTAATCATATAGCCAATTTGTTGAATTTTAACAAAACAAAGTATCACTCATTTTAAATAATGGCAACTCTAATTATAGTGCTTAAAAAGTTAGCATTTTTTTCTACTGCGTTTTACAGCCTTCAGTGGTTAATTTGACTTCTCTTCTTTACCAGATATTTCAATTGAAATTTGACAACATTGTATTTATAATGGTTAATGAGTTGTAGTTGTTGCTTTCAGAGTGAAGAAAAAAATTAGAGAGTTTGCATAACGGTAAAATTCATGATTGTTTTTAGGTGAAGTTTTTCGTGTGTCCGCAACGCTAAATCTCTATTTGTTATTGATGTCAGTACAAATAAAACAAGTAAGAAAATTATAGTCGGTCTAGACCGACTATACGATACCCTATACCATGCGTTTAGAAACCCTATCTCTTAAGCCCAACTAACTGGACATTGAAAATAAGCAAAAACCAAATTTGAGTGGGATTTTTATTAATTTTTTTGGCTGCAGATATGAAAAAGTTCATATCGGATGCTATATCTATAAAGGGACTAGGTCCAAAAATGGACCGATCCTGATCATGTTTGGTAAAGTCTCTTGTATTTTGCAAAAATATGTACAAACAAAATTTGAGAAGAATCAGTGCAATATTTTTGTTTTTAATAGATTTAAGTGAAGATCGGGAAGCAGTTCTATATGGGGTCAAAGGGATCATTTTTGGACTACTCATTAGTGGATGTAATGAACGCATACAAACCCAATTTGAGTAAGATCTATATGACCTTATGGCAATTTATGTCGATTTCATATGGGTAATTTGTATGGGGGCTAGGTCTGAACATGGACCGATTCTCACCAATTTCAATAGCGTTCATCCCATGGCCGATAAAAGCTTATGTACCAAATTTCATCAAGATATATTCATATTTGCGACCTGCAGTTTGATTAAAAGCTTTACATGGACACACAGACGGACGGACGGACGGACGGACGGACATTGTTAAATCAACTCAGAAAGTGATTCTGATTCGATCGGTATAATTAAAGATGGGTCTAGGTCAAATATTTTTGGTTGTTACAAACAGCAGCACAAAGTCATTATACCCAAACCACATAGTGGTATAGGGTATAAATATTAGAAACGGCGGATGCGTTTTTTCGTAATTTCTATACCAGGGTAAAAATTTAATATATAAATGTTATCAGTTTACCTGTTTTTATCTGTCACTAATAGCATTTGAAATCTGTGTGTCCGCAACAGTAAGTAAATAATTGATAATCTTTTTCTGAAAACAATTTAGTTTTTTCTATAACTTTTATCGTATTTAAGATGGAAAAAAACCATACATGTCGTTCAAAAAATTGGAGGGATACTCTAAAAGCAGATGAAGAAAAATGGAAAGCATTTTGCGACAAGGAGTCAGCAAGAAAGCGAATGATTCGTAAGAAGGAATCTAATTTGCAAGCAATTAAGAGAAAACAAAAAAATCGTTTACGAATGAAAGACTTGCGAAAAAAAAAGGAAAGAATCTACCGTTAAAAAGGCTTATAGTTGTAAACAGACGTTGGCGAAAGCAGTCAAAAAAGCCGAAAATAGTTTACCAAAAAATGAGGTTAAAAAATGGGAAGTTATAAAGAAACTATTTTTTAAATATGAGTGCCAGAACTTATCTAGTACACCAGTTTACTCAAAAATTATTAACTTCTATTTGCGAGATAATATAAGTGTTCAAGCAGCTGGCGATAAGGATACAATAATTGTAAATGGAGAATGTGTTGCTAAGCGCTTCATGATAATAACAGTTTCAGAAGCTTTTGCTCTGTATAAAGAAGAATTTCCAGAGGAACGAGTAAGTAAAAGTGTCTTCTTTGAAAATCGTCCATCACACGTTGTGCTATCGAGAAAAACACCTCACAATATGTGCATATGCAAGTACCACGCTAACTTCGGGCACATGTTGGATAGATGTTCAAATGTAATAAAATCTTTTCCGTCAAATTTTAAATTATTTTTGGAAAATGTTTGCTGCGATACGAAAAATAAGTTATGTATGGTGAGTGAATGCAAAAAATGTACCTACGACATCAAAGATGCTTTGGTTCCTATACAATTTCTACCAAAATTGAACGAAACTGTTAAATGGAAGTATTGGCGACAATCAGACAATCGGTTACTCTTAGACTACACAGAGGCAACTTTGGCAGATCTTATCCATGAAATCGAAACGCATTTAACATCTTTTAAACTGCACTGTTTCATAAAGAACTCGCAACAAGAATATTTTGAAAACAGAAAAAAAAAGATTCAAAATAATGAAGTAATTTTGCAAATTGATTTTGCTGAAAATTATCGCCTTACACCACAAAATAAAGTCCAAGAAGCACACTATAGTTATAAGCAGGTTACAATCTTTACATGTGTGGCTTGCCTTTCGGATGAAACTATGTCCTTTGCTATAATAAGTGACAAATTGGCGCATGACAAATACGATGTCGTGTTCTTCCTTTCAAACATTTTGAAGAAAATAAATGATAATAAACTCGTACAAAGAATATCAATTTTCTCGGACGGAAGTAGATCTCAATTTAAAAATAAGTTTATTATTTCGAGTATTCCTCAATTTGTAAAAGGTTTTTCTTGTGAACATTTTGAGTGGAATTTCTTCGCTACTTCTCATGGTTAAGGCGCAGTCGATGGAATTGGCGCTGTACTTAAAAGAAAAGTTTGGGAAGTCGTAAGGACCAAAAATATAATTTTAAGAGACGCCTATTCTTTTTACGAATGTTCTCCAAAGCACATCAAAGGTATTAAAATTTTGTACAATAGTGAGCAAGACATTGAATTCGCATCGAAAATTTTAACACAACGATGGCAGCATATCAAAAATATTAGTGGTGTCTCCAAATTCCATCATTTTTCATATGTAGACAACAATTATATAAATGCCGAATTGGCTTGTTATTGCAAAAAATTAAAGATAAAAGTTTGAATATGTTCATATTTCAAAAACAAAACTTAATATTTCCTTTCTAACTCGTTGAATTTATGTAATTTTTAATTTTTATTTAATTTGGTTTAATAAATGAAATAATATTTTTAATTTCTTCCAACACAAGTAGTATAAACCAGTTTAAGACATTCATTGAAAAGGCTGCATGTATATTTCGCACATACTGGGAAGTATTAATATGTTATTTAAAAAAATGTTAACTTTCTCAATTCTTAACCGATTTTAAAAAGCAAGGAACTCTTTTAGTCACTATTAAGCGTAGTTTCAAATAAAAATAAGAAAAAAATACGTTTTCAAATACTGTTATTCATAGATAAATGCGTGTGTCCGCAACGTGCATCCGCAACGCCCATTTATATTGAAGTAGCATAAAACGGTAAAAGTATTTTAAATGTAAAGTATGTTTTTTAGAAAACCCCAACAAATCTTCTTTATTAAAAAATAAAAAAAAAAATTGATCACATAAGAAATTTCGCTAAATTTTACAAATTTCATGGACACTTCAAATACCTATGGAAAATTGTGTGCGTCCGTAACGCACTATTGTGTTAGTCATAATTTTCAAAACAACATTTTAAGTAAAGTTTCAATAAAAGCACATTTTAGTACTGTGCAAAATCTACATTTTTTAATATGGACATAGTCTTCAAAATATGATACCCTATACCATGCGTTTAGAAACCCTATCTATTAGGCCCAACTAACTGGACATTGAAAATAAGCAAAAACCAAATTTGAGTGGGATTTTTATTAATTTTTTTGGCTGCAGATATCAAAAAGTTCATATCGGATGCTATATCTATAAAGGGACTAAGTCCAAAAATGGACCGATCCTGATCATGTTTGGTAAAGTCTCTTGTATTTTGCAAAAATATGTAGAAACAAAATTTGAGAAGAATCAGTGCAATATTTTTGTTTTTTAATAGATTTAAGTGAAGATCGGGAAGCAGCTCCATATGGGGTCAAAGGGATCATTTTTGGACTACTCATTAGTGAATGTAATGAACGCATACAAACCCAATTTGAGTAAGATCTATATGACAATTTGGATCTTATGGCAATTTATGTCGATTTCATATGGGTAATTTGTATGGGGGCTAGGTCTGAACATGGACCGTTTCTCACCAATTTCAATAGCGTTCATCCCATGGCAGATAGAAGCTTATATACCAAATTTCATCAAAATATATTCATATTTGCGACCTGCAGTTTGATTACAAGCTTTACATGGACACACAGACGGACGGACGGACGGACGGACGGACGGACGGACATTGTTAAATCAACTCAGAAAGTGATTCTGATTCGATCGGTATAATTAAAGATCTAGGTCAAATATTTTTGGTTGTTACAAACAGCAGCACAAAGTCATTATACCCAAACCACATAGTGGTATAGGGTATAAAAACCTGCATCCGCAACATAGGAAATACCCATATCGAGTGCTATATTTATATGGGGACTATGTCGAAAAATGGACCGATCCTGACCTTATTTGGTAAAGTCACTTATATTTTCAAAAAAATATATACAGACCAAATTTGAGAAAAATCTGTGCAATATTTTTGTTTTTTGATATATTTAAGTGAAAATCGGGAAGCAGCTTTATATGGGGGCTATTAAAAAAAATTGTCGTATGGGGTTCATTTTTGGAGAAATGATAAATGAATGTAATAAACACACGCAAACAAAATTTGACCGAGATCTATATGATATTTGGATCTTATGGCAATTTAAGTCTATTTCATAGGGATCATTTGTATGGGGAGTAGGTCTGAACATAGACCGAATTTAACCAATTTCAATATCGTTCATTCTGTGGCCGATAAAAGCTTATATACCAAATTTTATGAAAATATATTCATATTTGCGACCTGTAGTTTGATTACAAGGTTTACATGGACACACAGACGGACAGACGGATGGACGGACGGACATCGCTAAATCGGCTAAGAAAGTGATTCTGAGTCGATCGGTGTAATAATGGGTCTATTTCAAATATTTTTGGTAGTTACAAACAGCAGCACAAAGTCATTATACCCAAACCACATAGTGGTATATAGTATAAAAAGGTAATCAATAAGGTAAAATTAGATAAACTAAAAAACATTTATTTTTACCTTAGAAAAGTTTTCCGATGACAAAATGGTGAATTTTCGGACACTCAAATGTATCAACATGATATTTGGAAGGCTAAGAAAATAGTAAGCGTATCGAGAGAGTCCGGTTAGCTCATTGCTCGATCTATTTTATGTTAAATCCAATGAAGGATTGAAAACACAAAACGTTCCACACAGGAACGCGGTATAAAATTAAGGGGCAAAAATAGAGCACGGAAATGGAAATCATATTTCATAAACGAATACTCATACTGCATAAAGGATGACGAAACGTATGTCGTTTCAGATTTTTCACAGCTTCAGGGTCAAAATTTTTATGTTTCAATGCTATGTTAAAGGAAAATTCGCGGATAAGTTGGGGACCCAAAATCAGACGAAATTTGCCTAGTGTGGCAATCAATATGCAGTCTCAGCAAGAGAAGTAAGTCTTTTGTTACAAAGAGGTCTACATATCGCACCTAAAACAACAAAAGTGACACAACTCAAAATTTTCAAATATTCAGGAGAGGCAAAAAACTGTATATGTAAAAATTATTGTATTATTTTAAAAAATGCAGTTTTATTATGAAAAATGTCCATTTTGGGGAAAGTTTTGCTATTCTTTTTTTTTAATATATATTGTGTTTGTGGAAATAAAATATAATTTTGAGTAATGACTCTCTGACTGAAATTTTTTGATTTGACTAGTGATATTATCTCAAGTTGTGCCCCAGATATAACGGCATTTTTCCTTTTAAAGAAGATAGTTATGAGAAATAAATTTTTGCAGTAGTTGGAAATGTGTACTGTGAATTAATTTATGGGAAAAAGTCAATTTTGGAAAATTTTGAGTTGTGTCACTTTTGTATTTAAGGTGCGATATATCGAAATTTATACTAAGGAATATTTACAAAAAAAAACTCCTTCCTTCCACAAGCTAACACAATACGTCCAAATGTTTATGGCTCGATTTTGCATCCCGTCACTACGGTAAAAAAAGCTCTTGAGTATTATAAGAACAATTACTTGGCTTTTGAAATAAGTGGGGCAAATTCCTTCTGATTCGCTTTAGCGTTGTTCGTCCGCCACTCCATCTGTCTGTTTGTATGTTGGTCTCTTTGTCAGTCTGTCTGTTTGTCCTTTCGTCTGGTTGTCTATCTGTCCATCCGTTTGTGTGTCCATGTAAACCTTGTAATCAAGTTTTATGTTCAAACCTAGCTTCCATACAAATTACCCCTATCAGACTGAATGAAATAGTCGTAAGATCTAGATTATTAAAGCCTTTGAAAGTGGGATTGCATTCTCACTTTCCTATGTGGTTAAGATCATACCTATCTAATAGAATTTGCAGAGCGCTAGTTGAAGATTTTAAATCGTTCCCATATATTCAAGCCTCGGGTGTTCCTCAGGGCAGTGTTTTGGGTCCGCTCTTGTTAAATTTGTTTATAAATGATGTATCTAAGTATTTTACTAAGGCACGGTTTTTACTTTATGCTGATGATTTAAAAATATACTGTCAGATATCCTCCTTCATTGATATATATATATAACTTACAAAATGCTTTTAAAAATTTTCATGATTGCTATTTGGTTAATAATCTGCTTTTAAATCTTTCAAAATGTCGTCATCTCTCTTTTCTAGATCTCGCAATCCGATACCGTCTTGTTTTAGTTTGAGTGGTCACAATTTAACTACCATTGACATAGTGACTGATCTGGGAGTTGTTTTTGACTCTACAATGTCTTTCATTCCCCATACAAATTATATTGTACCGAAAGCACATAAAGTCCTTGCATTTATTAGGAGAAATTGCTCTGATTTTTTCTGATCCTAATACATTAAAATTGATCTAACCATCTTATGTTAGATCTAAATTAGAGTATGCTGCTGTCATGTAGAGTCCACATTGTCGGAAACACATCTCTCGCATCAAGCGAGTGCAACGTGTATTTCTTAAATACGCACTCTCGTCAATTAATTTTGTTGAGCCCTTACCCTCATATGAAGCTAAAGGCTTGCTTCTTGGTCTTGAGACTTTAGAATATAGACGTAGATTTCAAAGCTTATTGCTTATAATTGATTTAATTACTTGTAGCATTGATTGTCATGACTTGCTCTCTCAGCTATCTTTTCATGTACCTCCCAGAATGTTACGTTATAAGCACCATATATATAATATATCGTACCATCGCACTAATTATGCAATAAACAGTACATTAAATCGTGCTTGTAACGATCTCAATAACATAAAAAAAAATTTGAATCGCACTATTAAATTTTGCACTTCAATGAAATGAATTGAAATGAAATGAACTGAAATGAAATGAAATGAAATGAAATTAAATGAAATGAAATGAAATGAAATGAAATGAAATGAAATTAAATGAAATGAAATTAAATTAAATTAAATTAAATTAAATTAAATGAAATGAAATGAAATGAAATGAAATGAAATGAAATGAAATGAAATGAAATGAAATGAAATGAAATGAAATGAAATGAAATGAAATGAAATGAAATGAAATGAAATGAAATGAAATGAAATGAAATGAAATGAAATGAAATGAAATGAAATGAAATGAAATGTAATGGAATGAAATGAAATGAAATGAAATGAAATGAAATTAAATGAAATGAAATGAATTGAAATGAAATGAAATGAAATGAAATGAAATGAAATGACATGAAATGAAATGAAATGAAATGAAATGAAATGAAATGAAATGAAATGAAATGAAATGAAATGAAATGAAATGAAAATTTGGTGTATATACCATTATACCCACTAATCAAAAATAAACCTTGTTGGACCATTTTTAATCATAGTCCCCATATAAAGCCGTCCTGCACTTAATATATCAAGAAACAAATATATTGCATAAATATTTTTTGTTTTTGAGAAAAATAATTGACGTTGCTAAATATGGTCATAACAGATCCATTTTTTTTTTTTTTTTACCTAGTTCCCTATAAAAATGCCACAATTTAATAACAATACCACTAAAATCTGGTAAGGTTGTATCAAGACCCTTTCTCGAAAAGTATGGTATAGGGTACCATATAGTCGGTCTAGACGAACTACAATTTTCTTATTTGTTTTAGTTGAAAATGTTTATCAGCCAGATAATAGTTAATGCTTTGCCATAATGGTAGCTTAACATTCAATGTTGTCGGCTCCATGTCAACTGGTTGAACTAACAAAGGTGAATGTTTTGATACTTGACTACCCTCCCAATTAGGCATGTACAAATAATAGGCGGTATCAGTAAACAACAATAAAAAGAAAGGAAAGTCATACATTCATACATATTGTAATGTTAAATTTTGATACATTCCCATATTATATTAGTGCAAATGAACAAAGAATTGTTAAGATGAATAGAGAAATAGAAAATTTCAATTAATATTTAGATACACTGTTGATGTCGTACCGAGGGCACAAATCAAATAGAGTTCCACGCTTGTTGCTACAAAATTTAATCAAATGAAGATGTGAAAATTAAAATAACTTCTAATTAATTATGAAATTAATACGGTTATTGAAGTAAATTTCGTTTTTAAACAATGAAAATATTAAAGTTCTCCTTATTAAAGAACAATGTTCTTTTATCAATGTTCAAATAATGTTTTAGAAATGATGTTGAACGAAATACAGCAGTGACCACGGGGCAGTCAAAGCATTAGAAGAAGTCCAAGGTGGACCTTTCGGCCAACATGGTCATGGTGGCAGTTTTTTGAGATGGATGCTGTGTCATTAACATTGATTTCCTTGATTTCATAGCTATTGAAGAGATTCTACATTGATTTGCTTCTGAAATTAAAGTAATTTGTAAAAAAAAATAGTTGGATTGAATGTGGATCATTTATACTTACGAATGTATAAGGAAACTTCGGAATGGTTTCTTCTTAAATCGTGTCTGTTTAAAAAATAGTATTTCTACGCCATTTCTGTTGAATCACTTTGTTGTGATCGCTAAATAAGCTGTCATTCTGGCACCGGTTCTTACCTCCAGAATCCGATTCGGAACATGACATGTTTAATGCTTCGTTTTGTTTCACAATGCGATCAATCATTTGCAAAGTTTTTAAAGTAAATTGTTTTGAATCGAGCTTCCAAAATTATTGCCATACTCAACAGTGTTCAATCCAAACAAATCTTTTTTCCAATTCAATTAATAGAGGCATTTGAAACTTTAGGATCCTTCTTTGGGGTAATTTTCTGCACTTTTTCTTTCAGAATATGAGCAATGGGAATTGCTAGACTACTTGTCAAGTACTGCTCTCCACATATTTCTGTTGTACGTGTATCCAAGGGCTATAAAAGATTAACATTTCTGCAATGCAGTTGCCTTTAACGGCCGAATGCTAAATGTGCTGCCTTCACTAAATTTGCTGCCCCATCGGTGACTATTGCGACAAGGTTTTGTGGATCTAATTCCCAATCTGCGCACAGGTTTCTTAATTTAGAAGCGAGATATTCAGCCGTGGGCTTTTCATCCAACAGTATTAGCCCAAGATTTCCATTATACATTTGGTCAGCCTTTGATGAAAAGAACGGTTACACTCAAATAACTTCGCATCTGGATGTCAGTACAAGCATCAGTAGTAATTATAAAACTTTTCTCCCTCAGCTTTTCCTTAAAAACATGTTGCAGTGCATCAAATTTCTGTGGTTTTCTGGAATAACCGCGTATGTCCATTTTTGTCAGTTTTGAGTTAGCGATGCCAAATATTTTAATTTTTAATGCTCTTTACATGTGTTAAATTTTTTTAAAAAAATATTGACCATTTCTGAGTTTTTTCTTTAAATAACGACGTAACTTATATGTATATTAAATTAATTTGCAGCACCATCGACGTATGTCGACCTACGTTTGATCGCTGACATATTATTTTCTCAGAAAACGACACATAGTGACATACGTTGTAATTAATGAAAGAAAATACTAAATAATTTTGGATTATTTTTCAGTTTATAACCACTTATAAAAACTTGTGTGTTTATTTCTGTTATTTTTATCACTATTATTCTTGATACGTTGTTATATTCTCATCCTAAGTCCCGTTAACTTTTTGTTGACGAACAAAAAAAACCATTTTTCAAGCAACAACAACTTATGTCTACATGGGTGATTGCATTGGTAGTTTTCTTTTTCAAAGAAAACGACGTTTGTCGACATAAGTTGTTTTATGTGCACACACTTTAAGTGTTATTTACATATTGTTTTTCGTCCTTCTCTAGGATCTATTCCTCTGAAGTTTTTTGACACAAAATTTTACATAAAGTATTTATTGCCCATATCTACAGGACTGTTAAATAAAAAGCTCTAAAATCTTTATATCGAGCCCATAATTTCAAATATAACGTTTTTTGGCTCCCCTGAAAATTTTGATTTTATGACATACGCGGTTATTCTAGAAAACCACAGATTTCTCGTTGATCTTTTTATAGTGAAACTGCTTGGCACAACATAGTGAGGCAAACAAACTTTCACTACTCTCAAAAAACCCTTTCTTTCCAAGGTTCTTATGGTTTACATATCTTGGCATCAATTGCCTGGGATATTTTTCGGTTCCTTTGCCTCCATCCTTAAAGTCTTTTATACTTGAAATGCCGACGTTATAGATTGTTGAGAAAGCAACGATGATAACTAAAACCACCGATGTTTATAAATTTATACAAATGAGAAACTAACTAAATAAAAAAATACTCACATTGGTACAACTGAATGTTTGTGATGTTGAAGTTAAGTTAAGTGCAGACAGAACACAGTCATCGTGGTCGTCGTCCTGATCCATAACTAATGGTTTGAATCAAATTCTTACCGACTTTCTTATTGGTAGATGAAGTTGACTTTGCAGTTAGTAAATCACCAGTTAGTAAATTACGCCGCTCCTTCTATGATACGTATGGAATGCAATTGTTGCTAGCAACAATTATTTAAGCAATATCCAGAAGTGATATTGTTTTAATATAATGAAACTTCAAAGAGTTAAAAGATATAATTTTTAATAACATCGATCAAAATCATCGGTGTTAGATAATACACGGGACAATATCATCGATGGCAAAAACATCAAACACCGAATGCAAACTATCGATGTTATGAAAACATCGAACATCGATGCTCATCCCTAATAACAAGGCTGAAATACCAGAAACCGGTCCGATTACGAATACAGTGTGGTTATGCATTTTTAGAAATATATGCTTTCTTCTGCTCTACCACGCACCATTAAAAACCACATCAAAAATTGCATATTAATTACAGTATTAATTGCAACTAGCAGATTCCAGCCCTCGAAATTCGAGCGCAAATTCTAGGAAATTTAAATTTTTCATTAAATAAAGACCCTAAAAGTATGCTAATCAATTATAGCCAATTCACAAATCAACACAAAAATACAAACTCATTTTTATTACAAACACATTAACAAATTTAATAAACACACACATGGCATTGTATAATTTTATGTATGTGTTGGTAGCAACTTTAAATGCAATTTACTCAAAACAAAGGAAAAAATTAAAAAATCTGTAAATCTGCAAAACGGCTAAAAAGAAATACCTTTCCAATAATATACCTTTAGTAAAATCGGGATAAAACGGTAGAACAAAACATCTGTTACAAAAAATCGCCTAGCCTATTAATATTATAGATATGTCTAAAAAGGACGTCAAAATTTAAAAAAGCGCGCATATCGTCGAATATATCGTGGCCAAGAAGCACCGTCTGACAACACTATTCGTCGAATTTTGTTGAGCACGGGACAGTGAGAGATCGTCACCATACCTTTCATCAACGCCCCAGATGTTCCAATAAACTGGTTGAAGCTGTAAGAGAATATTGCAGAGAACCCAAATGAGTCGCATCGTTACCACCTTCAGCATTTTGGCGTCAGCGAAACCCCACTTTGCGGCGCATTTTGAAGAATGATTTGCATTTGTTTTCACATAAAGTGTATTTGACCCAAAGAATTTTACTGGCAGACTGGGTACGTCACTTACAATACGGTCAAAGAGTCGCTTGAATGGTTGACGCTGAACTTGACTTTTGGAAGCCAATTTCGATCATTAGCGAGAACCGTTTCACAATCTGTGGAGGTGTTAACAAACAAAATTGCTGCGTTCGGGGAATGGAGAATCCACACGGGATCGAGGAAATATCATTAATATCATTACATGACCAAAAAGTGGTTGTTTTGGGCGTCATTTACCATTTTTCTTCAGAGAAAACGAAATTGTCGATGGGAAACGTTATCGGTGGATGTTCGCTCAACATGTGAGCCCGAAATGGCATGAAAACGTCTGAACGGTTATTCTTTTCAAGAAGATGGTGTACCATGCCATACTGCAAATCAAACAAAACGATTTCTGCAAAAAAACAAACTCCCTGAACGTGTCCTGCCGAAAAAGGCGACATTGACTGGCAGCCCCGATTTCCAGATCTAACTCCTCCTGTCTTTTTTTGTAGGGTTATTTGGAAAGCTAAGTGTACGTCAACAAGCCTCAGGCCAACGACGCGCTCAACCGCCCGAGCTGCTCGAAAAAGTTGTGGCAAACGCAACAAAAATGGCACATTTTGCCGTGGCCAACAAAGGCGGTCATTTTATTGATATTGTATTCAAAATGTATTCGAAATTAATTAGAAAGTACACATATGGGAATCGGTTGTTTTTGAAGTCATTCGATATTGATATACCAACAGAAAAGATGGCGCATCCTGTATATACTCTTATATATTTGGTTCTACCATTATTGCACAAAAATTTATTAAAAAAATTGCGATTTCGGGAAATCCAAACTTCATGTAATTTCTTTATTTCATTCTAATTAAAAACGAATTTTCTGTAGAATAATATACGAATTTTAGTGCTTTTTTCAATAGTTGTTGACCTATGATTTTGATTAAGGTCTCACTTAATGCTAAATAGCAAAGGGTTATATGGATTATAAGCACATGATCCCAAAATTGGGAAAAACAAGATTGGTTTTATGTAAATTTTGACATAACTTTTTCAATATTATTGAAATCCCAGCAATTCCCGGAACAAAAATCATGGAAAATCGGGACTAGATAAATGCTGGGTTTCCCGGCAATTCCGGGATGCATTACAGATGATTGCTACAACTATTCATTTGTGCTAACACTTGATTCGACCTTCAGTAATATATTCTACTTATATCCAAGCGAAGATGGAATACAACTGCCATTTATAAATACATATAATTTTTTTTTCATTTTGGTACTTTCGTTTTTATTGTACATGGCACAATAGAGAAAACATTGGTGCGTATTATCAATAGCAGTAAAAAATAAACAAATATAAACTGAAATCCACAGCAACAGAAGTATGAAAAATGTGGAATTTATAACATTGACCCACAAAGGAAATGAAAGTAAATAATTTAATTAAAGACTGAAACTGTTACAAACAAGCAGAAAACACTTAGACATTAAATTACTTAGAACATATTAAATTGGACAAGAATTATAACGAATGACCAATCATCAAAGGTGTTTGTACACTAGAGAAGACATAAAAGCTGGCAGCCAACACCTTGTGCTACTAGTATTCACATAATTAAATCATTGTGGGGTGCTGATAATTTGTGCAAACGCTTAGTGTACATATCCTGTAGCAGACCTACAGACATCCGGTTTGACAACAAACCCCAACATCACTGCGACCATAGCATCACAAACACTCAGCATGGCATTCTGGCAATAGACGGGCAATCTCACCATGATGAATATTAAATTACCTACACAAGTAACTGACAGACATTGTCATTAATGCTTAGAGAGCATAGAACTGTGAAAAAGTTATAGATATAATCGGAAAAAAATTAATGCTAAATATGTAAGTGGCAAAATAATATTAACCCTTTTGAGTATCATATGGAAATGTCATACGAAATGGTAGACCTTTATCAGTAGACTGCATGGTTTGGTAACAGGTAAAGAATACGACACTCGGCTGAAAGCAATATCGGACCTGTACCTCTAAAGTGAGTCAACTCAAAATTTTTTAATTTTCACTTTTTGCAAGAAAACGATCATATCTTTCCACTGTAAAAATCTTACATCGAATTTTTTAGTCTTTCGCAAAAAAAAACAAGTAAGAAAATTATAGTGGGTCTAGACCGACTATACGATACCCTATACCATGCGTTTAGAAACCCTATCTCTTTGGCCCAACTAAATGGACATTGAAAATAAGCAAAAACCAAATTTGAGTGGGATTTTTATTAATTTTTTTGGCTGCAGATATGAAAAAGTTAATATCGGATGATATATCTTTATGGAGACTAGGTCCAAAAATGGACCGATCCTGATCATGTTTGGTAAAGTCTCTTGTATTTTGCAAAAATATATACAAACAAAATTTGAGAAGAATCAGTGCAATATTTTTGTTTTTTAATAGATTTAAGTGAATATTGGGAAGCAGCTCTATATGGGGCCAAAGGGATCATTTTTGGACTACTCATTAGTGGATGTAATGAACGCATACAAACCCAATTTGAGTAAGATCTATATGACAATTTGGATCTTATGGCAATTTATGTCGATTTCATATGGGTAATTTGTATGGGGGCTAGGTCTGAACATGGACCGATTCTCACCAATTTCAACAGCGTTCATCCCATGGCCGATAAAAGCTTATATACCAAATTTCGTCAAAATAGATTCATATTTGCGACCTGCAGTTTGATTACAAGCTTTACATGGACACACAGACGGACGGACGGACGGACATTGTTAAATCAACTCAGAAAGTGGTTCTGATTCGATCGGTATAATTAAAGATGGGTCTAGGTCAAATATTTTTGGTTGTTACAAACAGCAGCACAAAGTCATTATACCCAAACCACATAGTGGTATAGGGTATAAATACAGTGTTAACCCTCTTTGTGTTATAAGAGTAGCTTCTTTAGAATCCACTAAAAAGAAATATTTTGAGTTCCAATCAAACTTGTTATTTTTGATGATCACTGAAAAAATCGCAAAGACAACTACTGTTGTATACTTATTATTCGCAATTCTTTACAACGAAACAACTGTTTTTAAATTTGATAGTAAATATATAAAAAAAAACCCCGATTTTGCCTCTACTGAAAATTTTTATACCCTATACCACTATGTGGTTTGGGTATAATGATTTTTTGCTGCTGTTTGTAACAACCAAAAATATTTGACCTACACCCATCTTTAATTATACCGATCGAATCAGAATCACTATCTGATTCGAATTAACGATGTCCGTCCGTCCGTCCGTCCGTCCGTCCGTCTGTGTGTCCAAATGGACATCTATCAAAAAACAAAAATATTGCACTGATTCATCTCAAATTTTGTTTGTATATATTTTTGCAAAATACAAGAGACTTTACCAAACATGATCAGGATCGGTCCATTTTGGGCCTAGTCCCCATATAGATATAGCATCCGATATGAACTTTTTCATATCTGCAGCCGAAAAAATTATTAAAACTCCCACTCAAATTTGGTTTATGCTTATTTTCTATATCCAGTTAGTTGGGCCTGAGAGATAGGGTCTCTAAACGCATGGTATAGGGTATCGTATAGTCGGTCTAGACCGACTATAATTATATCCTATACCACTATGTGGCTTGGGTATAATGACTTTGTGCTGCTGTTTGTAACTACGAAAAATATTTGACCTAGACCCATCTTTAATTATACCGATCGAATCAGAATCACTATCTGATTCGATTTAACGATGTCCGCCCGTGTGTCCGTCCGTCTGTGTGTCCATGTAAACCTTGTAATCAAACTGCAGGTCGCATATATGAATATATTTTGATGAAATTTGGTATGTAAGCTTTTATTGGTTATAGGATGAATGCTATTGAAATTGGTGAGAATCGGTCCATGTTCAGACCTAGCCCCCATACAAATGACCCCTATGAAATCGACATAAATTGCCATAAGATCCAAATTGTCATATAGATCTTACTCAAATTAGGTTTGTATGCGTTTATTACATCCATTAATGCGTAGTCTAAAAATGATCCCTGGGACAACTCTTAGTCATAGGCCCCATGTAGAGCTGCTTCCCGATCTGCACTTAAATCTATCAAAAAACAAAAATATTGCACTG
Organism: Cordilura impudica; assembly: GCA_963682025.1. Taxonomy (NCBI): domain Eukaryota; kingdom Metazoa; phylum Arthropoda; class Insecta; order Diptera; family Scathophagidae; genus Cordilura; species Cordilura impudica. The sequence continues at coordinate 136,526,022 of OY821517.1, forward strand.
ATTCTTCTCAAATTTTGTTTGTATATATTTTTGCAAAATACAAGAGACTTTACCAAACATAGTCAGGATCGTTCCATTTTTGGGCCTAGTCCCCATATATATATAGCATCCGATATGAAATTTTTCATATCTGCAGCCAAAAAAATTAATTAAAATCCCACTCAAATTTGGTTTATGCTTATTTTCTGTATCCAGTTAGTTGGGGCTAAGAGATAGGGTCTCTAAACGCATAGTATAGGGTATCATATAGTCGGTCTCGACCGACTATAATTTTCTTACTTGTTAAATTTTGAGTTGACTCACTTTAGAGGTACAGATGTGATATATTAACGAAAGCATGGACATTGGTTTAATATTTCATTGATATCGTTTAACAACAGTGGATGTGGTTCTCTATATGAAAAGAAAAACAGAGGCATTGATCGGAAATAAGAATCACATCACTAATAAACATACCCATCGATGGATTTTCTATCACAAAATAGAAGTTTTTTAAAAATATTTAATGAGCAACCGAATTGTATGGTTTGAAACATCATCATAGAAAAGATCTCGTCAGCTATTGCAATATTTGTAAAATTTGCAAAAAAAAAAACGCCAGTTCGCCGTATAAAAAAATAAATAAATTCATAAAACATAACCAACCCAAAACTGAGCACAGGATATTTTTGCACTGAAACAGAAAGTGAATCGCATCACCATCGGTCGGCCAACAACCATTAAATTTTTAAATATAACTTACAGTTTTTTAAACAGCAACTCTTTTGTCATAATTAAAAGTTGGTGTACAGAATATACATAGTCAATATTGTTTATTATTATTTTAATGTACGAGCATGTATATCTTTGATATTCTTATTTATTTAATTTTTTGTTTTTTTTTTTTTTTGCTGACGGAACCGTAATTGAATTTTATTCACAGATAATTTGTTTTAATGTGATGTCATTTATTTGTTAAACACATTAATAAACATGATTTTTTTATTTGTTTACTTACACGCAATATATGAGTATTATTGTTGATTTTTATTAATAATTAATATGTGTACACATACATTTAAATTTTAATTAATTCAATATCCGATAATTATTAGTAAATATTTAAATGAAACATGCATGCAATAATTATGAACAAGATGATTTTTGTTTTATTAGGAATATGTTTTCCCCATAAATAGGTCAACTATAAAAATAGCAGTTTATTTTATAATTAAACTAACACCAATTTGTTGCGTCACTGGTAATTAGGAGAGTGTTGTGTTGCAGTTTATAACTATAAAATTTATTTATTATACCGCTTAACTCACTTCCTAACCATGACCGTTTGTTTGTCTAGTTGTGCACTCGTGCTAACATACAAATTTGTAAAATTCTATTTGTCAAAAAAAAAAAAAAAACGAAATATAAATATCACAAGTATATAATATATATATAAATGCATGTTTTTTGTCGTTAGGCTTGGTTCAAAATAAATAAAATATCTTTACAAAAAAATGGCATTGATTTGTTAGCGCATATTTTACTATAAACACATTTTTTAAGTTTTTAATAATTTTGTTATTCTTTTTTTATTATTTATTTTATATTTTTATATTTTTTAATTTATGATTTGATGGTAGAAATATGTATGTACTTATGTTCTTGTCTTATAATAATGAATATAATCATGAAACAAAATGATAAAGATGAGATGAATTTTTAGCCATATCAAAACAAATATAAGAAAAACAAGTAAGAAAATTATAGTCGGTCTAACCCGACTATACGGTTAATGAAAAAATTCTGATATGAAAAAATTCACCTCGGATGCAATATTTATATGGGGACTAAGTCGAAAAATGAACCGATCCTGACCACATTTGGTAAGGTCAATAATTTTCTGCAAAAACATATCAAATCAAATTTGAGAATAATCAGTGCAATATTTATACCCTATACCACTATGTGGTTTGGGTATAATGACTTTGTGCTGCTGTTTGTAACTACCAAAAATATTTCACCTAGACCCATTTTTTATCTGATTCGATTTAACGATGTCCCTCCGTGTGTCCGTCCGTCCGTCCGTCTGTGTGTCTATGTAAACCTTGTAATCAAACTGCAGGTCGCAAATATGAGTATTGAAGTGGACTTTTATTAAGGGTCCAGTACCCTCATAAGGTGTTTCGCTCTTTCTCCTGTTCCCTACTTTTACTAGTACTAGGTCACCTATTTCTAAATCTATGCTATTATTGTTATTTAAAGAATCTTCTGTTCTTTTTGTCTTTACCTTTTCTATAATTTTTCTTGCATTTTCCAATGAATATTTTAATCTAGCTCTAAGTTCATTGGCATAATTATCAAAATTGTATATTCTATCTTTGTTCTGTATCTCGTCACCAGGCAAGTTAGCAAATTTGCCGAAAATCAGTTCGAAAGGTGAGTAATCGTTGTCAACGTGTGGAGTGGTGTTATATGCGAATGCATAATATGGTATCCATGAGTTCCAATCATCATCATCAACAAAGGATAGAAAATATTCATTTAAAACTCTGTGATTTCTCTCAACAGTTCCAAGTATTTCATGATGATAAGGGGTTGAAAATCTTTGTTCCACTTTCAGCATCTGCTTCATCAGTTGATTTGTGAATTCAGTTCCTTTGTCCGATTTCAATGTCTTAGATAATCCATGTTTCAAGATAACATTTTCAACAAGTGCCTTCGCTACAGATTTCGCTTCTTTAGTTAACTCACACTGCATTGTGAGAATATATCTAAAATTGTTCGATGGTCTCAATGGACCTACTGTGTCAATCACTATGGTTTCGAAACTTTGACGTGGTGTGTCAGTCTTTTCGAACGGTTCTTTTGTGTGTCTGACTTGCTTATTTCTCTGGCAAAGATCACACGTTCTTACAAATTGTTTTACCATTTTATACATACTTTTCCATATGTATCTTTGTTTTAAACGGAGTAGTGTCTTCCTAACTCCAAAATGTCCTCCGCATGGTGTGTTGTGATAAACTTCTATTAATTGTTTTCTTCTATCTTCATCTGTTATGTATTGAGGATTTCTGTATAGCAATATTCTGACGTCAGTTCTTTTGTCTCTGTTTATGATTTCTTTGAATCTTTCGTGTGTCACCATGTTGAATATGTCATCATCCTGCTCGAGAGCGTAACCTTTGTAATTCAACTTATCTAATAGCGATGGTAGTTTCTCCAATATATTATCTAAATAGTATGGATTGTCGCTACATCTTATGGCCATTTCATTGAGGCTGTTATTGTCTTCAATCTTTATCTGTGTTGTGCACCTTGTGTCTAATTTAAACTTTATCCTCTTTGCGCGCTTTATGTCATTTATCGATGTACAGTCTCATATCACGAGTCGATCAGACTCCGTGTCGGCTGTCACATTTATTTCTTCCTCATTTTTAGCTTTATCACCTGTTCTTTTATTTGTTTCCTTATTTTTCATGCCTCTTGTAATCACCAATGCTTTTCTTACGGATTCATCGATCCCTGGAGGTATCATTGTTTTTAGTATGTCAGAGTCCAGATTTATTCTGGAAAGTGCGTCTGCATTAGTATTATTTATTCCCTTCTTATATACTATATCAAAGTCATAATCTGACAATTACAAACGTATTCTTTTCAATTTTGAGCTTGGGTTCTTATGTGAAAACAAAGCAACTAATGGTCTGTGGTCAGTCACTACTATGAATTTCCTACCATACAAATAGGGTCTGAAAAATTGTATTCCCCAATGTATACCAAGTAATTCTTTTTCTATTACTGGTTTGTTTTTCTCGTGCTTATTTAAAGATCGGCTTGCGTATGATATTGGCATATCATTACTAATCTCACCTTGTGACAAAACTGCTCCGAGTGCAAAATCAGATGCATCGGTTGTCAAAATAAAAGGTTTACCGAAATTTGGATATTGTAGAACCGGTGGACTTATCAGTTTCTGTTTTAATGTTTCAAAAGCAGATTAACGTTTTTCCGTCCATTCGAATTTTACACCCTTTTTTAACAATTCATTTAAGCAACTTGCTATGTCCGCAAAGTTTTCAATAAATCTTCTGTAATAGTTACAAAATGCAACGAATCTTCTCACGTCATCGGCATTTTTAGGTATTGGATATTTGTGTATCGCATTAAATTTGCCAGGATCTGGTTTTATACCCTCTGAAGTTATTAAGTGACCAAGATATACAACTTCAGGTTTCAGAAAACAGCATTTACCAGCATTTAATTTTAAATTATATCTGGTCAATCTGTCTAGAACTTTTACTAGGTTTGCGTTGTGATGCTTCAAGCTGCATCCGAAAATAATTATATCATCAACGTAGAGAAATGGTTCAGAATCTAAGCCTGATAAAGCTATTGTCAACATTCGTTGAAAACTATTTGATGATATTTTCAAACCAAATGGCAGTCTCGTATACTGATAATGACCATTCGTCGTTGAAAAAGCAGTATAAGGACGTGATTTCCTATCTAGTTCTATTTGATGGAATGAACTTGTCATATCCAACGTAGAAAAATATTTTGCTCTACCCAGTTTGTCTAAGATATCATCTAATCTTGTGAGTGGAAATTTGTCATTGACAACATTGTCATTTAATTTTCTGTAATCTACCACTAGTCTCCATTTTTTCAAATCAGTATGTTCCCCTTTCGGAACTAATAATAAAGGAGCATTATAAATTCTTACTTTGGAATTTATTTCTTCAGTTTGTGCATGAGTTAAACGATAATTTTTTACATAAACTGGTTTATTATCGTGTAAGTTAATTGTTTGCCTGTAGAAATTATTGGAGGTCAACTTTTCGCCTTCCAAATGGAATGCATGTTGACATTTTTCTATAATGTTTTCCAGCTCAATTTAACTTTCCTTGTCAGTGTTGTTCAAATTCAAACTTTTCAATAGTTTTTCAAATCTATCTTTCGAATACATGTTTTTAACTTTGATTGCGTTTTGTCAATTGTGATAATTTCATAATCCTCTAGTGGCACTGTCTCCACTCTGAGATTTCTGACGATCTTTGTATCATTTGTTGTATCGATTTGTTGTTACGGACACTTCATTGTGTTTACATTCATAAAATACGCTACATATACGACAGTATATTTTGTTGAAATTTGGTATGTAAGCTCCTGTTGGACATAGGATGAACGCTATTGAAACTGGTGAAAATCGGTCCATGTTCAGACCTAGCCCCCATACAAATGACCCCTATGAAATCGACATAAATTGCCATAAGATCCAAATTATCATATAGATCTTACTCAAATTGGGTTTGTATACGTTTATTACATCCATTAATGAGTAGTCCAAAAATTATCCCTATGGGACAACCCTTACTCATAGGCCCCATGTAGAGCTGCTTCCCGATCTGCACTTAAATCTATCAAAAAACAAAAATATTGCACTGATTCTTTTCAAATTTTGTTTGTATATATTTTGCAAAATACAAGAGACCTTACCAAACATGATCAGGATCGGTCCAATTTTAGGCCCCATACAGATATAGCATCCGATATGAACTTTTTCATATCTGCAAATTTGACCGAGATCTATATGCTAATTTGGATATTATGGCAATTCAAGTCGATCTCATAGGGGTCATTTGTATGCGAACTAGATCTAAACATGAACCGATTTTCACCAATTTCAACAGCGTTCATTCTATGACCGATAAGTAGAAGCTTATATGACAAGTTGCATCAAAATATATTCATATTTGTGACCTGTAGTTTGATTACAATGGTTACTTGGACACACGGAGGGACAGACAGATGGACAGACGGACGGACGGACATCGTTAAATCGACTCAGAAAGTGATTTCGGGTCGATCTGTATAATAAAAGATGGGTCTAAGTCAAATATTTTTGGTAGTTACAAACATCAGTACAAAGTCATTATACCCTGACCACATACATAGTGGTATAGGATATAACTATGTGATGCCTATGTTTCGGCTGACATACCACTTTAGAAATTAAACAACCCATTGCTAAGAAGCCTTTTGTAAGAGCATACCATTCTATTAAGGTTTGTAGCCAAAAAAAACAATAATTTGCGCTTGTGAAAATTTACTTAACCTTTAACAATGGAAATGAAATTTTGGTACATAGACAGTGACGTGGTAAATTGTACCCCTTTTAATTTTACTGAAAAATATTAATCAAAAATAAGCTACTACATTTTTAATTTAAAAAATACAAAAATTTAATTTTTTTTTATTAATTTCAATAAAATAGGGGCTTTATTTCACAAACCTTTTTGTTTTTCTACAAAAAAACAGTACGAGGGGGTAAATTTTACCACCACCTCCACGTTTAAAGGTTAATCAAAATTATTAATTTTTTTAGTCATGTTAGCCTTGCAAAATTTAATATAATATGTGTTCAATATATTAACAATATTTCAAAAATCTTTTAAAATAGATTACGGAGGAAGAGTACGTGAAAATATTACAAGAATTTTTAATAAAAGTCCGAAACGGGCTTCAAAACAATCTAAGCGATTGACCCAAAAATTGTTGAGGTTGGAAAACTAATTGCCATTTTTGAAAAGAATCTTAATGTTTCATAAGAAATATGAAAAAGGAAGAAGGGTTCAAATTAATAAAGTTATAGAAGGTGCTGGACGAAACATCAAGAAGAATATCGAGACAAAAGAATGTGCTAAAAACATAAACGTAATTTCGTCAGCAAGTACGAATGCTCGACGATGAAAAATACATGTTTGATTTCTCACAGCTAACAGGAATGGATGTTTACGTAGCCGATACTAGTGGGAATGCGCTTGAACAATTTAAGATCGAAAAAAATAAAGTTACCGAAAAAGTTTTTACTTTGGCAGGCTATTTTTAGAAGAATTCTTTCAAAAAATACTACTCAGTGTGACGTATGAGTGTATTGGTGAAAAGATTATGATATAAAATTGTTTCAGTTAATTCAACAACCCTTTGCTGTAAAACGTTAAAAATTTCACGACATAAACGTATAATCAATAATATTAATAGGCTAGGCGATCTCTTGTGACCGATGTTTTGTTCTACCGTTTTATCCCGATTTTGACCAAACGTATATTATTTGAAAGGTATTTTTTTTAGCCGTTTTGCAGATTTACAGATTTTTATATTTTTTCCTTTATTTTGAGTAAATTGCATTTAAAGTTGCTACTAACACATACATAAAATTATACAATACTATGTGTGCGTTTATTAAATAAAAATTAGTTTGTTGTTTGTGTTGATTTGCGAATTGGATATAATTGATTGGCATAACTTTAGGGTCTTTATTTAATGAAAAATTAAAATTTCATAGAATCTGCTAGTATATATCTAATTCACAACCCCACAAGCATAACCAGAGCGCCTGCAATTGTTTGCTCTAAATGATACACAGATGGCACTTGCTGTTGAATTTTCTAATTGCCAATTGCCAATTTGAAAAAGATGTTTACACATCTCCCCTGTGATCGGACTTACATTGATTTTTTTTGCTTGACTTACATATAAAAATATACATATGCCAAAATATTCTCGAATTGTACTTAAAATGTTACAATTCCCAATTCTTCTGGCAATGTCAGCTTGAATTTGGTCAATTATATGTAGCCTGCTCCAGAGTTGGTAAGCCAATCGATCTGTTTGTATACGCCGAATTGTCAAGTGTCTTTTTCTAAAATTTTTCTGTGTTAAATTCTGTAGCATGAATCACATTTGTCACTACTCTACAAAGGCATTTTTAATTATCGAAATATAACGATAATACATTGCACACAAAACAATAAACGGTCAACAGTGTTTGTATTGCTAGCATTGCTTTATCGAACGTTTTGTGCGTTTACAGTCAATCCTTTCGTGTTGATTAATAATCATTGATTCGTACATATCAATTGAGTTGCAGATGTGCTTTACGTTATCATACTCCCAACTGTATACAGAACTCCTATATAAGCACATTCATTGTATAAATTTGGCTCTCGATTCATTTCAATAAGCACATTCTTTGTTTAACACCCAGAGAGCTTTAGTTAGCTCTTGCAAAGAACTTTCAAAGCCAAAATTAAATTGTTTTACTTCATAAATCGATCCTTTTATATGGCGATCCATTTATATGGAGATCCTGCCATAATCCTGGAGTAGCTTCCTTAGATAGCACCCAGAATCCTGGAAGCGCTTAAGAAAACAAATTGCGCTCAGGTTCAAACTAATTTTAAAAGTCCTGACTGATCGGCCAAAACGTTCTGCCAGCAGCGAGAAGGAAGAAGACGAATAAAAAAAGAGATAAAAAGTTCGCAGCCAGAGCCTCAACCTATAACAATTGGGGAATACTTAGCTCGACAAAACCAACAACCGAAGCCAGACGCAAGACCAAAGGCGAGGTGGATATATTCAACGTTTAAAACGTGAGTAATCAATATTACTGCGACTGGTAAACAATGAAAGAAAATATTCTTGGGAACAGGCAACAAAATTATGGACTAAATTTGATTCAATAGAATATTTTTAATACGCCAACATTTGGCAACCAAGAAAAACACATAGAGGTGCATTCCAGCCACACCCATAGGGACAATTAGCGAATACTCGCTCGTGTCCAAATATTTTTTTAAAACAGATTCACAAAAAACAAAAAAGAAAAAAAATTTTTTGGAAATTATACACACAGCTAACTTAAAAAAAAATATTTTAAATATATACATTTGTTTTGAAAATGGGTAACCACCACCCAAAGTGGTAGCACCCAACGCTAATATAGCTAACGAGGTAATTTTGGAAAACTAAAGAACCGATTTATATCAAGTAAATTTATATATTTTGCTGATTACTATAATGATTTTTATTTAGTTTTTAATATATATGGAATGCACCATAAAAGGTTAAAGAAAAACAAGTAAGAAATTATAGTCGGTCTAGACCGACTATACGATATCCTATACCATGGTTTAGAAACCCTATCTGTTCGATCCAACTAACTGGATATAGAAAATAAGCATAAACCGAATTTGAGTGCCATTGTTATTAATTTTTTTGGCTGAAGATATGAAAAATTTCATATCGGGTGCTATATTTATATGGGGACTAGGTCGAAAAATGGAACCATCATGACCATACTTGGTAAAGCCACTTATATTTTGAAAAAATATACACAAACCAAATTTGAGAAAAATCTGTGCAATATTTTTGTTTTTTGATAGATTTAAGTGAAGATCGGGAAGCAACTCTATATGGGGCCTATGACTAAGAATCGTCCTATAGGAATTTTTTTGGACTACTGATTAATGGATACAATAAACACATACAAACCCAATTTGACTAAGATCTATTTGATAGTTTGGATCTTATGGCAATTTATGTCGATTTCATAGAGGCCATTTGTATGGGGACTAAGTCTGAACATGCACCGATGTTCACCAATTTCAATAGCGTTCATCCTATGTTCGAAAAAAGCTTATATACCAAATTTCATCAAAATATATTCATATTTGCGACCTGTAGTTTGATTACAAGGTTTACATGGAAAAATACATTTTTGAATACTTTACTTTTAGAAAGGAGAATTTTTAAAATGCAACAAACTGCATTTTTTTTTTTTTTAAGAATAGTTCCGCGAAGCCGAGTGGCTTGTCTGCAGATTCTAATTTTGGCAAGTTTTTTTGCAGCGACAGACCAAAGCCTCTGGTGGGAATCGAACCCACGACCCCCGCATGATAGGCGAGCACGCTACCTACTCACCAACCGGTGAATTTCTAAACATAGCCTCAAGGCTTATTTGCGACTTTGACGGCAAATCGGAAAACCTACGCACTTTCTGGGATTCAATTCAACTAATAGATTCGCTGAAATAGACTCATGAGGGTATTGCAGTATCTCTAATAAAGACCAGGCTAAAGGGAACTGCCAGAAACCTGATCAGTATAGAATCCACAATCACAGAAATAGTTTCTAAACTGACAAGTTCAGTAAAGGGCGAATCAATCGAGGATTTGTCAGCCAAGATTATGAACATAAGGCAGAGTAAAAGGACTGCAAATGTTTGTTGTACTAAAATAGAATATCTAACGAGACAACTTGATAACGCGTATATTTCAGATGGTTTATCATGCGCTTTGACAAATAATTTTTCTACGCAAGTGGCTGTTAAGGCAATGGCTGTAAAGGCAAAATTGCACAATAGATAAGGTAAAACTTATGATGGAAGCAGGTCAATTTTACAATATGAACGAATCAGTGTCTAAATTCGTAAATAGTTGCACAGAGGCAACTGGTCAACAAAATTCAATTTTGTATTACAATCAAAGACAAAATACCTTCTACCGCGTACATAATAGAAAATTCCGTAGGGGAAATAATTATTATAATTACTCAAGGAGTAATAATAGAAATCATAACCACAGTAATAATAACCAAAAAAATGGCTATAATAATAGATACAGACGAGGACGTGTTAACAGCAATGGATACAGAAATTACGTCCGAGCAATTGACTCCAACGAACATGATTCGGAAAACCCGAAGATTAGATCAATAAACGAGAAAGTGTACCATCTTGACGTTAACCTAGATGCTTTCATACAGGTTTGTGTAGGTGACGATAAAATTCCAATAACTTTGCCCGTGGATACAGGCGCTGATGTTTAAGTAATAAAAAATTACCATTTTACACACGATCGGATAAATAGGAAAAGGTAACCATGTTTCCGATGCTTTATCACGTATAACAACAGATGATTTAAAAGAATAAGATACTGACAAGAAAAATATACTTAGAAAGACAACAAGGTCAATGAATGACAAGACACGAAACTTGGCTGAAGGTGAAAATGTAGGAAAACGGCATAAGTTAAATGAAAACAAGTAAGAAAATTATAGTTAGTCTAGACCGACTATACGATACCCTATACCATGCGTTTAGAGACCCTATCTCTCAGGCCCAACTAACTGGCTATAGAAAATAAGCATAAACCAAATTTGAGTGGGATTTTTATTAATTTTTTTGGTTGCAGATATGAAAAAGTTCATACTGGATGCTATATCTATATGGGGACTAAGCCCAAAATAGGACCGATCCTGACCATGTTTGCTAAAGTCTCTTGTATTTTGCAAACATATATACAAACAAAATTTGAGAAGAATCAGTGCAATATTTTTGTTTTTGATAGATTTAAGTGAAGATCGGGAAGAAGCTCTATATGGGGCCTATGACTAAGACTTGTCCCATAGGGATCATATTTGGACTACTGATTAATGGATGTAATAAACACATACAAATCCAATTTGACTAAGATTTATATGATAATTTGGATTTTATGGCAATTTATATTGATTTCATAGGGGTCATTTGTATGGGGGCTAGGTCTGAACATGGACGGATTCTCACCAATTTCAATTGCGTTCATCCTATGGCCGATAAAAGCTTATATACCAAATTTCATCAAAATATATTCATATTTGCGACCTGCAGTTTGATTAAAAGCTTTACATGGACACACAGACGGACGGACGGACGGACATCGTTAAATTGAATCAGATAGTGATTCTGATTCGACCCGTATAATAAAAGATGGGTCTATGTCAAATATTTTTGGTAGTTACAAACAGCAGCACAAAGTCATTATACCCAAACCACATAGTGGAATAGGGTATAATGAAAGGCCCAGTATATATGTACCAATTAAGAACACTGACGTCAGGAAATATTATAAATTAAAGATTACCCCCGGAAGACGTTGCATCAAACAAGGAAAATCTATAATAACATATATACAAATAGATGATTTGTTTATCAATGTGAAACTTGACTTAGGACAATTTTTCCCAAGGCTCGAGGAAGTGGCCTGTAAACAAAATATCAACAAATTACAAGTGGCACCTAGTGAAAAAATTCTCGAATTAACCTCTATTAATGGATACAGACAAATGAGCAATAAATATTTTAATAATATTAAAGTAGCGTAGCGCCGAGGATATCAAAGATGTTATGAAACGATACCACGACCATCCAGCAGAAACAGGACACTGCGGTGTTTCAAGAACATTGAACAAAATCAAGAGAAAACACTATTGGAGGAATATGACAAAAGACGTAACAAAGTTCGTTAAATAATGTCAAAAGTGTCAAACGGCCAAGACTACTAAACACGTAAAAAGACCAATGATATTGACACAAACGCCGACAGAACCATTTGATAACGTAATGGTAGATAATATAGGTCCATTGGCTAGAACATACAATGGCAATGGATATGCAGTCACTATGATATGCGATATGACAAAATATATTGCGGCAATACCAATACAGGACAAAAGTCCTAAAACAATTGGTCCAATGAAGACGTTCATTTCGGACATGGGTACAGAGTACAAAAATTCTATGTTGGAAGAACTATGTAATCTGCTTAAAATAAATAAACTCAATTCTACTGCTCATCATCACCAAACAGTGGGCACAATAGAAAGAAGTCACAGAACTTTCAACGAGTATGTGAGATCCTACATATGCGTTGATAGGAATGATTGGGATTAATGGCTTAGGTAATTCACTTACTATTTTAATACAAAACCATCATCCGTTCATGTCTATTGCCCATAGGAATTGATTTTCGGTACACTTCCAAATGAGTTTAAAGAGTTTAACAAGGTAGATAGAATTAGTCCACTTTATAACGTAGATGATTATGCTAAAGAAGTAAAATTTAGATTTGATATAGCGTAAAAGAGAGCCCGAGATATGATAGATAGATCTAAGTTAATGTAGAAATTAAATTACGATAGGAACACATTAGATTATAACTTTAAAATAGGAGACCTAGTTTTACTTAAAAATGAAACAGGGCATAAATTAGACCCTCAATATAAAGTTAAGAAAATAGACTTAAGAAGTAATGTTACAATAGTTGATAATAAAACAAATATGAATCAAATAGTACGAGGGCGAATCAATAAGTCCGTGACTTTTCGAACTTCCCTCGTAGTTATATTAAATGCAACACTGCTTCCATCAAGTACCACCTGTTAGTAGATTACTGTAAAATTTTGAGTAAGTTCCGTTATTTACTTTGCGTTTAACAGCTGTTCAAAACATACAACCTCGTGGTTTATTAAAAATGGAAAAGAGTAAATTTCGAGTGCTCATTAACCCTTTCGCCCCTACTGGGATCATATGTCCCAGCAATGTTCTTTACATCATAACTTTTTTTACCTATTATATTCTTATATCTAATATATCCCAAAAAAGGTTGAAGCATTATCTGTGGTGTAATTAAATAAACTTTGATACGAATTATACCGAAACGTCATTTATATTCAGTTTTATTATGTGAGAGCACGTGTTTTTCGCTGATAGCCTCATACTTTTATCAATTAAGCCTTAGTTTTTGTGTTTTTCTTCACAATTCTTTAAAATAACATAAAGTAAGAATGTTTTTAAAATTTAGCAGTAAAAAAAATTTCAGACGGTAAGGTGTTAGAATGATTTTTTTTTTTTTTTTTTTGAATGGGACATATTGTCCCAATAAGATTTTTGAGTGGGATTTATTATCCCAATATAACGTTGCGAATACAAGTTTTGTTTTTTTGTTTCTGAAGATGGCAAGGAAGAGATTAACGGATAAGCAAATCTGCGAGAATTTGTTATAGGACGATGATAGCGAAAATGATGGTACCGACTTCAGTGACTCCGGATCCAACTATACTCCATCAGATGACGAAGAAGAAAATAATATAACCGACTCAAGCGAAGAATCCGGTGAAGATGTTGCCCCTTTTGATGCTGTTGCACTTGGTACTGCTGCTGCCGCAGGTAATGAGATTGCTATTGATGCTGCTGTTACACTTGATACTAATGTTGCTGACGGTGGTGAGAATGCTCATGAAGCAGCTACTAAACAAGTTATTTGTAACTGGTCTATATGTAACGAAAACAATTAATTTTTGCCGAAATTACAATGCCTGCGGACAGAGATGCAGAAGTATTATTAGATTTGAGGCCTACGGCTACTGAGTATGAAGTCTTCCGGAAATTTTTCCCGAAGGGTTTGTACATTCGCATTGCTGAATGCACTAACCAGAGGCTAACTAGGCTAAACAGGGTGAAAAATTCGAAACGCAATTTAACGGATGAATATGAAATTATGACCTTCATTGGAGTGTCATTAATTATGCACTACAACCACGTTCCAGCTATAGCTGATTATTGGAGCAACAACCCGATACACTCACCTATCGTCGACGATATATTTCAATGACGTAGAAAAGCCGAGTGGAGCTACAAAAGATTATTATATGACTGAAGTTGTAGCTTGTGTAAAGAAAACCTTTTCGGAGGCACGAAGTGGAAGTCCTTTCCAATCAATAGATGAGTGCACGACGAAATTCAAAGGCTATTCCGTACTAAAGCAGTACATGCCAATGAAACCTATAAAACGTAGAGTGAAAATGTGGCTGCGGTGTGATGCTAAGACCGGATATACTTATGACTTAAATATTTATACCGGAAAGCAAACCAACTCTGAGATCATCGGCACTCTTGGCGAAAGAGTCATCCTCAATTTGACATCTACGATTCACAATAACGACGTTGCTGTAATTTTTGACAGATTTTTCACTTCAGTCTCTTTGCTAAAGAACATTTCATTTCCAGCATTCGGGACGTATATGAAAAACCGGAGAGAAACACCAGTTTTCGAAGGAGCTTTTGAATATTGCCGACCATTTACCCAATGAAGGCACCTCGCGACATCGTTGCGTTCGATGCACTTTCATAGGGAAAGAAACCAGGACTAAATTCGTGTGCTCAGGATGCAACAACGCTCTATGTCCCTCCTGTTTTGCACAATTCCATCGATGAAACCATTTTCCAAAATTTTTATTTTGAATTTGTTGAGTTCCATTCTTTTCGGTTTATTAATGTTCTGAATTACTGATTTTTCCTTGTTTTTTTTTTTATAAATAAAACTATAAATAAAAAGAAAAATAGAAATTGATCAAACCCATTTTTTTACTTATTTTAGCTTTATTGGGATATAATGTCCCACTGTATAACTTTATTGGGATATCCCAGGATAACAGTAAGGATCCCCGACTTCTTATGTATCCGCAACATCTTATATTTTTGCCCGCCAAAATTGAAAAATCTACCAGATTTCTAGAAAAAACTCAGGGGTGAAAGGGTTAAACATTATTTTTTGCGAAAAAAAAAACCGTCAATCAAATCAAGGAAAAGATTTCAATGGTAAAAAAGTAGTTTACTGACTTTCGTTGTGGTCGCACAAATACAAATGACGCTGAACGTTCTGTACGGCCAATTGAGGTCAATACATCCGATATGGATGTATTCTCTCCGATCGAAGAGAAAAAGTGCATGAGATTGTTGATGCCATAGGCATTTCATATGGCAGTGTGGCTCCGATTTTAAATGATCAGTTGGGTTTAAGAAAGCTGTCTGCAAAATGGCTGCCGCATTTGCACTCAATTGACCATAAATGTAAGCGTGTCTCAATGCAAAATTCCAGGAATTGGGCTACGAATTGGTACCTCATCTGCCGTATTCTCCGGATTTAGCCCCCAGTAACTATTTCCTATTTCCAAACCTATAGAAATGGTTTGGTGGAAAGAGATTTAGCTCCAACGATGAAATTATTAATCAAAAATGCCTATTTTATGGATCTCGAAAAATCCTATTTTTTGGAAGGGATTCAAAAATTAGAGAAACGTTGGACTAAAGCTAAAAGGAGATTATGTTGAAAAATATTTTTTTTTTCCAAAAAAAACTGTGTTTCATTCTAAAAGTCATGGAGTTATTGATCCGCCCTCATACATAAGAATACACTTAAGATTTATAAATAATGATGAAAGTACAGTAAGGAATTGCAATTCACATGGAATTAAGGAAATATAATAATATACATAAACCATTCATATAATGTTAGTCTCAAGGGCCAATATAATGAAAATTGAAAACAGAGTTTTAAGCCAATAATACAAATTTTATTGTTAAAGAATGTTCATACAATTATCGTTATATGAGCATTCTTCCGTAAAAGGGAGGTGTAGCATGAATCATACTGGGCATTACTCTACAAAAGCATTTTTGATTATCGAAATATAAAGATATCATATTGCACACAAAGCAATAAACGGTTAACAATGTTTGTATTGCCAGCATTGCTTTATCGAATGTTTTGTGCGTTTACAGTCGATCCTTTTCGTGTTGATTAATAATCATTGCTTTATGCATATCAATTGCGTTCCAGATGTTCTTTACGTTATCATACTCCCTACTGTGTATAGAACTGCTGTATAAGCATATTCATAGTATAAATTTGGCTCGATTCATTTCAATAAGGACATTCTTTTCTTAACACCTAAAGTGTTAGCTCTTGCAAAGAACTTTCAAAGCCGAATTCAATTAAATTTATATGGCGATCGTTTTATAATTTAATATTTTGAGGAAAATATTAATTAAAATTTAAATTTCATAATAACCTTTATTGTGAAGTGTTCAGTGAACAATTTTCACCTTATTTGTTTGTGGGGTTCTACAACTGATTTCTAATTAAAATTAATATTTGTATAATTACCCAACAACAACGATCTCTTTTATTTTGTGTAACAGTAACAAAATTTATATTGGTGATTTCTCACAGCTAACAGGAATGGATGTTTACGTAGCCGATACTAGTGGGAACGCCCTTTTTTTATCTATTTAAGTCTATGGAATAAATCCGTAACAGACATTAAAATTATAAAATATAATATATAAAAAATTTCACCATATGAAATGATTAATTTGTAAATTTAACGTTTAAAATACAGAATAATGTTACGTTTTACAATATTAATGGTTAGAGAATAAACAACAAATTGAAACAAATCATTGAAGTTAGTACATAATCTTCATAACGGATCGGCGCACAGTGGCGCCATTTGAGTTTTTTCGTTGCAAAAATCATATCTTTTGAACCGAATAACATAACTGAACAGTTTAAACAGCATATGCTAGATAACTGTTCAGCCTATGAAATGAGCGTTTGGAAAGGGTGCTACGCTTTGTAGGGGCCTACTTATGGGTTATCAAAGTTAAAATTTGTAGAAAAATCAATTCTATGGTAACTAAAGAAATTATTTTTACATTTTTAGATTGTTTTTATTTTTTTCTTTAGGGTTTTATGTTTTAAATTATTACCCAACAAATTAAAAAAAAATTACTTATTTTTTAAATTTATTCTTTCAATTTTCTGTAAAATATTCATCACAATTCGTAAGAGAAGGTATATCTAAAAGACTAATCATTTCTACACTATAATTACTTTCTAACTCTATTCGTGACTTCACATGCCGCAGGGAAGAAATAAGTGGATCGGAAGATGCTGCCAACATGTTGAAGAGGTCCTCATTTTGCCTTACCCTTGATGCTTTGAATGTGTTCTGCAATCTATATTTTTTATAAAATTTGTTAAGAGACTCCTGTGCTTCTTCAGAAAGCTCTCCAATTGGCAAAGACTGGTACTCAATTATATCTTTGCCATGCGCCAATATTTTATGGACGGTCGGGGTCAACTTCTTCTGTGGATACGTTTCTGCTAAAAGAGATACAGTTTTCGATGCATATTCTCCATATTTTGTAGAATTGACATTTTCTTTGCAGTTTAAAACATTCCAGATCGTTCCCAATAATTTCACGATTTGATTGTCAATTCCAGTGATTCTAGTTACTGCCTCATCATTTTCAAAAAATCTCCTAGAAGTGTTTCCATCATTTGAGTTACCGTATCCGTGCTTGGGACAGTCTACTTTTAGTCCAATTTGTTTAAAAAAAGCATCCTGTATTTGCTTCTTTCTGATCTTTTCCTTATCCTTTATTGATGTATTTTCATCGAACTTTCCCTCCTCTTGTGGTAGGGTATACGCCAGTTTTAGCAAGATCTCCATACACCTTATCCTTGCGTGCAATGGTGACATTCCATATTCGTAAGTCTCCTCGTTTGTAGAATCGTTTAGATTACCAAAGTTCTTCTGACTCTTTTTGCAAATCGGGCATGACAATGTTGAGGTTGTTCCTGTCAGTTCGTTTACGACTTTTCCGTCAACCATGGTCAGGTGGAACTCGTAATTGCATTCAATATATTTTCCTTCTCCAATTTGCAGCTTTGTAGGCTTAATCTTGCTTATTTGTTCTTCAATGTCCTTCACCGTAGTCCTTATGAGTTCTGCCGATTCCCTTGCAAACTGAAACATTATTGGTCGGCAATAATGCACTGATGACAGACGTGGATTTTTCCAGTGTAGGGAAACATCAGATTTTAGCCGCAAAGGAACAACAGATGCCATAATCATATTTCCGTCCGATATTGTAGCGTCATCGGAAGATATCCTTTGCTTATAAACGCTTTGTCCGGATAATCCATCGCAGCCTCATTTGCTGATCAATGTCAGTTTCTCAGGAAGAATTTTCACCTCATTTTCAGGAAGACGCTCCAACAACCGTTTTGCTGTATGGCCCATGATATCCTGCAGATTGGCTTTCACAGAGACTTCCGTAAACTCCGTATGCAGTGGTCGTGAATTTATTTTGGCTTGCGTAATATGCTTGTATCCTGGTAAAACGTCAGCCCCGTGTCGCATCAAGGATGCCCGTAGTATCTCATATTTTTCTTTGGAAAGTTGTAAGTCCATAAACAAGGCCAAGGCTTCTTCGGAACCATACTTTTTAATGTGTGCGTTTGTGGGCGTGGGAATGCTTTCCTGAATCCTTTTTAGTCGCAGTGGGCTTGCATCAGCAACAGATTTTGTAATCTGCGACCTAACTCTTTCACTATCCTTTGTATATTTAATAGACAGCGCGTCCGATAAATGCTTCGTGGTCAAGTCATTGTGGCATCGGCAAGTTTCCTCTTTCTTGTGAAAATTGAACACTCCTCAATACTTTTTTTTTGCCTTCCTTTTGCTCCTCTGATTGATGTGGTGGGTTTATCTACTGCCAATATATCCAGGATGGTGTCTTCATTAAGCCAGTCCTCGTATTTGGAGTTGAAGTTCTGAATGGTTCGATTAGATTTCACCCATTTTGGCTTAATATTTGCATATATCAGATAAAAATTATTTTTTATAATTTCGCTTCTCTCAATATTTCCGTATAAGCTATCAAGTTCTTCTAAAGCAGTTCAAATAATTTTGAATTGTTTAACGCCATGGTTTCAGTGCTTGTTGCGCCAACTTTCAGTCGTAGACTAATCCAGGCATTATGCTTATTTTGCAATATATAGGCTTATGCTACCATGCCTAAAAATTTACCTGTTCCCTGCATACATATGGACTTAGGCTGAATTATGCAATTTTGATATTATGCTCGTGTCTAAATAAGATTTGTGCCTACCTGGAGGGACCATAAGTCAATATTGTTCTTGACCATTTGTACTCCAAAGTAATTTTTAAGTGAGGTGCGTACCTGCGAATTTCAATGAGTAGTTTTTTGTGCATCCTGTGTCTGTAACAGAATATTGGGAGTAGACTTTGGCAGAGGCTCACAGGTAGACAACCGACTTAAAATGCAATTTTCAAACTATTAGATCAAACTACTGTCAGTCAAAACATGTAAGGGATGCACGCCATACAATTTCTGCAACCATGTCTTTTTAAACTTTTTTACCTCTAGAAGCCAAACGGGCACGTACGGGCAGATAAAACCTTTTGAATTATGTAAAGAAATAATCAAAGAACATGCAAATATGGCAAGTATAGAAAAATATAGAATTTTTTTATTTTCCGTCAAAGTTGAAAAATAGTGAAAAAACGGATAGTTTTTAAATAGTGATTTACCAGGAGAAACACAAAGCAAACAGTTAATTTTTTTTTTATCATTATACATTTAATAAATACGTCAATCAGTACAAACAAAAAATAAGGCGATTCGTTGCCTATTTTTCGTGATATTACACCTGAAATCGCAACAAATTGACTAAAAATTGTGTGTTTTTTTGAAAACCGAAAGTCGGTCAACTTTGAACGGTTATATCTTATAAACCAAAAATGTGATATTATTAAGAGTAGCATATTTGAAATCGTTGAAAAGTTTCCTATAACATGGGTTCATTCAAAACTTCGTCGGCGCACATGAAAATTTCGATTTTTGCAACCTCGTTTGCTCTACGGGCGCCACTGTGCGGCGTTGGCGTAGTTGGTAGGGAAAACTGGAATTGAAAGTGGATGAAAATAACGCTGAGGAACATTAAATTAAATATTGCGTAACAAGAATTCTGACGATACATCATCATTAATCAGATTTAGCAAAAACGACACATTCAGCATGATTCTACGGCTCTTAAGTGTTGGCAATTTAATTAACGCTAATCTACTGGGATAAGATGGAAAATATGTCACCGGATTGCAGGAAAACACCGCAAACAGAACAGAAGAAATTCTTTTTGAATGTATTAAATATGATCTATGTGGATGTTGTATAAAGGATCCCAGATAATTGAGCCATATTCAAGTACAGGTTTTTCGAGGGATGAATATAACTGTTTAGTGATATAGGGATCAGTAAATTCATTGGCCCATCGCTAAATAAAACCCAGTGCACCTCTAGCTTTATTGACTGTCATATTGATGTGTGATATGAAACTCAGTTTTGCATCAAACAAAATCCCCAGATCCAGAAAGGTATGAACTGCTACCAACTGCTGTTGTCCACCCAAGGAGAAGTTTACATTTATATAGTTTCTTCTTGAAAATCGCATGTGTTTACATTTCTTCATATTCACTTCCATTAAGTTTATATTGTACCACGTATAGAAGGTATCATGGTCCATCTGTAGATATAAGTGATCACTCTTTTCATTGTAAGTGAGGAAAATTTTAACATCATCAGCATACATTAATATATTGCAAAATTTTATAGTTTTCGGGAGATCGTTTATAAATAAGGAAAAAAGAA
The DNA here is from genome assembly GCA_963682025.1 of Cordilura impudica. Classification (NCBI taxonomy): domain Eukaryota; kingdom Metazoa; phylum Arthropoda; class Insecta; order Diptera; family Scathophagidae; genus Cordilura; species Cordilura impudica. The sequence continues at coordinate 136,546,960 of OY821517.1, forward strand.
TTGGACCCAGATGGATGCCTTGCAGAACTCCCGAAAAGACATTTATATTTTTAGATGTCTTATTTTTATATTTAACGTTCTGCTGTCTATCACATAAGTAAGACTTGATCCATTTTAGACTATTGAGAGTAAACACCAACAAATTTAATTTTTTTAAAAGAAGATTATGGTTAACTTTATCAAACGCCTTGCTAAAGTCGGTGTATATAGCATCAGTTTATTTACTATTTAAAAATCATCTGTTGACCAAAGTAGTTAATTGTAAGAGATTAGTTTTAGTTGAGCAACCCTTCCGAGAGCCATGCTGAAACGGTGATATTAAAGATGATACCTTATGGCTCAGGTAGTCTGAGATGAATTTCTCGAAAAGTTTGGGAATTTAATTAAGTTTAGCAATTTCTCTATAGTTTTTTACATCAGATTTACAACCGGATTTGAATAACGGAATATTATATGAATCTCTCCAGCAATTAGGAAATTAACCATATTTGATGGATGTGTCATGATCATGATGATGATCATGATGGTCAAAGGAAGAGATAAACTTTCAGCATAATACTTTAAAAGACAATTGGGAACACCCTTGAACAATTTGAGATCGAAAAAACTAAAGTTACCTAAAAAATTTTTAGTTTGCCAGGATATTTGTAGAAGAATTCTTTCAAAAAAAAGTACCATAAGTTTTTTTTATGTGTAAACATCTACACGCTCAGTAGGGTAAATATTTATTTCACAATACAATCACAAAAACAGCGTAAGAAGTACGAAATAAGACTAATACGGTGCCACGTATGAGTGAATTGGTGAAAAGATTATGATATAAAATTGCTTCAGTTAATTCAACAACCCTTTGTTGTAAAACGTTAAAAAATTTCACAATATAAATGTATAATATATACATAATTCACAACTCCACAAGTATAACCAGAGCGCCTGCAGTTGGTTGCTATAAGTGATACATAGATGGCACTTTGTTGAAATTCCCAATTGCCAATTTGAAGAAGATGTTAACACATCTCCCCTGTGATCGACTCACATTGATTTTTTTTTTTTTGCTTGACCTACATATATTACCAACATATTCTCGAATTGTGCTTAAAATGTTACAATTCTCAATTCTTCTGGCAATGCAAGTCTGCGGTTTGAATTTGGTCAATTATATGTAGCCTGCTCCAGAGTTGGTAAGCCAATCGATCTCTTTGTATACGCCGAAAATGGTTTTTAAAATATTATTTAAAATTAAAATTTGATAATAACCTTTATTATGAAGTATTCACCTTATTTGTTTGTGGGGTTCTAGAACTGATTTCTAATTTAATTTAATATTTGTGCATTTCCTAACAACAATGATCTGTTTTATTTTGTGTAACAATAACAAAATTTATATTGCCTATTTGTTCATATTTTTTTCTCTATTTGGTAAGCTTTTCAATCTAGAGCTTTTCAATATATTGTGAAGTGCAATTGGTTGGTGTCTATAATATCTTGTTTGGTGACAATATTCAATATCGTAATATTCAACTTTTCATTTCCGTGTTGTCCAACCTGTTCGAGTGAAAAATATACATTTACTGGGACTGAACGTATGTTGGCTATGCACTGAATCTTTTCAGTTGAGATGTACTGGTGGCGTTATGTCACGTGATGCTGATGATCTTGCTGATACGAAGAATGACTGAGGTGGAATTTTATAACGTTTTTAAGAATTCGCGTGGCTTTACAAGCCAAATTTTCTAAATATGGTGAATTATTTCCTAAATTCATCCGTCGTCTGCTAAAAGGAAAAGGTCATCGGTATTAACAACCATTCTACCTCAAACTACAATTTCTGAACCTCTGAACTTAATTGATATGAATGCTGTTTCCCCTCTTTCATCTACTTCTACAAATTCAGTTCGCGGCTCCTACGGTTGAATCTGTCACTGCCACTGCGGTTACAAATTCTTCCTCGATGACTTCTTTTAACTTTACAGCCTCAATTGACCCAAGGCGTGCTCCAAAATTTTCATCCAACAGGGCCGTTCCTTTGAATGATCATGCAAAAATCATTTCTGACAATCTGACTTCGGGACATACAAAGTTGGCCATCGCGAGACCCCGAAAGACCAGTTTTGTTTCGCGTCTTGCTTGGGATACAACTGCGGATGACTTATTATTCTATGTTAAGTCAAAAATTGACTTGGACTTGGTCATCCTGAATTTTAAGATTAATGCTGATCAGAATCGCAGTATATCCTCATTCAGGTTGATTGTCCCATGTGACATATTTGATAAAATCGTTTACCCTGAATTTTGACCTATTGGGATTTTAATTTGCGTGGACATTCACAAGAAAGATTCTAGATCAAATCCAGCATTTGTCCCCTCAAATGTCCGAAATCAACTTAATCCACCGGGTAACTAACGTTTCGAAAATTATATAGAATATGAATATCAGAATGTACGTGTACGTAATACCAAACTTGCTAACCTTTGTGATAATAGTGTTGATTTGGATTATGATGTTATCGTACTTACGGAAATTTGGCTTCGCGAGAATATACTTGATACGGAGATTATTTGGTATACATTTCAGATAATACGACGTGATAGATTGTTAAAGGCTGGATGTGGGGTTCAAGTAATTGTCTGAAACATGGTGACTCACTTCTAATACTGGGTGATTTCAATTTACCTAACGTGTTATGGCTTTATTCGTCTGATTCCTTATCGTTTACTCCATCTACGACTTTTCCCTTTTATGATACACTTCTAGAGAGTATTCTGATCTGGGAGTATTTCAGATAAATTGTGTTTTAAACTCGAACAAAAACATGTTGAATCTAGTTTTCGTGGATAATGTTGAAAGTTTTACGTTTAAAGTCGATATCATCCTACTCTTGGTGTAATTCTATATGTTGGCTTAGAAGAACCTTTAAGAGCTCTTCAGATAAAGACAGTATTAAGTGAAACAAAAATTAAATTTATTAAACGGAAAATAAAATCTGCATTTAAAAAAAAACTTCTTTCGTAATTGAAATATATATCAAAGCAAATCTGGGGATAAAAAAATTATTTTAGGCAGAACAATGTTTGCAGGGTCAGCTAGTGTAATAATTAAAAAAACACTTTTCTTATTTAGTTTATTATTTAAAACGAGTTAAGGAAAAATTCGGTAGTTGCAACCGATTTAATCATAAATTTTTCTTGAAGAACATTTCGGAACCGCATAACTGTTATCACAACTGAACTAATAAGATCTTCAGTTGCTACATGTGAGTATTGATTTTGCCACTGCATCTAGACGAACAACCATTTTTTCTTTCACTTCTAGTAAAACTTCGGCCAAATACCACAAATACCAAGTACCGCAGTGGAACCAGTTGTGAAACTTATCGAAAATAGAAAATTCATTCACACAGAAAATTTGATAGGCGATTTTGTGTCCCAGAAAACTAAACATTTTTTCAGCTGTTTAAGTATTTCTGCAGAATTTTTATTATTTCCTTCATCGACGTGGGAATCTAATGAAGATTTCAAAAGGAGTTACAATTTCTGCAAATAATTATTTGTAGTAAACGATACTGCCGGAAGAGGCGTTAAATTCATAAAAGATTTTAATAAAATGTTAACAAATAATGAAAAAGAAAACCAGTTTTTACTCCAAGTAGTAGAATCATAAAAAATCAACATCCTTCTTGTACAAAGACAAGTTCAATTTAACAATGCTGAGTTATAGTCCAACAATGTTCTTTTTTCAGAAAAATATAGACAGTTCTTAAAAATAATATAATTTTATAATAAAATTGGTTAAAAGTCGTTTTAATTTATATTCGTAAGCAATAATTGCACCAAAGATATATCACAATGGATTGTTTTGATCCCATGAGCACTGAAGAGTCAAATAGAAAAAAATTAACCTAATTATGTATATTTCTTCAATTCTAATCTTTATAATGTTATCTAAAAATATCTTAAAAACCAAAGCTGGCCTTGGTAAATAATGGGTTAACGTTCTCGGACTTATCCCAAATTTTAGGAACGGAAGTTCTACACATTTGGTTATTATATTTTAAGCGTCACCTTTAAAAATTCAACAGAACTTACAAAATAATTGAATTTTTTTAATAAATTGTTATTTATTAGCTTGGGGTCATATGTGACCCCAATTCCAAAAGGGTTAATGTGATCATATTATTTGTTTCCGAAACACTAGGCTACTAAAATATAATATAGCATTTAGAAGAAGATAACTGATTTTTGATATAAAAAATTTAGAAAGATTACAAATACAGAATATTTCAAAAAATCACATTTCTCTCGAAATCCGCAAAAATTAAATCCTTGTCAAAAAAAAAATCATGTGAGTCCGATCACAGGGGAGATGTGTAAATATCTAGTATTTAAAGATTTTTTTATGGCACTTGTTGAAAAGAAAGCATCATCACTTATAGCAATCAACTGCAGGGGCTTTGCTAATGTAAAAATATTTATTATTACTAGCAGATTCCAGCCCTCGAAATTCTAGGAAATTTAATTTTTTCATTAAATAAAGACCCTAAAGGTATGCTAATCAATTATAGCCAATTCACAAATCAACACAAAAAACAAACTCATTTTTATTACAAACACATTAACTAATTTAATAAACACACACATAGCAATATATAATTATTCCCTATACCACTATGTGGTTTGGGTATAACGACTTTGTGCTGCTGTTTGTAACTACCAAAAATATTTGACCTAGACCCATCTTTTATTATACCGATCGAATCAGAATCATTTTCTGAGTAGATTTAACGATGTCCGTCCGTCCGTCCGTCCGTCTGTGTGTCCAGTAAACCTTGTAATCAAACTACAGGTCGCAAATATGAATATATTTCGACGAAATTTGGTATATAAGCTTTTATCGGCCATGGGATGAACGCTGTTGGAGAATCGCTCCATGTTAAGACCTAGCCCCCATACAAATTACCCCTATGAAATCGATATAAATTGCCATAAGATCCAAATTGTCTTATAGATCTTAGTCAAATTGGGTTTGCATGTGTTTATTACATCCATTAATGAGTAGTCCAAAAACGATCCCATGGGACAACTCTTAGTCATAGGCCCCATATAGAGCTGCTTCCCGAACTTCACTTAAATCTATAAAAAAAAAAACAAAAATATTGCACTGATTCATCTCAAATTTTGTTTGTATATATTTACGCAAAGTACAAAAGACTTTACCAACCATGGTCAGGATCGGTCCATTTTTAGACCTAGTTCCCATATAGATATAGCATCCGATATGAACTTTTTCATATCTGCAGCCAAAAAAATTAATAAAAATGCCACTCAAATTTGGTTTATGCTTATTTTCTATATCCAATTAGTTGGGCCTAAGAGATAGGGTCTCTAAAAGCATGGTATAGGGTATCGTATAGTTGGTCTAGACCGACTATAATTTTCTTACTTGTTTTATGTATGTGTTGGTAAAAATCTGTAAATCTGCACAACGGCTAAAAAGAAATACCTTTCAAATAATATACGTTTGGTCAAAATTGGGATAAAACGGTAGAACAAAACATCAGTCACAAGAAATCGCCTAGCACATTAATATTATAGATTTATTATTTCAATCGGTTAATTTTTAATTTTTCGTTTTACATTTTTCGTCATTCATTTTTTATTTTTTATTTTTAATATTTTATATTTCATTTTTTATTATTCTTTTTTCATTTTTTATTTTTCATTTTTCATTTCTTATTTTTCATTTCTCATTTTTTATTTTACAATTTTTATTTTTAATTTTTTATTTTTCGTTTTTCATTTTTCATTTTTAATTTTTATTTTTCATTTTTCATTTTTAATTTTTCATTTTTTATTTTTTATTTTTCATTTTTTATATTTCAATTTTCGTTATATATTTTTTATTTTTTATTTTTCATTTTTTAATTTTCTTTTTTCATTTTTTATTTTTTATTTTTCATTTTTCATTTTTCATTTTTCATTTTTCATTTTTCGGTTTTCGGTTTTCGTTTTTCATTTTTCATGTTTCATTTTTATTTTTCGGTTTTCGGTTTTCGTTTTTCATTTTTCATGTTTCATTTTTATTTTTCATTTTTCGTTTTTGATTTTTCATTTTTCGTTTTTCATTTTTTAATTTTCATTTCTCATTTTTTTTTTTCATTTTTAATTTTTAATTTTTAATTTTTTACTTTTCATTGTTAATTTTTCGTTTTCCGTTTTAAGTTTTTATTGTTCATTTTTCATTTTTTTTTTCGTTTTTCATTTTCAAACAGGTTATTACATATTATAATTTTTTCACCAATACAATCATAAGTCACACCGATTTTGTCTTACGCGTTATATGTTAAAAATTATGGCTTTAATCAATTTCTCAAAGTTGAAAAAAATGCCATCTAATTTCATGACCAATTTTTTTTTTGCACAAAAGTGGTCTGGGGCATTTGCTATTTCATGGCGAGTTTTTCGTATAATCTGAAAAGATTTTCGTATAATCTGAAAAAAGTCATATTTTCCCAATTTAAACAAACTTGAAATTTTCAATCGATTTTCCAAAATCGCATTTTCATTTTTAAAGACCATTCTAATATGCATGCTACAAATTAATTATCAACTCATCACATTCTATTATGATAAAATATTTACTGGTAAGACAACAAAATTGTAATCGTAGTTACCATAAAATTAAGTTAACACCCTCGAAATTCGGTTGGTAATAAATTCGGTAGCCACAATGAATCGGAAATACATGAATAAAGCATAATTTAGATCGAAAGTCGAGAAAACAAAAAAAGAATTTAACTTATGTGAAATTGACTCTAAAACTAGATTTCAGCCACGCCATCCCCCTCCCCCTTTTTGGAATAACGAAAAAACTTTAAATAATTTCTGTTTGTTAGATTTGTAGTCATTTTTCTAACATATTTCAATTAATACTGTAATTAATATGCAAATTCCAATTTTGTTTCAATGGTGCGTGGTAAAGAAGAAGAAGAAAACATATACATATTTCAAAAATTCATAACTACACTGTATTCTTAAGCGGACCGGTTTCTGGCATTTCAGGCTTCATCAGCGATTTATTGAACATTGTGATAATTGTTATGTTATAATTGAATAGATTGCTTCTATATGAAATTTTTCTACTTAGGGCGGCCGTGAGGTTTGAACCGTGAACCTTCTAATTTCCAAATGTCGCTATACAGCGTATAATAGGTCTTCGGAATTAGGTTTATTTAATACTTAATATGTCTATAAATTACTTTGGATCAAATTTGTCAATTCTATCACATATCCAAACAGCTGTATATTCTGAGAAAATCCCATAGGACATCGTCATCGTTAGCAATTAATTAAGCAAGAGGGAATGTAAATGTCCTTTCTATGTTGTACTCAAAAGTTTGTTTTTCTTTTATTGCTTAATTGTAAAAACCAATAAATGTAATTTAAAAATAGTTTTTCAACAAATATGTAAACACCCACAAATTGAAATGAAAAAAAAATATAAAATTTGTTATCATTTTTATTATTTCCAATAATTTCCGATTGTTATCATTTCCGACAAAATGAAAGCATCCGTTTTTTTTTTTTTTAAGTGAAACAATCATTGATGGCATTTGTTTTTCCACGAGGATGTTAGCAATTTTACTGTGTGTGTGTGTTAGTCAACAGCAATTGCAGACGGAAATTTAAATTTAATTTTTCTGTTTTTTTTATTCGTTTTGATAGTTCGAAATGTTTATGCATGAAGAGAAGTGTTTTTCTTTTTTACATGCCGAAATAATTCATAAATTGTTTTTTGTTTTTGTTGTTGGTTTTTTTTCTACTTTTTATGGCAATAGTTTACAGGTGTTTTTATACAAATACCAGATAAAAATGACAAAAAAAAAAAAACAACAAACAACGAAAATGTGAAATCAATTCCATAACTTCCGCAACATGTAGCCAAAATCGCATAACTTAAAGTAATTGCTGGGAAATTCTGTAAACTTGCTTTTTTTAAACTATATTTTTTTTCTCGCCAAATAAATATTGCTCAAAAGAACATATCCAACGGAATTGAATTTAGTTAAATAAAAAATAAACTTCACTTTAACTTCGAAAAGAATGTGTTAAAATGGAAGGCATCTGTTAGTTTTTTTTTCGTTTTTCGTTCAGTATTAAATAACATAGAAGACTTATGCAAAAGATTTCCAAAAACTTATCGATTGTATTAAAACGTTTTAACCCTAACGTTTCTCAGTCGTATATTTGATGTAAGCTTTACTTTATACATATCACAATTACAGGATATGTTCACAATCATATGGACACAATTTTAAAAGTAAATATATCAAAATTAAACAGCTCTAAGATAATTAGAAATAATAATCAAATAATTGAAATTTTATTTCTTTTTTTAACCCTATACCACTAAGTAGTTTGGGTATAATGACTTGGTGCTGCTGTTTGTAATTACCAAAAATATTTGACCTAAACCTATCTTTTATTATACCGATCCGCTCAGAATCACTTTCTGAGTCGTTTTAGCGATGTCCGTCTGTCTGTGTGTCGCAAATATGAATATATTTTGATGAAATTTGATATATAAGCTTCTATAGGATTAACGCTACTGAAATTTGTGAATTTCGGTCCATGTTCAAACCTAGTCGCCATACATATGACCCCTGTGAAATCGACATAAATTGCCATAAGTTCCAAATTATCATATAGATCTCAGTCAAATTGGGTTTGCATGTGTTTATTATATCCATTAATCAGTAGTCCAAAAATAGAGCTGCTTCCCGATCTTCACTTAAATCTATCAAAAAACAAAAATATTGCACAGATTTTTCTCAAATTTGGTTTGTGTATAGTTTTTCAAAATATAAGTGACTTTACCAAATACAGTCAGGATCGGTCCATTTTTCGACCTGTTTAAAATCATCACAAACTCTTTAAAAAATAAAAGCGTTCAATGTTTTTTGTTGTTTTTCTTATTATTGTAGTCATTGAAGTTGTTGCATTCGATTCATGAGGGTGCGGGTATGGTTATAAGGCACGTGTCTCATTAGCGTAAGGAAGTATTATCACATATTTTTTTATCGTTATCACGATATATTAACAAAATCGCTAATATGAAAGAAAACATATAATCAATAAAAAGTAAAATTTTTTAAAATTTAAAAAAAATGCCTTGTTTAAAAATGTATTTTTTAAGTATATTTTTCTTCAAAAATTCCATTTTTTAAGTATTATTCTTAAAAATTACATTGTTTAAAATAATACACTTTTTGGAAAAGTACCTTTTTGAAACAAAGTAACTTAAAAAAAAATTATTTTTTTTTTAAAAAGTACCATTTTTGTTAAAAAAAAGTACTCTTTTTTAAAAAAGTAACTCCTTTTTAAAAAATTTTCCTTTTGTTTAATAAGTACACTTTTTAAAAAATGTACCTCTTTTTAAAATATTACCCTTTTTTAAAATTACCCTTATTAATATGTACGCCTATTTTAAAAAAGTGTCCGTTTTTTTAAAAGTACCCTATTTTAAAAAATATCCATTTTAGAAAAGTAATTTCTTTTAAAATTATTCTTTCTGTAAAAAAGTACAGTTTTTCAACAAAAAAAAACACTTTTCTAAAAAAAACTTTCCCTTTTTTCAGAAAAGTACGCTTTTTTACCTTAAGTACCTTATTTTAAAAAGTGCCCGTTTAAAAAAAAACTTTTTTAAGTACCCTTTTTTTGAGAGAGTACCCCATTTTTAAAAATTACCTTTTTATAAAATTCAATCCTTATTTTAAAGTACCATATTTACACAGTAAGGTAACACTTTATATGTTTAAATGCTTTCCGGGTAAACACCTCCAAATCTCCGCACAATAATGAAATCAAAGCCAACGTTATATAGCATATGTTCTCAAAAGCTCCAATGAAATGGGTTTGAATTATATTTAATGGTTTACTACTGTAGAAGAAGTTCGTATCATATCAATAAACGTAGAAATTATAAAGCTCCAGGAATTGATGGTATAAAACCTATAATTCTTAAAAAAATTTCATATATATTTGTAATGTCTTTAATTGGTGCTTCAGAAGTGGCTAATTTCCTAAACAATGTAAATAGCTAAAATAATTGTAATACTAAAGCAAGGAAAGCAGAAAAATCATCCCTATCGGTATGCTAATTGGTTTAGGCAAAATTTTCGAAATAATTATTTTTAGCAGACTAAACGAATATGGAGAATCCAATATATATATAGAAACCAATACTTTGAGCAAAGAGCAAGTAGGATTTAGAAATGGTCATTCAACAGTACACCAAGTATTGATAAGTATTATAAACATGATAAAAACGATCAAAAATCAGTGTAAAAGTACGAGAGTGGCGTTGACATAGTGTTAGTTTTTAAAGCATAAAAAATTAAGGTATCAAATATTTCTATAAAAAAATCATGTGAGTCCGATCACAGAGGAGATGTGTAAACATCTATTAATTAAAGATTTTTTATAGCACTTATTTAAAATCAAACAGAAAGCGTCATCTATGTTTCAATTGCAGCAGGGGCTCTGCTAATTTAAAAATATATGTTATTATTTATTATTTCAACTGGTTAACTTTTAATTTTTCGTTTTTTATTTTTTATTTTTAACCCTTTCACGACCAAACCTAAACTGCTGGAAAATTATTATTTTTTTTTGTGGATTCGTACTTAACGACCCAACATCTCTAAACAAGTGTCGTAAAAAAAATTTTTTTAATTCCTTCAAGGAAAAAATCCATGGGCCCTATTGTATATCAACGGTTAAATTTAGCAACTAATTTACTCCGCTCAAAGCAAGTCAGTGATTTGTGTCTTTTTTTTTTTACATAAATAACTGTAACTTTGGTTTTGTATTCGTTGTGAATTTTTAAATATAGATTACAGAGAATAGATTACTACTATTTTAATTTTTATTAAAAATGGAAAGGAAAATCGTTGCTTTTGTAAAAAACCTTTTTGTTTCACAAAAAACTCTAATTGCTTCGAAGATTACCATAATTGATTTTATATTTTTGAGATATTTAGGATTAATATTTTTCTAAGTCTATTTATAGTTTAATTAACTGTTGATTTAATATTATGAATTTTTTTAATTTAATAAAAATACAAAAGATATTTTTACCCATACTGAATTTTGCTGAATAATAAGCCGATTTAAAATATTTTGGTGCTCCTGAAAACCATAAATTCTGGTCCATGTTATACCAAAATTTTAATATTTTCGGTTCAATAACGTCCATATTAATGACATCCAAATAATAGAAAATGTGAAAAATATAACAAAAAATAAAAATGGGACATATATGTCCCATTGGCCGTGAAAGGGTTAATTTATAGTTTTTCATTTTTCATTTTTCAATTTTCTTTTTTCATTTTTTTATTTTTCATTTTTTATTCATTTTTTTATTTTTCATTTTTTATTTTTCTTTTTTCATTTTTAATTTTTTTTCTCATCTTTTATTTTTAATTTTTTATTTTTCATTTTTCATTTCTTATATCTCATTTTTTCATTTTTTTTTTCTTTTTTTCATTTTTCATTTTTCAATTTTCATTTTTTATTTTTCATTTTTTATTTTTAATTTTTCATTTTTTATTTTTATTTTTTAATTTTTCATTTTTCTTCTCATTTTTTATTTTTCATTTTTAACTTTTTATTTTTCATTTTTCATTTCTTATTTCTCATTTTTAATTTTTTTTTTTTTTTTTTCATTTTTCAATTTTCATTTTTATTTTTCAGTTTTCGTTTTTTATTTTTCATATTTTATTTTTCATTTTTCATTTTTTATTTTTCAGTTTTTACCTTTCAGTTTTTACTTTTCATTTTTCATTTTTTATTTTTAATTTTTTATTTTTCAGTTTTTATTTTTCATTTTTAATTTTTCATTTTTCGTTTTTCGTGTTTTATTTTTCATATTTTATTTTTCGTATTTTATTTTTCATTTTTCAGTTTTTACCTTTCAGTTTTTATTTTTCATTTTTTATTTTTCATATTTTATTTTTCATTTTTAATTTTTTATTTTTAATTTTTTATTTTTCAGTTTTTATTTTTCATTTTTCGTTTTTCATTTTTATATTTCATTTTTCATTTTTTATTTTTCGTTTTTCATTTTTTATTTTTCATTTTTAATTTTCATTTTTTATTTTTCATTTTTCATTTTTCATTTTTCATTTTTCATTTTTCATTTTTCATTTTTCATTTTTCATTTTTCATTTTTTATTTTTCATTTTCAAACAGATTCTTACATATCGTAATTTTTTCACCAATACAATCATAAGTCACACCGATTTTGTCTTACGGCTCACATGTTACGCTGTGATTCTATTGTGAAATACAAATTTACCCCCCTGCGCGTATAGATGTTTACACATCAAAAATTGTAAAAAGATTTTATCGGAAAGATATTTTATTCGGAAAGATATATTGCGTTCCCCAAGGTTCAATTTTGTTTTAAAGAACAAATATCAATCTGCAGATTGAGTTAAGTTTCAAATGCGATATTTGCGAATATGAAAAATTAGTGTTTATTTTCACTTTTTGTATATTTTAATACGGTTGTAACTCGGTAACCGTAGGGAATATCTCTTTTGTGTCTGAAACAAAGTTTTAGACATTGAATAGGAGAAACAAAAGGGCAAGAAACCTACCCGAAAAAAGTGCATCCAGTGCCCTAAAAATCGCAAAAATGCCCATTTTCCCCCCATTTTTTCCCCCATCTTCACCTTTTCTATATACAAAATATATAAAAAGTGATATAAAATCCACCTCGAGCAAAAAAATTCGTATGGCTATTAAATTATAATTGCAGCCAAATTGACAAAACTAATGATGCAGAAGTTCTTATTTTTCGGGCTACTTTCAGTTGCAATTCTCAGAATTGAGTCCCAAATCAATGAGCTGAAAAATGGTGTACTGTGATATACAAACCAAATTTATAAAAATCTGTACAATAGTTTTGTTTTTTGAGAGATTTAAGTGAAGATCGGGAATCAGCTATGACGAAGAATTGTCCTATAGTGTTTGTTTTTGGACTACTGATAAATGGATGTAACTAATATATACGAACCCAATGTGGTCTAGGTCTATATGATAATTTGGATATTATGACAATTTAAGTCGATCTCATTTGTATGGGGACTAGGTCTAAACATGCACCGATTTGCACCCGATTTCAATAACGTTCATTCTATGGCAGATAAAAGCTTACGTACCAAATTTTATCAAATTATATATATTTGCAACCTGCAGTTTGATTGCAATATTTACATGGACACACAGAACGACAGACGGACAGACAGATATCGCTAAATCAATTCATAAAGTGATTCTGAGACGATTGGTATTAGGTCAAATATTTTTGGTAGTTATAACATCAGCACAAATCCATTACAAACTCTGACCGCTTAATGGGAATTATAGGACTAAGACGAAAATTTGTCCTACGCCCTTTATTTTTTAAGTAATTATTTATGTGCAAATACATATATTACAACCTTGATTTAAGTGCAATTACTGTCGGTATCATAGGGGACATTTATATGTGCCCTAGATTTTTGCCAATTTAAATAGCGATCATTATATAGCCAATAAAAGTTTATATACCTAATGTCGGCAAATTACATTGTCAGTTGCAACCTGTAGTTTGTATATTATGTTATATGGGTGGATAGATAGACGAACAAACGGACAGACGGTGTGTATAATAAAAGATTATTTTTGATAGTTACAAACATCAACAAAAACATATTACGCCTTGACTAAATATCATATATTTTAATGGCTAGCTAATTTTTAATTAGACATGTTTTTTGCAAAGAATTACTCGGCACTAACCGTCTTAAACATTCATATCAAGTAATAGATGAAACAGTAATCCTTAAAATTGAATTGAACACACTTAAATTCAGTATTATACCTGTTTATATAAGAGCAGCAGATTGGAACTGTAAATTTATGAAGCTAAAAAACTTATTTTTAAACAATCAAGTGGAGAATGCCATAGTAGTAGGTGACATGAATGTACGTATTGGAGCACTACAACAGAATATAGAAGATATTCATACACAAAATTTAGTAGCCGGTTTATATGAAAGAAAATCGAGAGACGAAACGGTGACAACAAATGGTAAAAAACTTTAAGAGTTCTGTAATGATTTTGGACTTATAATACTTAATGGTCATAAAATTGGGGATGAAAATGGTGAATATACATTTGTCAGTACAGTAGGAAGCTCTGTTATTAATGTATGCACAATATCCCAGGAAGCTATTTCGTATGTAGAAAGTTTTGAAGTTGACTCTAAAATCTGGTCAGACCACATGCCACTAAAACTTAAGCTGAGGATAACAACAAATATTAAAAGTTGTGAAAAGTTGAATTTGTTGCCGAAACTGATTTTGAATGATAAGAATATGAAAAAATATAAACAAAATTTGAATAAAAACTTAACAATACAACAAAATCAAGGTGAATTTATGAACTTAGAACAATTAGTTAACATTATAAATTTGTTATTACCAAAAAACCGAAAAGTAAAGCGCTCAACCACATTCAAATCTAAATGGTTTAATTACAACTGCTTAAAAGCAAGGAAAAAAACATTTGAACTTCTCAACAAATTCAGAAATACAAATAACCAGCAAGATAAAGAAAAATACCTTGAAGCTAAATACAAATATGTTCGAGAATGCAGAAAAAGGAAAGAAGAGTACTATATTGAAATCAACAATAAAATCAACAAAATAAATGATTCAAAGCAATTGTGGAAGATTGCAAGACAAATAAGAGGTGACAGCTTTAAAGTTGGAACATCAATACAAGCAAACGATTTTAAAAGATATTTTGAGACATTACTAAATCAACCACAACTGTCAAACGATATTCATTATGCACCAAAGTGGCACGAAGACCAAGTTTTAGACCAAAATATAACTATTGCGGAAATAAAAACTGTACTCAAACAAAACCAAGCAGAACAAAGCCTCCGGTTAGGATAGAATTCCTTACGAAATGTTTAAGTATGCCTCAGCCAACTTCCTTATAGAACTTTCAACTATTTTTAATATTATTTTCGAAACTGGAAAATTAGATGGAGAGTTTGAACGCAAGATTATATTTCCAATTTACAAAAAAAGGGATGTTAATAGTACCAATAATTATAGAGGAATCGCTTCTATGAATTGTGTAGCTAAACTGTTAATGGGGATTATAAACACCAGACTAACAAACTGGATTGAAAAACACAGCATACTAAATGAATTTCAAGCGGGCTTTATACTTAATTACTCTACGATTGATAATATATATAACCTAACGGTAATAGTTCATTCGAAGTTTAAGGAAAAAAAGAAGATTTATGCCTTTTTCGCGGATATTAAAGCTGCCTTCGATAAAGTACCAAGAAAATTGCTCATATTTAAGTTACATGCGTTGGGTATCTCAACAAAAGTTGTGAATTTTATTGAAAATGTTTATAGAAAAACGAAGTCAGAATAATTTGAAACGTTAACTGGAGTTAAGTAAGGATGTCTCTTATCACCATTACTCTTTACTCTATATATAATGATCTTCACGAATACTTGGGTGGTGGGCTAATGATAGATAATATATAAACGTGCACTTACTTCTGTATGCAGATGATATCGTTTTACTGGCAGATAATATAAAAACTTTGTAAAATATGGTAAAGAAGCTGAAAACTTACTATGACAAATGGAACATGGAAGTGAACATGCTGAAGTCAGATATGATGGTTTTCAGAACTGGGGGAAGACTTGCGCTAAGAGATAAGGTTGAATTTAGAAATTAAGAAATAAACATAGTTAACAAGTACAACTATCTGGGTGTCATTTTGATGCCGGAAATGAGTTTTGAGAAGTATATTGGCCTTTAAAAATAGCAAAAACTCAACATGGAGCACTTTCTTAAATAAACCACACATAAATCTAAAAATTTAAGATAAGATAAGATAAGATAAGGAAGGCTAAACGCACTGCGACCAATTTGATCGTTTGTGCAGCCCATGGTTGTCCTAGAGATTAAGGCTTCTTATGAAGCCAATTAACCTATTTGTCATTAGTTTCCATATGTCCCGTGGGATACAATGTATCCTCCAAGTGCAAGGATTCTCTTACCACTTAGTCTTGGACATTCACAGAGAATATGTTCTGCTGTTTTCACCTCCTGCTCGCAGAACCTACATCTGTCTATAGCAGATTGTCCTTTCATTCGTAGATGATATCTAAGATTGCAGTAAAGAATCCCGTCAAGGTCCTTAAGTCCTTTTTATCAAGGGTAAGTAGTCTTTCCGATTGAACACTGGATGGAGTTATGAATCTCTTGGCCTGCCGTTGACCTGGACTTTTGTCCCAGTGTTCGGCAATTTGTGATTTTCTCCACTCCCTCATTTTTCCTTTATGTGTCCCATTGGAACACCACAGAAAGGTTCCGGACCGATGAAAGGACGACGGGCCCCTCGATTGGCTAGGCAATCGGCCCTTTCGTTCCCTACATGTCCTTCATGTCCCAGAATCCAGCATAGAGTTAATTTGTTGCATCTACCTAATTCGTTGAGCCCTTCGATGCACTCCCGCACCAGTTTGGACGTCACTTTGTAGGCCATTATTGCCTTAAGTGCAGCCTGACTGTCGGATAGTATATAAATGAGTGCCCTTTTTGTCTTTCTTCTGAGACATTCAGTCACGCATGTAAAAATAGCGAAGACCTCCGCTTGGAAAATGGATGGGTATTTACCCATGGGTAAGGCACGTTGAAAGTTGGGTCCAAATATGCCCGCGCCCGTGTGACCATTTGTTTGTTTTGAGCCATCTGTGAACCACAGATGAGAACCTTGCTCTGGTTCCCAGGTCCCACTGATCCATGTGCTCCGCTCCAATATCATGGTTTCAAATTCCCTGATGAATATATTTTTTGGTAACATTCTGTCCGTGACTCTCGCCACCGGGTCATGGATGAAGAGCCTCGCGACTCTCATGTGACCCTTTAGGTTACCGTCCTTCATGCTACCAAAATCCTGAAGTCGTACGGCACTCATGCACGCATCTTCAATGATCGAAATATGCAGTGGTGTAATGTTAAGCATGATGCCGATAGCATCGGTTGGGCACGTTCTGTTCGCGCCCTGTGATACCAATACAGGCAATGCGGTACACCTTCTTCAGGATTGCTTTTGCTTTGGTTTGCTCAACCTTCGGCCACCATGCAAGGGCCGAGTAGGTAATTATTGGTTTCACAATAGTTTCAAACGACCAGTAGATCATATGGGGCTTTAAGCCCCATATTCTACCAAATAGTCTTTGACAGGCGTATAAAGCCCTGGTGGCCTTTTTGGTAATTTGATCTAAGTGGCTGTTCCATGTGAGGGATTAATCCAGGGTGACCCCAAGATATTTGACCTCGTCCGAGAACCCTATTGTCAAGCCGTTCAGACTTGGTTCCATAAGGTTGCATCTTCTTCGTTTAGTGAAGGGTATCAGTATGGTTTTTGATGGGTTCATAGATAGCCCCTTTCTCTGATACCAATTGAGGGTATAATTCAGAGCCTGTTGCATACGCTCCGATATTGTGCTCTCGTCAAATCCGGAGACAGAGATAACAAGATCGTCTGCGTAGCCTAAGGCCCTGAATCCTAACTCATTAAGTTCCCCCAGCAACTCATCTATGACCAAGGTCCAAAGCAGTGGCGATAGAACGCCTCCCTGAGGACAACCCCTAGTGGCACTTATGGTCCTAAATGTGCTGCCTATATTCAGTGTGATGACCCTAGAGTTGAGCATCTCTAGCGTCCAGTTAATTATGATTGGAGAAATATCCTTTCTCAACATGGCCTCTTCAATTGCCCTATATGACGTATTATCGAAGGCGCCTTGTATATCAATGAAGGTACAGAGAGATATTTGTTTGGCATCAAATGGATTTACCTTGTTGTTACGCAAACTGTAGTTCGTGAATAGGTTTGCGTGCCAGGTAAGTGTCCCTGATATGATGGTCCAGAACTTTTTCCATTGTTTTTAGGAAAAAAGAGCTTAGACTAATCGGTCTATACGATTTAGGTAACTGTTCAGATTTTCTGCCTACCTTGGGTATAACTACTACCTTTACTTCTCTCCATGTCGATGGCACAAAGCCATGTAGAAGACAAGATTTAAAAAGTCTAGTCAGTTGTGGGATGATGATATCCATCAATTCCTGTAGTAGACATGGATATATACCGTCCGGCCCAGGCGATTTTAGTGGAGAGAAACCATTTATCGCCCATCTACCCCGGTTCATCTGAAAAATGTTGTCCGCCAAACGTATGTTCCCTTTAGTCAGGGAGGGTATCCTGATGACTGGTGGGGACCTGTTAATGGGGACACATCCTGGAAAGTGTGTTTCCAATAGAAGTTCACAGGTTTCTTCCGGAGATTCAGTGTATGAACCATTTTGTCTCTTTAAGGTACATAGACCATTTGTGTGATCCTGAGAGAGGGCCTTTTGAAGTCGCACAGCTTCCGGAAGGTCATTGATCATCTCACAATAGCTCTGCCACGTGGTCCTTTTGGATTTGCATAGTGTCTTGTTGTATTCAGTGAGGGCTATTTTATATAATTTTAGCCTTGTTGAATAATCTTCGAGCGTTGCGTTTAAGCCCTTCTAGTCCATCATTCCACCAAGGAACATCTCTTCTAGTCTTCCTGGTCTTTAATGGACAGCTCTCTGTGTAAGCTGATGATATGTTTGATTGTAATTCAGATGCTTCATAATCAATTACCCTAGTGCTTTCTATTAGCCCTTCCGAATAATTAGCATTGTTACCTAAATGGTATCGAAACTTATCCCAGTTAGTCTTTTTCGGATTTCGATAGTGTTGATCAGTGTTCATAGAACTAACTATGTCAAAAACTATATGTTGATGATCTGACATAGAGAGTTCACCAGAAACATGCCAGTTTGAGATGGCGAAAGATAGATTAGAATAGAAGATGGACTAAAATCTTAATGGAAGCTCTTTCAAGCGGTATGTCGATCTATACAAGCCTATGCAGCTCAGGTTTGGGAATACTGTTTGTTTGAAGAGGTGGACAAACTACAGCGTTATTTCTTAAAAAGAATACTAAAACTACCATATTGTACACCAAACTATGCAAACGCAGAATGCAGCTATTTTTATACGTTAAACTAACATTTAAATTATATATATAAAACACTGTTCCAATATGCACATAACAGGTTACCACACAAACTGTCTCTAATTGCATTAAGAGATAATATTTTTTGGACAAAAGCAATTAATGAAAAAAGCAGTGAATTTGGAGTGCGTTTTGAATATGAAAATATTTCAGCGCAAGAATTTATAACAAAGAGTACTGTACTACTTAAATAATTGAAATACAAAACAATTTTAACAATGCAACAACAAGCACAAAACAGTGGATCTAGATTTTACAAATTTTTAGATTATAACTTGGCCGGAACCAGCATGGATCATTTAGATCAACGGTAAATCACAGTCATTCTCAAAGTAAGACGAGATTTACTACCAATAAATCAAATAAATTAACACCATAGAAAATGTACATTATGTAATACAGAGGAAGATGAAACTTTACAACATTTTATGGCAAGATGCCCAATTCTCAGACAAATTATGTTTGGCAAAACATATCTAAATGAAAACGAATTAATTAATATTTTAAATGGCCAAATAAGCAATGGTTGGTGTAAGCTTTATAACTATGTTTGTAATACAGTAATGTACAGAAAATTAATAATTGATGAATTTTTATAATTTATTGAGCTGCTATTTTTAATTACATATTTAATATTTAATTACATATTTAATGACTTTATAAATACCTTTATAATTAATATTTATAACAGACGTGTCATTGTTAAGAATTTCCACTTTTTATTTTATTTTAATTTTATTTTATTTTTATTTTAAAATTTTTATATAAAGACTAGCTGGACCCGGCAAACGTTGTTTTGCCCTCAATGAATTTTTTATTTTAGTTAGAATCTGTATATACCTATATAAAAAAAGTGTGTGCATTTCTTAATATTAATTGAAAACTGTTAAAGAAAAGCCATGTTTTATTTATGAAAATGAAAATAAATATTTATTGTAACATATAAGAATGACCAATATATTTCTATTATTGTAATGCTAAAAAGATTGAACAATATTTTTAGTTCCATTATTCTCGCAGTAAATGAATAAATTTGCTGTCCGACATGGGAACATGCTACATATAGTTGCTCGTGGGAAAAACAACTGTTTTCGAGGTCCAAACCACATATTTGCAATAATTGTCCTTGAGATTTATTAATGGTCGTGGCAAAGCCCAATTTGTTCGAAAATTGCAATCTTTTGAATGTTATCGGTGTGTCGGTAGGTATCATAGGAATTCTCTAAATTTTCCTTTGAAAATTGTGGCCCCAATAACATTGGGCATTATTCTCTTAACAATTTACCTGGTTCCTTTACATGGTCTCGGAGCGTTGAGATTACGTAGCAAAATTATTGGAGAACCCACTTTTAATTTTAATAAATGTGGTGGTAGACCGGGCACAACGAGTGAATTCAAAAATTCTGTTGGATAATTGACTGCTTCATTTTCTTCAACAACACTACCCATAGATTTTAAAGAAAACGTTTCGGAATCAGTCATGTCCTTAATAACAACATTAATATTATCGACATCGACATTTTTTGTGGCTAAAATAGATCTTTCACTTAACCAATCATGGTTACGATATTGATTTTGAATGTCGGGGAACACATTTTCAATTAATTCATCGCGTGACGATATAAATTGACAATAATCTTGTGGATATTTTAATAGTTTGACTGGTTGGGTTAATATTGATTTTACCATTACCAAGATCAAGTAGTTGTTTTGAAAACTGGTCAGCCGTTGGACCATTTTGTAATCGTACTCTCATGTTTGTTGTTAATTTTATAGTTCGAACGCTACTCCATAATGTTGATGATATTCAGGTGGTATTTATTTCGTCAGCATAGGTTGATTTTGGTATGACTGGCAATGTTTGATGAAAATCTCCAGATAATAAAATGAGAGCTTCATTAAAAAGTCTTTCATTGCCTTTCAAATCCTTTAAAGTTCTATGTAATACTTCTAAGGAATGTTTGTGAGCCATGTTAGAATCATCCCAAATAATAATATTGCATTTTTGCATAACTTTTGCCATACCGGAATGTTTTTTGATATTACGTACGGCATTCTCATTTGTTTGTACGTTTAACGGTGATTTGAGTGCTGAATGAGTTGTACGACCACCATAATGTTGCGGCTATTTCGTACAAAGCAATAGCCAATGCAATTTTTCCCTCCTTTTTGGTTAGAATATCTTATATATAAAAACGTTTGTGAATTTTGTAACTTATAAAATTTAAATAAATTTGACAACTCATTATTTTTCGAACGCCAGCGCCATCTACCGTCTACATCTACACACATATATGTACATTCTTAGTTTCAGTAAAATCGTACCGTAAATAAGAATATTCGAAATAACTTTACCCCAGCGCTACCTATCGGATCCGTTTATACATACAAAAATTTCTTATGACGAAACATACATACATTCTTAATTGCAGTCAGATCGCACTGAAAATAGAAATTTTGTTTATAACTTGACCCCAACGCCAGCTAGAGCGTTAAAACTAAAAAAAAAAACATAGAAGAACTCGAACCGAACCTATGGTGCAAATCTTATGGTTCCAGAGATCATTCGTTACAAACAAATGCACCAACATTTTTATATACATACTACCGTACCCTTTTTAGAAGTACCTGTCTAAAAGGAAATTTTCTTAAATTTCAATTTATATTATGGGTAAACCCCTTTACTACCGTATTCTTTTTTAAACTACCTGTCTAAAATGACGTCGAAATGACGTTTAAACGTGATTTCGCTTGTAATGTTAATGCCGTATACAACAAAATTTCAGGGCTCTGGTTATCATAGAACTCCAGATATATGATATTATTATACACCCACTTGAGATATAAAAAAAAATATAGCTGTTGTCCGATTCTCAGACCTACCCAATATACACACAAAATTTCATGAGAATTGGTTGAGCCGTTTCGGAGGAGTTTAACTTCAAAAACTCACTTTACAGTGGCCCGATCCCGCCCATTTTTGGCAAGACTATTTAAATTCATACTCTTACATCTGAAACAAAATTTCAAGACTATGGCTATCATAGTACTCCAAATATAGAAAAAATTTAAAAAGAAAAAAATTTAAAAAAAAATTTTAAAAAAGAAAATATTTAGAGAAAAAAATTTTAAAAAAAAAATAAAATAAAAATTTAAAAAAAATTAAAAAAATGAAAAAAAAAATTAAATTAAAAAAAAAATAGAAAAAGAATAAAAATAAATAAAAAAAAAGGAGTTTAACTTCTTATATATAAAATTCTCGTGTCGCGGTCTCTGTAATTGAACTCCTCCGAAACGGCTTGACCGATTCTCATGAAATTTTGTGTGGATATTGGGTAGGTCTCAGAAACGGACAACAGGTATTTTTTTTGATATCTCAAGTGGGCGTGGCACTTATGGCTATCATAGTACTCCAGATGTCTGATTTTAAAAGTTCACTTTGTATGGGGGGTACCCCTCCCAGTGGCCCTATTAAAAAAAAAATAGACGTTGTCCGATTCTCAGACCTACCCAATATGCGCACAAAATTTCATGAGAATCGGTCGAGCCGTTTCGGCGGAATTTTACCACAAACACCGCGACAGAAGAATTTTATATATAAGATACATACATACTCGATACTATTGGAAGTGCCTTTACATCTTTAAATTCTCATTTCCTTTTCTTTTTTGATGATAATTCTGATTTTCATATATATGTATGTAAATAATTTAATATATTTTTATTTTGTCAACAACTCCTTAAAATATTTTCAACTAATGAAGATATCTACTATTTTAGTCCATTTTTGAGGTTTTAATTTCCCAACCTATAAATTGGCATAGCACTGTAACAATTTACATTGGAAATCTTTTGTGGATATGAATAAAATGCAATAAGGAAAAATGTATGTATATTACAATCACAATATGTTCAATTGCTTGCAACTCCAAGTGAAAACAATGCGCTTCAACATAAGTGGCGAAAATGAGGAGGAGCAAGCAATAAATGTTGAATTTTTTTAGTTTATCCAAAAAAAAACAAGTAAACTGTCTAGACGATAGTCCATATCAAAAGTTTAGAGAAACGGTCTTAGGTTCAGCTAATTGGATAGAGATAAGTTAGAATAAATCAAATTTGAATGGCAATGTTATGAAATTGAAGCCTGTAGATATAAAAAAGATCATATAGGGTGCTATTTTTTTATGTCGACTAGGTCGGAAAATGATCCCGATCATAACCATATTTTCTTATTTTCACAAAAAAAAAATACAGACCAAATTTGAAAAAAATCTGTGCAATGTTTCGGATTTTTGATAAAATTTAAGTGAAAAGGGGGAAGAGAATTATATAAGGACTATAACGACAAATGGTACTACAGGCTTCATTTATTGCAGTACAAATTAGTGGATCTAATAAAAAACACACACAAACGAAATTGTGCTGAGATCTATATAATAATTTGAGTTTAATAACAATTTAAGTCGATATCAAAGGGCATTTGCTTGGAGACTAGGTCTGCACATGCACCAATTTTACCCAATTTCAATTCCGTTCATGCTATGGCCAACAAAATTGATTTAAAAAAAGTTCACATGAACACACAGACAGACAGGCAGGAGATATACGGACGGGCGGACATAATAAAATAATAAAAATTGGGTCTTCAGCAGATATTTTTATTAATTACAAACATCAGCACAAACTCATTATACCCTGATGTAGAGTATAAAGAACACAAATCAGTTGTTGTATTTTTTAAAGAAAACTGATTGCGTTATAAATATATATTTAAGTAAGATCCAATGTGAGAGTGTATTGAACTTCAAGCAGGAACTTTCAAAGTGTACACGATCCGTAAACTTTTTAGAATTCAAATATATTTCTTAAGATAATTTTTCCACATTTCTCTATGACCGAAAATTTTAATATAAATTTGAGTATTTGATTACAAATACATAATCAGCTTCTGCATCACTAAGATATCTTCTATGCATTTCACTGAATACGCCCCTGTGCTGTTACTTATCACTATCACCAACAATATCATCAGTCTCACTATAAGTAAATTTTTCTAAAACTTACGAAATATTCTATTACTTCGCAACATGTTACGAAAACACTTCCACTTCCACTCACATATCCACACAATTTATCCATACTTTAAAGTGTTGGGATTTTCTCTCTGCCCCCCCTTCTTTGACTACTAAGAAAATTGGATTATTTTTATCGTATTTGCTTATATACAACATGCTAGATTGGCATAGCTTTACAACTTTATTGTGAGACAAAAAAAAACTACTGGTATGTATAATATGTCTAGCTACTTTGGCTCAATTGTAGCTATGCATTTTTCAGAGCTTATAGTTGCGGAATCCAGTACCATTTTGCTTGTTCTTATTTAAAAATCAAATTGAATGAACAGATATTTAAATATTTATCACCTTCTATACATTTATATTTGGTTTTAGATACTATTGCTGTTTTTTTATATTAATTACTTTTTCCTTGCCAAAGAGTGTTTTTTGTTAGAATTGAGAACACTGCGTTATTTGATAACCGATTACGGGCTGATAATTGCTTTTGTTTGATTATGAATAGATTTACACTAGAACAATGCTTGCAAATTGTTGAAATTTTTTTTTATCAAAATAGTGGTTCTGTTCGTCAAAATAATCATGCACTTCGTTCATTTTGTAGTAGTCATAAGCGGCTAATTCGAATAACTATGGATCGCTTTCACACCACGTTTACTTTTAATAATAATGCGCATTGCGTAAGATACCCAACAGGGTGCACTGAACAAGCTGTAGTCGCTTCATATCAAAGCATTGAATAAGACCCACATCAATCAATTCGGCACCTTCATCAGCAAATGGGATGTCTGCATCCACTTTATGGACGATTTATGAAATTATCTTGGTTTACGAGCTTTTAAAACTCAACTTGTGCAACAATTAAAGCCAAAAGACCATAATGTGCGCCGCCAATTCGGCCAATGGGCTGAAGCACAAATTGATATTGCTTTTATTTTCCTTACAGAAGTTTTTTCAACAATGAAGGTGTTTTTGCTTAAATGGGTAAGTATATCGCACCTCCGGTGCAATATCGATGGAAGTGCAATTTTTTCCGAAATTGAGTTAACAACACCATAATTTCCTAAATGTCAAATTTTATATGGTGTAAAGACGACATAGTTGTATCTTTTCTAGCGTCCAAAAAGACCACTGTTTTATTTGACACAAAAGCTGTAACGGTAAAACTTTTCTAAGCATCAAAGTCAACGATAAAGCTTTTCAACGCAACAAAGTTATAGTTCGCAATACTTCATGAATGGTTAGTAAATTAGTGTAAATCTTAGGGAAACAATGACATAAATGCACTTTGCGTCGTTGTTGCTGAGTGTTTTTTTTTTTTTAATTATTAAAAACTAATAGTATTCCCCAATATTATGAGTCCTTTTATAACGGACTTTTCAAAATATATAATTTTTTTATAAAGTAAACAAACCGTGTTTCAATTATCTAATGTCCATTACTTTATTGTATAAAAGTGTCAACTATTGAGAAAAATTTACTCATACGGCAAGAATGAGGGCCTTCAAACCCTTCAACAGCTCAAAAAAGAGGTAGGAACAAAATATAAATAATAATAACTAACAGAATAGTCAGCTATTTTTAGGCCTCTTTAGGTCAATTCTGTAGGCCTATTTTAGGGCGTAATTGTAATTTAAATAATCAAGAAAACTTTGAACGTGATTCTTCAAAATTTAGGAAAATTGCACTTAAGTCGATATTGCACCCGAGCACAGTGTCAGATTTTGCCATTTTAGGGGGACTAAAGCCAGTATTTTGAAAACTATTAAAGGTAAAGCTTAAAATTTTTGAACTAAGTATTATTAAAAAATGCATCTTTTTTGAAAAAAATGGTCGAAATCGGACAACTGCTACGCCCACCCCCCCCCCCCCCCCCCATATAAAAGTAAAAAATAAATATGCTTTTTTAGCACAAAAGTGGTCTGGGGCATTTACTATTTTTTGGCGAAGTTTTATTCCATTTTGAAGTTTTATAGCTTTTTGAAAGGATAATTTAATACTGATCCCGAATTATATAACAACTTGTCCGAAAAATTAAACTATAGAACGAAATTTTCGTAAAATCTGAAAAAAGTCATATTTTCCCCACTTGAAATTTTCAATCGCATTGAAGCACGACTAAATGTTTTTTGATTGGCGCAAAACTTTAAATTTCTCAGTTTTTTTGCTATTCGCATATTTCTATGGGGTGAGACCGAGAGTTTGAACACTTTTTTTTCCCCTCCATATAATAAAGGGCCACCCTAATGTCCCACCCAAAGATGCAAAGTGGTCGCCATGGCATTCCCTAGGCCAAAACAATAATGTAAATTTACTCGGACGTTATTACACTGAAAAAAATGTTCTAGTTAGCCAAATATATATATTTTTTTTATTTATTTATTACTAGATGTAACCCGGTGTGCTTCGCTACACCCTCCCCCTCCCCCCCCCCTTCCGAATTGCTATGAAAGGGCTCACGCAAAGTCCCAAGGCTCTCACTAATACAGTAATTCAGATATATCACATTTAATATTAAGTTTGTGTAGGGGTGCCACGTGCATTTGTCCAATCCCGTCCATTTTTTTGTCTGACTACTCACGTTAATAATAGATGACCTGAGACAAATTTGCAAAGCTTTCTCTATCATATTAATATATATGATATTTAAAATTTACTTTATATGGGAGGTGCCACGCCCGCTAAAAATATTTAAAAATATTGCAGCCTGTAGCATTCCCATATACCCCTATGGCCTTGAACTTAGAATATCAATTGGCAATTTTTCTTTTTAGCGATTTTTGATTTTGCCCATTTTTGATTTTTAAGATTTTTTGGGCGATTTTTATTTTTCGCAATTTTCGGTTTTGGCGAATTTTTGATTTTGCTTTCGTAGTACTTCATATTATTTATATAGGAGGTGTCACGCCCACTAATCCCATCCCGCCCAATTTTTATTGGACTACTCACATTAATATCTGATGGACTCGTGCAGAATGTCGAGTCTTTCCCTTTTATAGAACACCAGTTATATGATATGAGATATCTAATTTGCATGGGCTGTGCTACGTCCACTGCTACGATCACGCCCATTTTTTTGTTCGACTAATCATATAAAGAACCTATCGGCACATGAAAAGCCGCAAAGCCCTCTCGTTTACAGTACTCCAGATGTATGACATTAAATAGTTATTTTGCATGGGGAGTGCCACGCCCGTTGATGTGAACCCCTCCAATTTTTTGTCCGACTACTCATACTAAGATCTGATGGTGTCGTGCAAAGTGTCAAAGCTTCCCTTTTTTAGTACACCGGTTATATGATATCATATATTTAATGTGTACGGGCGGTGCCATGCCCACTGCTCTGATCACGCCCATTTTTTGTCTAACTAATCACATGAATAACTTATGGGCTCACACAAAGTCCCAAGACTCTCACTATAACAGTAATCCAGATATATGGCATTTTATATTTAATTTGTATGGCAGGTGCCACGCCTATTGGTCCGATACTGCCCATTTTTTGTCCGGCTACTCACATTTATAATACGTGACATCAGACAAACTTGAAAAGCTCTCTCTATCACAGTACTCGATATATATAATATTGAATTATTACTTGTATGGGAGGTACCACGCCCACCTGTCCGATCCTGCCCATTTCCGGCGTAGCTACTAATATTAACAATAGGTGACCTCACACAAATTTGCAAAGCTCTGCCTATCATAATACTCAATATATGTATATGATATTAAAAATTTACTTTGTGTGGGAGGTGCCACGCCCACTAAAAATATTTAAAAAATTATAGCCTATAGCACTTCCCATATCCGCAGTAAGACTCTGTGAAAATTTCAGGAATATCAGATGGGTAGTTACGGAGATTACCTCCTACAAACAAACAAACAAACAAACACACATTACCTCTTTATAATATTAGTATAGATTTAAATATTTTTAACAAAATTATATAATAGTAAAGTATGGGAAAATTTGAAAATTGTATTTACATTATTTATTCCAAATCAGAGCCATCATTATAAATGTGTGGCTCTTTTAGCAATACCTAAACTACAAGAGTTAAAACATCTTTTCTAGTTTTCGGATTTTTGCGCAAACATCATATTAAGGGATCTGATGATATCAAAAGCCTACGCAGTAAATTGGACTCAACTCTATATGTTTTTCTCGTGAAATTTAGACGATATCTTATGTTGTCTTTATTCCTAGTTGCCTGTGCCTCTTCCGATAATTGGTCTATTGAAAGTATACATTTACCAATAATTTATTTTGGATGGTATAGGACTTTGTGCACCGTCACTGGTATGAAGTCCATGAATATTTTTTTAAATAAATATTTCTTGTAATTATTGCAAAATTTTCAAAAGCTGTTGAATTTATTGGATATCCTGATGCTAAATATTCTAGGATAATGCGAAAACGTTTTATCAGTTTCAAGTCAACACCAAATATCGCTGTTGTCTTCGCGGCGTTTCTAAAAAATCTTCTTGCCGTGTTTCCATCGTTTGAATTTCCGGATTTGTTTTGGCATATCGGCCAGTAATTCCGCCATTTAATTTTTAAATCAGTTTTATACCCTATACCACTATATGGTTTGGGTATAATGACTTTGTGCTGCTGTTTGTAACTACCAAACATATTTGACCTAGACCCATCTATTACTATACCGATCGACTCAGAATCACTAACTGATTCGATTTAACGATGTCCGTCCGTCCGTCCGTCTGTGTGTCCATGTAAAGCATGTAATCAAACTGCAGGTCGCAAATGTAAATATATTTGGATGAAATTTGGTATATAAGCTTTTATCGGCCATAGGATGAACGCTATTAAAAGTGGTGGGAATCGGTCCATGTTCAGACCTAGCCCCCATACAAATGACCCTTATGAAATCGACATAAATTCCCATGAGATCCAAATTATCATATAGATCTTACTCACATTGGGATTGTATCCATTTATTACATCCATTAATGAGTAGTCCAAAAATGATCCCTAAGGGATCATAGGCCCCATATAGAGATGCTTCCCGATCTTCACTTAAATCTGTCAAAAAACAAAAATATTGTACTGATTCTTCTCAAATTTTGTTTGTATATATTTTTGCAAAATACAAGAAACTTTATCAAACATAGTCAGGATCGGTCCATTTTTGGGCCTAGTCCCCATATAGATATAGCATCCGATATGGACTTTTTCATATCTGCAGCCAAAAAAATTAATAAAAATCCCACTCAAATTTGGT
The DNA here is from genome assembly GCA_963682025.1 of Cordilura impudica. NCBI lineage: Eukaryota > Metazoa > Arthropoda > Insecta > Diptera > Scathophagidae > Cordilura > Cordilura impudica. The sequence continues at coordinate 136,576,484 of OY821517.1, forward strand.
TTATGCTTATTTTCTATGTCCAGTTAGTTGGGCCTATGAGATAGGGTCTCTAAACGCATGGTATAGGGTATCATATAGTCGGTCTACATCGACTATAATTTTCTTTCTTGTTGGACATTTTTTTTTATTCCAATAATTTTACTTCATTTTCGTCTCCTATAACTTGCCATTTTTTAATGTCTGTTCTGTATGCAATGTGTAATAGACAACTGGATTATTCATAGTTGTTGGTGTTGACCCATATATCGATGGCTTAGTATAGAAAAGGCGTAACTCGATTTTTGTTACTTTGCAGAAGAAGGAAAAAACTTAATAAAATCCGTAAAATTTTGGACACAAAAAAGATTTAATGCAATTTTTAATAAAAAAAGATAACATATTTTATTTCTCATTTAAAAATTAAAAAATGAGGCAGGTACATCTGACATTGTCCTACCAGAATAAACAGAAAACACTATTTTGAAAAAAATTGAGTAACGCCTTTTTTATATTAAGCCATCGATATATAGCATGCTTCTGACGATGAATAATTGGAACGAGCACCGCACACTTTTCCATCAGTCATACACAAAATAAATTTGTAAATAGCATTAACAGTAACGTTGCCAGGGCCTGGTCAGTGGAAAAAGTTGTTGGCCTTTCACTACATATTCTAGCCTTTTTTTAATGTGACACCTCTTTTTGGCGATGCATTTGCAAGTTCAATTAAAATTGCAGTTGATGATCGCTTACCAGATGAATGAAGTTGTACTGCAGTTCCTATTAGCAACTCATTTGGATTGGTCACTTTTTCAAGCTCTTTCGATTTTCTTGGTTTTGTTTTTTCACAACAGTCATCTAATTCTTTTTTTTTTTTTTTTTGTCTGGGCTCAAAAATAGAAGGTTTACATAAATATAATGAGAAATCAATTTTATATTCAAGCTAATCGCTTTTGCATTCTAGACTCTTCAATTTTGATCTTTGGGCCTTCCACCACTTTTCCAGTATTTTATGGCAAGTTTTACTAACAGATCAGTATTTTGATTTGATATTTTCTAAAATGAAATCCAGACGCAATCATATTTATCATTTGCCACAGCTAAATACCACACATCGAAAATTTTTTGATGGGAAATTTGCAAATTCATGAACTGAACTTTTGAAAAAATTTTATGCAAAAATTGTTTTGTAATCCCAATAGGTTATAAATCAATTGATCATGTGGTGGGAATAGAAGTCTGGAATCAAGTGGTATTCTATATTTTTGAGTCCATGAAATATATCAAATTTTCCGGATATATTTACAATAAAACGATTTACTTAAAACAACACGGAAATTTTATCCTCACTTACTTATTAATAAGATTTACTACTATTATTAAATAGAATAAAAATTAAAAAAAACACAAAAATGATTGACAAAAAGAAATTTAAAAAACAATAAAGTTATAGTGGTTCAAAGTCAAATGGCAAAAGATAATACTGTGCGGATGTGCGATATAAGTAAAATTGTCATCCCCCCTTAATGGATGTGGGGCAGGCATACATGTTTTTATAAAAAAAATCCCCCCAAAAACCCAAAAAAAACAAAGAAACACACACAAAATATCTGATTTTGTGTAAACATTGTTTAACAGCAAATATGTTTCTACGAGTAGAAATTCGCATGTTGTGGTTTACCAATTGGGGCATAATATTTGATACAGCATTGTGTAGCATGTTAATATGTGTGTTAATAAATTCAACACCCATGTAAAATATAAAAAACTAAAATTGAAAAGTTTTGAGAAATATTAGAATTGTAATGTAATATTTTTTTTTTTTTTTAATTTCATCAAATTGAAATATTTTTTTAGCTTTTTTAAACGAATTTAAAATTTCTAGTCCAAGGTTTTTTGTTTTCTGGGTTTCTTATCAATTTTATCAAATTTGTTTGGTTAAACTCTTTTGTGTGGGTTTAATTGTTTTTGCTTTTACTATAACTGCATTTACTTTTACCTTGTAGTTTATTATTTATTTACTGTAAACAAAAGCAGTCACGTGCCGGCAATAATATCCTTGATAATTTTCTATTGTTATACGCCTGAGCGGATAAAATGTGTTCTCCTTTTTGCTCTTTGTTTAACCGTAGGAAACACAATAAAAAGAGAAACTATAAAAAGAGTACAAAGATTTGTTGAAGTTACAATGAAATATTTTCTACAGTTGTTTTAATAATAATAATAAAAACCACTCAAATTCAAATTGATAATAATCGTTGGAACAGAACTGCAGCATATGAGCGTAAATGTAAAAGTGTATTTACAAAGTACGCACAAAATAGATGAATGAATTTATAAAATGTCGGAAATCAAAATTAAGATGATTTTTATATTTTCAAAGCTTGAAAAACTACAATTCTTCAGTAACAGTTTACAAAGTGAAAGAAACAAATCTTACATGGCTGACGTATTAGTGTTAATAATATTATAAACAAAATCACTTATACGTCACGGCTAATTGAATCAGAGGAATGGGCTTACATTAGGGTTATAACTTTTTTGATTTTTTTCAAATATCAAATCTCCCGAAGCAAAATCGTGTAGGGCATGGAAAAATATTAAGAACTGCGTTTTTATTTTTTCGCGATCGTTAAAAAAGTTTACGCACCAAACACATTGAAGTTTTTATTAACACTACGTTACAAACGGGTATTTTTGTTAATTGAAATAATATAATATTTTAATCGAAATTCATTACAATTCTTGTCATTTTCCTATATTGGTTGCAAAAAAAAATAAATAAAATAAAATCGGTTTGGTCAAAATGAATTATAAGAAAAGCAAAATAAGTGTTGAAAAAAATGGCAAAATTTGGACCAATAACTTAACTAAATTTCATGAATTTGTCAAAACAAACTGTAGAGATATACCTGTCGTTGATATACCATTACATGATTTAAACAGAATTCCAAAGGAAGAAGCTGTTATAGGAAGATTTAAAGCGTTGGTCAGTTTTGAAAAGTGTAAAAACAAAAGGTATGTAATTATAGCTGATAAGCTTTTAAATCTATGGCAGAAGCTTAAACTGAAAACAATTCGTCATGATAGAATTAAACACAAAATTGAAGTCTTAAATTATAAATATTATAAAAAGATATTAAAACGTCCTAAAGGTATTACATTTGAAAAACTATTTAATATTACTACCAAAGCACTTGATTTAAAATTATAATCAGAAATTATTGAAGATATATCCTCTGATTTAGATTCTTCGCCAATATTCGATAGTGATCAAGATGCTGATGATGAAACTGACGATAGTTACACGCCAACAGTATGACGTAGACCAACTAAACTGTCAATAAAACCAGCTGTAAACTTAGTTACTGATGTAAAAGTTAGTACAAACAAAGCATCAAAAATTTGTCAAAATTTGGCTAAGTCTGGAATAGCTCTACCTACGCCATCACAGGCTGGAATTTATAGGGCTGTAATAAAATCATCTGAGCAAAGAGAACAGTTTTATATACAAACATTAAAAGATAAAGAGTGGTGTTTGCATTTTGATGGCAAGAAAATTTAAAAAAAAAAAAAGAAATTCAAGTAGTAATAATTAAAAATGAACAGACAGAGATATAGTTAGCAGTTCTAGTGCTGGATAATGGGAAATCACTTACAATATACAACGGCATCAGGGACACTTGAAATAAATTTAATTTATGGACGTCTATCAGAATGATAATATGTGACACTACAAGTGTAAATACTGCCGTAAAAAATGATGTCGTAACTTTGCTTCAGAACCATTTCATACATATGGCATTGACTCCACCACAATACATCGGGTGCCAGCACCATGTCCTTGATTTGGTATTAAGGCATGTAATGGATGAGTTACTGGATGGAAAAACTTCATCTCCAAACATTGCGTACCCGTTCATATCAGATTTATTAAATAATTACGAAAATCTAAAGGCGTCTTATAAACAAAATAAAGTTGTGCTTGAAATGGGCAGACTTACATTTAAAAAAAATTATCGAAAGTTTCAATATAAGTTCCATTAAAGTTAATAAAAATTTCAAAATTAAAGTTCAGAAAAAGTCTTTTAAAATTTCAAAATTAATTTTCAACAAATTTTCAAAATTTCTATATAAAGTTTTAATATACTTTTCAATAGAGTTATAATTCAATAAATTGTTAATAAATTTTTTAATATATAATTTTCAATATAAATTTAATATAATTCAATGTAGTATTTCAATATAATTTTTCAATACTTTAAGTTTCAATATAGCTTTTCACTATAGTTTTCAAAATTTAATTTTCAATATATAAATTTTCAAAAGGTTCCAAAAAAAATTTCAATTATAATTTCGATATAAACTTCATAAAGATTTCCACAAAAATTTTCAATATAGTATTCAATCTATGTTAATATAAATTTTCAAAATTAGTTCAAATATTTTTTTTTTTTATAAAAATTTTCCAAAATTTAAAACTTAGTTCAATTATAAGTTAATAAAAATAACTTTCAGAAAATTTCAAAATTTTCAATATACTTTTCAATATATTTCAAAAAATTTCAATAAATTGTTAACCCAAACCAAACCAATCATTTAAAAAAATCCGTAAGTAAATTTTTATACTTGTGATTCTAAGTTTCTTTTCGATTGTTTGCAGCTATTTCGGTACTATAAAAATCATTTTGGACAAGTAACCGGTTCGTCTAGAACGAAGTTCTTGTATTCCAAAAACGACCTTTAATGACCAAAGCAAACGGATACCACAAAAATCAAATTAAAAAAATGTTGAAATGTGAACTCAAATGTCAAACAAGTTTCCATTTCGGTTAATGTAAATAGGGATATACCCATATTTAATTAAAATTCCAGAAATACCAGCAAGTATGACTTCAAGAACACGGATACAAAAAAAAAATTAGGATTAAGGAACAATGTGCTTTCCCGGTGCACAGATGTTAAAAAAATTGAGATAAATTATTAAGTTCCTGTTGTAGGCTATAAAAAAATGGTTAATTTAAACTTGGACTATTAATGTTCAGGCCCCACGTTGGGCGCCATTTCTGTAATGGTGCGACAACGTGGTTATCGAAAATGATCAACTGTACGGCCCCACGTTGGGCGCCATTTCTGTAAGGGGAGAGATGACATGCAGTTTTTGTATGAACTTTGCTTTGCATATAAATATTTTAAAATCAACGGAATATTCCCATTTATAAAATTTTAAACGGTACCATCGGTTAGTAATGCAAGGTGGAATTCGAGAGCAGTATTTGCTATTTTAGCATTTATTCTTGTTCCCAGTTAACAAAAACTTTTACAACCTATATGTGATTTCATTGCTGATGTATAGTTTCAAATCTGGTTTTCGGACCACTGTTACCATGAAAATGATTTTGAACAGTTGAACAAGTCATTAATAAATTTTACGAAAGCTCACGAATGTTTCTTCAGACATTGGGTACCTACACCATCTACAATTCCAAACCAACAACGCAGTAATATATGTGCGGAACGTGGAGTAAAAATAGTACAAGATATATATCCCCTTTGTAAAACATCGCGTAGTCTGAACTTAAAGTTTATTTCTTTCAATACCTAGTTATAATAATTTATTGTTATTATTTGTTTACACACTTGTTTATGTATTTACCATATTTAAAAAAATTTGTTATTTAAAAAATAATTCAAAAAAATTATTAGAGGCATTTTAGAAATCGGAGTAGGTGCGTAAGGTTTTTTACCAAATTGAACTGAAATTGTTTTTTTTACCATCAATACAATATTCGCCATTAGATAGGCCCTCGGGAGAATGCCGTCCAAAAAAAGTTGTAACACTATTATACATACTATACAACAAGATAAAGCGACACACAGTGGCACCATTTGAGTTTTTTCGTTGCAAAAATCATAACTTTTGAACCAATTGAGATAATTAAATAAGTTAAAAGGCATATGATAGATAATTGTCCAACATATAAAATAAGAGCTACACCTTCTAGATGCTTACTTCTGGGTTATCAAAATTTAAATTTTTTAACGGCATGAAAAAATCATGTTTAGTTACGTTTTAATAGCTGGGGACTTTCACACTAATCTGCTAACAGAATCATGTTTAACCATCAATACGAAATCATTTGATCCCGTTTCTGCAAATTCTCTAACGCCAACACATTTTACATCATCCAATATTACTTTGCTCAACCTATTTTTTGTCTCCCATAAAAAAGAATATTATTATATAACCAGTTGTCCGCATCATGTTTTTCTAGGCACGATCTGATATTCCTAATTGTTGACATTCCACTTAAAACTTCTACAGAAAAAATCCAATTTCGTAACTTGAAAAGTATAAACTACCTCACTCTTGAAGAAGAGTTTGTCAAAATCGATTGGGATTGCATTTATCATATGATAATTAATGATCAATTGGCTAATGATCAATTGGTTAATGATCAATTGGCGTTTTTTTGGAACAAAACATAACAACTTTATTTAATACAATAGTACCAATGCAAACGAAAGAAGTAAGTTATCGCCAGAAACCTTGGTTCACGACTGAAATAAAGCATCTCAGCAGATCGTGATGACCATGCTTACTCTCGCTGGAAGCGCTTTAAAACTGATGATCTATATAATACTTATCGAAACGCAAGAAAAATTGTAACCAAAACCATAAGAAACGTAAAGTCAAAATACTATGCCAACAAATTTTCAAATCCAATTTCTACAAACAATAAATGGAAAATCATTAAAGAAATTGGAATAGTTAATAATAAAAACAACAACATTAATATCATATCAGATTCAGACTTTATAAATAAAAAATTTGTTAATATACCCATGTCTCAAGCGGACCATAGTTATTATATTAACTATCATGCTGCCAATCTTCCGCATAGCCTATTCAACTTCAAAAGTGTAAGTCCGTTAGATGTACTCAAAAGCTGTCTATCCATAAAATCAAATGCTACAGGCATTGATGGTATCCAACCCGCTTTTATAAAAATTATTCTCCCGTCACTACTACCAATAATTGCAAATATATTCAATAAAATAGTTATGACAAGCACTTATCCACTAAGATGGAAGCAGGCTAAAATTCTTCCAAAACCAAAGTCACCCACTGAGTATCGGCCCAAAGCCATATTGCCATATCTGCCAAAAGCATTTGAAAAACTTCTACATTTACAGGTAACTAATTACATTAATCATCACAATTTGTTGACCGATAAACAATCTGGATTTCGAGCCAAACATAGTTGCATTACTGCTCTTTCAGTAATGCAACAATGGCTGTGTTGCCATTTTGATACCATTGACCACACCATATTGATTCAAAAATTAGAAAAAATCATAAATTTTTCCTTAACATCTACCAAATTAATTGAGTCATATCAAAGGATCGAGTGCAGTGTGTTAAAATAAAACCATTAACAACCTCAACCTTTCTTCCCGTTATCAGGAGTGTTCCACAGGGCTCCATTCTCGGTCCTCTCCTCTTTTCCATTTATGCAAATAAGCGCCCCGGTAGGTGAGTAGGTAGCGTGCTTGCCTATCATACGGGGGTCGTGGGTTCGATTCCCACCAGAGGCTTTGGTCTGTCGCTGCAAAAATCAGCCAAATGGTCCTTGTCACCCGGCTTATCCCAAATTAGAATGAATACAAGTTTACTTTGTATTGTAATTAATATAAATAAATAAATGATCTTCCAGAACAGCTGCTCCACTGCAACATTAGAATTTATGCTGATGACGTCCAATTGTACATACGCAATAAACAAGGAACATTGAACAATGTACTGCGAAATTAAATGATGATCTGCAGCGTGTTTCTCTCTGAGCGGATGTGAATGACTTAAGTTTAAATCCTAAAAAATCTAAATGTATCGTTGTACATAAAAGGACAAAGAAAATTATTGAAGCTCCCAGTGTTTGTGTTAACAACCAACAAATTGAAATGGTTAATAAAACAAAAAATCTTGATATCATATTTAATAACACTCTCACCTGGTCAGAACACGTAATAGCTGCCTGTGGTAAAACATACGGGATGCTCAGAATACTTTGGACTACGTAATATTACACACCAATAAAAAAATCATGTGAGTCCGATCACAGGGGAGATGTGTAAACATATAGTAATTAAAGATTTTTTATATCACTTTTTTAAAATCAAACAGAATGCGTCATCTATGTATCACTTATAGCAAACAACTGCAGTAACTCGGTTTTACTTGTGAGGTTGTTGAATTATGTAATACTTTTGTATTGTAAAATTTTTGTCGTTTTTCAGCAAAGGGTTGTTGAATTAGCTGAAACAATTTTATATCATAATTTTTTCACCAATACAATCATAAGTCACACCGATTTGTCTTACGGCTCACAGCGTAACATGTGACCTCACATGTTACGCTGTTTTTGTGATTGTATTGTGAAATAGAAATTTACCACCCTGCGCGTATAAATGTTTACACATCAATAAGGTTACTGCTTGCTAAAACGTATCTGATTCCTACTCTTACCTACAGATGTGAGATTTCTGCAAGTTTTGATGGCGCTAAAAAATCAAAATTAAAATTTACTTATAACATTGGAAGATACGTTTATGGTCTCAGTAATTATAGAACTAATGGAGATTACCTCAATATAACTCCTTACTCTAAGAGAATATGTGGTGTGCTGTTCGAAGACCTGCTAAAAATAAGAACTTTAATATTTCTTCATAAAATTATAGTAACCCGAGAGCCATATCATCTTTTTAATCGTTTGTGATTTAGTCAACTCAAAAGAAATAGAAATTTAGTTCAATTTAGTCATCGTACATTGATATCCGAATGGCAATTTTTTATATCTGCAATACGTCTTTGAAATATTATTCCTCCAACAATTTAAGAAACCAGCAACGCGTTAGAATTTAAAAAAATTTTCTAATATTATAGATTTTAAATATTATAGACATAGATATATTCCCTAGCTCTCATGTAATGGTTAGCGAACATTCAATTATTTATTTTACTGATAACTTTTGAATCGGATTCTATCATTTTATTTTTATTTTTCACTCGCTTTGTTTCGATGATTTGTTCATCATTATATATGATTAATCGTTTTTATATTTATTTCTGCTACAAATTTGTTATTTTAGTATAAATAGGACAGTTTAAAAAATTTTACAAAATATTCATTTTACATGTTACTGACACAAGGCTAATTTGGGATCTAATAGTTTTACTGCATTAATAACAAAATAAAATAATGCAATTTTGCAGATAGCAGTTAATTTTTTCTATAAAAAAAACAACATTGTTTGTAAAAACAATAAATAAGAAATCTATAATATTAATAAGCAAGGCGATTTCTTGTGACCGATGCAACTTTGTCAGTTTTACTTCGACTTTTTTTTTTTAATTAACCAACACTCAGGGAATGCCCACTACAAATGCAGTGCATTGTGTTGATTTCAGGAAAATAGGTTATGGGAAGGAGGAGAGAGGGTGTAGTATTTGTGGATATTTAACTTAAATTTTATTAGATTATAACTATCATGCAAGACGTCTGCGGGAAGTTTATTCCACATACGGCTAATTCGGCTGATAAACGAATTCTCTCTGTAATGCGTTGCGCGGTCAACTGAACAAGAAACTACAAACGGGTGTGATCTACTAGAGATGAGGGTAAAGCGAACCGAAACTCGGGCACTTGGAATAAGTTCGTTAATCTCAGAAGAACATTTCCCACGGTAAAATCTATAGAACAGTGCTACACGGGTCTGTGAAATAACTCCCACGAAATAAGTCCCACTTTTAAAAACGAAATAAGTCCCACCAAAAATTGCTTAAAAAAATGAAATAACTCCCACGAAAAAAGTCCCACTTTTGAGAACGAAATAAGTCCCACCAAAATGAAATGATTTAAAAATTTACTTGAAATGAAATAACTCCCACTCAAAATGAAATAACTCCCCCTTGAATAATATATTTCTTAAATGAATTAAGTCCCACTTTCATAAACGAAATAAGTCCCACTTTTTCACTGTTTAATGCGATTTTAAATAAGAAGTATTTGGCTCTTCGAAAAAAACCCACGTCGAATAATATGAATAATGAAAGCAAAGGAATAATAAAGAAAAATCGTATGCAAGCTTGCAGAAGGCTTCTTAATGGAATGGATTTTACGAATTTTGATAGAGTTCCAGAATTTATTATTGATTCTTTTTTCGGTCAAGGAACGTATAGAGAACGCCTACTTGTAACAACGTTTGGATTCGTAAATGGATTAAGTACAGATCAATTGTTCTTATTATTAAGATGGAAACCGTTTCGGAAGGACCATCAGATTAAAATTATCGACCTTTATAAATGGCTTGAAGATCCAGTGCATGGTAGACGGTATTATAGTTTTAACGTGGCATTGGGATTAGCTGTATTTTGTAATGGTGATATTAGAAAACATGGAACACGAATTCCACTTTCCTACTAAAAATATAATAAAACACATACATACGTAATTACGTCAACAATTTTTTTTAATATTGTTTTTCCAGTAGTTAAGTTCGGTACCTATTTGTACACATTTCTTTAAAGTTTTTTTATTATAGTAAGTATAAAGTAATTAATAACAAAAAAAGGAGAGCCATGAGAGATAAGGACAAAAAATTATGGTTGTCCCTTTTACGAAATGTCCAATATATAACTTTTTGCATAAGAAAAAAATGAGAAATAAAGCCATAATGGCCTTATATTTCATGGCTCTATCGCACCCCTCCATAAAAAAAATCATTTATTTATCAGATAAATATTTGAAGGGTTTCATTAACTTCTGCACGACAGAATGGACATACTAGTTTACTGGTTTGATCAATTTTGTGAGTTTGCATTGTAAGACAGCATTCACTGCAAATTTTCAAGTGCTTACAAGGAAAAAATAAGATATTTGGCTGCTTTATGAAACAAACCACGCACATATTATTATTAATTGTATTCTGGTTGGTTTCAAAAAGGTTTAACGACTCGTCTTCAATGTCCTCTTCCAAATATGATAATTCTTCAAAAAGATCTTCATCAGGCTCCATTTGTACAATTAAATTATTTTTTGATAACACCAGTTGGTCAAAGAATTTAGGAGTTATAGTACCTTGTAAGAGATCATTCTTGAATTTCGAAATCATATCTGCTTTCAAAACACAGGACTTTTTAATATGCTTTTTTCCCACACTACCATTGGTATTCATCAATAATTAAAATTTTCTTACTTTTTCAAATTCTTGCATCCGTAAAAATGCTACAAATTTGAAAAAAGTAGCCTTCTTTGGAATGCTTTTTCCTACGACGCTATTGTAAGCTTCTATTGCAGACGTAGTGCGGATTTCAGTATCGAAAACTGAAAAGTTATGTGGACCGATCTGTAATAATGAAATCATAACACCTTTTTGTAAATATTATGTAAAAGGGAATATTGTACCTTTTGCATCCGAAATGTACATTCCAGGTAATAATGGAAGAGATAGAAATTTGTGATAAATTCTAGACGCTTCTTTATTTTGCCGAATATATTGAGCGAGCCTTTTGTCCTTCATGGTTATGAATCGACGCAATGCCTGGCAATAATGGAACCAGCAACCAAATATTTTTGAATCAGGGAAACTTTTTTCAATTGCGCTTCTCAATCCTGTTTCATAATCTGTTATAAAAGTTGTTTGTGACAGATCAATAATGCTCCTTTGTATATAACTTAATAAATGCTGACATGCTTTTAGAGACTTTTTGGTCATCAGTACGAAAAGAAAGGGGAATACCTAAAATATAAAAAATAATAAATATATACATATGTATACATAATATAAATCTATATATAGTTATGAATGAAATTAATTACCGAACCAAAGTATTCACAATGTAAGATTAATAGTTGTTTAAAGCTTCTTAGAGGAAGTACAGAAAAAGTACCATCAATTAAAATGTTTTTTTTCGAATTAACAGGAATGCATTCTTTCATCAGTTCAACAGTTCTTTCGGAACAATGCAATATGCAAAGTCTTTTTCTTGGTAGCATATGTTGAAAAACTGTCATTGTTTACTTCCATTTAATTTAGAATAACCGAATTTATCATAAACTGCTGCGTCTTGGAAAACTTCCTGCACTTCTGCCGGTGTTTTGGGAGAATTTTTAAAATTTTTATTCGCAATATCCTGCAAACTCCGCTGTATTTTATCAAAGACAATATTTTTGCTTTCGTTTTGATTTCTGCAAAGACTTTATTAAGTACTTACTTAATAAATAATAATTATCATGTGGGTGGTACTTACTCCATGCTAGTATTCACAAAAATATTGCGAATACTTCCAGCGCAATTGTTTTCAGTTGGCTTTTCATTAAGACGTGCGCATTTTGTTTTTACATTATTTAAAAATTTTAGTTCTTTGTACAGAGCCTCTTGATTATCGTGATTGTGCGCTTTATAATTTTTTGCTTTAATGCACTCGCTGCCAAATAACATTATTCGTGATGGACAATCCTTTACATAACAAACATAAAAATGTTTTTCTAATTTAGTGCACTTTTTAATATATAATTGTTTCTCAAAAAAAATATAAAGAAGCTTGCTGTTATTCCTCTTCCCTGCAATTATTTCGTATGTCACACTCATGTTCACTATTGAAATTCACAAACTTAACTAATCAATATAATGATAAGGTCTTGTAAACTAGCACACTTAACAACAAATTTGAAACAATACCATTCATTTCGTAAAGAGCAAGAAATAACGGAACTTTTCGAAAGCATATTCTACAATAGAATAAATTTTTTTTCAAAAAGCAACAAACAGAACATTATGAAATTCAATGAGAAACAACGTGAAGAGCAACAAATAACGGCAAAAAATTTTTAAGCATTCACTTAAAATGCAAAATTATGAAAATGAAATAAGTCCCACTTAAAACGAAATAAATCCCACCAAAATATAAATTTAGGGGTATGAAATAACTCCCACTGTACAAAACGAATTTATTCCCACTCAAAACGAAATAAGTCCCACTTAAAATAAAAACACGTAACGAAATAAGTCCCATCAATTGACGAAATAAGTCCCACTTTTAAAAACGAAATAGCTCCCACTTTCAAAACAGCAATTTTTGGTGGGACTTATTTCGTTTTTAAAAGTGGGACTTATTTCGTGGGAGTTATTTCATAGACCCTGCTACACAACCCACATTCCGACGATGTTCCAATGAATCAATAGGGTTGGATACCCTACTGTCATTGACGGTATTTTTATTTTTACGCCAATATCTGAATGCTTCCTCTCTGGATCTGACTGCACCTCTGCAAGTCTGGTAAAACCGTAATTTTTTTTTTTTATTAGGTTTAGCCGAAATGTGCTTTGATGGAATAAATAATCGTATACCAAACACTATTGTTTTTTCCACCATTTTCGCAGCAGCATCAACATTTTTATCCAGGAAACAAAGGTTCCAGTTGAAATGCTTGAAAAAATCGTTGAGCTCAGCCCAACGAGCCTTTTCGTAAATAAATACAAAGCGCTTCATAACTGGTGCTGAAATACTTTGAAGTATAGAGTACGAAAAGGATGCGGAAATGGTGCAGTGATCCGAATTACCGAGAGGTGCAAATATTTTCACTTCATACTTATCAGGGTGTGAAGTGAGAAAAAGGTCGAGAGTATTATGTCATAGCCCTTCAATGCACGAAATGTGCGTTGGTTGATTCACTAGTTGCCCTAGATGATATTGCGCCGCGAAAAGCTCAACGTAACGGCCATCGGGAGTTGTTTGACTCGAATGGCAGACTTATGAATATTAAAACCGGTGGCAACAACGATTTCACTATTCGGGCAACTCTCTAGGATTCTAGATATGGGTTCAGAAAGGGCGTCGAAGCCATTATAGGTATGCTCCCTTTCTGTATTTGGGCTTCTATATAGAAACCTGAAGTGCACAATGTATGACCTGATTTTGAACTTAACCCAAAGTGAGTTAAATTCTACATCTTTACAGTTCAGATGTTGCTGGCACTTGTACACAACATTGTTGCGAATATACATAACAAGGCCCCTATGAAGAATAAAAAGGGATAGAAGGTGATAACCAGGCATGTGAAGATCCTGTGGATCAGCTTCCCCACTTAGCTGGATCTCACATAAGGCGAAAACATCCGGCCGATGAAAGCAAATGTGGGCATATACAGAGAAAAGTTCGATCTGAGTCCACGTATGTTGCAAAAGTTGATGCGAAAAATACCTAACAATTTTCCTTGCGATAGTATAGGAGCAAGTACCTGATTTATTGCTGAAACGATTTAGTGTGATCAGTGCTATGCCTTCATCACTAATTAACCCAACAACAAAACATATACCAGCTACCTGTAATACGTAGAAAGGGAAAACCAATAAGAGGAGTGTTACACAAGAACAATGACACTGATCGTCGTAAGCAAAAAATCCATTTGGTTGGTCATATTGCAGAGAAAAAAAGAGTATTTTAAAAAAAACTGCATGTTGTTGAACTGCTCATGTGATGAGAGTAATAATATGTTGATTTTTTTCCTGCGTGAGGTGGTTTGTTATTGTTGGTTGTTTTTTTTTTTTTGTATATTGTGTGGTTATTTTTGCATGGTGTGGTTGAATGTTGAATTTTTTTTTCACTCTGTTAGTTTGTTATTGTTGGCTGTTTTAAATTTTTTTTTTTTATGTTTGTTTTGTTTACTTTGTGTATTACACTGCTTTACAAATATTTAATTTGGAAAAATACCAAGAACGCCACATGCCCAGATAAGTTAATTGGGACCTCCTGAACACGAAAAACGCTGTAAGTTTTTTTTTGTAAGTACCGTTTTTTAGATAACGGTACTTTTGTGTTTTTCGATGTATGGTCCCACTCAAACCCTTGTGGAGCCCAACCTAAAAGTTCGGTTATATGTATATTGGAGTGTTTCTTTTTTTAGATTCGTTTTTGTTATTTTACTTTATTTAAATTCATTATATTGTTGATTGATTTTTGTTATTATTAAAATAAAGAAAAATTAATTAAAGACTAAATTTGTTTCGGGACACAAAAGAAAAAAAAAGGCACAAAAATTGTTTTTATTTATTTATTTATTTTTAGAATAGTTTAACGCCAAACAAGTAACATAAAACGTGTATACAGCACGGCGGAGAGAACACTACTGACTTTGACCAAACATACTTCATTTGAAAGCTATTTCTTTTTACACATACATAAAATCAAATTTGTTAATGTGTTTGTGTTGAATTGAAAAATTATTTTGAACATAAACCAATAACGCCAAAACCACAATCGATATACATATAAAAAGTGTTCAATTGTGAATTGGCTAAAATTTTAATGTCTTATAAAATAATTTATTAAATAAAAAATAAAATTTCCTAGAATTTGCACTCGAATTTCGAAGGCTGGGCTCTGATAGTTATAATAAATACTGGTCAAAAAAGAACAATTTATTTTAAATTTAAATGGTATTATAATTTAAGGTAAAAAGGTTTTCGATAGTTATCGCCAACTGTATTTAAATGGTAACCGTACCCAACAGATGATTTAATATTGAGATTAAGGCATAGGTGGAGTGTATCAAATATTCAGCACAGCCAAATTTAACAATCTTACTTATTTTTATTTTCTTTTCATGTCGCTACAAAATATTTAGAATGATTTGCATGAAAATTAAGAAAAAAAAAGTAATTTTGGTATAACTCCTAGCTTCCACTTAAACGGTTTGGATGGTATTCAGTTTAAAGATTTCCGCTATTAAACTTTGTGTAATTTTTTTATGAATTAAGATTTAAGAAGTCATGAAAAATTGTTGTTGTTTTATTGAGTTATCTAACTATGATCCTAAATATCACGTACAATAAACAAGACTCAAATTGTTATTCTATTTCAAATTATACTCGTGGTAAAGGAAAAAAATAAGATGAAACCGAATATGAGGCCAACAACAGCAGTAGTAAGTAGTAGTAGCAGCAACAATGGAAATAACAATACAAATAAAAAAAAGTCATCTTTAATAAGATTGGTTATCGTCATCTAAAATGTAAACGGACATTACTACTCACTATGCAGAATGCATTGGTGAGTCTCTTTAAAATAAAAAACTCAAAGAAGTTTTTTAATTGATTTGAAATTTTTTCTGCTGTTCATCAAAATCCATAATTTGGACGCCACTATTGTATGTATATGGGTCGTTTCATGTCAAGTGACCCAACTTTTGAAACCGATGTCTTCTGATCGGGATGAAATTTGCACCAACGTTAGTCCTATTGGATAGTAGTTTAGACACAATTTTTCAACATGATCGGTACAGAACCCTCTGAGTTACAGGGGGTCAAAATTTGACATTTTGGCCAAACAGGTGTTTTTTCTCATCCATGTAACTTTTTACCTATTGTTCTTTCGGAAAAAAAATTTAAAAAAAATAAAAAAGTTTTTTCGACTTTTTTTTTTTGCAAAAAATGCCTTTTTTTTTGCTCAAAAGAAAGCTTGGATTTTTCCTTTAAGAGTTTTTTGGTCGCTTAGTGGGATATCTATCATATGAACTAATTTGAATTTTTTCCTATTAGTGTATGTTTCTAAAACCTTAAAAATAAAGCATATACTGAGAAACTAGACAAATTAACCTTTCCGACGATATGTAACACACCTAACTAAAATTTCGTACCTTCGATACTGCACTACCCGCAATATGTTAAGCAAGGAGTATTTAATCAAGTCTTTTGATCGCGAATATATAGTGCATATTAGGGCATATGCTAAAAATTCAAAACCGTTGTCTTGAGTTACAAACCATTTTTTTTATAGATATCCCACTAAGCACCAAAAAACTTTTAACGAAAAAACCCAAGCTATCTTTTGAGCAAAAAAAGGGGGCCTTTTTTGAAAAAAAGTCAAAAAAATTTTTGTTTTTGCAAAAAAAAAAGTATAAAAAATTTTTTTATGTTTTTATTTTCCGAAAGATTGAACAAATAGCTATCTTAACTGTTTGGAACAAATTTTGCTAAGAACAATAGGTAAAAAGTTACATGGATGAGAAAAAACACCTGTTTGGTTAGGTGTTTGACTACCTCTAACTCAGAGTTCCGATCTTGTTGAAAAATTATGTCTGAACTACTATCCAATAGGACTAGCCTTGGTGTAAATTTTATCCCGATCGAAATACATCGGTTGGGTCACTTGACATGAAATGCCCTATATATTTATTAGATATTAAATTCGTTTGTTAATATATAACAATTAAGAAAATTACAGTCGGTCTAGACCGACTATACGATACCCTATACCATGCGTTTAGAGACCCTACCTCTTAGGCCCAAATAACTGGACATAGAAAATAAGCAAAAACCAAATTTGATTGGGATTTTTATTAATTTTTTTGGCTGCAGATATGAAAAAGTCATATCGGATGCTATATCTATATAGGGACTTGGTCCAAAAATGGACCGATCCTGATCCTGTTTGGTAAAGTCTCTTGTATTTTGCAAAAATATATACAAACAAAATTTGAGAAGAATCAGTGCAATATTTTTCTTTTTTGGTAGATTTTAGTGAATATCGGGAAACAGCTCTATATGGGGCCTATGACTAAGAATTGTCCAACAGGGATAATTTTTGGACTACTGACTAATGGATGTAATAAATACATACAAACCCAATTTGACTAAGATTTATATGTTAATTTGGATCTTATGGCAATTTATGTCGATTTCATAGGGGTCATTTGTATGGGGCTAGGTCTGCACATGAACCGATTCTCACAAGTTCCAATAGCGTTCATCCTATGGCCGATAAAAGCTTATATATCAAATTTCGTCAAAATATTCATATTTGCGACCTGCAGTTTGATTACAAGGTTTACATGGACACACAGACAGACGGACGGACGGACGGACGGAAGGACATCGTTACATCGAATCAGTTAGTGATTCTAATTCGATCGGTATAATAAAGGTATAAGGTCCAGGTCAAATATTTTTGATAGTTACAAACAGCAGCACAAAGTCATTATACCCAAACCACATAGTGGTATAGGGTATAAACATATGTTTTAAGTATTACAATGGGTTTGTAATATCTCTGGTAAATTACATATCGTCTTTTTTTACAGGAGAATCAAAAAACATCATAAAACAAAAACAACTTTAAACTTAATACCCAAATTTTAGAATCAAGCTGAAAAATAAAGATGGATTTTTTATGAAAACAAATTTATGGTAAAATAGTAGTTTTTAAGTAAAAGGCCGTAACTACAATAAAAAAGTCAATTTTGAACTTTTTGTTAGTAACGGCTTTTTGTATTTTAGGTAACGATATAAACGTGTCTTTTTCAAAATGATGACTTCAAAATCGGTCAAAATTCTACCCTGGAGTTTATATTGTAGCTGATTAACAAATATACAGGAAATCCAAAAATTTATAAATGTAGTTCTCGAAGCAAGGGATGTGTCCACACCTAAAATAACTCAACAAAATAATTACACATTAACAGAAAGTACTGTGAAATATATTAAACTAAGAAGAAGCTTTAAAAGAAAAAGCCAACGATCTTCAAATATAGCCGAGCAAACTTTTTATAATCAATGTACTAAATTTCTAAGTAACATGATTGATAAAAGTATTAATTCGGAGCGCAATAAGAAATGGTGTCAATTATTATCCAATTTAAAACCAGGTGATAAATCATTCTGGAAAATAAAAAGGAACTTGCGAGGAAAGGGAAAAATTGGAAATACAAAAATATCATCTGATAAGGGCAAGGCCGAAATCCTGGCAAATACATTTGTCCAAGCAAATAACCTCACATCGAACTACAACCACTCAGCGGATACATTAATAAATACAACAGTAAATAATTTTAAAAAGGAAAATCCTAGTTCTGAATCAACTATTTATACATCTCTTCAAGAAGTAATGAATATTGTCTCATCAATAAAACCCCCAAAATCCCCTGGTTTTGACAATGTTCCGAACCTGCTCTTAAAGAAACTACCACTCAAAGCTCTAAAATTACTGGTTATAATATTTAACAGCTGCATCAAACTCAACTATTTCCCAAACCATTTCAAAAATGCTAAGGTTATAGCCATAAATAAACCTTGAAAGCCAAAAAATAACCCAAACAGCTACAGACCTATTAGTCTATTAAGTAACTTAGGTAAAATATTTGAAAAAATACTACATTCTCGTCTTAGTGAATTTGTAACGACCAATTCTATTGTTGCTAAAGAACAATTTGGATTTAAAAAAGGGCATAGCACTACGCACCAAATAAACAGAATTAAAAATCAAATAATCACAAATAAAAACAATTATTTGAATTTATGTTGTTGTTTATATATTTTGTCATTAGAAATAAATAAAGTTCACACTCCAGAAGAAGTTGAAATACCGTCAACGAAACGTCGAGTGAAAAGGATGTAATAATTTGAATTTTTTTTATTATCATCTTAATATTTAATTGACCAGAATTAGCCCGAAAAAATAAAAAAAATCTCACAAATAATATTGGTCACAAAATAAATCTTAATAATAACAAATCGAAGGGCCTGCCGAAAAGAAGTAGAACGAAGTAACAGCATTAAAAAAACTAAACACAAAGATAAACAACAACAGCAACATGAAGAATTATTTTCAACACATAAAAAATAAATACAACGCAGAGACAAGCAGTTTACTTAAACAATATTGCAGGGAGACAGAGAAGCTAGCAAAAGCAACCGAGAGAGCAGTATATTTACAAAAATGCAGAAAACACGTAATTATACCCACACATATATCAAACAGCACTAAAAAACTTAAACAATTTAAAACAACGAGAGCAATTACCGAAGTGGAGAAAATAGAAAGGAATTTACATATAAAACTTCTTACCGTTGAGATTAGGGAAACACACATTAATACAAAGTCTATAAGAAATGGGATAAAGTACATGGAGGGGAAAATTATGAATACACTGAACGAAATAGAGGCAAACAAATTTAAAAAAGATCAATTTGACAAATTTAATAATATTAGATCTAAAATACAAAATACACATTGTTCTAAAATGAAAAAATTGAGATACGAGAAATTCAGGAAATTTAATTTTAGCTTCAATGAAAGCTGGTTTGTAAATTATACGAACATTGACTTCGAATTGGAGAGTAAATGACTCTTATCATTAGGAAATAAGTTCGCATTACCTACAAATAATAGAAACTTTGCCCCAATTCCACTAATAGCTGACACGGAACAATGGATTCAAACCATACAGGATGAGACGGAAAAAGAGATTACCAAATCAAAAATTGCGATCCGAATCGCTAATTATAAAAGAAATAAGAAAACAAATGAAAAGGAAAAATATATATTAAGTATTTACGAGGAAACCAAAAAATTTATAAAGAAACATGGGGACAAAATTATGATAACTACAGCAGATAAAGGAAATAAAACAGTGGTTATTTATAAGGGAGAATACATAACGAAGATACATAAGCTATTAGATGACAAAACAACATACAAGACGATCCGAGAAGATCCAACGACAAAACTGCAAAGGATGAACAATAATATACTAACGGATCTATACAAAAATAACAACATCACAAGGAGTCAGAAATTAAGGATGACAGCCCATGCTGCAGCTGCACCAGAACTATACGGTCTCCCAAAAATACACAAAGACAATATTCCTCTCAGACCCATTTCTTCATCATTAAAAGTTCCCTGCTACAATTTAGCTAAATATATTGGCTAAATATTAAAACAACTAATATCTCCGATATATAACATCAAAAATTCTATAGAACTTAAAGAAAAAATAAAGGAAATATCACTTAAAAAGGATGACATGATAGTATCATTTGACGTGGTGTCACTATTCACTAATATACCGACACACCTAGCAATAAAATACATTTTAGACAAATGGGAAATCCTAAAAAAGGAAACCACAATACAGAGACAACAATTTTTAAGGCTATTACAATTTTGTTTAGTTGATAACAACTATTTCACGTTCAATGGGAAATTTTACCATCAAACGTATGGTATGCCACCGACGATTGCCGATATAGTGCTCGATAAACTTTTAAACGACGTAATCTATGAATTGAAACTTAAAAATATAGAAATAAAGTTCATAACCAAATATGTAGACGATATGTTTGCGATTATTAATAAAAAGGATGAGGAAATAATCATGAAGACTCTAAACGCGTATCATAATAAACTTAAATTTACTATTTAAAAAGAAAGAATATGAGCATAACATTCTTGGATATGACGATTATAAGGGATAATGGTAAACTGATGACTAATTGGTATTCAAAAGAGATTGCATCAGGAAGAATGATAAATTATCACTCGACGCAACCAGAAAAAATGAAAAGGAATACGGCAATGAATTTTATTCAAAAAATAATGAAACTAAGCGACGAACGATTTAAAAAAGACAACATTATTATAATAAGGGAAATACTTACCATGAATAATTATCCCAATTTTGTCATTAATAATTTATTAGACATAACACTGTGTACCTTTTACAGTGTACCTTACATACCAAAACTAACAGAGAGTAAAACACTGAAAAGGGAGATCAATGATGAAAAAATAACAATAGCTTATAAATCAAATCAAACACTAAGACATCTTTTTACAAGCAAAAAATAGAAAATTGACAAATTAAAAACGGATAATGTTGTGTATGAAATCAAGTGTGACGGTAATGAAAATGAACAGTGCAATAAAGTATATATAGGAACGACAAAAATAATGTTAGGTGTAAGAATAGCTGAGCATGAATCCGACGTAAACAAAAACAAAGAAAGCACAGCTTTATCTCAACACATAAAATAGAGTAAACAGAAACCAAATTTTAACGATGTACGCATATTAGATAAGGAGAAAAACGAACAAAAGCGATATAGACTAGAAAGTTTACGTATACAACAAAAAATACAAAAAACATTAAACACCAAAGAAGACCAGGATAATATTAAACTGCAATATTCTATAGCATTAGTCTAATAATATAAACAATCTGTGATACTAGTTGTTAGGTTAAACTGTGATTTTTTAAAATTGTAATTATTTATTAAATTTATTAAAATTTTGTGTTGTGATGTCCAGTTTTTTATACAAATTTAATACTTGACAATGTAATAAAATAAAATCGTAAGTTAACCTGTGATACTGGCATTTAAGATTTTAATATTAAATTGAATTTATGTTGTTGTTTATATATTTTGTCATTAGAAATAAATAAAGTTCACACTCCAGAAGAAGTTGAAATACCGTCAACGAAACGTCGAGTGAAAAGGATGTAGTAATTTGAATTTTTTTTTATTATCATCTTAATATTTAATTGACCAGAATTAGCCCGAAAAAATAAAAAAAATCTCACAAATAATATTGGTCACAAAATAAATCTTAATAAAAACAATAAACGTTCAACGGGTCTAATATTGTTAGATATTGAAAAAGCGTTTGACACCGTTTGGCATAATGGCCTAGTATTTAAACTTCTTGACGCAAATATACCAAAATATTTATGCAAATTTATTTCAGATTTCATTCACGGCAGAAACTTTAAAGTTGCGATTAATAATGAAACATCATTTCCAAAAACCATTAGCACAGGGTTACCTCAAGGATCTGTGTTGTCGCCATTGCTTTACTCGATATATACATCCGATTTTAAAGTCCCGAAATATATGAAAATTGCTTATTACGCAGATGATACTGCGTTAATTTCTTCAAACAAACTTACAAGCGCACTCCTGAAGAAAATGGAAAAGGGACTTGTAAATTGCAGTAAATATTTTCACAAATGGAAAATCAAAATTAATCCAAACAAGACCCAAGCAATATCTCGGAGTTGTCTTGGACAAAAAGCTTACATTTAAACAACATATTATGGCTACGTGTCAAAAAGCTATAAAATCATTTAAAGCAATATGGCCACTACTAAATAGAAGGTCATTTCTAAACCCCAAAAACCAAAATCTACTCTTCAAGTGTTATAAGGCCGATATTAACATACGCGTGTCCTATTTGGAGTGACGCTGCCAACTGCCACCTAAAACGCTTACAAATTATACAAAACAAATGTCTTAAAATGATAAATAAAAAGCCCTGGAGGTATCCTACAAATCTTCTTCATGAAGAAACAGGCTATGAAAAAATTATCGATTTCATAACAAGGATTAATAACAATTACTTTGCCAAAATTGAAAATTCCTCTTACCCACTGATAAGAGAATGTAGAGAAATAACGTAAAATTAAAAAGAAATCACCAAATTGAAAATTATATGCTTATAGACGTCTATTATTTCAAATAAACCTCCTATAAGCACATAAATATTTTTCAGATAGTAAAGGGTGATTTTTTAAGAGTTATAGGAAAGTTTTCCAAAAAAAAAACACATAAAATTCAGAAAAATGCATGAAATCTTTATTTGAATCGATAGTACGGTCCATTTAATTTAATATTTGAAGATTATTTTATGCAAAAGTTGTCCATGACTGCGCCTCAAATGGTCCATCCGCTTAGTCCAATTTTGGCATACTCTTTCCAACATTTCGGCCGGTATCGCACGAATAAATGCTTTAATGTTGTCTTCCAATGCGTCAATTGAAGCGGGATTGTCTGTATAGACATGAGCTTTAACATAGCCACACAAAAAATAGTCTAAAGGCGTTAAATCGCACGATCTAGGCGGCCAATTGACCGGTCCCGAACGTGAAATAAAATGTTCACCGAACTCGCCTCACAATAAGTCCATTGTTGCGCGTGCTGTGTGGCATGTGGCACCGTCTTGTTGAATCCACATGTCATGCAAGTCAAGCTCTTGCATTTTAGGCAAAAAAAGTTGGATATCATCTCTCGGTAGCGCTCACCATTCACAGTTACGTTACGATTCGCATCATCTTTGAAGAAGTACGGTCCAATGATGCCACCAGCCCATAAACCGCATCAAACTGTGACTTTTTCTGGATGCATTGGTAGCTCTTCCAATGATTCTGGCTGATATTCACTCCAAAATCGACAATTCTGCTTATTTACGTACCCATTGAGCCAAAAATGAGGTCGATTAAACTGACCATAAAATGGAAGAAGCGCGCGATGAACTTTCTTAACAGAGCACGCATTTTGATAATAAAATTCAATAACTTGCAAGCGTTGTTCGTTTGTAAGACGATTCATGGTTAAATTATAGACCAAACTGAAGATGTTCGACAATGAAACAAAACACGAAACGTGCGTCAGCTGTTTAAACCAGTGTTGCCAAAAAGATAATAGCTAAAAAACCACCCTTTATTTGAATTTATTAAATCATATAAAGGTTTTTTTCCTCCCATTTTCCTTTAAAAATCATTAAAAAATGATATAAATCATTTAATATCTTTAGATCCTATGTATTATTTGTTGCAATATTTATGTATATGTAAAGATAAGATCTCATATGTAAATAACAAAATTTGTTAAAATATGTAAATAAAGGAAAAATATTTAATTGAATTGAGCTGATTAACAAATGAAGTCCTCATCTTCTTTCGATTAAAAGGCCGCCCTTGATAGTTTATTTTCCAGTGCATAACAAATAAGTCCAAATATTGCTAAGCATTTTCTGCGACTCCAAATCACTAATCACGGTATTGTAGGGTAAACTACTTTTTAATTCTGAATTTCAATAGATATTTTCCGAAATTCAATTGTATTTTCTGAAATACATTTGATAATTTCTGAAATACATTTGATGTTTTCTGAAATACATTTGATACTTTCTGAAATACATTTGATGTTTTAAATACATTTGATACTTTCTGAAATACAATTGGAAAATGTGTAGATGCACATCTCCCCTGTGATCGGACTCACATTGATTTTTTTTAAATATTAATAGATTAATTCTACAAAACGAAACGTGACGAATCGTTTAAAATTGACAGCCATGGGCAGAGAAATAGCACATATAAAACAAAAAAAATTTACAGAAATTTTCTTTCTTAATTTGAATGAGCAGAGTAAAATTTTTTTGCGATGTGCTGTTTACATCGACTGATTTAGTTTTTGTTGTTTGTCATTTAACTGATTTTAAACAGAGCGTTGTTTTAATGATCAATAATCAATCTTCAATCAAACATTGTAGTCAAATTGAATTAGTTTTAGTCAGTTTCATGATGACCAAATTGCAGTTTGCACATCCTCATCTATATATGATCCTTGATAATAAGGGCCACAATTTTGATTACGATGCTGGATGGCAGTTTGTAAAACTTATTGAAAATATAAGTTGTAAACTATTTTAATTTCATGATATTGATCTGCCTTGTGTGCATTGCCGCAGTAGTTCATCTGTAGTAGACAGCAATTCCATACACGCCTCCCTGCAGTCGGAAATTTGCTATAAATCTGTAAACAAATGGTAACCTTGTTAAAACCTCGCATACTCACGGTGGTGGTGGAATTTCTGCTTCCGTTTCCTTGAGCCTTTGCTGGTCGCACGTGCTGGTTCTGGCCTAGTTCGCCGGATGGGTGGGGTCTTGCTCAGACCCAGGGAAACCGCAATATTTACCATTTTGTAAATTCTCTTAAATTTTTATAATTTTAAATTTAGGTTAATTTTAAATTTTGAAGTAATTTTAAATATATAAAAATTTTGGAGATGTTAATTTAGTTTTGATTTTAAATTTAGAAAAATTTTCTTTACAGCCAAATTTTAATTTTAGCAAAATTTTGTAATTTCGAACATTTTTAATTTAGAAAAATTTTTTTTAGTCTAATTTTTTATTTCTAGCAAAATTTTAAGTTTAGCAAAATTTAATTTTAGGGAAATTTTAATTTTAGGAAAATGTTAATTTTAGAAAAATTTTTAAGCATAGCATAATTTTAATTTTAGGAGAATTTTTAAATTTAGCTAAATTTTATGCATATTTAGGAAAATTATTTTAATTTATGAAATTTTTAGTTTTAACAAAATTTGACTTTTAGCACTATTTAATTTTAGGAAAATTTTTAATAGTAGAACAATTTTAATATTAGCTCACTTTTAATTTTTGTACAATTTTAATTTTAGCAATTTTCATGTCGCCATATGGTTGTAGTTGTTGGGGTACAGATGAAGCTGCTGCCGCCAGACGCCGTGATTGTGTGTAGTTGATCCCTTGTGGTTTCTTCCGAGGTGTTAGCCGTTACGGAAATTGTGGTGAAAGTCAGTGACGAGGGTTTTGATGGCATTTTTATTTTAGTTTACACTTGGGTGATTTTCTTTCAATTTTAACGTTTTACAAATTTCACAAATTTTAGGTTTTCTCTTTCCCAGTATATTTTCTTTCACAGTTTGCAAAATTTATTTGTTTTCTTTTGGTTATGTAAAAAAAAAATGGAACAAGCTTTCTTTCTTTCCCGTCTTACAAATATCTTTAATTTCTTAACTTTAATTTTCTTTCACAACTATACTTATGTCTTTTAATTCTTTAATTTCTTGAACTTTAAATTGTTTTTCACAACTGTACTTGTCTTTTTATAAATTTCTTTAATTTCTTAAATTTATAAATTCTTGATTTAATTTCTTGACTTTAAATTTTACCACAACTGTACTTTAGTCTTTTTAACTTTCTTATATTTTATAAACTTATTTTACGACTTCACTTATTTTAAATTTCTTAAGCTTTAATTTTTACCATCATCTTTCAACTCCAAAACTTGACTTTAAATTTGCTTTAACTTTACTTTTCTTAAATTTTAGTTATGACTACATTTTAATTTTAATTCTTACGAGGTTTTTCCTCAACCTTTCTTTCTCCAAAATCAAAATTCAACTCTCCAAATCAAAATTATTTTCTTAACATTCAACCTATCTTCATTCATTCCATTCATCATAAGATAAAAACCTGTTTAAAAAAAACTCGCAACCATTCATTGAGATCATTCACACTCATTCATAATACTCTCTAGGATTGAAAACACGCTCACTCATGTATGACGACGAGAGTACGTGAAATCAATACAAGAACAAAAAGTGGTTGGACCAGACTGATTGCAAAGTTTATGATTGAGTGAATGGACATAAAACAATAAAACAGGCAGTTGGTAACAAGAAAAAACCAACATCAAGTGTTTTATTAAAGTGTACTGAAAACACAAAACAAACATTTAAACAAATCACATACAGACGAAACTGTATTTTTTTTTTTCAAAAATATTTCATGGCAAAAGACATAAATAACGTTTCGTTTTAATGTGACTTGTATGCGCTGTTAAGTACAGTCATCACCAAAATAAAAGGCCGTCACACGTAGTGGAATCCATTTCCAAAATGTTGGAAGCATCTCTCATGACGCAGCATTCATCTTCATCAGACGCTCATACATAGAACCATAATTCCATGTTAATAAATAATTATTTTTTTTCTTTAATAAATTTGTAAACATAAACAATGTTTATTTATAGTGCCAGCTGATAAATATGTACTATTGTGAATAATCCAATTGAGTGAAATTCACAATAGCGCTATTTTATCGAATGTGCGCCATAATACCAAATGAAAATTCGTTCGATCAGTTAATTCGACCATAATCGAAAGTTGCTCATAATAGGCACCATAATGAATAAATTGGTTTTCCTCGCTCTCCTCAAACATTTTGTTGGAGCAGATAGCACACTTGAATTTTTCAATCGATTTCCGGCGCGACTTTTCTTTACCCGATTATCACCAAACTTGACATTTATTAGCTTTATATAGAAAGGATAAAATAATAATCGTGCAAATTTTTGACATCAACAATATTCTCCAATAAAAATATATATTACATTTAAAAATTAAGCGCTTTTTCAAATACCCTCTAACTCCCATTGGAATATAGGGCGCCTTAGCGATTCAATTCGTTAGATTGGATTTCGGACGTCTGGGTTACTAACATTCGACATCAGGGGTATTATGTAATTCGATTCGAAACGAAAATATTTTCGATAGGAATTTCCTTTCGAAAATTGAAATGGAAATAATACTTAATGATTGAGTGATTGACATTCAGAGTCTATCAACCCCTGTGAAAAGGCCCATTCTACAAGCAAACATTTGCTTAATAATATAAAAGTTATTGAAGTGTCTGTGTTTATAAGAAAAGTCAACAAGTTTGTTTTCATTTAAAGCAAATTTTATTTAAATTTATCCCAGTATGTGGGCTTAAGACTACGTTAAGACTAACTCTTAAGAACATTTACAAAATCCCAAAGAAACCCAAAACTCAATTACTTTCTGCTTAGCCTGCAAAATCCGACACTCATAAAAAGTACAGCCAGTGGACTTCTAAAAAGTTAAAATTAAAAACGAATCAATCAATCACGTCAAAGCACTTAATGAGTTGATCTGTAAATAAGCGGAAACAGTAGAAATTTTAAAAACTCAAAATCAATGCACAACGTAAGTTAACTTATATAATTTCACATTTTAAAAAAATCTCAAATGTTACATTATTAATGTTTTATTACATAAAATTTAATGACAAACATTTACATAAAAATACATGTTCGAAAATGTTAATTAAAAAAAATATATCAAATAAACAGAAATAGTACAGTTAAAAAATAAAAAAAAAATTAAAACGAAGACAACAAATAAATAAAAAGACAAAATTTTAAATCCAAACTGAAGAAAACGCGTAAAAAAGAAAATTTCAGAACAATACAAAATTAAAATAAAATAAGACTAACATGAAAATACGTAATACAATATACTCCCCATGTTCTGTAATTCACATCATCATGAAAGTGAAATTGCAAATAATACGATTTTTTTTAATTTTTTGTGCTAAAAATAAAAAAATCGTATTTGTTTCACTTTCAGCTCACTTTAATGGGGATGTGAAATGCATAA
Organism: Cordilura impudica; assembly: GCA_963682025.1. Lineage (NCBI taxonomy): Eukaryota > Metazoa > Arthropoda > Insecta > Diptera > Scathophagidae > Cordilura > Cordilura impudica. Next base: position 136,605,363 of record OY821517.1, read on the forward strand.
CCTGGATGATAAACTCTTATAATCTACGCGAAGGGACATTAATTTTCCATATTTTTACGATGTTGCATTTGCAACTCAAAACGACGATTTGATCTGACACCCCGTATGACAGCATCATTTCTACGAGAAGCTACTTCAGTTCTCGGAGCACGACCTTTAAATAAATCCATGTGACGTTGCAGCCGATTGGCCATTTTATCGTCGTTACTCATCGTATTTATTTTATTATGATTTTCATTGGAGCTTACTTTAGAGTTAAGTTTTATTATTGATGTTGATAAATTGGTATTGGTTTTTTGTTGCACTACCGTCGATGTTGAAGCAGCTGGGTTTCGATTTATAGTAGTATTAACGGCTTGAGTTGGTTTCAAATATTTTCGGGCTTGCTGTTGGGGTGCTTTTGGTGCTTTCTGATTATGATAGCTTTGGGGAATTTTCTGTGGAGTTATAGCGGTTTTTAGAACTTTACCTGCATGTGCATCTGGTAAATTTCGAGTCTTAGCTAAGATCTCTTGACTTTTCATTGTGTCGTTAATTGTTCTTGATGTGTGTGATGCCATTGCTGTTTTAGAAAAACTCACATTTGATGTCAAAGTTGTGTTTGCATTAAAGCTGACTCCTAAATCAATTTTCTTAAGAGCTTTTGGTTTTTCAATTTTATTATTGTTTCCCAGTTTAATTAATGAAATATTTTTTTGAGCAGAAGCTGTTAAGAAAAGAAGCATTGATCTCTTTAATGAAAAAATCCAAAAAAAATTAAAATATAATACAAAAAATCATGGGAAAAGTCTAATTTAGGGGGCAGTATTCTGATTTTTTTTTTTTTGGGGGGGGGGGGAGGGTGTAGGGTTTTTGACGTGATTTAGAAAAATATTTTTTTGTCGGCGGACCATATTTTCCTTTAAGAGCTTTCTTGAGTGCCATTTATTTGTTATTTCAAAATTTGAAATCCATTAGTCCATTGCGAACCTATTTATTTTTCAAATTTGCTGCAGTTTTTTGTTAAAAATTGCCGTTATCTCATAAAATGATCTAAATAATGTCTATATTTACAAAATCTGGGGGTCGAATCGTTATTCATCTATCGAAATTTTTTTATTTTCCAAAATAAAATACTAATGCCCGTTTTCTCAATAGGCGATTATCTTTTATCCCAACGAGAAACTGTCGATTAAAGAAATTTGGTTATCTCAATGTCTGGTTTGCTTCTATTTTGTCGCAAAGCTAACCGGTACTCATCTGCCAGTTATTTATTTATCGTACAGATAAATTATTCTTCTCCCAACTTTCATATCAATTTTGAGAGGCATTGCCAACTGAAAATAATTCTCCCAACTTTCATACGTATTTTTAGAGGCATTGCCAACTGAAAATAATGTTTTTATCGGTACATTGAGAAAACCAAATTGTTAGCCGGCAGTTTATCGGTCCAATAAATTTATGTCCTGGTTAAGTAACAGGTAGTTTGACGATACATTGAGAAAACCGGCATAAGAGTAATTTTACTCTGTCACAGCTAACGAGTTATGGTCCATAGTTAGTAGTAAAAATGAAATGAAACCAAAATATGAATGCGAATGAATCGAATGCGACGATTTGATTTGCTTCCTGGATAAAAACCGAGATGACCTCGAGCTATGTTTTGATGTATATTTTGACCAATTAACCCTTTCAGAACCGGGATTCGAATTTCAAATAAATGGCACTCCAGTGAGCTCTTAAATGATATGCAGTGGGTGGCAATACACTGGAAACTACAAAATTTTAAAGTTTGCTAATTTTTTTATAACGTCTCGTTAAGTCCTAAAATTGTTTTTTTTTTTTTTTTGCGAAATCACTTTTTGGTGTTCTCTATCGAAAGATAACAAATTTCTTACAAAAATATACAATTTAAAAAAGTATTTTTATAGTGATGACAAAACAATGGAAACTTCTGTACCAGGGTTTATTAATAGTTTTCTTTTAAATGTTTATTAAATACAATTGTAGTTTTTAATGTTTTGATCTTATAATTATTATAAAATATTGGCAAGAATGAAGTTTTGTGATGCGTTAAAAACTAGAAAATTATATGACTTTACTCCTGGTCTTAAACAAAAGAAAATTTGTGAGAAATATTCTATGAATTTCAAAAATCATCAAGAAATATCGCACGATGTGACGACTCAACATTTAGGCGCAGGCAAACACAGGATAATTTAATAGCAAGAATTTAAAAAATGTCACAGAGGTCATTAACAATCTGAAACTAAAAATATGTGTTCGAACTGTGTCCCGACGAGCAATTGGAGCTGAACTTGGTTGTTATCGTCCTGTGAAGAAGCCACTGATATCAAAGAAAAATCTTCTCGCTTGCATAAATTTAAAGAGCACTGGTCGAGAGGGAATTCAGATGAGTCCAAGTTTAATTGGACTCTTACCATGATGGAAGAACGTTTGTACGACAAAAGCGAAAAATGATTAGATCCATAATATATAAATAAAACTTATTTTTCGGCAATATTATGGTATGGGGTTGCTTTTCGGGCCAATTGAGTGGGCCAATTCAGCTAGTAAAAGATACTCCAACTGGAATTGGATACAGGCAAATTCTAAATGACGTAATGTATCCATGTGGAGGAAAATGTGCCTCTGGTCTGGGAGTTCCAAAATGGCAATGACCCAAAACACACCTCCAAAGCTGTAACCGAATGGTTGCAATCAAAAGCAGTTAGTGTATTTGGATAGCAAACCCAAATCAATGCGAAATTGCAGATCGAAAATTATGAAATTACACAAACATAACAGATTTCACAGAGGCAGTTAAATCAAAGCTCGCCGTTAGAAGCAGTACTAAGAAAAATTATGAATACCCATTAAAATATTGAAATCACAAATAAATGGAGTTTTCAATTATTGTTTTGTCAACAGCATAAACATGAATTTTCAGTTTTGTTACTTTGTTTTGAAGTTAAGCTATTTTCTGTTAATATTTTTTTTCTTTTTATTGATCGCTCAAGTCGTCAAAATATATGTATTTTGTTAAAAGTTTTCATATTAAATAAAAAAAGTTATATACAAATCAGTCTCAAAAACTTTGATGCATAGCTCGGAATGTATAGTCCGCCGATAAAAAAAAATCCTAAATCACACCAAAAAGCTACCCCTCAAAATAAATCAAAAAATCGAGGTTCTGCCCGAAAAGTAGACTTAAGCCAAAATCATATTTGATTAAATAATAAAAAAAAATAATAAAAAAAATAAAAAAAATAAATAAAAAAAAAAATAAATAAAAAAAAATAAAAATAAATAAAAAAATAAAAAAAAATAAATAAAAAAATAAAAAATAAAATTAAAAAACAAATTAAAAAAAAATAAAGAAAATATAAAAAAAATATAAAAAAATATATAAAAAAAATATAAAAAAATATAAAAAAAATATAAAAAAAATATAAAAAAAAAATATAAAAAAAATATAAAAAAAATATAAAAAAAAATATAAAAAAAATATAAAAAAAAATATAAAAAAAAATTTAAAAAAAAATATAAAAAAAAATATAAAAAAAACATAAAAAAAATATAAAAAAAAATATAAAAAAAAATATAAAAAAAAATATAAAAAAAAAATATAAAAATAAATATAAAAAAAAATATTAAAAAAAATATAAAAATAAATATAAAAAAAAATATAAAAAAATATTAAAAAAATTTAAAAAAAATATAAAAAATATTAAAAAAAATTTTTTTTTAAATAAAAAGGGAACAAGTCTAGTTTAGGGGCGATGCCCCGATATTTTAGTTTTTTTTTTTTTGAGGGGGTAGGGGCTTTTGGGGTGATTCCAGGGAAATATTTTTTTTTTGTCGGTCGAGCCAATTTTCCGAGTTATGGACCCCCAAAGTTTTGATATTGACTACTGTATAACTTTGTTATTTAGTATCGGATTTCTACAATATATATATCGTTGGAAAGCTTATTTGAGTGCCTTCTATGTGGTATTTTAAAATTTGAAATACATTAACCCATTATGAACCTATTGCAAATTTTGCATTTTTGTGAGAGAGTATTTTTTTTAATATGGGATTATCTCATAAATAGACGTATGTCATGTATGGTTTTATATTAACTGAATAAAAGGTAGGTCCACAAGCTTTATTTTGATGTATCTCATGGCAACTTAACCCTTTCAGAACCGGACATATTTGGTATTTTATCTACATTTTTATGCTTTTTGAAAAATATATTGGTATTTTATGGATTTTTAATATTTTTTTATTTTATTTGTGTATTTATTTTATATATTTAGTCATATTTGTAATGCTTTTTGGAAAATATATTTGTATTTCGAAGGTAGTTAAAATTTATATAATTTTTTTAAATTGTGGCAACTTTATTGATTTAAAAAATTTTCATCAAAAAAATTTGTTCTGTTGTTTTAAAAAATATAAACAATTAGTTGTCTCATTTTAAAGCGCCGCAGGCGAAAATTTTTTAAAAATCGCGCGATTTGTTCTAAAAAATTTTCATAATAGGACGGATAAAGAATTTTGTTGTGTTGTTTTAAAAAATATAAACAATTAGTTGTCTCATTTTAAAGCGCCGCAGGCTAGAATTAGGAATAAATTTTTCAAAAAGCCTTAAAAATGAAGATAAAATACCAAATATATCCGGTTCTTAAAGGGTTAAGTTGTCATGAGATACATCAAAATAGAGCTTGTGGACCTACCTTTTATTCAGTTAATATAAAACCATACATGACATACGTCTATTTATGAGATAATCCCATATTAAAAAAAATACTCTCACAAAAATGCAAAATTTGCAATAGGTTCATAATGGGTTAATGGATTTCAAATTTTAAAATACCACATAGAAGGCACTCAAATAAGCTTTCCAACGATATATATTGTCGAAGTCCGATACTAAATAACAAAGTTATACAGTAGTCAATATCAAAACTTTGGAGGTCCATAACTCGGAAAATAGGCTCGACCGACAAAAAAAAATATTTCCCTGGAATCACATTAAAAAGTTTTATAATTGGTAAAAATTTTGAACCGATCGGGGCATCGCCCCTAAACTAGACTTAAGCCAAAAAAAAGTTTCAAAAAAAATAAAAAAAAGTTTTAAAAAAATAAAGTTTTAAAAAAATAAAAAAAGTTTAAAAAAAATAAAAGGTTAAAAAAAAAGTTTAAAACAATAAAAAAAAAACAAGTTTAAAAAAAATAAAAAAAGTTTAAAAAAATAAAAAAAAGTTTTAAAAAAATAAGTTTTAAAAAAAATAAAAATTTGAAAAAAAAATTTAAAAAAAATAAAAAAATATTTTAAAAATTAAAAAAAAAATTTGGAAAAAAAAATTTTTTTTTTAATTTAAAAAATAAAATTAAAAAAAAAATAAAAAAAAAAAACAATTTAAAAAATGTGAATCAACAATCAATGTAAAATTTATAAAGATATTTTAAAATCGAAGAAAATTACATTGTTGCGAATGATAATTAATTATTTTACTTATAACCCGTACCCATAGATGAACTTTTAGGTATACCTATTTTGATGCAAGGTCTACTTAAAAGTTTTCTATACCATCGTTTCGGCCAAATTTGGCCCAACTCAGTTATGAATTAATTTAAAGAAAAAAAAAATAAATAATATAACAAATCCCATTCTAATTATCTCTAGCTTCTCTGTTAAAAATAATACAAATATCTTACCTGGTCTTATCTTTATGTTTGAGTTAATTAAGTTTTTCGAACGATCTTGTTTACGATTAACATGATCTAGTAAATTTTCCATTTTTTGAAAATTTTTATTATGTATAGCAGCAAAATTGGGTAATTTTGTACGGATTAAAGGTTTCGAGGATGATGTTGTTAGAGTTTGTAATTTACTAGAAGGATTTTGAATGGGAACTAAGAAAATATAAATTAAGAAAAGAGATGCATTAAAGATAACACACAAATTCCATTAAAAAAAAAGAAGACACCCACCTGGCAATCGAGACAACAACATGGAAGTTGATATTAACGAGTCATCAACAGACATGGACCGTTTGCGACGTGTGGTAACAACTAAGGATAAAAAAAATTGATTTTATATTTGTAAATATTTTATTTAGGACTTGTTTATGTAACACAAACGATAAACGAAACGAAAGTTGAAGTCAAAATATTGCTTAGAAAAAAAATTATTTTTCAAATTATGTTCATACAATTTTTTTTCTTTTTTTTTTTTTGACATTATCGATCTTTTTGTCAATCGTTCGTGTTACTTAAGCAGGTTAGTTTCTTTTAATTCCACAACATTTCCAAATTTAGAAAACGTCTGTTATAATTTCAAAAATTAATTATTTAAAAAAAACTAAATAAACATGTCAATTGTTGTCGAAACAATTTCCAATACTTTTTCATACTAAAAGGAGATCAATTAAAATTGCTTATATTATTTGGAATACTTACATTTATTTGAAGAATCGATGTTCTTTTGTTTTTTCAAACTTCTTGCTATATGTGTATCCAAATCGTCGATGTTAGTGGTTTGATTAGCAGGACTATAAAAACTGACTATTCTAACTGGTCTGTCTTTTGCCATAGAACCAGCAAATGGTTTTTGAAATTTATCGAAGTTAGCATCTATACAAACGGATAAAGAACGTTTTCGTATGCCTCGTAAAACAATATCCTTAGGTTCTAAAGATGTCACAGATGACATCCATGAACAATTGCTTATATTTTTAGGTGGATCATTTTCGTATTTTTTCTTGTCAAATATAAAATTGTGGTTATTTTTATATGGAGTTGGAAACCTAAATGCTAAAGCCGACTGTTTAGGAGTAGATGGCAATCGAGAGTTAGTTGAATGTTTCGAAGTGGATGGGAGATTAGGTGTGGTTAGAAGGGTTTCATCTTGTAAATCCGTGGTAGTCAACATAATGCGTGGTGCTTTTTTAGGTGTGTCACCAATATCAGCATCAGACAACTCTAAGATTTCCATAACATCTTGTGGTGATTTTTCGCATGATTTTAATTTCTCCTCTATGATGGCTACTGAATCATTAGCGTCAAAAGTTTCATTCAGTTTTTTTGCTTCCTTTGTTACTTCATCTTCATCATCGTCACAGACAATAAGAGAAGGCATTTCCTCCGTTTCATTTGTAGCAACAATTGTATCGATTTCTTTAACTTTTTGTTTTTCATCGTCTAAATCCGGATCATCTTCTTTTAAAGGATTTAATCCCAAATCAGAAATATTGATTTCATTTGACTTTAGATAGCTTCCAAAAGAATCCTCAATTTTTTCACTTCTAACGGATTTATTTGTGTTTTCTTCATTCTCAATTTTTCGGAAATTTGTTTTCTCACTAGGCAACTCTTTGGCATCTTCTGAATCGTCTTGAATTAGATGTATCGACACATCGTTTGTTTCCTCACTGGATAACTCTTTAAGATCTTCCGAATCTTCTTGTATTAATTGTATTGGCTCATCGTGATCTGAATTATTTATCTGCTTTCCGATCTCCATAAATTCTTTGCAAGAGTTGCTAGCTTTTCCTGGTATATATTCATTCTCAATGTTTCGGGAATTTGTATTCTCACTAGGTAACTCTTTGGCATCTTCTGAACCTTCTTTTATTAGATGTATCGACACATCGCTAGTTTTTTCACTAGATAACTCTTTAAGATCCTCCGAATCTTCTTGTATCAATTGTATTGGCTCATCGTGATCTGAATTATTTATCTGTGTCTCGATCTCTATAAATTCTTTGAATGATTCGCTAGGTGTCCTTGGAGAGTTTAGATGTTTTTTGAATATTTTCTTCATAACAATTTCCTCAATTTGGATATTTTCGATATTATCTTCAATCTGTGTGTCTTCATTCCCAAAATCTTCTGTGTCATCTTCCATAATACCTTCTTCTATTCCAAGACACATTTCATGTTCTTCATTTACTTTTTCTATATTTTGCTTTTTTGATTTTGTGTTACGACGTGCTTTGCGAGTACGCTTTTGCGATACCCTGCCCACTTTTGCGGGGGTCCATTTAGGTTCTGCCGGTGTAGGATCTTCTTTATTTTCGAAATCATTAAGGTCTTCATCAGTTATCATAAGATCTTTTTTTATCGACCTATTTGCTCTGGAGCACGATTTACTTACAATGTCATCATAATCCTGGGTTGGCTTAATGCTCTTACGACAACTACGACGTGGTGTTTGTAAAATGTCCGCAAGTACAGTCTGTGAAGACCTAGGTGTGTTAATATTCGTAACTGGTTCATTAAGTCCTTTCTCAACGAACACATCATCATCGCTTTCCTCTTGTGATAATATCAGTTCAACTTCTTGTTCCAGATTTTTTAATTTTTTCGAACGTCTTGAACGATTTCTAAGCTCTATAAAGGATTTTTTTATATTTGTTTAAAAAAAAAATTAGCAATATTGTTATCTATGCACTTACCCTTATTATTTTCGGAACTCTCCATGATTTATGTATTAAATCACTATAAAATACAAAACTAATTATCCACAGGTTACAAAAATGTTTTTCCAACAAGCTAGAAATTTATAATGTGTTTAAGGCGAAAGCGGCGAGACGCAAGCAGCTAGCAGCTATGTCGTTATTTTCAAAATGGCAGTGACAACCAAGCTTCATCTTAAAAACTTGGTTACACTTTAAGGAAGCGTTTGGAAAACGAAACCAACCGTTTTATAACAAAAAGCTAATTGGTGTGTAACACTTTAATCAACTATTATTTAAGTGGCATCACTTTTTAAAAAACACAATTTAATTAACATTCAATAACAAATAAAAATTTAATATAAAAAGAACGTGTATTTTATTCAAATGAAGTATAATTAATTGAAATAAATAATGTGATAACTATTAAACAATACAGTAACTTGAAAATAAATATAAGTATACATTTTATGAGGTCTCGATATTACAACAAAAAATTTTCATAAATTAATTGTATGACGTTAATATTTAATAAATAGTAATTTTGACATTGAAGCCACTGCCCAGAGAGGGGAAAGGCCTTGATTTTGTGTAGGTTGTGTGTAAACAAATAACTGGATAATCTGTAAAATTAGTTTTAAACAAAATTCATATACCATATATATATTTTATCTCATTTACATTTTTTCTTTTTTGTTTAAATTAATTTTTGTGTGTTTGTTTAAAGCCAGTGGGAAAGAAAGGCAAGACGTTCAAGCAGCTGATTAAATTAATTTGTGTTGAAAAGAATACGGATGATGATCCAATTTAAATGTGCTGACTTATAAGAATTTTAATTTGATTTAGCACAATGCCAAACTAGACTAAGAAGAACGTTAAAAACCAGAATAATGGGCAAATGTCATGATCTTTTAGAGGCTGCAAGAAATGGTAATATAGCAATAGTTGCCAAAATTCTTGAACAATGTACTAAAAAGGGAGGCCCTCTATCGAGGTGAGTAATAAATTTTTATTTTAATTATATTTCAAAAGAATGTCATGTTTTAAGGTTTTATTATTTTTTTTTGTTTAATTGAATGGTTTCCGTTGAAATAGTTTAATTAACTACCATGGGGGTGAAATAGGGAAACTGTATTTGAAATTCCGCTAAATAAATAATTACAAATTCTTTTTTTAATTGTTTATTGTAATATTGCTATAAACAATTAATTTATAAGAAGAATTTTTTTTACTGTTTTTTTTTAAATTTAAACTTAGGGCCTCATTGTAAAATACGAAACGTAACGCAAAGATAGAAATTTATATGCATATTTCAAAACTTTTTCTAATTTTTTGTTTAACGTTACATTACGTTCCGTTTTATAGAATGAGCCCATTAATAAGCAAGATTTTAACTAATATTTTAGTAACTTCCATATTATCTAATTACGATATTTGTTTAGTTTCAGACGTAGCCCCAGCATTAATTTTCAAGATGTGAATGGCTATACACCACTTCATCATGCCTGTCTAAATGGTCATGTTGAAATTGTACGTTTGTTATTGGACCATGATGTTATAATCGACATACCGGATATCAGAGGTTCTACCCCTCTCTATTTAGCCTCCTGGGCGGGCCATCAAGATATTGTTAAAACCCTGTTAATGTTTCCACATAAACCGGCAAATCCGAACGCTCAAACAATGGAAAATGAAACTGCTTTACATTGTGCAGCCCAACATGGTCACAGTATTGTTGTAGCAATTCTGTTAACCTATGGCGCTGATCCAACCATACGTAATAATAGTTTTCAAACTGCTCTAGATTTAGCAGCACAATTTGGACGTTTACAAGTAGTACAAATACTAATACGTACACATCCCGAATTGATAGAACCTTTTCGATTATGTGATGAAATTGTGGCCTTGGACAGTGGTCATTCTCCACCATATACAATAATGCCGACTAAACATATATACACACATTCATGTTTACATTTAGCTGCACGTAATGGTCACAAGAAAGTGGTAGAAACGTTATTGGCCGCAGGTGTGTATGTTAATATTTTAACACATGCTGGTTCTGCTTTACATGAAGCAGCTCTTTGCGGCAAAAAATCAGTGGTGTGTACTCTCTTAAGAGCTGGTATAGATCCATATGCCATAGATGGTAATGGTAGAACGGCTTTAGATATTTTAGGAGAATATCCACCTCATGTTACATACGAAATTGTTTCCGTTATTAATGGTAAGATAAAAACAACTTAATTTTTTAACTAGATTTTATTTCACGAGCTAATAATAATTATGGTCAATTAAAAATTAAGATGAAAATAAAAAACTCAAATTATTACATTCTTTTCACTCGACGCACAGTGGGTTGAATGATAGTCAAAATGAGGATTAATTCAGGGAAACTGTGTTAAAAAATATATATTTTTTTTTTTTTCAAATTATTATTGCTACTATTTGGGGGAATTAAATAATTTTTTAAACCTGTGAAAAAATTACCTTGGTGCACAATTTTTGGTGTAACTTTGGATTCTAAAGAGATAAATTAATTAATCAAATTGCAAACTATAGTGTACTTAATGCTCTATTAAAAAAAAACAAATAAGAAAATAAATATGTTATTATATTATACTAAATTTAATATCAAGTATTTGAATTTTTATACTCTTTATTTTAACTCATAGTCTCTGTCTGTCTGTCGTGGGTCAACCCCATTCCTCCTTATCCAATTGATCTGAAACTTGGCCCATAGTCTTGTTGTGACTACAGATATTTTGGGTTAGTTACGCACAGTCACGTAGTGATCTAAATGTCACTTCACCTCATCCGATCGATCTGAAACTTGGTCGATATACTTGCTGTAAAGAAAGATTAACTTCGACATAATCACGCCCAGTCACGCATAGTCACGCACAGTCACGGAGTGATACCCATCTCCCCTTATCCGAACGATCTGAAACTTGGTCGATAGACTTGCACTGAAAAAAAGATTAACTTTGACGCATCACCATTTCATCATATTTCACACCCATCATAATCATCATCACTTTCATATTCATCATCATTAACCTCTTCTTCACCTGTTATGTTTTGCAAAATTATAAAATCCAGTGCCATCTGTGGTATATGATGAATTTTTTTCTTATAAATTTTTCTTTTGGCGGTAAGAAATGGATCTCAACGAAGCAGAAACCTATAAATACGTCTTCATTCGACTTCTCTCGACTGCATTTATGCGCATAGTGTTCTCTATATTTTTTAAAATCATTGTGTCGAGCTTGAGCTTTCTCAGATAGTTAGCCAATTGGCAATAATGCATGTGATACTATTTCTAACCCCTGAATAAAGAATTTATGTAATGTGGGAGGCATACAAAACCACGGGTAGAGCTTAAAGAAATGTCTGGCCATGTTGTGAGTATAGTTTCGAAACTTTAACTTGAATCTCATGTCCACAGAATACAACAATAAGTATCGCATGCAATCGTTTATTTTAAGTATGTTGAACTAAAAAAATGTTATACCACAATTTGTAATATAGAGACTCACTGTTTTCTTCAATTTGTAGCATAAAGTAAAAGTAGTGATTTTTATTAAATGTAATGCATTTGTATTTAGACGACGAATTATTCGCAAACCGGAAACTTTAATTGCAATTTAAAGAGTTTTCTAAAATTTGTCTTATTTTATCAATTTGTCTTATCAAAATAAGTTGTTAATATACTAGGTTACATATTTACAACACCAATAACAAAAATCACAGTAACGAAAAGAATGACAAATAAAAACAAGTAAGAAAATTATAGTCGGTTTAGACCGACTATAGGATACCCTATACCATGCGTTTATAGACCCTACCCCATAGGCGCAGCTAACTGGACATAGAAAATAAGCATAAACCAAATTTGAGTGGGATTTTTATAAATTTTTTTGCCTGCAGATATGAAAAAGATCATATCGGATGATATATCTATATGGGGACTAGGCCCAAAAATGGACCGATCCTGACCATGTTTGGTAAAGTCTCTTGTATTTTGCAAAAATATATGCAAACAAAATTTGAGAAGAATCAGTGCAATATTTTTGTTTTTTAATAGATTTAAGTGAAGATCGGGAAGCAGCTCTATATGGGGCCTATGACTAAGAGTTGTCCCACAGGGATCATTTTTGGACTACTGATTAATGGATGTAATAAACACATACAAACCTAATTTGACTAAGATTTATATGATAATTTGGATCTTATGACAATTTAAGTCGATTTCATAGGGGCATTTGTATGGGGGCTAGGTCTGAACATGGACCGATTCTCACCAATTTCAATAGCGTTCATCCTATGAACGATAAAAGCTTATATACCAAATTTCATCAAAATATATTCATATTTGCGACCTGCAGTTTGATTACAAGCTTTACATGGACACACAGACGGACGGACGGACGGACGGACATCGTTAAATCGAATCAGATAGTGATTCTGATTCGATCGGTATAATTAAAGATGGGTCTAGGTCAAATATTTTTGGTTGTTACAAACAGCAGCACAAAGTCATTATACCCAAACCACATAGTGGTATAGGGTATAAAAACAAAACAATGAACAAGTGTTAGCTTTTGCGTTTGCAGCATATTTTGATTTGCAACTGGGGATTTTTAAAAGAAAGTTAAATATTTTGCGTAATTGCAAGTATACGCAAAATGCTTTTTTTGGAATCCACAAGCTTAAACCCCATAGTAATTTACTATGGAAACAGTTTTACCCAATCTCACCCAATAACACTTTATTTAAAAATACCCATTTTTTGGGATAATATTCAAAAAAATGTTTAAAATATTTCTAAAACCTTTTTCTAAAAAAAAAATGTATAAAGAAGATAGTCCAATACTTGAAGTTGAAGCTTCCCTTAAAAAAAAGTTTTGATTTTAGAACAAACAACCAAAAAAAATACACTTGAAAATCATAGTTTTTTTACTTTTTACCACTTTGCACTTAATAAGCGAAAATTGTTGAACTTTGAGAGAGTATAACAATAAAAGTAAGCAACGTGGAAAAATTTCTTTGTCAGCAATTGATGGCGAATTTTATCTGCTTTACAATACATTAATTTCAACTTTTGAATTAATCGTTTTTGACTCATTTCAACCCAATGTGCGACGTTTCGCTGACGGTATTTCAACTTCCTCTGAAGTGTGAACTTTATTAATTTCTAACGACATTTTATTTCAGAATTAAAATTTAAAAAACTTTAACAAATGTTATGTTATGATCCTCAAGCAGGGTTGAGTGAAATAACTTTTACAAAAGAATATTTTTAAAAGTCATATGCAGACTGACTTCATTGGATGTGATGAATATAAAATTATCTGCTGTTTAATGTGTATATTATATTTTTAGATTTTTGCCAAGACAGCAGTAACATGCTAAACCAAACACATTTTATGCCTATTAAAGATGTCAATGACAATAATACATCACCTAATTATATAAATGAAGTTGAATCTAATCCAACTCCTGATTATGATAAACCACAAATGTCGTCGATACCCATGAAGTAAGGATTAATTTTTAATTATATGCACTTCCTCCATTCATCAACACCAATTCCATCATAAGTGTTCTGCACCTTAAAATCAAAATGCATCCTGCCTTACTTATCATCATATATGTTAGGTTTTCATTTTATAACTATGTGTTGTCCTTGTTTATTTAACCTATTCTACATTATAAATTTGTATTTATATCATTTAAACTAAAACTGTGATTGATTTTACATAATTATAAACAAAATCTCTGTGATCTCATTATTTACTTACTAGGTACATACTAACCATTTTGTTTATATAAAAATTTGTATTTAGATTTGTAATCATCATACATACATACATATGTATAGTATATGTATTTTAAATACAGGCATTTTATTTTTAATTATAATTATCACCAAACCATACAGCATTTTGCATTTATTTGTTTTGTGCGTTTTAAATGTATACATTATTGCAACTGCTATGTGAATAATTTATTAATATAGTTTAACGTTAAATTAAATCAAGTTTTATATTTGTTTAGAGTTCTTGTATTACACATGAACTCAACCATAAATTCCAATTATATTTCGAGTTCTCTTAAAACAGCTGCAACAATTTTTGTAGAATATATTTTTCTATATCGTAATATGTTTTTGACAGTCCTTGGCTAATTAAAAGTGGGTTGTTTCGGATATGTGTGTAGATTTGATTGATAACAATTTGTTTTGTTTCAAGAATGTTTTTCAAAGAAAGTTTTTGAAATTTTGTCTTTATGTGATAACAGCCAAGTATCTCGATTAAATTACACCACTATTTAAGTCGTAGATGCAATCAAATTATAGGCGTTTTTAATGTGAAGTCGTTTCTCTCAATTCGTATTGTAATACGAACGATAATGACATAAAATTATATTATGACATAAAATTATTATATGACGAAAAGGTCTTATTTAACCATCAAAAAAAAGTTTTGCTTTTTATCTATAATATTAATAGGCTAGGCGATTTCTTGTGACCGATGTTTTGTTCTACCGTTTTATTCCGATTTTGACCAAACGAATATTATTTGAAAGTTATTTTTTTTAGCCGTTTCGCAGATTTAAAGATTTTTAAATTTTTTTCCTTAATTTTGAGTAAATTGCATTTAAAGTTGCTACTAACACATACATAAAATTATACATAAGTTATGTGTGCTTTATTAAATTTGTTAATGTGTTTGTTAAGGAGTAAATTCATTCACAATAATAACCATAAAAGTGTTGGTTTGTGAATTGGCTATGTTGAAAAATAAAACTGCCTAGAAATTGCACTCGAATTTCGAGCGCTGGAATCTGCTAGTTTTTGTACCCTATACCACTATGTGGTTTGGGTATAATGACTTTGTGCTGCTTTTTGTAACTACCAAAAATATTTGAGCTAGACCCATCTTCAATTATACCGATCGAATCAGAATCACTTTCTGAGTTGATTTAACAATGTCCGTCCGTCCGTCCGTCTGTGTGTCCATGTAAAGCTTGTAATCAAACTGCAGGTCGCAAATATGAATGTATTTTGATGAAATTTGGTACATAAGCTTTCATCGGCCATGGGATGAACGCTATTGAAATTGGAGAGAATCGGTCCATGTTCAGACCTAGCCCCCATACAAATTACCCATATGAAATCGACATAAATTGCCATAAGATCCAAATTGTCATATAGATCTTACTCAAATTGGGTTTGTATGCGTTCATTACATCCATTAATGAGTAGTCCAATAATGATCCCTTTGACCCCATATAGAGCTGCTTCCCGATCTTCACTTAAATCTATTAAAAAACAAAAATATTGCACTGATTCTTCTCAAATTTTGTTTGTATATATTTTTGCAAAATACAAGAGACTTTACCAAACATGATCAGGATCGGTCCATTTTTGGACCAAGTCCCTATATAGATATAGCATCCGATATGAACTTTTTCATATCTGCAGCCAAAAAAATTAATAAAAATCCCACTCAAATTTGGTTTTTGCTTATTTTCTATGTCCAGTTAGTTGGGCCTAAGAGTTAGGGTCTCTAAACGCATGGTATAGGGTATCGTATAGTCGGTCTAGACCGACTATAATTTTCTTACTTGTTATTAATCTTCTTGGACCTCAAGCCGAATTGAATTATCCAAACAGTTTAATTTTTAATCAACTTTTTAATTAAATAATATTTTACTTATAAAGTAAAATTAATAAACATTTCTTACAAAACTGCCCGTTTTGTTTACATTACCAAATATATTTAAATTCCTTATCCTTCAAACACCTTAAAAATGCATCCATTACATCAAAGATACAGTATGTATCCAGGTGGCGATAACCAAAAAATAAAATTACTTTCAATAATGGTTATTGATAACCAAAAAAATTTTTTGGTTGCTGTAATAGTTATTCATAACCAAAAAAAAAATATTTATTGATATTGGTTACGGTGACCAACAAATTGGTTAAAAATTCCCTAAAATAGAATTTTAAAGTAACCTTTTCTTTATACCATCCCTAGTATAAACAACTTCATTATACATTTCCCATTTTTATAAAGAAAGACTTATATTTTTTCAATAAATATGTATTTTGTAGCAAAAACAGATTTCGATTATTTAAAAAATTAATTAAAAAATATTGACCTTGACTCGAACAAATAAAAAAAAACATAATTCTGAATTACATCGAAAGTTTTAGAAAAGCAATACGATTATGTTTCTGACATTTACTTTTATTGAATATTAAAAGTAAAATTCGAAAAGGAACTATTTGTAGTTTAAAATAAATTTAATAAAATTATAGAAAATAAAAATTGGTAATGTTAGAATTATAATAAACTCCAAAAACATCTTTTTTTTGCAACTCTTAAAGCGGAATTAGAAATCGTATAGCCCAAAAGATTTTTGAGTTTTTTTTTTAGATTTTTTGAAGGTAAGAAATCAATTTATCCAAAAATTCAAGTAATAACCCAATATTTTACCAACCTACTACTAAAAAATATCAGCGAAAAAATTATTATTTTCATGGGTTATGGGTTATGCCCTTTATAGACACAATTAAATATTTCCGAAGTTTAAACCTTAATAACTAGAAAATTTGGAAATATTTGGGCGTTAAATGAAATGCTGGGTCTCCGAAATACCATTTGTACCTCATCATGAAATTTTCGTAGTTTGGTACATATCGCATGGTTAAGGGTAATACAAAGGGTTAAAAAAATGATTTTTTTTTTATTTTTTTTTTTATATTTCTGCTAAAGTGACGAATTGAAGGTCTATCTAACATTGTTAAAAATTTCTCAGGTTATTCAAGTTTGAAATTGGTAACTACTGTATTTTTATATTTTAGGTCATCGAAGTCCCCCTTAAAGTAATAATTTTTACCTCGGATAATTATACCCTGTGTGTCCATATAAACCTTGTAATGAAACTATAGGTCGCAAATATAAATATATTTTGATGAAATTTGATACATAAGCTTTTATATAGGACAAACGCTATTGAAATTGGTTAAAATCGGTGCATGTACAGACCTATTCTCCATAAAAATTACCCCTATTAGATCGACTTTAATTTGCATAAGACCCAAATTATCATATACATAGATCTTGGTCAAATTTGATTTGTTTGTGTTTGTTACACCCATTAATCAGTATTCCAAATATAAACTCTGTAGGAGAGTTATCAGTTATAGCCCCCATATAAAGCAGCCTCCCGATCTTCATCTCAATCTGTCAAAAAACGAAATTATTTCACAGATTTTTCTCATATTTGGTTTATATATGTGTTTGCAAAAAATAAATGATTACCAAATTGGTAAAAATAAGTGCATGTTCAGACCTAGTCTCCATAAAAATCACCCTTATGAGATCGACTTAAATTGCCATTGTAGTTATACCACCACACCCATTAATCAATACTGGCAGTTTCCAGCGCTCGAAATTTGAGTGCAATTTCTAGGCAGCTTTATTTTTCAATTTAGCCAATTCACAAACCAGCACTTTTATTGTTTATTATTATTGCGAATGAAGATAACAAACTCATTAACAAACACATTGACAAATTTAATAAAACACACATAGCATATGTATAATTTTATGTATGTGTTAGTATCAACTTTAAATGCAATTTACTCAAAGCAAAGGGAAAAATTTAAAATCTATAAATCTGCAAAACGGCTAAAAAGAAATACCTTTCAAATAATATACGTTTAGTCAAAAAATCGGTCACAAGAAATCGCCTAGCCTATTAATATTATAGATTCCACAAAATTTGTTTGTGTTTATGACACCTATTAATCAGTATTCCAAATATAAACTCTGCAGGAGATTTCTTAGTTATAGCCACCATATAAAGCAGCCTCCCGATCTTCACCTAAATCTATCAAAAAACAAAATTATTGCACAGTTTTTTTCTCATATTTGGTTTGTATACATATGTTTTTGCAAAATATAAGTGACTACCAAATAAAGTCAGGATCGGTCAATTTTTTGACCTAGTGTCCATGTAAATATAGCAACCGATATGAACTTTTTCACATCTGCAGGCAAAAGAAATATGTAGTAACAATGCCACCCAAATTTGGTTTATGCTTATTTTCTATATACAATTAGTTGGACCTAAGACCCATTCTCTATACATATGGTTTTGTAAGATATTGCTCTTCAGAAGCAATTTATCAGGATTTGTGAACGAAAAGCCTGAGAGAAAAAAATTATGTTTCAAAAGCTAACCTCCGAAAAATTCTCAAATTCTTTTGGGTTATATTCATATGTATTCGTATTCCGCTTTAAAGAGTTGCAAAAAAAACGTTTTTGGTAAAACGCCCATAATATAAAAATTTAAGGGAAAAAACATTTTTACCAAAACATCGCAAATTGATTACAATTTGTAATCGGTTTCGATTGGCAAATAAGTTTTTATCGAAAACGACTTTCAGCTATGTATCTTCATTTAAAACATATCTTACTTGCTGTTACTAATTTTTCCTATACAAACAATATATTCTTTCGCGTTCCTTTCTTCGAAGCTTTTTCCATGACTATAACATTTCGTTCATTAAACATAACAGGCCTGTAACAAATTTCCTTCGGAATGAATTTGATTCCGTAGTTGCAATTTCGAGTCGTTTTGTTTCTCCTTCTTCAGATCGTGAAATATAAAAAATTACTAATATTATCAATTCTATTCATGAAATTGGAATTGGTTTCATTCCGAATTAAAATCGTTATACGTTTTCTGGAGAATCAACATACAGATTGATTTTCATATTTCAGGGAAACTAAACTCGGTAGCATGCCTGTGTAATTAAAAAAAAATGTTTCCTAAACTGCTTTCGTTTATTTTTGTACAAAACTCATTTTAAGCTGTCATGTATGTATGTCATATTAATCTGTCCATACTTATTAAATTTGGTGTCTATTAAAGCTTTTTTAAAAAATCAATGTGGTCCGCATTTCACCAAAATATGTTTTTTATGTCCTTTAAATGTTTAACAACTTTGACAATTCTGTTACGAAGCGTGAGCACGAAAGAGAAATTTGATATACATGGATTAGATTATAATCAGTAGAACATAAATATAACCCAGCCAACAAATTAATGACTCATTAAACACATTTTAAGCTTTTTTAAAAATATAATTTTTAAAGTATTAAATATAGACTCTATGTTACAATACAGGGCGAGTTACAGGGAGGGAGCCAAAATTGACCACCTGGGCACGGAAAAGGCTTTCAGAGCTGGTAACTTTTTTAAAATATGAATCGATTTTTTAATTTTTTACGGTGTCTCGAAGTGGGCGAACTATGTCTACTCATTTCATCTCTTTGAACAGTAAACAACAAAAATCCGTTATTGTACTCAATGCTTTAAAAGAGTTACTTTTTTTTTAAGTTTTAACTTTTGTAGTTCCATAAACACTCATATTAATAATTTCGCTTTTATTTAATTTAAGTTGCGCCATTTTAAAATACTTAAACGTCAAAATCGAATGAAATTTCAAATTAATGGCAGTGTTTATGGCAGAATTTCTGTCATGGCAAAAAGTTGGATTTTTAAGTCATGATATGAACATTAGCGGTCTCCACTAGCCATTGACTTGAACATTGCCATGAATTATAGATCGTTGAGACACCATGTAAGGCGGTTAACAAAAAACATGCTTATGGTATAGAAGATATTTGATTTATATATCAAAATATGCATTTTTCAGCAAATAACGGTTTTATTAAAAAATATAAATTTTGTAAAAATATATTTAAGTAACCAATACATTTTTAGAAAATTCGTCAATTGATTTATATAACAAAATATGCATTTTTCACCAAATAACGGTTTTATTAAAAAAATTTAAATTTGTAAAAATATATTTTAGTAACTATTTAATACATTTTTAGAAAACGCGTCAATTATCTCAAACTGTTTTGTCCTAAAAATTGCGAATTTTTAACACAAAATTTCTTTAATTCTTTCACATTTTGCTCAAAACTTTGTTAATAAAACTAATACTAAGCAGTATTACCTTCTATGAGCTTAGTTCTTTGCTGGCTGGAAATATAAAATTAAAAAAAAAAACATTCAACAGCTATACAAATTTTTATCTCGTGTATCGCCTTCCTGCTGGACAATATTTAAAAATTATGTTTAACAAATTCTTTTAATTACAATACAAAGTTCTTTGGAACGCTATAACATATCCACAGAGCGTTACACACCCATGGAACCGATAAATTGGACAAAATCTAATAGTGATGTAACCACTAAAAGCGACGAACAAACGCAACGTTACAAATTGGTCAATAAGTCCCATCTATTTTTTAGACGTTTAGGTGAAAAGGATAAAAATTTTCCAAAATTTTCTACAACCAATGAAAGTGCGTATATAGTTTTAATTTTTTTTTTTTTGTATGTAATATGTATGTACATATAATTATGTATTCAATTTCAAACAGTACAAAATAAAACTCCTCTTAATTCTAAACTCTACCGATGTGTAGATGAATATGTGGAGATGTCAATACCAAATTCAAGTGCATGTAAAACTCCACGAACACCTCGCACACCAGTAGTTGCAACAACACAACCATTACCTAGTGCTAGAGGGAATATGGAGTATGGTGATTATGCAAATATTAATATTATTAACGCACAAAATAATCATGCATATCATAATAATAAGTAAGTTTCAGTAAGAAAAATTCACGTTTATGGATATCATTAATTAAAAAAAAAAATTTTCAGGACGAACGGTTTTGACATTAGTATCAATAATCGAAAAAGTCTAGATAGAGAGCATTCACCTACACCAGATTGCCCTCCTCCTTCGGCCAAGGAAGCGGAAACAACAATATTCGAATTAGTTAAGCCTCCTGATAAACCAATCAAGCGTAATTCTCTACAATCAGAACAACAAGAATCACACTTTTACAACGGTCTGAAATCATTTATATGGGAAGATCAAATGGTACCTCAAGAAGAAGAACAGCTCGATTCTCTAAGCAGTTCAAGAGTTTCTGAATGTGTAGAAGAGTTTGTGGGAGATGTTCCCTTTGCTGGTCTCTTTAAGGGATCATCTTTAAATTTAGTCAATGGATCATCTGTAGATTTGCGTAAATCACCACAAGCAATTGAAGACGTTCCTAGTGGTTTAAGATCGCCAAGTTTAGTTAGATCCATTAAGCCTATACCTAAAAAACGTAATGTTACAATTAAGACTCCTACATCGGCGGATGAAATGTCAAATGAATTTGATTTTGATGCTTCCAAAGTTTGGGAAGAAATAAACACGATATTCGAAAGTATCGGTAATGAAGTTTCAGCAACTGATTCAAAGTTAGAAGCGTTGAATGATTCTTATTCTCTGACAAATACTTTGCGTAAGAAAACTTTGAATATACGACAACCGGCCGAGTTGTTGTTGGGTACAATATCTCAAGATCAAAATGTAAATTCAAATTGGTGCCATTCTGCAAATACTTTAATTTATGGATATGTTATATATAATGTTTTTGTAAGTATAATTTTCGTTAATTCAAAGCAATATTTTGGTATTTTGCTTTACAAATTTTCAGTATTTGGGTTCTACAGTAATTCGGGAACTGCATGGTACTGCATCTACAAGAAAATCAATACAAAAATTGAAACGTGAAGAAACCCCAGCACCACAAGACGATAATGATGAAAGTGTTCTAATAAATGATATTAATAGTTCTACACGCATACTTAAAGAATCAAATCAACAAAGTCGTTCGGAGGTGGGAATAGCCGTTTCAATGTCAGGTGTACGCTTTATAGACACAGAAAATAAGGTTTTTTTTTTTTTTTAATTACATAAAAAATTAAACGAAAATTATTAATTTTGTATATTTCAGAGTACAATTTGTGTTCATGATATTGAAAATATCAATTGTGTAAGCCAAGATAACGATGATATGCGTTATTTTGCTTACATAACCAGAGATAATGATATACATTATTGTCATGTTTTTATGGTAGATGATTTGGTAAGTTACATACTTAAATAATTTTTATAATATAATAATTTCAACAATTTTTTTTTTTAGGATTTGGCTACTGAAATTATTTTAACTTTGGGTCAAGCATTTGAAGTGGCATATCAACTGTCATTATTTCATCAAGACGACGATTCACCTTTTTCTCCTGTATTAGAAGCCACTGAACCGAACACACCAAAACGTTTAAGCTATATTAGTATTGTTGATAACATTAAAACTGATATTTAAAACATTATTTAAGTTTATTTTAACTCAAATTCCCAATATTTATTTTAACCTTTGTTTTATTAACTAGTCCGTCATGCCATTTGATGTATTTTTTTTTTTTTTGTTAATTTTTAAAAAAATCACAATTTACTCGATTTATTTATAGTGCCGTATTGGAATCGATGTACCAAATATAATTAGTTTTACGATATTGAATATAACAAAATATATATGTTAACATTTTACAAAATTATTATTTATTTATTATAATAATTTTATTATTTTAATGGGTTGTTTTTTTGGTCATAGCTAAGCATATATATACATATATAATGCGTATATGCTAGGACTATATAGGAGTGAGTTTGACTTTATACATCAACACAAAAAATGTCTTCTAACTTTTTGTCTTGAGAGAAATGTTGCTATCAACTTTAACATGAATTTTAATGTTTATGTATTTAAAAATGGCGTCACTCAAATTAAATAGAAGCTAAATAATTAATTTCATAAATATTTATCGGGAATATAAGTGTTTGTGGAATTATAAAAGTGAAAACAATAAATGAATTGATTTGCTTGGGAGAAAATTTCATAAAAAACAAGACTGCATTTTGTGTTGTTTTACGGTTCAAAACCATTTTGTAAAATTAAATGCCTAAACATAATTTTTCCACGTCGTCTTTTGACGTGACTCAGCTGCTAGGACATGAACATTACCATGAACATAATTCATGACAATGTTCGAGTCAATGGCTAGTGGAGACCGCTAATGTTCATGTTATGACTAAAAATCCAACTTTTTGCCATGACAGAAAGTCTGTCATAATCTCGGCCATTTATTTGAAGTTTCATTCGATTTTGACGTTTCAGTATATTAAAATGGCGCAACTTAAATTAAATAAAAGCGAAACTATTAATTTCATTCTAAAAACAAGGATTCATTCAAAATCTCGTTCTTTTTCTTTCATTTTTTCTTCAATTTATAATTTTAGTTTTTGTAACTCTTTTAAAGCATTGAGTACCAAAACACATTCTTGTTGTTTACGGTTCAAAGACATTTTGGAAATGAAATGTCTAAACATAACATGCCCACTTCGCGTGTTCTCTCATTTAGTTTCTCTGACTTGAACATGAACATTGTCATAAATTATAGCTAGTGGATACAGCGTGTATAGTTGACACATTTTGTAACTATGTTTTTTTCATATTCGATTCTGACCACCTTCAAATATGCGAAATTACCTACGTTTTTATTTTAAAAATTTATATTTTCACGAAAGAATTGTTTAACTGACAAACTATTAAAAACTTAGATACAACACTGTATCAGCGACAGTGAAATAAAACTTGGCAGCACTCTTAGAAATTGACAATTCGGCTTTTATGCAAAAGTGAGAAAAGAAAACACTGCACATTTTTTATGAAAACAGAACTTTAAAAAATATATAAAATATTTAATAATCCAGAGTAATATTGTGATAATGGATTTAACAAAAAATGAAGAAAAAAAGGAACGCAATAAAGAAGATGTAATAGAAGGTAAGTGAAAAACTAGATCTATGCAGTTATTGAATGAATATAAGATAAAGAAAAGGGTGCTTTGCAAAAGATATACCAGCCAAATTTTTAGTCACTGGAATAGGATTGAAGAAAATATGCAAATTGTAGAAACTTTATTAACAATATTGCAAGATAAACCTCAAAGTGCTGTGAAAAAATAAAGAAAAGACAGAAACTTGTGTACAAACAAAAAATATGGCATATTTTTAGTGTTTTTTTTTATAAAATAAGGTATGCATGTTTTAAATTTATTGTTAATAAAACAACATTCATTATTTTTTATATTACAGATGATCAATGCATAAATGGTCTCCCCAAACAACAACAGCTGGCACCAGATGAAGATGAACCTAAGAATAAAACCGTAAAGTTACCTAACAAACAAGGACCCCAGACAATAGATTTGACTCTAACACAACAGTACAATCTTGATGAATTCGCCAAAAAATTGCAAAAACAGTGGTTTAACGACACCAAAGAAGACTATAAAGATGCTAAATCTGGAGTTGAACTCTATACAAGTCCTTTTCAGATCTGCCTATTACCCAATCTATTAGAGAAGGAGGAAAGTTGCAAATTATTGGTTCAAGAAATGGTCGAAAAAGTCCACTGGTCCCGCAAACAAATGGATTTATATGAATTTTATCAAAGTACCGATTTGTCCAATATGGTGGAATGTAGATTTTTGGCAAATTTCCTGCAAATGCTAAGACGCTCGGTGAGACCTTGGTTAGAAAAAGTTACTAACTTAAAATTGGATTATGTATCAGCTTCCTGTTCTATGTATACATGTGGAGACTACTTATTGGTGCATGATGATCTTTTAAAAGATAGACAAATCGCTTTTATATATTATCTTTCTCCCTGGGAGAATAACGAGGAATGGTCTGAGGAGCAAGGAGGTTGTTTGGAAATTTTTGGCAGTGATGATAAATGTTTACCTCAATTTCCAGTAAAAAGGAAAATTTCACCAAAAAATAATCAATTTGCTTTCTTTAAAGTCGGTTTGAGGTCCTTCCATCAAGTGGGAGAGGTCAAAACCTTCGATTTTCCTCGTCTAACAATAAATGGCTGGTTTCATGGGGCTTCAAATGATAATTTAGTTGCTAAAGCTTTAAGAGCCCCCTTGACCAAACTAGATTTTAAACCTCCCATAGATCCCCTCACCGCCTCAGTAGAATCTCTTCTTAATGAAGTCTACATAAAACCCACCACCAAGCGCAGTATTCAAAAACGTATTGAAGATAATTCGGAAATATGTTTATATGAATTTTTCCGACGAGAAATATTTGAAGAAGCCCTAAAACAACTGCTTGCGGACGAATCCCTTAAATGGTCCAGACAGGGACCAGCCTATGCTCAAAATTATGAAGTTTTAGATTTAAAAACGTGTTCCAAAACCATAGAAACTCTTATACAAGTTTTTTCCAACAAGGAAATGTTTTCCTTACTAAGAGACTACACCGATTTAGATTTATCAGGACCCAATGCAAATCAACCCACTGTTTGTTTGGAAATCCAAAGATGGTCTCATGGTGATTATACTGTTTTGGGAGATGGTGCCATATGTGAAGAAAATACCTTGGACTTAATCTATTATCTCAATGCTTCTGAGGGTGCAGCTGTTATTACCTACTTATCACCCGATTCAGATCCGGCCCATCCCTCGCAGAAACCTTCCAGTCAAAGTGATATCGATTCACTGGAGGGGGAAGGTTTTGATGATGATGACGACGAGTCAGTATTATTGACAATTACTCCTGTAGACAATGCCTTAAATATTGTTTATCGTTGTGAGGGTACTACAAAATTTGTAAAATATATTTCGCGCAATACACCTATGGATAAAGGACCGGTTTTTGTTATTTCCTGCAGTTATAAAGAATGATTTTTTTGCGTTTAAATCTTAAAAATCAGAACTTTATTTATAATTGAATTGTTTGAAATTGCTTTTTTAATCGTGAAACTAAATTTTTAATTTTCTCGTTTTTTTGTATAATTGATTATGTGTTAAGTTATCAAATTAAGTTTACATTAATTGTAGAATAAAAATAAGCTTGTTGAATAAAGTAAACAAACTATTAGAAAAAAAAAATGTCTTTTCTTTTAATTAATATTTACAATTACACACATGATATCAATATTTCCAGTTGATCAATTTAGCTAAATTTAAATTGCTTATCATTTTTTCAATTATATATCCTTCGTTTATTTACATATTTTAACAAATTTGATATAGGATCTAAAGATATTAAATATTTTTTATTTTTTAATGATTTTTAAAGGAAAATGGGAGGAAAAAATCTTTATATGATTTAATAGATTCAAATACTATCTTTTTAAGCATATAATTTTCAATTTGGTGATTTCTTTTTATACCCTATACCACTATGTGGTTTGGGTATAATGACTTTGTGCTGCTGTTTGTAACAACCAAAAATATTTGACCTAGACCCATCTTTAATTATACCGATCGAATCAGAATCACTTTCTGAGTTGATAGAAGATGACGTCTTGGTAGTCTTTTGGGAGATTTGTTGAATGGAAAAATTATTGCTTGGGTCTTGTTTGGATTAATTTTGATTTTCCATTTGTGGAAATATTTACTGCAATTTACAAGACCCTTTCCAATTTCTTGTAAGGTTGTTTGAAGAAATTAACGCAGTATCATCTGTGCATAGCATTAAATCGAATATATGCTTTTAAAAAAGTCATTCCCTGAAGCGATATCACCTTCTTAAAAGTATTAAATGACCATGTTTTCCCATACGGAATATCCAAGTATCAATTAATTGATATTTGATAAACAATTGACATTAGAGTTAAAAAAATTAATAAAAATATATATGTATGTTTATATTTTCCATAGAATATTTTGCCCCTTTTTCTAGAAAAAATGGTTTTGATACTGGTCTATTTTTAATAACTTTACTTTCCGGAAAACATATTAATGAGATAACTAATTTGAAATTCATTTTGAATCAGAAGATCTCATGGGAATCTCCTAAGAGGAACTCTAGGGAAATTCAATATTGGCGTTCTCAGCAATGGGGTCATATGTCACGTAATTGTAACAGACCTTATACTTGCGTTAAATGCGACAAAGATCACGCTCCTGGTGAGTGTCAATTTATTTCGACTGAAGATAATTTACCATTTTGCAATAATTGCAAACAACACGGTCATCCGTCAAATTTTAAAGGATGTTCTGCTTATAAAAAGTTTTTAGATATGAAGAAAAGGACTAAACTGGATGCTTTAGAAAAAAAACATCAAATTTCTAATAATGTGTTAACATCTTTAAATAATAATAATAATCTTGTACATAAGGGGAAATCATTTGCTAGTCTTTTTGAAAATAATTTATTTCCAACTTATCGTCTTAATTTAAAACCAACTTTAATTGAAGAATTCTTAAAAATTGCAAAAGTTCTTTGCCAACCTGAAGCCCTCTCTTTAGATGAGAAAATAGGCAAATTTGTTAAAAATTACAAGAAACTTTCAAAAGAAGATGCCGTAAAGCAATGCTGGGATCTCTTGGCTGAAGTAAATAAGACTTATGACCCATAATGCTTTAAATTTATTGACATTTAATGTTAGATCTTTAATCGAAGTAAGTCGTAGAATAGATCTATTAAATATTCTAAAATTTAATAAGATAGATATTGCGTTCATCCAAGAAACACATTTGAGAGCTAATCATAAAGTTAAATTTGAGAATTATACCTTTATAAGAGATCAAAGCTCACAAGGAGTTGCTATTGTTTTAAGAAATTCTTTTAAATATTCTGTAGTTAATATTTCAAGTTTAGGGTTTCCAAATGTTTTCATTAATATAGAAGTTTTAACTGATGGTTTAATAAAAAAATATTTACTAGGGTCATTATATCCCTTGTAACTGTAACGCGACGCAGTTAAATGATGGTCTGTCATATTTATCGAATTTCTCACAAAATTTTGATAAAACTTTTATTGGAGGTGATTTCAATGCAAAACATACTTCTTGGGGTGATTCTATAGCTAATGCAAATGGAAATATATTTTTTAATTTTTTACAATGTAACTCAATATTTTTCAAACGCATTTTTAGCTATAGTCCGTCATATCCAAATGGCTCTTTATTTCTTGACCATTTCTTAGTGAGTACTACATCTATAAATTCTTCACATCAAAATTTCAAAATTTCTACACTACCGTCATTTTCTGATCATTTTCCTATTCATCTTCAAATCAAACTTCGAAACCCTGAGTTTATTTTAAATACACAACCTACTTTTATTAGTTTTAAAAATACAAATTGGAATTCTTTTAAAAATGATGTAAGTCAAAGTATATTACAAAACTTCCCAACATCAATTAGAAATCTTTCAAATTTAGAAATTAATCAGTACATTCAGGAATTTACAACAACTTTGAACTTGATTGCTAATGAACATTCGGAAAAAATTGAATTGAGGAATCGAAAATTCATAGTTTCTGATAGAATTAAGACTTTGTTTAAAATCAAATATGATTGGCAAAGAAATCTAAAGAAAATTTACCATAGAACTTTAAATCGTTTCGATTCAAATTATTTATTGCTTTCAAAACAAATACAGCTGCTGAATATTATTCTTAAAAGACAAGTAGAACTTGAACAATCAGAAATTTTTAAGGAGCATTTTGAAAAAATAAAACCTGGCTCATAAAAAGATTTATAATTTAATAGGTTATAAAAAGAATCAAACTTTTAAACATTTATCTGTTGATGGTATATTGATTGAAAATGAAACTTTGAAATTGGAAAAATTGAAAAATCATTTTTTAAATATTTATAATAGTCCATTTCCTAATAGAGATATCTCACAAATTGAAATAAATATTAATAATACTATTTCCAGAACTGCAAATTTTCAATATTTTTTTAACGAAAATTTTTCTGCCACAAATTCACAAAATCACACAAGTCTGGTTACTTTAGAAGAACTAGTAGTTCATTCGAAAAATTTAATTAACAAAAAATCTTTCGGCTTAGACAATATTTCCAATTTTATTTTAAAGAAACTTCCACTAAAAGCATTTGAATTTCTAACCATTATTTTTAATAATTATTTAAACAATTCATATTTTCCTGATGCTTGGAAAATTTCGAAAATAATACCATTAAAAAAGAAACCAAACTTAACCGATATAAACAATTTACGACCTATTTCATTGCTTTCAAATTTGGGAAAACTTTTTGAGAGAACAATTCGAGAGAAAATGGACATAGGAATTATTGGAAATTACATTCCAGATTTACAATTTGGTTTTAAGAATGGACATTCAACAACTGACGCTTTAATAAAATTTCAAAATGATGTCGTTTGTAATCTTCGTAAACGATTTTGCACTGTTGCAATTTCTTTAGATGTCGAAAAGGCATTTGATCATGCTTTTCACAATGGTATACTTCATAAAATGATTGAAATAGGGTTTAATCCTTTTATTATTAAATTAATTAAAAGTTTTTTTTCTGATAGAACCTTTTGCGTACAATTTAATGATGGTTTATCGGATTTTGGAAATGTTACCTGTGGCGTTCCACAGGGTTCAATTTTAGCTCCACATTTATATAATATATTTATGTACGATTTTCTTCATAATTTTACAAATTCAATTGGTCTATTGTATGCTGATGACTCTCTTTTATATTCACATCATGAATCTCCACTTGTTGCCTTAAGACAGGTTTCAAGTCACCTTGAAAAAGTTAAAATTTTTTATGATAATTGGGGGATTAAACTTAATACATCTAAATGTGAAACAATTTGTTTACGCAATGCTTCAGGAAAATGTAAAAATTTTATTGTGCCAGAACGTAGAACGCTAAAACTTTTTCTTTGTGGTTATGAAATTCCCTTCAAAGAAAATATCAAATATTTAGGAATCAATATTAATAATCTTCTAAAATTCAACAAACATGCCAGAATAGCTTTAAAGAAATCTTACAAAATTATGAGTGCATTCTCAAAAATTTTGTTTAATAAGAGTTTACCAATGAAAACTAAGCTCTTATTATATAAAACAAGTATTAGACCAGTTTTCTTATACGGTTTTCCTATTTGGTTCAATATTTCACCTACGGTCATAAAGGAAATGGAAATGTTTGAACGGAAAATTATAAGATGTTGTGTTGGTAAAAACTTTGAATCAATTTTTAAGCGATACTCTAACATTTTTATTTATAATCAATCAAATACTACTCCAATTGGCTTATACATATGTGATATTTTAAGAAAATTCATTTCAAGATTATCAAATCATGAAAATAATTTTATTAAAAACATTTTTATTGAACATAGAAATTTTAGTTGGTCAAATACAAACTACTTATCACCCATTGGCTATATTAATGAAATTCCTCCAAATTTTGATTTGAATACAAATTTATCCGCTAATTTTTATATAAAAGTACACCAGGTACTTATGGAGGATAGTACATTTTTATTATCATTTATTATTTTGTTGTGATTTGTGTTATTTTCTTTTAGTTTTTAGTTTATTTTTAAGTCGTAGTTTTAAGATTATTTTAAGAGATTCACTCTCCAGATATGTTAGCTCCGGGAGCAAGAGCATTTTACTCACACTTACTTTTAACTAAAATTGTAATAATTTCATCAATTAAGCATGGTGCTGTTCAAATTTGTTGTAATTAAGATAATACTTTATAGTCTTAAGTTATTTACTCTCTTGTTATTTTTATGTTTAAGTTTCTATTATTGTATTAAAAAAGGCTCAATAAATATAACTTATAACTTATAGAATATTTTGTTTTATTTAATATTTTCGAAATTTGTGTACTGAAATTGTTATAAACATCTTTAAATTGAAAAATTCTCAAATTTTTGTGGCGGCGCAAGTGACTCGAAAATTGAATTCATTGGCCAAAACTTAAATTTCTTGTTGTCATCCATTGTAAAAATTTTATCGCCATTTAATAGCAAAGGTATCAGAACTAAGGCAGCCAAACAAATGGATGAATATTATGAAAATTGTGGCCGTGACATGCTACTGAATACAAACTTTTTATAAAATTTAAGAAAAAATTTGATGATATTAAATTTGATCGAAAAAACTGATCACTCTTCACAAACTATCACCAGCAGTAGGCTGCGCCCTTAACAAAGTAAGTTGGCAGGATTTTATTCTTTGAAAAATGGTATATTTGACCACTGTAATGTTTATTATGGTGTGTTATGAAATATTTTTAAATTTCACTTTTAGACCAATTGAACTTTTGGGGATCATTTACGTGATAATTTGTAATAATTTGTACAAATTATCACAAAATTTACTGGATCCTGTTCGTTTACTTCAAAAAACCCAGTAAAAGAGAACAAATGAGAGCATAAAGTGACGATTCATTTTTTGAAAACTTGCTAGTTTTTACTGGATATAGCTCTGTTCGTTTACTTTCCCAGTAAAAATATATCCAGTAAAACCTAGCAAGTTTTCAAAAAATAAACTGTCACTTTACGCTTTCATTTGTTCTCTTTTACTGGGTTTTCGAAGTAAACGAACAGGATCCAGTAAATTTTGTGATAATTTGTACAAATTGTTACAAATTATCACGTAAACGAACAGAGCTTATATTTTTGCCAGTAAGAATTATCAAGCAAGAAAAAACATATGTTTGAAAAACATATGATTGAGTTTTGTGGTAAATAAAGCAAAAATATTACAATTCTATTTTTGTGCAAAAATTTTAAATAATAATTCCGAGGACATTAACGATAGAAGAAGTATATAAATATTCACATAACCAGGTTTCAGTAATTTTAATCTTTTAAAACCGATTCCTGTCAAAAAATAGCTGTGTATCTGCCAATTTCTTTCATAATAAATGCTTATTTTCAAAAGCAATAGGTAATGATATTAGTTGCAATGAATATTTTTGCATGTTAAATGAAATAAATTCTTCTAATTAAGATATATTTCTTTTTTTTTTAATTAAGAGTTTCACTTCTACACTTTCAAATGTGTTTACAATCAGCTGTTTCTATGAGCTTGCAAATTCTTACAAATTGCTGTTCTTTTACTATTTTGGATATTTATGTTTTTAGAACAAATTTTTCTTACTCTCTGAAATTTCGCTTTTTACTGGTTTTTACTGGGAAAGTAAAGGAACAAAGCTATTGTCAAAGTCGAATATAGATATATTCTTAATTTAATCCTTTTTATAATTATGTACATACAAACATATATTGTTAAATTTAAAACGAAAAAAAATAAAGAATACTACTACTACTAGTTATAGTTAAAGGGTTTTTCTTGCTACTTACAGTAAAAGCCAATGTAATAGTTTAAATGGTACTTACTTACCAAAATCTGCAGTGAAAAAAAAAGAGAAAAATACATTAATAATTATATTATTTGCAGATAAATTTCGTTTATATGCCACTATAGCATTTATGGCCGTGGTCATTGTCGTTGGAGTGCCCATGTGGTGGAAAACAACAGAAGTTTATAGGTAGAAAATCGTTAAATAAAAAAATCTTTTATAATTCAAAATTCTTACAGAGTACGTTTACCCTCATCAGCTATAATGAAATTAAACAATGAACCACTTAAAACTCAAATCAAAATAGGAATATTTAATTTTAAAAGTGAAAGAGCTGCATTATTGGTTAAAGAATTAAAAGAAGAATATCAAAAGGAAGGTACGAGTATTTACAGTGTTTATAACATTTTCAACTAATGTTTATATCTCTTTTGTTTTCAAGATATTTGGCTTTTAGATTTTGTCCATATTTCCTATTTTGATAAGGCCTCAACAGCAAAGACACCTAATGGTTTGGAAACTTTAATACTAAAGGAATATAAAATATCAGAGGGCGATTTTGTATTTATAGAATGGCCTAAACTACAAGATGAGGTATTAATAACTAATGAACGTACAGCTTTTATAAGAAGTGATACAAGTGAGTATTTAAATGTTACAATTTTTATTTATTAATTGAAAATTTGTATCATCTCTTGTAGGTTCGAATAGAATAAAGCAGGTCTTGAATTCCTATATTTTACAAACACATCGCATTAAACAAATATTAGCCAAAGATCAAAGGGATGCCTTGAAAATCGAAGCTCCCCAGGCCGAATATGAAGTAATAGTGTCCGTATTAAATCCTAGACCGGATATAATGGATGCTAAATGGCATGTCCAAATGGCCGTAGAAAGTAAGTTAATATCATGTTCACACATCTCACAGATATATGCATTATAATTCTTTAATTTTACTGTATTTTTCTTTTTGTAGCCTACTTAAAACCTTATCTTGACAAAGTTTCCCACATTTCCAACTATACCTTGAAAACGCAATGGAAATATCAAATGGCTTTTGAAGCCGATTTAAAACAAGTTCGTGATAATTCACCATTACAACGTCATTATGCTTTATCCGAATCTTCGTTGCCATATATAATAACGGCTATAGAGAAAAATTTAGGTGCTGGCATCACAGATAAAACACCCATCAATTTAGTGGTGTATATAACGCCCTGCGATATCGCTCCTGTTCATATCTATAACAAACAAAATCGAAAAGCTACTTTGGAAAATATAAATGCTTTTATTTCTCCCAAATGGGGTGCAATAATTATAGCCAATCCTGCAATGGAAACATGTAAGGCCTATAATGAGAAACCTCATGAAAAAGTTTCATTCTTTGTTCAAACTAATGACGTTATGCAAATAATGTTGTATCAATTGCAAAAGCTGTTAGATATAAATGTTGAGGTAAGATTAATTTTATTTAATTAATTTTTGAAACTAATTTGTTTCTTTGATTGGTTAAGTTTAAATTTACCATCTATTCTCGGAACATGATTTTTTTTTGTTGGTATATCGAGGGCCTTAGCCATGGCCTATCGCTACGAGAATATATGAACAATAAGCTCTTCTGTCATGAAGCCCTCGATATATTCGATAACGTTTTTTTGTGTTTTATTTTTAGGTAACCATTGAGGGTGTTAAAACTGTGTCTGTAGAAGAATTAGCACCTCGTCGTTGGGAATATGAATCATATTTGAGACGTAGTGCTATTACGCATATAACTACCACCACTAATACCCTACAAAGTTTAATTAAACTATTAGGTAAGAGCACATCGAATGTTTTCAACATAAACAACTAACCAACAATTTTTCATATATATATATATATATTTCATCTATTTCGCAGACAACATAAGTTACATTGTCATCAATGATGATGTTGGCAAAGCTATAAATTTGGCATATGAATTGATACTTAAATCTAAAGAAGCATTAGCTAATCATGAATTAATGAAGGCTTCTGAGCTAGCCAAAAAAGCCTTTTTAGCCTCAGAACAAGCCTTTTTTGATGCCAGTCTCTTGGCTCAACTTTATTTCCCCGATGAACAAAAATATGCCATTTATATTCCACTCTTTTTGCCCATAATGGTACCAGTTGTAACCTCATTTTCCATGATGTTAAAACTATTGAAACAACAAAAACAAGCCAAGGAAAAGTTAAAGACAACTTAATTAGCAAGAGTTATTTTTGGAAAAGCCATCTTTTCAGATAAAAATTTAATTTTAATACAATATAATTTTTCACAAAAATAAAAAATAAAATTGATATAATAATTAAATCATTCAAATTGATACTGTTTGCTTGTACTTTACTATTAGTGAAGTTATGGTATGTATGTACATATGTTAATCATATTTCTGGCCATCATAAATGCTAAACTTTACTAACCAAAAAACATCATTAACATAACTTTAATTGCTTTTTATAGAGGGGGGTATGGTGTTCGATGGTTTCTCTTTAAAATGTTTATAATTCGCAATAAAAAGATCAAACTGAGCGTTCGTTGTTTTTGTTGCTGCTGTTGCTGTTGTTTATTAAATATACATACTTTGTAGATATGGCCTTTTTTTGTCATTGATGTTCAAGCGTAATTATAGTTTGGCAATAACTTTAAATATGAAAACAAATTTATATTCACTTAGAATTGTTTAGTGAATGTACCTTTATTTCTGTTTAAATAAGATATTAATAACAGTTCGTTTATTACTTTGAGTAACTGTATTGTTATATAAAAACGTTGGGGCAAACCACTGGACATATCGAGCCAATATTGACACAATACCGGGTCCAAAAAAATTATAAACTTCATAAGCTGGATAAGCTTAAAACTCTTTTAGACCCTGCAGGTGGCGCTAGGGTCCAAACATTTTGATAATGGTTCAATTTGGCTTATATTTAGAACTAGTTAGTTTAAAAGAAAAAGTACTTTTTAAGAAAACTTACTTTTTTAAGAACACTTACTTTTTTAAGAAAAGGTACAGTTTAATGAAAAGGTACTTTTTAAAGAAAATTAAATTTTTAACGAAAATGTACTTTTTTTAAGAAAATTTTTTTATTACAGAAAATTTTACTTTTTTAAGAAAAGGTACCTTTTTAAGAAAAAGTACTTATTTAAAGAAAAGGTATATGTGTATGTAAAATTTATGCAGTTCTAATCAATATTTTAATACTTAGACCAGAGTTATAATTTTTTTTAATTAAATATTAGTCATACGGAATTCCAGAGTCAGTGAGTCAGTAATGGGCGTAACCGTACATTAAGATATTTTGAATATTTTATTAAGATAAAATATGGATATCCCGTCACGAAGAAGACTTTATTTTTAATCAGCTACAATATAACCAGACAGAAATCGGTAATATCGTTTTGTCTGTTGACGTGGTTTAATGGTTAAAAAAGTATTTTCGACGAAAACTTCGAGGGCGGCCCAGGACAACCCGACCTGACGTATAGATGGCAGCAGTAGTTTGAAAAAAGAATTTAGTTAATGTAAAGCGACAACCTGAAAAAACATATGTTTTAAGTTTCAAGGCGCTACGTTGTTAAGAATTTTTTTGGAGCCATCAAAAGTTAGCCATCTCGGTGATTTCGTAAATATGGAAAAACTTGGTTACCGTTATGTAATTCAATACTTTCATTTGAAATGCCTCAATCCAACCAATATTAAAACCGAACTAGATTCTGCTGTTGGGGAGTCTGCTCCTTCGTTTACGACTTTTTTTTAACTTCTTAAAGTTTTCAGTTGGTGTAGCTCCTAATAACAATGAGCTGTTAGTCACCTTGCATTCTGCACCCCCTATCCATCGAACAGCTGATCGGACCAGCAGTCCAAAAAATATAAAGTGCAGATTAAAATTTGATGATAAATCTTTTTTTATTAAACGATACTCTCACTGAAACTGGTAGGAAATACGCAAAAAAAATCGGTGCCATGGAATTTTATGGCATAAAAATTGTTCTTTATCAATAAATTTTTTTTTTATTTAAATAATATTTTTAACCACTATATTGGGAGTGAAACTTTTTTTATTTTTATAATTATTAGGGAGACGTCAATACGGGGTTGCTAAAAGCAATTTTATCCAAAAATAATTATCGTATACAAGGCTCAGAAAATACAACATCAAACACACAATGTTCTGTTCTAAAGCAGCCAACACACATTTTTATTTTCATATCAATTATGTATGTTTCTAAATTTTGTACGGTGCCTAACGCAATCATGACGTGAGTTTCGTTTTATTATTTCGTTATGTACACGAACATGTTTCTACCACGTACTGTTTGTTTCGAACACACATAAACCACACAGATTCGAGTGTAGCTTTATTTTAATTTCGTGTTCTTGCACGTGTACTGCTAAAAAAACAGAACATGTTCTTGAACGCGTACATCTAAAAATTAAAACATTATCCACTCGCGATCGGAAAAATCTGTTACACCCCTATAATAACGACAACAATTGTTACAACCAAATTTATTAAAAAAATCTAAAATAATTCATTAGCAGTAATAAAAAAATAAAAATAAAAAGATAATAACAAAAAAAAAAAAAAAAAATAGGAATAAAAAGATAATAATAAAATAGAAAGCAGACAAATTTTTTATGTTGTTTATGACTTAATTTGGTTTTTTTTTTATTATTTTTTTAATTTTTATTTTTTAATTTTATTATTGTCTTTATTATTATTATATTTATTTTTTTATAACTGCTAATAAATTATTTTAAATTTTTTTAATAAATTTGGTTGAAACAATTGTTGTTGTTTTTTTTATAGTGGAGTATAAGATTTTTCCGATCGCGAGTGGATTATGTTTTAATTTTTAGATGTACGCGTTCAAGAACATGTTCTTATTTTTTTTAGAAGTACACTTGCAAGAACACGAACTTAAAATAGAGCTACACTCGAACGTGTGTGGTTTATGTGTGTTCGAAACAAAAAATACGTGATAGAAACGTGTTCGTGTACATAACGAAATATTAAAACGAAACACAGTCATGATTATGTTCGGCACCGTACAAAATTTAGACACACACATAATTGATATCAAAATAAAAAATATATGTTTACATATATGTACGAGTTTTTTATTCAATGTGTTTTTTTCTGAACTCTGATATATAATGAAAGAAAAAAATTGTTCTCTAAAAAATGAGTTTCTTTTAGTTTTTTATATTTTTCAATATATCTCTTGAAATGTTATCTTTTAATGAATATTTTTAACTTTGTCAAAACGTACATATTTATATTTATATAAACAATTTTCACTGACGAGCCAGAAATGAAAACTTCTGCAATTTGTATACCCTATATCTCGAAAACTATAGAAGTTACGGTGAATTTTAGCGGAATCTTTCTTAAAAAAAAAAACAATTATTTTCCGTCCTTGGTTGTATGAGAAGTAAACGAAAAAAATCTATGTTGTCCACTGAAGATTGCGGTTTTTACTATTCTCTGCCCCATAACTAAAGAAAACGCAGTCTTTTGTTATCCAAAATATTTTACCCTGCAACAGATAAACGAAACAACAACAACAAATTTTTAATGCAATTTTCATCTATAGACGAAAATATGAGCAACAACAAAAATTAGGGCATTAGGAAGTTAATAAATTTTTCAATCCCATTTCGTAAAAATGGAACTTTACCTATAGTTATTTTCTTATTTCGCTAGAATTGTATGACAACATATGTCTGTTCATGAGTTTTATTATACCCTATACCACTATGTGGTTTGGGTATAATGACTTTGTGCTGCTGTTTGTAACAACCAAAAATATTTGACCTAGACCCATCTTTAATTATACCGATCGAATCAGAATCACTTTCTGAGTTGATTTAACAATGTCCGCCCGTCCGTCCGTCCGTCCGTCCGTCTGTGTGTCCATGTAAAGCTTTTAATCAAACTGCAGGTCGCAAATATGAATATATTTTGACGAAATTTGGTATATAAGCTTTTATCGGCCATGGGATGAACGCTATTGAATTGGTGAGAATCGGTCCATGTTCAGACCTAGCCCCCATACAAATTACCCATATGAAATCGACATAAATTGCCATAAGATCCAAATTGTCATATAGATCTTACTCAAATTGGGTTTGTATGCGTTCATTACATCCACTAATGAGTAGTCCAAAAATGATCCCTTTGACCCCATATAGAGCTGCTTCCCGATCTTCACTTAAATCTATTAAAAAACAAAAATATTGCACTGATTCTTCTCAAATTTTGTTTGTACACATTTTTACAAAATACAAGAGACTTTACCAAACATGATCAGGATCGGTCCATTTTTGGACCTAGTCCCTTTATAGATATAGCATCCGATATGAACTTTTTCATATCTGCAGCCAAAAAAATTAATAAAAATCCCACTCAAATTTGGTTTTTGCTTATTTTCAATGTCCAGTTAGTTGGGCCTAAGAGATAGGGTTTCTAAACGCATGGTATAGGGTATCGTATAGTCGGTCTAGACCGACTATAATTTTCTTACTTGTTTTTATTGAATATGATTGATTGGCTTTTCTTTAGTATTCCCAATCAAATTCGCATTTTTATATTAGGCGTTTAATTATGATTATAACATAATTATAATTGTAATGAGTTTTTTAAGTTGCAGCCATAAGGTTAAGTAATCTAATCATTTTTTGTGTTTATTATTTCAGCATGATATATTGCAATTTATCTTTAAAAGAATCGTAAATTATTAGTTTGTAGATTCAGAGAACGTGAGAATGTTACTTTGTGCTACCCAGTATGCAAGTTAATGAAGATATGCATTTTTTGAATAATGATAATGTTATGGTGCCGCGATAAACTGGACCACTTTTGGGAATTAAAGCTCTATGAGCCTCGAGGCATAGTTAAAATTAAAGCTCGTCAACAATTCTATTTGGCCCATAAACTTAGAAATCAACGAATTATTTTTAAAACTTTTGTAAAACCCCCACTGTTTAGTATAAAATTTGCTGTTTCCGGTAGTTTTCTACAAAACATACATATATGTATGTATGTATACACACATATGTATGTATATGTAGTTTCCTGTTAACATTTAGTTTAATTATTCCCTCAAGGTTATTTATATTTATGAAAAATAGACCCTCGTTTACACGCTCAGTTTATTTTCAAATTAAAATTTTAGTAAAATTCTCAAAACTTATAAATTCTGCGTTT
Organism: Cordilura impudica; assembly: GCA_963682025.1. Classification (NCBI taxonomy): domain Eukaryota; kingdom Metazoa; phylum Arthropoda; class Insecta; order Diptera; family Scathophagidae; genus Cordilura; species Cordilura impudica. The sequence continues at coordinate 136,645,142 of OY821517.1, forward strand.
ACAACACATTATGGCATAAAGCAATTACTGTACTGAATTCTGATTCTTAATTAGTACTAAACGTCATGCCAACTTTATATACCGCCTTCAAACAGTTGAAACTTCTAAGCATAACATTTAAAATATGCAATAAAAATTAAAATATAAATTAAAAACAAAAAAATATGTATTGAAAAATATGTTTGATGTCAAGGTTAGATATTGAGAAAAATTAAACGCTATGAAAACAACACTGTCAATGGAAAAAGATGATAACTCAAAGATACAAAAGCTCATCTACAAAAAAAAAAAAAAAAATAGAAAAATTATAAAAATAACAGTGTTAAGCGTGGGAATCTTTTTTCCATAGGTCAGGTTCACGCGGACTGATGTTAACCGATGCTTGGATCATCCATAAACATTAAACAGTCAATTGAATTTTGACAGTGCCCTTTAATTAACATGAACACAAAAAAACTAGTAACAATACAAAAAATAAAAAATAAAATCAAATGAAATACGAATCGAATTTTCAACAATGAAAACGAAATATTTCATCACCCACCGCAACAAGAAGTCACAATTTGTTAACGAAAAAAAATTTTTTTTTTTAAATAACAATGCTTATAATGCAAAATTATTTATGGGCAATTTAAATAAATGTTAAAATACTTTAAATATAATATTATTTTTGTTTGGGAGTGTTTTAAAAATTATGCTTAATAGGATGATAAACCTTTTTCTTTTAAAATATCACAATTGCCAGACCATAATGTACATGATAATATTGTTGCATATAAGTTTAAGGTGTTTTAGTGTTTATTTGAATATAGCAGTAGTTCTCAACTTTTGGATTTTTATATCCTATACCACTATAATGTGTTTGTACTGATGTTTGTAACTACCAAAAGTATTTGACCTTGATCCACCTTTTATAATACCAATCGACTTTCATTTTCTATGTTTATGTGTCTTTATAATCAGTAATCCAAAAATAAAACCTGTAGGACCATTTTTAGCCATATGTCAAAAACACAAAAATATTGCAAAGATTTTTATAAAATTTAGCTTTTTGAGAAAAGTAGGTGAGCGATTCATTTTTTGACCTAGAAAGAACATGAGATCTGAACTTTTCCATATCTGCACGCCACAAATTATGCTTATTTTCTGTATCCAGTTTATCGCCCCATCAAAATTGGATTCAAGAACCTGTCTCGAAACGCACTGTATGGGCTATCGTAATTTACTTTTCTGTTATTAGTAGTTTCAATATTATTTAAAAACAAGAACCACGACGTAATTTAAAAAATAAAAAAAACCTATACCTATGATTGAAAATCAGAAAATGCTTCCAAAAGAAATCAGATTGAACAATAAAAACACTTCCAAAATCAATGTGTGATAAACCGCAAATACCATACGACAATTTTATGATCGCAGTTATAATTACTAGCAGATTCCAGCACTCGAAATTCGAGTGCAAATTCTAGGAAATTTTATTTTTTCATTTAATAAAGACTCAAAGGTATGCTTCACAATTCAACTCATTTGAAATGAAGAAAACAAATTCAACATATTAACATAAACACATTGACAATTTTAATAAACACACACATAGCATTGTATAATTTTATGTATGTGTTAGTATCAACTTTAAACGATCATAAAATCTAAAAAAAATATTCCAGACGATGGAAATCTATAAATCTGGGTAACAGCTGAAAAGAAATACCTTTCAAATGATAAATTTTTTGTCAAAATCGGGGTAAAACTGTGAAACTTACATTGGTAACAAGAAATCGCCTTGCCTATTAATATTATAGATGAAAAAAAAAAACAAGTAAGAAAATTATAGTCGGTCTAAACCGACTATACGATACCCTATACCATGCGTTTAGAGACCCTATCTCTCAGGCCCAACTAACTGGATATAGAAAATAAGCATAAACCAAATGTGAGTGGGATTTTTATTAATTTTTTCGGGTGCAGATATGAAAAAGTTCATATCGGGTGCTATATCTATATGGGGACTAGGTCCAAAAATGGACCGATCCTGACCATGTTTAGTAAAGTCTCTTGTATTTTGCAAAAATATATACAAACAAAATTTGAGAAGAATCAGTGCAATATTTTTGTTTTTTGATAGATTTAAGTGAAGATCGGGAAGCAGCTCTATATGGGGCCTATGACTAAGAGTTGTCCAATAGGGATCATTTTTGGACTACTGATTAATGGATGTAATATATACTACAAACCCAATTTGACAAAGATTTGTATGACAATTTGGACCTTATGGCAATATATGTTGATTTCATAGGGGTAGGTCTGAACATGGACCGATTCTCACCAATTTCAACAGCGTTCATCCCATGGCCGATAAAACATCAAATACCAAATTTCGTCAAAATATGTTCAAATTTGCGACCTGCAGTTTGATTACAAGCTTTACATCGACACACAGACGGACGGACGGACGGACGGACGGACGGAGGGACATCGTTAAATCGAATCAGATAGTGATTCTGATTCGATCTGTATAATTAAAGATGAGTGTAGGTCAAATATTTTTGGTTGTTACAAACAGCAGCACAAAGTCATTATACCCAAACCACATAGTGGTATAGGGTATAAATACTTAAGCTAATAATAACAGATAAGAAAATTATAGTCGGTCTAGGCCATACGATACCCTATACTAGGAGTTTTTTTTTATGGATCTAGTGGGTATAAAATCAAAAATTCGTTTGTATATATATATACATGTTGTTCATAGAAGACTACATCTTTGAAACGACCTTCTTAAATTTTCACAGAGTCTTACTGTATACCTGGAAGGAAAATTAGGCTCCATCTTTATTCATAAATTGACTTGATACCTCTCATATAAACTAAATTTTAAATATCAAATATCTGCAATAGTTTAAAATCCAGAGTAACATCTTTATGTGAGTACATGTGTTATTAATGTGAGTAGTGGTGCCAAAACATAGTAAAATATCCCGAGTAGAATAAAAGCGTTAGTCTTACAACTTTGTGTGAGTCTATAAATTTATGATTGTGATCGAATAAGTGAGCGTGGCACCTTATATACAAAGAAAATAACTATCAATATTTATCTGAAGTTGAGAGAGCTTTGAAACTTTGTTATTAACGTGAGTAGTCATAATAAAATGGACGCGATAGCACCAGTGGGCTATCACGCCATGGCAGAAAATAATATAATATAAAATAAAATAAAATAAAATAAAATAAAATAAAATAAAATAAAATAAAATAAAATAAAATAAAATAATATAAAATAAACTAAAATAAAATAAAATAAAATAAAATAAAATAAAATAAAATAAAATAAAATAAAATATAATAAAATAAAATAAAATAAAATAAAATAAATAAAAAAAAAAAAAAAATAAAAAATAAAATAAAATAAAATGAAATAAAATAAAATAAAATAAAATAAAATAAAATAAAATAAAATAAAATAAAATAAAATAAAATAAAATAAAATAAATTGAAATATAATAAAATAAAATAAAATAAAATAAAATAAAATAAAATAAAATAAAATAAAATAAAATAAAATAAAATAAAATAAAATAAAATAAAATAAAATAAAATAAAATAAAATAAAATATAATAAAATAAAATAAAATAAAATAATTTAAAATAAAATATAATAAATAAAAAAAAAATAAAATAAAAAATAAAATAAAATAAAATAAAATAAAATAAATTGAAATATAATAAAATAAAATAAAATATAATAAAATAAAATAATTTAAAATAAAATATAATAAAATTAAATAAAATAAAATAATATAAGACAAAACAAATAGAAAAAGTAAAAATAGAAATAAAATAACAATAAAATAAAATAATAATATAATAAAAATATAAAAATATATACAAAAAATAAGATAAAAGTAAAAATAAAATAAAATAAAATAAAATTCAATTAAGAAAAAATGAAACAAAAAGGAAATAAAATAAGATAAATGAAATAAAATAAAATTAAATTAAATAAGATATAATATAAAATTAAATTAAATAAAATTAAATAAAATATAAAATAAAATAAAATAAAAATAAAAATAAAAATAAAATAAAATAAAAAATTTAAAATAAATATAAAATAAAATAAAACATAATAAAAAAAAATAAAAATAAAATAATAATATAATAAAAATATAAAAAATTTGTATAAAAAATAAGATATAAGTAAAAATAATGAAAATAAAAATTTAGTAAATATATTTCCTCCCCCTAAATGTGAGATTGGGCCGTAAGTTTCTTGCTCTCTATCATATTTTTAAATTGCGGGGCAATTAGAGCGGACTAGTCAAAGGACCTTATTTTTCGTAAGAACACCATCGAATGGAGATCAATATGTTTTTCTAAGAAAACCCTACATTTGAAGGTGTTATTTTGATTAGCGCGGTTAATGATTAGTTTTTGAAAAGTTTTAAAATTTTATACCATTTAAGAATAGCTGGAATAGTGTATAAAGTAGTATTTATTGCAGAAATTAAAAAATGCTATTTTTATTTTCAACAAAGAAAGGTAATGAAAAAAACTCATTATATGTACTGAATTCAATCATAACAAGTAAGAAAATTATAGTCGGTCTAGACTATACCCTATACCATGCGTTTAAAAACCCCATCTCTTAGGTCCAACTAATTGGATATACAAAATATCCATATATTGGATATATCTAATATCCTTCGCATATGAAAAAGTTCTTAACAGATGATATATTTTTATGGACACTGGGTTGAAAAATTGACCGATTCTGACCATATTTAGTAAGGTCAGTTATTGTTTACAAAAACATATAGAAACCATGTTTGACAAAAATCTGTGCAATATTTTTGTTTTTCGATAGATTTAAGTTAAGATATGGAAGCAGCTTTGTATGGGGGCTATGACTAACCATTGTCCTACAGAGTTAATTTTTGGACTACTGGTTAATAGAAGCAATAAACACACACAAACTAAAATTGACCGAGATCTATATGATAATTTGATTCTTTAGGCAATTTAAGTCGATCTCATATGGGTCATTTGTACGGGGACTAGGTCTCAACATGCATTTGCACCAATTTCAATAGCGTTCGTCCTATGGTTGATAAAAGCTAACATACAGATGGACAGAGGGACAGGCACACAGAATCGACTCATAAAATAATTGCGACTCAATCGGTATAATAAAAGATGGATCTAGGTCAAATGTTTTTGGTAGTAACAAACATCAGTAGAAACTTATAACACCCTGGCCACATAATGATATAGGGTATAGAAAGGTAACTGTGTGCATTTGTGGTTTAAATGTGTTTGGTCAGCATATTTTTTTTTTAATTTGTGATGAAAATCAATTTGCTATGTTTTGAACGTTAAGTACCCCATAACTAACAAATAAATAAAAAATTTAAGTTAAATTAACCTTGACTGCCAAAAAAAAAAAAAAAACAATAAACGTATTTTGTTTACCAATTTCACAAAGATAAACTTTGACTGTTAAACAAATTTGCCAATTATTTTTTGCAAGATTTTTTCACATAAATCTTTAAATATTTTAAGTAATTCTTTTATCTTAGAATATTTTCTTAAATATAAATAAATTTTCGTTTGACAAAATGTTTTTTGTTTAATCAATTTTTATGTCGACAGTTTTATGTGTGAGTACAGTGTATATGTATATACAAACCGTACCCATAATAGTTTATGCTATGAAATTCAAACTTTTTCCTTTTTGAAAATCAACCACGATCTTGGTTTCTTAAGGCCAAAAGTATAAAACATGTCATGTAAATTTATTTACCTTTTTTCAGTTGCTTGTCAAAAAAAAAGCATTCACGATTTAAAGTTAACTTTATAGACAAAATGTATTGAAGATGTTACTTCAATTACATATCAGATATAAAAGGTTGCATAATTTTAAATATTTCAATAAATTAGATTATTTAAAGATTTAAAAAAATATGGCTTTTGAGAGTTTGTTTTTTATGGAAAGTTTCTAGATTTTGCTTCGCTTCAAGAATAATCTGCAATTCAGAATCATTATTTTTTTTGAAGTTCTGCAATTAAATATTTAAAAGAAGTAAATTTGTAAGAAAAACATTTATATAATCTTTTATAATTTATAATAATTTTGTAAATACGCTTCGCTTTAGACCTTATGTGAAGCATTTCATAGTACGTAATTCTCTGTTAAGTTTTTGAGTTCTTTATTTTAAAAAACTTATTCTAAAGGAAAACAACTCAATTTCTAAGGTTCTCACAAAGTTTTTACGTAGAAAAATTGTCAGACATTGTATGTTAGAATTACTCCTACAAACATAGCCCAGCACACGAGATTCGAGTGCAAATTCTAGGAAATTTTATTTTTTCATAAATTTTTTTTCTTTAAATGTATTTTAAATCTATAAGTACCTATATAAAAAATTTATGAATAATTAGTTCTTAATGAATATTTAAATAAAATCCATTAAATTTCATTATAAATATTTGGTGAACACATAGAAGATATATAAATGGAAAATAATATATAATAATTTTATAAGGGCCTAAAGGTATGCTAATCAATTTTAGCAATTCACAATTGAACATAGGGCGTGTAATATACAATTATAATGAAATTCGATTAAATAATAAAGGCACGGGCGATGAATTGAATTGAATTGAAATAGGGGCTTACAAAATTATTTATTATTGATATTCTATATTATCTAATTTAATATAATATATTTTTATCACATATTATACATACATTTTATCATTCTGCACTACTCATCCATATGAACTATAACTATGCCAAATTTTACACTCCTCCGTTCGTGCATTTTGCTTAATAGCGGCCACAAAGATTTTCCTTCACGTATTAATATATAGATATTATTAACAGGAATGGGAAAATTGGTACAATCAAAAGTGAAGTGGAAGTCTAATATGCATCTTGATTGGTATTCTAAATATATGTATGTAGTACTCTTATATTCCCATCACGAATTTGAAAGTTGATGTACTTAAAAATACTAATCTCTCATTTGAACAAATTAAGAACTTCCTTATTTGACAGAGAAATAGGGAAGTTTGATAACTCAGTGACCTTCTGAATAAAACATATTAAAAAACAAGTAAGAGTGTTAAATTCGGCTGTGCCGAATTTTTTGATACCCTCCACCTGGGTCTTTAATTTTTAATTTAATTTTTTTTAATTTTTAATTTTTAATTTTGAATTTTTAATTTTTAATTTTTAATTTTTAATTTTTAATTTTTAATTTTTAATTTTTAATTTTTAATTTTTAGTTTCTAATTTTTAATTTTTAATTTTTAATTTTTAATTTTTAATTTTTAATTTTTAATTTTTAATTTTTAATTTTTAATTTTTAATTTTTAATTTTTAATTTTTAATTTTTAATTTTTAATTTTTAATTTTTAATTTTTAATTTTTAATTTTTAATTTTTAATTTTTAATTTTTAATTTTTAATTTCTAATTTTTAATTTTTAATTTTTAATTTTTAATTTTTAATTTTTAATTTTTAATTTTTAATTTTTAATTTTTAATTTTTAATTTTTAATTTTTAATTTTTAATTTTTAATTTTTAATTTTTAATTTTTAATTTTTAATTTTTAATTTTTAATTTTGAATTTTTAATTTTTAATTTTTAATTTTTAATTTTTAATTTTTAATTTTTAATTTTTAATTTTTAATTTTTAATTTTTAATTTTTAATTTTTAATTTTTAATTTTTAATTTTTAATTTTTAATTTTTAATTTTTAATTTGGATTTTTTTTTTTTTTTTTTATTTTTAATTTTTAATTTTTAATTTTTAATTTTTAATTTTTAATTTTTAATTTTTAATTTTTAATTTTTAATTTTTAATTTTTAATTTTTAATTTTTAATTTTTAATTTTTAATTTTTAATTTTTAATTTTTAATTTTTAATTTTTAATTTTTAATTTTTAATTTTTAATTTGGATTTTTTTTTTTTTTTTTTATTTTTAATTTTTAATTTTTAATTTTTAATTTTTAATTTTTAATTTTTAATTTTTAATTTTTAATTTTTAATTTTTAATTTTTAATTTTTAATTTTTAATTTTTAATTTTTAATTTTTAATTTTTAATTTTTAATTTTTAATTTTTAATTTTTAATTTTTAATTTTTAATTTTTAATTTTTAATTTTTAATTTTTAATTTTTAATTTTTAATTTTTAATTTTTAATTTTTAATTTTTAATTTTTAATTTTTAATTTTTAATTTTTAATTTTTAATTTTTAATTTTTAATTTTTAATTTTTAATTTTTAATTTTTAATTTTTAATTTTTAATTTTTAATTTTTAATTTTTAATTTTTAATTTTTAATTTTTAATTTTTAATTTTTAATTTTTAATTTTTAATTTTTAATTTTTAATTTTTAATTTTTAATTTTTAATTTTTAATTTTTAATTTTTAATTTTTAATTTTTAATTTTTAATTTTTAATTTTTAATTTTTAATTTTTAATTTTTAATTTTTAATTTTTAATTTTTAATTTTTAATTTTTAATTTTTAATTTTTAATTTTTAATTTTTAATTTTTAATTTTTAATTTTTAATTTTTAATTTTTAATTTTTAATTTTTAATTTTTAATTTTTAATTTTTAATTTTTAATTTTTAATTTTTAATTTTTAATTTTTAATTTTTAATTTTTAATTTTTAATTTTTAATTTTTAATTTTTAATTTTTAATTTTTAATTTTTAATTTTTAATTTTTGATTTTTAATTTTTAATTTTTAATTTTTAATTTTTAATTTTTAATTTTTAATTTTTACATTTTCCATTTTCTGTTTTTCATTTTCCATTTTCCATTCTCCGTTTTCTATTTTCATTTTCCATTTTTCATTATCCATTTTTAATTTTTAATTTTCATTTGGCGATTTTTTTTATTATAACGTGATATCGATACAAAAATATGTGGCAATACTACTAACATGAGCTATGTTATTGTGTTCTTGGTATTGTTAATATATGTATATTCATAATTTTTGTGGCATTTTTTTATGTTGTTGTACAATTATAATGTTCAACCACTAAACTGTTACAACAAACACACTGTTTTTTTTAGAGGTATCTACATATTTTTGCTCGTATCTAATCACGATGATGCCCGATTTAGCCAATTTTTAATACCAACCTGCTGCGAATTATGGCAAATTATATTATTGTAGCCTTATCCAGTTAGATGGCTTTTTTGTGAATGAGCGTAATTTCAACAGACAAACAGACGGACATCGCTATATCGACTCGAGCTGTGATAAGGATCAAGAATATATATACTTTATGGGATCGGAAATTAGTTTTTCGATGCGTTACAAACGGAATGATAAACCTATATATACCCTCTGCCACTGACGTGTGGAGGGTATAAAAATCGTTTTATTTCTCAACATAGTCTCTTGTTTTGTTTCAGTTATGACCGATTTGAAAAAAGACAACTCGAACCTATGGAGCCGAAAAATCAAGAAAAATTTTTAATACTTCACAGTGAACAGGGCGATTCAAAATACCCTTTTTCTTTCTTTTTGCAAAGTTATAAATTTTTAGATTTTTCCACAGTTCGAATGTTAATTTTTGTTCTGTTATCAGAGATATAAACTTCGGGTAAATTGTCCGTTAAATAAACTGTACAACATATACATTTTATATTCTACATTACTCAATAGTTTTTTTTTTAATTTTTATATCAGGGCATGTTTCTGCCTTTATTGGAGCATAACTAATGTGGGTCAAAAAGGGTCAAGACAGATTTAATATTGTCAGAAATCCATACCAAATAATTCCAAGAAATTTAGTCATTATTTAGTCATGATGCATTCCACAGTGCACAAACTTTTGTATCGTAGGGAATAAATCATTCAACACAATATATTACCCCTTGGAGATCCATCAGAAGAGGCACAGGAGAAAAGAAACAAAGACTGCAGATGCTTTCGTGAGCAAGAAAAATGTCTAGATGTTTTACTAATGACCACCATTTTTCTGTATTCATCAGATCCATATTTGTCCAAAATTCGAACAAAAAGGAAGTCTATTTCAATAGAAGAAGCTAAAATACAGCACAGTTATGCAGAAGATATTTTTACTAAAATAGTTTTATTTATCAATGATATTATATATATTTATCGATATTTTAATGCTGGACTTGCAAAGTGTTATTAAACATATATATCGGAGCAATCTGTGTATACTAAAAAATTTGTAGAATCAGCTAAAAAAAAATAGTTTTACTAATTTTTTACTAACTTTTTTTTTGAGTGTAACATGGAAAAATATAGAAAAACGATAGTGTTTTACTTTGTATACTTTTAAGATAAATTACCAGCCCATAGTTGCTAATTTGAGTATTACACTAAAATTAGCAAACACAGGCGTTGAAAACTTAACCATACTCCTACCTTTAAAATAACTTCATAATCCTACCTTTGTGTAGTTTTCTACTTCTTCTATGTTTTTATTTGGATATAGGTTTCATTTGTTAACAAAAATAATTTAGTTAAACAAAATTCAGTTTTACGTATGTCTTTAGGTATAACGTGATGAATGAAGTATAGTTCCACATATTTTCTGTACAAGGAACGCTATCAATTTGGTTTTGGTGAGCCTTGCAAACGGTTTTTTCGCAAAGACAGCAAGCTATCTCATGGTTATAATTTGCTTTCTCGTTCTTTTCTTGCACGTAATATACGAATCTGCTTGTTTTTATACCCTATACCACTATGTGGTTTGGGTATAATGACTTTGTGATGCTGTTTGTAACAACCAAAAATATTTGACCTAAACCCATCTTTAATTATACCGATCGAATCAGAATCACTTTCTGAGTTGATTTAACAATGTCCGTCCGTCCGTCCGTCCGTCTGTGTGTCCATGTAAAGCTTGTAATCAAACTGCAGGTCGCAAATATGAATGTATTTTGATGAAATTTGGTACATAAGCTTTTATCGGCCATGGGATGAACGCTGTTGAAATTGGAGAGAATCGGTCCATGTTCAGACCTAGCCGCCATACAAATTACCCATATGAAATCGACATAAATTGCCATAAGATCCAAATTGTCATATAGATCTTACTCTAATTGGGTTTGTATGCGTTCATTACATCCACTAATGAGTAGTCCAAAAATGATCCCTTTGACCCCATATAGAGCTGCTTCCCGATCTTCACTTAAATCTATTAAAAAACAAATATATTGCACTGATTCTTCTCAAATTTTGTTTGTACATATTTTTGCAAAATACAAGAGACTTTACCAAACATGATCAGGATCGGTCCATTTTTGGACCTAGTCCCTTTATAGATATAGCATCCGATATGAACTTTTTCATATCTGCAGCCAAAAAAATTAATAAAAATCCCACTCAAATTTGGTTTTTGCTTATTTTCTATGTCCAGTTAGTTGGGCCTAAGAGATAGGGTCTCTAAACGCATGGTATAGGGTATCGTATAGTCGGTCTAGACCGACTATAATTTTCTTACTTGTTTTTATTAAATAATGGAACGGGCAAGGCAGAGTTTAGTTCAGGTATATTCTACCACACAAAAGTAGCACATATACCACGTTTTCTCTGCGCCATGTAGGTTGTGGAAGGGCAAGTCCCAGATCACGCAAAAGCGAACGATGCTTTGCATGTTTTTGTTATTTTTTTTTTTTTGGCTAATTAGGGTTAATTCTCAAAGTATATGAAAGTATTGTACTAAGTTCAATAAATAGTTCAAGGCTGATATGTCAATCATGTTACTAAATACAACCATTGACCGGCCGCCTGTTGGTTTTTCGTTTACAGCTATATCCAGAAATCATTTTGTCAACTGTGTCAACTTCACTCTTAGTTCGGTTGTAATATGATATTCTTTCTGGTAGCTTCTTTTCAACATTCTCGACTTCTGGCATGTTGTGAAGAGTACTCTGCAACACTGTGCATTTACATTTTTTCCAACCTAGGAAACAAGTGTAATATCTTTGGTAAATTTGAATGTACACTTAAAGAGTGGAGCCATTTTGCGTTGGTGGAATCGAACGCTTGTTCATGTGCATTGTTCCAAATATGGTCAATTTGTTTTGTAGTAATTTTTGATCCAACTCATAAGACGTGAAGAAGTTGTACATGTAACATTATGACCTTTTAGGCCCTCGCCTAGATGCAATAAAATTCGTTGGCCTTGTTATTTTCTGGAGCAGCTTCAGAAGCTTTCCCAAGGTATGGCTGTATTTTCCAGACAAAAAAGGTTATTGTACATACGAGTACCCAAAATTTCAAACTATATATCTCTTGGTTTGCTTTGCATAAATAAACAACCTCCATGAAAACCAGAAAGCTGTCGTCTACAGTGACGTAAGCGTTGAAAAGCATTGGTAACATTTCAGATCACATATCCCATAGATGACGAACTGGAGCAAATTTATCCGCCGATCAGTTTTGTCGACGACTTATTTTATCACAGAAGCGAATAATTTTGGTCAAGTACTCAAACTGTTTTTTCGACATAATTTTTCTGAAAATAGGCGGACCGAAAGTGATATGGAACAGCTCTTTATTCGTATATATTCAATAACATTCAACTTACTTGTGAATATCAAAACAGCCAAGTATGCATGAAGCATCGAATCCCTAATGGTTTTCATTCTTTAGCCCGCTAAATGCATAATTTTCCCAAAATGATTTTCTCAATACGCGGTTGGAAAAAATACCAAGAAAGCATCTTTGATACCATTCACGCGCGATGAAGTAGTATTAGCGGTTCGATTGCGTCCTGCTGTTTGCATAGCTGTTGCGCTCCGAAGCCTTTTGTCATTTGAGACAAATAAAGGCTCAATATCAACAAAATCAGCGCCGGCATCAACTTCAGCATCAAAACTCCATAGCCTACCATTTACAAAATACGTATTATTGTTTGGTTTCTTGCTTTCTTTTTACACTTGGCGTACAAGGTACTATTTCCATACAACTTTCCTATGCCGAAAAGAAAACTACACCAAGCATACCAAATTGAAGTTGTTGAAAAACAACGTTCCATGTATGATTTGAAACTTAAAAGTAATCCATTTCGGTTCATATACATGATAAAGAAAAAGGCACGAAAAATGGGTAACCAAACTTTAACAGTCTTATGCCCGTTTTCTCGATAGGCGATTATCTTTTATCCCAACGAGAAACTGTCGATTAAAGAAATTTGGTTATCTCAATGTCTGGTTTGCTTCTATTTTGTCGCAAAGCTAACCCGGCGCTCATCTGCCAATTTATTTATCGTATAGATAAATTATTCTCCCAACTTTCATATCAATTTTGAGAGGCATTGCCAACTGAAAATAATTCTCCCAACTTTCATACGTATTTTGAGAGGCGTTGCCAACTCAAAATAATGTTTTTGTCGGTACGTTGAGGAAACCAAAATTGTTAACCGGCAGTTTATCGGTCCAATAAATTTATGTCCTGGTTAAGTAACAGGCAGTTAGACGATACATTGAGAAAACCGGCATTAGAAATTTTTGAAAAAAAAATTTAGATTTCTACAACGAGGTAGGATTACGGTTAATATATAACTTTTATCTATTTTAACTAAAGGTTTAGGCTTTCCAAAAGAAAATAAAATAAATAAAATAAAAAAACGCATTGATATACGTCAACTTTTTCAAAAGTTATGGATTTTTTTTAGCATCTTCTCTGATAATGTACCAGTGCGGTAGTGGTGGTGGAACATTTTTTTCTTCGTCAAATGTAGTCGCTTTGCTTCAAATCATGTAGAATCTGACCAAGAGCTGTGAATAATATTCGCCGGGAATTGCTTACCATTGTTGGCCGACAGACCCACCCGGAGATGTCCACTAATTTGACTGTTCTTTGGTCACTGGTGTATTGTGATCGATCCACGTTTTTCCCAAGGTTACGAAACGGCGCAAAAACTCCTCCTAAATGCTATTAAACATCGTCATCTATGTACTTCTTTGATGTGGTTATCCCTTCGCGCCGCTAGCTTTTTCATGTTCAAATATAAATCTAAAATCTGAGTTGAGATGCCTATAGCTTCAGCCAGCTCACGCAGGTTCATTCTCCGAAAGTCCAATATCATTCCATGGATTTTATAGACGATTGCTAGCGTAACTACCACTTTTGGGTGAACTTAACACTCGGTATCACTTGTACTGCAGTAAGATCCGGCCAAAACCCCATAACTTTTTTATTTCTTTATGTAAATTTATAAAATTCGGTACATGGGGTAGTTATATAATATGTGATTTATATTCTAAATTTGGGCGTGATACAAAAGTGCCACGCCCATTATTTTCAATTTCAAAACTATTTTTTATTCACTACATAAATTATATAAAAATGGCTGTCAAACTATTAACCCTTTCAGATCCAAATTTGCATAAATGGTGCATAAAATCATTGCGATTTTAACAGCTAACATGTTTCTTAAACTAAGTTTGGTCTTAAAATACCCAGCCATTTGAATTCGGTCATGAAAGGGTTATGAAGTAGAAACTTATTGAATTTTGTAGTGAAATGTTTTAAATAGTTTATTTCTTGTTTTAAAGTCAAATTAATTTCTTTTTAGAAACATATCAATTTAAATCTATTTTAACTGTTAAATAAAAAACATAGTTAATTATCATTAAGTTTTTTTTTATTATTTATTAAGAAGTGATATACTACTTTTTCGCGATCGTTAAAAAATTCACGCACCAAATGCGATGTAGTTTTAAATTTAAGCTTTTCTTTTAAGTATAAAAAAATAACATTTAATTGCAAAGAAAACTAAGTCACCATTTCCAAGGCTTCTGGTAGCATATCTTGTTGGATTCGCTCTCTCTTTATTCTTAAGTGACTAATAAGAGGATCGGACGATACTAAGAGGTGGTGTATTATATCTTCATTGTATACTTTTCTTGAAAAATTCCTGCTATTATTAAGTCTTGCAGATTTTAATACTTTATTTGATGCCTCTTGAGCTTTTTCTGACATCGCGCCTATTGCGAGTTCCAAATGAGATATTATTTCTGCTGCATGCATCAACACCTTGTGAACTGACGGTGGCATAGTATACCACCCATACAGATCCACAAATTGTGTATAAGTTTCATTGCTATATAATTTGAATTTTGTTAATATTATTTCTATACCAGATGCAAGTACTTGCAAGATACAATAAAATCATTTTACTAGACCGATATCAATGTTTAAAATATCTGAAACTACGTCATTATTTTTAAAAAAATGTTCGAGCAACGTTACCATCGTTTGAGTTGGCAGTGTCAGGTCTAGGCATATCGACACAGATTCCAATTCTGTTTCTTAGTTCCTTCTGAATATATTTTTTTCTATTTTCTTTTATTTGTTTATTTTCTTTAGAAGCAAACGCCTTCCTGAAATCTTGGTTATACGAAATGTGAAGAATGCATTCCATAAATCTAATCCAACAATGAAGAGTACTTAGTCCAAACTCGTAGTTACTTTCATTGGGGGTTAACGATTTCACATATTCAATGTTGTTCATATCACATGGCTTTATATTGCATATATTACATGATCTTGACGATTTTTGTGCAGTTAAAATATTTACGACTTTACCATCAACCATTGTACATATAAGGTTGTAGTTTACTTCAAATTTGATGGATTCATTAAACTCCACTTCTGTTGGCAACAATTTTTGTATCTCTTCACACATATCTTTGTATTCCTTCTGAACGGTTTCCGTGGTTTTCTTTGTAAACTTAAATTTCACTGGCCTACAGTACCTGATTGAAGATGGTCTCTCATTTTTCCAAACTATTTGTTTACTTTGTTCTGTAATTAATTTTAAAGGAACAAATGTAACCATAAAAATATTCTTTTCATCCACATTTTCCAAATTTTCTTCGTTTTGCGACTTTTGATTAAAGATTTGTTGACCGCTAGAACCATCCATACCCCACTTTCCAATCAATATTATTTTTTTTTTTCAGAAATATTCTTCAAGTCTACATAAATTGATTGTAAAATTCGAGTTGAGGTGTGATTTAAAAGATTTTAAAGCCTTATGGATGCACCGGTTTTCTCAATTATTATATTATCTGGGTAGCATTCTTTTTTTCTTTCCAATATTTTAGTATACGGAGGATAATATTTTGCACCCAATAACATTTCATTATAATCTCTAAGACCTTCATACGTAGTTTTAGTAAAGTTAAGGTCCATAAACATGGCTAAAGCACCATTTGATATTTGGATCTCTTCATCAAAGCGATATTTGCACTTAACTCGACAAAGTTTTTCAGAAGCCTTATGAATTAATTCTTTTTCATATTTTACACAAATTTCATTTATTTTACGGCGCACTGTGGTCAATATTTTGAGATAGCGGCCAAAACTCCTTTTGGTTTTTGTTCTCCGATTTTAAAGTTATTAGACTCATATGAAAGTAGACAGTAGTAAACCTCGGGAGCCAAAAAATTAGAACTCTATTTCAACTATTTCACTGAGAACAGGGTGGTCCAAAATGGGCTTTTTCAGAATTTAGTAAATTTATGATATTTTTAGTTAATTTTTAAAGTTTAAATGATCATAACTTTTTTGTTTTTCAAGATTTTTGGACGAATTAAATTTTGTGTTGTAACTTAACTTATTTCCTATTACTGGTAAAATTGAAGCTTTACTGTTTTCAGAACAATTTAAATTTTTTTTTTAAAAAAGGTAAAATTTCTCGGAAATTTCCTACTTCATAGAGCACAACTCCTGTGAGTCAAGCTGAGTCAAAACACAAATTTACTATTTTGTAGTCCTAACTCTCCCCTAAATTCCTATATATACATGTCCAAGCATCGGGACTGCACTTTTTCAGCTACAGCAATTTTTCTGACCCAAGGTAAGATATTCGGTACAAATGCAAGTCATATTTTTTGAGAAGTTATTTGTATGTGAAAGTGGCTATTATGCATATATTTTGATGAAATTTTATACAAGAGTTCTTATTGACCCAAAA
Organism: Cordilura impudica; assembly: GCA_963682025.1. Taxonomy (NCBI): domain Eukaryota; kingdom Metazoa; phylum Arthropoda; class Insecta; order Diptera; family Scathophagidae; genus Cordilura; species Cordilura impudica. Next base: position 136,662,126 of record OY821517.1, read on the forward strand.
AATAATTCTGTTGAAATTAGGAGAAGTTGGCCCAAACAACAAAGAAAATTTGGAAAAAAAGAAAGCAAAAAAAAAAAAGATATTCAAGAAAAATACCGTGAGATAGGCCTTATAATTGACCAGCCAAAGCAAGGAGAAGGAAATTCTAATGATGGAAACACAGCAAGGAGATTTTTTTCCGATCCAGAAACTGCAGCTTCTATAACTGGAGTAGATTATGATTTAATACGACGATTCCAAATCATATTACAAGTTATAGCATGTAGCAAAAAGATAGATGCAAAAAAATTTGGTCAGTATGCTAATGAGACAGCAACCCTTTATAACCAAAAATATTCTTGGAGACATATGCCAACCACAGTTCACAAAATTTTGTTCCATGGGGAAGAAATAATTCAGCACAATATGCTTCCAATTGGAGATCTCTCAGAAGAATCCCAAGAAAAAAGGAACAAAGACTACAGATTCTTTCGCGAGCACAATACAAGAAAAATTTCCAGATATTGTACTAATGAAGATCTTATTAATATTTTGTTGTGCACATCAGACCCATATATGTCGAGTATTCGACAAAAATGGAAATCAACCTCATTAGAGTTAGATGAAGAAGCTAAACAACTACTGCAAAATGAAAATCAAAGCTATTTGGAAGAAATTTTTACTAATATTGTTTAATTAATACTAGTTTAAAGATTATAATTTGTTTCTAATTTTAGTATAAATTTTTATTAATACATTTAAATAAAATATATGTGCACTTTAAATCAATAGTAAAAGTTTACTTAAAATTTTATCGATGTTGTGTTCTGTATATAATACTAGCTGTTTTTACCCGGTCTTGCCCGGGATAAAAAGGCCTTTGATTTGAAAAATGGTTCACTCTGCTTACCAGGCGCTGAGTACTTAGTCCCCAGTGAACAAATTCCCCAATAAAATGAACTTTCCCCCCAAAAATTTCAGTTCAAAATTTCTCGATTTTTTAATTTAGAAGTTTTTTTAAGATGCTGCAGCAAAAATGCTTCAAAAATAAGCTGCGACACCGCTTTAAGTTTTTTTTTTCCGTTTATTTATAAGCATCAAATATAATGAAATGGTTCGCAAATTAAAGGAATCAGAACTTTTAAAAATTGAATTACTTCATTCAATAAGTGATCATCATTGAGCAGAGACGTCAAATTCAAGTTTCAGAAATGAAAGACTAATGCGACGTTTAATATTGTGTCGCAAGGTTTCTTTAAGCAACTGATTATAGTATATGTGTGTCTTATTTTGATCGACTGGTAATTATTTCACATATGTAGATAAAATTTATCATTCGAATTTCACTAAGCTGTGTTCCGCGAGCGAGTCGCGTCCGCTTCCGTGCGTTTGGCAGCCACACCCGTGCTGCCGCGCAGTTGTTGTCAACTTATTTTAATCTCCAAAATTTATTTTTCAGATCATTGCGATATTTTAGCTGACCTGTGATCCGCGAGCGCGTCGCGTCCGCATCCTCGCAGCTACTACCCGTGCTGCCGCTTAGTTTTCGTTAACTTATTTTAATCCCTAAAACATATTTTTCAGAGCATTGCGATATTTTAGCTGAGCTGTGTTCCGAGAGCGCGTCGCGTCCGCATCCGTCGCGTCCGCATCCGTCGCGTCCGCGTCGCGCACCGCTTCCTCGCAGCTACTACCCGTGCTGCCGCTTAGTTTTCGTTAACTTATTTTAATCCCTAAAACATATTTTTCAGAGCATTGCGATATTTTAGCTGAGCTGTGTTCCGAGAGCGCGTCGCGTCCGCATCCGTCGCATCCGCGTTCGCGCGCCGCGCGTCGCTTCCGCGCATTTGGCAGCCACACTTGTGCTGCCGCGCAGCTATTGCCAACTTATTTTAATTGTCAAAGTATATTTTTCAGATCATTCCAATATTCTAGCTAAGATGTATTCCCCGTGCATTTATTGTAGGACATATATTGAGAGCAGCATGCAAATTTTCACTAAAATAACTATTTTACAAAATTCATTAAATAAAAATATGTAAAAATTTAAGAATGAGTTTGGGGAGTAAGTTCTTTTTTTATCTCGATTAAAAAAAATGGGGAATTTGTTCATTTCTTTTGGGTACCTTTTGTTAAGTTTGGGGAATTTGTTCACCGTGTAGTTATTCCCGTGTAAACCAAATTTCAGAGAAATCCGTTGAAAAGTACAAATTTGTATAGGGAAGAAATATGCCACACAACAAAATATGAGTTTTATATGAAAATTGGGCGTAAAATTATGCGTGGTCGGTAAAAATCGTATGGCGACCTTCCCTGGAATATGTACTAAACTTCGGAGAAAGCCATTGATAAATAAAAGTTTGTATAGCAATCAAATAAAGAAACAAATAAAAGGAAAAAATAAGTTTTATATACATAGAAGTGGGCGCAAAGTAGGCGTTGCCTGTAAGAAGCAAATGGTGTCCTTGACTGTTGTATAGAGATCGTGTGACCAAATTTTAGACATCCCTTGAAAAATAAAAATTTCTATAGTGAACAAAAAACAGAAAATTAATTTTGTATAAAAAGTGGGCGTAGAAGTAGGCGTGGCCTGCAAGAATCATATGGCGATATCTCAGGAGTACAGAGATCGTGTGTAGCAAATTTCAGAGAAATCCGTTTAAAAAAAAAAATTGTATAGCGAACAAATGTACCAAAAAACAGAATATGAATAGTATACAAAAAGTGGGCGTAACAGTATGCGTGACGGGTACGAAGAATATGGCGACCTTTCCTGGAGTACATAGATCGTGTGTACCAAATTTCAGAGAAATGCGTTGAAAAATAAAAATTTGTATAGCGAACAAATATACCAAAAAACAGAATATTAATTGTATACAAAAAGTGGGCGCAAAAGTAGGCGTGACCGGTAAGAATCATATGCGACCTTTCTTGGAGTACGGAGATCGTGTGTACCAAAACTCAGAGAAATCCGTTGAAAAATAAAAATTTGTATAGCGAACAAATATACCAAAAAGCAGAAAATATAAAAAGTGGGCGTAAAAGTAGGCGTGGTCGATAAAAAGTATATGGTGGCCTTAGCTGGAGTACAGGAATTGTGTGTACCGAAGTTCAGAGAAATCTGTTAACAAACAAAAATTTGTATAGTGAACAAATATGAATAAAACAGAAAATGAATTTTACATAAAAAGTGGGCGTAAAAGTAGGCGTGGCCGGTAAAAAGTACACGGCGACCTTTCCTGGGGTATAGAGATCGTGTGTACAAAATTTCAGAAAAATCCGTTGAAAAATAAAAATATGTATAGCGGTCAAACAAACAAACAAACAAACAAACAAACAAACAAACAAACAAACAAACAAACAGAAAATGAATTTTATATATATAGATATCCAAATGGTATTGATATTGTTGGGAATTTCAGTGTTATTTTTCCGTTTAATCCTCACAAGAATTAGCTTTCTTCCAAAAAAACCAACCTTTGGCCCCTGTGAATATTGAGACTAAATAAATGTCAGGGGCCAAATGTTGGCATTTTCTGACCAAAATTAATAATAAATAAGTATTGGTTGTAAAATACGATTGAAGAAAATAAGAAATTATAAAAAAATACCTATTTAAAATGTCAAAATATTCAACTTTTACATGGAAACTCAACAAAAAATTAAAATGCATTTTTAACTCCAAATTACTTACGTTCCTATCAGTCGATTTTTACGTTTGAACACGCAAATTGAAGCTTAAAGTCCCTCCTATCGAACAAAATAAATTGCGTAAAAAAATACCAATCCGGTCAAAAGTTATAGAGTTTTGACCGCTATCTCGCGAAATTGACCACTGTGCGGCGCTTACTTCTTTCAGAACAAACATTATATGCCACCTCAGGTCTTCCGCCAATTGATTTTCGACTTGCCCCACCATCCTTTTCATAAAAAATTGATAATTGTTTTAATTATATATATTTCTAAAATGTAAACTTACGCAATCTTCACATTCCAAGTATGTAAATTCTCTTTTTAGCCACTCAGATTCCTTATATTCAAAAAAATTCTTATGATAGTTACTTAGAATTTTGCCACCTTTTCTTTGCAATACTAATGAAATTTTGGATTTTTTGTTTCATTTGATCTATTTTTAAAATTTTTTTGGAAACTTTCTCAACGTGTTGAATTGTTATCGTTGTTATTTCATGATTTTCTTTGCGTTGATGTGCTTTCCACTTATCAAAAATCTCTTTATTTGTAATAATAGGCGTCACTAAAAAAGGCTCTAATTTAAAGAATCGGCTAAACTAGGTTCTGAAATTCATAGTACTTACTTAGGAAGCCTTAAATTATTTTATGGCAATGAGCTTTAATTAATAATTATTAATAAAAAATTTCTGCGTCTTTTCAATTTTTTTTTTTTATGTTATTTATTTAGAGTAATTATAATTACAACAAAATCTTATGAAGGCCGCACTCAAACTAGCCGAAATTTATATGCGTGGTTAAGAAGAATGTCAATTTTCAAAAAAATAAAAAAAAATTTCAAAACGTTATAAATTCAAAATTATAGTCTACCTTGATTTCATACTTAAAAAAATAGAAGTATTAAATTTGAAAATTGATATATACAAATCTTAACTTTTCTGCATTATATAAACTAAACCAGCAGATGCACTCAAATTGCACTCGTAACTTTCCCATATTAAGGTTTTTTATATGCATTTAAAAATTTAATACTTTTTTAAGGTTTTAAATATTCCGTATGAGCTTTAAGTGTTTGTAGACCCCCCTAGTGGAAAGGCCAGAATGTGTTCAATTAAAATTTTAACCCCAGAAACACCCTTTTTTAGTATTCTTTTTTAATGGACCAAAATTACCCAAAATTAGCAAAGAAGGTTAAAATGTTTTACGAAAAAATTCGTTCATAGGATATACAAATATTAAATTTAGCTCAAATAAATCTAATAAAAACATTCTGTGATACTAATTGTTAAGTTAAACTGTGATTTATTTAAGTTTTAATTGTTTATTAATTATTTTTAATTATTTATTCAGATTATGTGTCGTGATGTCCAGTTTTTTATACAAATTTGAGAAATACTTGACAATGTAATAAAATAAAATCAAATGAATAAAGTTCACTCCAGAAGAAGTTGAAATACCTTCAACGAAACGTCGAGTGGAAATGATGCAATAATTTGAATTTTTATTTTTATTATCATCTTAATATTTAGTTGACCATAATTAGCCCGAAAAATAAAATAAGTCTATAATATTTTGAAAACTTATTTCCCAAAAAAATGAAATGTTAAGAGGCGATAAAATGAGACTGTACCCACACAGCCTCAAATAATTTGAGGGTTTTAATTTACTAACCTAGTATAACCGTTCGGCACTCATATCCAAAAATATTGAAATTGTAAGGAACTTTTTGCATAAAAAAGTTGTCACAAACTTTTGTACGAAACCCCAACAAATATATGAAAACCATATTTTATTTAATACTTGAAATTTTTAACAGATTACTCAACTCAAATTCAAAACAATTCAAATATGAAACAGATAGCGCATAAAAAACATTTTTAATATAATTATGAACTTTTAGTATAAACACAATCAGACCGTTACAATATTTTTCATATAAAATTGTCATAAAAAATCTCTGGGTTTCCAGCACTGTAATAAAATTATTTTATTATTTTATAACACTGCGGAGTTTCATTATTCACAATTTTAACCCTTATTATCTTTCTAATGATGCCATGTTTTTAAAAATTTTTTTTTGGTGAATACCAATTTTGTAAACAAAAAACATATGGTTTTGATGTTTATGGAAATTATTGAAAAAAAAAAAATATTTTGAAAATAAAAAGTACATTTTAATTTAATGTTATACATTTAAGAATTTTATTTTTTAAACAAATAGAAGTATAAAACTTCATAAAAAAAAAGAAAATAAACACAAATTTTTATCCATAAAATTATCAATGTTTCTGGCACCGTCTAATGTGATTGTTTTGGTATAATTTTTCCGCAACGGAGAAATATGCCGCACCGGGCTGGTTGCGCTTATACTCTTACTTGAAAACTTATTTTTTCAAGCCTAGTTCCGCGAAGCCGACTGGCTTGTCTGCAGATTCTAATTTTGGGCCCAAAGCCTCTGGTGGGAATCGAACCCACGACCCCCGCATGATAGGCGAGCATGCTACCTACTCACCTACCGGGGCGCTACCGTTGTATGAACACGGGTTGTAATATGCTGTCACCTGCATCAAATTACATCAAAAATTAAATTGGCAACAAGTTGGAAACTCGTTTTCGTTTTGACAGCCAGATTTTTAGTCAATTGAGAAAATAATTTTTTGTCAGTGAATATTACAGAGTGAAAACCAAGCATTTAAAAAAAATCCTATTTCTTTGGAATTGAACATCAAAACCTAAGGCCAACTATTTTTAGTTCAAAAAAATGTTCACTTGCTAGAAATAGTATCCATACACTTGAAGTTTGGCTGCAGTAAAACAGAATCCCAGAATTACTGCTTACCAAATTAATTCTAAAATCAATGAATCCTTCGGCAAAAATATCCATGAAGATACAGTTTGCAAAATGTTAAGAAAATCTTATTATCATGGTTTTGTAGCAGCACGTAGAAAGCCATTCATTGCCGACGTCACTAAAAAAAAACGTATGGACTTTGCAAATGAGTATTTAAACAAGGTATTTTGGGAATGCTGATTATCTTCAGATGAAAGAAAGTTTTGCAATTTCACTTTTAAAGGGGGAAAAATGGTGCGTAGTAGAGGAGAAGAAAGCACATATTTTTAAAATTCATAGCTACTCTGTATTCTTCAGTGATTATATTAAACATCTATAATATTAATAGGCAAGGCGATTTCTTATGACCGATGTAAATTTCACAGTTTTACCCGGATTTTGACAAAAAATTTATGATTTGAAAGGTATTTCTTTTTAGCTGTTACCCAGATTTACAGATTTTCATCGTCTGGAATATTTTTTCCGAGGCTATGATCGTTTAAAGTTGCTACTAAAACATGCATAAAGTTATACAATGCTATGTGTGTGTTTATTAAACTTGTTAATGTGTTTGTGTTAATGTATTGAGTTTGTTTTCTTCATTTAAAATGAGTTGAATTGTGAAGCATACCTTTAGGGTCTTTATAAAATGAAAAGATAAAATTTCCTAGAATTTGCACTCAAATTTCGACTGCTGGGATCTGCTAGTTGTAATAAATGTTATGTAATAGTTGATTAAATTGTTTCTATATGAAAATTTTCAAATTGATTACATAAATATGTTAAAACAAAATTTAAAAAACACCATAACAGCGGATTTTGGAGAAGATTTTTTGTTTGATCAAAAGTGACCATGCCCATCGCCCACAGCCCATGAAACCCGAAAAGATTTTTTCGCTCCAAACTTTTATTTCTTTACGAAAAGTCATGAAACTTGGCACAAGTCATCGGTGTTATGAAGTTGATATATCTGGAGATTCATGGAAATCGGCCACGCCCATCGTCCACAGCCCATATACCCTTAAATGAATTTTTAGACCCGAATATTTTTTCTTCATTAAAAGTCTTGTAACTTGACTCAAGTTATCAGTATTATGAAGTAAAGATGTTTGCAAAGTTTTACTGAAATATACCACGCCCATGAATTGAAAAAGTTTTGTAATTCGGCTTAAAAGTTATAAGTAACAATATTTTTCCATGAAAAAACTAGCTTTCTACGTGTATGCAAAATAGACTTTTATTCATCTGCTATAAATAAACGAGAAGGCGATGGAAAAAAGAAGTATTTGTTGCGACTCTGTTGCACTCTCTGGGCCTAAAAGTATTCACCATTTTATATCGTTCTTCTTTGAATTAATAAAATGAAATTTCGTGAGACTTTTTTTTCATAAAATTGATGCCTTTGATCAACAATACAATATTATCTGAATTTTATTTATTAAATCAAAAAAATACACTCCCACCATTCATTTTTTTTTCAATTAATTTTGAAATACTACATTTTTCATATGTATATACTTACATGACAAAAAGAAATTATCTACCCTGCAGTTACTGCAGAGTTTCGTTTATGTGACTTCGCCGCGTTATTTTGGACAAAAAAATAATTCTATGAGTAAAATATGATGCATTTCTCATAATTAAACAAATCTCTACAAAACTGCATCATTAAATTTTGGATATTTTACACTCGGAAAACTGACTTTTTTCAAGCAAAATCCCACAGTGCACCACTGTGCAGAGGGTATATATCAGTTTGTTATTCCATTTATAACCCATATAACAACTCGAGTCAAAATAGCGATGCCCGTCTGTATGTCTGTCTGTTGAAATCATTCACAAAATAAACCATTTACCTGGTTAAGCTTAGGATTATATTATTTTTGAGCAGATTGGCATTTAAAATTGAGTAAATCGGCCATCATTATGTCCTAAATATGGAGACACCTCCAAAAGTGCTAAAAATTCAGTGTGCTTGTTGTTATAATTTAATATTAAGTTTATCAAATTGCCTACTTTTTCAAATATTTATAAATAGTATGTTATAAATAGTAGGGTGAGTCAATTGTTTTCGTCAAAAATAGTATAGCAAAAACGTAATCTTCTTGAAATTTTTAGAAAAATTTCCAAAGAAACCATGGGTCTGTGATAAAATCTTATCCTGTTCAAATCGACCTACAGATTTTCTGCTCCCATTATTTTGCTAACTATACTGTTAACACGTAAGAAAATTAAAGTCGGTCTGGACCTACAATACGATACCCTATACCATGGTTTAGAGACCCTATCTCTTCGGTTCAACTAATTGAATATAGAAACTAAGCATAAACCAAATTTGAGTGGCATTGTTATTAATTTTTTTTGGCTGCAAATGTGAAAAAGTTCATATCGGGTGCTATATTTATATAGAGACTAGGTCGAAAAATAGACCGATCCTGAGCATATTTGGTAAAGTCAGTTATATTTTGAAAAAATACATACAAACCAAATTTGAGAAAAATCTGTGCAATATTTTTGTTTTTTGATAGATTTGAGTGAAGATCGGGAAGCAGCTCTATATGGGGCCTATGACTAAGAATTGACCTGTAGGGCTTATTTTTAGACTACTGATTAATTGATGTAATAAACACATACAAACCCAATTTGACTGAGACCTATATGATAATTTGGATCTTATGGGAATTTATGTCGATTTCATAGGGGTCATTTGTATGGAGACTAGATCTGAACATGGACCGAATAAAACCTTATATACCAAATTTCATTACAATATATTCATATTTGCGATGGACGGACGGACGGACGGACATCGCTAAATCGACTCAGAAAGTGGATTGAGTCGATCGGTATAATAAAAGATGGGTCTAGGTCAAATATTTTTGGTAGTTATACACATCAGCACAAAGTCATTATACCTTGACCACAAAGTGGCGTGGGGTATAAAAACACTATCACATCATTAAACAAGTAAGAAAATTATAGTCGGTCTAGACCGACTATACGATACCCTATACCATGCGTTTAGAGACCCTATCTCCTAGGCCAAACTAACTGGACATAGAAAATAAGCATAAACCAAATTTGAGTGGGATTTTTATTAATTTTTTTGGCTGCAGATATGAAAAAGTTCATATCGGATGCTATATCTATATGGGGACTAGGCCCAAAAATGGAGCGATCTCTTGTATTTTGCAAAAATATATACAAACAAAATTTGAGAAGAATCAGTGCAATATTTTCGTTTTTAGATAGATTTAAGTGCAGATCGGGAAGCAGCTCTACATGGGGCCTATGAGTAAGAGTTGTCCCATAGGCATGATTTTTGGACTACTCATTAATGGATGTAATAAACGCATACAAACCCAATTTGAGTAAGATCTATATGACAATTTGGATCTTATGGCAATATATGTCGGTTTCATAAGGGTCATTTGTATGGGGGCTAGGTCTGACCACGGACTGATTCTCACCAACTTGAATAGCGTTCATCCTATGACCGATAGCAGCTTATATACCAAATTTCATCGAAATATATTCATATTTGCGACCTGCAGTTTGATTACAAGGTTTATATGGACACACAGACGGACGGATGGACGGACGGACATTGTTAAATTGAATCAGATATTGATTCTGATCGATCGGTATAATAAAAGATGGGTCTAGGTCAAATATTTTTGGTAGTAACAAACAGCAGAACAAAGTCATTATACCCAAACCACGTAGTGGTATAGGGTATAAAAAATATATATCATAAATTTCGTATTTATACCCTATACCACTATGTGGTTTGGGTATAATGACTTTGTGCTGCTGCCCGTCCGTCCGTCCGTCTGTGTGTCCATGTAAACCTTGTAATCAAACTGCAGGTCGCAAATATGAGTATATTTTGATGAAATTTGGTATATAAGCTTTTGTCGGCCATAGGATGAACGCTATTGAAACTGGTGAAAATCGGTCCATGTTCAGACCTAGTCCCATACAAATGACCCCTATGAAATCGACATAAATTGCCATAAGATCCAAATTATCATATAGATCTTACTCAAATTGGGTTTGTATACGTTTATTACATCTAATAATGAGTAGCCCAAAAATTATATCTATGGGACAACCCTTACTCATAGGCCCCATGTAGAGCTGCTTCCCGATCTGCACTTAAATCTATCAAAAAACAAAATATTGCACTGATTCTTTTCAAATTTTGTTTGTATATATATTTACCAAAAATGATCAGGATCTTTACCAAAAGTGATCAGGATCGGTCCAATTTTAGGCCTAGTGCCCATATAGATATAGCATCCGATATGAACTTTTTCATATCTGCAGCCAAAAAAATTAATAAAAATCCCACTCAAATTTGGTTTATCTTATTTTCTATGTCCAGTTAGTTTGGCCTAAGAGATAGGGTCTCAAAACGCATGGTATAGGGTATCGTATAGTCGGTCTAGACCGACTATAATTTTCTTACTTGCTTTCTTTCGAATTTTATATTTTATGTAATGAATGGAATCGTGTTTTTTCATGAACACTTGTAGGTGATGTGGAATCAATCCACAGTGACATGCATTTAGTACATTTGCATATACCGGTGTAAAATGTATTATTTAATACTAGAAGATTCCGAAATTCGAGTGCAATTTCTAGACAATTTTCTTTTTCAAGTTAGCCAATTCACAAATCAAAACTTTTTTGGTTTATTATTATTGTGAATGAAGATAACAAACTCTTTAACAAACACATTAACAAACTGAATAAAGCACACATAGCATATGTATAATTTTTTATGTATGTGTTAGTAGCAACTTTACATGCAATTTACTCAAAATAAAGGAACTAATTTAAAAATCTGTAAATCTGGTAAACAGCTAAAAAGAAATACCTTTCAAAAAATATACGTTTGGTCAAAATCGGAATAAAACGGTAGAACAAAACATCGGTAACAAAACATCGCCTAGCCTATTAATATTATAGATATGAAGTCTAGATTTGCATATTATTTCTCTATGATAGAGTTATTAATCAAAACGTTAAACTTTTTCACTACACTTTTTTCATTTGCCATTGAAACATTTGGAGCAAAATTTGCTCCAAATTGCAATTATTTTCTTAGCTACTTCCGGAGAAATACTTTCAGCACAGTGTTTTCTATTTCTCATTTTCTCATGATCACTAAAAAAATAATATTTTAAAACATTACCATTACTTGGCAGGTTTATTTCACTAAATTCACTTGGTAAACCAAAATCGCTAATGTTCGGAACAAAAAAAATTGACCCGGCTTTTATTGAAAAACATCCCTTCCCGAATCGGAAGAATCGATGCACATTGCTGATGTTTCCATTTTAAAAAATATTTGAGCAACAAAGATTTTCGAACCGTTACCGAACACACGTATGCTTTTTGAATTCAAACTAACATCTGCACAAATCAATCTAAACAAAAATTTACAAAATGATTTTATAAAATATAAATATCCTGTTACATTAATTATTTAATATATGCCTACTAAGAACAAAGCAAAACATTTTTTTCCTTATCTATGTAATTTTCATGTCGATTGGCGCGGGATAGGAATTAATTTTAGACCTTCAGTTTCTTGGTAAAAGTTTCTTAGAATTTTCCATATATTTCGTTTTTGCTATATGATTTTTTAATTTTTTCCATACAATTTAACCCACCCTAATAAATAGTGCAACAATACCATATATTAATGTATATGTAAAACCCAGGTGGATGGTAGCAAAAATTTGGCATAGCTGATTAAACACTATCATTTGTTTTGTATTAATATTCTAAAGGTACGAATTACCCGAAAGGGAAGTTTTTTATCTGCATATATTTTTTAAAGGCAATAATATAAACCTTAAATAAATTAAATAAAAACCAAGGTTCAGAAAATACACATATGAAACACACAATGTTCTTTCTAAAGCAGCCAACACATATTTTCTATCACGTATTTTTGGTTTCGAACACACATAAACCACACAGATTCGAGTGTAGCTTTATTTTAAGTTTGTTTTCTTGCACGTGTAATGCTAAAAAAACAGAACATGTTCTTTAACGCGTACATCTAAAAACTAAAACACTATCCACTCGCGATCGAAAAAAAAACGAAATTAAGTTATAAACAACAATATAAAATTTCTCTGTTTTCTATTTTTATATTTTTATTATCTTTTTATTTTTATTTTTTTAAAACTGGTAATGAATTATTTTAGATTTTTTTAATAAATTCTTTGAAACAATTGTTTTCGTTATTATAGGTGTGTTTCAGATTTTTCCGATCGCGAGTGGATAATGTTTCAAGAACATGTTCTGTTTTTTTAACAGTACACGTGCAAGACAACGAACTTAAAATAAAGCTACACTCGAATCTGTGTGGTTTATGTGTGTTCGAAACAAAAAATACGTGATAGAAAAATGTTCGTGTAGATAACGAAATTTTAAAACGAAACACAGTCATGATTGTGTTGGGCACCGTACAAAATTTAGAAACACACATAATTGATATGAAAATAAAAATATGTGTTTGTTGGTCTGAGCTATGACTGTTTACATATATGTACGAGATTTTTATTCAGTCTGTATTTTTTCCTGAACTCTGATAAAAACTATTAAATAGCTTAATAATATATTGGGAAAAGTATAATTCAGCTTAGTATTTTTTTTGTAGCATCACAATTTGAATTTGGGGTGTGCGGAATCGAATATAAAAATTTGTTTATATTTTATATTAACCCTTTACGGAAACATTTTGCAGATCTGCAACATACCAACAAAAAATATTTTAAAATAATATATAAGCCACATTAATTATTTTTCAGAGTCATTATATGATGGCAACAAAGCAACGATATAATTCAAATGCACGCTGCTTAGTAGGCCTGATGCTATAGAAATGTTAATTACAAACATAAATCGTAATCGCAGTGTGAGTGAAGTGTAAAAAATATTGTTAATTATTATTAATTATTACTTTTATAAATGTTAATTGTTAATAATTAGCCCCTCATATGTGGCAGATTTGACTGGCTTTGCCCTGAAGATGCGGAAGACGATAATACGCAGCATACCGTTTTTTAAAACAAAATCAAAAAAAAAAATTAATTAATTTTTTGGGCATAAAAAATCATTTAAAATTTATTGACATAATTTTTATCTAACAACTAACTTGCCCCGTAAAGAGTTAAGATTTTAAGTCTAAGCTTAAATATTTTATTTCAAGTTTTTACAATTCATAAAGTTCTTATTATAGAAAATATTTTTATTTGCTGTTTCCTATATAAACTGTCAGATTTTGAGTGATATATATATCTTTAATAATTACTTATTTTATAACATATTATTCTTAGATAGACATTTTAATTGAAGTGATTTTTTTTTTCCATAATAACACCAACAAAAATATTCTCATATGAATGCACACGCAATAATTTAAAAAAATCAGTTTTTTTTAACAACAATTAAAAAAAAAAAACATCTTCAGAAGTATAAAGTTATTATTATGAGTTACTTGAAGTTAAGTGAAGGTCATATTTATTTAAACAAAAATAAGTCATTATGGTTGCCACAACTTCTAAAACGGCTCAGTTAAAACAGGTACATAAATACTTTTTATAGTTGGTGTGAAATAAACATTTAAAACATCATCACGTTTAGAAAACCATTAACAGTTGTTAACATGTTTCGAAAATTTCATTTTTCATAAAATAAACTTCAAGATGTTCATTCTCGCACTCTAAATACAACTCAAAGCAAATTTGAAAAGAAAATTATTTGCTTTTGCAAATATTGCAAGTTGTATTAAAACATCAATGAGTGAATAAATGTGTATTTCTTTGTTGTCATTGGATCTCAGCATGATTTCAGTTCGTCAGTTAAATATGTTTTATTTTTATTTTTTTTTTGCAGAAAATTATGCAAAAATTTGTTAAAAGACCTTGATTTAGTATCACAGGTGAATGCTTGATCATGCTTACAGGTGTTACAATTACATATATTTGAGAATCTTAACGGTTTTAAGTTAGTTCAAGTTTTTTTTGTGAAAAGTGATTGCATTTGTTTTTTCACATACATACATACACAATTTATGTAATTGATTTAAATCTAGCTCAATTATTTCTTCGTTTTTTTTTTTTCAAATAAAATCTAATTTTTTTTAAATACAAAGTTTATTAAGTATTTTAATTTTTTTTTACAAAATTGTAATATGTTATTGTTAGAAAAGACAGCTGGACAAGACAGTGAATTAAGTGATGTAAAAAATATTTTTAAGCAAAAAATCACACTTTCAAATCTCTAGAATAACAATTAGAAAGTGAGATTATTCGAATTAATATTAGGAATTAAAAATTGATACGCACTTGAAAGTCGAACATGCTCAATATGAAGACACACAAAGAAACATTGAATTTGAATTTTTCCCCTTGTATTGATTTTTGGATAGAACACTAATAGCCTATATTTACTGTAAACGCTGGAAGTTTTTGAAAATACATACAGAAAAAGGATTGGTTGAAATTCTGTTACCGCCAGAAAAATGTATTAGGGTATTAAGAATCTATAATATTAATAGGCTAGGCGATTTCTTGTGACCGATATCTTGTTCTACCGTTTTATTCCGATTTTGACCAAACGTATATTATTTGAAAGATATTTCTTTTTAGCCGTTTTGCAGAGTTACAGATTTTTAAATTTTTTTCCTTTGTTTGGAGTAAATTGCATTTAAAGTTGCTACTAACACATACATAAAATTGTACAATGCTATGTGTGTGTTTATTAAATCTGTCCCAGTATGCATTGAAATATTATTTCTCCAATTTTGGAGAAAAGTTATGTTCTCAAATTGATGTCCAATGTAATTCTCAACTTTAGTTTAATAATTTTTCTCCATGTTTGCTTTCAACTTGACATCAAGTTGAGACTTAACATTTTTTTTCCAATCTTTGAGAAATATTTTAATTCTCAATTGGATATCCAACACTTTTCTGCACTTGAGACCAAACATTTTTTCAACTTGAATACGATTTGTGTTAAGTTTGACGTATTATTTAAATATGTCACAAATAATAAATTAAATAAAAAAATGCCAAAAAAGTACAAATAATTAATTGATATTTTTTTAATTATTTCTACTTTTTGTCGAATTTTTAATTTAAATTCTTATTTATGAAATATTTAATATTAATATTCATAAAATGTACAAATAATTAATGCATTTATTTTTAATTCAAAATTTAAAAAAAAAATAACATATACATAATACACCCAATTCTCTTTTTACACGATAGATACGTTCCCAATAAATTCGTGTAAAAAAAATTCGTGTAAAAAAAGATACTAGCCAAAGATGAAAATAGTAGATTGGTTCCAGACCTAAAAAATAACGTAAAAGTACAATAAACAACAATAAAAAATTTTTGTTAAAGTTTACTTGAGAATTTATTTAACGTGCTTACACATTTTAATATCTTAAATACATATAAATACATACATATATTATAAAAAAAAAAATAATGATTTGGAAAAAAGAAAATAATATCAGAAATTCATTAATATAAAAAAGGAAAACTAATATAAACATAAACAACTTTTATTTGCTGTCACTTCCCGACAATAATCGTTTACGTTTGCGTAAGGCTGCAATATCACTGCTCTCACTAGATCTATTTTGTTCATCATTTTGGGAAATTATGTCTCTATTATTATCAGTATTTTTGATTGTTGATAAGTCATTAGTTTTAGGAATGAAATCAGTTATTAAAGATTGTGTTTGAATGCGTGATAAACCTTTATAAAGTTCCCTGTAAGATGACGTTAATAATTTCAGTTCACGTTGAAATTTCGCAGCTCGTTCCTTATCAGGATCATGTTGTTCAAAATGATTACCTAAATTCCTTGCAATATCAAGACCTTCTTTAATTAGAGTTGCATTTAAAACTGGAATATCCTCTTCGTCATTATCGCTTTGTGCGTTGTTATGATGAGTCTCAATGCTAAGGTCTATAATTTCATTTTCACTCAAGCTTTGATCAACTAACAATTCCTCTATATCTGCAGATGACAGGTCATCGAAACCATCTCCACCAATTGTATGTGCCAATGTTATGATGTCAGCAAATTCATCGTTATTATGGATGTCAGGATCTTTGCTTTTGACACAATCTGGCCAAATATTTTTCCAACATGAGTTCAAAGTTGATGGCTTTAATTCAGCTAACGCTTTCCCAACATGGTTAACGCAGTCCATAATAGAAAATTGTTTCCAAACATCAATGACTGTTAATTCCTCATTTTGATCTAGTTTGTCTAGCACGTATTGGAATGAACGTTTTATGTAGTACGTTTTAAATGTAGCAATTATTCCTTGGTCTAACGGTTGTATTAAGGATGTAGTATTGGGCGGTAGGAAACAAAGTTGAACATTTGGGTGCTCCACAACCGTATGGCCAGGTGCATTGTCTATAATAAAAGAACTTTAAATTCTAAACATTTTGCGTTCATGTAGCGTCTAACTTCTGGGATGAAGTAGTTCTGAAACCATTCTGTAAAGATTGCACTGGTCACCCAGGCCTTTTTGTTTGCCATCCAGTGAATTGGCAATTTATTGTAATCAATACCTTTCATAGAACGTGGTTTTAAAGCACGATTTACTAGCAGCGGTTTTAACATTCGTTCTCCTGACGCATTGGAACAAAACAATAGTGTAATACGGTCCTTTGCTACTTTAAAACCACCGGCAGTTTTCTGTGATTTTGCAACATAAGTTCTGCTGGGCATTTTTTTCCAAAAAAGACCAGTTTCATCTGCATTCCAAACTTGATCTGGGGTGTATCCTCCCTCTTCAATAATTTTTAAAAGTTTTTGAGGAAACTCTTTAGCAGCCAATTCATCTGCAGATGCAGTTTCTCCCTTAATTTTTATATTGTGAAGAGCATGTCTTTTAAGAAAACCTGTCATCCAACCTGTACTTGCTGAAAATTCAGGTTGTTTTGACTGAGATGAAGTGCTTGGCTCTATTTCTTTAATATGTTTATATATTCTTAATGCTGTTTGCTTGATAGTCATTCCGTCTACTGGTATTCTTTTTTGTGATTTATCTTCAATCCATATTACCAAAGCTTTTTCCATCTTCTCTTTGACAACATCTCTTATATATGACGATGATTTAGCACTTATTTTTGTTCCAGAACATACAGATTTTCTAATCGCAGTTTCATTTTTCTTAATCGTTCTTATGGTAGCTTCATGAATACCAAAATGGTTTCCTACAGCCGTTGCACCTTGTCCTGTTGCAAGTTGATCTAAAATTTTAATTTTAGTATCAAGACTAATGGCTTTCCTCTTATTTATTACAGGTGATTTATGTGACATTGTGACCGGGCTACCAATATACAATAGTTAAAAAATAGTTATAATTAAACACAATTCTGATTTTCAATTATAATTAATAATGCAGCGATTTGGAAATTATTTAAAACTTACCTGTTATTGAGTTGATAAATTTGTACGAGCACTAACTTTACAGCAATTAAACGTCTTTTCTTTTCTATTCTCAAAACCATACTAATTTGCGTACATAATACATTGCATTTTTACTTTATGTTTAATTCGGGGAATCCCACTCAAAGACAAAATACATACGCATAAATATAATCGACATAAACGGGATGCCATACCGTTAAATTAATTGAAATGTGTAATTTGTGAGTAGTGAGAATAAAAAAAAATCATAGAACATAAAAAATAAAAATTTATAAAAAGAATTTGTAGAATATTTAAAATCGTGTTAAAACAAAACAATTCGTGTAAAAAGAGAAAAATGTTAACTTTTTAACTCGTGTTAAATGAAAATTCGTGTAAAAATAATTCGTGTAAAAAGAGAATTAGGTGTAATGTTAAATATGTAATGAAATTAAATTGAAACATTAAAAAAAAGTACATTGTTTTCAATTCTAAAATTAGTATAAATTTTTTTAATATGGCAATTCCGTACCTTCCATTTGATACCGATTGGAGAAATTTCTTTGCTATCAAGTTGAGAATCACAAGTTTCTCAATTTGATAACTAAGAAAATCACCATATAAAAAATGTGACTTTTAAGTTGAGAAGACTATAATCGGACTATTGAGGTGCATTTGAGAATTAATGTTGGAGATTTGAGAAACGTATTTGATCTCAAATGCACCTCAAGTTGATAGCAAACAAAAAAAAAATGTTTATTGGGGTTAATGTGTTTGTAATAAAAATGAGTTTGTGTTTTTGTGTTGATATGTGAGTTGGCTATAACTGATGAGCATACCTCTAGGGTCTTTATTTAATGCAAAAGTAAAATTTCCTAGAACTTGCACTCGAATTTCGAGGGATGGAATCTCCTAGTTATTATTATTATTCTAAATTATTTTAAAATACAATAGAATGAATACCAATACCAAAATAAGTTCCGTTTACCAATAAATATTTTTATATCCTATACCACTATGTGTTTTGGGTATAATGATTTTGTGCTGCTTTCTGAGTCGATTTAGCGATGTCCGTCCGTCTGTCCGTCTGTGTGTCCATGTAAACCTTATAATCAAACTACAGGTCACAAATATGAATATATTTTGATGAAATTTGGTACATAAGCTTTTATTGGCCACAGGAAAAACGATATTGAAATTGGTGAAATTCGGTCCATATTCAGACCTAGTCCTCACACAAACGACCCCTATGAAATCGACATTCATTGCCATTAGATCCAAATTATCATATAGATCTCAGTCAAATTGGGTTTGTATGTGTTTAATATATCCATTGATCAGTAGTCCAAAAATAATCCCTTATAGGACAATTCTAAGTCATAGGTCCCATATAGAGCTGTTTCCCGATCTTCACATAAATCTATCAAAAAACAAAAATATTGCAATTTGTATAAGTTTTTGCAAAAAATAAGTGTCCTTACCAAATATGGTCAGGATCGGTTCATTTTTCGGCCTGGTCCCCATATAAATAAAGCACCCGATATGAACTTTTTCATATCTGCAGCCAAAAAAAAAAATTAATAACAATGCCACTCAAATTTGGTTTATGCTTATTTTCTATATCCAATTAGTTTGACCGAAGAGATAGGGTCCCTAAACCATGGCATAGGGTGTCGTATAGACCGACTATAATTTTCTTACTTTTTTTATTTACTTATTTATTTATTTATTGAATTTCATAAATTATTAATTGTTTGTTAGATTTTAACGTCCTGTTGCAATTGCAATTATATCAATAATATTAATAGGCTAGGCGATTTCTTGTTACCGATGTTTTGTTCTACCGTGAAAGGTATTTCTTTTTAGCTGTTCTCCAGATTTACAAATTATAAATTTGTTCCTTTATTTTGAGTAAATTGCATTTAAAATTATACATATGCTATGTGTGTGTTTATTAAATTTGTTAATAAGTTTGTTATCTTCATTCACAATAATAATAAACCAAAAAAGTGTTGGTTTGTGAATTGGCTAAGTTGAGAAATAAAGTTGCTAAGAAATTGCACTCGAATTTCGAGCGCTGGAATCTGCTTGTTGCAATTAATACTGTAGTTAATATGTTATTTTTTGATTTGGTTTTCAATGGTGGGTGGTAGAACAGTAGAAATCATATATTTTTAAAAATTCCTAACTACACTGTATTCTTAATCGGACCGGTTTCTGGCATTTCAGCCTTCACAGCGATTTATTGAAGAAGTTTAGTCTTTCGTAAAGGTATTTTGGTTGGCCTGAGTAAAAAATTTTATGCAGGTATATTAGTGATTTACACTTCAAAAGGTTTTCAAAAGTGACACCATAAATTTGTTTAGCGTAGTGAGACACGCTACCAAGTCGTGGTATGTCAAATATATATCGAGCAATGTTATTAAAAGAAACGTTTAGTTTACACACACTGGTTGCATCACAACTTGAGAACAACTCACAACTCATAGTAAAGTCGGTATTAAGTATTTTCTAGCAAGAAGCATTCTGACTTGAAGTGGCACGAACCATTGAGTGCACCATAAGTTTCTTAACATACCATATATTTTTCCGGTAGTAATAATAACATGGTCATTCAAGTGCAAATGTTTATTAAATGTGACTCCAAGATTTTTTACCTTTTCCACAAGATCAATTTTTGATTCACCCAGAATTATATCAGATATATTTGGAATAATCAGCGTATTTTTAGTAATTAACATACATTTTAACTTACTTGGATTGAGACATAATCCATTGGTTGTAGCCCAGTCCACGTTAAGTTTACGTACGCAATCATCAATTTCCGATGTTGTACATCTTATGAAGAGTTGGACGTCGTACAGTGGACCATATTTTGAGAAGGCGGCCAAAAATCATTATTTTTTTTGGTAACGATTTTAAAGTTATGTTATTCATTTGAAAGTAAATACTAGTCAACCTCGGGAACCAAAAAATTGCGATTCTATCTCAACAATATCACAGCGAACAGGGTCTTCGAAAATGGGCTTTCTCAGTATTTTACTAAAATTAAAAATTTCTTTGTAAATTTTTATTTTTGAATGACTGTAACTTTTTCGGTTTAAAAGATTTTGAAGTGAAATAAATTTTGTATAATTTTGTGGCTTCCATACTATTAATGTTAAAAATGTAAAATCACTGAGTCATTCCAAAAATTAAAAAAATTTTTTTTTAAAAAAGGTCAAAATTTTCCGAAAATCTCCAAAATCTTGCACCTTTCTATAGTCTGAACCCTCCCCTATACTACTATACCCCATTATACACCCGCCAGTTCACAATGCACCAGAACAATTTTCCTGACCCAAGGTTAGATATTTTCTGCAAAATTTATGAATACAAAAGTTGTCCACTATGTGGTTAGCATATATTAAGTTTGAGGTGATGTTTGTAACTGCCAAAAATATTGGACCTTTATCCATCTTTTATTGTACGGATCGACTCAAAAACAATTTCTGAGTCGATTAATCGATGTCCGTCCGTCCGTCTGAGTGTTATGAATACAAAAGTTGGTCGTACCGGTGCACCGCGGTGTATTTTTTTGCGTGTCGGTAGAGTTGTCAAGAGTTGTTATATACTTATAAAAAAGGGTTGAGATATAATGCGCTTAATTGTTACAGGTGCATTTACATAGGTATCTTTCAAGAACATTAATAGTCTGAATTAGAGTTATATAGTTTAAATACCTGACAAAATGGGAAACAATTTAAATAACAGGTAAATGGTAAAAAAAACTATTGCGACATAGCCCTTTGAGATATGAGCAGGTATGCTTCACCTTTTAAAAGGGGTTAGGGTGTGGGTTTTTTATGCTTCTAAAAGTGGTAATAAAAGATAAAAATTTAGTTTCTGCCAAAAAAGAATGCTTACCTTCACAATCTGCTATTAGTGTCACTTCAACATCAGCAGAAATAAAATTGCAAGATCTCCTTGAACATACTGCAGAACGATTGCTAAATACGCTTGATACTGATCATTTAAAAAAATTGGTAATGGCAGCATTACTTTAATTTCTATATGGGGATGTGATGGATCCTCTGGTCAGAAACAATACAAGCAATTTAATGCCGAAAATTCATCAGATGCTAATTTATTTATGGTATCTTTCGTTCCATTGCGCTTAAC
Organism: Cordilura impudica; assembly: GCA_963682025.1. NCBI lineage: Eukaryota > Metazoa > Arthropoda > Insecta > Diptera > Scathophagidae > Cordilura > Cordilura impudica. The sequence goes on from OY821517.1 coordinate 136,684,255, forward strand.
AAAAAGGTATAGCGTCTTAGATCCGTCAACTAGTAGAGCAACAGAAATTGATATATGGAAAAATGAAATGCCTTCTTCAACAAAGTATTGCAGACCAATAAAATTTGCATTCAAAAAGGAAACGAAAGATGTCATAACTGAAGAAGTTAAAAAAATAAAAGATCAAATTAAGGAACTTCAACCAGTGATATTTAAATTTGATGACCAAGACTTTGAAGTACATTTTAAAATGTGTCTCGTAATGATTGATGGAAATGTTGCACAAGCTTTAACTGGAACAAAGTCAACGTCAAGCTGCATTTTATGCCAAAAGACATCAAGTCAATTAAGCCAACCCCCACCAGAAGACGATAGTTTTAAGGAAGCCTACGAATTTGGAATGTCCCCTCTTCATACTAGAATATGTTTCATGGTGCATATTCTTAAATTGGGTTATGATTTGGAATTTAGTTTTGATTTGGGTTTGGATAGTACGCCAATAAAACAGCTATACTTTATAATGAAAAATAATCTTGGAGATATATGCCATCCACAGTTCATAAAATTTTGTACCATGGGGAACAAATAATTCAAAACAATATGCTACCAATAGGAGATCTATCTGAAGAAGCGCAAGAAAAAAAGGAACAAAGACTACAGATTCCTTCGCGAGCACAACACAAGGAAAATGTCCAGATGTTGTGTATCATTGGCATAGGCTGAGTACAGCAATGGCCCTAAGATAGAACGTTGTGTTACACCTCTTGTTAGTTCGATCCTACTAGACATTTGTTTACCACAGAAAACCGATTGTGATCTTTCTGTTAAATATGAATTCAACAATTTAGTGGATGTCGAAGATATATTAAATATTTTGTTCAACTTTAATGTTAGAATTTCCGTGTTGACGGTATCAAATGCCTTAGAATGATCCAAAAGAGTTAAGAAGGTAACTTTGTCATAATCAATTTGTGATCTTATATATTCTGTGACACCAATAAAAGTAGATGCGCAACTATGTTGCGAACGAAAACCAGATTGTCTGGGAGGAAGGAAGTTGTTGACTTGAATAAATCTACTGAATTAGTTGTGCATTACACGTTCAAGTATTTTAGATAGAATGTGTAGTATAGCTATTGGACGAAATTCGTTTTCCGTTTTGTGTATAGGGACAATTTTTGCATGTTTCCACTGAGTGGGATTCGTCGATTTAGTTATTATTTAATTGAACATGTTAGTAATATATAGTAGGATAGTAAAGAACACAATTTTTATGAATCTTGGATGAACACCATCACAGCTAGTAGCATTCGACTTTATACTGAGGAAGCTTTCGTATATTTCAGTTACAGTAAAGCAACTAAAGTGAAATTGTGTTGAACGTTTAAACTAGCATGGTTCCTGTAATGTGCAACATTAGCGGTAGGCCTTGGTAATTCTGTAAATTTGTAATTTAATTCCTCAACATTTATACTTACAGTACTATCTCTGGTTTTGGAAATTATCCCTAAATTTCGTATTTCACTCCATCTTCCCTTGCTATCTTAGCAATTTTAAATTCTTTTGTTACAGTAGGACAACTTGGCAATCCTAATGCTTCTGGTAACATTATTTCTAAAGGATCGTTATGCAGTCTGTAGTTCGGGGTTTTAAATCTCTTCCATCTTGTATAAGCAATATTACGTTGTCCGATTAAGCAATTAATTTCAACCGTAAACCATGGGTTGTCAGTTGTTGTTATCCTTTTCGTTTTCAGAGGAACAAATTCATTGATGAGTTGTTCATTGTTAGTTTGAATAAAGGTAAGCTGCTGATCAACAGATGGCATATAATATGTAAAATCCCAAGCAGTTTGTGAAATTTTATCATATAAAGTCATGATAGCTAAAACTTTCATCAATTGTGTCTAGCTTAAAATCGTAAGTGATAAATATAAGATCATGTTTAGAGAACACAGGTGTTGATATGTGTGCAAACAAATGAACTTTTGACAAACAATTGGTGAAACATATATCGAGGAGCGAATTTGAGTTGGTGGAATAGTGTGTAGGTGTAGTTTTATTGACAACATCTAGGCCAAGATATAGCATTTCATCCGAAAACGTAGATTCCACCAAAATGTTACTGTTAAAACCACCAGCTATTATAATATTTGTGTAATATTACCGTGGGAGATTCGATAATTCCAGAAAAAATGCTTCTTAATTAATATTCCTATTTTTATACAGGTTAATTCAATTAAAAAAACTGAATGAAATCTAGAACATCATGCATCAGTCCTAATTATTGGCGATTTTAACAACTTATTCTATTATAACAACACATTTTTGTCCTAAAAATGTGTAAAAAATGTGTGTAATTTATATTTAAGACTTCTTTTTTGGGTTATGTAAGGAAATTGTGTGCATCAAATTGCGTTGTTAAATATACACAAAATGTAAATATACACAAACTCAAATTCTTTGATATTATATTATATTTTTTTGGAAGATTTGTGTGGACGATGTTAGCGAAGCCCTTATCAAATTAAAATATTGGTAGAAATTTTATTTAGTCTCCATAGAATATTGAATAATAATAATAATATAGTTTTAATAGTGAATAACAACTTCTCATTATTTACAATGAATACTTATAAATTTCACATCTGGCGGAATTGACGAACTTCTGAAAAAAATACTCCACACAAAAAGTGAGTATTAGGTTTTATAGCACATTAAAAAAAATCGCTAGGGGAATTTTCGAGATTTGGCGATTTGAGCGATTTTTCAAAAGGAGAATTTTTGGGCAATTTTTCTTTTTTTTCGTTTTTGTGCTATTTTTTTTTACTTTTTTGATATTTATTTTATTTTTTAATTTTATTTTTGTGATACAAAAAAAAGTTGGCCTCAATAAACCTTATTGAAAAAAATTGTTGGAGCCGTTAACGGCCATTTTATTTTTTATGTTGCTTTTTTGTTAGTTTTAGTTCATTTCTAATTGTTGTTTTTTAAATTAATGTTTTAAATTATATAGTATTATTTTTTATTTTTTATATATAATATGCTTTTTTGTTTTTTTCTGATTCATTTTATAAGTTATAAGTTATATTTATTGAGCCTTTTTTAATACAATAATAGAAACTTAAACATAACAAGTAAGAAAATTATAGTCGGTCTAGACCGACTATACGATACCCTATACCATGCGTTCAGATACCCTATCTCTCAGGCCCAACTAACTGGATATAGAAAATAGGCATAAACCAAATTTTAGTGGGATTTTTATTAATTTTTTCGGCTGCAGATATGAAAAAGTTCATATCGGATGCTATATCTATATGGGGACTAGGCCCAAAAATGGACTGATCCTCACCATGTTTGGTAAAGTATCTTGTATTTCGCAAAAATATATACAAACAAAATTTGAGTAGAATCAGTGCAAAATTTTTGTTTTTTGATATATTTAAGTGAAGATCGGGAAGCAGCTCTATATGGGGCCTATGACTAAGAGTTGTCCAATAGGGATCATTTTTAGACTACTGATTAATGGATGTAATATATACATACAAACCCAAATTGACTAAGATCTGTATGATAATTTGGATCTTATGGCAATGTATGTTGATTTCATAGGGGTCATTTGTATGGGGGCTAGGTCTGAACATGGACCGATTCTCAATAGCGTTCATCGCATGGCCGATAAAAGATTAAATACCAAATTTCATCAAAATATATTCATATTTGCGACCTGCAGTTTGATTACAAGCTTTACATGGACACACAGGCGGACGGACGGACGGACGGACGGACATCGTTAAATCGAATCAGATAGTGATTCTGATTCGATCGGTATAATTAAAGATGGGTGTAGGTCAAATATTTTTGGTTGTTACAAACAGCAGCACAAAGTCATTATACCCAAACCACATAGTGGTATAGGGTATAAAAATAACAAGAGAGTAAATAACTTAAGACTATAAAGTATTATCTTAATTACAACAAATTTGAACAGCACTATGCTTAATCGATGAAATTATTACAATTTTAATGAAAAGTAAGTGTGAGTAAAATGCTCTTGCTCCCGGAGCTAACATATCTGGAGAGTGAATCTCTTAAAATAATCTTAAAACTACGACTTAAAAATAAACTAAAAACTAAAAGAAAATAACACAAATCACAACAAAATAATAAATGATAATAAAAATGTACTATCCTCTATGAGTACCTGGTGTACTTTTTATATAAAAATTAGCGGATGAATTTGTATTCAAATCAAAATTTGGAGGAATTTCATTAATATAGCCAATAGGTGATAAGTAGTTTGTATTTGACTAACTAAAATTTCTTTGTTCAATAAAAATGTTTTCAATAAAATTATTTTCATGAATTGATAATCTTGAAATGAATTTTCTTAAAATATCACATATGTATAAGCCAATTGGAGTAGTATTTGATTGATTATAAATAAAAATGTTAGAGTATCGCTTAAAAATTGATTCAAAGTTTTTACCAATACAACATCTTATAATTTTCCGTTCAAAAATTTCCATTTCCTTTATGACCGTAGGTGAAATATTGAACCAAATAGGAAAACCGTATAAGAAGACTCGAATACTTGTTTTATATAATAAGAGCTTAGTTTTCATTGGTAAACTCTTATTAAACAAAATTTTTGAGAATGCACCCATAATTTTGTAAGATTTCTTTAAAGCTATTCTGGCATGTTTGTTGAATTTTAGAAGATTATTAATATTGATTCCTAAATATTTGATATTTTCTTTGAAGGGAATTTCATAACCACAAAGCAAAAGTTTTAGCGTTCTACGTTCTGGCACAATAAAATTTTTACATTTTCCTGAAGCATTGCGTAAACAAATTGTTTCACATTTAGATGTATTAAGTTTAATCCCCCAATTATCATAAAAAATTTTAACTTTTTCAAGGTGACTTGAAACCTGTCTTAAGGCAACAAGTGGAGATTCATGATGTGAATATAAAAGAGAGTCATCAGCATACAATAGACCAATTGAATTTGTAAAATTATGAAGAAAATCGTACATAAATATCTTAATATATAAAAACGTTGGTGCGTATGTTGGTACTCTAATAACTGTTGAACCACTAATGCTAGCGACTTCGTATTCATACCATATGTTCCTTTGGTTCTCCGATTTGCATAACTTTTTTTTGTACCCGATAGGTGGCGCTGGGGTCGAGATTTTCCCAAAAAATTTATTTACGGTCCAATTTAGCTCAAATTCGCAACATATATTATGTACATAAAACTAAAGTTGCTGACAAAGTTTTTCGCCTGTAGGTGGCGCTGGTGTTAAAATATTCAAGAAAACGTATATTTTTTTTCAGTCATATTCATAATATTATTAAATGCAATGTATTTAAGGCACAGAATCTTCTGAATAGCTTTTCGGGTGACACTGTAGTCTGATATTTGATTTTTGATCTGTGGGCGGAGGGGCATGGCGAAATCAAATTTTAGTATTGTACCTAGATATTTGCTAAAATTTTCGAGGGAGTTCGTGCTTTACTTTTGCCCGACACTCGGTATTAAAATTTAGATGCAATATAAAATCCAGATGTTTTCTTCGGGCCAGCAACGCGGACCGGACTCAGCTATATATAATATTATATAAATGTGGAGCTAAAATTGAACCCTGTGGACCGCCACAGGTAACATTTCCAAAATCCGATAAACCATCATTAAATTGTACGCAAAAGGTTCTATCAGAAAAAAAAACTTTTAATTAATTTAATAATAAAAGGATTAAACCCTATTTCAATCATTTTATGAAGTATACCATTGTGAAAAGCATGATCAAATGCCTTTTCGACATCTAAAGAAATTGCAACAGTGCAAAATCGTTTACGAAGATTACAAACGACATCATTTTGAAATTTTATTAAAGCGTCAGTTGTTGAATGTCCATTCTTAAAACCAAGTTGTAAATCTGGAATGTAATTTCCAATAATTCCTATGTCCATTTTCTCTCGAATTGTTCTCTCAAAAAGTTTTCCCAAATTTGAAAGCAATGAAATAGGCCGTAAATTGTTTATATCGGTTAGGTTTGGTTTCTTTTTTTAATGCTATTATTTTCGAAATTTACCAAGCATCAGGAAAATATGAATTGTTTAAACAATTATTAAAAATAATGGTTAGAAATTCAAATGCTTTTAATGGAAGTTTCTTTAAAGTGAAATTGGAAATTTTGTCTAAGCCGAAAGATTTTTTGTTAATTAAATTTTTCGAATGAACTACTAGTTCTTCTAAAGTAACCAGCTTGTGTGATTTTGTGAATTTGTGGCAGAAAAATTTTCGTTAAAAAAATATTGAAAATCTGCAGTTCTGGAAATAGTATTGTTAATATTTATTTCAATTTGTGAGATATCTCTATTAGGAAATGGACTATTATAAATATTTAAAAAATGATTTTTCAATTTTTCCAATTTCAAAGTTTCATTTTCTATCAATATGCCATCAACAGATAAATGTTTAAAAGTTTGATTCTTTTTATAACCTATTAAATTATAAATCTTTTTATGAGCTGTTGGGCCAGGTTTTATTTTTTGAAGATGCTCCTTAAAAATTTCTGATTGTTCAAGTTCTACTTGTCTTTTAAGAATAATATTCAGCAGCTGTATTTGTTTTGAAAGCAATAACTAATTTGAATCGAAACGATTTAAAGTTCTATGGTAAATTTTCTTTAGATTTCTTTGCCAATCATATTTGATTTTAATCAAAGTCTTAATTCTATCAGAAACTATGAATTTTCGATTCCTCAATTCAATTTTTTCCGAATGTTCATTAGCAATCAATTTCAGAGTTGTTGTAAATTCCTGAATATACTGATTAATTTCTAAATTTGAAAGATTTCTAATTGGTGTTGGGTATTTTTGTAATATAATTTGACTTACATCATTTTTAAAACAATTCCAATTCATTTTATATTTTACAATAAATAAAAAAATAAATTAATCATAAATTTAATTATATTAAATACTAGCTGACCCGACAGATGCTGCCCTATCCAAATTTCAATTATTTTTTTGGGACACAAAAGGAAAAAAAATATATGCATTTTTGTGCGAAAATTGTTTGTATTGAAAATTTTTATTCATAATGAGCTATGATGAACGAAATATTTTTGGGTAGTAATATTCTTGAGTAGTAATGGAATCCACCGATTTGTAGGTCATTATTTCGCAAGAAATTTCAATTTGAATCTGAAAATTCAATTCGTCGACATCAATGTTTTTCGAAGCCAATATAGCACGTACGCTCAACCATTTTTAAATTTTGTGCAATGTTTGGGAATACTTTTCGCATGAGTTTGCTCGTTGATTCGGTGAATCAGCAAAAATCAAGGATGTGTTTATTGCAGCCAGTCGAAATATTAACGGGCATTGTTCACTTGCTACTGGATGATTTGTTTTATAAAATACTTCTCCAGATTGGTTGTTCTGCAGCTCGACACGCATGACGTACTTAATTCTATTTTATTGACGTGTTTCCACAAAACGGACGACTTCAAACACTTAGTTAGTCGGCTGGCGTTGAACGTGGGATCACAGGTAAGATTTGTCGGAAATCCCCTGCTAACAGAATCATTGCGCCACCAAACCGGGTTTGATTGTTTCGTTGATACTGCATCGATTTATTTAATGCCTCCAAAGGTTTTTTATACGCCGTACATTCGTCACCGCACATTCATCCCTACAGTTCTTCTGAACATTACATGATTAAGTTTCTTTGATTTGCATATTCAACGGCAACTTGAGCGCTGAATAAGCAGCCACTATACAGCCCCAATTTGACAATAAACAGTCAAACAATGTTTGTATAAGTGGAAAAATAAATTGATGTATAAATAAAATAACGAAATTTAGGGACAAAATGAGAAGCAACATCCCGAGAGCATCACGAAAAACCAATATATAATAAACCAAATATGTCGTTCAGTTTGTCATTTATGGTGTAGGGTTTATAAAAAAATTATGATTTGTTCAAATTAGCCGAAAAAGAAAAATCATACAAAAATCCCATAGGAAAAAAACTTTTTTTCCTCAATTTTTCCAATCAATTTCCCGTGCATCTTTGTACTTTTTTCTTTCCATAAAAACCTTATTCGGACTATAACAAATATTTAAAAAAAAAAAAAAAAAAAATAGCCAAATCGGTCCAGCCGTTCTCAAGTGATGTGCTTAGCAACGGACAGCATTTCATTTTTATTTATATTTATATTATTTTAGATAAATGTAGCGAATTTTATTCACAAACAGCTCTTTTCAACATTTTCGCATATTCGAAAATCACTAAGTGGTCTTCCAAATCTGACCTATGCTGTCATGAAATTGAGTGCAGATTCAGATGCTGGTTCACTCCATGGTCCTAAACTGGAATTATTTTAGAACAAAATTCAAATAGATGATAAGTAAATACATGCATGTATTATAACCAAGGTTCACAAAATACACACATAAAACACACAATGTTCTGTTCTAAAGCAGCCAACACATATTTTTATTTTCATATCAATTATGTGTATTTCTAAATTTTGTACGGTGCCGAACACAATTTCTGATTGTGCTTCGTTTTAATATTTCGTTATGTACACGAACATGTTTCTATCACGTATTTTTTGTTTCAAACACATATAAACGACACAGGTTCGAGTGTAGCTTTATTTTAAGTGATCGGAAAATCTGATACGGCAACAATTGTTTCAACCAAATTTATTAAAAAAAATCTAAAATAATTCATTAGCAGTTATAAAAAAATAAAAATAAAAAGATAATAATAAAAATAAATAAAAAAAAAAAAATATATAAAAAGATAGTAATAAAATAGAAAACAGAGAAATTTTATATGCTGTTTTTTTTTATTATTTTTTTAATTTTAAATTTTTTTATATTTTTTATCTTTATTATTATTATTATTTTTATTTTTTTTTATAACTGATAATGATTTCTTTTAGATTTTTTTAATAAAATAAAATCTGAAAAAAATTCTCAAAAATCTTTTGGGCTATAAGAGTGTAAAAATAAAAAAAATCAAGTAAGAGTGTTAAATTCAGCTATGTCGAATCTTTGGTTTTATGTTTATGGACTTATTGCAGTATCTATAATAAATACAAACAAAATATTTAAAAAAGTAAACAATAATACTAAATTATTACAACAAACACACTGAATTCTTATTATTTTTTAGAGGTGTCTCTATATATAAGATCATATCTTGGCACAGTGATGCCCGATTTACCCCATTTTAAATAACGACCCGCTCGAAATAAAACCAAGACAATAAAAAGGGATGGACGGACATCGCTATATCGACTTTAGTGGTTATAGGGATCAAGAATGTATATATACTATATGGGGTCGAAAATTAATTTTTCGATGCGTTACAAACGGAATGACAAACTGATATCACCTCTGCACAAATTTGAGAAAATTCTATGGAATGTTTTCTCCATCAATAGCTTTATATGGGGACTACGTCTAAAAATAGTTCTATAAGATTTATTTGATGCAAAAGAGGAAAATTTATTTCTCAATATCGCCTTCTAGCTTAGCACACTTTGTCCACCATATCTCCATTTCTTTTTCTCAAGGTCTTTAAAATTGGCATTTATTTGATCAGTTATCTTATCTTATCTTATTACCTTATCACTAAGGGATTTAGGTCCAAGCCATTTTTGTAGATTTGGAAGTATTAAATTGTCTCTAGGGCTTAATCCAGAGAATATGTAGCTTTGGTCATGGGAATTTTACATAATGACTACACACTAGGGCTTCTGTGCATTGTCTTGTTGAAAACGGACTTCCACCTTAGTCAAATGCGGCCGTTTCTTTAAATCTTCGTCGGTACAATAATTTCGCATAATATTCACCGCTTATTGTTTTTCCCTTTTATATGTACCCAATGTGGGTTATGTCACGTATATTGTTAAAAAGTGTCGCCATGACATTTCTGACCGATAAGCCAATCTTGGTCTTCTTCGTCGCTTGTTTACCCGAATATACCTATTGTTTAGACTGCTGCTTGGATTTCGATGTGTTTTAGTGCATCCATGTTTCTCCCGGCGAATACTAGGGGAGAGCTTATTAAAACCCAAATGATCTTTTAAAATCTAAATCACAGAATCGTATGAGTATGATATGTCTATGGTATCAACAACGTCGCTTACTTTCACTCTTCGATCGACCAACACCATTTTTAACTTGGATCCACCCTCGTATAATTCATTATCTGGATCTCAGTATAATCATAGGTGTAATGTATAATGGAGCTAGATCTTAACATAAACCGATTTCCACCGATTCTAATAGCGATCATTCTTTAGCCGAGAAAAGTTTATATACCAAATTTCATCGAAATATATTTCAATTTGAGACCTGTAGCTTTGGTAGACATTTACATAGACACATCGTATTAGATGCATAAAAAATAATATAGGGAAAAGTTTAATTTATATCACTGGTCAAGAATAATGTATAATGCAAGTATTTCATGCGACAATTTTTTGTAGATTATTTTAAACCTATATTCTATATATTATGTAATTTTAGTTCTTTACTTTATAATATTTTATTATTTTATAGTTATTCATTAAATAATTAATAAAAGTCCACTAAAATGAGCATTTTAAGGCTTAAAATGTTCCGTGAATATCTTCAGTTTGAAATGTACAAATAACATTCTTTGTGATAATAAAAGTTAAGTTTAGATTTATGGTTTATTAGAAAAATCAGCATGAAATCATTACACGCATACTAAAGAGTGGTGTAGACTATAATCTTTTTTTGAGATTTTAAAATAAATTGTAATTATTATCAAATTTTTTAAAATTTGTCTTATTAAATAAATCAGTGCGAATGATAGTTTGATTGGAAAGTCTTAGATCTGGGATTTTTATCTAACACATAAATGTTATGAAAATATTATGTAATGTTTGAAAAACCTTGAGATTCAAAAGAGCTGTAGCTGTAAAAAATATGGATATTAATTTGTGGTTTCATGTTTGTTTCTCAAGTCTTTTGTTTTTGTTTTCTCTCTTTCTTCCACCCACTTGACTTTTAATCATCATGCACCACAGTTGATCATTCTCTCTGAATAGATAAATAACAATTAATTTTTTACCAATTACAAAATTGTTATTTACACAATTAACTAATTATTAAATATTTTGTCTAAGCCCGTCATTAAACTAACTACAATACATCACCAACAAGTGTCAAACTGAATGATCGTGTACATTTATTTAGGTTTAATTTTTCTTCTCTATTATGAACTTCAATCATATGCCAAGGTTTACATAATTTCAAAAAAATTTTCTCCCTTTTAATATTTATTATTTTTCGTATGAACATAAATATCAATACAGATATATTGGTAAATAATTTTTCAAAATCAATTAAAAATTATATGCTTTTGGTTTCTTTCTCAACAAAAATCAATTCAACTTTAAGTGAAACTCTAACAACAACAAAAACAACTGACATTTACAAAACAATGAAAACCTCAAACTCATCTTTATGATTGTTTGTTATAGATGATGCTGTGGTAGGGTAAATAATTTGTACAATTGATTTTTTATGTTTAGTTTGTTTTGGTTTGAAGGATTTCTGAATGGGAAGAAACATAATAAGATTAAATAAACATTTTTTTAATTTACTTTTATAACGTTAACTTTAACACACTCGTATTGTGTTATGTTATATTATTAAATATTTATTCCGGTTTTCCTTTAATACAACATATATGTGGTTATTTAATTTGTTTGTTTGTTAATGATTATTCGCGTTTACCATCTAATAAACTACATTCATACATGTTGGCTTATTATTATTATTGCCTTTTTATATTGATATTTCAATTACTTAAATTCTTAATCAAACTATGTTGGTGTAGTAGTGAAATATGTTATTACCACACCTGCATTGTAATAAATTATTTATATACTGTAAATAGTTATATACCGGCTTCAGGTATTTTTGAATTTAACCCTAAACAGTAATGATGTTTAAGGAGTAATGAGTACTATTTGCAATTATTTGAGCCCATGCACAGTGGCTCATTTTGATTTTTCCGCTGCAAAAATCATAACTTTTGAAGTAAGGAAGATATTTGAAAAAACTCACACATGCTGCAGTGAATACAGGATGCACCAAAATCACAATCAATATTAAAAAAATAATTTTGGTAAAACTTTTATATTCTATTTATTATTTGTATTGCAGATGCATATTTTTTTTAGATATTTTTAATACTCGAAACCAAATCATATACATATGTTTTATAGTTTTTTTTAATCTAAATCTGTCATCTCTTTTCTACTTTCAAAGCTAGCAAAATATTTTCATTATAAGATATTTTAATTGGTTTTTTCTTTACAAAATATTCTTCTACATAGTGAGCGATATCTAATAACTTAGCATTTCCGAATTAAACAATTATTCTTCGGAATCCTTCTATGATCTAACATGTCTTCGCGATGAAATAGGTGTATCTGATGAAGCTGCCAACGTATTGAAGAGGTCCTAATTCCATCTAAAACTTTTAATCCAAATATAGGCCACAAATATGAATATATTTTAATGCACGAGTGAAAATTCTAGGAAATTTTATTTTTTAATTTAATAAATTAATCACCCTAAAGGTATGCTAATCAATTTTAGACAATTCGCAATTCAACACTTATTTGGTTTATGTCCAAAATAATTTTTCAATTCAACACAATTATTATTGTGAATGAAGAAAACAAACTAATTTTTTTTTTTGCAAATATAATTTTATGTATGCGTTAGTATCAACTTTAAATGAGCATAACTCCAAAAAATGTAAAAATCTGTAAGTCTGATAGACAGCTAAAAAGAAATACCTTTGAAATAAGATACGTTTGATCAAAATCGGGAGAAAACTGTTGGAAAAGCTTTTAACGCCAAAATAAACCCTGTAGTACCATTCTTAGCCATAAGCCCCATATAAAGATGCATTCCGATCTTGACTTAAATTTACCACACGAAAATATTGAATCGATTTTCATTATATATGTATATATTTATGTTCTTACGAAAAATAGGTAACTTTACTAAATAAGGCCATGATGGGTCCATTTTTTTTACCTAATCCCCATATAAAAATAACAACCGATATTAACTTTTTCATTTCTGCGGCAAAAAATTTGGTTTATGATGATATTTCCAATTAGTTGGACCTTTCCCTATACTTATCGCATAGCTAGTCGAGACAAAGTGTAATTTTCAAACTTATTTATGTTAACTAGCAGAGCCCAGCCTTCGAATTTCGAGTGCAAATTCTAGGAAATTTTAATTTTTCAACAATTCACAATTCAACACTTTTTAAATACCGATTGCGTTATTGTCGTTATTGCTTTATGTCCAAAATTATTTTTCAATTCAATACAGGGCTTTTCATATACAATTTTTGCAAACACATTAGCAAATTTTATGAACATACACACAGCATTGTATAATTTTATATATGTGTTAGTATCAACTTTAAGTACATTTCACTCAAAATAAATGTAAAAATGTAAAAATCTGTAATTCTCGTGGACATCTAAAAAGAAATACCTTTCAAATGAGGTATGTTTGGTCAAAGTCGGGGTAAAACTGAGAAAGTTACATCGGTCACAAGAAATGGCCTTGTCGATTAATATTATTGATTTGGTGTACGAACAAAAAATATATAAACATTTTGTTTAAAATTTTGTCAATGAATGAGTGCAAATTTGTTTTAAAAAGTAAATGCTTTAATTATTTAATTATCACAATGAATTTTATTTAACATCCATTATTTTTTGCAGACTATAAGTCTGGCAAATACACGATTATGATATGTGACGGTGATCTGTTTTGCTCTGCACTGTAGCAAAAGAATTTCTGTTACAAGCAGAATAAGAAAGAAGAAAAAAAAAATAATAACCTTGATCTTGAAATAAAATATAAACAACACCTTATATGGTAATATGTTGATGGCATTTTTTTTGGCAAACTGATTTATGGCGTTTTTTTTTTCTCTTCATTGTGTTGTATGAAATCATGAACACATTCATATGCAATCATGCTGGTCAAACCACCCACGTATTTTCTTGTATTGATCTCTCTTGCTCTCATAGTCATATATGAGTGGGAGTGTTATAAATACTAGAGAATATTATGAATGCATATGAATGTTCTCAATGAATTGGTGATGATTTTGTTTTTTTAATAAACAGGTTTTTATCTGGACATGAATGAATGAAGATGAGAAGGTTTAATGTAGTAAAGGTAAATTTAAATCGAGGAGTTGAATTATGTTTATTGTGAAGAACGGTTGAGGAAAAACCCTCTTAAAAATTAGTTTATGAAATTAAAATTAAATTATAGTAAAATTAAGAAAAGTAAAGTTTAAGTGAAGTTAAAATAAAGTTAAAACAAAAGTAAAATTAAAGTTAAGTTAAATAAATTTAAAAAAAAAACAAAAAATAGACAAAAATAAGACAAAGAAGGCATGCAAAAACAATAAGGAAAATATAATGAAAAATATATATACATTATCTAATTATAATCTAATAAAAATAAACTTATTAGAAAATTAATTAAATAAATTTGATTTGAAAAATAAAATTAAAGAATTATAAAACAAAATATTTATTTCGTTGTGTGTGTTTAAATATAATATAAAATATAAAGCTGACAAACAATTCTAACCTCAAAAGGAAAAGTTTTGTTAAACTCTTAAACAATAGAAACACAAACGAAAATGGTTTCCTATTATAATACGTTGTCATATTCAAAAAACATAGTGCCGCCAATTTGGCATATTCAGCGGGTCAGCCATGACAATGGACTGCCAATTATCATACACATCCTAACCATCAATATCTGGGAGATATGGATTCTCCACATGCTGCCGCACATCATCCAATGTATTACAATCATTATGCCATGTTTCATGCAGCAGCTTCATCGGTAAATTAAAAATTTTCCTATATATAAATTAAAAATTTTTGCTAAATATAACTTAAAATTTTTCCTATAAATAAATTAAAATTTTATAACATTATATATAAGTAATTAAAATACAGTGGAACATAAAAATTTGTCACCACTACCTAAAATTAAAATAAAATCTCTTGGAAATGAGAATTTTTTTTTTTTCAACTTACCTTTAAGTAAAATTACTTTAAATTTCAACTATACACTTTTACAATGAAATTAAAAATTTTATAAATCTACAAATTAAAATCTCGCTAAGATGTGATTTTTTATTTAACCAAAATTTCTTTTAGAGGTTAAACAAAAATTTTTCCAAAATGTAAATAAATTTTCTAAAATTTAAATACAATATTTTTATGATATAAGATTTGACTAAAATGTAAATAAAAAAAAAAATTTTTTTTGTCTAGATATGAAATTGTCTACAATTTAAATTTTCTTACATTTAAAAATTATCCTAAAATTGAATTTTCTAATCCTAAAATTTTTAATTATAAAATTTAAACTAAAATTTTTATAATGCTAAAATTAAAGCTAAAATTAAGCTTAAATTAAATAGTGCTAAAATTCAATTGCGCTAAAATTAAATAGTGCTAAAATTCAAAAGCCTAAAATTACAATTTTTTAAAAACAAAACTTTAAAATTTTCCTAAAATTAAAATTTGGCTATAAATAAAATTTTGCTAAAATATATTTAAAAATTAAAATAAATTTTGCTAAATATGTATATAATTTTAAAAACCCTTAAAATGAAGGGTAAATAAAAATAAATTTTTTTTGTTAAACCAATGTTGAAAACCAAAGCCAAACCAAATCTTATCATTGAAGTGGGTTACCTCCAAGTACGATGGAGTCGAGGTAACATGGTTGGGAGGGCAAAAGGGGCAGAACACCTCGTCCCCAATCCCAAGGTAAGTATGGCCATCCATCCACTAGCGACCATAGAATGTTTTGACAGTTTTTTGTAAATCGCACGTGAAATACTGTAGTGCGGTTACCCTGGGCCTGAGCAAGACCCCCCCGCATCCGGCGAGCTAGGCCCTTACGCCAGCACGTGCGACCAGCAAAGGCTCAGGGAAACGGAAGCGGATCTTCCACCAACGCCGCACCATTACAGATATGTATTATTGATTCAGGGTGCATGATATTTTCAGATATACATCACTATTATTTATTAAATATTTACATGGATATATTAATAAAAATTATTTATTTAGACCTCAGCTACAATTTTGCTGAAGAATGAAATGAGAAATTATCAATGGTTCTTGAGTTACAGCCTAAAAACTAAGCACACAAACATAAAGATAATAAAAAAAAATCATGTGAGTCCGATCACAAGGGAGATGTGTAAACATCTAATAATTAAAGAAAACATCAACATCATACTTTCCAGTGCATAAAAAATAAGTCGATTATGCTATTTTCTGAAATTCAATTGATGTTTTCTGAAATTCAATTGATGTTTTCTGAAACTCGAATGATGTTTTCTGAAATTATATTGATGTTTTCTGAATTTCTATTTATGTTTTCTGAAATTCAAATGATGTTTTCTGAAACTCGAATGATGTTTTCTGAAATTCAATTGATGTTTTCTGAAATACAATTGATGTTTTCTGAAATACAATTGATGTTTTCTGAAATTCTATTGATGTTTTCTGAAATTCTATTTATGTTTTCTGAAATTCAAATGATGTTTTCTGAAATACAATTGATGTTTTCTGAAATACAATTGATGTTTTCTGAAATTCAATTGATGTTTTCTGAAACTCGAATGATGTTTTCTGAAATTATATTGATGTTTTCTGAAATTCTATTGATGTTTTCTGAAATTCAATTGATGTTTTCTGAAACTCGAATGATGTTTTCTGAAATTATATTGATGTTTTCTGAAATTATATTGACGTTTTCTGAAATACAATTGATGTTTTCTGAAATACAATTGATGTTTTCTGAAATTCTATTGATGTTTTCTGAAATTCAATTGATGTTTTCTGAAATTCTATTTATGTTTTCTGAAATTCAAATGATGTTTTCTGAAACCCGAATGATGTTTTCTGAAATTCTATTGATGTTTTCTGAAATTCAATTGATGTTTTCTGAAACTCGAATGATGTTTTCTGAGATTATATTGATGTTTTCTGAAATTCTATTTATGTTTTCTGAAATTCAAATGATGTTTTCTGAAACTCGAATGATGTTTTCTGAAATTATATTGATGTTTTCTGAAATTATATTGATGTTTTCTGAAATTCAAATGATGTTTTCTGAATTTATATTGATGGTTTCTGAAATACAATTGATGTTTTCTGAAATACAATTGATGTTTTTTGAAAGACAATTGGAAAATGTTTAAAAAAGAACATATCATAATTTTTTCACAAATACAATCAGATAAAGTCACACCGATTTACACTTCAGCTCACACCGATGTGTTACGCTGTTTTTGCGATTGTATTGTGAAATAGAAATTTACCCCCCTGCGCGTATAGATGTTTACACATCAAAAAGAGGAGGTTTTGCTATATTTACCTAGTACCTTCAGCCTGACTTAAAATTTTTCAACCCCCAGACAATGACCTCAAATATGTTCCACAATGTTATTTATTGATTTACCTTTGATTCATCTAAAATATTTATTTCAATATTTTGTAAAAGTTGCAGATGAGGGTTAAAAATTTGTTTGAAAGAAATTAAGTGTACAACATTTTCTGGTGTCTTCTTATGAAATATTAGTGGTTAAATTTGTTAACAAATTGTTATTCCAATATTTAATGGTCCCGATACCACAACATGGCACATCTTTTAGTTAAAATAATAAGGTCAGATGACCATCCTAGTCAAAAATCAAAAATAAAAATTTTGTACAGGAAAATGGACTCAATTGCCAAATGTCTTGGTATCGACATTTTGATTTATTAAACTGATTCTATCGGAGTTTATGGTTAGCCGAGAAATGGCTTAATCTACGTTTACGCTATCTTTGTTTTGAAAGCAGGATCGTTAACCAGTTTCAATGAATCTTTAAGAACGTAGATAGTAAATTTTAACAAAACTTGTATTGTAACAAATATTTTATTAGCAAATAATAATTGTTAGTAACATAATAATCAATAATATATAATTATTATAAAAAAAACTAAAACCAAATTACGAATACCACAGACACATAAAAAAAACATCTGCTTGAAGTTATAATGGTGTGGCAAATTGTATGTCGTTTTATTTTGCCTACCAAAAATGCATTACAATACCCACAAAAAAAAAAAAAAAAAAACGCAGCAGCCACAAGTTGATAAACGTGTAGAGAAAATTTAAAAAAAAAAATACATATTACAAAAAATTTCCAAACAATATGTGTGTGTGTGAATTAAAAGGGAATTATTTGAAGACAAAAATCATCAAAAAAGAAAAAATTTACACGAGTATATGTGGTAACTCACATGTAATGCTTAGGCATTATAATAATAATAAATGCTAATGAGGAAAACTGCTTTAACAGTATAGAAATAATTTCGATGAGAATTTTGGTTTCTAAAGAGGCGGTGGTGGCAACGATTGCCACATATTGTTGTGTTTGTGCTTAAAGTTTCTGTTGCCATCATCACAACACAAAAATTATCTGATTTTAAATTTACACTCATAAAAACATAGTACATTAACTACATACATAACTGTCAACGGGTTGTGTTAGTCATATTATAGATTTTAACAGTAATTCCTCGATTACGATTACGAATACTTAATTATTAAAGTTTTTTCAAAAAGGATATTCACAGGTTCTAACGATTTTTTCTTATTAAATTGAGTTAAATTTGAGTTCTTGAAAAATTTTCTTATAGAATAAGATGTTTTATTTCTCGGTTTTGTATCTTCAGAGAAATTTTAAGAAAAATTTTTTTTTATTTGTAACTAGTGATTCCGGTAGTTATTAACAGCATTAAATTTAAGAAAATTGCTAGAGTTTTGCTATCGCAATACTGCAGTTGTATGATATTTGATATTTACTTTGTACAAAAATTGCCGATTCCTCCAATTTTTTGCAAGACCACTTTTTGATGCCCAATGAACTCACAAAAAGTTTAAAGAATCAAAATGTCATAGTCATCCAGATATAAATATGGTGATACATATTTACTTTATATGGACGGACGGACGGACAGACATTGCTAAATCGAATCAGAAAGTGATTCTGAGTCGATCGGTATAATAAAAAATGGGTCTAGGTCAAAAAAGGCATTGTACCCAAACCACATAGTGGTATAGGGTATAATAAACATAAACCAAATTTGAGTGCAATTGTTATTAAAAAAGTTCATATCGGGTCCTATATTTATATGGGCACTAGGTCGAAAAATGGACCGATCCTTACCATATTTGGTAAAATCACTTATATTTTGAAAAAATATGCACAAACCGAATTTGAGAAAAATCTGTGCAATATTTTTGTTTTTTGATAGAATTAAGAGAAGATCGGGAAGCGGCTTTATAGGGGGGTTAAGTCTAAGATTTGCCCTACATACACAAACCGAACTTGAACGAGATCTAAATGATAATTTGGATCTAATGGCAATTTAAGTTGATCTCATATGATTGATTTGTATGGAGAAATGAACCGATAAAAGCCATATCTGTGGTTTTCTAGAATAACCGCGTATGTCATAAAATCAAAATGTTCAGGGGAGCCAAAAAACGTTATATTTGAAATTATGGGCACGATATAAAGTTTTTATAGCTTTTTATTTAACAGTCCTGTAGATATGGGCAATAAATACTTTATATAAAATTTTGAGTCAAAAATCTTCAGAGGAATAGATCCTAGAGAAGGGCGAAAAAAACAATGTGTAAAAAACTCTTAAAGTGTGTGCAGATAAAACAACTTATGTCGACAAACGTCGCACAGTGGCGCCATTTGAGTTTTTTCGTTGCAAAAATCATATCTTTTGAACCGAATAACATAATTGAACACTTTAAACAGCATATGATAGATAACTGTTCAGCCTATGAAATGAGCGTTTGGAAAGGGTGATACGCTTTGTAGGGGCCTACTTATGGGTTATCAAAGTTAAAATTTGTAGAAAAATCAATTTTATGGTAACTAAAAAAAATTATTTTTACATTTTTAGATTGTTTTTATTTTTTTTCTTTAGGGTTTTATGTTTTAAATTATTACCCAACAAATTAAAAAAAATTACTTCTTTTTTAAATTTATTTTTTCAATTTTCTTAAAATATTCATCACAATTCGTAAGATAAGGTATATCTAAAAGACTAATCATTTCTAAACTATAATTATTTTCTAACTCTATTCGTGACTTCACATGCCGCAGGGAAGAGATAAGTGGATCGGAAGATGCTGTCAACATGTTGAAGAGGTCCTCATTTGGCCTTACCCTTGATGCTTTGAATGTGTTCTGCAATCTATATTTTTTATAAAATTTGTTAAGAGACTCCTGTGCTTCTTCAGAAAGCTCTCCAATTGGCAAAGACTGGTACTCAATTATATCTTTGCCATGCGCCAATATTTTATGGACAGTCGGGGTCAACTTCTTCTGTGGATACATTTCTGCTAAAAGAGATGCAGTTTTCGATGCATATTCTCCATATTTTGTAGAATTGACATTTTCTTTGCAGTTTAAAACATTCAAGATCGTTCTCAATCTTCTCACGATTTGATTGTCAATTCCAGTGATTCTAGTTACTGCCTCATCATTTTCAAAAAATCTCCTAGAAGTGTTTCCATCGTTTGAGTTACCGTATCCGTGCTTGGGACGTTCTACTTTTAGTCCAACATGTTTAAAAAAAGCATCCTGTATTTGCTTCTTTCTTATCTTTTCCTTATCCTTTATTGATGTATTTTCATCGAAGTTTTCCTCCTCTTGTGGTAGGGTATACGCCAGTTTTAGCAAGAACTCCATACATCTTATCCTTGCGTGCAATGGTGACATTCCACATTCGTAATTCTCCTCGTTTGTAGAATCGTTCAAATTACCAAAGTTCTTCTGACTCTTTTTGCAAATCGGGCATGGCAATGTTGAGGTTGTTCCTGTCAGTTCGTTTACGACTTTTCCGTCAACCATGGTCAGGTGGAACTCGTAATTGTATTCAATATATTTTCCTTCTCCAATTTGTAGCTTTGTAGGCTTAATCTTGCTTATTTGTTCTTCAATGTCCTTCACCGTGGTCCTTATGAGTTCTGCCGATTCCCTTGCAAACTGTAACATTATTGGTCGGCAATAATGCACTGATGACGGACGTGGATTTTTCCAGTGTAGGGAAACATCAGATTTTAGCCGCAAAGGAACAACAGATGCCATAAACATATTTCCGTCCGATATTGTAGCGTCATCGGAAGATATCCTTTGCTTATAAACGCTTTGTCCGGATAATCCATCGCAGCCCCATTTGCTGATCAATGTCAGTTTCTCAGGAAGAATTTTCACCTCATTTTTAGGAAGACTCTCCAACAACAGTTTTGCTGTATGGCCCATGATATCCTGCAGATTGGCTTTCACAGAGACTTCCGTAAACTCCGTATGCAGTGGTCGTTAATTTATTTTGGCTTGCGTAATATGCTTGTATCCTTGTAAAACGTCAGCCCCGTGTCGCATCAAGGATGCCCGTAGTATCTCATATTTTTCTTCGGAAAGTTGTAAGTCCATAAACAAGGCCAAGGCTTCTTCGGAACCATACTTTTTAATGTGTGCGTTTGTGGGCGTGGGAATGCTTTCCTTGATCCTTTTTAGTCGCAGTAGACTTGCATCAGCAACAGATTTTGTAATATGCGACCTAACTCTTTCACTATCCTTTGTATATTTAATAGACAGCGCGTCCGATAAATGCTTCGTGGTCAAGTCATTGGTGGCATCGGCAAGTTTCCTCTTTCTTGTGAAAATTGAACACTCCTCAATACTTTTTTTGGCCTTCTTTTTGCTCCTCTGGTTGATGTGGTGGGTTTATCTACTGCCAATATATACAGGATGTTGTCTTCATTAAGCCAGTCCTCGTATTTGGAGTTGAAGTTCTGAATGGTTCGATTAGATTTCACCCATTTTGCCTTAATATTTGCATATATCAGATAAAAATAATTTTTTATAATTTCGCTTCTCTCAATATTTCCGTATAAGCTATCAAGTTCTTCTAAAGCAGCTTCCGTGAAAAACTTTGGTGTGGTTGACCTTCTAAACAGTTCAAATAATTTTAAATTGTTTAACGCCATGGTTTCAGTGCTTGTTGCGCCAACTTTCAGTCGTAGACTAATCCAGGCATTATGCTTATTTTGCAATATATAGGCTTATGCTACCATGCCTAAAAATTTACCTGTTCCCTGCATACATATGGATTTAGGCTGAATTATGCAATTTTGATATTATGCTCGTATCTAAATAAGATTTGTGCCTACCTGGAGGGACCATAAGACAATATTGTTCTTGACCATTTGTACTTCAAAGTAATTTTTAAGTGAGGTGCGTACCTGCGAATTTCAATGAGTAGTTTTTTTTGCGTCCTGTGTCTGTAACAGAATATTGGGAGTAGACTTTGGCAGAGGCTCACAGGTAGACAACCGACTTAAAATGCAATTTTCAAACTATTAGATCAAACTACTATCAGTCAAAACATGTAAGGGATGCACGCCATACAATTTCTGCAACCATGTCTTTTTAAACTTTTTTACCTCTAGAAGCCAAACGGGCACGTACGAGCAGATAAAACCTTTTGAATTATGTAAAGAAATAATCAAAGAATATGTTTTGCAAATATGGCAAATATAGAAAAAATATAGATTTTTTTTATTTTCCGTCAAAGTTGAAAAATAGTGAAAAAACGGATAGTTTTTAAATAGTGATTTACCAGGAGAAACACAAAGCAAACAGTTAACTTTTTTTTATCATTGTACATTTAATAAATGCATCAATCAATACAAACAAAAAATAAGGCGATTCGTTACCTATTTATCGTGATATTACACCTGAAATCGCAAAAAATTGACTAAGAATTGTGTGTTTTTTTGAAAACCGAAAGTCGGTCAACTTTGAACGGTTATATCTTCTAAACTAAAAATGTGATATTATTAAGAGTAGCATATTTGAAATCGTTGAAAAGTTTCCTATAACATGGGTTTATTCAAAACTTCGTCGGCGCACATGAAAATTTTGATTTTTGCAACCTCGTTTGCTCTACGGGCGCCACTGTGTGTCGTTTTCTTTGAAAAAGAAAACTACCAATGCAACCACCCATGTAGTCATAAGTTGTTGTTGCTTGAAAAATGGATTTTTTTGTTCGTCAACAAAAAATTAACGGGACTTAGGATGAGAATATAACAACGTTTCAAGAATAATAGTGACAAAAAATAACAGAAATAAACACACAAGTTTTTATAAGTGGTTATAAACTGAAAAGTAATCCAAAACTATTTTGCATTTTTTTTTCATTAATAACAACGTATTACGCTATGTGTCGTTTTCTGAGAAAATAATTTTTCAGCGATCAAATGTAGGTTGACACACGTCGATAGTGCTGCAAATTAATTTAATAAACATTTAAGTTATGTCGTTATTTAAAGAAAAAACTCAGAAATGGTCAAAACTTTTTTAAAACAATTTAACACATGTAAAGAGCGTTAAAAATTAATATATTTGGCATCGTTAATTCAACACTGACAAAAATGGACATACGCGGTTATTCCAGAAAACCACAGATATATCAAATTTAATCAAAATATATTCATATCTGAAACACAGACAATAGACAGACGGGCAGTCAGACAGACGGATCATTAAACCGTCTCAGAGCGCTAAAGCTGGGTATCGGCAAATTATATGTTCTACTGGATGTTCTGTATATGGTTCATCGCATCTTCTCCAATGGGAATCAGAAATCATATCCATTCTTTTTGCATGAAATCCGAAAAGACAGTGACCAGTGGCTAACCCCGTTAGTTTACGATAATCCTATTTAGAAAGCGAATCTTTTCGAGGTCATTTCGTGACCACATTCTCCTGGTAATAGCGCGCGCAGGTTGTTTATTCCCTCCAATAGTACTGAAACGGTGGGTTAACCCTATACCATGAGTTTCGAGGGAATTGTTAGATCCAACTTTACTGTCATAATTTGATAGAATCATAGAATCATTGCGTTAACTGATTGCTGTTCCAGAAAAAAGTTTTCAGGGTAAATAAAAATTCAATTGTTTTCCGAAAAAAAAAATTTATTTAACTTTTTCAATAGTTATCTAAAACATATACTCTACTTAACCGATTAAACAACAACAACGTTGTTTAAACTGTATTTTCTGTTTTGTAGTTTATTTTTTAATTTCAAAAAATATTCTTATTAATTTTTTTTATTCGTTTTTCTTAAAATGTCGATCAGAAAATAAAAGGCAGGTCTTGGTCAGATATATTAGGTAGTTACGAACATCAGGACAAACTTTATAATACTCTGACCTCAAAGTTGCATAGAATATAAATATTTCAGTTTTCCGGTAAGGTGAATGCTGTCTGTATTACTCGGTAGCTCTTAGTAGAAGCAGCTCCTACACCAGTTGAGTGTTTGGAGCCGTCTGTAAAAATATTAACAGCAAAAGATTAATGCGCTTGTACAAGAATGTTCAGGCCACCAATATTCAGGCCATTATTCTAGACCAATCATATGTTTAAGAACTAAAATCCAACAATTTTCCTTTTCTCGTAAGGAATTGTGATATTAATTTCACCTTTTAAAACTTTGAAATTACTTTGTTAATTTGTGGTACTCTGTAATTAGCTTAAAACAAAATAATATGTAAAATTTTTGTCACGAACTCCTTTTAAAGCAAAAATTCAAGAAATTAACATATAGTCTAACTAGAAGGACTACACGATATTCTTCACCATGAGTTTCGGTAAAAGCTCTAAGGTCTACAATGCTCAGATCCCAACCATATTGGGTTAAATCTGTCCATCGATGATTTATCCCAGTATGGTAGGAAATAGCAAATTTGTGAAAGATTGTAATGTATGTGTTTCTAGTAAAGTACAGGCCGGATGTGATCATTATAACATATATGGCGACGAGGTCAAAAACTAAATACACACATACTTATATAAAACAATTTAAAAAAAAAATAAACATGAAATATTCAAGTTCTTTTGTATGATATTTAAAAACTTAATTAACGTCTTTCCCGGTTTGATACACATTTTCTTGAGTGTATTAAATAGAAAAACCCGACATTAAGACATGTTTTTGATTTTATATTATTGTAACTAGACAAATTTGTAAAACTAAAAATTTTTATTGCTTAGTCATAAAAAAAAGAAATCTAAAGATTCTTTATAAGTTTAGAAGTCATGAGTAATAGCAAAAAGACATTAATAAATCATTTGTTATTTCATGATTCCAAACCATTTCGAGTGGTAGTTGTATTTGCTTTTGAATCATTCTAACCGACTGTATCGCAGTGGCACTTGTTAACCTTTAAAGTTGATTTTGTTACTTTAAATAACATTAACCGCATATTTTAGGTACCTACACATTTCAGTAAGACCAGGATGCGGTATATAAAGAAAGATCCTCTTTCAGATTTTTGTTAAAAACATATTAAAATTTATGCACATTTTAAATGCAATATTTTACTAGCTACGTGAATTTGTGTGTATGCGAATAAGTACTGTGTTTATGCAATATTCATTTGCATCATTATTGTGTATAACCCAGCAAAAAATTAAAGTGAATTACTTACATATAAATAGCTATGTGAAACAAGAGATTTCCTTCGTCCTCTATTTATGCCTATCAACTAACCATAAAGCGTTTTTTTTATCTAGAGCCTTTTTAAAAAAGCGCTAAAAGCGGTTTAACGCCTTTTAAATAAAACAGTTCATATTAAACAAAATTTTAGATATTTGAACAACTTCCCTCCAAATTTAAACTTTTTGATCAATGAGACTCATGATTCTCTCATTCGTCAGTAAGACAAAAACTATATAATAAGATATACAAGTTGATTAACAAAGATTCCGATATGCCAAGAAAAATTCCGATGGTAACACCAACCAAAAAGCTTGCTATAGAAAGAGCGATTGGAGCAATTAAGGAAAGCTGGAGTTGAAAACTCATTTTACTGTTGTTAATGTAAAATCATTTCAGACGAGTAAGCAAAATAATATGTACAATGCTTCCAAAAACTATATAATACGTACTTGGCTGTTTTATCAGAGGAACAAAAACTGAATCTTGCATTCGAGGCCCAAAATGTGGACCACACAAAACTTTTTGATGATTACATCGGTTATTAAAATGTTTAACAAATTTGACAATAACATTGAAGAACCGGATAAATAATTAATCAAAAGAATTTTTATTGAGATCACAAAATCTGTAATTTAAAAGCTAAACACTAAATTGTTAGAAAAATTTCTTAACTTAGTGTATTTATTTTCAAATAACTCTGAAGATGTTCAGCCCGATTCTAAACAACAATTCCGCATGAAATATCTCAATTCTCCCTTTTCCCCTATTATGAATAAAAGTTCCTTTATT
This sequence comes from Cordilura impudica, assembly GCA_963682025.1. Lineage (NCBI taxonomy): Eukaryota > Metazoa > Arthropoda > Insecta > Diptera > Scathophagidae > Cordilura > Cordilura impudica. The sequence continues at coordinate 136,710,755 of OY821517.1, forward strand.
TTTAACAATACTGGTGATAAAAAGTTGAGGTTGATATTTGGCTCACTTGAATAGAACCCCTTCATAAAAAACATATTTTTTACTAAGTGACGTCTTAAAAATAAACTTATTGTGTAATAAACTTATAAAGGGTCCGCCATCTAACGTTTTTTTTTAACTAGTGCTTATTTCGTGAATGGTAACACTTAGCTCATGTCTGATTTGCCAGATAATTAGTTTTATCCGTCCTCTGAACGAATATGGTTGTGTATACGCTTGAACAACGCTGGGAAATATTGCGATATTATTTTGAAAATCATGGTGATGTTGCAGAATGTGTGCAAAAATTGCGTACGGATTTTGGAAGAAGAGAAGCACCGTCAGCTCCGTATGTTCGTTATCTTGTGAAAAAAGTGAAAGAAACTGGCATCCTCATCGATAAACCAAAGCGTGAAAAGCCAAAAACAGTGCGTACACCCGAGAATATTGCTGCTGTGGCAGAAAGTGTGCCTGAAGCGCCATCAACATCAATTCACCGTCGTTCTCAAGAATTGAACATTTCGGAGGCATCATTGAGACGAATTTTGCATAAAGACATTGGTATGACGCCATACAAAGTCCAATTGGTTCAGGAGTTGAAGCCAACTGACCATTCAATGCGTTTTCTCTTCGCTAAGTGGGCCTGCGATCGACTTACAGAAGATGCCGATTTTGCCAAAAAAAATCATCTTTTCAGATGAAGCTCATTTTGATCTTGGCGAGTATGTAAACAAGCAAAATTGTCGCATTTGGGGCACAGAAAACCCGCACGCATACATTGGAAAGCTGATACACACAAAACGAGTCACTGTTTGGTGCGGATTTTGGTCCAGAGGCATAATTGGGCCATTTTCCTTCGAAAATGAGCAAGGAGTGGCCGTTACAATGGCGATGGTTATCGGGCCATGTTGAACAGATTTTTGTTCACAAAAATTGAAGAGGAGGATATTGGCAACATTTGGTTTCAACAGGACGGCGCTACGTGCCACACAGCCGAAGCTACACTCGATGTTTTGCGCCCTGTTTTTAAAGATCGCATTATCAGCCGCAGAGCTGATGTCGTTTGGCCACCTCGGAGCTGCGATTTGACACCGTTGGACTATTATTTGTGGGGTGCCCTCAGAGATAAGTATTACGCCAACAAGCCAGAGACAATTGACGCTTTAAAGGATAATATTCGTGAAGCCATTGGTGAAATATTATTAACCGGAAGGATTGTACTTTCAAATAAAAAAAGAAATTTGAGATAATATTCAGTAGTTTTTTTTATAGCATTTTCAAAAAAAAAAAGTTATTTGGCGGACCCTTTATAATATGAATTTTTATATTATTTAATAATCGGTGTTTCCTCCATGATTTCGGATAACCTCATAAATTCTATTTGGTATGAAATCGTAGAGTTTCATAATATAATTTAGCGAAATGCAAGACCAGCCGTGTTTAGTTGCTTCTATTAATACATTTTTATCCGAACACTGCTTCCATGACTCATACACTTTGCGTGCAAGCCAGCCCCAAACATTTTCAATAATGTTTAGGTCAGGAGAGTATGGTGCCCACTTCAGCAACTCCACATTTTGAAGTTCAATCCAAGATTTTACGACTCTAGCAGTGTGTATTGGGGAATTATCTCGTTCGAATTTCCACTCCAAGTCACCTAATACTTCAACTACCTCCTGAAAAGCCTTTTCCAGCACGATTTTGTATGATGTCGCGTTCATTCTGGGCGTCTTCAACTCTAAGGTGCCATAATAAGAAATGGATCCCCATACCATGACACTGACACCACTGTCTCGGCTGTTAAAAGGTTTAGCACATGTTCCTCCTTGCGCAGATCGTGGAAGTAATAATTATAGCCACCGGGCTCTTCCAAATTTAATTTCTTTTCATCCGAAAATATTACACGATACCACTGCTTACTCCACGTCATGTTGGCACGGCAAAAGTTAAGACGATGATCTTGCGGAGTATATTAAGTGGAGGGTTTTCTTCAATTTTAAGCGTTGCAGATGTGCTGTATTAGCAATTATCTGCTTTACAGTTGAGACGCTTGCATTTACTATGGATTTTTATCTAATTTTGACAGCAGAGTCGTGTGAATTTGACGCATGTCTGATAATAGCTCTCTTATCAGTAGCCGTAAGTACACTCTTCGTTCGCCCTTTCATGTTCGTTTCGTAAATGACAGTGTCGCGTAAAAATGACGATATAACTTTACGGCTTCTATTAATTTTATCAGATATTTTGTGAATTGATAGTTCACACTCCTTATAAGCCTTAATTTTGGCTTTTTCCTCGACATCTAATGCTTTTGCGCGGCCCATATTGGTTGCAATTAATTGATTGTAATAAATTAATGAACAATTATAAAATTTAGTGCACTTTTCCCTTTGACGTTCAGACGAAAACTGATATTAACGTAAAGGGCCAAAAATTTATGTGAAATTTTTAACAAATTTAAAAGAGAATTGCAAATTAAAATAACGGGACATTTCATGAAGTTTTTTTTTTGAAGAAGTATAGAAAGTGATGAAATGATTACAATAAAAAAATAGCGGTTATATGCATTGGCTTTAAAAGATTTTCATTGTTGTTGAGTTAGATTCAGGGGCGCTAATCAAGTGAGCGGTAGGTATATTGACTTTTCCGAACTCAAACCCGTAAGTCGAAGCAGTGTACTGAGCAATGAGTTTTTTTATGTAAAATTAAAACATCTTTAAACATTTAAATTCTTAAATACATATTCAATATGGACTAAAGATGCTTGTTGTTAATTATAAATTTCTATAAAATATTTTATATTAAAACAATACTATGTCCTGAAGATTAGGAAGAAGAAAATGACACGATTTTATTTGCACACGAAGAGGTGTAAGAAAAGTTTTTAGCATATATAATATGACTTTTTCCAAACTGATTTTTATTTTCTCTAAAACTGATTCAAATGACATTTCTAACAAAGAATATTATAAAACACTAGCTGTATTTACCCGGTCTTGCCCGGAACAAAAAGGCCTTTGACTTGAAAAATGGTTCACTATGATTACCAGGCGCTGAGTACTTAGTCCCCAATTAAAAAATTCCCCAATAAAATGAACTTTCTCCCCAAAAATTTGTATGGGCAGTAAATAAATTTTTTATTTCAATTAAAAATTTTTGATTTTTTAATTTAGAAGTTTTTTATAAGATGCTGCAGCAAAAATGCTTCAAAAATAAGCGGCGAAACCGCTTTAAGTTTTTTTTCAGTTTATTTATAAACATCAAATATAACGGAATGGTTCGCAAATTAAAGGAATCGGAACTTTTAAAAATTGAATTACTTCATTCAATAAGTGATCATCATTGAGCAGAGACATCAAATTCAAGTTTCAGAAATGAAAGACTAATGCGACGTTTAATATTGTGTCGCAAGGTTTCTTTTTAAGCAACTGCTTATAGTATATGTGTGGCCTCTTTTGATCAACAGGTAATTATTTCACATATGTAGATAAAATTTATCATACGACATTTCACTAAGCTGTGTTCCGCGAGCGAGTCGCGTCCGCTTCCGCGCGTTTGGCAGCCACACCCGTGCTGCCGCGCAGTTGTTGTCAACTTATTTTAATCGCCAAAATATATTATTCAGATCATTGCAATATTTTAGCTGAGCTGTGTTTCGCGAGCGCGTCGCGTCCGCGTCCGCGCGCCTCGCGCCGCTTCCTCGCAGCTACTACCCGTGCTGCCGCTTAGTTCTCGTTAACTTATTTTAAGTCCTAAAACATATTTTTTAAAGCATTGCGATATTTTAGCTGAGCTGCGTTCCGAGAGCGCGTCGCGACCGAGTCCGCGGTCGCGCGCCGCGTCGCGTCCGCGCGCCTCGCGCCGCTTCCTCGCAGCTACTACCCGTGCTGCCGCTTAGTTCTCGCTAACTTATTTTGATTCCTAAAACATATTTTTTAGAGCATTGCGATATTTTAGCTGAGCTGTGTTCCGAGAGCGCGTCGCGTTCGCATCCGTCGCGTCCGAGTCCGCGCGCCTCGCGCCGCTTCCTCGCAGCTACTACCCGTGCTGCCGCTTAGTTCTCGTTAACTTATTTTGATTCCTAAAACATATTTTTTAGAGCATTGCGATATTTTAGCTGAGCTGTGTTCCGAGAGCGCGTCGCGTTCGCATCCGTCGCGTCCGAGTCCGCGGTCGCGCACCGCTTCCGCGCGTTTGGCAACCACACCTGTGCTGCCGCGCAGCTGTTGCCAACTTATTTTAATTGTCAAAATATATTTTTCAGATCATTCCGATATTCTACCTAAGCTGTATTCCCCGTGCACATAGCTTCCGCGCAACGAAATGATGCTATTGAAAAGAATACTCATTTTAAATGCATTTATTGTAGGACATATATTGAGAGCAGTATGCAAACGTTTACTAAAATAAATATTTAACAAAATTCATTAAATAAAAGTATGTAAAAATTTAAGAATGAATTTGGGGATAAGTTCATTTTTTCTTTCGATTAAAAAAAAATGGGGAATTTGTTAATTTCTTTTGGGTGCCTTTTTTTAAGTTTGGGGAATTTGTTCACCGTGTAGTTATTTCCGTGTAAACCAAATTTCAGAGAAATCCGTTGAAAAGTACAAATTTGTATAGGGAAGAAATATACCACACAAAAAAATGTGAATTTTATATGAAAATTGGGCGTAAAAGTAAGCGTGGTCGGTAAAATTCATATGGCGGCCTTCCCTGGAATATGTACTATATTTCGGAGAAAGCCATTGAAAAATAAAAGTTTGTATAGCAACCAAATAAAGAAACAAACAAAAGGAAAAAAATAAGTTTTATATACATAGAAGTTAGCGCAAAGTAGGCGTGGCCTGTAAGAAGCGTATGGTGACCTTCCCTGTAGTATAGAGATCGTGTGACCAAATTTTAGACATCCCTCGAAAAATAAAAATTTCTATAGTGAACAAATATACCAAAAAACAGAAAATTAATTTTGTATAAAAAGTGGGCGTAGAAGTAGGCGTGGCCGGCAAGAATCATATGGCTATCTCTCTGGAGTACAGAGATCGTGTGTGGAAAATTTCAGAGAAATCGGTTGAAAAATAAAAATTTGTATAGCGAACAAATATACCAAAAAACAGAAAACGAATTGTATACAAAAAGTGGGCGCAGAAGTAGGCGTGGCCGGTAAGAATCATATGGCGACAATTCCTGGAGTATGGAGATCGTGTGTAGCAAAATTCAGAGAAATCCGTTGAAAAATAATAATTTGTATAGCGAACAAATATACCAAAAAGCAGAAAATGAATTGTATATAAAAAGTGGGCGTAAAAGTAGGCGTGGTCGATAAAAAGTATATGGTGACCTTAGCTGGAGTACAGGGATTGTGTGTACCGAATTTCAGAGAAATCTGTTAACAAATAAAAATTTGTATAGTGAACAAATATGAATAAAACAGAAAATGAATTTTACATAAAAAGTGGGCGTAAAAGTAGGCGTGGCCGGTAAAAAGTATATGGCGACCTTTCCTGGGGTATAGAGATCGTGTGTACAAAATTTCAGGAAAATCCGTTGAAAAATAAAAATTTGTATAGCGGTCAAACAAACAAACAAACAAACAAACAAACAAACAAACAAACAGAAAATGAATTTTATATATATAGATTTTTAAAAACAAAGTAGTTAAGAATAAAGTACATAACATTATATTACAGTTCGGCCAACGTGACAAATTGATTGACCACAATCAATCTCAATAAAAACTTATAATTTATTCATCGATTATGTGGCTAAATAATAAAGATCAAATTAATTTTATGTCAGCCATTTTTTAAGTCTTTTTGCTTCAACTGTTCCTTTGTAAGGAATTTGTGTAAGTTGACAATTATCAATATCTCTTATAAGATAACGATCATTGGACGAAACTTTTTCTACAACATATGGACCACGATATTTTTCGGAAATTTTTTTGTTTTTACCAACAGTATTAACTGAACTCAGGACTACAACATAATTATTCTTAAAATATGTTCTTGCAGGAACATGGTGTTTATTAAAATATAGCTCATTATAATTTTGTGAACGCTGAATATAATTAAGTGCTTTAAGCCTTCTAGTCTTTAAATCACGCGTTTCTCCATTTCCCTTTTCATCTAAATATTCTGTTAATTCATCAACTATTACACCACGCTGATTTATACCGAAAAGTAATTGACTTGGCGTATCTTTAGTGGAACTATGAATAGAATTGTTGGTAGCATATTCGACTTGGGACAATTTTAAAGAACAGTCAGAGTGGTTAATTGCTTCATTTAATTTACTTAAGATTGCTTTGATAACCCGATTTACTCGTTCTACCTGTCCATTTGTCTGAGGAGATGCCGTTGCAATTTTGACACTGTCAATATTATTTTTAAGAAGAAATTCTCCAAATTCATGGGAAGTAAAACATGAACCTCTGTCCGATATAAGTCGCCTTGGTCTACTAAAATAATTAAAGTATTTGTCTAATGCACAACAAACCTCTTTTGTACTTGTGGAATTAACTGGATATAATTTAACAAATTTTTTAAAGGCATCTACAACAACTAATATATGTTTACGTTTCGATTTTAACGACGGAAGTGGACCAGAATGATCGATATGTATTGTGTCAAACGAGATAGGTCTTTTAGGAATACTACAGAGATTCTGCTCATTTAGTCGTGCTGGCGCTGAATATACAATACATTTTATGCAATTTTTGATAAAGGAAACGATTTTTTTTCTCATGTTTGGAAACCAATAATTACACTTCATTTTATCATAGCATTTTTCAGCACCAAGATGACCAATTTTTTCGTGAACCATTCTCATTACATTGTTTTCCATCTCACTGGGAACATATAATAAACGATTTAATTCTATTTTACGAAACACAAGCCCATCAACTAGTTCGTAGTCGTTATCTTCCTCACTTTCAAGCCTAATCAATATTTGTTTAATGATTTCATCTCGCCCTTGAGTTAATTGGATTTGAGCATCTAGTTCATTTGAATCCACTGCATCAACTATATTACATTTTTTTATGATATTATTATCAAAGCATCTACTTAAGGCATCGACATGACCCATACTGATTCCGCTTCGATGTTGAATTGAGTAATCGAAGTTTTCTAATTCCAAAGCCCAACAAGCAATTCGAGGGTTAACTTGTCGTTTGTTTAAAGTCGTAGTTAGCGAATTACAGTCTGTGATAACTGTGAAATGTATACCCTCTAAGTACACTCGAAGCTGTCGCAAAGCATAAATAATAGAAAGTGTTTCTAATTCAAAACTATGATATCGCGATTCTGCTGGTGCTGTGGATTTGGAAAAGAATGCAGTGGGATGAAACTTTTTGTCATCTTGACGTTTCATTAAAATAGCTCCAAATGCATGAGTACTGGCATCACAATGAAGTTCTGTTTCTCTTGTGGGACTATAAATTGCTAGAATAGGACTTTTCATTAATCGTTGTTTTAGTTCACTAAAAGTCGTTAAGCACTCTTCAGTAAAAACATAATTATTTTCCTTCCGTAACAAGTTCAACATAGGTCTAGCTATTACAGAAAATGAAGGTATAAATCGACGGAAATAAGAAAAAATTCCAATACAACTTTGCAATTCCTTTTGATTTTTTGGTATGGGAACTTTTTTTACTGAATCCAAATGGCTTTCAGTTGGTTGTATACCTAATGGACTGATTAAATATCCTAAATATTCTAGAGATTGGAAACTAAATTTACATTTCTTGAATTTAAATTCTAATCCTTTTTCATAAGCCCGTGCCAGTACTTCAGCCAATATTTTGAGATGTGATTTAAAATCTGTCGAAGCTATTAAAATGTCATCTATATAAACTACAATTTTATGAGAATCTATGAAGTATCGAAATATATTGCTGACAAATCGCTGAAAATTTGCAGGAGCATTTTTTAGTCCGAAAGGCATTCTTAAATACTCATACTGTCCCTGAGGCGTTACAAATGAAGTATATGGTATTGAATCTTTATCTACCTCTAAATGAAAGAATCCGCCTTTTAAATCAAAAATCGTAAACCATTTTTTTCCAGCCATATATTCAATGCAATCCTCAATCAATGGCAGTGGAAAATTGTCCCTAATTGTTTTCTTATTTAATGCACGATAATCAACACACATGCGAGTTTCACCCATCTTTTTTTTAGTTAAAACAATTGCAGATGCATATGGTGAATTACTTGATAGAATAATATTTCTTTTCAATAAATCATCTATTATTTTACTAACTTCTTCACGATCTCATACTGATAACCGACGAGGAGAACAGTGAATTGGAATGTCGTCAAATAATCGAATTTTCATGGTATAGTCATGGGGATTTCGAACAATACTTGTTGGATTAATGCAATAATTTTTAGTGACACTTTTCAAATCTAGTACTTGAACCGGATTTAACTGTGGATTTATGTTTATGTCAACAAAATATTTATCATCAGTTTCCTTTATATCATTTACCCTTGACGCCAAAGAAATTCCATCTTTATTATTTATTGGTCTTGTAGAATCAAATATAGGCAAATTTGAGTTATGAAAATTATTTATATACACAAGTTTTATATTAAATTTTGACATGAAATCTCTACCCAAAATCATAGGGATTTGAATGTCAATATCCGGAATAACAACTAATTTAAGGCATTTAATAACGTTTTTAAATCTAATTGAACAGGAAATAACTCCATACATTTTCATATTATAATTTGCAATACCAACAAATCCAGTTGGTGATAAATTTTCTGAAATTGTAATGTTTTTAGGTACCACAGATCTTGCAATCAGACTAATGGGGCTACCAGAATTAATTAAACACAAAGTATTCCGATAATTAGTATATCTGTTTCTACAAGATTTATCAAATGCCACACTCACCGTTTGCATTGTATCAACAATATCATTTAAACTTGTTTCTGAAAAAACACAGCAACTCGTAGTTGCAACACGTTGTCGCTTAGGGCAATCCTTGTGAAAGTGACCCATTTGATGGCAAATAAAACAGGAACCTGGAGGACGGAATGGTTTTGGGCATGCTGTTTTTATGTGGCCAAATTGAGAGCAGTTAAAACACCGTACTTCTTTGCCACGATTAACATCCTTTATTTTTTTTACAGAAACAATTTTACAACGACGTTTTTCGTATCTATGTACGCACTGAATTAGTTCATCTACTGATGATGCTCCATACAGCATGGACACATTGAATGAATTGTCTTGCATACCATCAATAATTATGTAAACTAATTCTTGACCATCAATTTCAGCTAGTGATGCAATACTTTTCATTGATATAATGTAATTTATACATGTTTCAGATGGTAGTAGAGTACGTAAACGTAACTTATGATATATTTCTTCACGTGTAACTGTTCTTTTAAATGTCTCAAGTAATGAAGCTTTCAAATCATTACATATCAAAGTAGAGTTCTCCATAAATTCACGAGCTGTTCCTTGCAATAACTACTTCAAGCACATCAATTTTTCTTGATCATTAAAGTTTACCGCATAGCTTTCAAATAAAATAAACCATTTACAAATATCTCGGCTGTCATTACCATTAAATTTTGGAACCATTATGTCCAATTCGTCATAATTTATTCGACAACCTCTATTAACAGCGTCTCCTTCTAAATTTCTTAACTGGTTCTGCAGATTTAACATCTCACAGCGGATTTTCAGAATCTTAATTTGATTTTACAATTCTTGAGACTCTTGTGATGGCAACAAAACTGAAGAATTTATTGGTGAAGAATTTGACGGAATAGTAACACAGCGGAAGTTACAGTATTTACAGCAGAAACAGCGGAAGTAACAGAAGTTAAAATTACGGAAGAAATTCCAACGTCTTCATTTGTTGAAGCACGTTTATTCAAATTAGTGGTCAATTCCACACAATTTTCATTCTGGTTTGTTGAATCATATAAAGCCCTCAATTGGCTCATTGTAGCAGATTCAGGATACGATATTCCTTCAGCAACCAGAGTATCAATAATTCGTTGATGAGTTGGTCGTAAATCCATGTTAAATTTATTTTTTTAATTTTAATTTTAATTTTTTATTAAATTTTTTTTATTAAACGACCCCACACCTGAATTATAATATGACTTTTTCCAAACTGATTTTTTTTTTCTATAAAACTGATTCAAATGACATTTCAAACAAAGAATATTATACAACATTTTAGACAACAAAGTAGTTAAGAATAAAGTACATAACATTATATTACGCATATAAGATTTTTTTATTTTTCCCATACACCTTAAACGCTTCATTAAATATCAAATTATCTCAAATGTACAAATAATATAAAAGTTTTTTAAAAATTAATTAAAACAAGTAAGAAAATTATAGTCGGTCTAGACCGACTATATGATACCCTATACCATGCGTCTAGATACCCTATCTCATTACCCCAACTAACTGGATATAGAAAATAAGCATAAACCAAATTTGAGTGGGATTTTTATTAATTTTTTCGGCTGCAGATATGAAAAAGTTCATATCGGATGCTATATCTATATGGGGACTAGGCCGAAAAATGGACCGATCCTGACCATGTTTGGTAAACTCTCTTGTATTTTGCAAAAATATATACAGACAAAATTTGAGAAGAATCAGTGCAATATTTTTGATTTTTGATAGATTTAAGTGAAGATCGGGAAGCAGCTCTATATGGGGCCTATGGCTAAGAGTTGTCTAATAGGGATAATTTTTGGACTACTTATTAATGGATATAATATATACATACAAACCCAATCTGACTAAGATTTGTATGATAATTTGGATCTTATGGCAATATATGTTCATTTCATAGGGGTCATTTGTATGGGGGCTAGGTCTGAACAATGACCGATTCTCACCAATTTCAATACCGTTCATCCCATGGCCGATAAAAGATCAAATACCAAATTTCATCAAAATATATTCATATTTGCGACCTGCAGTTTGATTACAAGCTTTACATGGACACACAGACGGACGGACGGACGGACGGACGGACGGACATCGTTAAATCGAATCAGAAAGTGATTCTGATTCGATAGGTATAATTAAAGATGGGTGTAGGTGAAATATTTTTGGTTGTTACAAACAGCAGCACAAAGTCATTATACCCAAACCACATAGTGGTATAGGGTATAATTATATTATTTTTTCAAACTTATAATTAGCGCTTTTACTTTTATGGGGAACTGTTTTGCGTTTTTTTGCTTAGAAAAGTTGGCATCGCTCTACACAAAGTAACACCATTCAAAAAATTTATTAAATTTGGTTGTTATTGTATTTTTTTTAAATGGAGAAGTATTGCACACGTTGCACAAAGACGGCTTAAATGTACATATGGTGAGAGTGCTTCCTTCCCATGCCACCCTATTCTGATTATACCAAATTAAAACACCGCCTAGCTCAGACTTATGGTTATTATTATCTGAAATTTGGTAATGCCGTTTTTTGCTGGGCAGTGTCTGATGTCACGTAAACATAACTTTTTTTTTGTATTTTTGAAGCTGTTAACTATGCCTGTAGCATGACAGTGAGTTAAAGATCACAAGGGTCATTTAACATTTTCCATTGTTGTTTAGGTGGAAAATGCTTGATTTTATGGTATTTAAATAATTTTCAAACAGTGTCTTCTTTAAAAATATATGTAAGCAATAAGTTGTTATTTTATGTTTTAATTATACAATTTTCCAACAACGATTTTCTCGTTTCTTACCAAACATTTAAATTTTAAGGAGTGTTTTATTTTGAAAATATTAAAACAACTACTAACTTGTTTGTCATAAAGATGCAAATGATGATGAATCGGTTAAAGAATTTTTAATATATTTTATTTAATATTGCAATTTATTTTAAGCAAAAGTTATAAGTAAGAGTTTTTTTTTTAAATATTATAATAATTGTGTGAACATATTGTGCGGAGGTTTGTAAATTAGCTGGAGGCTACTTAAAATTAATAGATATTGAATTATTTATTGTAAAAAAATATATATAGATTTTATTTTATAATGCTATTTTTTAAAGGCTTACGACATAAACTTTATTTATAAAAACGGGTTGAGCAAGCACTTTTACTAATATGGGTAACCGTCACATTCAGATGGCTGTTTTATAATCTCAATAAAACCGACATGACTGTCAATGGTTGGTCTTTGCCCACCGATAGTTGAGACCAATGAGAAATATAATTAACATATTTTCAAATAGCTTAAATCGTCAAAGATCGAGAATCAAATAACTTCCACATCACTGTACCTATTTATTACACATATTCTTGATCCTAATAAAAGGAGAAGTCGATCTGGCGATGTCTGTCTGTCTGTCTGTTTGTTGAAAACATTCTCCTGTCTGCAGTAGGTCGAAAGGCTCGCACTACTTAGACATAAAATGTTCGCCATAATTTGATGTTGAATATCGTGCAAAAAGTTAAGATAAAATTTTATGTTAAAACCTAAAAATAGTGAGAAATGTTTATACGTAGCAGAACATGTGCATATACATATGCACATTTTTGTTTGCTGGTTGTACATGTGAAAAAAAAACAACAACAAGAAAAAATGTGTATTCATCGCTAATAAACAAACAAACAAAAATGTAATTATTGGTGTTTATATTTATGGTCATTGCATTTAATAATTGCTTTCAATTTAAAAACCACGAAAATACCTAAATTTTGTGTTAATTATCTTATTAATTTTAATCATCATTGTAAAAAATCTAGCCATTATAATTTGAAGTGTTATCTTTAAGTGTTGACAATCTTGGTTATGATATTGTAGTTAAAACACGGGTGCAGGGCTTCAAAGATCCAGAATTTAATACTCTTACTTGTTTTGATCTAACAAGAAAGGCAATCTGACAGTTTTGTCTCTTGCCACGTGAGCCAGGTTCCATTCACGCAACCTCATTGACGAATGTGCTAATGATTACGTACTACTAATTAGCAGTGAATCACATTAAATTTCGTTCTTAAATATTTTTTTTAACTTTAAAATATCTAATACTAACTAAAACAAGTAACTGTTAAATTCGGCTGCGCCAAAAATTTGATACTCGTCACCCGAGTTCTAAATACAATATGAAGAGCATAAACAATGACGTCCACACTAATAGAAAAAAGGGCTATGTTTTAAATTATAATGGCTAGATTTTTTACAAGACAACAGACAGACAGACAGACGAACGTCGACTACTCCCTTTACAAGATTCAAGAATATAAGCACTGCGTTTGAAAATTGTCCACAACATTTTTCGAAATAACTTTTTAAAAAACCAGTCAATTTGAAAAATTTTTTGAACATTTAAAAAAATTGTTGGAGAGCTAAAAATTAGGCCAAAAAGAGTGTCTAGAGTCTTACACAAGTTGAACGAAGACTTGAACGTCACTCGAAAGACAAGTTCTGGAAGGAAGAAAGGCATGTGTGACCAAAAGAAGGCAAAGAAAATCGTCACCATATTGAAGAAAAATCCTTATATTTCGGACAGAAAACTGGCCCAGAAAGTGGAATGCACCGAGTTTTTTTTCAAAAGGCCAAAAAGGACGCCGGTCTCAAAACGTTGAAGTTGCAGATAGGAATGCTGTGAAGAACACAAAAGCAAAATAGCGTGCCAAAAAAATAAAAAAGATTTCTTCGAAAACTTCAATTGTTGCATCATGGACGACGAGACGTACGATTTGGCTGACTTTCCGCAGCTTCCAGGTCAGGAATTTTACACTGCAGAATGGCGGGGGAATGTAGACGAAAAATGTAAGTCTAAAACCAATCAAAATTTTCTCGCAAGTTGCTGATATGGCAAGCTATTTGCAGTTGTGGCAAAAGTAGCAAACGTTTCGTCACTACGGGCACAATTAACTGGGAAATATACATCCCAGAATTCTTGAAGAGAAGACTAAAACCTTTCTTAAGGCAGCACGAGGTTTCCACTTTCTTTTGGCCGGACCTAGCTTCTTGTCATTACAGTAAAGTGGCCTTGGAGTAGTACTCCAAAAATAATGTGCTTTTGGTGCCTCGAGTAGCAAATCCTCGCAACTGTCCAGAGCTCAGACCAATTGAAAGATCAAAAGAGGAATCAAGGCAATGAACACAGTGGCCAAGAATGTCAAATATTTCCGGGGAAAATTGACGTCAGCAGATCGAAAGGTGTCAGATAACACAATAAAATCACTGATGGAAGAAAAGCTAAAAATTTTATAAAATAAAAACAACTAATAAAAATTACAATCGGTCTAGACCGACTATACGTACCCTACACCATAGTGTAAGTGGCATTGTTATTAATTTTTTTTGGCTGCAGATATGAAAAAGTTCATATCGGATGCTGTATTTATATGGGGACTAGGTCGAAAAATGAACCGATCCTGACCATATTTGGTAAAGTTACTTATATTTTGAAAAAATATATTCAAACCAAATTTGAGAAAAATCTGTGCAATATTTTTGTTTTATGATAGATTTAAGTGAAAATCGGGAAACAACTTTATATGGGGGCTATGACAAAGATTTGCCATATGGGGTTAATTTTTGGACAAATGATAAATGGATGTAATAAATATACACAAACCCAATTTGACCGAGATCTATATGATAATTTGGATCTTATGGCAATTTAAGTCGATTTCATAGGGGTCATTTGTATAGGGACTTGGTCTGAACATGGATCGAATTTCACCAATTTCAATAGCGTTGATAAAAGCTTATATACCAAATTTCATTGAAATATATTTATATTTGCGACCTGTAGTTTGATTATAGGGTTTACATGAACACACAGACGGACAGACATCGCTATATCGACTCAGAAAGTGATTCTGAGTCGATCGGTATAATAAAAGATGGGTCTAGGTCAAATATTTTTCGTAGTTACAAACAGCAGCACAAAGTCATTATACCCAAACCACATTGTGGTACAGGGTATATTTATGAAACACATCCAAATACACAGTAATAATCTTAATAAAAATTCGAGTATAAAATGGGTTTAAGTTGTTAAATCAAAATATTAGTTCAGCAAATTTTTAGATTTTTGTGATGGACAATTTTTTCAAATGCAGTCTTATATAGTTTATGGGGTCTCCGGAATTTATTTCGACGAGTTACAAACGGATTGACAAATTGATATAAATCCATTGCATAGTGGTTTGGAGGCTATAAAAACGTCTCATGAAATAAACCATATAGTTTTTATGTTAACTCTATTATATATTTTTATACATAAGTACGTATCAACCCAAATTTAAAACTAATATCAAAGATAGTTATATCTGATTATATTATAATTAATTTCATTAAAATTTTAATCAAAATCATCCAAGCACAAGCTAATGTTGCAAATAAATATTATATGACAAAATAGATATGCTCATACAGCCAAACAACATTCACTAAATCATTAGAAAAAGAAGAAGCAAAAAAAAGCACTGAAAAGTAAATTTCATATTTGTTTTTCTATGAACTGAAAATTTAACAAAAATTCAAATAAGAAAAATTACATGACAACAAATATAAGACAAGCAGCATCATCTTAACTTTATAAAAAAATATGCTAACTATAAAAATTGTTTTGGTATATAACTAAAATAAAATAGAAAAAAAAAATAATATTAATGTCAGGCTGCTAAGGATGAGATTTTCATTTTGATGATGCTTTAGTGCCAGCATTTTTAAGCTGCAACTGCAGAAGCGCCAGTTTTGATAGAAGACAGTGTGGAAACAATATTTAACCTCATTATCAAGACTCTAATGATGTATGTATACTTTTCCACTGAAATATACTCGATTGTATATAAATATGTACGTATGTATGTTGTTAGTTGTAATGTAAAAGCTTTTTAAGAAATTATCATTGTGGCTGAGTAATTGTTTATACAATTCCTTTGTGGATTGTTGGATAATAAAAAATTAAGATGAAAAGTTCAACAATTTATCGTTTCACATCAGTTTTTATGAAATTCACATTTTAAGGAGATTAAATTGAAAAGGCAGTACTTTTTATAAATAAAAATCTAGAAAACATATAATTTTTATTACAATAGAACATTTTATTAAAAAAAGGTAATTTTATTAAGAAAGGTATTTAATTACACAAAGTGCCATTAATTTCACAAATCTATAATATTAATAGGCTAGGCGATTTCTTGTGACTGATGTTTTGTTCTACCGTTTTATCCCGATTTTGATCAAACGTATATTATTTGAAAGGTATTGCTTTTTAGCTGTTTTGCAGATTTACAGATTTTTAAATTTTTTCTTTTACTTTTAGTAAATTGCATATAAAGTTGCTACTAACACATACATAAAATTATACATAGCTAGGTGCGTGTTTATTAATGTGTTTGTAATAAAAATGAGTTTGTTTTTTGTGTTGATTTTTGAATTGGCTATAATTGATTAGCATACTTTTAGGGTCTTTATTTAATGAAAAAATAAAATATCCTAGAATTTGCGCTCGAATTTCGAGGGCTGGAATATGCTAGTAACTTTTATTACTTTTACTTTTTATTTAAAAAGTATCTTTTATCAAAGGAAAGCGTTTTAAAAAGTACTTTTTTATTTAAAAGTCATTTTTATTTAAAAAATACCTTTTATTTAAAGAGTACCCATTATTAAAAAGTAAACTTTATTTGGAAAGTACCGTTTATTTAAAAAGTACCTTTTATTCAAAAAATACCTTTTATTCAAAAAGCACCTTTTATTTAAAAAGCACCTTATATTTAAAAAATAAATTTTATTTAGAAAGTATCGTTTATTTAAAAAGTAACTTTTATTCAAGAAGTACCTTTTATTGAAAAAGTACCTTTTATTGAAAAAGTGACTTTTAATAAAAAGTACCTTTTTTAAAAGTACCTTTTTCAAAAGTACCCTTTTATTTACAAAGTGCCCTTTATTCAAAAAGTACCTTTTATTTAAAAAGTACATTTTATTTAAAAAATAATTTTTATTTAAAAAGTAACTCTTAATAAAAAAGTACCTTTAATTAAAATAGTACCTGTTATTAAAATTTTAAGTTTTAATAGAAACGTACCTTTTATTAAACACGATACACCAAAAACGGAGGATTACTTATATGAAAAATAACAACAGGTCCAACTGTAGATGCTATATTTACATGGGTGCTAGGACAAAAAAAGAATGGACCAATCCTGACCATATTTGGTAGTCACTTATTTTTTGCAAAGTCATATGAGGAAAATATGAGAAAAATCTGTACAATAATTTCGTTTTTGCCGGCGATTTTACTATTCACAACTCTTCTTGGCTTCAATATTCGAGTCAAACAACTCCCGAAGGCCGTTACGTTAAGCTTTTCGCCGCGCATAACCACTTAGCGCAACTAGTAAATGAACCAACGCACATTCCATGCATTGAAGGGCAAAGACAAAATACTCTCGACCTTTTTCTAACCTCACACCGTGACAAGTATGAAGTGAAAATGCTTGCACCTCTCTGTAATTCGGATCACTGCACCATTTCCGCATCTTTTTCGTACTCTGTACTTCATAGTGTTTCAACACCAGCTACGCTCAGTTTTTATTTACGAAGAGGCTCGTTGGGCCGAGCTCAACGATTTCTTCAAGTAATTCAACTGGAAACTTTGTTTCCTGGACAATAATGTTGACGCTGCAGCGATAATGGTGGAAAAAATTTCGGCTAAACCTAATCAAAAAGCTTGCTTTAACCAAACTTGCAAAGATGTAGTCAGATCCAAAGAGGCAGCATTCAGATTTTGGCATGAAAATAAAAATTCCGTCACTGAACTGCTACGCAAACAGGCGAGAAACGAATGTGCTAAAGTACCAAGGAGCGAAAAAATTCTTCACGATCGGCGTCTTCGTGCTAAAGTTCTTTCTGCTCCTCGGGACAGCAAGAGCTTTTGGTCATTTGTTAAAAGAGTAAAGAATAATGCTAGTTCTGCTATCCCAACTCTTAGAAAGAATGACCAAATTTTCACTGACCCGGTTGATAAGGCTAACCTTTTAGCTGAACTTTTTGCAAAAAATTCATTTTTGCCGGATAGTGATCAACCACTGCCCGAACTCGAAAGAGTATCTTGTACTATGCCTAAAATATTCTTCCGAGCACGTGCAGTTAAAAAGGTTCTTTCGGATCTCAACATTAATAAGTCTCCGAGACCGGATGGTATACCAGCACTGGTGCTGAAACAGTGCTCTTCGACGCTAGCCAGTCCATTGGCCAACCTTTTCAGCCTTTCGTACCATGCGGGAGTCTTTCCCTCTTGCTGGAAGGTTGCTAATGTCCAACCAATCCCTAAAAAGGTGCGGCTAATAACCCTGAAAATTACCGTCCAATTGCAATCTGCTCTGCGCTCTCAAACTTGATGGAGAGTATGATCAATTTCCATCTTGTGAGCTACCTAGAGGCCAACTCACTTCTTAATGATCGACAGTATGGCTTCCGTAGAAATCGTTCCACCGAAGACCTGTTAGCTCTACTTTCTGAGCACTGGAGTCGATCCATTCGCAATTTTGGCGAAAGTAGCCCTAGATATTTCCAAGGCATTCGATCTTATTCCATTTGGGGCCGGTAATGACTTCTCACGATTTATATAGAGTTTTCTCAGAGACCGAACAGACGTGTTGTTATTGATGGCGTGTCATCTAATGAGTTTCAGCGTAATTCAGGGGTACATCAAGGTTCCGTTCTTTCTCCTTCTCTTTTGCTTATCTTTCTGAACGACCTTTTTGGTCAAACTTTTAATTCTATATACTCTTTCGCAGATGACAGCAGCATTTGTCATTCATTGTCCTTTAATTGTAGGCCTAGCCTCTTGGAGGTTGGGGGGCAAAAGGCGGACAATGAATGACTCTCAATCAAGACCTGTTAACAATCTCCGAGTGGGGTACAGCGAAATGGTTGATTTTAATGCGCTGAAGACTCAATGTTGTGTGTTGACCCATTGGGCCATGGATTCAACAATGTCATCTATATATACGGGTAGTATAGGTATTGAGGAGTCGAATACTCTTGATGTTCTAGGCATGTGAATTCAATGTGATGTTCGTTGGAACGAGCATGTTTTTCAAGTGTCGAAAGAGGCATTCAAGTGTCTTGGTTTTCTAAAACGTTGCAAATATTACTTCACTCCCTCTGATCTCCTTAAAATCTATACCACTTACATCCGACCGAAAATGGAATACAACTCCCATATATGAGCAGGATCTTCAAAGTCTATTTTGGAGCTACTGGACCGTGTGCAAAGGAGGGCGTTGATGCTCATCAATAGGAGTAAGGTATCCTACTCTATTGACTCATTGGAACGTCCTCGGAATGTGGGTTGTGTATCACTGTTCCATATATACTGCCATGGGAAATGTTCTTCTGAGATTAGCGAACTTATTCCAAGTGCCCGAGTTTCGGTTCGCTCTACCTGCTTCTCTAGTAGATCACATCCCTCTTTCCTCCTTCCCATAACCTATTTTCTTGTGATCAACACAATGCACTGCATCTGTAGGGGGCATTCCCTGAGTGTTGGTTAATAAATAAAAAAAATATTTAAGTGAAGATCGGGAAGCGGCTTTATGTGGAGGCTATTACTAAGAAATCTCCTATCGGGTTTATTCTTAGACTACTGATAATAAACACAAGCAACCAAAATTTGACTAAGGTCTATATGCTAATTTGGGTGTTATGGCAATTTAAGTCGATTTCTCTGAACATGCACTGCACCTTCTATAAAAAAGTATCTTTTACAAAAGAAGTAGTTTTTATTAAAAAGGACCTTTAATAAAAAAGTACTTTTCTAAAAAGTACCTTACCTACCTTTTGTTAAAAAGTACCATTTACTAAAAATTATCTTTTTTTTTTTAAAGTACCTTTTATTAAAACAGTACCTTTTATGAAAACAGTACTTTTTATGAAGAAAGTACCTTTTATGAAAAACGTACCTTTTACTAAAAAAGTACCTTGTATTAAAAAGTACCTCTTATTAAAAAAGTTACTTTTAAAATAAAAATACCTTCTATTTAAAAGGTACCTTTCTAGTTAAAAAATGGCTTTCCTTTATTTTATAAATAACTTTCAATTTAACAAAGTTAAATCTTAATGGAAAAAATTACGGAAAAAAGGACGTATTTTAGTATAAATATAGACAAGTATTTATAAATAGTAACTAATTATAAACCTTTTTATATTTTGTGCGTTTTTCAAGCTGCCCACTCGTATTTAGTGAGTATTGAAATTATCAATATTTTATTAGATGTTTATAACTATATACTTAATCACTGCACGTGTTGTTTGCACAGAAAAACTACCCATCAATGACAATAAATGACACAAATATTTTTTGCAGTCGCCTGTTTTTAAAATTTAAGTTTTGCAGGAATACTGTATTTTTTTTTAAATTTTATTTTTGATAATTTGATGATGTGAGCGCTTTAGCTTAAGAAATTGTACACAAGCACACATGGCGTTCATTCATGTGGTCTGTAACGGTGGAGCGTCTTTTTTACAGCAGGCACTACGATATTTAATTGAGCTTCTTGAAAACTTTAAATGTTTTTATTGGAAATAACGTGGTTTTTTTTTCTTCTTTAATTTACGCAGATATTTTGTAAGATTTGATGTTGATTATTTCAATTTGTTTTCATTGTGTTTGTATTAGAAGTAAAATAAAAAAGTGAATGGAATGGAAATATTTGACTTTAATGCAATAAAGTCAGTTAAGTGTGAAAGGTTGTTTAGTTAAACAAAGTTAAAAGTTCTCGAAATTCAAGGTATATTCCATAACACAAGATCTAAAAATCTGATAGAATTAACACTGTATTAAAATTGCAACAAAAAGTACTTTATATTGAAAAACCTCTTCTTAAATAATATAAAATCACCTTTAGTAACTTTTATTAAAATATCGATTTTTATTTTAAAAAACTTCCTTATCTTAAAATAAATATTTTTTTTTAAATACCTTTTATAAAAAAGTACCTTTTTTTAAAAGAATTACCATTCTAAAAGTACCTATATTTCAAAAGTACCTTCTATTCAAAAAGTACTACTAAAAAATAACTTTTTATTAAATATGTACCTTAATAAAATAGTCTAACTCATAAAAACAGAGTTTTTATTAAAACTCTTTCTTTCATTATGCATGATTATTTGACTTTGCGTGACTATTTTAAAATTAATCTTTGGTCACAACAAGTCTATGGACAAAGTTTCAGATCGATCGCATGACTATGCGTAAATATGTCAAAGTTAATATTTTTTCACAGCAAGTCTATCGACCTAGTTTCATATCGATCGGATAAGGGGAAATGGGATTTAAATCACTCCGTGACTGTGCGTTTCTATGTCGAAGTAAATCTTTCTTAACAGCAAGCATATCGATCAAGTTTCAGATTGATTGGAAGAAGGGAAATCTGTTTTAAATCTATCCATGACTGTGCGTGCCCATGCGTGACTAAGTCAAAGTTAGTCTTTTTCTCACAGTAAGTGTATGGACCCAGTTTCAGATCGATCGGATGAGGGGAAATGTCATTTAGATCACTCCGTGACTGTGCGTGACTATGCGTGACTACCTCAAAATTAATCTGTAGTCACAACAAGACTATGGGATAAGTTTCAGATCAATTGGATAAGGGGGAATGGGGTTAACCCACAACAGACAGACAGACGGAGAGTATGAGTTAAAAGAAAGAGATCATTTTATTATAAAAGTAAATTTTATTAGAAAGAAGTACATTTTATTGTAAAAGAACCTTTTATTAAAAAGTAACTTTTATTAAAAAGTAACTTTTATTAAAAAAAAAGACCCTTTATTAAAAAATTACATTTTACTAACCAAGGACATTTTATAAGAAAGTAAATTCACTGATAAACTACATTTTATTAAAAAAGTAGCTTTTATTAAAAAAGTTATTTTATAAAAAAAATACTTTTTTAATATAAAAGTACTTTTTATTAAAACGAACATTATATTAAAACACTACCTTTTATTAAAAACAAACTTTTATTAAAAATTTTCTTTTATTAGAAAACAAGCTTTCATTAAAAAAGTACCTTTCATTAAAAATGTACATTTTATTAAAAAAAAACCTTTTATTAAAAAACTACCACATATTAAAAATTTTCCTTTTATTAAAGAAGTGTTTTCTATTGAAAAAGTACCTTCTTTTAAAAAGTACATTTTATTGAAAAAGTACCTTATAGAAAAGAGGGCCTTTTAATAAAATAGTAACACTTATTAAAAAAATTACCTAATATCAAAAAGTACCTTTTATTAAAAATAAAAAGTACATTTTATTAAAAAAGTAACTTTCAGTAAGAAAGTACCTTTTAAATAATATAAAAGTTCCTTTTAGTAAAAAAAAATAGCTTTTATTAAATAAATATCTTTTATTTTTATTAAAAATAGGTTTTGTGTCCAAAGAAACATTTATTGCAAATGTAACTTTTATTGCAAAAGTACCTTTTATAAATGTTTCCTTTATTATAAAAGTAGCTTTGTTTCAAAAATATTCATAAATATTTTTTATTTTGGTGCTCTGTGTTGTACTCTTCTTAGTTCGATTATTTTTTTAAAGTATTTATTTGGTTAACTTTTCCGATGCATTGTGGCTGAAATTTTGATTTCATTGGCCAAGTCTAATTTTTTTGTCCCCGATTTTTAATGCCGTTTTTTAGCTAATATAATCAGATTAAGGTAGCCAAAAAATTAGGTTAAACTATTGCTAATTGTGGGCGTGGCATGCTCTCAAACTCAACTGTTTTTTTAATCTCAGAAAAAGGTGATTTATTTGTATTTTTTTTATCAAAATTAATGGTTACTACTCGCAAGTTATCAGCGATAATGACCTGCTGTTCCTTTTACAAGGTTGTTGTAAGTGGTCACAGCCCTACCGTTTAATATTAGGGGCGTTATGAAATATTTATTAAACGACTATATATTTGTCTAATTTCAACTTTGTTGGAATAGAACTTCTAGGTAACAAAAGGGAACAAGAAACGTATACCACCCGGAGAAATGTGAAAGTGAAAGTGTATATACTTTTGCACCCGTGACGACCCGTGTTTGGAACACTTTTTACGGTAACTTAAACAGCCGTATAAGTATACAATGTTGTGTTAAAGAATATCATTAGATAATACCGATGCATATGAATTTGGATTATCACTCCTACATGCACGAATACGACTTCTGGAGCACATACTTAAAGTCAGTTATGATTTAGATTTCGGGCTTCAAGATCAATAAGAAACAACGAAACCAACAAAGAGTTAAGAAGTACAAAAAGAAACATGTTCAATATGAATATCGCAATTTGGATTGATTATAGATCAGCGAAAACAAGGGTTAGACAATACAAATGATGGCAATACCACAAGAAGATTATTTTCAAAAAGCAGCATCTGAAATAACAGGAGTGGATTTAAACCTTACTTTCAGATTTAAAATAATCCTAATCATGCAGAATATGTCATTAAATATCATTTGCTGCCACTTGGAGATCTATCAGAGCAGGCTCACGAAAAAAGGAATAAGGATTACAGATTTTATAGAGAGCACAATACTAGAATAGTTTCATGAAATTCTACAAATGAAGATCTATTTAATATATTATTGGCAACGTCAGATCCTTTCATCTCCAGTATTCGAAATCAATGGAAAGTGGAACACCGGGATTTAGATGAAGAAGTCAAAAAACTACTAAAGAACAGAAATAACACAGAAAAAAATATGGATATTTGCAATCAATATTTGAGTCAAATAAATAATAATTATAATTTCCTTTCATTGTTATTTAAGTAGGAAAAACATAATATTAGTAAAAAATAATAATAAACAGAACCACCCACTGTTACAACAAAGGCTAGTAAAATCTATTGCAGTTTTTATTTTTAAAAAGTTTTTCAAAAAAATAAAAACCCTTATTTTCATATCAAAATCAGAATCATTGCTAATGTTCAGCAGATTTATTTTGCTAAAATTAACAAATTTGACAGTAAAAAATTAAAAATGTTTCCGTAGTTACAGCAAGACCTTTAGATAATATTACTAACGTTTTTTAAGTGTAAATATTTTTTGAGTGTAAACAATTTGCAAATTTGACAGCAAAAAATTTTTAATTTTTTAGTAGTAATAGCAAAATTTCCAGCTGATTTTACATTTTTAGTATAAAAATTTTTTAGAGTGTAAACGTTAGAAAAAACCCCATTATTAAAATCCAAATATTAAAATCCAAATATGACATTTTTAATAAGTAAAAGAAATAAATAAAAACCTATATTTCACGTTAAAAGTTAAAAAAAATTAAAAGTTCGAATTTGATCTAGAATTCCTTAACAAGGAGAGTTCAGAAAAAAAGACACACACTGAATAAAAAAATCTTACATATATGTAAACAAACACAACTCAGACCAACAAACACATATTTTTATTTTGATATCATTTATGTGTGTTTCTAAATTTTGTACGGTGCCGAACACAAGCATGAACATGTTTCTATCACGTATTTTTTGTTTCAAACGCACATAAACCACACAGATTCGAGTGTAGCTTAATATTAAGTGCAAGTTCTTGCACGTGCACTGCTAACAAAAAAGAACATGTTCTTGAACGCGTACATATACAAATTAAAACATTATCCACTCGCGATCGGAAAAATCTGATACACACCTATAAAAACGACAACAATTGTTTGAACCAAATTTATTTAAAAAATAATTCATTAGCAGTTATAAAAAAATAAAAATAATAATAATAAAGATAAAGATAATAATAAAAATAAAATAAATCAAGTCATAAACAACGAAAAAAATTTCTCTGTTTTCTATTTTATTACTATCTTTTTATTTTTATTTGTTTTTTTTGTATTATTATCTTTTTATATATGGGGGATTTCATGTCAAGTGCACCAACTTTTGAAACCGATGTCTTCCGATTGGGATGAAATTTGCACCAAGGTTAGTCCTATTGGATAGTAGTTTAGATCAACAAGATCGGTCCAGATCTCTCTGAGTTAGAGGGGATCAAAATTTGACATTTTGGCCAAACAGGTGTTTTTTCCCATCCTTGTAACTTATTACCTATTGTTCTTAGAAAATTTTCTCCCAAAGAGTTTAGATAGCTATTTCTTCAATATTTCGGAAAAAATACTTTAAAAAAAAAAATTTTTGTAGACTTTTTTTTTGCTAAATTAAAGCATTTTTTGCCTTTTTTTTTTCAAAAAGGGCATTTGTTTTTTTTTTTTTTTTTACATAAGAAAGCTTAGGATTTTTCCTTTAAGAGCTTTTTGGTCGCTTAGTGGGATGGGAGTGGGATATCTATCGAAATAAATGTTTTGTAACTAAAGACAACGGTTTTTCAATTTTTCACAAATGCACTATTTTGAATTTTTTCCTATTTGTGTGTAAAACCTTACAAATAAAACTTATACTGAGAAACTAGACAAACTAAACTTTCCGAAGGTATATAACATACCTAACTAAAATTTTATACCCTCGATACTGTAATACCCAGAATATGTTAACCTCAGGAAAAAAATCGCTTTTTTTCTATAGATATGTTGAAAAATTATTATTTTTTATTTATTTTTAATAATAATTAAATTAATGTATAATAATAATAATATTAAAAATAAAAAGATAAATAATTTATTAAAATTTAATCTTAATTGCATTAATTCCATTTATATCATAACTATTTTTATACTTAATTTATTGTAGCTGATGAATTATTTAAGTCTTGTAAATTTTTAAATACCCAGTCTCTCATCCAGCTTTTTTTGTCGCCTTTATTTACTGCGTTTTTTTGTCAATCCTTTCTTGGCGTTACTAGGTTCAGCTGTTGATTTCGCTGCTGGTTTATTTGTTGTCTTTGGAAAGAAATCGCATTGAATAGAGGCAGAAAACTTTTCCAACTTGAGTCTTCCATCGACAAGCGGTATAAAAGCATGGTATTGAGCGGTGCCATCGATTGTTACCGCAGCATCGAATCTGCTCTTCAGTGTTTTCAATGTTTCCTGATGATCCTCTTTGCTACTAAAAACTATTTTAGTTTCTTTACAATAACTCTTTGCCCAATGGAATAAAGCAGTCGCATCTAAGATGCGATCTTGATGAGAGCACTGGAGGCTATACTTCACTGCATTTCTTTTAAGGTTTGCTCTAATACCATCACATGCTCCTTTACCATGAGCAGTAGGATGAAAATGCCACTCAGCTGGCATTCCAAAATCTTTTTCATGGGCATAAGATTTGCCAGGCTACTTTTGTTTTTAAAATGTTGACGAGCTCCGTCCGAAACGTAGTATACCTTCTTTACTGTAAATTTAGATTTTAGAAATTTTAGTATTCTCTTCTGGTACTCATAAACTGCAACGGTATCATGTTTTAAATCATCGGATATGATTGCCATACTTTTGTGTTCCAGTTTTTCATCTTTCATGTAGTAAATAACTACTGTGAATACAGTTGCTTGGTCGTTATTGAAGTGGAATGCTTGTATGGCATCCTGAAGAACATATTTATAGTTTTCTGCGAAATCATATGAAATAACGAATTCACCAGACTTCAAATGTATCTTCAAATCCTTAAAGAATGACCATTGCTCTTTGACTAAAAAGTCATGGTTTCTCAAGTTTAGCAATCCTGTACACATATCTTCCACAAAATCATCCACATTTAAAATTATTGTTTTCAATGTGCATCTGTCAGTCTGAATCCAAGAATCAAATTTGACCTCCTCTATATATTCTCGATCTAAAGAGTTGATTAAATTTTCTTTGATGAATGTGATTTTCGGGCAATTGGTACATTAACCTAAGTGGCAAGAAGTTGTTGCATTAGGACACATAGTCAATTTAAGGCACGATTACCGCAATCGTGTAAATCTTCTGCCGAATCACCTGTTAAATACTTTAAGTTGATTTCCTTCAACATCAGTTTAACATTTTCATGGTAAATGCAAACGCATACTGTGTGAGTTCCGCTGCTTTCTGCCAAAACGCAATTTTTTTGCCTCATTTGGGTAAATTTTGTTAAGCCACTTTTGACATCCTCGTGTTCAGATTGAAATGTTGCAAATAACTCTTTCAGGTTACAGGTAACCATTCTCTTCTGTTATGATATGAAGGTATGTTACATACCTTCGGAAAGTTTAGTTTGTCTAGTTTCTCAGTATAAGTTTTATTTGTAAGGTTTTAGACACAAATAGGAAAAAATTCAAAATAGTGCATTTGTGAAAAATTGAAAAACCGTTGTCTTGAGTTACAAAACATTTATTTTGATAGATATCCCACTCCCATCCCACTAAGCGACCAAAAACCTCTTAAAGGAAAAATCCTAAGCTATCTTATGAAAAAAAAAAATGCCCTTTTTGAAAAAAAGGCAAAAAATGCTTTAATTTAGCAAAAAAAAGTCTACAAAATTTTTTTTTTTTTAAAGTATTTTTTCCGAAATATTGAAGAAATAGCTATCTAAACTCTTTGGGAGAAAATTTTCTAAGAACAATAGGTAATAAGTTACAAGGATGAGAAAAAACACCTGTTTGGCCAAAATGTCAAATTTTGATCCCCTCTAACTCAGAGAGATCTGGACCGATCTTGTTGAAAACTTGTGTCTAAACTACTATCCAATAGGACTAACCTTGGTGCAAATTTCATCCCGATCGGAAGACATCGGTTTCAAAAGTTGGTGCACTTGACATGAAATCCCCCATATATTTTTTTATAACTGCTAATGCATTATTTTACATTTTTTTTAAATAAATTTGGTTGAAACAATTGTTGTCGTTATTATAGGGGTGTATCAGATTTCACCGATCGCGAGCGAATAATGTTTTAATTTTGAAATGTACGCGTTCAAGAAATGTTCTGTTTTTTTAGCAGTACACGTGCAACAAAAAAAAATACGTGATAGAAACATGTTCGTGAAATATTAAAACGAAACACAGTCATGATTATGTTCAGCACCGTACAAAATTTATTTGATATGAAAATAAAAATATGTGTTGGCTGCTTTAGAACAGAACATTGTGTGTTTGATGTGTGTATTTTCTGAACCTTGTTAAAAAGCCCTCAATAAATTTTAATGAAATTAAAACTAATCGAAGTTCAGCTAAATATCTATCCATTAAAAAAAAAATTACTATAATATTTTCATCGGTTCAAAAGTTACAGAATTTTGGCCAATGACAAACGATTTTCCGCCACTGTGCGATGATTAATTTTCCTGGATGATTTCAAAAGTCCCAATAAATAAATCATTAAAATTTATTATTATTAACACTTAATGTATTGTGTGCTAAAAATTTATAAATAACGTATTTTTCGCTTTCAAAATCCAATTTTTCTCTACAACCAGATGACGGATAGTTTGATTGGATAATGGCATAACATTTAATAATAAATCAATATTATCTGCAACATAACCCATAAGCACCACCACTACCACAAGAAAGAGGATGATCATCATTATCACCATCTTGATTATTTATAATAACACTATATTATAAAAAACAATTGAACAATTGAAGAAATTCCCACGCAAGGTCTCTTCATCTTCCGTAAATAGAAATTTATTAAACTATTGTAAAAATATAAAGGAAAATTTAGTAAAATTTAAACAAAGCCCAAAAAACCCATTAACTCATGCGCGTTAAAACGATTTCATATTCACTTTTTTTAATTTTTCTGCCAAGCAAAATCAATAGCGTTTAAAAAAGAAATTTTTATTACGATTCCAATGCAACTTATGCATGAATGTTAGGTAAAAGATGAACTCCACCAGCAGAATTTCAACTCTACTACAATTGCAATATTGAATGGCAGAAATACATTTATGTTGACTTGATAACATGAAGTAAATGAATAGTTAAAGAAACTATAGAGGGCTTTATACTACAGCAGACAACAACGCTAAGTCCTCATAAGATGTCTTTTTGTTGGAGCATAAGTACTCTATGTAGTATCATCATCATCATATAACTTCGTGATGAACAACAAAACACTTCCCACATTGTGTAAACCTTAACCTAAGGGAAGCAATTAACGACTTAAGAAGGCCTTAATAAGGAAAGTTTTCGGATCTTTATATGAATGCCACACTTGCCAAATTGATTAACTTCACTTTCTGATTTATGGAAATTATGGTGTCAAATCGCTTGATTGACAGCTAACTGTGGAGTTAATCGAATTGACAAGTGAGGTATCCGTATACTCATTAATAATAGAACTAATCCATCTCAAAAGCGCTCGCATGACTTTCTGTGAGTCATACTATAAAAAGTACTCTTAACAAAATTTTAAAGTAGGGTATTAAATAATTTATTTTTTTTATTTACAAGGAGACTCAGTTGGTAAAACTAAATAATTATTTCTCATTACAAAATAACGAGGAGGGGTAAATAGGATGAACATTCTACGTACATATGAAAAATAAAACTTATACATGCGAAAAATTTAAATTGCATTTTTCGTTGATTTTACTTGTTTTTTATTCCCAAAAAAATAAATGATGTGAAAATATCTTTCATATATTTATTTAGTTAGTCGCACGAATAAGTAGTCTCTGTAAGAGTACGCTTCCTTTGCTGCATCTTCAGATAGGTTAACAATTTGAGATTAAAAGAGTACTTAAATGGGAAGTTATCTATGTTGCATTAACCGATATTGATGGAACTGCCAATAAGATTTGTCAAATAAACTTGAAGAAAATTTCGCAAATTTTTTAATTGAAATTTTACAAAAGTCCAGTAACAAAATTTTTAAAAGAATTTTGTATACTAAAATTTAAAAATTATATAACATTTTAACAAATACAGTGTTACGTCGCTTAACACAACCCTCGATAAACACCACTCCTTGATTATTGATAAACATGAACTATTTCCATTAATGACCCGTAACGATGGTCTCTTGATGAAACTCGGGAATGATATAAAATAGTTGTAAATATAAGTCCATTATTTTTGTATTTTAGCTTTTTAAACCCACTATAATTAGGAAGTAAGAAAAAGTCGTTTTTCTTGGTTTGCAGTTTTTTACATTTGTTCCGAGGAGCATTCCGGATAATTGAATGTTTTATTAAAACTAGAAATTATACGAGAATTTTGCTTGCTTTTATTATTTTTTCGGATTCTCGTTTATCTATTTTTAAACCAGAAAACAATTTTTTTATATATCAGTTCATTGCATTTTATATTCTGTGAATCCCCGAATAATAAAAAAAATAATTTATTGTAAAAGAGAAATAAGCAAAAATATTGCCTAAAAGTTAAAGTTCAGGTTAACTGTGTGTTGTGGTTAATTGGATCGGGATTTTACTATACACTCAAACATCGTTTTATGCGAATTTTTTTTATGCGAATTCGAATTTTTGCAGTTTTTAATTCTTATTATTTTTTTTGCGTCATTATTACACATTTTAATTTAAAGCAGTTGCCAACACTGATGCACGTCTTGGCCGGAAAAAACAATTTTCAGAATTGTTTACATGTGTAAGGGCCTAGTTGGCCACACGTAACCATAACCAGACGTGTCATCTGTTTTTCTGTTACATGAAAAGCATTTAGCAGTTACCGAATTAAAATATCATGTAACCGGAACATCCCAATTTGTTGAAAATAGATTTTTGCAACGTTTGTACATGACATTTGTGAACAGCTGATAAAGTTTGGTTAATTTTACACAGCAACTTGCTGGTTCGTTTTTTTACGTTCTATAACCTTACATTTACGGTACGGATACATTTAACAACATGTGGCTAACTAGGCCTTAATGTTATTGCATTGCTAGTTTCTACGTTGTAGTGAAATATATACATACACACAATATTTAAAAGTAAAGGGTCCGCCAAATAACTTTTTTTTTTTTTGAAAATGCTATAAAAAAAAAAACTACTGAATATTATCTCAAATTTCTTTTTTTATTTGAAAGTACAATCCTTCCGGTTAATAATGGAAAATAATTTCATTCAAATGGCTGCCTCGGCTGGCCATGCAGTAGCCTACACGATCGGCCCAATTTTTAAGCACATTATCGATTGTGTGCAGCTGTATTTCACCAATGGCTTCACGAATATTGTCCTTTAAAGCGTCAATTGTCTCTGGCTTGTTGGAGTAACACTTATATTTGAGGGCACCCCACAAATAATAGTCCAACGGTGTCAAATCTCAGCTCCGAGGTGGCCAAACGACATCAGCTCTGTGGCTGATAATGCGATTTTCAAAAACAGGGCGCAAAACATCGAGTGTAGCTTCGGCTGTGTGGCACGTAGCGCCGTCCTGTTGAAACCAAATGTTGCCAATATCCTCCTCTTCAATTTTTGTGAACAAAAATTCGTTCAACATGGCCCGATAACGATCGCCATTGACTGTAACGGCCACTCCTTGCTCATTTTCGAAGAAAAATGGCCTAATTATGCCTCTGGACCAAAATCCGCACCAAAAAGGGACTAGTTTTAGGTGTATCGGCTTTTCAATGTATGCGTGCGGGTTTTCTGTGCCCCAAATGCGACAATTTTGCTTGTTTACATACCCGCCAAGATCAAAATGAGCTTCATCTGAAAAGATGATTTTTTTTGGCAAAATCGGCATCTTCTGTAAGTCGATCGCAGGCCCACTTAGCGAAGCGAAAACGCATTGGATGGTCAGTTGGCTTCAACTCTTGAACCAATTGGACTTTGTACGGCGTCATACCAAGGTCTTTATGCAAAATTCGTCTCAATGATGCCTCCGAAATGTTAATTCTTGCGCTTCACGCACACTTTCCGCCACAGCAGCATATTCTCGGGTGTACGCACTGTTTTTGGCTTTTCACGCTTTGGTTTATCGATGAGGATGCCAGTTTCTTTCACTTTTTTCACAAGATAACGAACATATGGAGCTGACGGTGCTTCTCTTCTTCCAAAATCCGTACGCAATTTTCGCATACATTCTGCAACATTACCATGATTTTCAAAGTAATGTCGCAATATTTCCCAGCGTTGTTCAAGCGTATACACAACCATATTCGTTCAGCGCAAGGATAAAACTAATTATCTGTCAATTCAGACATGAGCTAAGTGTTACGTGTTCACGAAATAAGCACTAGTTGAAAAAAAAACGTTAGATGGCGGACCCTTTACATTTTGTTTTTTTATCGTATAAATTGAACAAAGTACATATGAACAACATATTTACGATTAAAAAGTTGTTGTGCTAAAATATAAAATAATTTTTATGTTGACTTTTTTTATGCGATTTTATTTGAGTTTTAATGTTTTGATTTGAATTTATGCGAATTTTTTTAATTCAGAAACGAATCATTCGTTTTTATATGGAACTAGTGTATCATTTTATGCGAATTCGATTTATGCGGATTTTTCCGGAACGAATTAATCGCATAAAATGAGGTTTAAGTGTATATCGGAATTTGATATCAAATGAAAGGTATTTGAAAGGTGAGTTTAATAAATCCGTAAAATTTTAGGGGGTAAGTCTTTCAGCTTTTTTCGATAATTTTACCTAGTTCGGGTTTAAGATGATTTTCCGCGAAGAGACCTCTTATGTTCTGTAATGGCAAATCCTGTGCATACAAAGTAAGCAATATGTGTATTAAATATTTTCTTTTATGAGCACATTAAAACTTTAACCAAAAAAAATGATTTTTGAAAACTAAGGACATGCTCCCATATAAAAATGGTCCAACAGGACAACCCGATCTGTCGTATAGTACTTTTTTTCATTTCATTTCATTTTATGTATACATCTTTATTTATTATTATATCTTAACATATTACAGGATTTGTTATGAGATTTTATAAAAATATATTACTACAATTAAGATTTGGAATCAATGGATATTAACATATATTTTAGGGAATACTTATGGTTTGTAAAGGAAAAGTTTGGGTAAAACCTTTTTTGAATATCAAATATTATTAGAAAATACATACGTATAAGTTAAGATTTTAAAATATTAAAGCCTAACCTTAGCGTACATTTTTCAATTTGTTAATTTTTCTGGTACACAAGGATTATAATTTAAGTGGATTCGCTACAAAACCTTATCAATTGATAAGTGTAATTTTCTACTTTGTCAAAATATCTGTTATTTAATTTGGCAATGTGGTCTATGATTTTATCATAACCTGTTTCGCTATACAGAAGAGATGCTGAGAATCTCCAGTGTTTATTATTAATTATTTTAAGACATTTATTTGGAATTATTTGTATTTTTTTAAAATTAAGATGAGAGCGCTTATGAATCATAAGCCATAAAGCTCTGATTGTTTTTAAGGATTTTTTGCAAACATTGTCTATATGTTTCCCAAAATTAAGTTTGCTGTCAAGAATTACACCGAGGTATTTGACATTTTTCTGTATCTCTACTCTATCATTACCAAAGATGAGTTGACGATTGGGTAGACGTTTTGGAGATCTATTAAACGGAAATATGATAGCCTGCGTTTTGCTGGCATTTATTTTTATCTTCCATTTGGAAAAGAATTTGTTACAGGCCAGAAGTCCTTTTTCCATTTTCTTAAGCAGGGCCTTAGTCAGTTTGCTAGATGTTATCAAAAAAATACTTTAGTGAAAAGTGGCAACCTTATAAAACATATATTTAAAGTTCCAAGGCGACACGTTATTTAGTATTATTATTTTGGAGCTATTAAGAGTAAACGATCTCAGTAAATTTGTAAACATGAAAAAATTGGTCACCGTTATGTAATTCAATATTAAAGCCGAGGTTGATTCTATTCTGTGGAAGTCTGCTCTTTCGTTTAGAACCACAAAATGTTGGGTGGCAGAGTTTAAACGAGTTGCCAAAACGAACACCGTAGTGATCGACCAATTGAGGTGGCCACACCATAAACGGTTAAGAAATTTACAAAATGGTATTGCATAATCGTCGGCTGAAGGTGCGTTTCCAAAACTGCTATACATCGCATATTGACTGAAAATTTGGGATGAGAAAGCTGTCCACAAGATGGCTGTCGCGTTTACGTACAATAGAACAAAAACAGCGCCGTGACGATGCTTCAATAGAGTATTTGGCGAAATTTCACCGCCGAGTTTTTGCATCGATTCAAAACAATGGATGAGGCATGGGTCCACCATCTGACACCTGAGACAAAGGAACAAAACAGTGGACTGCAATGGGAGAATCGTGTGCCAGTTCCATCTGCAGCCAGATCAAAATCATAGGATAATATAACATAAAAACGAAATTAATGATTTGTGAATTTAACAGTTTAAGTATGGAATCGACAAATTGATACAAATCATTAACTTTAGTACATAATCCTCTTAACGGATCGACGCGCAGTGGGGCCTTTTGGCTTTTTTCGTTTCAAAAATCATAACATTTAAGCTTATTAAAATATTTTAAAAATTAGAAATGATTTGAAAATGATTTGATTTTGAAAAGAACAGATCTTTACCTTTAAAATGAGTGCTGGCGGAGGTTGCTGGGTCTACAGGGGGCTCAATATATTCTATCAAAGTTCAATATTATTTTGGTGCTAATATTACATGTTGCAAATATAAAGATGTGCTGAAATTTGTAACTTAAAGTGTTTTTGGCCCAAAGATGAACCCTACTTAAATTTGTTGAAATTGCCCCATGTTTGGACCTAGTCCCCATACAAATTTTCCTTAAAAATTGGCTTTAATGCCACTAAATATAGCAAATGTTATTCTATTGCGATGAAATTTGAAACATAAGGGTTTATTGGGCCAGTGACGAGATCTATAAAAAAAATCTTTGAAACCAGTCCACGTTTGCACCTAGTCCCTGTACAAAATTTTCTTAAAAATTTGGTTAAAATGGCACAAAAAATTTACAAAAATAGTGAAAACACTTTAAAATTTTAATAAAATCGGACCACTTTTGGACCTATTTTCCAAATTTTTTTTATAAAGAAAAACGCCCAAAGTTCTTAAAATTCCAAATTTCGCAATGAAATTTTATTAAATAACCACTCAAAGGACTTATAATTTCACAATAGATATTGTTTAAATCCGAAAGTCTAGATAAAAACAAGTAAGAGTGTTAAATTCGGCTGTGCCGAATCTTTGATACCCTCCACCTCGGTTTGAGTATTGATAATAAATGTAAACAAAATATTGGAAAAAGTAAACAATTTGTTAAACTTAATACCAAATTATTTCAGCAAATTCTTTGGGTTGGTTTTCGTCTTTTCTATTATTTCGGATTTATTTCGGTGTTTGCTTTTTGGTCATCGTGGTTGCTGATCGCCATGCATATAGGTTATATACCTATATGCATGCGTTTCCGGTTATATGACATAACTTCTCGTTTAATTTAGTTTTTGCTAATTAAATAGCTCGCCCTAACCTCCATTGCAAAGGTAATGGTTGTGTAGGGTGGCTATATGCATTAAATCGTGCTAATTGGGGATGGCTGTATAGTTTCTTTTAACTGGCCAAATATTTCTTCATTGTGGCCATATAGGTCGGATGGAGTAACAAAATAATAACCAAAAAAAAAAGCTCTCTCAAGTTTCTTATTAAAATATTGCCATATTTGGAAAACATCTATATATATAAAATTCATTTTCTGTTTGTTTGTTTGTTTGTTTGACCGCTAAACAAATTTTTATTTTTCAACGGATTTTCCTGAAATTTTGTACACACGATCTCTATACCCCAGGAAAGGTCGCCATATACTTTTTACCGGCCACGCCTACTTTTACGCCCACTTTTTTGTAAAATTCATTTTCTGTTTTATTCATATTTGTTCACTATACAAATTTTTATTTGTTAACAGATTTCTCTGAAATTCGGTACACACGATCTCCATACTCCAGGAAAGGTCACCATATGATTCTTACCGGCCACGCCTACTTCTGCGCCCACTTTTTGTATACAATTAGTTTTCTGTTTTTTTGTATATTTGTTCGCTACACAAATTTTTATTTTTCAACGGAATTCTCTGAAATTTGGTACACACGATCTCTGTACTCCAGGAAAGGTCGCCATATGCTCTGTACCGGCCACGCCTACTTTAGCGCCCACTTTTTGTACACAATTCATTTTGTTTTTTGGTATATTTGTTCGCTATACAAATTTTTATTTTTCAACCGATTTCTCTGAAATTTTCTACACACGATCTCTGTACTCCAGAGAGATAGCCATATGATTCTTGCCGGCCACGCCTACTTCTACGCCCACTTTTTATACAAAATTAATTTTCTGTTTTTTGGTATATTTGTTCACTATAGAAATTTTTATTTATCGAGGGATGTCTAAAATTTGGTCACACGATCTCTATACTACAGTTAAGGTCACCATACGCTTCTTACAGGCCACGCCTACTTTGCGCCAACTTCTATGTATATAAAACTTATTTTTTTCCTTTTATTTGTTTCTTTATTTGATTGCTATACAAACTTTTATTTTTCAATGGCTTTCTCCGAAATATAGTACATATTCCAGGGAAGGCCGCCATATGAATTTTACCGACCACGCTTACTTTTACGCCCAATTTTCATATAAAATTCACATTTTGTTGTGTGGTATATTTCTTCCCTATACAAATTTGTACTTTTCAACGCATTTCTCTGAAATCTGGTTTACACGGATATAACTACACGGTGAACAAATTCCCCAAACTTAAAAAAAGGCACCCAAAAGAAATGAACAAATTCCAAATTTTTTTTTTAATCGAAAGAAAAAATGAACTTATCCCCAAATTCATTCTTAAATTTTTACATATTTTTATTTAATGAATTTTGTTAAATATTTATTTTAGTAAACATTTGCATACTGCTCTCAATATATGTCCTACAATAAATGCATTTAAAATGAGTTTTCTTTTAATAGCACGGGGAATATAGCTTAGCTGGAATATCGGAATGATCTGAAAAATATATTTTGCCAATTAAAATAAGTTGGCAACAGTTGCGCGGCAGCACAGATGTGGTTGCCAAATGCGCG
Organism: Cordilura impudica; assembly: GCA_963682025.1. Classification (NCBI taxonomy): domain Eukaryota; kingdom Metazoa; phylum Arthropoda; class Insecta; order Diptera; family Scathophagidae; genus Cordilura; species Cordilura impudica. The sequence goes on from OY821517.1 coordinate 136,747,697, forward strand.
GAAGCGGCGCGCGGCGCGCGACCGCGGACTCGGACTCGAACGCGACGGATGCGGACATGACGCGCTCTCGGAACACAGCTCAGCTAAATTATCGCAATGCTCTAAAAAATATGTTTTAGGAATTAAAATAAGTTAACGAGAGCTAAGCGGCAGCACGGGTGGTAGCTGCGAAGAAGCGGCGCGAGGCGCGCGAACGCGACGCGCTCGCGGAACACAGCTCAGCTAAAATATCGCAATGATTTGAAAAATATATAAGTTGACAACAACTGCGCGGCAGCACGGGTGTAGCTGCCAACGCGCGGAAGCGGCGCGCAGTGCGCCACCGCGGACTCGGACGCGGCGGATGCGGACGCGACGCACTCTCGGAACACAGCCCAGCTAAAATATCGCAATGGTCCAAAAAATATGTTTTAGGAATTAAAATAAGTTAACGAGAACTAAGCGGCAGAACGGGTAGTAGCTGCGAGGAAGCGGCGCGAGGCGCGCGGACGCGGACGCGGACGCGACGGATGCGGACGCGTCGCGCTCGCGGAACACAGCTCAGCAAAAATATCGCAATGATCTGAAAAATATATTTTGGCGATTAAAATAAGTTGACAAGGAATCGGGCGCGACTCGCTCCCGGAACACAGCTTAGTGAAATGTCATATGATAAATTTTATCTACGTATATGAAATAATTACCTGTTGATCAAAATAGGACACACATATACTAAAGCAGCTGCTTAAAGAAACCTTGCGACACAATATTAAACGTCGCATTAGTATTTCATTTCTGAAACTTAAATTTGACGTCTCTGCTCAATGATGATCACTTATTGAATGAAGTAATTAAATTTTTTAAGTTCTGATTCCTTTAATTTGCAAACGATTCCGTTATATTTGATGTTTATAAATAAACTTAAAAAATACTTAAAGCGGTTTCGCAACTTATTTTTGAAGCATTTTTGCTGCAGCATCTTAAAAAACTTCTAAATTAAAAAATCAAAAAATTTTGAATTGAAATAAAAAAATTAATTTAATGCCCATACAAATTTTTAAGTACTCAGCGCCTGGTAAGCATAGTGAACCATTTTTTAAGTCAGCGGCCTTTTTATCCCGGGCAAGACTGGGTAAAAACAGCTAGTAGAGAATAAATTTATAATAATAAATAATCAAATTAGGGATGCCAAACGCAAAAAACCAAATGTCCCAAACATTTTAAATAAAATAATTTGTTATCTTTATTTTCTGAAAAACTTCAAATTTTCATCCAAAAAAAAAGATTGTGAAAAACAATATATAAATAACATTCTCATCAAATTGCGTTTATTTATGTAACAATTTTTATGTTCGCAATTCTTAAATATCATTTGAGGTTTTATAAAATTCATTGAATTTAAATTAATGTTTTCTGTAGTGCGATTCTGTAAATTTCTACGATCCGACAATCGCAATATATATCGACAGCTATTGTTGTTGGCACTAAACATTAAGTGATTCACTAAGTACATACATATTAAAGACAGTCGGCAAATCTATTTTTCTATTTATTTAAATTGTTAACAAGTGGCATCTCTGTCAAAATAAGCGAAAAACACAAAGAATAGAAAAAACAAATTACTTCGTGTTTCACAGGATGATTTTATGTTTATGTTTAATATCTTTATTTTTTTTTTTTACTAATATTTCTGTGTATTTATTTGAAAATGAAATAATGAATTGAATATGCTATTTAATTTTTTTATTTATATAAAAAAATTTTTTAATAAAAGTAAAATATTTTCACTATTTTATGATTTTTATTTATGTATGACGACATTTCAACCTAAAAATTTAAGTTTTTATCGATTGAATAAACAACACAAAAATGGTTGTCGTTTAGATAACAACTACAGCTGACTTTAACAATAGCGAATATCGTTTAAAAATTTTACTGATAATTTTGCAATTTTCTTTTTTTTAACGATTCGACTATCGTTAAAAGAAGTTACTGAATCGCGGTACTGAAAATTTATTAATTTCTCCTGAATGGCAATATTTTTTTTAAATGTAAACATTTGTAAATGTAAACATATTTGGTGTTTTTTTTTTTGGAATTTCAATTTGTGTTTAACGAATAAAATTCATATATTAAAGATGCAATTGATGTCTTCTAAATTTAAAATTATTATTTCCGACGTTTTGATATGATTTTCTGAAATTCAATTAATATTTTCTAATTTTTAATTGGAAATTTTAACTCCAGTTTTTATTAGAATTGATATTTTCTTAAATTTGAATGGAAAATTTAAAAAGTGCAATTTTGTATTTATGTGAATAATAATGCTTTAGAATTATAAACAATTTTTAAAAATTAGATATAATCGCAATCAGATATTTTGTAGGTAAAGCGCCCCGGTAGGTGATTAGGTAGCGCGCTCGCCTATCATGCGGGGGTCGTGGGTTCGATTCCCACCAGAGGCTTTGGTCTGTCGCTGCAAAAAAAAAAAACTAGCCAAAATTAGAACCTGCAGACAAGCCACTCGGCTTCGCGGAACTAGGCTTAAAAAAAAAATAAATAAATAAGATTTGTAAAAGAATAATGAAAAAACCTATGAAATAAAAGATCAGCCCGTGTATACTCTTAACATTGTTCTGTATGATATCTAGTCGAAAATATTGACATGCATGTTAAAATAGAAATACCTATTGCAAAGCTAATTAGAACAAAAATTGTGGCGCCATCTACTGTGGCATAGTCACGCTGAACAAAATGAAGTGACACTCTGTTAATGCAAAAGAAATGTATTTTCCCCACAACAAAATATTGCAGAATTTTATGTAAATAACATAATATACCGATTTATTTCTAACATGCAGTTGCTATGGATATACATACATACATATATATAATATATATATATATTATTTGTGTTATTTAATATGTACATGTATGTATATGTAAATATTACACACAAAAAATACAACATAAAACGTTATTTTTGTGTTTTTCTCTTTAAATAAATTAATACATAAATTTTTTTTTGCTAAATTTACATTGTTTTTTTTATTAACAACTAGGTATTTTAGCATTATTTGCTTTAGATGTTGGTGAATTTTTACTCCCTTTATATTAACTCGTAGTGTCTGCTTGTCGAACAAATTTTGGATCGATATTAACCACTTTCCCGTGGCCCAATCGATCTGAAATTTTGCAGGCAGGCTCGTGGAAATAACAGAAATGATCTAACAAATTTTTTTAGTGATGCCAAAACAATGGAAACTTAAAATTTTTCTACCAGAGTTGCTAAAAAAAATGTACAAAGGGTTTGTTCTTATTATATTATTACCACAAAAACCACAAAAACAACACGTCCAGCTATGACAACAATGCAACATTTAGAATAACAACAAGAACAATATAGAAACATCATGTTTTTAATTTTTTTTTAATTTTTCAGAGATTTCCCTGGACCTGTTCCACCGATTTTAATGATTTTTGAAATAGAAATCTTCCCATAAATTTGGTGAATCATTCTCACTAAAAATAATCACCCTACCTGCCCTATTGAGGGCGTGATCGTGCCAATAACAACATAGAAAATTATATTTTTTCAAGACTTTTTGTAGTTCTTCATTCAAATCTCGGGCCCTAATCAACCGATTTGGACGATTTTAAACACAAAATTTCTCAGTATGTAAGTGAATCATTTTTTATATCAAAGAGCACCCTAGCTGCCCGATTGATGCCGTCATCGTGATTTCCACAGACGGACAGACGGACATCGCTATATCAACTCCGGTTGTTATAAGGATCACAAATTTTTTTCTAATTACTAAAAACGGAATGACAAACTTATATATACCCTCTGTACATGTTAACGTAATATTAGATTTTTTATTAATATTACAGAAACACATTTTTGAAATATTTTTAATATTAATATATTAATGCTATAGATACTAAGTCATTCAGTATATTTTTTTTTTTAAAGTAGTATAATTTTTTATTGGTTAGTTCTCTTTAAAATAGTCATTAACTTTTGGAGCGATATCTAATAGACTTAACATATCGGAGCGATAATTATGTTCTTCCAAATCCTTTCGAGATCTTACATGTCTTCGTGATGAAATTAGTGGGTCTGAAGAGGCCGCCAACATATTGAAAAGGTCCTTATTCTGTCTTAACCATGAAATCTTGCAAGTATTGTTTTTGCTCTCCTGGACTTCTTCTGACAACTATCCAATTGGTAAGCATTGTTATTCAATTAAACTTTCTCTTACTGAGTCAAATTCCAACTGGCCTTAGCACGGAAATGTAGGTCAATATATATCAGCCATCAGCACAATAATACTAGGCATAAAAGTTTCTATTTACTTTTTTTATTTTATTATGCTGAATTCAGTAACCGCTAAACAATAGTCAGGTAGCGCTAGCGAATTTTCGTTGTTTTAAATTTTTGAGTGAAAATTTATTATTATGTAACCTAATTTTTTTTACCGCTCATCAGGTCAAAAGTTTCTAATTGTTGCAAAATACATACATTGTAAATTTTCGACCTTTAAAATATAATCCAGGTAGCGCAAGCAAATTTTTTTATATATATTTTTTTATTTTTGAGTGTAAATTTCTTATAATTATTGTATTCATTCACAGAATTTGAACACTGGAAATTTTGGGCCACTTAAAAATAATTCAAGTAGCGCAATCGGATTTTTATTGTGCTGGATTCATTAACAAAATTTTGGTGATCAATGCCTTCCAGAATTTGTAGTTTTTATTAATACCAATACATAAAAATTACAAAACACCAATACATAAAAATTTAAAAGTTAAAAAACATCGTATTTTCATAATCCTTGTTTGATGATATGAATAATGTTGGGTTATTTATTTCATATATACGTCATTGCATAACATTTGAAGAATCTCTAAAAAAAATTTCAATTAAAAATTTTAATTAATAAGTCCGTGACAGCTAATCTCCGGAGGCGTTGTTGTTTTGCGGTGAACATCATACCTCGTTACCGGATCATGTGAAATAAAAAAATCGAAATGCGCTTAAAAGGTGACATGCTTCCTGAGGCAGTGACGAAGTTTTTTTCAATTTTTTTTGGCAGCATTTTGAAGTGAAAAACACGATTTTTGCTATAAAATTTCGAGAATTTGTTGTTAAAAAATGGGTAAGAAAACGGAAAATAAAAAACTCTTCATGGTTACCTGCTGATCTATGTGTACATATAGTGTGTAAAATTTCAAAAGAATCCGTCACGTAGATTTCGAGTTATGATGTTCACGGACTTCGAACATTTATTTGCGAGAAAATCGATTTATAGTTTTTTAAAAATTGATTTATATACCGTATGAGGCCGGTCGCTGGAAACGCTGTATCTTCTTATGTTTTGCTCCGATTTACTTGAAATTTTGACACAACACTCTCGTACACAACACATGACACATGTTGTACATTCAGAAGGAGAAATGCAAAAAAAGGTTTAAAACCTTACCCTCCCTTAACAATCTTCTTAAAAACACTTCGCCGTCCTATCAAAATCAAAATAATTTATGAAAAGCATTAAAATTTCTGTTTTCGTGAAAAATAATATAAAAATCTGCAAAAATAAGATAACATTTGATATTTTATAGCCTTTAAAATAACCCATATAACTTTAAAATCGATTCATTTTTTAATGAGTTATGGCAAAACACATCTACCCATCTATCCAGTGTATGTCAAGATGTTGTTGCGTGCAGACTGGCAGCCAAGTTCACTTTTACTAGTTAGGGTATTGCATTAGTGAACCATTTTAGGAAATATCTAAGTAAACATATTTAAACATTTTTAGTTCTACTCCATCAGAGTAAAAAAACTACCAAAATATGGTATATTTGAGACCATTATAAGCGGTTAACTAGTTTGCCAACAATTTGATTTGAAAGAGGATATTTTTCAAAAATTTTGCGCTTTTTTCTAAAAGCTAAAAAACTCCAACTTTGTGGAGCTCTATCATTCATAATTTTTATCCAATTTCTATCCTATACATTATATACATGCTTCTATCAAATTTTTGATTTTTGCCACGCTGGCATAAATAGTTGGAACAAAAAATTTATTAAAAAGTGGAGGAACATAAAATGAAATATTGCGTAACAATTAATGGCGTAATCATAAATCTTTGTATAAAGAATCCCTGATAATTGAGCCATAGACAAGTATAGGTCTTACGAGGGATGTATATAGCTGTTTAGTGATATAGGGATCAGTAAATTCCTTGCCCATAGCTTAATAAAAGCAAATACGTCTCTAGCTTTATTGACCATCATATTAATGTGTGATATATAACTCAGCTTTGCATCAAGCAAAATCTTTTATTTTTAAATATATTTAAATATTTGGTACATTCACCCTTCTGTTAAATCCTTGCGGAATGTGTACCTTTAAATAAATGCATGTTAAATTTTTGATATTAATTTAATTAAACATAGCACTAATGCAAAATTAAAAAAATGCTATAACTCCTGATATATAATCAATGTCTTTGGACCACCATATTATTTCCACACCATAACACCATATTATTTCCAACAATTATTTAAATCTATCTCTAATCGTATGCTTGATTAATATTCAACTGGAAAATTACTTTTTGAATCTAAAATTTGCTATATGTACCAAATTAGTTACCTTCCTTGTTTAGATATTTCATTTAGTGTTTGTTGGTTTTTAAATATTTTTAATTTTAAAGACTTTATTGTACATTTTCATTAAAGAAGCAAAACAAAAATACATGAAATTTCGCTTTTTAAGGTGTTGCTAAGCCAAAGATTTAACGATGTTGACATTTCTTATAACTTCAATTGAAGTATTGTCACTTCTTCTGTCACAAACTAATGTACCAGAGTTTAAAATATCCGACAACTAAAAAAAAAATATATATTTTTAAAATGTCAGCGAGAAGTTTTATGAACTGTAATAAATGTTTTGTCATTAAAATTAAGCGGAGACCATAAGAAAATTGAAATAAATTGATGGGTTTGAAACTGAACTTACGAGTTCAAAACATGAAATTATTGGTGTGAAGTTCAAAATGAATTTTCGATACAATTGCAGTAAAATTTTTATCGTATTATCACAATTACAATAAACATTTCACATCATTTATATAAAGTATTTGGCATCCTTTACAATCCTTGAGTATAATACATTTTTTTTAACTTTAAAGTCATGTTTTGTTGTTTGAAAATATCATGTTCACAAATACATACATACTTATAGAGCTTCAAAGTAAAAACATATTTCGTGATGAGAAATTCGTCGCGCTGCAATTACTGCATCTTTTGGAAAATATAGTATTTTCATACAATCCTAAGTAAATGTAGACAAAACTTCATAAATTATTTAATTTTTTAGTGGTGTGAATAATGAAACGTATTCAGGTTTTCAAGCAAGCCTACCCAGTAACTTTTAAATTTGATGCTCATCCAAACACGTTAAAAAAATGCAACTTTAACTTATGTACTCGTAGTAGTACGAGTATATGGCAGTTCAAGAAACTGTGTCTCTAGTTCATCTATTATTCATTTTAGTTGTAACATGAAATCTTTTGACTAATGGCAATTTTTAATAAATACGAACGCTATATTTGATTATGTTAAGATATTTGATGCCTTTGTAACAACAATAGGTTTTTAAAAAGTAATATCTGAAACAAACTGGATATCATAAGTAAAAAAGACCCAGGACCGTTAGACTTAAAATCCTAAAAATAAACTGCAAACAGTACAAAGCTTTATTGATTTGGAAGGGACATTAGAGAAAAATTATATACACTCTGGTGCAATATTATACCCGCATCCAATTTTTCAGCAGTTTTTAGCTTTAGAGGTGTTATTAAAAAAATGTAAGGATCACAAATTTAAAGCAAAACTACAAGTATCCAAAAGGGTTTTCTTAAAAAAAATTGTTTTTATTTAGAATTTTAACAAAATGTTAGAGTTTTTCATTGTGAAAAATTATAGACAAAATTCTAAAAATTAACAGTTAAATTAAAATAAGAAATTGTGAAGCAAAACTAAAAAATACTTTTTATCCAATAGCGAGTAGGGCCGCCATTGTCGGAGTTGAGATCAAAGTTTAGTTTTGGCATACTATGTATTTGCATCATTTGTGATTGGCTTCCAAGTTTCAATTACCACGCTAAAAGCCGTGGTAATTCAATCGTGTCTTATTGCTTATTGCCACCAATGTCTTTGCGTAACATGATTACCCAGATGTATTTCACGGGATTCTGGTCAGGAGAATAGTCTGGCCATTGTAGTTGTGGTATATTGAGTGATTCTAACCACATCCGAGTCTGGTTACTGGTCTGAACAGCGGCATTATCTTGCTGAAAAATAATATTTTTTCATGATTATGTTAAAAAAGGGATTTTGAAATTTGTCTGGAGAAGAGTTGTGTAATCTCTCGAATTCAATTTGGTACTTGGGAAACTAACTCTAGCATACCAGCACAAAGAATGCACCCCAAACCATCAGAGACACACTACCAAATTTTTCTTTTGGAAAAATACGAATGCTAATCGTCTGGGCCTTCTAAGTTCAACTTTTTCTCATCGGAAAAATTATCTGTACAAAAATTGTTTCCAAAACAAGCAAAGGTTCTTTTTTGTGTCGAGCCAGTAATCGCATTCTTCAATTATTGAAGACTGCTGTAGGACGCAGACTAACAGCTTCTTTCTGAAAAGCAGCTTCTTCCTACCATTTTCAGATAGAAATTAATTCTTTCTATAAAAAAAACCTCATTGTTTTTATATAAACGAAATAACTAATAAAATATAATAAATACTGGTCAAAAAAGAAAAGCAATTAACTTTAAATTTAAATGGTATTCGAATTTTAACGCTAATTACACTATACAACAATCCGAAAATTCTTGTGCAGTGTAACTAATCATAACAAACAAAAACAAAAGTATAAAACAATATTTGACTTAACCGGTAGCTGTGTAATATATTTTAATTGCTGAATTTATAATTATGCACCAGCCAAAAAAACAAGTTATTTGTTGTAATGGTTTATAAAACACAACAAAAATATTGTTTTTGTTGCTTCTCTTATTAATTTTTAATGATCTTTCAAATGGCAGAAACGGTTTTTTTTTTCTAATTTTTGTGTAAATATCAGCAATCGCTAAAAAGAATATGCGGCTACAATATTACACCACAATGTAGAATGGTAATCGAATTATACACATCCTAGGAAAATTATACCTACACTTGAAGTTAAATTGTCACACCACGAAAAATCATGTGAGTCCGATCACGGGGGAGATGTGTAAACATCTAGTAATTAAAGATTTGTTCATGTCACTTTTTTATAATCAAGCAGAAACTCTGCTTATACTTGTGGGGTTGTTGAATTATGTATATGTTATACGTTTATATTGTGAAATTTTTATCGTTTTTCATCAAAGGGTTGTTGAATTAGCTGAAACAATTTTATATCATAATTTTTTCGCCAATACAATCATAAGTTACACCGATTTGTCCTGACAAAACAATAGAATTCAGAGACTTCAAAAACACAAATTTCACTCAGTTGGAGGAAGCGTGTTGCCAAATCGATTGGAACTCGATATACTTTATGTTATCTGTAGATGATCAGCTGGCCTTCTTGGAACACCATGTCTCAGCCTTATATAATATTATTGTTCCGATCAAAGTAAAAACAATAAGCAAGCGACAAACACCATGGTTTACAGCGGAAATTAAAAAACTTATAGAAAATCGTGATAAAGCCTTTTTCCGATGGAAGCGGTTTAAAACAAACGCACTTCATGAACTTTTTCGCACAACCAGAAAAATTGTCAATAAAAGCATAAGGAAAGCTAAGGCCACATACTATGCTGAAAAGTTTTCAACATCAATTAATGCAAAAAAAACATGGAAAACTATTAGAGAAATTGGGGTTGGAAAGAGGAAGGGTATAGAAGAAAATTTCATATCAAACCCTAATGAAATTAACGAGAATTTTATTAATATTCCAATGCCTCAAGCTGATCACTCATATTATGGCAACTATACCCCTAATTATGTCCCACAAACCCTTTTTTCATTTGACTGCGTTAGTCCCTTCGATGTACTTAAGAGCTGTCAATCTGTAAAGTCTAATGCAATAGGAATTGACGGTATTCATTCTACTTTTCTAAAAATGCTGCTTCGCTTCATTTTGCCGTATATCACGCACATTTTTAATAAAATAATTACGGTGAGTGATTTTCCCCAACGATGGAAACAAGCTAAGATCTTACCTGTACCAAAGTCGGCAACTGAATATCGGCCCATAGCTATATTACCATATCTGTCGAAGGCATTTGAACGGCTCCTTCATTGTCAAATAACGTCCTTCATAAATGATAATAACCTGCTTACCGACCGTCAATCTGGGTTTCGTGCCAAACACAGCTGTATTACAGCTTTAGCTGATGTAACAGAAGATATAAGGAGAGATATTGATGATGGCCGCGTGGTAATATTAGTGCTGTTAGACCATTCAAAAGCTTTCGATACGGTGGATCACACAGTTTTGCTACAAAAGCTTAAGAACATGATGCACTTTTCACCAACTTCTGTTGCACTTATGAAGTCTTACCTACTAAATCGTTCGCAATGCATAGAAACTACTAAAATTGCGTCGACGTTCCTTCCTGTGGTAAGAGGTGTACCACAGGGTTCTATCCTTGGTCCCCTTCTTTTCTCAATTTATGCTTCTGATCTACCTAAACAGTTAATTCACTGCAATATAAGAATGTATGCTAATGACGTACAGCTATATATTAGCAGCAAGAAAGAAAAAATTGAAGATTGCAGTAGAAATTTGAATGATGACTTAGAACGTGTTTCTCGTTGGGCAGCTGCAAATGGACTGAGTCTCAATCCACAAAAAACAAAGTGTATTTTGGTGCGTAACAGATTGACAAGAATCTCAGACAATCTAAACATATATATAAATGATCAACAAATCGAAATCGTTGAACGAGCAAAAAATTTGGGTGTTATCTTCAATAAAACATTGACTTGGTCAGACCATGCCGCTGCTGCCTGTGGTAAAACGTATTCGATGTTACGAACACTTTGGCCTACCCAATATTGTACACCAATTAATATACGCTTGCTACTTGTAAAGACATACTTAATACCAACACTACTATATGCATGTGAAATATTTGCAAGTTGCGATACTAAAAGTAAGTCCAGGCTAAATATAACGTTTAACAATATCGCAAGATACGTTTACGGGCTCAGAAGGTTCGATCAAATTTCATCTTACTCAAAGCAAATTTTCGGTGTCAATTTTGATGACTTATTAAAAATGAGATGTCTTACTTTTTTACACAAAATAATTAGTAACCAGAGACCAGAATATCTTTATAACCGATTGCGTTTTAGTAGGCTTCGGAGAAATGACAATTTAATTCAATTTCGGCACCATACGTTGGTATCTGAATGGCAGTTTTTCATACATGCAGCACGTTTTTGGAATGGTTTACCTTCTACAATTAAAGGAATCAGCAACGGCTCAATTTTCAAAAAGAAAATTTTACAACAATACATTTAGAAAATTTTCATTTTTTTTTACAATGCACATATACTAACTTGCTGTTAACAAATATATATTGAACATTTTTACTGTATACTTTTTATTTGTTTTTTAAATTCTATATGCCACTTATAAATATCTATTATTTGTATATAAATCAATATTGTTTTTTATTATTAATATTTAATATTGTCACAGTAATGTTAAGTTGTATTGTAAACCAAACTCCAACTAACATATTTAAACCTGTTCTGTTTTGAAGATTTCATGTCTTGTTGAACAGGATACCAAATTTAAATAAATAAATAAATAAATAAATAAATAAATAAAACATACATCAGTATTTATTATTCTATTTTTGATATGGATATTTTAATGAAAATTATTTATTTAAGCCTGAGCTACAATTTTGATGAAGAATGAAGTGAGAAATCATCAATAATTATTGAGTTATAGCTGAAAAGCTATGCAAACAAACAGCAATATAAGGAAAAAAATCATGTGAGTCCGATCGCAGGGGAGATGTGTAAAAATCTAGTAATTGAAGATTTTTTATAGCACTTTCTTAAAATCAAACAGAAAGCATATCACTTATAGCAATATACTGCAGGGGCTCTGTTAATTTAAAAATATTTATTATTATTATTTCAACCGGTTAATTTTTAATTTCTCGTTTTTTATTTTTTATTTTTAATTTTTCGTTTTTCATTTTTCATTTTGAATTTTTTTTTTATTTTTTATTTTTTATTTTTCATTTTTAATTTTTAATTTTTAATTTTTAATTTTTTATTTTTTAATTTTAATTTTTCATTTTTCATTTTAATTTTTTTCTTCATTTTTCATTTTCCAATTTTTAATTTTCTTTTTTCATTTTTCATCTTTTATTTTTCATTTTTTATTTTTGAATTTTAATTTTTTTATTTTTCATTTTTTATTTCTCATTTTTATACCCTCCACTCCAGTGTGCAGAGGGTATATATAAGTTTGTCATTCCGTTTGTAATAATTAGAAAAAAAAATTTGGACCCCATAAAATATATATATTTGTGATCCTTATAACAACCGGAGTTGATATAGCGATGTCCGTCTGTCCGTCTGTCCGTCTGTCCGTCTGTGGAAATCACGATGACGGCATCAATCGGGCAGCTAGGGTGCTCGTTGGCATAAAAAATGATTCATTAACATCCTGAAAAGTTTGCTATTTAAAATCGTCCAAATCGGTCGATTAGGGCCCGAGATTTGAATGAAGAACTAAAAAAAGTCTTGAAAAAATATAATTTTCTATGTTGCTCTTGTCACGATCACGCCCTCAATAGGATAGCTAGGGTGATAATTTTTAGTGAGAATGATTCACCAAATTCATGGGAAGATTTCTACTTCAAAAATCATTAAAATCGGTGGAACAGGTCCAGGTAAATCTATGAAAAATTAAAAAAAAATGAAAAACATGATGTTTCCATATTGTTCCTGTTGTTATTCTAAATGTTGCATTGTTGTCATAGCTGGACTTGTTGTTTTTGTGGTCGTTGTGGTAATAATATAATAAAAACAAACCCTTTGTACATTTTTTTGTGAACTCTGGTAGAAAATTTTAAAAGTTTCCATTGTTTTGGCATCACTAAAAAAATTTGTTAGATCATTTCTGTCCTTGCCACGAGCCTGCATGCAAAATTTCAGATCGATTGGCTCACGGGAAAGGGGCTAAAAATCGATCCAAAATTTTGTCGACAAGCAGACACTACCAGTTAATATAAAGGCAGTAAATAAAGGGAGTAAAAGTTCACCAATAATTTAAAAAACAAATTTTTATGTATTAATTTATTTAAGGAAAAAAATAATTAAATGAAATAGTAATAATAATAAAAAAAAATAATATACAATACAAAAAAAAGAATATATAAATAAAATAAAATAAAGATAAATGCATTCATAGCATTATAATACATATAAAAGGTCAATGTTTTCTAACCGTAACCGTAACGAGTCAGTTGTTTTTTTTTTACATGAAAATCATTTAAAACAGTTACCGAACGTAACCGGAACGTCCCAATACTTTTCATGTGAAAAAAAGGCTGACACGTTACGTAACAGTTACATGTCGCTAACTTGTTCTTTACACAGGCTACTGCTTTTGCAGCCAACTTCAAGTCTATTTATATAGTTTCGTAAGCATAACTGATAAAATTGTTTCTATTATTTTTTGCTGTAAGTAATAAATTATAAATATACTGAATTTGCAAACTAAAATGGATACATATATTGGAGGTGCTTTAATACAAAAGAGTTAACGAAACAAAATCAAAAAAAAAAAACAACTCTACAACATCAACAATGGCAGTCATATGTTCTTCAAATAGAAAAAAAAACTGCAAGTGTGTTTTGTTGGCTACTAAACAAAAATAGTGTTGACAATATAACAAAATATGTAAAAGAAGTTAGTGCTATGAAATATTTTATTTTGTTTAAAAAAAAAAATCGCAAAATGAAAGGCTATAATTCCATTAATAATCAAAAGGCGTTAAACTAATTTATTTATTTTTACGTTGTACTAATGCATTTTAAATAAGTAAAAGTAATTGTATATTTAAATAAAAATGCATTTGTATTATATGTTGCTGTCGTATTCAGAAAAATCAAGTAGCTGACTATACGACTACAAATGCTGCTGCCAGCAGTCGTCTATGTGTTTCATTCATGATGTTGCATTTTTTTGCGAGCAATACTTACATATATTCTAAATAAAGAAATAATAGTTCTTTTCATACTGCGAAATCTATACAAATATATGTACAAATACTATATGTCAAATTTCAAATTTGCAATAATTGATACATTTTTGAAAGAAAATTGTATAATATGAAATGTCTTTAATTTATTTCATAGAAAACAATTTTTTGAGGTGCGTGGATTTTCCATATTTACTGTTTTACTATTTTCGTAATGAGGTTAAATGAGTTAAAAAGAATTTAAAATATTTGAAAATATTAGGTGAGGATCCTCAAGATGTAATATACGGTCGGTCTAAAATTTTTCACTTAGAGCCACAGTTAAATTCGAAACAACAAAAACCCATATATTTTGTGCATAAAGTTTAACATTAAATGTGCTTTTCTAAAATGTCTATATATTTTTTCTCATTCATTTCTGACCATCTTCAATGTAAATTTACCAAAGTTTTTTTTATTGCAATATGTATATAAAACTTAAAAATTTAATATTTTTTACTGTGTATTAACTTATTATTCTGCGATTTTCATTACATCACAAAATGTTACAAATTGGCACTACTGTTTCAAAAACAGAAAACTTCTAAATCAGTTGAAAACAGTTGATCTGTAAAACTGTGTGTGAAATTGTGTCAAATAAAATTACAAATATTAATAAATATAGTAATACATATATATATATTTTATTAATTTTGTTAAGAATTAGCACAAAATTTATTTTCCATTTTGCATTTCATTTATAAAGAGTTCTGCCATATTTTTTTAAAGGGAAAATCCATTTTTGTTATATTAAAAAAAAAACAGACTTGCATTTAATTTTTCCGTGACTGCCTCAATAATTGCGTAGATGCCACCACAATATTTTTTCTAATTAAAACAGTTGATCTGTAAAGCTGTGTGTGAAATTGTGTCAAATAAAATTACAAATATTAATAAATATAATAATACATATTTATATTTTATTAATTTTGTTAAGAATTGGCACAAAATTGATTTTCCATTTTGCATTTCATTTATAAAGAATTCTGCCATATTTTGTTAAAGGGAAAATCCATTTTTGTTATATTAAAAAAAACAGACTTGCATTTATTTTTTCCGTGACTGCCTCAATAATTGCGTAGATGCCACCGCAATATTTTTTCTAATTAAATATTAACCAATATCTAACTAGAATTATGATTTATTCTGACTGAAAAGTTCCAATTAAAAGTTATTCATCCCAATTATGAATATTCTCAAGGAATTTCTTTCTCACGGAAAATACATTTCTCGAGAAAAAAATTCCTCCAATTATAAATTCCGCGTGAACAAAAAATGATTAACTGGCATCATCGAATTTCGAAGCCACTTGCTTTGCTTATTGACAATTTATTTTCTATTTTTTGTGTGTGTGCAAACGAGCCTACAATAAATGTCCCAATAAACATTTTTGTTTGCTATCAACTTGAGGTGCATTTGAGATCAAATACATATCTCAAATCTCCAACGTTAATTCTCAAATGCCCTCAATAGTTCGAATATAGTCTTCTCAACTTAAAAGGCACATTTTTTATATGGCGTTTTTCATAGTTATCAAATTGAGAAATTTGTGGTTCTCAACTTGATAGCAAAGAAATATTTCCAATCGGTATCAAATGGAAGGTACGGAATTGCCATATTAAAAAATATTATACTAATTTTAGAAATGAAAACAATGTACTTTTTTTAATGTTTTAATTTAATTTCATTATATATTTAACATTACTATGTACATATTTAACATTAAATGTACATATTATGTACATTTTTTAAAATTTATAATTAAAAATAAATGAATTAATTAGTTGTACATTTTCTGAAAAATTCGACAAAAAGCAGAAATAATTAAAAATATATCAATGATTTATTTGTACTTTTTTGGCATTTTTTAATTTAATTTATTATTTATGACATATTTAAATAATATCTCAGACTTAACACAAATCGTATTCAAGTTGAAAAAATGTTTGGTCTCAAGTGGAGAAAAGTGTTGGATATCCAATTGAGAGTAAAAATGTTTCTCAAAGATTGGAAAAATGTTAAGTCTCAACTTGATGTCAAGTTGAAAGCAAACAAGGAGAAAAATTGTTCAACCCAAGTTGAGAATTACATTTGACATCAATTTAAGAACTTAACTTTTCTCCAACATGGAGAAATAATATTTCAATGCATACTGGGGAATGACCGAAACTAACACATAAACAGTTTTTTCCTATTTGAAAAACATATGTCATTGTTGCTGTTGTAGAGTTGTTATACCCTCCACTCCAGTGTGCAGAGGGTATATATAAGTTTGTCATTCCGTTTGTAATAATTAGAAAAAAAATTTTGGACCCCATAAAATTTCTATATTTGTGATCCTTATAACAACCGGAGTTGATATAGCGATGTCCGTCTGTCCGTCTGTCCGTCTGTGGAAATCACGATGACGGCATCAATCCGGCAGCTAGGGTACTCGTTGACATAAAAATGATTCACTAACATCCTGAGAAGTTTGCTATTTAAAATCGTCCAAATCGGTCGATTAGGGCCCGAGATTTGAATGAAGAACTAAAAAAGTCTTGAAAAAAAATAATTTTCTATGTTGTTCTTGTCACGATCACGCCCTCAATAGTACAGTGATCATTTTTAGTGAGAATGATTCACCAAATTCATGGAAAGATTTCTACTTCAAAAATCATTAAAATCGGTGGAACAGGTCCAGGGAAATCTCTGAAAAAGTAAAAAAAAAATTAAAAACATGATATTTCTATATTGTTCTTGTTGTTATTCTAAATGTTGCATTGTTTTCATAGCTGGACTTGTTGTTTTTGTGGTCATTATGGTAATAATATAACAAAAACAAACCCTTTGTACATTTTTTTTATCAACTCTGGTAGAAAAATTTAAAAGTTTCCATTGTTTTGGCATCACTAAAAAAATATGTTAGATCATCACAAGCCTGCCTGCAAAATTTCAGATCGATTGGGTCACGGGAAAGTGGTTAAAATCGATCCAAAATTTTTTCGACAAGCAGACACTACGAGTTAATATAAAGGGAGTAAAAATTCACCAACATCTAAAGCAAATAATGCTAAAATACCTAGTTGTTAATAAAAAAAAACAATTGGGCAATTCACAATGGGTAATGTATCGTTGTATCTCTTGTATCGTGTATCACTTTACAATAGTGTAAAATTGTTGTTGGTAATTTTCACTGAAAAATCTGATACACGATCCAACTTCATTTGCTATGTTTAGTAAATGTTGTATATTGTATCATAACATATCAGTTCCAAGTGAATGCCAGTTTTTATGAAAAAGAAAAACAAATACATAGAATATTATCAGCATAAATAATTATAAAATAAAATATGGCAAATAATGCAAATAACGCAAATACATCGATAAGTTTATTTATATAAAAATTAATGTTTATATTTTTAGTATGTATTTTCTCTTTCAGTACCAACCAAAACATTTAACATTTTTTTTTTTTCATTTTAAATTAAAATGCAAGAGGTACGTAACTAAAACTCCAGGGTATATCTCACGACCAAAAAGCAAACACTGACAAGTGTTTTCTCTTATACAAAATAGCAGAAGCGACGAAGCGATCTTTCCTCGTTGGATCGAAAATTACTAAAGAAAGCGTTTTACAATATGAAAATACAACTGAGTGTTCACAACAAATGATTGTATTGTGTATTTCAATACAACATACAATATACAACACCTGTTGTGAATTGCCCAAATGTAAATTTAGCAAAAAAATTTATGTATTAATTTATTTAAGGTGCTATTACACGAAATGTTTTTTACATATGTACTGTCACTTTTTTTATCCATATGAAATTCCTCATGTCTGTCAAAATTGTCTTTTACATACGATTCATAATTTTTGCTATCACACGTGCATATGTATTTCCGTCTGACATAACCTCTAAATGTAAACAACAGCTAATTTAATTTGTGAATTTACAAAAATTTATTGTTAAAAAAAGGTTATTTATTTTTTAATTGTTAATTAATACTAAAGAATTTATTTTTCTTTCAATATTAATCTTTAAAATTTACTCTGTTTTTCTTTCGCCACAAGCAGTGTTGTATTTTCATATGTTTGTCATGCAAAAATAGAACCTGTTCTAATTGAAAAATGTACATGTGACTTTCCTCATGTGTTGTACACAAACAATGTTTCATATGTATCACACGATGTGTACAACTTTTGTTGTGGGAAAATTTGACAGTACATATGTAAAAAACACATCATGTAATAGCACCTTTAAAGAGAAAAACACAAAAACAACGTTTGATGTTGTATTTTTTGTGTGTAATATTTAAATATACATACATACACATATTAAATAATACAAATAATGTACATATATTATATATATGTATGTATGTATATTCATAGTAACTGCATGTTAGAAATAAATCGGTTATTTTATTTACATAAAATTCTGCAGTATTTTGTTGTGGGGAAAATACATTTCTTTTGTATTAACAGAGTGTCACTTCATTTTGCTCAGCGTGACTATGCCACAGTAGATGCCGCCATAATTTTTGTTTGTTCTAATTAGCTTTGCAATAGTTATTTCTATTTTAACATGAATGTTAATATTTTCAACTAGATATCATACAGAACAATGTTAAGAGTATACACGGGTTGGTCTTTCATACGTTTTTTCATTATTCTTTTACAAATATGAACATAAGTTTGGCATATTACCCACCAATCTCACATCACACTGCAAGTTCGAAAAACTCAATACACTCACATTTTTTTTACTAATACACACACATTTTCCGCAGTGGTCACACTAATGGCACCAAATTTTTCGTGCGAATAGTGGCAGACACTAACGATGATTAATGTTACCCTGTTATAAATTTAATGCAAATTTACTGGATTCTGTAAAATTGTAATTAAAGTTTTAACTTGTTAAATCTATTATAATGATTTATTTTTTGAAATGCGCATACAAAAACGCAAGTTTGTTAATTATAGAGCATAAATATTATTAACTATTATTAAAATAATACTAATAATAATAAATGTAAACATTTTCCCTCAAACATGTGCCTGTATAATAAACTTGGTAACTCTACTTAAAATAAAATAAGAGAGAGAAGTATACAAATTTTTTCAAGTTTACGCTTCGACAACATTTTAAAAATGAGATTGCAGTCAGATGTTTGAGCATAAAATTTAATGGCGATGGATTCGACTAATTCGAACAATTTTTCGTTGATAATACGTACACAACGATTTTACAATTTCAGTGTGATGTGAGATAGGGGGGGTTAACTTTTTGTTGTCTTTACAAAATAGAGTTACCGAGTTCGTCAATGAGTTTTTTGCTTACAAAACAGTTCTACATAGTTATATAGAATTATTATTCTGCTTTACCTATAAAATATCTGATTGCGGTTACATCTAATTTTTAAAAATTGTTTATAATTAATAAAGCATTATTATTCACATAAATACAAAATTTCACTTTTTAAGTTTTCCATTCAAATTTAAGAAAATATCAATTATAATAAAAACTGAAAATAAAATTTCCAATTATAAATTAGAAAATATTAATTGAGTTTCAGAAAATCATATCAAAACATCGGAAATAATAATTTTAAATTTAGAAATATCTTTACATTTAAAAATGTTTACATTTAAAAAAAATATTGCCATTCAGGAGATATTAATAACTTTTCAGTACCGCGATTCAGTAACTTCTTTTAACGATAGTCGAATTGTAAAAAAAAAGAAAATTGCAAAATTATCAGTAAAATTTTGAAACGATATCGCTATTGTTAAAGTCAGCTGTTTTTGTTATCTAAACGACAACCATTTTTGTGTTGTTTATCCAATCGATAAAAACTTAAATTTTTAGGTTGAAATGTCGTCATACATAAATAAAAATCATGAAATTGTGAAAATATTTTGCTTTAATTAAAAAACTTTTTTATATAAATAAAAAAATTAAATAGCATATTCAATTCATTATTTCATTTTCAAATAAATAAACAGAAATATTAGTAAAAAAAAATAAAGATATTAAACATAAACATAAAATCATCCTGTCAAACCCGAAGTAATTTGTTTTTTTTCTATTCTTTGTGTTTTTCGCTTACTTTGACAGAGATGCCACTCCTTTACAATTTAAATAAATAGATAAACGGATTTGTCGATATTAATTTAAATTCAATGAATTTAAGAAAACCTCAAATGATATTTAAGAATTGCTAAAATTGTTACATAAGTAAACGTAATTTTATGAGAATGTTATTTTTTATATATAAATTTTCACAATTTTTTTTGGATGAAAATTTGAAGTTTTTCAGAAAATAAAGATAACATTAAATTATTTTATTTAAAATGTTTGGGACTTTTCGTTTTTTGCGTTTTTCATCCCTAATTTGATTATTTATTATTATAAATTTATTCTCTATGTTTTCAAAATATGGCAATATTTTAAAAAAAAGTTGAGAGAGCTTTTTTTTTTGGTTATTATTTTGTTACTCCATCCGACCTATATGGCCACAATGAAGAAATATTTGGCCAGTTAAAAGAAACTATACAGCCATCTCCAATTAGCACGATTTAATGCATATAGCCACTCTACACAACCATTACCTTTGCAATGGAGGTTAGGGCGAGCTATTTAATTAGCAAAAACTAAATTAAACGAGAAGTTATGTCATATAACCGGAAACGCATGCATATAGGTATATAACCAAAATGCATGCCGATCAGCAACCACGATGACCAAAAAGCAAACACCGAAATAAATCCGAAATAATAGAAAAGAAGAAAACCAACCCAAAGAATTTGCTGAAATAATTTGGTATTAAGTTTAACAAATTGTTTACTTCTTCATTTACATTTATTATCAAGACTCAAACCGAGGTGGAGGGTATCAAAGATTCGGCACAGCCGAATTTAACACTCTTACTTGTTTATATTTAATTTTTTATTTTTCATTTTTCATTTTTCATTTTTCATTTTTTATTATTAATTTTTAATTTTAGTTTTTCATTTTTCATTTCTTATTTTTCGTTTTTCATTTTTTATTTTTCATATTTTATTTTTAATTTTTAAGTTTTAATTTTTTATTATTCGTTTTTTATTTTTTATTTTTTGTTTTAATTTTTATTTTTTTTTTAATTTTTTATTTTTCGTTTTTCATTTTTATTTTTCATTTTTTATTTTAATTTTTAATTTTTCATTTTTATTCTTAATTTTTTATTTTTCATTTTTAATTTTTTTTTTTCATTTTTCGTTTTTCATTTTTCATTTTTCATTTTTTATTTTTCATTTTTCATTTTTATTTTTCATTTTTTATTTTTAATTTTTATTTTTTATTTTTCATTTTTCATTTATTATTTATACCCTATACCACTATGTGGTTTGGGTATAATGACTTTGTGCTGCTGTTTGTAACAACCAAAAATATTTGACCTAGACCCATCTTTAATTATACCGATCGAATCAGAATCACTTTCTGAGTTGATTTAACAATGTCCGTCCGTCCGTCCGTCCGTCCGTCCGTCCGTCCGTCCGTCTGTGTGTGTGTCCATGTAAAGCTTGTAATCAAACTGCAGGTCGCAAATATGAATGTATTTTGATGAAATTTGGTACGTAAGCTTTTATCGACCATGGGATGAATGCTATTGAAATTGGTGAGAATCGGTCCATGTTCAGACCTAGCCCCCATACAAATTACCAATATGAAATCGACATAAATTGTTATAAGATCCAAATTGTCATATAGATCTTACTCAAATTGGGTTTATATGCGTTCATTACATCCATTAATGAGTAGTCCAAAAATGATACCTTTGGCCCCATATAGAACTGCTTCCCGATTTTCACTTAAATCTATTAAAAAACAAAAATATTGCACTGATTCTTCTCAAATTTTGTTTGTATATATTTTTGCAAAATACAAGAGACTTTACGAAACATGATCAGGATCGGTCCATTTTTGGACCTAGTCCCCATACAGATATCGCATCCGATATGAACTTTTTCATATCTGCAGCCAAAAAAATTAATAAAAATCCCACTCAAATTTGGTTTTTTGCTTATTTTCTATGTCCAGTTAGTTGGGCCTAAGAGATAGGGTTTCTAAACGCATGGTATAGGGTATCGTATAGTCGGTCTAGACCGACTATAATTTTCTTACTTGTTTTCATATTTAATTTTTTATTTTTTATTTTTCATTTTTTTATTTTTCATTTTTTATTTTTCATTTTTCATTATTCATTTTTAATTTTTCGTTTTTCATTTTTCATTTTTTATTTTCCATTTTTTATTTTTCATGTTTCAATTTTTATTTTTCATTTTTAATTTTTCATTTTTCATTTTTTTCATTTTTTATTTTTCATTTTTAATTTTCAAACAGGTTATCATAATATCATAATTTTTTCACCTATACAATTACATTTTGTCTTACGACTTACATGTTACGCTCACATGTTACGCTCACATGTTACGCTAACATGTTACGATGTTTTTAAAATTTACCTCCTGCGCGTATAGATGTTTACACATCAAAAATGTAAAAGGTTATAAAAACCAAAACCCATTGGAAGTTTTACTATGCTGGCTTACTATTTTCACCCTGATTTGGAATTTATCGAGTTTACCAACTCATCTCAAAATATAGTATCCAAACGAAACATTATTAAGTCACATCATCTTTATATGCTATTTGATAATTCATCGGATTCCCTTTATCGTAAATGTACGAATACTTCTACTGGCACTTATAGTGTTAAACTCCGTTCTTCGTGTTAAATTAAGTATAAACGTTCCGTACGTTTTTTAAAAAACCTAACGATTGTCAGAAATAACAATTATAAGTGTGATTTCCAGTCTTTGCAATTTTTATATTCTCTTTGAAATTTCTGTTCCATGTACGTTCTCTTGTGCTAAGTGCAAAATTAATATTGAAAAGTGTAATGTGCAAGGACTTTGCAAATAATTATTCCACAAAAACTGTAAATTCTCTTTACAAAATGTTAAAATGTGAGTTTTTGTTAGACGATAGTGAAAACGCGGTTATAACAAGAAATTATAAAGACCGAATTAATTTTTCGGGAGCAGTGCCATCTAATGTAAGGTTAATGAAGGATCGGTATAGGTTAAATTGCAAGACTTAATGGATCATACAACCAAACGCCTTATTACTTCCAGATAGGCTTATATTAGGGTGGTATTTTTTTTCTAGACTTTCGGATTTAAACAATATGTATTGTGAAATTATAAGTCCTTTTGGAAAATAGGTCCAAAAGTGGTCCGATTTCATTAAAATGTTAGTGTTTTTTTTTTGCCCTATTTATGTAAATTTTATATATATAATACGGACATTATCAAATTTGGCATCTGTTGTGGCGTTTTAGCCAAATTTTGGAGAAAATATCTTAATCAGTTTAAAAGCTATGATTTTTGAAACGAAAAAAGTCAAAAGGCTCCTCTGTTCGTCGCCTTAGGTATCTAGGTAAGCGCCCCGGTGGGTGACTAGGTAGCGTACCCGCCTATCATGCAGGGGTCGTGGGTTCGATTGCCACCAGAGGTTTGGTCTGTCGCTGCAAAAACTAGCCAAATCTGGCTTATCCCTGAACTCAAAAATTAAAAATCTGCAGACAAGCCACTTGGCTTCGCGGAACTAGGCTTATTAAAAAAAAAGGGCAAACATTCTTCGATAACCTGGGCTGCATAGTAGATGTTCCACTCGGCGATCTTGCGGACTTCTTGAGGGAAACTGGCTCCTTCAGGAGGAACGCACTCTTATAATCTCCTTTCTTATCTTTATCTTCCGACGACACTTTCTAAGCGGTATCATACTGGGTCATATGGCCAACGAATGTACCCGCCTTCGGGCCAGCAACCCATCTAATCTAACCTAACCTATGCAACTGGCCATTCAAAAGTCTTCAACTATACAGAACTGAACGTTAGAAAAGGAAAGACGAAACAGGGTTTAAAAATGTGGGTCTTTAGTTAACGCACAAAAGACTGAAAATAAAATAATTAAAAGACAAGTTTTTGAACAAAAAAAAATAAATATGCAGAAGAAGAAATAATACTGAACCCAATTGTCCAAATCCCGAAATTTGAGTCGACCACCTCTGAGACTGCATTTTGAATGAGGTAAAAAAAATTATCTTTTAGTTTTTCATGAGGTTTGGCCTCAATTTTACTTATTTTATGATACTCTTACTTTCTTTTCATTAAAAAAATTAAAAAAGGGAATGTTTTTAATGTGTTACTTTTAATTACTTATAATTATATATAAATGAAAGTATGTATTAATTAATATTTGTAAAAGAAAATATGTATTAATAGTTACAACATTTAATTATAAATTATATCGATGAAGTAACAAATTAAAGTCAGTTAATTTAATGTTAAATGCAATTATTTAATGCTTTAATGATATTAAAATAGAAATCTATCTAGATTCACAGTGACGACATTGACTAATGAATTTAAAAGTTTTTATATGGTACAAATAATAACGGTTTAATTTTCCAAGACGTACGTTAGTTAATGATAACTAATAAATTTTTCTCATTTAGGATTTATTGTTTTTCCACTTTATCACCCATCATTCGATAATCTTTTTTTTGGAAGCTTATTCATATCTACTCAAAAACATTCATTTATTCAATTGATTGCATATATAATTTTTGGTTTAGATCAAACTTTGAAAAAAATCGTTTTTTGGTTAACGTTTATACAACAAGACGATAAGTGTTTATTGCGTTTATTGTAGCAAATTATCACGATCTTAGTTCAATAGTTCGCAATATATATGTTTTTTTTTGGAGTTTATATTGGAAAATCGCAAAAAAAGGGAATGAATGTATGGTATTTTAACGATTAGAATGGTTTAGCTTGCTATGATATGGGAAGTTCCATGCTTGAAGTTCTTATAAAATATATTTTGTACATGTAATGGCATTTCGTTATTTACATATTCAAGGAATAATGTAATAAATTAAGATTGTTGCTTAAGTTAATCTAACTTTAATCTAACTTTATATTAAAAGGGATTATGTTTAAAAAATGAAAGTAGGAAAATTATAGTTCATCTAGACCGACTATACGATACCCTATTTCATGCGTTTTGAAAGAGAGTCTTGGATCCAACTTTGCTGAATCAATAACTGCATATAGAAAATAAACCAAATTTGAGTAGTATTGTTATTAATTTGTGGCGTGCAGGTATAAACAAATTCATACTTACTTTTCCCAAATTTAAAAAAAATCTATGCTATATTTTTGTTTTTTGTATAGATTTAAGTGAGGATCGGGGGACTATGATTACTTTTGATTAGTGGGTATAATACACACTTATACACCAAATTTTAGCGATACATATATATGATAATCTGGATCCCATGCCAATCTTAGTCGGTCTGATAGGGCCTTTTGGTATGGGAGCTAGATCTGAATATGTACCGATTTTCACCACAATAAGTAGTGTTAGTTCTATGGCCGATAAAACCTTATATACAAAATTTCTGACAGACAGACGGACGCAGCGAGGCACTTAGAAGAAGTCCAGCTATACGCAAACGAAGCCATTCGGCTGATAAAAATTTGCCTGAAGTCAATAAGTCTGCGGTGGCAGAACAGAAGCCGAAGCTGAACTTATAAATGGCAGACTGAACTTCAAAAGGCATATGGACTATGCTTGTAAAATGAACTGGTGTTACAAATGCTTTGGCCAGGATGCTGCCAAACGTAAGAGGACCTCGGCAGAGTCGAAGATTTTTACTCACACGGGTGACGAATTCCATCCTACTCTATGGATCGCCAGTATGGGAGAGAGCTTTTCAAAAATACAGCTAAGAAGGACATGGTACTCATCTTCAGAAGAAGCTATTTAAAAGTTTGTTGCGGATGGCGCACAATATTAATAGGCATACAGGCAAAGGAGCTATTAGCGTTATACGAGGCAAGGAAAGAAACTCCAGCCCTTCCTAGGCAAATTATACAAGTATCTGAAAGAGATAAGAAGGTGGGAAAGTTCTCCTAAAAATCGGTGGACCTAATCCCAAACATCGATACGTGTTAGTCACGAACAGGTGATATATAACCTGATAATTCCTAACTGGACATGGTGGTTAGAGGAGTTACTTATATCGCTTTGAATATAATAATATCAAATATTTAGAGTGCTATGAGTAAATCTATAATATTAATAGGCTAGGCGATTTCTTGTGACCGATGTTTTGTTCTACCATTTTATCCCGATTATGACCAAACGTATATTATTTGAAAGGTATTTCTTATTAGTGGTTTTGCAGATGTACAGATTTTTTAGTTTTTTCCTTTATTTTCAGTAAATTGCATTTAAAGTTGCTACTAACACATACATAAAATTATACAATGATATGTGTGTGTTTATTATATTTGTTAATTGTTTGTAATATTCTTTATTTAATGAAAAAATAAAATTTCCTAGAATTTGCACTCGATAGCTAGTAAGCTATCAATGTGAGTAGTTGTGCAAAAAATGGGCGGAGTCGGACCAGTGGGTACGGCACTCCTCATATAAAGCAAATATTTAATACCGTATATCTGGAGTACCATAATAGTGAAGGCCTTGAAAAGCATATACATATATCCGTAAGTACGACATGGCATACTATTAAAGGCCAGTTTACACGATCACACTTTGTAATACGACCTGTCAAAAAGTCGAGCATTATGAAAAAGTCGTATCGTGTAAAAAGCTTCTGTTATGAAATTGACAGTCTGTGCGATTTTATTTTCTATGTCCGATGGTTTAGAAACATTTCTAAAAGCTTATCATTTTCATCGGACCAGAGTTGTTTTTTAGTAATATTAAAAAGAAAGGTAAACAAAAACAAAGAAAGTGGAAATAAAATAAATTTATTTGTTATTTTAAACAGCTGTTTTCAAAAGGCTGGAGTGTGATGGTGTAAATGGCCAGAGTTGTTTTTTTCTTTTTTGGTAATATTAAAAAGAAAGGTAAACAAAAACAAAGAAAGTGGAAATAAAATAAATTTGTTTGTTATTTTAAAGAGCTGTTTTCAAAAGGCTGGAGTGTGATGATGTAAATGGCCTAAGTATGCAGAAATAATGTCGGTACGACTTCATGACAGTCCAATGAATTTCATCGAATTTTTATTTCGAAAAATTATACGACTGAGTGGTATCGTGTAAATTGGCCTAGAATAATATTTCGATAACACAGCAAGCATAGCATTTCACCAAATATGGTCGTAATGAAATACGGACTAAGATGGATAAAAAGTCATTGTATTTTATAAGAATTTACAATTAAATTTATGCATTTTTAAAACGATTTTTCAATGCTTTGAAATGAAAATCACAAACTTTTTATTTCATACCATAATCACATGAAGTAAGGAGAATTTAATGGTCTCATTATTTTACAAAACAATTGGTTATAATTAAAGAAAAACTGCAATATGACGGAAATGTCATTATAAATCAATACACATCATCATTAGGGTGGAGCGACATTATATATGATATCTTTTCTTTCTTATTTAGTGGGATCTATTAAAATAGATGCAAGTTCATAATTTAAAATTTTACAAAATCAAATATTTTTTATCCGATTATGTTCCACTTGATACAGATATAAAATATTTCTTTATTAGAATATCGGTAATGCCGTTGAAGCTGACAACGAAAATTATATCTACTTAATTTAAAATAATTGCAAAATATGCAACAAAAAATTGCAAAATGTGAAATTGTTTTGCAATAGTGGGTAAAATGTAGTTCGTATATTAAATTAAACAAAAAAAAAAAAAAAATAAGAAAACACAGCCATTAAAAAAAGTGTGAACTATAGTGTTCTTTAAAAAATTTCCAATTATTGCAAATTTGATACTATACAAATAATTGAAACTTTTCGTCTGCATATAAAATGGTGTTAGCGATTAAGTTCAAGCAGAATACAATTAATTAACAAGTACAACCAAACAAATTTAACATACAGTTAGTCAAAAAAAAAAGTAAACTTTTATGTTCAAGCTTTTATTTCGGGTGGTTCTATTTCTTTTTAGTTCTACATTTTACTGTTTTTGTAAGTAGTATTTAATTCTCTCTTAATACACAAAATTAAAAAACAAACAAAAAAATAAAAAATTAAAAACAATTAAAACTAAAACAAGTAAGAGTGTTAAATTCGGCTGTGCCGAATCTTTGATACCCTCCACCTCGGTTTGAGTCTTGATAATATATGTAAATGAAAAAGTAAACAATTTGTTAAACTTAATACCAAATTATTTCAGCAAATTCTTTAGGTTGGTTTTCGTTTTTTCTATTATTTCGGATTTATTCCGGTGTTTGCTTTTTGGTCATCGTGGTTGCTGATCAGCATGCAATTTGGTTATATACTTATATGCATGCCTTTCCGGTTATATGACATAACTTCTCTTTTAATTTAGTTTTTGCTAATTAAATAGCTCGCCCTAACCTCTATTGCAAAGGTAATGGTTGTGTAGGGTGGCTATATGCATTAAATCGTGCTAATTGGAGATGGCTGTATAGTTTCTTTTAATTGGCAAAAAATTTTTTCATTGCGGTCATGTAGGTCGGATTTAGTAACAAATAATAACCAAAAAAAAAGCTCTGGCAACTTTTTTATTAAAACATTGCCATATTTGGAAAACATAGAGAATAAATTTATAGTAATAAATATTCAAATTAGGGATGCCAAACGCAAAAAACCAAATGTCCCAAACATTTAAAATAAAATAATTTGTTATCTTTATTTTCTGAAAAACTTCAAATTTTTATCCAAAAAAAATTGCGAAAATTTATATATATATAACATTCTCATCAAATTTCGTTTATTTATGTAACAATTTTTGTGTTCGCAATTCTTAAATATCATTTGAGGTTTTCTAAAATTCATTGAATTTAAATTAATGTTTTCTGTAGTGTGATTCTGTAAATTTCAACGATCCGACAATCGCAAAATATATCGACAGCTATTGTTGTTTGCACTAAGGATTAAGTGATTCACTAAGTACATACATCTTAACGACAGTCGACAAATCTATTTTTCTATTTATTTAAATTGTAAACGAGTGGCATCTCTGTCAAAATAAGTGAAAACACAAAGAAGAATAGAAAAAAACAAATTACTTCGTGTTTGACAGGATGATTTTATGTTGATGTTGAATATCTTTATTTTTTATACCCTATACCACTATGTGGTTGGGGTATAATGACTTTGTGCTGCTGTTTGTAACAACCAAAAATATTTGACCTACACCCATCTTTAATTATACCGATCGAATCAGAATCACTATCTGATTCGATTTAACGATGTCCGTCCGTCCGTCCATGTAAAGCTTATAATCAATCTGCAGGTCGCAAATATGAATATATTTTGATGAAATTTGGTATTTTCTCTTTTTTTGGCCATGGGATGAATGCTGTTAAAATTGGTGAGAATCGGTCCATGTTCAGACCTAGCCCCCATACAAATAACCCCTATGAAATCAACATATATTGCCATAAGATCCAAATTATCATACAAATCTTAGTCAAATTGAGTTTGTATGTATATGTTACATCCATTAATCAGTAGCCCAAAAATGATCCCTATTGGACAACTCTTAGTCATAGGCCCCATATAGAGCTGCTTCCTGATCTTCACTTAAATCTATCAAAAAACAAAAATCTTGCACTGATTCTTCTCAAATTTTGTTTGTATATATTTTTGCAAAATACAAGAGACTTTACCAAACATGGTCAGGATCGGTCCATTTTTGGGCCTAGTCCACATATAGATATAGCATCCGATATGAACTTTTTCATATCTGCAGCCGAAAAAATTAATAAAAATCGCACTCAAATTTGGTTTATGGTTATTTTCTATGTCCAGTTAGTTGGGCCTGAGAGATAGGGTCTCTAAACGCATGGTATAGGGTATCGTCTAGACCGACTATAATTTTCTTACTTGTTTACTAATATTTCTGTGTATTTATTTGAAAATGAAATAATGAATTGAATATGCTATTTAATTTTTTTTTTATATAAAAAAGTTTTTTTAATTAAAGCAAAATATTATCACTATTTTATGATTTTTATTTATGTATGACGACATTTCAACCTAAAAATTTAAGTTTTTATAGATTGAATAAACAACACAAAAATGGTTGTCGTTTAGATAACAACAACAACTGAGTTTAACAATAGCGAATATCGTTTACAAATTTTACTGATAATTTTGCTATTTTCATTTTTTTTAACGATTCGACTATCGTTAAAAGAAATTACTGAATCGCGGTACTGAAAAGCTATTAATTTCTCCCGAATGTCCATATTTTTTTAAATGTAAAAATTTTTTATATGTAAACAGAGGTATTTGGTGTTTTTTTTTTTTTTTTGGAATTTCAATTTGTGTTTAACGAATAAAATTTATATATTAAAGATGCAATTGATGTCTTCTAAATTTAAAACAAGTAAGAAAATTATAGTCGGTCTAGACCGACTATACGATACCCTATACCATGCGTTTAGAGACCCTATCTCTTAGGTCCAACTAACTGGACATTGAAAATAAGCAAAAACCAAATTTGAGTGGGATTTTTATTAATTTTTTTGGCTGCAGAAGTTCATATCGGATGCTATATCTATAAAGGGACTAGGTCCAAAAATGGACCGATCCTGATCATGTTTGGTAAAGTCTCTTGTATCTTGCAAAAATATGTACAAACAAAATTTGAGAAGAATCAGTGCAATATTTTTGTTTTTTAATAGATTTAACTGAAGATCGGGAAGCAGCTCTATATGGGGTCAAAGGGATCATTTTTGGACTACCCATTAGTGGATGTAATGAACGCATACAAACCCAATTTGAGTAAGATCTATATGACAATTTGGATCTTATGGCAATTTATGTCGATTTCATATGGGTAATTTGTATGGGGGCTAGGTCTGAACATGGACCGCTTCTCACCAATTTCAATAGCGTTCATCCCATGGACGATAAAAGCTCATATACCAAATTTCATCAAAATATATTCATATTTGCGACCTGCAGTTTGATTACAAGCTTTACATGGACACACAGACGGACGGACGGACGGACGGACGGACGGACATTGTTAAATCAACTCAGAAAGTGATTCTGATTCGATCGGTATAATTAAAGATGGGTCTAGGTCAAATATTTTTGGTTGTTACAAACAGCAGCACAAAGTCATTATACCCAAACCACATAGTGGTATAGGGTATAATTATAATATCCGACGTTTGATATGATTTTCTGAAATTCAATTAATTGTAATTTATAATTGGAAATTTTTAATTCTAGTTTTTAGAATTGATATTTTCTTAAATTTGAATGGAAAATTTAAGAAGTGCAATTTTGTATTTATGTGAATAATAATGCTTTAGTAATTATAAACAATTTTTAAAAATTAGATGTAATCGCAATCAGATATTTTGTAGGTAAAGCAGAATAATAATTCTATATAACTATGTAGAACTGTTTTGAAAACAAAAAACTCATTGATGAACTCGGTAACTCTATTTTGTAAAGACAACAAAAAGTTAATATGCCAAACTTGTGTTCATATTTGTAAAAGAATAATGAAAAAACGTATGATATAAAAGACCAGCCCGTGTATACTATTAACATTGTTCTGTATGATTAGTTGAAAATATTAACATTCATGTTAAAATAGAAATAACTATTGCAAAGCTAATTAGAACAAACAAAAATTGTGGCGCCATCTACTGTGGCATAGTCACGCTGAACAAAATGAAGTGACACTCTGTTAATGCAAAAGAAATGTATTTTCCCCACAACAAAATATTGCAGAATTTTATGTAAATAACATAATATACCGATTTATTTCTAACATGCAGTTGTTATGGATATACATACATACATATATATAATATACTATATATATATTATTTGTGTTATTTAATATGTTCATGTATATATATGTAAATATTACACACAAAAAATACAACATCAAACGTTATTTTTGTGTTTTTCTCTTTAAATAAATTTATACATAAAATTTTTTTTTTGCTAAATTTACATTGTTTTTTTTTTTATTAACAACTAGGTATTTTAGCATAATTTGCTTTAGATGCTGATGAATTTTTACTCCCTTTATATTAACTCGTAGTGTCTGAATTTTGCAGGCAGGCTCGTGATAATTACAGAAATGATCTAACAAATTTTTTTAGTGATGCCAAAACAATGGAAACTTTTAAAATTTTCTACCAGAGTTAATAAAAAAATGTACAAAGGGTTAGTTTCTATTATATTATTACCACAACGACCACAAAAACAACAAGTCCAGCTATGACAACAACACAACATTTAGAATAACAACAAGAACAATATAGAAACATCATATTTTTCATTTTTTTTTTACTTTTTCAGAGATTTCCCTGGACCTGTTCCATCGATTTTAATGATTTTTGAAACAGAAATCTTCCCATGAATTTGTTGAATCATTCTCACTAAAAATGATCACTGTAGCTGCACTATTGAAGGCGTGATCGTGACAAGAACAACATAGAAAATTATATTTTTTCAAGACTTTTTTTAGTTCTTCATTCAAATCTCGGGCCCTAATCAACCGATTTGGACGATTTTAAATAGCAAACTTTTCAGGATGTTAATGAACCAGTTTTTATATCAACGAGCACCCGAGGTGCCCGATTGATGCCGTCATCGTGATTTCCACAGACGGACAGACGGACAGACGGACATCGCTATATCAACTCCGGTTGTTATAAGGATTACAAATATATATATTTTATGGGGTCCAAAATTTTTTTTTCTAATTATTACAAACGGAGTGACAAACTTATATATACCCTCTGCACACTGGAGTGGAGGGTATAAAAAGGCTATGTGAGTCCGATCACAGATGAGATGTGTAACACATCAATTAAAATCAAACAGAAAGCGTCATCTATGCATCACTTATAGAAAACAACTGCAGGTGCTTAACTATTATAAAAATTATTTATTATTATTTATTAATTCAACTGGTTGTTATAGTTGAGGTTGTTGAATTAGCTGAAATAATTTTATAGTAGTACAAGTAATGTGGGGTTGATGTTATACATATGTTATAGCAGAGGTTGCTGAATCTTTGCACCAATACAATCACACATCACACCGTTTTTGTCTTACTTCTTACTTCTTACGTTGTTTTTGTGATTCTATTGTGAAATAGATTTTTACCCCCCTGAGCAAACATCTATAAGTTTGCACATCAAATTGTCCAAATTGTCGCTCAATATTTTAAGAATTAATCACTTACTATTTTTTTGTTATAATCCGTTTTGTTTTTATTGTTGTTTGTGTCAGCTGCGTTTTAGGTGTAAAATAAAGTTATTGTCTGTTTTGATTTAATTGAAGTCGAAAGAAATGAAATAGTTTTCGAACGTTTCTTTCTTTTTCAAAAATGGTTAAGCAAATGTGCGTTGAAACTCGAGAGCTTTTCATAAATTTCATAATGAAGAAAGAACACTGCATGAAATTGCCTTATTGATTAACAGAAAGCCACAATTCTGTGTAAAAAAAATATATAAACATAAAAGTTCAGCCAAAGTCTGGCAGGCCTAAGAAATTGAACGAAACCGAAAGGCGAGCAATTATACGAATGATGAAGAATAATCTCACCCTAAGTGCAGTGAAATTATCGCAGGATGTATCTAATTCATCGGGTACTAACGTACGAGTACACATCAGTATAATACGTCGAAAACTGAATGATAACGGGCTTCAAGGACGACTGCCAATGGTCAAGCCAATGATACCAATAAAAAATCAAAAACAAAGTTTAAATTTTGCGAATATGCATAAAAATAAAAATCATTCATTCTGGAAAAATATTATTATTTTTAGTTAAGAGAGCAAATTTGAAGTTTTTGGTATAAAAAAATCAAGCAAAAATTTGTAGAGGTGCAAATACTGCATTTTCGGAATAGAACATCATCTCCACAATATAGCATGGTGGCGGTTGTGAAATGGTGTAGATAAATTGGTCTTTATTGAAACCACAATGAACATTTTTTTACATTTTAAAGGACAATTTGCAAAGCAATATTTGGATCAATCTTGGATCTTTCAATAAGGCAATGATCCCAAGCATACTGCAAACATTGTGATGGTTGCTCTATCATCCCCCAATCAATGGGAAAACCTTGATTGCCAAATCGGAAACCGCACAATTACTGGCAGAAATATGCTAAAATCTATTTTAATAGATGAAGTACACAAAATTCGAATATTAGACTAGAAGCTGTCATTAAGGCAAAATGAAAACAAACAGAATATAAAAGTCTTTTAACTTTTAATGTTTGGAGCATTTTTAGCTGTTGTTATACGGTTTTTTATTCCAAAAATTTTTGTTTTGGTTTTTCTTTTGTAAATAAAGTGTTGAATTAACCTGAAATGCAAATGCCCGAAATAAAAGCTTGAATATAAAAATATGTAAGTGTACATTTTCTTTAACTCTGACTGTCTGCTTTTATACGATTTCTTAGAACTTAGAACTTAGAAAATAATAAGAGTTCTTGCAGGCAGTTGGTGAAAAATTTGTTACAAGATTGCGCCTCAAATTAATAAATAGATAAAAAAGAAAGTTTTAATAGAAAAGCATTTAAAAAAGAATGGAATTAAAAAAATTTTAATTTTGAAATTTTTTTATATTATATATGTTTATTGGCTGTGGATACCCTGAAGATTAACTTCGACGGCCTGTATTCATTTATGTCATTTATTACCATCTACTAGCAGAGCCCAGCCCTCGAAATTCGAGTGCAAATTCTAGAAAATTTTATTTTTTCATTTAATAAAAAATTTTATAAGATCCTAAAATTATGCTAATCAATTTTAGCCAATTCGCAATTCAAAACTTTTAAAATGAAATTCATTAAATTACATTATAAATATTTGTTGAACACGCCGAAGATATATAAATGGGTTTGATAATAAAATATTTTGAAGGAGCCTAAATGTATGCTAATCAATTTTAGCCAATTCACAATTCAACACAGGGCTTTTGATATTTATAATAAACACACGCACAGTATGTGTTTTATGTGTTAAATGAGCATTACTCCAAAAAAAAAAAAATGTTGCAGAGGGTGCAAATATGTACATCTGATGGACAGCTAATAAGAAATGCTTTTCAAATGAGGCGTATTTAGTCAGAATCGGTTATCAACTACAATTTTTATATCGGTCACAAGAAATCGCCTTGCCTATTAATATCATACATTAGAACCTACTCTGTTTGAAGATTACATGTCTGTTGAGTGCGATACCAAATTAAATAAATAAATATAAATATATCAACATCTAAATGCATAGATACCGTTTAGAGATATCGCTATGTCGCTCCATCCTAGTAATCATGTTTATATGTCTAAGATTCGCTAACATTTACAAAACAAGCACTTGCATCAATCAGTGCACGCACCTGTTGTCGCCTCCAAATGAAAGTCCATCAAATAATTAAACAATAAGTCGGAAATACACCAAGACAACAAAAAATTCATACTATTTGAGGAATAGAGATCATGAATAAAAACATCAAAACTAGATTAGCTGCATATGATGGCCATCCTTATATGTAAGATGGCAATTGTAAGTAATTGAAAATTCAACAACAGACAATTGAAAATGAGACAAAACACAACTATAATTTCAAAAAATATGTTTGAAATTATTGGTGCTATTTTGTTTTGTTATCATTAACATTCTCAGCTATAAAAGACCAGGTTGTAACAATTCCCACCCACCTACAGTTAGACAGTGGTGGTAATCAACGAAACTAAGCAACCAAACCAGCCAGGCAACTTAACCAAACAAACAGCCAAACATTAGCACAGTCAATGTGTTTACACACACACACAGCATAATGCGCAGAAAGAAGTAAAACTAAACAAATAAACAAATTTGCCAAAAAGTATAGTGGCAGTTAATAAGCGACAAATGCGGGTGTGTTTGGTGTTCCCACACTGACAATATAACACAGTCAGCAAAATGCAACACTACAACAAATAAACCACGAAAAGTATACACAAAAAAAAAATTAAAGAAATACTTGAAATTCCCAGCAACTTGGGCTGGCAGACATCAAAGCAATAGCAATAATAACAGCAATGTTTGTTTGCACAAAAATTGGAAAACAACACACTCACCTATATTTACCACAATTGACAACAACAACCGCAGCTTTAACAATAAGTTCAGCAAAATATGCAACATATCAAGTCAAGCCTTTTACTTCTGCCACAACTATATACCAACTACTGACATAGTGCCTCGTAAAGCCAGTAGAGGCCACTGGCTGGAAAACTCTTTTCAAATATCATACAACCAAGATTTATCAAAGAAAAATAAAAAAACATTTATATGACGTAAAAAAATTTGTTTAACAGTATTGGTATTAAATTTTTGAAGATGCCTTTCTTCTATTTTGTACAAGCAAAGAAAAGTATGTAAATCTTTTCAAACTAAGTGTTTATGCCTCCATCCGCTTTTCCACCATCCATTTCGACTTTATTCCCAGACATTCATGTAGACACTTTATGAGTTTAAGCCTATTCACAATGGGTTGCCCTCAAAAAAAAAAAAAAACAAATCGATGAAATTTTGTACATAAACTTATATCGAGTCAATGGCAATCGACTTTGAAGAAATGAAATGAAATGATTGGAGAAAATCAGTGCATGTTGAAACGAACATGTCTTTTGGGGACTTACATAAAATGTCAAATCTTTTAGGGACTTAATGACAAAAGTAAATGTTGTCGTGTTGGAGAGAAATTGATTTATAGAATTGTGAGCAATATTCAGAAAAAATTTTTCTTAATAAATCTGACCCAGTCGGAATTGCGGTTGCACAAGTTTATTCTGTTTATATCCATTTCAGATATAAGTTCATGACAGATCAGCCAGTACCAGACTGCTAAAGCTTTGGATCTCCAATGGGCATATACTGGACATTGACAGAGGAAATGTTATGCTGTTTTCTCCTCCTCTACGTCTTGGCATCTTAAATTTTTCAAGCGTGTGAGAAGCATGCATCGTGCCCTGTAATTATCGTAAACAGGATTTATTGTAATTTATTGTAAATTGTACTGTCGAGGCAATTTATTGATATTAGAAAATCGTCGACTATCTTAAACGGGCCATGCCATTCTCGTATTGGAGAACGTAGATGCATGTTACTATCCGTCTCCGACAACTTGATATAGCACTGACTCCTATTGCTGCTTACTCGTGCTGAGTGATATAATTTTTAATTTATATGAATAACTAAAAAATATTTAAATAAAAGACTAATTCGATTAATCTTAATTTTTTAACCAAATTATTCATTTTGATCGAAAAATGGAAAACCTGAATAATTTTGATACCCTTATTTTAAGTCAAAGCTAAACATTTAAGTAATTATGGAATTATTTCCTTAAAATACTACAATAACATTATTCCTTAACATAAGTTTGAAAAATTAAATTTTAAAATATCTTTTGAAATTCCTTTGTAAAAGATTATGTTTCAGGAAAGCTTAATTTCAAATTCTGGAAAATGTCGTCTAGTTTAGTTAAGTTAAAATAAATCATATTTCTATCCATAGTGTAACGCTTGCAAACAAACAACATGCGCCAAATGAAAAAATTAAATTTTTCAAAGACATTTTCCTATGTTGGCCTCGATGTTGTAGTTTGGTCGCACTCATCATTCAACACGAATAAAATATGATGGTGCTTTTTTGTCTATGGCTTTTTATCTATCTCTTTGAATGTACAGACAAAAACACAGTAGACATACACAGCTGAAAACGAAACATAGACAAAGAGCCGGGTAAACGGACGGACAGACGTGCAAGAAATAAAGACACCCAGTCAAGCAACAAACAAATAACCAACATTATCTTTAGTATGGCATAACCTGCCTTGTTTTCACGATGATGTAAGTTTTATTTAAAGTGCGCCTTAAATGTACATAGTGTATACAAGTTACGACAATTTTTCACCCTCAATTGAGAAGAAGATGCTTATTGCGCTATTGCACGAGCAGTGTATAGTGATCGTTGAGAGTTGGGATTTGCTTGAGGCATCTCGATTGATTGTTTAGAGTTTAATTAAAGTGTTGAGTTTTTCTGGAAGCTTTAAGAAGGTGTTCGAAAATGATTGTTCTTTGTCACAGTGTAACTAATTTAATTACAGCTTGCAGAACATTAACAGATTTCTACTAGTTATGTTCAACTCAAATAAAAGAAATACGCGGTATCTTTTATATCTTCCAAGCAAATTAATTCAGGAATATGAAATATGGCGTGAAAATTGTATCTAAGAAACAAACATCAGCCAAGAGGCAATTTTTCTGAAATTCAACACAAGTCAATCTAAAATTATAAAATTTTGTATGAAGACTCCACCAGACACAAACATCAGACAAAAAAATTTAAAAATTCAAATGTTAAATCGCAAAACCGGCCAGACTTAAAAAGTACATTTTCTTCAAATACTTAGCACATTTTCTTAAAAAAGTACCTTTTATTAAAAATAGCCTATGCCAAGAAGTACATTTTCTTAAAAAAATCAATTTTCTTAAGAAAGTATACTCTTCTTAAAAAAGTTCTTTTAATTACAAAAGCCATTTTATTAAAAAAGTACCCTTTAATACAAAATTACTTTTCTTAAAAAAGTTAAAAAGTACATTTTCTGACTTTTCTTAAAAAGGTTCCTTTTAATAAAAATGTATTAAAATAGTACCCATTATTAAAAATAAGTACCCGTTATTAAAAAAGTTCCCTCTACTAAATAAGTACCCTTCATTAAAAAGTGTCTTTTCTTAAAAAATTAATTTTCCTAAAAAGTACCTTTTTTTATAAAGTACGTATGATTATTTTTTTGTAAGTATATTTTCTTAAAAAAGTTCCTTTTGTTCAAAAAGTACCTTTTCTCAAAAAAAAGTACATTTCTTTAAGAAAGTTCCTTTTATTAAAAAGGCTCTTTTATTAAAAAAGTACCCGTTATTGACAAAGTACCCTCTATAAAAAAGTACCCCGTATTAAAAAAGTACCCTTTATTAAAAACAAGTAAGAGTGTTAAATTCGGCTGTGCCGAATCTTTGATACCCTCCACCTCGGTTTGAGTATTGATGATAAATGTAAACAAAATATTGGAAAAATATGCATGCATTTCCTATATGCATGCGTTTCCGGTTATATGACATAACTTCTCGTTTAATTTAGTTTTTGCTAATTAAATAGCTCGCCCTAACTTCCATTGCAAAGGTAATGGTTGTGTAGGGTGGCTATATGCATTAAATCGTGCTTTTTTGGCTTTTAACTGGCCAAATATTTCTTCATTGCGGCCATATATGAAAAAAGGATTAATTCGTGAATGCACTGAAAAGCTTAATGAGGATCTCAATATAATATTTGAATGGGCTTCTTCAAATGGACTTTACTTAAATCCAAAAAAACAAAATGTTCAGTTATAACTCAAAGAAATCAAACCATCCCTATAGATATTCCAGTATAATTAGGCAATCAGAATATTGAAATTGTGGAATCTGCTGGGAATCTGGGAATCATTTTTAATAAATCGCTCACGTGGAACAATCAGATTAATTCTGCATCTGGAAAAATATTTGTAATGCTAAGAACGTTGTACCCTATACAACATCTTACACCTTTAAACATTCGTGTGCTTCTCGCGAAAACTTTCATTATGCTGAAGTTACTATAGTATATGGTTGTGAGATATTTGGTTTTTGTGATTCAGAAAGTAAAAGGAGATTATTAGTAGCTTACAATGCGATCCTACGTTATGTGTATGGTATAAAGAGATATGATGGAACTTCTATATTCTAAGTCTCTGTACGGAGTTGACCTCGTGGCCTTAATAAAAATAAGATCATTAATTCTACTTCACAAAGTAATATACACCAAAGAACCATCTTATTTATTTGAACGCCTTCAATTTGCACGATCCAATAGAGGAAATAATCTTATTCAATTACGATATCGAACATTAATCTCTAGTTGGCAATTTTTTATAAATATCATATGTCTGTGGAACTCGTTACCCAACAATTTACAAATAACAGACAACGCTTTACAATTTAAAAATGAATTGTTTAAAAATGATTTGGTCTCTAATTTTCAACTTTCTTAATTATTGTTTCATTTGTGATTATATTATATATTCTATACTCTCCCATTATGTATTAATTTTTTACTTATATTTTTATACTTTTGTAATTTAAAATTATTTTTATTTTTATATTTTTCCTGTTTCTTAAAAGTATTGTAACTACTATCACAAATTGATTGTATCATTATAAGATCACATACTGTTATTAAAAAAAATTATATCTTGTTGTATGTGATATCCACATTTAATAAATAAATAAATATAGGTTGGATGGAGTAACAAAATAATAACCGAAAAAAGCTCTCTCAACTTTTTTTTCAAAAAAATATTGCCATATTTGGAAAACATAGAGAATAAATTTATAATAATAAATAATTAAATTAGGGATGCCAACGCAAAAAACCAAATATCGCAAAAATTTTAAATAAAATAATTTGTTATCTTTATTTTCTGAAGAACTTCAAATATTCATCCAAAAAAAAAAAAAAATGTGAAAATTTATATATAAATAACATTCTCATCAAATTGCGTTTATTTATGTAACAATTTTTATGTTCGCAATTCTTAAATATCATTTGAGGTTTTATAAAATTCATTGAATTTAAATTAATGTTTTCTGTAGTCCGATTCTGTAAATTTCAACGATCCGACAATGGCAAAATATATCGACAGCTATTGTTGTTTGCACTTAGGATTAGTGATTCACTAAGTACATACATCTTAACGACAGTCGACAAATCTATTTTTCTATTTATTTAAATTGTAAACGAGTGGCATCTCTGTCAAAATAAGCGAAAAACACAAAGAAGAATAGAAAAAACAAATTACTTCGTGTTTGACAGGATGATTTTATGTTTATGTTTAATATCTCTATTTTTTTTACTAATATTTCAGTTTATTTATTTGAAAATAAAATAATGAATTGAATATGCTATTTAATTTTTTTATTTATATAAAAAAGTTTTTTAATAGAAGCAAAATATTTTCACTATTTTATGATTTTTATTTATGTATGACGACACTTCAACCTAAAATTTTAAGTTTTTATCGATTGAATAAACAACACAAAAATGGTTGTCGTTTAGATAACACCAACAGCTGACTTTAACAACAGCGAATATCGTTTAAAAATTTTACTGATAATTTTGCTTTTCTTTTTTTAACGATTCGACTATCGTTAAAAGAAGTTACTGAAAAGCTATTAATTTCTCCTGAATGCCATTATATTTTTTTTAATGTAAACATTTTTTAAATGTAAACATATTTGGTGTTTTTTTTTTTGGAATTTGATGCAATTGATGTCTTCTAAATTTAAAATTATTATTTCCGACGTTTTGATATGATTTTCTGCAATTCAATTAATATTTTATAATTTATAATTGGAAATTTTAATTCCAGTTTTTAGAATTGATATTTTCTAAAATTTGAATGGAAAATTTAAAAAGCGCAATTTTGTATTTATGTGAATAATACTGCTTTAGTAATTATAACCAATTTTTAAAATTTAGGTTTAATCGCAATCAGATATTTTGTAGGTAAAGCTGAATAATAATTCTATATAACTATGTAGAACTGTTTTGAAAGCAAAAAACTCATTGATGAACTCGGTAACTCTATTTTGTAAAGACAACAAAAAGTTAGTATGCCAAACTTATGTTCATATTTGTAAAAGAATAATGAAAAAACGTATGAAATAAAAGACCAGCCCGTGTATACTCTTAACATTGTTCTGTATGATATCTATTTGAAAATATTGGCATTCGTGTTAAAATAGAAATAACTATTGCAAAGCTAATTAGAACAAAAATTGTGTCGCCATCTACTGTGGCATAGTCACGCTGAGCAAAATGAAGTGACACTCTGTTAATGCAAAAGAAATGTATTTTCCCCACAACAAAATATTGCAGAATTTTATGTAAATAAAATAATATACCGATTTATTTCTAACATGCAGTTATTATGGATATACATATGTATATAGAATATATGTATATTATTTGTATTATTTAATGTGTATGTATGTATATGTAAATATTACACACAAAAAATACAACATCAAACGTTATTTTTGTGTTTTTCTCTTTAAATAAATTAATTAGGTATATATTAGGTACATATTTTAGCATTATTTGCTTTAGATGCCTTTATATTAACTCGTAGTGTCTGCTTGTCGAAAAAATTTTGGATCGATTTTATCCCCTTTCCCCTGACCCAATCGATCTGAAAATTTGCAGGCAGGCTCGTGGCAATGACAGAAATGGTCTAGTAAATTTTTTTAGTGATACCAAAACAATGGAAACTTTTAAATTTTTCTACCAGAGTTGATAAAAAAAAATATACAAAGGGTTAGTTTTTATTATATTATTACCACAACGACAACAAAACCAACAAGTCCAGCTATGCCAACAATACAACATTTAGAATAACAACAAGAACAATATAGAACCATCTTATTTTTCATTTTTTTTTTTAATTTTTCAGAGATTTCCCTGGACCTGTTCCACCGATTTTAATGATTTTTGAAATAGAAATC
The DNA here is from genome assembly GCA_963682025.1 of Cordilura impudica. Taxonomy (NCBI): domain Eukaryota; kingdom Metazoa; phylum Arthropoda; class Insecta; order Diptera; family Scathophagidae; genus Cordilura; species Cordilura impudica. Next base: position 136,790,707 of record OY821517.1, read on the forward strand.
TTCCCATGAACTTGTTGAATCATTCTCACTAAAAATGATAATCTTAGCTATCCTATTGAGGACGTGATCGTGACAAGAACAACATAGAAAATTATATTTTTTCAAGACTTTTTTTAGTTCTTCATTCAAATCTCGGGCCCTAATCGACCGATTTGGACAATTTCAAATAGCAAACTTCTCAGGATGTTAGTGAATCATTTTTATATCAACGAGTACCCTAGCTGCCCGATTGATGCCATCATCGTGATTTCCACAGACGGACAGACGGACATCGCTATATCAACTCCGGTTGTTATAAGGCTCACAAATATATATATTTTATGGGGTCCAAATTTTTTTTTTCTAATTATTACAAACGGAATGACAAACTTATATGTACCCTCTGCACACTATAGTGGAGGGTATAAAAAGTAACTTTTCTTAAAAAAATTCCTTTTCTAAAACAAGTACCTTTTTCTAAAAAACAAAATTTTCTTAAAAAGTACCTTTTCTTATAAAAGTACTTTTTCTTAAAAAAATACCTTTTTTTGAAGGTAACTTTTCTTAGAAAGTACCTTTTCTTAAGAAATTTAAAAATTGCCTTTTCCTAAAATATTAAATTTTCTAAAAAATAATATTTTCTTAATAAAGTACTTTTTCGTAAAAAAGTGAATTTTCTTATAAAAGCACATTTGCTTAAAAAAGTACATTTTCCTTAGAAATTAAATTTTCATATAAAAGTACCTTTTCTCAAAAAAGTACTTTTTCTTAAAAAGTACATATTTTTAAAAGTATCTTTCCTTTGTTAAAAAAGAATATTTTCTTAAAGAAGTACATATTCTAAAAAAAAGTTCATTCTCTTAAAATATACTTTTTATTGAAAAGTGCATTTTCTTTAAACAGTAAATTAAAAAAAAGTACCTTTTCTTAAATAAGTAAATTTTCTTAGATTATTGGTATAATGTAAAGTCAGAGTATACATATATTTTTACGAGCGCCTTATAGCTAACTGGTACATACATACTCGGATGCATACGTATATTAGAGCGCCTTGCAAAAAAAAAAAGTTGTTGGAAATGGAAATAAATATAAAGGTATTTTTTATAGGTCAGAAATGTCTAATTTATTTTAACTGTTTGAATTTTAAAACATGGAGTTTGACACGCATATTGTCCATGTCGTATTCACAGTTTTCCCACCCTACGTTAAAATATTTCGACAAATGCAGAAACAAAATATTTACAAATTTTTCATTATTTCTACACAGAAGTAATGTTTACTTGATAATGTGAAATTTTATACTCAATTTGATCATGTTTCTATATAGAGCTGCCACCTTAAGCTAAGTTAAGGATGTGTAGTCCGATGATTTATAAATTGGAACATAGCTTCGAATCAAATAAAATTTTAATACCGAAAATGCTGCATATATTGACCTATTTTGTACGACACTATATAACTGACATTATCGGTAATTTATTTGTAAGAAGTAAAAGTAATGCCCATGCTTTGATCATTTCGTTCGCATTCTGGAAAAAATCGGCTAAAACCTAAACTAATACGAAAAATGGAAAATCTTAATTGTATTTAAAAATTAAAACATCTTCCAACAAACAATCTCTTAACTAAAACTCAAAAAACCTGGCCTGAATAAAAAACTCGTACATATATGTAAACAAACATAACTTAGACCAACACACACATATTTTTATTTTCATATCAATTATGTTTGTTTTTAAATTTTCTTCGGTGCCAAACACAATCATGACTTGTGTTCGTTTTAATATTTCGTTATTTACACGAACATTTTTCTATCACCTACTTTTTGTTTCGATCACACATAAACCACACAGATTCGAGTGTTGCTTTATTTGAAATTCGTGTTCTGGTACGTGTACTAAAAAAAAAAAAAAACAGAACATGTACAATAAACAGGTTCGAGTTCAGTTATATTTTAAGTCGTGTTCTGGCTCGTGTACTGCGAAAAATTGAAACATCAATTCGCGATCTGATACACCCCGATAAAAACGACGACAATTGTTTCAACCAAATTTATTAAAATTTTATTGACCCTTTTTTATGACTTACGTTGCAAATTGTTTACAATTGTCAAATATTTTAAAATTTTATTGGCCATTTTTTTGTGATTTACGTTGAAATTATTTACAATTGTTTTTATTGACTGGTTTTTATTTTAATAAAATATGGTAATAAAATACTTAAGACACAAAAACTGCACACTGAACTTAAATCTTTCTTGCAGGTTTCAATCAGACATGTAAATTTTTTCGTTTCGTTATTAAAAGTTGCGTATTTTTTATAGCACAAAATATTTGCAATTTACACAATGACACAGTACACTTATAGATCACGATCTAATGAAAACTGAACCACTTTTAATGAATAAATGACGCACGCACTCGCTATTTATTGCAAAATCAATTGCGTGAAATTGTAACACTTGCAAGCAATTGTAACGTAAGTCAAAAAAAGGGACAATAAAATATGAAAATATTTTTTTGGGTTTTTTTTATTGAAACTCATTGTGTTTTTACGCAAAAATCCCAAAAAATCATTGAGAAAAGGATTGTGCATTGACACTAATTGGTTCGCAAATTAAGGGTGGGTGATCGTGTTTTTTATGATGCAAAATTTGTTTGTGTCTAAAGTTATTTGTTACCAAAAAAAAAAAAATGTTTGCAAAAGATCCTAACAACCAACAAGTGTGTCTTTTATGCCACAAAATTGGGTTTTTCATCTATGACACTAATTGGTTGCGAAAATAGGGGTGGGTAATGCAAAAAAACCTAACAACCAACAAGTGTAACTTTTATGATGCTAAATAGTTTATTAAAATAAAAACCAGTCAATAAAAACAATTGTAAATAATTTCAACGTAAATCACAAAAAAATGGCCAGTAAAATTTTAAAATATTTGACAATTTTAAACAATTTGCAACGTAAGTCATAAAAAAGGGTTAATAAAATTTTAATAAATTTGGTTAAAACAATTGTCGTGATTTTTATCGGGGTGTATCAGATCGCGAATTGATGTTCCAATTTTTCGCAGTACACGAGCCAGAACACGAATTTAAAATATAACTGAACTCGAACCTGTTTATTGTACATGTTCTATTTTTTCTTAGTACTCGAGCCAGAACACGACTAAAAATATAACTGAAGTCGAACCTGTTTATTGTACATGTTCTGTTTTTTCTTAGTACACGAGTCAGAACACGACTTAAAATATAACTGAACTCGAACTTATTTATTGTACATGTTCTGTTTTTTCTTAGTACACGAGCCAGAACACGAACTTCAAATAAAGCAACACTCGAATCTGTGTGGTTTATGTGTGATCGAAACAAAAAGTACGTGATAGAAAAATGTTAGTGTAAATAACGAAATATTAAAACGAACACAGTCATGATTGTGTTGGGCACCGTAGAAAATTTAGAAACGCACATAATTGATATGAAAATAAAGATATGTGTTGGCTGCTTTTGAACAGAACATTGTGTGTTTCATGTATGTATTTTCTGAACCTTGGCTGATATGCCACTTTTCCGAACCAAATGTAATACTGCTTGTCGGTCAACATTAATATTATATAGACGATTTACTTTCATGTCCTTACGGCTGATAGTAACAACATCAGGTGACTATTTTCAGCTGTTATCGCGCTGTTAAATGTGAATAGAACAGGTTCTAAATAAGATTGTATCAGTACTGCGTGTATTTTACAGAATCAATGCTATAACGGAATCACACGACAGGTAAGCATTTGGCAATGGGAAAAGAGGCATGCCAGCTGATAAATACATATTTAATAAGGCCATCTTTAAAATCTAGAAACAAAAAGATTCAGAACCGAGATATATTCCTTGTAGCACGGAAATCTTTTATCGTATTGTATAGGAGACTCCTATCGTTGTTAAAATCCATTCCATTTACTTGCTGTGGACAATAAAATGTATTGGACTTATTTTAGATAAGCAATATCATAGAACCTCAAACACTGTATATTGGAAGGTCACACAAGTGGCTTACTCAGACCAAAACAACGTAAATTTCTACAAATTTAAAAAATTATGGAATCAGCTGTAATAAAAGGTTTTGATTTTCTACTACATACATAATAGTAACCAGGCTACAATATCCTCTTGGATATTGGATATATTACAAGAATTTATTTTTGGCCATATTCCGGTGTTTAGTAGAACCAATTAGCTTCAACAAACACAAAGTAAATTTGTTCGCAGAATCGCCGACATTTTAAAGTTAATAATATAATTTTTTACAGTGTAAAAACTACTAGAACATTTGAACGAAATCATCACTCCACACTCCTACGCTACAAATTCACCACAAATCTAAAGAAGACTTAAATACGAAACAATCTCTGCAAGTACGAAGAGATTGAGAGATTATTATATTCAACTAAGTATTATTCCATGCATCTAAGTACATAGCCAACAATGATTTAACAAGATATTGTCGTTTGCTTGGTTGTCTGGATTTTAGGAGAAGATCTTTGATGTGGCTACAACACTTTAGTTATAAATGTATAAATGTATGCATGTGTATCAGCAACTCTGAAGTCGACTTCACTGCTAGCATAACCAGATACAGCACGACAAAACCTTATATTGATGTGTATGAAATTGTTGGCTTTCATGCTGCTTAAGTTTAAAGAAGAGATCTTCGTTTGGTTGTAGTAATGATGATGATATTGATGATGGGCTTTAGTGGTTTTCCTTTTGATTTTCAAAGTTCATTTCGCTTTGAAAACGTTAACGAATAAGTTGTGTTTCGCGCTTTGTTTCTGTGCGTCTTGCAACGCGGGTAATAATTTTGTTTTAATATTTATGTTGGAATTTTTTTTTTTTTTTTTTTTGTATTTTGCATTGATGTTGAACTTAAAAACTACTAAGTAAAACACTTAAACGTTTCGTTGAACATTCTAAATGGTTTTACAACAATAAGAAAAAATAGTGTGTTAAACGTTACAAAAATTTTTTATCACATAAAGTGAAAAAAAACAAAGCAAAAAATTATTGTTTTTCTTAAATAAATTTCCACTTGAGTGCATGTATATGGAAAAATATTTGAAACGAAATATGAATATTTTCACAAAAATGACTGTGTTTCCTAATCATTTGTGACAATAGCAACAATACAAAAAATTAAACAAAACAGTTTTAAAAGAATTGCATATATTTCAACAATTTAACGCCTTTTTATGAAAAAGGAAGACGTTTTTTTTTGTTTTTGATAACTAAATATTTAATAAAGATAATGCTAAGCGTATAAGAGTTATTGAAAGCGTTTATTAAAATCAGTGTTTTTTTTGTGTTTTTACAGTGTTACTTTAAAACTTTTTCATTACATAATTTTGGATTACTACGTTCTGTTTCATTTTGGATTTCTTTATTATTTCTAACACTATGTTAAGGATTAATTTAACTAATTATTGCGCATTAATATGTGGTAAGTTTTAAAATATTTATAAGGACTATAAGGACATGGACACTAAGTAATGTATTGTATTTTTCAAATTCAAAAATACTGTGGGCTAATATGGAAAATTTCTATTAGGGGTTATCTCCATTTCCAAATTATCTCTTTAATATAAAATTTAATATAAAATATAAAATCTTTGAACCAATTACTTTTTAAGCTTTTATTTTATTTTCAATTCAGTGAACTGATGTCCCTTTAAACAATTCCTGCTCATAAGTTCTCAATGCTTTTGAAGTAAAAATCTTCTAGAACAGGAATTACTTACACTCGTATTTTAAATTTAACTCAAGTTTTTATGGTCACATATAATTAATATTTTAATTTCAAAAGAATCTATATAAAATGTATAACCTTTTCCCTATCGTAGATGTTCAAAAAATTTACCGTTATCTAAATCCAGCAACACAATATTATTTTATTGTGATATTTTATGTTTTAAAATAATTGCAAGTCAATTTTTTGTAGACATGAAGTCAAGCAAAGCTATAACGACCTGTGGTAATACTGACTTTTCTGATTTTATCATCAAAAATAGATTTTTTATATATAACTGAAGTTATTGAATCGAAAAATATTAAAAAAAATTTTTAATTATTTTTGCCAGTTAGTGGAGCTCATATAAATCGAAATTTTGAAAATGCCTGAAGTACTACTTAAAAAAAAATTATTTAAATCTGGTAGTAAATTATTTCTTGGACATAAACATTTTGTTTTTATATTTTGTTATTTTTTGTTAATGAAAATATGTTTATTTTCATTATTTTCTTGACATATGTAAACAATATAATTTACGAAAAAAATTATTTAAATTATCCTTCTTATATAATAAGTACACTATGATAGTTTGTCCACAACGACGCCCTTAATTTTGGTACACTCTGTTAAATTGATAAACATTTTCAACACGCTACTTATTTGATACCCTATTTCGAAGAATGATATCAGCAAGTAAAAAATTGAAAAACAAATTAAAGACGTAAGAAAATTGTAGTCGGTCTACACCGACTATTCGTATCAAGAGAGGACCTATGATCCACCTTTGCTGAGGCAATAACCGGATATATAAAATAAGAATGTAATAAATATTAATGGCATTGTTATTAATTTGTGGCGTGCTGTTATGCAAAAGTTCATATCTGAGGATATTTTTATATGGAGACTGGGCCAAAAAATGGACCGATCATGACCATGTATACTAAAGTCACTTACTTTTCTCAAAAACATATATTAACCAAATTTGAGAAACATCTGCGCAATATTTTTGTTTTTTAATAGATTTAAGTGAAGATCGGGAATCAGCTTTATATGGGGACCATGAATAAAAATGGTCTTACAGGGTTTATTTTTCGACTACTAATGGTTATAATACATACTCATACTTTAAATTTTATCGATATACAGTGAGTGACAATACAATGGAAACTTTTAACAAAAAAATATTTTTGATGACTTGAACGGTCAATACCAAAAAAATTTGGATTATAATATGAAAAACCCTTTTATTAAATTAAAAATTTGTATTGTTTATTTAAAAAGGAAAACATATTAACATAAAAAGTTAATGAAATATATAACAAAACTTAGAAGTATTAATTTTTATGCTGTTGACAAAATACTGGAAACCTTTACTATACAATAATTGAAAACCCTCCCTCCATTTTTTGTTTCAATATTTTGTTGAGTATCCATTATATTTGAGTAGTGCTTCACAACGCCGAGGCATGGGGGACATCCACTGTCACTTTGTATCCGTATTTGCTTTGTCACTTTGTATCCGTATTTTTTGATCTACACTTTCCCATAGATGAGATCTGACAATTGGGCTGGCCATTTCAATACAATAACTGGGCTTAATTGTAGCCATTCGGTTACAACCGGCCAGTGGCGTGTTTTCCTCAGTGTATGAATACACTACGTTATTTAAAAACAAGTAAGAAAATTATAGTCGGTCTAGACCGAATATACGATACCCTATACCATGCGTATAGAGACCCTATTTCTCAGGCCCAACTAACTGGATATAGAAAATAAGCATAAACCAAATTTGAGTGGGATTTTTATTAATTTTTTCGGCTGCAGATATGACAAAGTTCATATCGGATGCTATATTTATAATGGGGACTAGGCCCAAAAACGGACCGATCCTGACCATGTTTGGTAAAGTCTCTTGTATTTGGCAAAAATATATACAAACAAAATTTGAGAAGAATCAGTGCAATATTTTTGTTTTTTGATAGATTTAAGTGAAGATCGGGAAGCAGCTTTATATGGGGCCTATGACTAACAGTTGTCCAATAGCGATCATTTTTGGACTACTGATTAATGGATGTAATATATACATACATACATCGTTAAATCGAATCAGATAGTGATTCTGATTCGATCGGTATAATTAAAGATGGGTGTAGGTCAAATAGTTTTGGTTGTTACAAACAGCAGCACAAAGTCATTATACCCAAACCACATAGTGGTATAGAGTATAATTACTTGTACCCAAATTCAGTTAGAGTATCTTTTAATGCATGAATTGGATCCAATCCTTGGCTCCAAAAGTAATCCCATACCATAATATTGCTACCGCCCAACTTATCAGTTTTATTTGTGTATTTTGGATCTAGCCATTTTCCCTTAAGGTATGACCTCTCTTAAAAACAATTTTTTTTCGAAATTTTTTTTTTCATAAATGTATTCCAAAATCTTTCAGAAATAATGCCCTACAGAGCTATATATGTATATGTATATTTGTACAACAATATAGAAAATTCTTGTAAAAAAACTTTAAATGCGTTTTTCTCGTAATCACTTTTTTGAAACTGGGGTGTCGTTTTTCTCAAGAACCAGAAAACGGATCAAGATATGCAGGGCGGCGCTTTGTAGGTAATCACGTTACACAGGTTCCGAACTAAGATATTTGGGCTAACTTTACCACCGGAGGAGTGGTGAGGCAAAAAAACCCCGAAAAACAGCTAATTTTTGAATTTTTGTTTTGTTTAAATCACGCCATTTTGTCCATTTTTGATATTTTAGAAACATCCTAGTTCAGGACCTGCCGGACGTGATTACCAATAAAATCTCGTTCGCTGAATTTCGATATGACATCTGGTTCGCAAGAAAAGCGACACCCCGTTTGCCTTCTCATTTTTACGTACCCCTTTTCATCGTTCTGGGAGGGGAGGATAAAAAAATAGAAACATAAACAGGTACGGAAAAATTTAAAAAATTACGTTTACTTTTTACGTAAAAATAACCCAAAGTTGATAAATTGAAAAACGACTGAGCTACAGCATTTTAAAACAACGCTATTTTTGTGGGATTGAAAGGTACGACATCCTTAAATTAAACTCGGACTCATCTGAGAAGAGAACAGTATCCTAATTTCATCTTTTTTAGCATAATTTATGTTTATGCTTATGTGTAGCATAATTTATGCGAGACAGACGATTATTCTCTGATATCAGTTACTTCTTCACAGGACGGTGACCAAGATCAGCCTCAATTGCTCGTCGGGAAACAGTTCGAGCACATATTTTTAGCTACAGATTATTAAGGACTTCTTTAGGTAGCATTTTCTGAAATTTTTAAAACTCTCTTGCTATCCTGTCCTTGACTCGTTTTACGGGGCCTGCGCCTAAATGTTGAGTCAGCCCCGTACCTTTTTCACCATATATCTTGATAATTTTTGAAATTATGGATTTATTCATAGAATATGTCTTTGAAATTTTCTTTTGGAGTAAAATCATCTATTATTCTAGTTTTTAACTCTTCGCAAAACTTTATTCTTACCATTATTTTATAATAATTAATTGTAAGTTTAAAACACTGAAAAATACGACTGCGTTTAAAAACGGACGAACAAAAATGTCAAAAACTTTAAGTATTTATATGACGGTTAAGATTTTCTTTCAGGCCCTTATTATGAGTTCCATTCGATCTTCGATCTTCGCTGGCTATCGAACATCGACTATCAATGTCAAATTTGTATTATGAGCTGGCAGCACGGTCGAAAATTTCGTTGTATAACGAATTTTCAATCAAACACAATTTTGCTTTCGATGCTGGATGGCAGTTTGTAAAATATTGAAAATAAAAGTTGTAAATTATTTAAATTTCATGAGAATGATCTGCCTTGTGTGTATTGCCAGCAGTTCATCTGTAGTAGACAGAAATTCCATAAACGCCTCCTTGCAGGCGAAATAATCCAATTGAGTGAAATTCACAATAGCGCTATTTTATCGAATGTGCGCCATAATACCAAATGAAAATTCGTTCGATCAGTTAATTCGACCACAAACGAAAATCGAATGTTGCTCATAATAGGCACCTCATTATACCCTATACCACTATGTGGTTTGGGTATAATGACTTTGTGCTGCTGTTTGTAACAACCAAAAATATTTGACCTACACCCATCTTTAATTATACCGGTCGAATCAGAATCACTGTCTGATTCGATTTAACGATGTCCGTCCGTCCGTCCGTCTGTGTGTCCATGTAAAGATTGTAATCAAACTGCAGGTCGCAAATATGAATATGTTTTGATGAAATTTGGTATATAAGCTTTTATCGGCCATGGGATAAACGCTATTGAAATTGGTGAGAATCGGTCTGTGTTCAGACCTAGGCCCCATACAAATGACCCCTATGAAATCAACATATTGCCATTAGATCCAAATTATCACACAAATCTTAGCCAAATTGGGTTTGTATGTATATTTTACATCCATTAATCAGTAGTCCAAAAATGATCCCTATTGGATAACTCTTAGTCATAGGCCTTATATAGAGCTGCTTCCCGATCTTCATTTAAATCTATCAAAAAACAAAAATATTGCACTGATTCTTCTCAAATTTTGTTTGTATATATTTTTGCAAAATACAAGAGACTTTACCAAACATGGTCAGGATCGGTCCATTTTTGGGCCTAGTCCCCATATAGGTATAGCATCCGATATGAACTTTTTCATATCTGCAGCCGAAAAAATTAATAAAAATCCCACTCAAATTTGGTTTATGCTTATTTTCTATATCCAGTTAGTTGGGCCTAAGAGATAGGGTCTCTAAACGCATAGTATAGGGTATCATATAGCCGGTCTCGACCGACTATAATTTTCTACTTGTTTTCTTCTATATTTATTGGTACAGAATTTTCCATTGTTTTGTTATCACTAAAAAAAATACTTTTTTTCGCGATAAAAAATGCATCATTTTAGGACGCGATATTATTAAAAACAAAATTTTCAAATTTAGAACTTTGTAAAATTTTCCAATATATTGTCACCCATTTATGTATACTAGCAGATTCCAGCACTCGAAGTTCGAGTGCAATTTTTATTTTTCAACTTAGCCAGTTCAGAAACCTACACTTTTATGGTTTATTATTATTGTGAATGAAGATAACAAACTCATTAATAAATTGAATAAAACACACATAGCATAGCATAATTTTATGTATGTGTTAGTAGCAAATTTAAATGCAATTTACTCAAAATAAAGGAAAAAATTTAAAAATCTGTAAATCTGCAAAACGGCTAAAAAGAAATACATTTCATATAATATACGTTTGGTCAAAATCGGGATAAAACGGTAGAACAAAAACATCGGCCACAAGAAATCGCCTAGCCTATTAATATTATGGATATGATAATCTGGAACTTACGACAAATTTAGTCGGTATGATGCGGATTATTTGTATGGGGGTTGGATCTAAATATGTTGAGGTCGGTTAAACAAAACAAATTTTTATTAGCTTTAATTATTCAAATAATGGAATTCAGGTTCGTTTAAAAATAATTTGTTTAACCACTCAAATCGAATTACCTAACTTTATTTTTGTCTTCTTATTTAAAGTATAGACAAAAACTAGACACTACCGTTATTAAACAATATAAATTAATATAATTATATAAAATATATATATGCATACGTGTATGCAAATAAATGTAAAAATATGGACAACGGTGAGAACGATAAATACAAAAATATCATTTTAAGTAAATAAATAGTGGCGGCGGCAACAGATTTTCACCAATTCCAATAGCTTTCGTTTCATGGCCGATATAAGCTTGTATACCAAATTTCATCATTGAATAGAAAGTTTACATGGCAAACACAGACAAAAAGAAAAACGGACGGAAGGACGTCGCTAAATCAATAGCGTATAACAAATTTGTCCAAGAAGGGTAAATAATATAAACTTTATAATGGCGAAACCACGATAATAGAAAGCTATATAATAGCTGCTTTATAGTTAACTATCATTTTCTTCTAGTTAACGAAAAAAAAATTTATGGAAAACAAGTGTTATTTCTGACTTGGCTAGTACAAAGTTAAAGCCCTAATTTAAAAAAACAGGTGACTTGCCCTTTCAAAATACCCTTTTTGAATTTGGAATGAGAGAGACATTGTAACACTGTGAGCTTTTAATTCACAGACTGTAACAAAACACTTCCATTAGTCTTCTTGTTTGGCAATGAATGTTTGGAATAGATTTTATTTTTAACGTATATATATAAGACAACGCCGAGTGGTGTCATCTCTTTGGATGACTCTCATCAAAATATGAAGAAAATTCGCCATATTCCACAAGGTCCTCCCGGGTGCGAGGTAAATAGGTATTGTATTAAATGCAAGTAATTGGCACAGTTAAAGTAAAAGTTTTTTTTAAATAAATTTGGTTTGAAATCAAACAACTTATACTCAAAATATTAAGGGTGTGAGATAGTTAAATTAACAAAATTTAGCCACCATGGTTCAATACCATAATTAAGCAATTAATTGCTGAACGTGATGCTGCCTATAAGAGATGGAAAAAGTATAAAACGCCATATTCACAATCGATATTTAAATCTCTAAGAAAGAAAGTTGTGAAAATATAAAAATATCAAAATCAATATTTTATACTCGTAAGTTCTCTTCCTCGATTGGAAGTAGAAGTAAATGGAAAGAGATTCGAGCCATAGGCATAGGAGTTAAAAACAATAGTACTATTAACTCTGATATTGATTTAGCATATTTATATAATTGTTTTGTTCACATTAAAATACCAAAACCTTTTATAAATATATATGAAGAAATATCTACTGCTCCTGTCGAGAATTTATTCTGCTTTCGTTGTATTGATCAGCACGAAGTTTTTAAAATTTCTAACTCAATAAAATCAAATGCTACTGGTATGGATGGAATAAACACAAAGTTTTTAAAAATGATTTTCGTCAAACTACTGCCATTTCTCACATACATGTTTAACACGGTGCTTACAAAATCGATATATCCTGCTAAGTGGAAGAAAGCTAAAATATTTCCAATACCTAAAACCAACAATGAATATCGTCCAATCGCTATACTACCGTTTTTGTCAAAAATTCTTGAAAAACTTATGTCTTTACAAATGGATGAATATCTTACTAGATATGGTCTATTATCTGACGAACAATCAGGTTTTAGACATGGCAGAGGATGCGTTACAGCATTGATAAACGTTGTTGAGTATCTAAGAGCCAAATTAGATGAAAACAATGTATGCTTTCTAGTACTTCTAGATCACAGTAAAGCCTTTGATACTGTTGATCATAAGATACTCATCTCTAAACTAAAAAACTTGTTTAATTTTTCAGACTCTGCGTGCAAATTAATACTTCTTATCTTAGTTAGAGATATCAAACTGTTACATTAAATGGTAAAACATCAGATGCCCTGTTAGTCGATCGTGGAGTGCCGCAAGGCTCTATCTTAGGTCCATTACTATTCTGCATATACATAAACGATTTGCCAAATGTTCCAACAACCTGTTGAATCAGTATGTATGCAGATGATGTGCAATTGTATGCTAGCACTAATGTTATGAAGTTCTAAACTGCACAAACTACATAAACATGGATCTAGAAAAGATACACAATTGGGCAAGCATGAATGGCTTATACCTCAATCCTTCAAAAACCAAATGTATTTTCATATCAAGAAACAATCTTAATATTAATGCCAACCTAATGATCAATAGTACACCTATTGAGTTTGTTAAGTATGCCAAAAACCTGGGAATTATTTTCAATACTTCCTCTTCCTCAATACACCTCTTGAAATAAGAATGCTACTGGCAAAAACATATTTAATTCCTGTTCTACTATACGGTTGTGAAATATTGCGAACTGTGATAATGATGATTTTTATAAACTTAAAGTTGCATAAAATAATATTGCTCGGTACATATTTATCAAAAAACGTCGTGACCACATTTCTGATTATACATATCGGATAAACAATATGTGTTTTAAAGATTTGCTCAATTATAGATGCCTTTTAATGATGCACAAGATAATATTCACTAAAGAGCCAGATTATCTATACCGAAATTTAACTTTTGCAAGTCTAATAGAGGGAAAAAACTTATCCAAAAAAGATTTAAACATCTAATGTCAGAGAGACAATTCTTTGTTCACACAACACATCTTTGGAACAATCTACCTTTTAATATTCACATAATATGCAACACACATTGCTTCAAAAATCAAATAAAAAGATATATTAATTATAATTAAAATTTTAATTTCTGTCCTAAAAATATATTTTTCTTTTCTTTGTTTATTTTATATTATTATAATGATTGTTATTTCTTAATCATTTCTTTTTAATGTTTTTTATATTTAATGTCCTCAAAATAGTTATACATAATATTAATATTTGTATATGTTAATCTTCAGTACTATTGTCAACTATCCTCTAGCACTATAATATATAAGACTTATGTCGTGTTGTGCTAGAATTACAATAATAAATAATAAATAAATAAATAAATAAATAAATAAATAAATAAATAAATAAATAAATAAATTTTTATGAAAATTACTAATAAAGTTATATTAAAAACGTTAGTTATGTTGATATAGCGATGTCCGTCTGTCCGTCTATGGAAATTACGATCACGCCCTAAATAGAACAGCTGGATTGGTTATTTTTAGTGAAAGTGATTCACTGACATTCTTAGCATGTTGGTATTTAAAATCCAAAAAATCGGTTAAATAGGTCCCCGAAAAAAACTCTTACCAAACATTTTAAATATATATGTGACCTTCTCCGAGAAAAGGGACCTAGTGTGTGAAAATTAAGTTTTGAGAAAAACATGCATTTAAAGTTTCTACGCCCTTTTAGGCACCAGAATCCACCGTTTTTGACACAACCTGTTTTTTGACACACTAGGTCCCTTTTCTCGGAGAAGGTCACATATATATAAATATGTGTTTGAAAGTTTTTCTTTACTTTATGTCAGATTCTTATGTTTTTCCTATACTTGACGAATGTTTTTCCCGTAGATTCGACAAAAAGAAATCACTACGTATGGCAACCCTTGCTTTAAAACAGTATATTGTGAATTGGATTTTATAATTGCTTTTATTTATACACTATAACACCTGTGGTCAGAGTATATATTTTGTGCTGATGTTTGTATCTACAAAAAATATTTTTCATCATACCGATCTACCCTGAATCCGTCCATCCGTCCGTCTGTCCGTATGTCCGTCTGTGTGTACATGTAAACCTTGTAATCAAACTGCAGGTCGCAAATGGAACATAAGCTTTTATTTATCGGAGCATGTTCAGACCACCATGAGATCGACTTAAATTGCCATAAAAAATCCTGTAGGACAATTCTTAATCACAGCCTCCATATATAGCTGCGATATTCACTTAAATCTTAAAATTTTTAAAAAAAAAATAAGTAATCGGTTCATTTTTCAACATAGTCCCCATATAAATATAGCATCCGATATGAACTTTTTCATATCTGTGGGCAAAAAATTAATAATAATGCAACTCAAATAAGTATATTCTATATCCAATTAGTTTTACCCAAGACCTTTTCTCTAAACTCATGGTATAGGGTAACGTACAGTCAGTCAGTCCAGATCGACTATAATTATCTTAATTATTTTCATATTTTCATACCCCATACAACTCTGTGGTTAGGGTATATTGACTTTGTGCTGATGGTTGTAACTACCAAAAATATTATATCGATCGACTCAGACTCGATGTCCATCCATCCGTCCGTCCTTCCGCGCATCCATCCATTCTTCTGTCTGTATATAAGCTTCTTTCGGCCATGGGACGAACGCTATTGAAATTGATAAGAATCGGTCCATGTTCAGACCTAGTCCCCATACAAATGACCCCTATAAAACCGACTTATATTGCCATAAGATCCAAATTATCATATAGATCTCGGTTAAATTAAAGCTGTTTCCCGATTTTCACTTAAATCTATCGAAAACAAAAATATTTCACAGATTTTTGCCAAATTTAGTTTGTATATGTTTATCAAAATATAAGTGACTTTACCAAATATTGTCAGGAACGGTCCATTTTTTGACCTAGTCCCCATATAAATATAACATCCGGTATGAACTTTTTCAAGTCTACATACAAAAAAAATTAATAAAACTTCCACTCAAATTTGGGTTATTTTTTACACCCAATTAGTTGGACCTAAGACTAATCGACTAAACGCATGGTATAGAGTATCGCATAGTCGGTCTAGACCGACTATTATTTTCTTACTTGTTTATTTTAGAAAATGGCTTGAGATACCGCATAGTTTTTAAGCTCTCAAAACATCTGATTTGGTTATTCTATAGCCGGCTGCGTTTAAAATTTATTTCCCTTTGGTGTCTTATGAAGAGATTTTAGTAGTTCTTCTTCTCTAATAATAGAAAACTAATGCAATTCGCAAAATTGTCAAGCAATAAATAAGAAACTATAATAAATACTAGCCAAAAAAGAAGGAGAATTAACTATATATTTAAAAGGTATTCGAATTTAAAGGTTAAGAATCGGCAACTGTATTAAAATGGTAATCATTCCCCACGGTGGTTATAATATTGAATATAAGATACATATGGAGGGTATTAAAGATTCGTCACATCCAAATTTAACACACTAACTTGTTTTTACTACTACTGAGTGGGAAAACCAAATTACAAAATTGGACAAAAATAAAAGATATTAGTCATACAGTGGGATTTTAGTGCAGGCTAGTATTTTACAAAAAGGTTCAAATATTAAATTCGTTCGTCAGGTCTTTGAGATATGAACAAAGTACAACGATGAGGGTCTTAACCATATAGTGGGATTTGTAGATTAGGACTAGAAGTTTACAAAAGAGTCAAATATATTAAAATAGTTCATTACATTTCTGAGATACATATACTTCCTATATAAAGTATTCGTACACTTTGAGATGAAAATTTTATATATTAATACAAATTTTAAGAAAACATTTTGAATTATGAATTTTCTACCATTACCGCATTGGGAATTTTACTTGTCCACTTAAAATTTTTTGTTTACAACGCGAAAAACTCACCATGGCAACTAACCTTAAGTTTCAGAAAAAGCATTCGTACCATTAAAATTAGGGGATTCCCACGAATTATGCAACGATGTGTGTTAAATCGATTTTATTTTGGTAGAATACAATCTTGTTTGTTTGTGAGTTAATTATATCTCTTTTCGAAACTATATTTTGAGATGACTACCAACATCGTGAGGGTAAGTCCTTTCGTGAAATAGCTCGTATCATAGGCAGAAACCACTCCTTAGTTCAGTATGTCGTTCAAAACTACAAAACCACCAATTCAATTTTGCCAAAACCTCGTTCCGGTCGCCCCTCAAAACAAACTGAGCTCGAAAAGCGTGCGATTTTGGCGTTACTAAAACGGAATCAAAAAAGTACTGCTTCCTAAATTAGTTCTAAAATCAAAGAATCCTTCGGCAAAGACATCCATGAATATGTTAAAAAAAATCATGACTTCATGGTTTTGAGCATTTTATACGTAACATTCGTTTCCGATGTCAATGGAAAAAATGTAAGGACTTTGCAAATGAGCATGTAAACGGGACTCCAGAATTTAGGGAATGTGCTTTATTTTCTAATTAAATCCTTTGCCGACGCACAATGGCGCCATAACTTTTGAACCAAATAAGATAATCAAAAAATTTAAGAGTCATATGATAGATAATTGATCAACCTATGTTTGAAAGGGTTCTACGCCTTTTAGGTGCCTACTTATGGATTAGCAAACTTGAAATTTGTGGAAAAATCAATTTTATGGGAAGTAAAATAAATTTTTTTTTTAATTTTTGATTTTTTATGTTTCTTTTTAAAGGCTTTTATGATTTAAAACTATTGCAGAAAAGATTAAAACAAAATTTTTTTTAAATTTATTTTTCAATTTTTGTAAAATATTGCTCACAATCCGTAAAAGGAGGTATATCTAAAAGACTAATAATTTCTGAACTATAATTATTTTCTAACTCTTTTCGTGACTTTATATGCCGCAGTGATGAAATAAGTGGATCGGAAGATGCTGCTAACATGTTGAGAGTTCCTTTTTCAGAATCAACTTTTTCCTTGCTTTTTAAAACGTTCAAGATAGTTCCCAATCTCTTAACGATTTAATTGTTTATTCCAGCGATTCGAGTTACAGCCTCATAATTTTCAAAAAATCTTCTCGAAGTGTTTCCATCGTTTAAGTTTCCGTACCCGTACTTGGGGAAGTCTACTTTTAGTCCAACTTGTTTGAAAAACGCATTCTGTATTCGATTCTTTCTGATCCTTTCCTTATCTTTGTTTGATGTATTTTCATCAAAGTGTCCCTCCTCTTGTGGAAGCATATACACTAATTTTAACAAGAACTCCATACACCTTATTCTTGCGTGTAATGGTGAGATTCCATATTCATATTCGTTCCATAACAATAAGAATGGGTTTTCACGGTTATATTTCATAAATTGTAACTGCACCTGAATTTAGGGAGCAGAATTTGACAGAGGATCTCAAGTAAGCATTACAAAATGAAAAAAAAAAAAAATCATATATCTTAAGAATAACGAACGAAACAATAACAATAAGAATGGGTTTTCACGGTTATATGTCATAAATTGCACAATAATGCATGCAGCACATTTCTGGAAACATATCTTTTTTCAAAATTTCACCTCTAACAAAAAATGGGCAAGGAAGGGCAGCTGGAAATTTTTGCATTACTTTAAGGAATAATCAAAGAACTTATATTGAAAATATGGCAAATATAGAAGTTTATAGTTTTTTTTTTTTTTTCCATCAAAGTTGAGAAATATTGAAAAAATGGATAGTTGGTAAATATCGATTTACCTGGACAAACACTAAGCAAACAGTAAATTTTTTTTTGTTCTTTTGTTAATAAATAGATCTGTCAATAAAATCGAGATACTATATCTGAAAGCAGAGCAAATTACCTAAAAATGGTCTTATTTTTTGAACACTGAATATCAGCCAACTTTGAAGGGCTATATCTTTTGAACCAAAAATCTGATATTTGAAATCGTTGGACAATTTCCTGTAAAATAGGTTTATTCCATATTTTTTAGGGGCACATGAATTTTTTATATTTGCAACCTCACTGTTCTACAGGCGCCACTGTGCAACGGTTAAACTGGGTGGAGGTGGCATTCTGGTTTGGGGCTATATGACACGTATTTATTGAGTCTATAATGCATCAAATTTGATACAACCGCATTTTAAAATAAAATTTGAAACGAATTGCACAAACTCTGGACTTCGGAGAAGATTTTTGGTTCCAACAAAATAATTATCTGAAACAGACGGCTCACAATGTAAAGCTGTGTTTGCTCAACAACATTTGTGACTTCACCCCAATCGACCGATATTAATCCTATTAGTTTAGATGAGTGGGGTAAAATAAAGTATGTTGGGTAAGTCAATTCCAAATCAGCTCATAGTGCAAAGGATATCCTACAAGTCACTAACTTAAGCAATATTTAATGTAGATTAAGTTTATTGTATTAATATTTCAAATATATGAATACTTTTTCTTATGATTTGTTCTTTTTTTACGTTCTTTTAATAGATTTAATTAATTTCAGTTAAGAAAAGAAAACAAATAAATAGCTTAACATTTCGTTAGAAAAACATAATACAGCTTAGTTTATTTTTTTTTTATTTTTTTTCGTAAAACTGTCATAGTTTTAATTTAAGTGTACGTGGTTTTTTTAATAATAAATAACAAAACAATAATAATACTCTGCAACACAAAAAAAATTACAAGGTCCGGCCAATAAATTTTAATAGAGGGACAAAAAAAGACACATGTATCGGCGTTTTGAAAGTTTACATCTGAATTTCATTTGAGGGGGGTTAAAGTTTCCCAGCTCTGGCACATTCTTAAAAGAGCGAAAAACACCATTAAAACTGGGTTATAAGGGGTTAAAATGTTCCGCAAAAATATTCGCGTGAAATTTTACTATTTTACACTAAAAAGGTGTTCAGAGCTTAAAGCCTAAAATTTATGAATTCAGATGGACCTTTGAGAACTCGAATGTTGATATTGTATGCGTCTCGGAGACATGGTTAGATAGTCAACCCCGGATGGGCTTATAACTTTATAGGGCTATAAAATATTTAGACCCCATAGATTGACTGGAGGTGGTGTTGCAATATATGTAAGAAGTAATATAACATGTAATTATTGCACTAAAAATGCAGCAACGGACAAAGTCGAGTGTATTTTTCTTAAAATTTCATCTTAGGAAGAAAGATGTTGGTTGGTTGTGTATATAGGCCAAACAACACTATTGATTATACTAGTTTTATCATAAAAATTGAAACTTTAATCATGCCATACAACGACGTGGTAATAGCAGGAGACTAATTCTAATCTTCTAACTGAATGCTCGTTCAGGGACCATATGGAATCGATAGGTCTTACACCGACTACCACTACATTACCTACTCACTTCACGAAATATAATAGCACGCTACTGGACCTTTTGTTCGTGGGTGATTTATTTAAAATATTACTTTATGATCAAATTTCTGCATCATGCTTCTCCAAACATGATCTGGTTTTTGCATCATATGACTTCTTACTCGATCAAAAGGATCAAACCTATTCTTATCGCGATTTAAAAAACATAAATTACACCCTTCTTATAATATTCTGAAGCTTTATGATGAAGCAGTCCCTTTGAGGACAAAAACAATTTCAACAAAAAAAAAACCGTGGTTCAATTTTTCTATTCTAAATTCAATACAACGAAGGGATTTAGCTTACTCTAGATGGAAGAGTTTTAAAACACCAGAACTAAAAGTTGAATTTCGTTCTCCCCGGAGGGATGCTAATAATCAAATTGGAATGGCCAAAACTGAGTATTACTCTAAGCGATTCGGTACAGCCCTTGAATCCAAACACACCTGGAAAACTATTACGGACATTGGTATTGGAAATGTGGATAAAAGCATGAACTGCTTCATTAATGTTGATGAACTCAACAACATATTTACTAATACTTCGCTTCTTGTAGCGACGGACAATATGGCACAAAGGGAAAATTCTCTTTATAATGACAATGATACGCTTGACCAGGACATATTTGAATTTTCATGTGTAAATCAATTTGATGTTTTCTCTAGTTGTTCTCAAATAAAATTTAATGCAATAGGATATGATAATCTTGATCCGAAGTTCATCAGAATAATTCTGCCATCTATATTGCCGTATATTACTCATTTATTTAATACCATCATCACAACTAGCTGTTTTCCTTCGAAATGGAAGCATGCGAAGTTAATTCCAGTCCCTAAATCAAACAGTGAGTACCGGCCAATATCTATCTTAAGTTTTCTTTCAAAAGCTTTAGAAAAAATTTTACACCACCAGATAAGTGTTCACGTTTATGAAAATCACCTAATAATGTCTGACCGACAGTCAGGTTTTCGACCTAATCACAGCTGTGTAACTGCTTTAATTGACGTATCGGAGAGTTTAAGGCGTGAACTAGATGATGGTAAGATTAACTTCTTGGTGCTACTTGATCACTCCAAGGCTTTTGACACAGCTAACCATCAAATATTATGTACTAAGCTAAGGTCACATTTTAAATTTTCATCAACATTATCACAACTTATGTATATCATCTTACCTCACTGACCGCATTCAATCGGTATGTCTAAACGGCATTGAGTCCAATCCCCTTACACTAACAAGACGCGTACCTCAGGGATCTGTTCTAGGGCCACTACTTTTTTCTATTTATGCTAATGATTTGCCACAACATTTATCTCACTGCAAGATCCACATGTATGCAGACGATGTACAATTCTATTTAAGTAGTCCAGTTCAATCAATCAGAGAAAATTAATAAACTCAATCATGATTTAAACAACATATCTAGTTGGGCATCAGCAAACGGCCTGTGTTTAAATCCACGAAAATCCAAATGTATCGTAATTCACAAAAAAACGTTAAATCCACTCATTCAAGATGGCATCATTATAAACAACGAGAAAATAGATATTGTACGAACGGCAAAAAATTTGGGAATGGTGTTTAACAATAACTTAAGGTGGTCAAATCATATCAATGCTCTGGTTGTGGAAATATATACTTCAAATTAAGAACGTTGTGGTCTATGCAGTACTTTACGCCGTTAAAAGTAAGAATGCTACTCGCGAAAGCTTATTTGATTCCTAGTCTTACTTACGGTTGTGAATTGTTTTCTAATAATGACTCCATAAGTAAGAAAAAACTTGAAGTTTTATATAATAATACTATACGATGTGTTTTCGGACTTAAAAAGCGAGATCAAGTATCGTCCTGTTCGAAGATTCCCTATGGCGTTTCGTTTGAAAACTTGTTAAAGATTAGAACTTTAATATTTTTTCGAAAAATTATATACTCTCAAAAACCGAAGTACCTTTTTCAAAATATACGCTTTGCTAGATCGTCAAGAGGCAAAATGTCATAATTCCCAAATTCCGATGTCTCGTTTCTGAATGGCAGTACTTCGTAAATGCTACTCGTCTTTGGAATGCTCTTCAACATAGCCAACAAATAAACAGCAACGCAATGAGTTTTAAAAAAAATATTTTTAATTATTTTAGTTAAATACTCCCGGTAGTTTTTCTTTTATAGTTATTTATATCATAATTATTAATTTAATTTAATTTTTAATTATTTTTAATTAATTAAATTAATTAATTTAATTTTTTTATGTCCTAATTTTTAATAACTTTAATTTATATAACTTTTTTATATCATTATTTATTCCTACTCCTGGTAAAATTTCATTTACATATACATATATACATATTTTTCTTTTTTTTGTATTTTTTAATTATTTTCAATTTAAAAAAAAATTTTTTTTTTAATATTCTATGTTATATTTTATTAATGTGACAATTTTATAAATTCTTATGTTATAATATTATTCATATTAACTTTTATATATTAGTTACAATTTTATTCAATTTAATTTGGCTAAACATGTTTGTACACTACTAAAATCCTGTACTGTAATTATAATACTTAGTCTTGTTGTGCAGGATATCATTAAAACAAATAAATAAATAAGTCCTTGAAAACCTGAAAATAAATAGGTCCAAAACCGAAAATTCAACCAGAAAGTCAGAAATAAGACACAACAAAAGAGTGCTTAGGGTTAATTTTGCATTTATTAAGAATTTTATTTTAATTTATTTTGGGGTACTTTAAAATAAAATTCTTAATAAATGCGAAATCAACCATAAGCTCTCTTTTTTAGTGTCTTATTTCTGACTTTCTAGATGAATTACTCGCTTTCATCTATCAAAATTTATAGGCCGGACCTTGTAATTTTGGAAAAAAATTTGATTTTGTTGTATAGTGTAATTGGTTGCGAGTATTATATTAGTATTTTATTGAAATATTTGTCAGTTTTGAGGATTGAACATTACGAAAATTTTTAATATCCTTACAATATTCCCTTAATATCCTTCAACATTTTGGACATCATTTTATTTCATGGAAAGCGAGCAAACAAAATAAATGTTAAGTGTTAAGAAATTAATATCCCAATATCGTTCCATTTACGTTACTGAAAAACTAATCTACTCGCTGAAACTTATACGAGTATCATAAGGATCATTAAACAAAATTTGGTCAAAATAAAGGTCTTTCATATTTTTAACAAGGTCAATAAAGCTACTTAACGTACACCTATATATAATTATTAAATAACAACATCATGTACATTTAGCTATTTATGTCCAAATCCATCAAATTATTAAGACATTATTATTTTTATAAAACACTTAAGTAAAAAATATTTTTAATGCTTTAACGATTAACATAAATTCAAACATTTACAACAAATTCCAAAACAAAAAAAAACAAAAACACCTAAATTACTACTTAAAAATCATGTTTAGACCATTATAAACTGAAACAAAAATACCAACTAAAAAATGACACGGTAATTGATATAAAACAAAACAACAAAAAAAATACCTTAGGCATTATAATAAACAACACAATTGTTTTCGGTTGTTTCAGGTGTTTGATTACACAAAAAGTGTGTTTAAACCCTACTGATGAATGGAAGATGAATGATGCTACCAGTAAGTCCATAGCAAATTGGTTGATTTTGGCAAGGCGTGTGAATATTTTGTGGTTTTTTCTTTTTTTTTATAATTTTATGACTATTTTTAATAATCTCTTGAATTGGCTTTAAGTAATATTGTATTTTTTTTTGTAAAATTATTACCCACTGATTTCTTAGGGCTTTAATTCAAAAAGTTTTTCAAGGTCTCCAAATTGAATTTTTAGCAAATCATAACACAATATTAATTGAATAGACAGCTTCAATGGAAGTTATTTCAAGCCAATTTATATTTTAATCAATTTATGAAATAATTCATTTATGATTGTTCAAAATTAGAGTATTCACTTTTGACTTTCAATGACTTATATTTTTTGCAAATCATATATCGTTTAACTATTGTTAAAAACGACCTGACAATCAGAATGTAATTATAAGAAAATAATTGTCTTTTGAAGAAGGCATTTCGCAATTTTAATTGCTTAAAAATTTATTTTCAATAAATTTTGTTAATCACCATAAGACCACTAATTTCCCACAAAATTTGTATTGTAATTCCCATGTTTAGTTTATTATCTTTCAAAATTTTTAAATAATTTATATACGTTATGAAATTATTTATTCGAGATCTAGGATCTATTAAAATTCTTCAAAAAGTGTGACTATGTTTTTTTTTAAGAATGCGGGAAAGTTTTTTTTTTAGGAATTTCGAATTCAACATAATTTTTTGTAGAAAATCTAGGAATTATCCCAGCATAAACATTATAAAAAGATAGATAAGAATTTTTTCTCAAAACGAACTGCATAATATTGTAATGAATTCTAAAGGTCATAAGCATTAATTAGATTAACTGCCGCAATTACCAGAGTTGCAGGAAAACAATTATTAAAAAAAAAAAACAAAATAAATATATTTTTTCTCTTGATATACAGTAGTGAGCATAAAAAATGCAACGCTATATCAACTATGTTCTTATTTGCAATAACAGTAGATCGGCAATTTCCAATTGTATTATAAGAAAATTCACCTCGAATAAAATAGATTTAAATAATATTTTGTTGCCATAACTCTCGATTACCACCATAGACCATAATTGACCGCCCGATCTGTTTTACTGCTTAATCCACCGAAACCAAGTAAATTAAGTTAACTTTCATCGCTTTGCAATACCTTGGCCAACTGCTGGTGTGAGAGTAGGTCAAAAAATTTTACAGCGTCATATAAGGAGAACTATATGACTACAGGAAAAAAACGACCGCTATTCAAAATTTTTTTTAACTTCTCATATTTTTGAGTGGAAAAAATACTAATTCCGTGCTTTCATCAAACATTTCTACTTGAATGGCAAAACACCTAAACAAGTCAAAGATGAGTTAGACGATATGCCATGGTCTTCGTCTTCGGCACCAGCATTCAAGATAATCTAAAATTTGGGAAATAAATTAACACTTGTCCGAACATCCACAAATGATAAACCCTGTCTTGTTCATCCAGGCAGTTACTTTGAAAATCACCGACGTTTTAAAGTGCATGTTTTAGTTAAGGCCACGGGCATATCTCAACGTTCAGTGGTTTCAATTTTGACCAACAAGTTGGGTATGGAAAAGCTATCGGCAAGATGAGTGCCGCGATTGCTCACGATCGAGAATAACTGCAATCATGTGACTGATACAGTACCTGGTTTAGAGCTTTTTCGTCTCGATCCCGATGAATTTCGCCACTATACACCAGAAATGAAACAACAATCAAAGCATTGGATTTTAACAGGTGTATTCGCCTCGAAGAAAACAAACACTGAAATTGTCTTGTAAGGTTATACCCATGTTTTTTTGAGATATGGACGGAGTCTATAATATTAATAGGCAAGGTGATTTCTAATTATCCCTTCTACCCTTTTAGTTATCAACCACTTTTGACAAAAAAAAATATACCTTACTTTGGAGATGTACACCATCTTTACAGATGTGCACATACAAGTAGCAACTTTAAATGATTATTACTCCAAAAAATGTACATATTTAAGCTTCAAATAAATAACTATACAATGTATTGTGCGTGTTTATGACTTGGCTAGAATTGACAGCCTATTTTTAGGCTCTTATAAAATTATTTATTAACAAACCCATTTATAAATCTTCTGTGTGTTCAACAAATATTTAAAATGAAATTTAATGAATTTTATTTTATGAAATTTAATTTTATTGATTAAAAATATAAGAAAAAAAATTAAATCAAAAAATAAAATTTCTTGGAATTTGCACTCGAACTGCAAGTGCTGGGCTCTGCTAGTAGCAATAAATGGAGAATAATATTCACCATTACTGGGCCAATTTCCACATCCTTGTCGTACTATGTGCGAAAGGGCTCATTGGTTGGAGCTGAACAATTTCTTCAAGCATTTCAACTCGAAACTGTTCCCTGGATAAAAATATTGATGTTGCTATGAAAATGGTGGAACAAATAATAGTGCTTGTTATGCAATTTATCATTCCATCAAAGCACATTTCGGTTATACCTAACACAGTACAACATTTTTCAGCGCATTGATTTGGGACTCAATTCTGAGAATTGCAACTGAAAGTAGCTCGAAATATAAGAACTTTCTGCATCATTAGTTTAGTCAAGCTGGCTGCCGTTATAATTTAATGGCGATACGAATTTTTTTGCTCAAGGTGGATTTTTATCACTTTTTGTATATTTTAACACGGTTATAACTCGGTAACCGTTCGGAATATCGCTTTGTGTCTGAAACAAAGTTGTAGATATTGAAGCAATGCATCTAATTTTTTGCCTTTGAATCGCTTTTCCATTGGCATGGTGGAACCTCTCTCCTTGTTCGTCCGATTCCTGAGGTATTTGTGCCAAAAAGATATCAAGGTGGAAATGCATGAAATGTAATTTTAACGTCATGGATGCATTGATTTTTCAAAATAATACAGCAACCTGTCCACTCGTGCCTATATATCATCTCGCTGTACACGGTTCTTTCCTAAAACTCCTTCGAAATTTGATGCATTGGTTGCGGAGGTTTCTTGGTGGAGTTCTAAAATTATGCAGTTTGAAGATAAAAGCACCGAAGATAAAGATAACACTGAAATTGGTGGACACACTGAAGAAAACATGCCCTAGAATATTATATCTAACTCGAATGATGATGCAGACTCAGACCATGAATATGAACAACCTACGAAGAAAACAAGATCATCTGAACCACAAGCGTCAACTTCAACGAGGATGGATATTGACAATAATTGAAAATATTCTAAATTTTGTCTCCATGTATAGATAACAAATAAAAATCTCATATTTTCTATGTGAGAATAGCTGTAATATGAATCGGAATTTTTATTTTCATGCAAACTAAAGTTTATAAAGAAAAAAACAGCATATTTATGGATTTGTAATACAGTTATTTACCAAAAAAGTTGAAAATGTGGGAAAATTGGGGGTGGGGGGGGGATGAAATGGGCATTTTGCGATTTTTAAAGCACTGGATGCACTTTTCTCAGGTAGGTTTGTTCCGCTTTTTTTCTCCTATTCAATATCTACAACTTTGTTTCAGACACAAAAGAGATATTCCGTACAGTTAGCGAGTTATAACCGTGTTAAAATATACAAAAAGTGATAAAAATGCACCTTGAGCAAAAAAATTCGTATAGCCATTAAATTATAATGGCAGCCAACAACAAATGATGCAGAAGTTCTTATTTTTCGGGCTACTTTCAGGTACAATTGTCAAAATTGAGTCCCAAAATCATGTGTTGTACTGTGTAATCAAAAAACGTACTTTAACCAGTTTTGCAGAAATGCGATCAGATCCAGAGAAGAAGCATTGTTTTTTATCCTCAGGTCATTTCTTAAAAGAGAAAAGAATAATAACAGTTCTGCTATCCCAACTCCTATAATGAATGAGCATGTATTCAATGATCCGATTGATAAGGCTAACTTTCAGCAAAAAATTCATTTTTGTCAACCACTGCCCGAACTCGAAAGGGTATCATGTACTATGACTAAAATATTCTTTCGAGCTCGTTAAAAAAGTTCTTTCGTATCTCAACCTAAATAAGTCTCCGGGGCCGCATGGTATACCAGCAATGTTACTGAAACAGTACCCTTCGACACTGGCTTGTCCATTAGTTAACCTTTTTAGCATTTCGTACCTTGTCGGAGGCTTTTCCTCTTTGCTGGAAGATTTCCAATGTTCAACCAATCCCTAAAAAGGAGGAGCGTAAGAATTACAGTCCAATTGCAATCTGCTCTGTGCTCTCAAAGGTGATGGAGTGCATGATTAATTGGCATATCCTGAATTATCTAGAGGACAACTCACTTTTTAATGATCGACAGTATGGCTTCCGTAGAAGTGGTAGTAAAAGTAGGGAGACCCATTAGCATTTCTTTCTGAAAGTTGGAGTCGATCCATTTACAATTTTTGGCGAAGGAGTTCGATCGCGTGTTTCACGTTGAATTAATAACAAAGCTTATGGCATTTGTGGTCGGCATTGAGTTCTCCCGATTTATATCGAGTTTTCTCAGAGACCGCACAATGCGTGTTGTTATTGTGTGTGTGTGTCATCAAATGAGTTTCAGCTAAGTTATCTTTCTTAATGATCTTCTTAGTCAAACCTTCAATCCTATCTACTCTTTCGCAGATGACAGCAAAATTTTTAGTCTATGGTCCAGTTGACCGCACAAAGCATTACATAAAAAGTTTGTTTATCAGTCGAACTAGCCGTATGTGAAATAAACTTCCTACACAAGTCTTTCCTGACAGTCACAAAAAAAAAAAAATGATCTTCCATCAAAACAATGCTCCTATGCAGTTTCAAGGGCAATGATACACGAGTTGAGGTAAGAGTCGTTGCATCATCCACCGTATTCACCAGATGAGGCTTCCAGCTCCTTTTTCCTGTTATCAAATTTAAAAAAATATCTCGGCAGAAAAGGATTCAAGTCAAATGGGGAACTCTTCTCTCCAACAGAAGCTAATTTGGAGGACCTTTATAAAAAAATTGCAGAATGGCTGCATAAAGTACAAAGGCGGCTTCAAAACCACCCGACCTGATGTATAGATGGCGGCAGTAGATAGAATAAAGTGGCAACCTTATAAAACATATGTTTTAAGTTTCAAGACGCCACGATGTTTATTATTTTGTTGGAGCCATTAAAGGTAAACGATTTCAGTGAATTTGTAATCATGGAAAAAAATTGGTCACCGTTATTCAATTGTATAATTTAATATTAAAAGTCCCAGTCCAACCAATATTAAAGCCGAGCTAGATTCTACTCTGGGGGAGTCTGTTCCTTTAAGAAAATCGACAAAATGGCATTGGATGATTGTCGGTTGTAGGAGCGTGAGCTAAATGAAATGATAGGCATTTATAAAAGTAGTATACATCGCATGTTGACCGATGGGTGCCGCATTTGCTCACAACAGAACAAAAACAACATCGCGATTTTATTTCAATAGCAATAAAGCCGAGTTTTTGCGAAGGAACAGCGAAAACAGTGGACTGAAATGGGAAAATCGTGTGCAAAGAAAGCGAAAACAATTCCATCTGTAGGTAAAGTTATGGGGTCTGTTTTTTTGAAATGAGCGTGGGTTAAATTTTATTGATTATCTCCAAAAAGGAAAACCCATTAACGAAATTAATAAAAAACGATTTATATAAAACTGAAATTAAAATTTAGCGGTAAAGTGATTTGTCTTAGACAGCAGAGCAGAACGAAACGATAAAACATCAGATGACTCAGCATTGCATTTTTTATGCTCGCTACTGTATATCTTATACAAATATAACCATAGGAGTTTTTACAAAGTATTCATTTGTTTACTTCCACAAAAATTCCTCCTATTAAAAAAAAACTGGATCAGCAAAAAAACAAGTAAGAAAATTATAGTCGGTCTAGACCGACTATACGATACCCTATACCATGCGTTTAGAAACCCTATCTCTTAGGCCCAACTAACTGGACATTGAAAATAAGCAAAAACCAAATTTGAGTGGGATTTTTATTAATTTTTTTGGCTGCAGATATGAAAAAGTTCATATCGGATGCTATATCTATAAAGGGACTAGGTCCAAAAATGGACCGATCCTGATCATGTTTGGTAAAGTCTCTTGTATTTTGCAAAAATATGTACAAACAAAATTTGAGAAGAATCAGTGCAATATTTTTGTTTTTTAATAGATTTAAGTGAAGATCGGGAAGCAGCTCTATATGGGGTCAAAGGGATCATTTTTGGACTACTCATTAGTGGATGTAATGAACGCATATAAACCCAATTTGAGTAAGATCTATATGACAATTTGGATCTTATGGCAATTTATGTCGATTTCATATGGGTAATTTGTATGGGGGCTAGGTCTGAACATGGACCGATTCTCACCAATTTCAATAGCGTTCATCCCATGGCCGATAAAAGCTTACATACCAAATTTCATCAAAATATATTCATATTTGCGACCTGCAGTTTGATTACAAGCTTTACATGGACACACAGACGGACGGACGGACGGACGGACGGACGGACATTGTTAAATCAACTCAGAAAGTGATTCTGATTCGATCGGTATAATTAAAGATGGGTCTAGGTCAAATATTTTTGGTTGTTACAAACAGCAGCACAAAGTCATTATACCCAAACCACATAGTGGTATAGGGTATAATGAGTACAGAAATTTAAAGAGGGGGATGGTTTATCAGGTTTTTTTAAGATCAAGCTAATTATTTTACCGCACTCTATTTTGTGAAAAGAATTCAAGTCTGAATCTTAGCTAAACCTGAAAGTTTTTGCATTCGAGTTAATAAATATACTTTTATTTCAAAATAAAATGCAAAAACCAAATTGAATTCATTAAACTCTTTTGTAATCAGCAACATTGTAATGTGATGTTGATGATCTTGTTTTTTTTTTTTTTCAATTATTTATCTTTGTGTAATTTTTGAACAATTCAACAATATTCTAGTTTTGAAAAAAAAAAAAAATATTTAAATTTAATGTAAATTTTGATCATAGCAACAAACAAAGATTACGGCAGACTGCACTTAAATTACCCATCAAAAGACGAAGAAGAAGAAGCAGAAAAAAGACTTGATGTTGCTTTTGATGATGAATGAGTCGAGTTGATGAAATTGCTAAATTTTAAAGTTTGTAATATTTCAAAATTGTGCATTATTGTGTTGGTAGGGGAACGAGTGAATATCATAGAACTAAACAGATATAAATACATATAAGAAAATATCCATCATGTTTTGAATTTGATTATTTTTGTTTATGTTAAAATTTTATCAAAAATTCGTTTGTGTTCAGAGAATAATTACTTAAAGCATTCAACCAGTCAATGAAAATGAAACATTAGAATAGTAATTAAGGAAATATAATAAGTTTACATTTGAATTATATTAATGTATTTTTTTTTTGGCATAAGTTGTTATTAATGACTACGACTGTGTGAAAATGTCAAAAATCTTAAACTTCATGCAAACATCAAACTAATTATTTAGTTAAAATTAACTTAAGTTTTGATATCTATTCAGATTTCCAAATATTGGTACCATCCCTGAAAATTACCGCAGAATTGCAACTTGCTCTGTATTTTCACAAGTAATGGACAGCACGGTAAATTACCACCTTGTGAAATATCTAGAGACCAATTTATTACTTAACTACAGACAGTATGGCTTTCGTAGAAGTAGTGCTACGGGTAATCCGATGGTGCTTCTTTCGGAACGTTGGAGTCAGTCCATTCACCGATTCGGTGAAAGTAAGGCTGTTACTCTATTCCAAGGCATTCGACTTATTCCTTTTGGAGATGGGAATGATTTCTATTGATTTATATAGAGTTTTCACAGAGATCGCACTATGGGTGTTGTTTTAGATGTGGTCAAATCCAAAGAGTTTCAGTTAACCGCAGGGGTACCGTAATGCCTTGTTCTATCTCCTTCACTTTTTCTTATTTTTCTTAATGACCTTCTATGAAAAACTTCCAATCATGTATATTCTTTTGCAGACGACAGCAATATTTGTCATTCATTTTCCTTTGATCAAAGGCCAAGCCTTAGGGAGATTGCGAACATGTGACAATATGAATGACACACTCAATCAAGCTCTTTTGACAACCTCTGAGTGTGGTCGAGTGAATAGGGTCGATTTTAATGCTCGTAACGCCCAATGTTCTTTATTGTCCCAACAACGGGTTATGGAGTCATCAATGTCGTCTATAACGATGGGTTGGATATGAGGAGTCAGAAACTCTTGATATTCGAGGCATGAAAATTCACATTTTTCAATTGGCGAAAAAAGCCTTCAAGTGCCTAGGTTTCCTAAATCGGCGTAAGAAGTACTTCACCCCCTCTGATCGCCTTACTATTTAAACCACCAACATCCGAACAAAAATGGAAGCCAACTCCCATATATGTGCAGGACCTTAACAGTCTATCTTAAAGCTTTGGACCGTGTGCAAAGGAGGGCTTTGGTGCTTGTCAATGACAGTAGGGTAACCAACCTATTTACACATTGAAGCTTCGTCGGAATGTTGGTTGTGTTACACTGTATTATAGATATTACAATGGAAAGTGGTCTGCTGAGATAAGTCAACTCATCGCTAGAGCACATGTTCTTCTGCACACCACTCGCTCATCCAGTATATCGCATCCATTTGTAGTCTATTGTCCAGTGGATCGTGCAACGCATTATCGGTAAGATCTTTCCTGTCACTTACAATGTAGATAAATTTAAGTCAAACATCCAAAAATAAATACTACTCCTCTTCCCTCCTACCCATAACATATTTTCCTGTTAGCAGCACAATGCAGTGCATTAATAGGGGACATCCCCTGAGTGTTGATGTATTTATTAAAAAAAAGTATTTCTACATTTAGAATTAGGGGAATCCCACGAATTATGCAATGACGGACAGGTCTGTTATATCAAAGAAATCGGTGCTGAGGAGTGAAAAATTATCCTAAGGTTTAGATATGAGGGTAAATATTTTCTGAAATAGCTGGCATCATAGGCAGGTGCCACTTCTTAGTGCTGTACGTCGTTCAAAACTGCAAATCTACCAACTTAATTTACTCAAAACCTCTTTCCGGTTGTCCCTCAAAACGTAATGAGCGCGAAATGCAGACATCCTTGAATATAACGTTCACATAATATAAAAAAAATCTTACTATTATGATCGTGTATCACGATGCCAGTAGCAAAAAAACGTATGGACTTTGCAAATGAGTATGGAAACAAGGCTGCAGAATTTTGGGAACGTGCTTTATTTTCAGATGAAAGCAAGTTTTATATTTTTGGCATTAAAGCAAAAAAGTTAGTTTGGCGAAAAACTGTGACTGCTTTAAATAAAACAAATATTTTGCCAGCGGTTAAACACGCTGTGGTGCCATTATGGTTTGGGGTCGTATTACACGCAAGGGAGTTGGTAAACTCGTATTTATTTAGTCTATTATAAATCAAATAAAACTTAAATCAAAACGCTCAACAACTGGGGCTTGGAGAATAATATTGGTTCCAACAGAATAATGATCCAAAACATACGGAGCACGAAGTCAAGCTGTGCTTGCTCTACAATTGAAAAATGAATTGAAATCACTATCCTAATTACCCGATCGTAATCCTATAGTATATCTGTGGGATTTACTGGAGCGCAGAATCCTTCAGCAGCATCTAATTCAGAGGAAATGTTAAAAAGCGTAATTTTTGATGAGTGTGTTAAAATAAGTAACGAGGATACTTTAAAGTTGGTTAAAAAGATGCCAAATCGGCTCAAAGAGCTCCTAAGGTGCAAACAAGTTACTAATTTAAGCAATATTTTCTGAAAATTTAGTTTTTTAAAGTCTTTCTTTTAACTCATACTCTCTGTCTGTCTGTCGTCGGGCAACCCCATTCCCCCTTATCCAATTGATCTGAAACTTGGCCCATAGTCTTGCTGTGACTACAGATTAATTTTGGGGTAGTAACGCACAGTCACGCATATTCACGCACTATCACGAAGTGATTTAAACTCCATTTCCCCTCATCTAATCAATCCATAGACTTGTTATGACCAAAGATTAATTTTATAATAGTCACGCACATCACGGAGAGATTTAAAACTCTTAATAGAGGTGCTGGCTTATCACGAAACATGAAGACCAAAAGCATACAAGAAGCGAAGGTAAAGGCACTGAATAGCGATAGACGCTTTTATAGGTTTCTGAATCATAGTAGAGGCATACATTATATACAGGATACAATAAGTCAGAACAAACTGTTATCTTCAAGGCCCGCTGTGATATTTTCAGATTAAAATCTAATACTTTCAGAAGTCAAGCTAATAAAACATGCATATTGTGTAACAACGCAAAAGATGAAACTTTGTATCATTTTATGGCAATATGTCCTGTATTGAAGGAATTCAGAATCAGATATTTAGGTTAACCCAATCTCAACCATGATGAGATAGTAGAAGTGTTAAATGGAGAAATAGTTGATGCCTGGAATAGGCTGTATAAATTTATTTGTAATGCAATGAATTACAGCAAATATTTAATTGTCCAATTTGATTAATTTTGTAAATAACAGAAGACATTTGTGTCATTGTCATGAAACCTATTTATATTCAAATATAAACGATATATTTGCACTTTTTTAAATAAAGAAATTATTATTGTTATATTAACATTATTCATATTTACGACCTGTAGTTTGATTACAAGGTATAATAAAATATGGGTCTAGATCCAAAGTATAAAAACCTTTTACTTCAAAGAATCATTCTTAAATGTTATGATTTTATATATGTATGTGCTGTTCATAATTATACATTTTTAAAAATTAAGTTAAAAACATAAATATTTTAAAAGGACTGGTATACCTCTCCCCACTTTCTGTATCCTCCCCTGTATATTTTAACAGAAATCACTGGATTCTACTACCCACAAGAATGAAGAGTTTTTCTAAACATTTTTAATGGTGGTAATAACCTTGTTGTAAAAAACATTTTATAAAAAGATAAATAGTTAAGCCCTGTATTACTTCGATTAACAGCTGCAAAAACAATGACCTGACAAAATTGCCAACTTTGAAATTTTATATTTAATTACTTAGTTGCATGATTAATGTTCTCATATATTTACTTCTACAATTACAGCAATTATTTTAACTATAACAAACACAATACTAGGACAAGAGTCATCATTCTTAAGAAAACCATGGCCAACATACAGTCTACAAAATATGCCACAAACGCGATTCACTTGTCATGACAAAATACTTGGAGGTTATTATGCAGATCCGGAGACTCAATGTCAAATGTTTCATGTATGCGTTAAAGTGGCTGGAGTAGGGGTAAGTAAAAAAAGATTTTGTTCAGAAAAATAAAACAGAAAACAAGTCAGAGCTTTATAAGTGAGCAGAAGCGAACTGCAATAGTGCTATATCACTTAGAAAAACTGATTTGATGTGCTATCTACAAATTTTGCTAACTGAATTATTTAGTTACAACTAATTTGGTTATGATCACCAAAGTTATGTTATTAAACTAAAAATCTCTTCTCTCGACTGGAGAGTCAGTCGTTTCAATGAAATGAAACGATTGGCAAATGAATCGGATGCCGCAACAAAACATTATGTTTTTAATACACCCAAAAAAATAGTTTTCCAATCGAATTGATCTAAAGTTAAACAACTGTATTTTATATGGTATTAGCAGGAATTTAATAGCAGTTAACAATTTTCGATTATGATAAAATATTTATTGTTAAGGCAACAGAATTGTTGCAATCGTAATTTGCTTGGCATTGAATTAGGCAGCCACTATGAATCTATTTTTTGTGAATATTTCCTTAATTCAGAAATGATTTCTATACTTAAAATTTGCAGACTAAGGAGATTATATCGTTTAGGGAAATTGTCAGTGTTGAGGTCTGTGCAATTAAAATAATTTATCTTACTCTTTGTCAGAATTTAATAAGAGTATATAAAAAATTTATATTTATGTAATTAGCTCACATAAACCGAATATGATGGCGATCTATACGATAATTTGGAACTGCAAATTCTAAACTTTTTTGTGTGGTAAATACCTCATTTTGTAGGACTTTTCCACATGGTAAAATTTTGAGACTTAAGTGATTATATCATACTATATAAAATTATCCGTAGTTCTCTAATTCTAAGTAGTTCTAATTCTTTGTGGCTTAGAGGAAGTCGGCTTGGCGGTAACGCACCAGTAGGCGTAATATTTCCTAAACGAAATAAATATTTATCATCATATATGATAATCTTTATCCGACTCTTTAAGCTAGTAATGTTGTTTTATTACTATTTAATAAAGGAGAATAAGTAAGAAAATTATGATCGGTCTAGGCCGACTTTACGCTACGCTATACAATGTGTTTAGTAAAAGGGTCTTTCCAACTTATTGGATATATAAAAGAAGCATAAACCAAATTTGAGTAGCAGAGTTATAAATTTGTGTTCATAACGGATGCTATTTCTATACGGGAACTAGGATATTTTCTAGTCACTTATATAAACCAAATTTAAGAAAAATTAGTGGAATATTTTTTCGATACATTTAAGTGAAGATCGGGAAGCAGCTTTATTGATGACTATGTTTAAAAATGGTCTTATATGGTTTATTTTTATTGTAATAATAAATGGGTGCAATAAACTCACATAAACCAAATTTTGCCGAGATCTTTATGATAATCTGGATCTTAGGTTAAGTTAATTCAATTTCGTAGGAGTTATTTGCATGGCGACAAAGACTGATCACACACCGATTCTCACCAATTTCAATACCGTTCAAAAGCTGATATACAAAATTTTACAGTGAGTGACAACACAATTGAAACTTTTAACAAAATATATTTTTGACGACTTGAACGGTCAATACCAAAAAAAAAAATGGATCATAATATGAAAAACCCTTTTCTTAATTTAAAAATTTGTATATGTTATTTATTTAAAAAAGAAAAAATATTAACATAAAGTATATTAACTTCAGAAAAATATAGTATTTTTATTTTTAAAGTTAGTTTTTTAATCGACCTTTTTTAAATATTTTATTAGCAATTTGTACAAATACAAATCCCTAAAGATGGTGGAAAAATCCCACCGAAACGATGGATTAAAAAAACGAAATAATAATCTTTTATTTACATTAAAAACAAATTACCTTAAAAGCCTGTACGTAGAAATTGCTTATAATATTTTTATGCTGTTGACAAGACATTGGAAACATTAACTATACGATAATTGAAAACTTTTCCTCTATTTTTGGTTGTAATATTTTGTTTGATGTCTATTATTTTTTAGTACTAACTCACAATGCCGAGGCATGTGAAATTTTGTTTCACTCCGAATTTACTGCCTCTTTGAGACATCCATTTCCAGTTAGAGTATCTTTTAATACATGCATTGGACCCATAATATTGTCACCGCCAAATTTAACAGTTTTATTTGTATATTTCGGATCTATTAAAGTATCTCGTCTTTGACACGTCTACGGGGCCGCCGTTCACGATGTTTCTTGCTAATCTTTTTAAAAAAAATTCTCTCTTGCTTGAGATCAGCAGTGATATCATCTATTATTCTGGTTTTTAACGCTTTACAAAACTTTATTCTTGTCAATTTTATACAATAATTAATTACAAGATTAATAATATTGAAAAATACAATTGTATTTAAAAAAAAAAGTTGAAAGAAAAAGCCAGAAGCTATAAATATTTAAATAACGATGAAGATTTTATACATTTTCTTTCATAACATCTCCTACATATATTATTTTAATCAACTCTGGTACAGAAGTTTAAAAGTTTCCATTATTGTATTGTCACTATAAAAATTCTTATTTTCTGTTATCTATTTTTTGATGTGTAAACATCTATACGCGCAGGGGGGTAAATTTCTATTTCACAATACAATCACAAAAACAGCGTAACACAAATCGGTGAGAGCTGTAACACAAATCGGTGTGTGACTTATGATTGTATTGGTGAAAAAATTATGATATGAAAGGTTTGTTGAATTAGCTGAAACAGTTTTTGCTATAAGTGATACATAGATGAGGCTTTCTGTTTGATTTTAAAAAATGACATAAAAAATTTTTAATTACTACATGTTTGCACATCTCCCCCGTGATCGGACTCACATGATTTTTTTTATTGTATTTTTTGTAACATGTTTGTTAACTTTCGATAGAGAGAGAACACGCTAAAGACGAATTTCAGAAAAAAATACATAATTCTAGAATTTAACGCGAAATTATTACAAAAGAAATTTGGAATATTCAAGAATTCGCATATTTCCAATGTATTGTAACCCACTGTATGTATTCTTATTTGCGATCTGTAGCTTTATTACAAGGTTTATATGGACTCACATACTGACCGACGGACGGACGGATGGACGGACATCGCTAAATCGACTCAAAAATGGTTCTGATTTAATCGGTATAATTAAAGGTGGTAGTTACAAACATCAGCACAAAATCATTATACCATAACCACAGAGTGGTATAGTGTTCAGATAATTGTGCTGATAATAAAAAAATAAAAAAATTATCTGAAGGTCAATTTTTTTAATATGAAACAGTTTCGAAATTTCGTTTCTATAAACTTTTATTATAGTTATAGTTATTTGCAACAATTTTTTTAATCTCTAAGAAGATTACGGCTTCTTATAAAAAAACATTTTTTGACTCGAGAAAAAGTACTATTTCCATAAATTTACAAGCATAAGTTTACAATAATGCTATATTTCTAAATATAAAGCAAGTAAGAACATAGTCGGTTGAGAGCAACTATACGATAACATGCGTTTAGAAACCCTATCTCTTAGGTCCAACTAATTGGATATAGAAAGTAAGCATAAGCCAAATTAGAGGGACATTTTTATTAATTTTTTTTTTGCTGCAGATATGAAAAACTTCATATCGGATGCTATATTTATGTGGGAACTAGGTCGACAAATAGACCGATCCTGACCATATTTGGTAAAGTGACTTATATTTTGCAAAAAGATATACAAATCAAATTTTAGCAAAATCTGTGCAATATTTTTCTTTTTTGATCAATTTAAGTGAAGATCGGGAATCAGTTTTATATGGGAGCTATGAATAAAAATTGTCCTGTAGGATTTATTTTTGGACTACTGGTAAATGGATATAAAAAACATAAACAAACCCAATTTAACCGAGATCTGTATGGTAATTTGGATATTATGATAATTTAAGTCGATCTCATAAGGGTCATTTGTATGGGGACTAGGTCTGAACATGGACCGCTTTTAACCAATTTCAATAGCATTCATTCTGTGGCCGAAAGAATCTTATACACTAAATTTCATCAAAATATATTAATATTTGCGAGCTGTAGTTTGATTACAAAGATTACATGGGCACACAGACAGACGGACGGAATATTTTTTGTAGTTACAAACATCAGCACAAAGCCATTATACCTGGACCACAGAGTGGTATAGGGTATAAATAGGTTCTAAGTTAATATCTATAGGAGTCCCCCTACGAATTCTTTCACGATTCCAACGGAATGATAAATTGTATAGAAAGCTTTAATGAAGGTTATTACAAAATATAATAAATTTAAAATTCACTTGTTTTGTAAGATTCCTCTGTCATCTTGATGAAAATTAATGATAAATAGTTTAATAAATTAATTCAATTATAGCATGTTGCAAGATTTTAAATGTTGTAGATCAATGTCTCCAAGATTTTATGCACCAAATGCAGGGAGAAACGATAAAAAACAATACATTAAAAAAGATATAAATATATAACGTACTGGTTTCAACGCGTAAATGTTAAAGTGTAAATTTAAATTAGTTTCGGTGACTTTAGCACACCGGTTCGCAACAGACTCTTGCACTTCAATGGCAAATCGTTATAGTAAATAGACTATCACATTTTGAAGTCAATGAAGTTTTGTACGACCATGTTCATATGCATTTTACAACATAAAATTATATTGATTGGTTTTTTTTTCATTTAACTAGTGTTTTGAATGTCGCCTTGTAATGTTAATAATAAAGCCATTGGGACATTTTTGTTCGTTGAACACAATTCTTTAAATGTTAAAGTGTATTGAAAACAGATGCTTTTGGCAAAAAAGAAATAAGACACCAACGACCGTCCACAGCTACAACAATAGGTTGTATTTGGCTGTGTTTTGTTTTTGGTGACTAAAAAGGTTGAAGACCACTTTTTCTTATATCGTGACTACCAACGTCTTCCAAACATTTGCGTGCTTAGTCAATGGATGGTGGATGTTATTTTGTGGAAAAATTATTTCAGTTGCTACGAGTACATAGCATATTTTCTGCTTTATTTAGCAAGCTTACATGTTTTATTGTGTGACCTTTAAATAATAATGGTAATATCGCTTTTTTAGGTAAATATTTATTAATATAATAAATATGCTATTTGTTTAGCCTTAAAAAGATTTGAGAAAAAATAGTTCTTAAGGAAGGGTTAACGTAGAATCAAAATATCAAAAAAGTAACGTTTTTTGAAACGTCGCACAATGGCAGGAGATAACATTTTTAAAGGCATATTATTTGTAAATAGCCTAAATATTGGGCTTCACGATAGAAAACAGAACAATAGACTTAATAGATATGAGGTATTAAACTGGCATTTATTGAATTCTACTACAAAAATTTAATTTTTTTTTGCTTATTACTCCCTTTATATTAGCTCGTGGTGTCTGCTTGCCGAAAAAACTTTGGATCGATTTTTAACACTTTTCCCGTGATCCAATTGAGCTGAAACTTTACTGGCAAATTAAAAAAAAATCTTTTTTGATTATTGACAATCAATCAATTATTTAATTACATGATGGTAAACTTAATTTACAAAGAAAGAGAGTATAATAAAAAGTTGGTTTTTATGGGTTAGTTTTTCTTTTCTTTCTTTGTTCTAGTTCTAGTTCTGTAAGATGTTCACAAAAATTGCTCTTGCTTCACAAAGCTTGCTCTAGCCCCCGCAGATGGAATTTGCTAAGAAGCTAAATACTCATAAAATAATTGCTTGTATTTTTAATAATAGCTAAAATAAGAAACTAAATAAGTATTAATTAAAACGTTTTTCACTAACGATAAAGTTATATGCATTTGCAGTTTGATTAAATCTTAGATTTGAGCCGAAATCAGAA
Source organism: Cordilura impudica (assembly GCA_963682025.1). Taxonomy (NCBI): domain Eukaryota; kingdom Metazoa; phylum Arthropoda; class Insecta; order Diptera; family Scathophagidae; genus Cordilura; species Cordilura impudica. The sequence continues at coordinate 136,831,784 of OY821517.1, forward strand.
AAAAATGTATTTGGATCACCTTGTTCACAGTGAAATAATTGAAATATGGGATTCGTTTTTTTTTGGCTCCGTAGACTTTTAGATATTTAATTTCTCATGGAAAAACTAATTTCTAAATCGATAATAATAAAGACGAGGCCTTTTTGCCAACTTCTCATAAGTCGCCATAAATCCGATTTTATAAAGCTCAATATTACTGGCTAACAAAATCTTTTTTCTTAAAGTTGTTTTAAAATATTTGAAATCCACTGATACTCCATAAAGCTTAAGAAAAAAAGCAGACTTTAGAAACAGTCAGATTTAAATTACTTTAGATGGGGACCAAGCTTGAGGAGTTGAAATCGGAGTCGGAATGGCAGTAATTTTTGATTTTTGGGAGTCGGAGTCGCATTTTTTCTGTCGACTCCGACTCCTAAAAATATTAAATTTAAAAACCCTATTCGACCAAAAATTATTAAATTAAATAAAAACAAATAAGAAAATTATATACTATACGATACCCTATACCGGTAAATAAATATTTGATTTTTGGAGCCCTTAACTTACACTTACTTTAAAATCGAAAAAATAGTATATCTAAATGGAAATCAGCCATATAAAAACCATAAGCAGGTTTGTATATAACTTAATTCCTTTACAAGAGTGCTTAATGGAAGCTCCTGAGTGATTTTATCACTTAAACTATTAGTTAAGAAGTTGCTGGATGCTTCTACTTGATACAAAATTTATACCGTTAGCGAAATATTAATAGAAGCATTAATAATTTTTGAATTTTTATACCCTACTAGCTGTTTTTACCCGGTCTTGCCCGGGATGAAAAGGCCTTTAACTTGAAAAATGGTCCACTATGCTTACCAGGCGCTGAGTACTTAGTCCCCAATTAACAAATTCCCCAATAAAATGAACTTTCTCCCCAAAAATTTGTATGGGCAGTAAATTCATTTTTTTATTTCAATCAAAAAGTTTTTGTCTGTTTGTATTTCCTTATTAAGCTAATACGGCCTATAATCTTTTATGTAATTAAAAACACAATTTTAATACATTTTTTCCCGACGTTTCGTCGATTTTTTGTCGACTTCTTCTGGGGATCGTCTATTTAATAAGAACATGACATTAATTAACAATTTTTTACCAAATAACATTTAGAACTTACATTTTTTTATGTATTATTACATTAAAAAACAAATTTTAAAAACAAAAATTTACATTTAACATATATAATACAAAAAACAAAGAACATGGAATTATTAAAACACATAATATTTAAAAATTGTATCATAGTTTATTTGATGGCTACTCTATAACTTGTACATATGTTGTTGGTGTCTTCTTTCAAATTCATTGTCTTTTTTATGTTTTGCTGAATTCTCAAGCTTTCCTTCGTAAATCTCTTTTTCATATTTTCCTCCTTGTCTAATATTCTAATACGTTGAAAATCTGGTGCATGGTGTGAACTGATCATATGCATGGCTAGTGCTGTTGTTTCTTTCTGTCGCGTAATATCCATTTTGTGTTCTCCTATCCTTGTTGATAAAGCTCTCTTTGTTGTTCCTATATACACCTGATCACAGTGTTCTTCGTTGTTTCCTTTACATCTTATTTCATAAACAACGTTATTTTGTTGTTGTTTTTCTACTGGCGCTTTTATTTTAGTGATTATTGCATTTGTTGTTTTGTTAGGCTTATACGCAAAACATATGTTATTTTGTTTCAGTGTTGTTATCATGTTTCTTTTGTCAGTAAGGCCAGGGATGTATGGTACACTGTAGAATTTTTTTGGTTTTTGGTTTTTTAATTTAGAAGTTTTTTATAAGAAGCTGCAGCAAAAATGCTTAAAATATGAGGTGCGAAACCGCTTTAAGTTTTTTTTTTTCAGTTTATTTATAAACATCAAATATAATTCATTCAATAAGTGATCATCATTGAGCAGAGACGTCAAATTCAAGTTTCAGAAATGAAAGACTAATGCGACGTTTAATATTGTGTCGCAAGGTTTCTTTAAGCAACTGCTTATAGTATATGTGTGGCCTATTTTGATCAACAGGTAATTAATTCACATACGTAGATAAAATTTATCATACGACATTTCACTAAGCTGTGTTCCGCGAGCGAGTCGCGTCCGCTTCCGCGCGTTTGGCAGCCAGACCCGTGCTGCCGCGCAGTTGTTGTCAACTTATTTTAATCGCCAAAATATATTTTTCAGATCATTGCGATATTTTTGGTAAGCTGTGTTCCGCGAGCGCGTCGCGTCTGCATCCGTCGCGTCCGCGTCCGCGCGCCTCGCGCCGCTTCCTCGCAGCTACTACCCATGCTGCCGCTTAGTTATCGTTAACTTATTTTAATTCCTAAAACATATTTTTTAGAGCATTGCCATATTTTAGCTGAGCTGTGTTCCGGAAGCGCGTCGCGTCCGCACCCGTCGCGTCCGAGTCCGCGGTCGCACGCCGCGCGCCGCTTCCGCGCGTTTGGCAACCACATCTGTGCTGCCGCGCAGCTGTTGCCAACTTATTTTGAAAAGAATACTCATTTTAAATGCATTTATTGTTGGACATATATTGAGAGCAGTACGCAAATGTTTACTAAAATAAATATTTAACAAAATTCATTAAATAAAAATATGTAAAAATTTAAGAATGAATTTGGGGAGTAAGTTCATTTTTTATTTCGATTAAAAATAAATGGGGAATTTGTTCATTTCTTTTGGGTACCTTTTTTTAAGTTTGGGGAATTTGTTCAACGTGTAGTTATTTCCGTGTAACCCAAATTTCAGAGAAATCCATTGAAAAGTACAAATTTGTATAGGGAAGAAATATACCACACAACAAAATATGAATTTTATAAGAAAATTGGGCGTAAAAGTAGGCGTGGTCGGTAAAAATCATATAGCGACCTTCCCTGGAATATGTACTAATTTTCAAAGAAAGCCATTGAAAAATAAAAGTTTTTATAGCAATCAAATAAAGAATCAAATAAAAGGAAAAAATAAGTTTTATATACATAGAAGTTGGTGCAAAGTAGGCGTGGCCTGTAATAAGCATATGGTGACCTTCCCTGTAGTATAGAGATCGTGTGACCAAATTTTAGACATCCCTTGAAAAATAAAAATTTCTATAGTGAACAAATATACAAAAAACAGAAAATTAATTTTGTATAAAAAGCGGGCGTAGAAGTAGGCGTGACCGGCAAGAATCATATGGCGACCTCTCTGGAGTACAGAGATCGTGTGTAGCAAATTTCAGAGAAATCCGTTAAAAAAAAATTGTGCAGCGAACAAATGTACCAAAAAACAGAATATGAATTGTATACAAAAAGTGGACGTAATAGTAGGCGTGACAGGTACGAAGAATATGTCGACTTTCTCTGGAGGAGAGAGATCTTGTGTACCAAATTTCAGAGAAATCGGTTGAAAAATAAAAATTTGTATAGCGAACAAATATACCAAAAAACAAAATGAATTGTATATAAAAAGTGGGCGTTAAAGTAGGCGTGGCCGGTACGAAGCATATGGCGACCTTAGGTGGAGTACAGAGGTCGTGTGTACCAAATTTCAGAGAATTCCGTTGAAAAACAAAAATTTGTATAGCAAACAAATATACCAAAAAACATAAAACGAATTGTATACAAAAAGTGGGCGTAAAAGTAGGTGTGGCCGCAAGAATTACCCGGTGACCTGGCCTGAGGTACAAAGATCGTGTGTGCCAAATTTCAGAGAAATGCGTTGAAAAATAAAAATTTGTATAGCGAAGAAATATACCAAAAAGCAGAAAATGAATTGTATATAAAAAGTGGGCGTAAAAGTAGGCGTGGTCGATAAAAAGTATATGGCGACCTTAGCTGGAGTACAGTGATCGTGTGTACCGAATTTCAGAGAAATCTGTTAACAAATAAAAATTTGTGTAGTGAACAAATATGAATAAAACAGAAAATGAATTTTACATAAAAAGTGGGCGTAAAAGTAGGCGTGGCCGGTAAAAAGTATGTGGCGACCTTTCCTGGGGTATAGAGGTCGTGTGTACAAAATTTCAGGAAAATCCGTTGAAAAATAAAAATTTGTATAGCGGTCAAACAAACAAACAAACAAACAGAAAATGAATTTTATATATAGATTCCTGCAGCTCGCGAGCCACGTGCGGCTCTGTGGATGTGAAGCTGCGGCTCTTTAGTTCCATACGCAATTATTATTTATTTTATCAAAAAAAAATTTTTTTAAATCATTCTGAATTGATTAACCACTTGTACTCGCTTTTCACCACACCCCTCCCCTGTGAACGCGTCTTCACTGTCGTCAGTCCATCGGAAGCTGTCGAATAACGCCGGCGTCAGATATATATGTCTTCTCAAGGTCCAAAAGTAGAACTTCTAGGATTCCTACCGTTATCGGGACAAACTAGAGGGGAAGGTATAGTGAATGCCGTGTAAAAATGCCTTGAAGACAATAAGATCGACTTAATTAAAATCGTTTCAATAGCAACTGATGGGGCCATCAGAGCAAAATAAACGGCGAAATTCTTACCAAACATTTCCGGCCGAAATAGTTGAGATCATGAATTTATTAATCAAGATTGTTAACAGCATATTGTCAAAAGCATTCTACCATCGTCAGTTTAAAGAATTCTTAAACGAAATGGAGACTGAGTATTCCGACCTCCTTCTTCACAATAAAGTGCTATGGCTTTCCAAAGGTAAGGTATGGACACGTTTTGCTTTGTACTTGAATGAAATAAATACATCCCTAAATAAAAAAGGCATTAATCACCCCGAATTAGAGAACAACAAATTGTTGCAAAAATTGTATTTGATGGTGGATATCACAGCGAAATTAAATGAGCTGAATACAAACTGCAAGGAAAGGGAAACCCAACCCATGTTTTGGTAGAAGAATTAGCTTTTATTTATTTATTTATTTATTTATTTATTTATTTATTTATTTATTTATTTATTTATATTAATTACAATGCAAAGTAAATTTGTATTCGAATTTGTGTCCAGGGATAAGCCAGATCACAGATCATTTGGCTGGTTCTTGCAGTGACAGACCAAAGCCTCTGGTGGAAATCGAGCCCACGACCCCCGCATGATAGGCGAGCACGCTACCTACTAAACTAATTCTTTTTGCAGATGATATGCAGAAGATATTCAAATTACTCCATTTTCAATTTCAAATGCCAGTGCAACTGTTGACACGAATTAGTTCAGCACAGTTATAAAAAGAATTCAAGATGAATATCAACACAAATAGTAACGAAATCCACATTGAGCCATTTGGAATTTATACTGGATCTCTAAAAATGCAATTGATCGATTTGAAAAGTAAAGCATTGTCGATTGGAAAATTTACAGAGTTGAGAAGCAAGTCGGAAGAGTTGGAGGACCAGAAATGTATGTACTAACGTATGTATGTACTACAGTTACCGAATGCTGTGTTCATTTTGAACTCAAGGATTTACTTTTTCTGTTGAATGCAATTTAGAGCCATTTGGAATTTATACTGGATCTCTAAAAATGCAATTGATCGATTTGAAAAGTAAAGCTTTGTCGATTGGAAAATTTACAGAGTTGAGAAGCAAGTCGGAAGAGTTGGAGGACCAGAAATGTATGTACTAACGTATGTATGTACTACAGTTACCGAATGCTGTGTTCATTTTGAACTCAAGGATTTACTTTTTCTGTTGAATGCAATTTAGAGCCATTTGGAATTTATACTGGATCTCTAAAAATGCAATTGATCGATTTGAAAAGTAAAGCTTTGTCGATTGGAAAATTTACAGAGTTGAGAAGCAAGTCGGAAGAGTTGGAGGACCAGAAATGTATGTACTAACGTATGTATGTACTACAGTTACCAAATGCTGTGTTCATTTTGAACTCAAGGAATTTACTTTTTCTGTTGAATGCAATTTAGAGCCATTTGGAATTTATACTGGATCTCTAAAAATGCAATTGATCGATTTGAAAAGTAAAGCTTTGTCAATTGGGAAATTTACAGAGTTGAGAAGCAAGTCGGAAGAGTTGGAGGACCAGAAATGTATGTACTAACGTATGTATGTACTACAGTTACCGAATGCTGTGTTCATTTTGAACTCAAGGAATTTACTTTTTCTGTTGAATGCAATTTAGGCTCTAAATACCAAACATTACCACTAAAGGAAAAAGTGGAAATTATTGAATCATCAATGAAAGATGAATATTCCGTTTGGAAACTGTGTTTTAACCTCTTGTTCATGAAAATGCCAAACAAGTCTCCACAAAATTGGGAATGACAAATTTGTGCATCAAACTGGCTAAAGAAAGTGCTATTCTATGTTAGCATGGCGGGACAAAAGGAAATACCTTTGTAATTGGAAAAGCCGTTCGACCTCAATTATTTAAGATTTCGAAGATTTATCAAACAAAAAGGTCTGGATAACAAGAGATATTATAGGGAAAGGAAAAAGAAAGATGCTTTTTTGGATAATGTAGCGTCTCATCCTCGCGAAATGGAATTAGATAACATAAAAATGTTATGGTTACCCCCAAAAACAACTGCCACCTTATAGATCAAGGAATTATTCAACGTTTTATATTTTATTATGGCAGTTTTATTGCCAAAACTGTTCTATCAAATCAAAAAAATCTACTTTCTCCAATCTATATTTTTCGTGGAAGATGCATTGAAAAATTTACTGTTGACACAATTCAAAATTGCGTGCGGGAAGCTGGTTTTGATAAAGATGTCTATAATTCTTCTAAATTTACTGACGAAGATTATAATCCTTTAACAAAAATACACAAAGCGGATCTGAACAAGAAGAAAAGTTACTGAAATAGAGAATTCGGTGGACGTACTTAACAAAGTAATAAATGCTATTGAAGCTCTTAAATATCTTCATAATATAAAACAATTTTCATTGACTGATTTCAAGGCATACAACCATTTAAAACAAGCTATTTGCAGGATCGTATTATTGCCGAAAAAGAAGCAAATTTTAAACAAGAAACTATAAACATTTTTCTTTTTAATTAATACTAATTAGAAATCAAAAAACATTATTTGTCATAAGGAGAATTTAAAGAAAGTGTTCATTCAATTTATTTTATATATTTATGAAATTGAAATAATCCCTTTTTGTTTCTTGTTTATAAATAGCCTAAAAAAATAATAAGTTTCTTATTAAACCTTCCCTTAGGAGGACACCTCTCAATAATAAATAAATTTCGACCGTAGCTATCCACTATAGAGTTTTGTCTGTATATTGATATAAACAAACACATTGCTAAAACGATTTAGTTCGAAATTGATCAAGCTCAAGATCATTTTTATACCCTATACCACTATGTGGTTTGGGTATAATGACTTTGTGCTGCTGTTTGTAACAACCAAAAATATTTGACCTAGACCCATCTTTAATTATACCGATCGAATCAGAATCACTTTTTGAGTTGATTTAACAATGTCCGTCCGTCCGTCTGTGTGTCCATGTAAACCTTGTAATCAAACTGGAGGTCGCAAATATGAAAATATTTTGATGAAATTTGGTATATAAGCTTTTATCGGCCATGGGATGAAAGCTATTGAAATTGGTGAGAATCGGTCCATGTTCAAACCTAGCCCCCATACAAATTACCCCTATGAAATCGACATAAATTGTCATAAGATCCAAATTGTCATATAGATCTTACTCAAATTGGGTTTATATGCGTTCATTACATCCATTAATGAGTAGTCCAAAAATGATCCCTTTGGCCCCATATAGAGCTGCTTCCCGATTTTCACTTAAATCTATCAAAAAACAAAAATATTGCACAGATTCTTCTCAAATTTTGTTTGTAAATATTTTTGCAAAATACAAGAGACTTTACCAAACATGATCAGGATCGGTCCATTTTTGGACCTAGTCCCCATATAGATATAGCATCCGATATGAACTTTTTCATATCTGCAGCCAAAAAAATTAATAAAAATCCCATTCAAATTTGGTTTTTGCTTATTTTCTATGTCCAGTTAGTAGGGCCTAAGAGATTGGGTTTCTAAACGCATGGTATAGGGTATCGTATAGTCGATCTAGACCGACTATAATTTTCTTACTTGTTTACTTTTAATAAAGCAAAAAGCTTAACACATTTATTTATTCTGCAAGTGAAGTCATATAGTTTGGATAGTTCGTTTGGTAAAAGGTTAAGTTCATTTACCAACCTAATGAGAAGCCAAGCAGAGTTATACTATTTAAAGTTTTTCCTTTATAAAAGTCTGAAAACATTTGTAATCAGTTGCAATTCGAGTGTTTGATGCCTAAAAAAACAGAGGAGATTTAAAGTCAATAAAAAAAATAAAATTTTAATGTCTTATGAAGTGCGTCTGTTTAAAAGTAGCATTTTTTTTAATTTTTTATGCAGATTTGGCTTTTGTGTTTAGTTTTAAAATCTTTTCCTATATTTTAATAAACAATTCGGTAACAAAAAAAGCGCAATAGAAACAATGGCAACCTGGAATACATACTTATGTAAAACCCATATATCTCTGGAAGCAACGTGGAGACTATTTCAAGCTGTCTGCAGATCCATCCAGAGTTACGCAGCACAAATATGGGGTGGGTCACTCTAGAAACAGGTTTGGATAATAGTCATCTGTATACGCTTGATTTGCATTTCAGATACTTATAGAAAACATTTTTTGAATACAAAAGTAACAGATTTACAAATAAATTATCTATGAAAACTCCTAAAAGAAATGTATATTGGGCTAAAAAATCTAAATGCACTAGGTAAACACTATGGGCTAGAGTGGACGATAGAAAACTTTAATATAAATCTTTGGTCTGATGGTTTTGTTAGTTTGTTAAGCCAGATTAGAAATCATAACCACCAACAAACGTAGACAGGGTCTTTGCAAATCAATATAATAATCTACAAGTCGCTTGGCCACAACATTTGCAAAATATATTTTAAAAAAACAAATGGAAGAACCAAGGCAAGATGTGGTCTTATCGTTCTGAATAGCAATTATTTTAACAGAAACAACTCTAATAATACATGTTCGCTATATAATCTAAATGAGGTTGAAAATGTAAAACACTTTTTGGGAAGATTACCGCTTTTGAAAGAACATGGGAAACGATTTTTTGGAAAATTGATTTTAACGAAGAATGAAATCATAAATGCTTTAAATGGTGTGGGAGATGAAAACTGGAGTAATTTATGGTGCGTTTATATCTGAGGAAAATCTAGTAGATTTTAGTTGAAATCTATTTCAAAATCTATACCGTTTACATCTAACTTTTTTGACATTTTGCGAGATTTTGTTTCCACAAGAATAAAATAAAACATATAAACTAGAAATACCAAAAATAAACAAAACAATAGGGAAATGGAAATATGGAACATTCTAAAAAGGAACAGATTTTATAATTATATTATGCATCAAAAATGAAAAAAGCATAAACTGAAATAGAAATTTTGTGAAAAAAAATCAGCATTTGTTAAATGTATTGTTTGAACAGCAAAATTTTCCACAATTATTATTTAGCAGATTGGAGTGGGTACATGTCAGCATAAAAAGTTATATCTTTTCAATTACTAAATATTTTTATACCCTCCATCCCAGTGTGCAGAGGGTATATATAAGTTTGTCATTCCGTTTGTAATAATTAGAAAAAAATTTTTGGACCCCATAAAATATACATATTTGTGATCCTTATAACAAGCGGAGTTGATATAGCGATGTCCGTCTGTCCGTCTGTGGAAATCACGTTGACGGCTTCAATCGGGCAGCTATGGTGCTCGTTAGCATAAAAAATGATTCACTAACATCCTGAGAAGTTTGCTATTTAAAATCGTCCAAGCGTCCATCGGTTGATTAGGTCCCGACAATTTAATGAAAAAGTAAAAAAAGTCTTGAAAAAATATGATATGTCTATGTTGTTCTTGTCACGATCATGCCCTCAATAGGAAAACTAGGCGCCAGTTTTTCAGTTTCAAAAATCATGAAAATCGGTGTAATAGGTCCCGAGAAATCACTGAAGAAGTACAAAAAATTAAAAAAAATATATGTTTCTGTATTGTTCTTGTTATTATTCTAAATGTTGCATTGTTGTCATAGCTGGACTTGTTGTTTTTCTGGTCGTTGTGGTAATAATATAATAAAAACTAACCCTTTGTACATTTTTTATCAACTCTGGTAGAAAAAATTTAAATTTTCCATTGTTTTGGAATCACAAAAAAGTTTGTTAGATCATTTTTGTCATCGCCACGAGCCCGCCTGCCAAGTTTCAGATCGATTGGGTCACGAGAAAGGGGTTAAAAATCGATCCAAAGTTTTGACTACAAGCAGACAGGCAGACACTACGAGTTAATATAAAGGGAGTAAAAATTCACCAACATCTAAAGCAAATAATGCTAAACTACCTGTTGTTAATAAAAAAAAAACAATGTAAATTTACCGAAAAAAATGTTATGTATTAATTTATTTAACAATAACTTTTGATGTTGTATTTTTTGTATGTAATATTTACATATACACACATATATTAAATAATAAAATAATATACATATATTCTATATATGTATATCCATAATAACCGCATGTTAGAAATAAATGGGTTTTTCTTTATTTATATAAAATTCTGCAATATTTTGTTTTAGGGAAAATACATTTCTTTTGCGTGAACAGAGTGTTACTTCATCTTGCTCAGTGTGACTATGCCACAGTAGATGGAGCCACAATTTTTGTTCTAATTAGCTTTGCAATAGTTATTTCTATTTTAACATGAATGTCAACATTTTCAATTAGATATCAAACACAACAATGTTAAAACTATACACAGAGCTGAGTAAAGAAGAATCAACATATTTTTTGCTTTAAAAACAGTTCTATATAGTTATATTAAATTATTATTCTGCTTTATCTACAAAATATCTGATTGCGATTACATATAATTTTTACAAATTGTTTATAATTACTAAAGCATTATTATTGACATAAATGCAAAATTGCACCTTTTAAATTTTCCATTCAAATTTAAGACAATATCAATTGTAAAACTTGAATTCAGATTTCCAATTATAAATTAGAAAATATCAATTGAATTTCAGAAAATCATATTAAAACGTCGGAAATAATAACTTGAAATTTAGAAGACATCAATTGAATTTTAAAACAAGTCAGCAAATTATAGTCGGTTGAGACCGACTATATGATACTCTATACCATGCGTTTAGAGACCCTATCTCTTAGGCCCAACTAACTGGATATAGAAAATAAGCATAAACCAAATTTGAGTTGGATTTTTATTAATTTTTTTGCCTGCAGATATGAAAAATTTCAAATCGGATGCTATATCTATATGGGGACTAGGCCCAAAAATGGAACGATCCTGACTATGTTTGGTAAAGTCTCTTGTATTTTCCAAAAATATATACAAACAAAATTTGAGAAGAATCAGTGCAATATTTTTGTTTTTTGATAGATTTAAGTGAAAATCGGGAAGCAGCTCTATATGGGGCCTACGACTAAGAGTTGTCCCAGGGATCATTCTTAGACTACTCATTAGTGGATGTAATAAACGCATACAAACCCAATTTGAGTAAGATCTATATGACAATTTGGATCTTATGGCAATTTATGTCGATTTCATAGGGGTCATTTGTATGGGGGCTAGGTCTGAACATGGACCGATTCTCACCAATTTCAACAGCATTCATCCTATGGCCAATGAAAGCTTACGTACCAAATTTCATCAAAATATATTCAGATATGCGACCTGCAGTTTGATTACAAGGTTTACATGGACACACAGACGGACGGACACACGGACGGACATCGTTAAATCGAATCAGTTAGTTATAAATATCAGTTAGGGTATAAATATAGTCGGTCTAGACCCGATACCATATACCATGCGTTTAGAGACCCTATCTCTCAGGCCCAACTAACTGGATATAGAAAATAAGCATAAACCAAATTTGAGTGGGATCTATATTAATTTTTTCGGCTGCAGATATGAAAAAGTTAATATCGGATGCTATATCTATATGGGGACTAGGCCCAAAGATGGACCGATGCTGACCATGTTTGGTAAAGTCTCTTGTATTTTGCAAAAATATATACAAACAAAATTTGAGAAGAATCAGTGCATTATATTCGTTTTTAGATAGACTTAAGTGAAGATCGGGAAGCAGCTCTATATGGGGCCTATGACTAAGAATTGTCCAATAGGGATCATTTTTGGACTACTTATTAATGGATGTAATATATACATACAAACCCAATTTGACTAAGATTCGTATGATAATTTGGATCTTATGGCAATATATGTCGATTTCATAGGGGTCATTTGTATGGGGGCTAGGTCTGAACATAGACCGATTCTCACCAATTTCAATAGCGTTCATCCCATGGCCGATAGATCATCAAACACCAAATTTCATCAAAATATATTCATATTTGCGACCTGCAGTTTGATTACAAGCTTTACATGGACAGACAGACGGACGGACGGACATCGTTAAACCGAATCAGATAGTGATTCTGATTCGATCGGTATAATTAAAGATGGGTGTAGGTCAAATATTTTTGGTTGTTACAAACAGCAGCACATAGTCATTATACCCAAACCACATAGTGGTATAGGGTATAAATATAAATTTTATTCTTTAAACACAAATTGAAGTTCAAACAAAAAACACCAAATATGTTTACATTTAAAAATATTTACATTTAAAAAAAAAAAATTGCCATTCAGGAGACATTAATAGCATTTCAGGATAAGAAAACATTAATTTAAATTCGATGAAGTTTAGAAAACCTCAAATGATATTTAAGATTTGCGAACATAAGAATTGTTACATAAATAGAGCGCAATTTGATGAGAATGTTATTTATATATTATTTTTCACAATTTTTTTGGATGAAAATTTTAAGTTATTCAGAAAATATAGATAACAAATTATGTTATTTAAAATTTTTGGGACATCTGATTTTTTGCGTTTGGCATCCCTAATTTGAACCAGTGTTCAAGATGACTTCATGGTAGGCAAAGTAAAACACAAAAAATTTAAGTTCGATAATTCCCAGGTATAGTATTTGGAGTCAATAAATGAAAATATATTTTATTAACATAATTTAATTCAAAATTGTGTTATTTTGTGTTACCACAAAATCCAATAGTGAAAACTCCCTTTTAATATGTAAAAAAAAAAATTGTTCTCTTTCCAAATATGGCAATATTTTAACAATAAAAATGAGAGAGCTTTTTTTTTGGTTATAATTTTGTTACATCATCCGACCTATACGGCCGCAATAAAGAATTATTTGGCCAGCAAACACCGAAACGTGAGAGAGCTTTATAGACCAAAAATCATCTGATAAGCGGATCAACCCAAAGAAGTTGCTGAAATAATTTGGTATTAAGTTTACTAATTGTTTACTTTTTCAAATATTTCGTTTACATTTATACCCTGTTTCCATAAGACAATTCGTCACAGACGAACGAAAATTTGTATGAAGAACAAAAACAAAATACACACAAATTTTCGTTTCGCCTGTAACGTATTGTGTTATGGAAACAGGGTATTATTATCAATACTCAAACCGAGGTGGAGGATATCAAAAATTCGGCACAGCCGAATTTAACACTCTTACTTGTTTTATTATAGATTCGTCATTTTTTTGTTAATAATTAAAATTTTATTTCCTTTTTATTCAACTTGTTTGCTTCTGTTTTTAAATGTCAATTTTTCAGTCACTGCGGTGTAATTTTCTACTACAATATTAAAAACAAGTAAGAAAATTATAGTCGGTCTAGACCGAATATCCAGAATAAACCAAATTTGAGTGGGATTTTTATTAATTTTTTTGGCTGCAGATATGAAAAAGTTCATATCGGATCCTATATCTATATGGGGACTAGGCCCAAAAATATACCGATCCTGGCCATGTTTGGTAAAGTCTCTTGTATTTTGCAAAAATATATACAAACAAAATTTGAGAAAAATCAGTGCAATATTTTTGTTTTTTGATAGATTTAAGTGAAGATCGGAAGCAGCTCTATATGGGGCCTATAACTAAGAGTTGTCCCACAGGGATCATTTTCGGACTACTCATTAATGGATGTAATAAACGCATATAAACCCAATTTGACTAAGATCTATATGACAATTTGGATGTTATGGCAATTTATGTCGATTTCATAGGGGTCATTTGTATGGGGGCTAAGTCTGAACAAGGACCGATTCTCACCAATTTCAACAGCGTTCATCCTATGGCCGATAAAAGCTTATATACCAAATTTCATCAAAATATATTCATATTTGCGAACTGCAGTTTGATTACAAGCTTTACATGGACACACAGAAGGACGGACGGACGGACATCGTTAAATCGAATCAGATAGTGATTCTGATTCGATCGGTATAATAAAAGATGGGTATAGGTCAAATATTTTTGGTAGTTACAAACAGCAGCACAAAGTCATTATACCCAAAACACATAGTGGTATAGGGTATAAACACAGTAGTATCATTTGGTAGTGCCCAAGTTTGACAACATTTTGCGAGATTTTGCACAAATCTAGTAACGAGCTAGATTTTGTTTTGCATGGGAAATATAGTAAAAATGAGCTAGATTTCGCATATACTAGATTTTGCTAAGATGTAAACGCACTATTAGAAACTTTTATTATCAATGCCATATCAGACAAGAAGTTAATATTAAATGAATCCGCTGATTTGAAAAATTCCAATTTTATTTTTATATTTAAAGGAAAAACACAAGTGAAACTTCTGACAGACTACGTAATGTCAATGTCGTAAGTTCAACATTTCATTTTATTGTAAATAATTTTATAAAATGAAATAAAGAACTATCTATCTATTCATCTATCTATCTATCTATCTATCTATCTATCTATCTATCTATCTATCTATCTATCTATCAAAACATATATGCATCTATTAGAATTTCACTTACTGTAGAATACATACAAATTAAAACAATTTACATATAAAAGTGATTTTATCTTCTTTAAAATTATTATAAATCTATTTGTGCTGCTGTTTAATATATCTTTGTAAGCAACAGTCAGAATGTTGTTTACAAAGTTTAGAATTACATTCAATATTTATGTTTTATAAACAACATTGTGGTTGACAATTGCAATGTTTTTTTTTTTTGCTGAAGTACAATGAAGACTCAACGACTTTGATGTCGTTATAAACAATTTGCCTTGTTTCTGATTCTGATGATGTTGCAGTGAAAATATCAAAGTTGAACTTAACTGCATTCAATATAATGCTTGTTCCGGTTCAAACTTGAATGTTTGAAGAACGTAAAAATATTTATTGGAAATTATCTTGCGGTAATAATCAAATTAATTTAAATTTACAAGTAATAAATTAAAATGAAGCAAAAACAAACAAAGAGAACAGGTTGAAATAACAACATAGATGTTTATAAATAAAAGAGGAGTTTCTAAAAATAAATTAACCTTTAGAAAATAATAAATTGAAAAACATTCAACAATGATTATAAAATTCACTTGACTTAATCGTGGGAATATTATTTGTTACATCTCGCAATGGAATTTAAGAATACATACTTTATTCTTGGGTAAGACGGCCAATCATTTCTAGAATGAATTCGTAAAAATTTAGGTAAAAAAAGACTAAGTGAAATAAAATTTTATGAATATTCCATAAATAATGAAAGCATCTTAATATATACTCCATAAATTTTCTTAGAATATTATTATTATTCTCTCCCCATCTCTAGGTACAAGACTTTCGATTCTTATGTCCAAATGCTACTGCATTTGATCAAGAAGCTCAAATTTGTGCCGATTGGGGTGATGTCGATTGTGAATCTTCTGTTCTATACTATGGTAGTGATAATTTTGATCTCTACCGTTTGGGTTCGGGTTTTGAGAGTAAACGTGCTCCTCTAGCTGAGGAAGATGAGTCAACCTTTCATCTACAAAGAGCTGAAAGTGGTATGTATAAACTTTATGTTAAATAAACAAAACATTTTAAGTTATGTAATAAATTGAATTTTGTTGTTATTTTTTTTAATTCATCTATCACTAGGTGATGTTAGACGTTTTAAAGAAACCCGTGTCGATCAAAAGTCACGCCCTGATCAACCACCTAATTATACCAAACACTATGAAACCGTAACGAGTGGTGGTACATTTAATAATAACAATTATGTGAATACGCAACAGCATCACATTAAAACAAAAAAACAAAAACATACGGCGGAAGCAACAAAAATACCAATTGTGAGCTATTATACACCAACTTCAACTTCAACAACTACAACGACAACAACTACTGAACGTAATTATAATGACGATTCGAAACGTAAGTGATTATTCCAAAGAAACTAAATTATGTTTATAATAATAAAGTGACAGATTTTTAAAAATAATTAAGGAGCCACAAATAGATTGTGGATTGTAGATTTTTCAACTCTTAAAGCGGAATATGAAGATGGAATATGAAATTTGGGGTTTGCTGAAGTCGATTTTATCAAAAAAGAAAACAAAGAAAATTAGGCTATGAAGCCTAAAATGTTTTTTTATTTTTAATTTGTGTTCTTTTGAAGATTACCACAAGTTTATCCCTCCGCGCGGAAAGTTCCATGTGGACTTTTTACATTTAAAGCATGTGCCATTTTAATAATAACAAGTAAGAAAATAATGGCCGTTCTAGATAAGACTATACGATACCCTATTCCATATGTTAAGAGAAAGGGTCTTAAGTCCAACTAAGCATAAATGCAGTTTGAGTAGCATTGTTATTAATTTTCTTGCCTGCAGATATGAAAAGTTCACATGGAATGCTAGCGTTATATGGGGACTAGGTCCAAAAATGGACCGATACTGACCATTATTGCAATTATACAAGAACATATAGGGGAAAGTGGTCGGTTGCCGGCACTCTTTTGTTTTTGGCTAATTACTTGTGTCCAATTACACAATATGTGGACACTAGGGTGGTCCTTCATTATATGGTGAAAAAAAAAATGTTCAAACTCTCCGTCGCACCCCCTAGAAATATGCGAATAGCAACAAAAGTGAGAAACACAAAGATTTGGGCCAATCAAAAAACATTAAGAGGTGGCTCAACGCGATTGAAAATTTCAAGTGTGTTTATATTGGGAATATATGACTTTTTTCAGATTTTACAAAAATTTCGTTCTATAGTTTAATTTTTCAACAAATTGTTATATAATTCGGAATTACTATTAAATTATCTTTCCAAAAAGCGGTAAAACTTCAAAATCGAATAAAAACTCGCCAAGAAATAGCAAATGCCCCAGACCCCAGAAACTAGATCAAGAAATTTGATGGCATTTTTTTCAACTTTAAGAAATTAATTAAGCCAACATTTTGTTTTAGTCTCTATACCAGTAAGAACTCAAAGATGAAGTTTACCTTGTTTACCTATTAAGCGTGGAGACCGAAAATGGAAAATTTTTTCGATAAAATTTTGAAAACTCCTTTTTCAAGTTTTGAAAAATTTTCTTAAACAAAATTTAAAAAAAAAATGATCTAGCTCTTTAAGCTCTTATTAAATGCATGTTAGAGATTAACTGTGAGAATTTTTAGGTAAATCCCTATCCCACGATTTTATTTTTGCGGATTTCGAGAAAACATTGAAATTTTTAAAATATTCTGTAAATGTACAATTTCTAAATACTTTGTATCAAAAATTCATCACTTGTGTATTTTTAAATGTTATATTTTATCTTAATAGCCTAGGGTTTTGGAAAAAAATATTATGACCCCATTAAGCCTTTTGGAATTGGGGTCACATATGACCCCAAGCTAATAAAAAACAATTTGTTCAAAAAATTCAAATATTTTGTAAGTGCTATTGAATTTTTAGATGCGACGCGACGCTTAAAATATAAAAATTAATTGTGTAGAACTTCCGTTCCTAAAATTTGAGATAAATCCGAGAACGTTAACCCATTATTTGCCAAGGCCAGCTTTGGATTTTAAGATATTTTTAAATAAAAATTACCGAAAATGAGATTTTCTATTACACTCAATGAAACCACTATCTCGAATTTAAGAAAAATAATTCGATTATTTTTTATTTATTTAAGGCTTTCGTGCTCCTGGGATCAAAATAATCCATTGTGATATATCTTTGGTGCAATTATCTGCTTAATGCTCGCGAATATATATTAAAACAACTTTTAACCAATTTTGTTATAAAATTATTTTGTGTATAAAAACTATCTATATTTTTCTAAATAAAATAAGAAGACCAACAAATGACCCAAAGCTAATAAAAGGCATATTCATATTCAAAAGAATATGAAATACAAAATTAATATAATAATATAAAATTAAAGAAAAGCAATACTTATTGCAAATCGTAAGTGATTACAGAAAACAATTTGAATCGAACACTAAATCATCCTTAAATACACCAAAATAAATAGAATTAATTTTATATTTCATGTTCTTTTGAATAAATTGTCTTTTATTAGCTTTGGGTCATTTGTGGATCTTCTTATTTTATTTACCATTTGAAAAGAGAAAAATTTTTTTGGTTGCAAACACGTACGTGGCATTTATTGTTGAATCACAAACTTGACCTTTTCGATCGATTTACTTCACTTTAAAATACTAAGCAAATCGCCAATACATCAATGTTGAATTTTACTTGTTAGAAAATATTTTAATTATAACATCAAAGTACGTGCGTCTGTTGTCTTCGGTATTCGGCGTACATTTGAGATTTGTCAGAATGTTCATATGATCTTTCTGTGAAAAGCTAAGGCGGGATGCCGACAACCGACCACTTTCCCCTACAATCTAAATTTGAGGAAAGTCTGTGCAATACTTTTTTTTTTGCTAGATTTAAGTGAAGATCGGGAAGCAAGGGGCTATGACTAAGAATTGTCCCACAGAATTAATTTTTGGGCAACTAATAATGGGTGTAATAAACACACACAAACCAAAATTGATCTGAATCTATATAATATTGATATTATGGAAATTTAAGTCGATCTCACAGGGTGCATTCGTATGGGGACTAGGTCTGGACATGTACCGATTTTCACCAATTGCACTAGAGTTCATCCTGTATTAAATATCATCAAAATTTATTAATTTTTGCGTCCTGTAGTTTTATTACAAGGTTTACATGGACACACAGACAGACGGACAGACAGACGGACAGACAGACGGACTGACTTAGAAAGTGATTCTGAGCCAATTGGTATAATAAAAGATCAAATATTTTTGGTGGTTAGAAACTCATTATATCCTAAACGCATAGTGGTATAGGATATAAAAAATACTCGTGGCGAAAACTATTAATTTAAGGGGCACTTTGATGGCCTTAAAAGTAAAAGTCAGGAGCCAAATCACCGCATTCGTTATCGAAATTTTCGATCGAAATAATTTTTTTATTTCCCAAATAAAATGCTGCGAATAATTTGTCTTTTTCACAGTTGAAGAATTATGTCCTCTGATTAGGAAGAAAAGCGAATCGTGGTCGAGCGTTTGTCCGTCTTCTTTAAATAATAAACCATAATATGGAATTTCGAATGATTTTACTCGATATCGAATGCGGTGATTTGGTCCCAGGTATTTCCCAATTTTAAACCTTAATTATTCAAGAAATTGGCAATATTTAGGGCCAATATTAGATGCGTTAGGTTGGTCTTCGAAATACTTTTCATCTGAATCCCATTATGAAATTTACATATTTTGGTAAAAATTTCATGCTTAGGGGGAATGGAATGGGGTAAAAAATAATTTTATTTTGGGTGTGATATTGAAATGTATTAAGAAGTACACATACATATTGCAAATCTCTCGAGTTAGTGACGCTTGAGCTTGGGAAATAAAGAAATTTTAATTTTAAGGTCATCAAAATTCACGTTAAACTAATAACTTTTACCACTGATAATTTTCTTTAGTAGGCTAAAACTGGTCAGATGTGATCTATATTATTAATAAGTAAGGCGATTTCTTGTGACCGATGATTTGTTCCACAGTTTTCTCCCGATTTTGACCAAACGTACCTTATTTGAAAGGTATTTCTTTTTAGCTGTCCACCAGATTTACAGATTTTTAAATTTTTTACATTTTTTTGGAGTAAAATGCATTTAAAGTTGCTACTAGCACATACATAAAATTATGCAATGCTATGTGTGTGTTTATTAAATTTTTTTTATGTGCTTATGAGTCTGTTTTCTTCATTCGCAATAATAATTTTGTTGAATTGAAAAATAATTTTGAACATAAACCAATAAACCATAACGCAATCGATATTGAAAAAGTGTTGAATTGTGAATTAACTAAAATTGATTACCATACCTTTAGGGTCTCTATTAAATGAGTAATAAAATTTCCTGGAATTTGCACTCAAATTTCGAGGGCTGGGATCTGCTAGTTTACATTATTTTGAGAGAAAAAAATTAAATAAAAAAATTAAAATAATTTTTTTTTGTTTGATAAAATTAATGCAAAAATTAAAAAAAACTTCTCAAAAGTATGTTGGACCACAAGAATTCATATTCCGCTTTAAGAGTTTAAAAATAAATAAAAAGAAAATCATTTTCGGTGAAACGTCGTATTATGCAGGCATGTCATAAATCCTAATTACGTTCGCAAGTGGAATTGAATTCGAAATTTTTTTCAATTCAAAGTTTTAAGAAAAACAAATTTTTGAACATTTTTATTTATTAACGAAAACGGACGAACTCTGAAGAAGCAAATACAAAATCGATCGAAATGGAAATAATTAATTCACTACTATTTTAAAGGACATTAGGCGTTATTTTCAATGTATAAATTTTTGGTTTAATAAATACCTTTTGTTGTTGACTTTCGATGTGCCGAAGTAAATAATCACTTATCTGTAAAGAAAGGACAAAAATGTTTAAAAAAATTATATTATTAGTAATTTTTTATTTATGGCATTCCATTTCATAAATATTAAACTCATTATTAGGCTTTCCTAAAAAGGTATGACCATGATATCTCCATCAAGTGTCCCAGTAAAATTTTGTTAAAAGCAAAAATCAAGCAAAATTTTTGTCGAAAAAGGAACCGAGAATTTTGTTATTCTAATAAAATTTTTTTTTTTACAGAGGATTTAGATGACATCTTTAAGGGTTCCCACAGTTCAAATTTCTTTTCTAATCGCAATGGTGGTAGAGAAGACGACTTATTGGATCACCCCGTTAAGTCATCACTAAAACCAAATGATTTTGCAGATTTTAATAAAAAATCGGAATCGCCTACAATTGGCAAATCACGTGTTACTCCTTCAAGATCCAAACGTCCATTGCAGACTTCCACACCATTAGGCAGTACGACCACCACAACAACTAAAGCAGTTCCGAAGAACATAAAAAAAGTAACTGTACATTCATCTTATAATACCGATTTCTACGATTTTTCCCAATTTAAATCTACTACTCCTTCAACATCTACAACACAGACCACACTTAGACCTTCTTCTCAAGAGAGACACAATAATAATCGTTACAATTTCGGTAATGATTATCAAACAACGACCGCCCTATCGTCCACAACGACTAGTAAACCTGCCAGAGCAAGACATTCCAATCTAGATCAACATAATCGTTTCAATGCCGCTAATGATTATCCAACATCCACTTCAGCTTCTACTACACAGAACTCACCTAGACCTTCTTCGCAAGCTCAACACAATAACAATCGTTATAATTTCGGTAACGATTATCAAACCAGCGCTTTATCTTCTACCACAACAAGATCGTCTCCGCATCACTCTCTGCACAATAACAATCGTTTTAATTCGGATAGTGAATATGAAACACAGGCAAAGATACAACCCACAACATATAATCCAAATCGTTTGAAATCTACTACTGCCAAATTTACAGAACTAAAACGTGATAAATCCGAATCGACTGCCTTTAATAAACCTACAGCGATCAATAGAAAGTTACAAAAATTTGAACAAACTCAACAGAAATATGGTCTTCAAAACTCTACATTTGTCAATGCAAATGAATTTAATGAATTTGTTAAAATAAAACCGCAAGAACCACAAGCTTTCCAACCTCAGCCACCAGCAAAGATATTTGAAGCTCCTGTTAAATCCAATATAGAACCACAATATCATCGCTCCAGAGGTCAAGCTAGAGCGAATAATAATCAACAACCGGAACCATTTAGAACAGCTCAAAGAGCATCTTCTCAAGCCCAGCACAATAATAATCGCTATAATTTTGGAAATGATTATCAATCGAGCAGTATATCTTCGACCACAGCAAAACCTGCGGCAGCTAATGATGATACTAGGCCGCGAGGTTTCGTAAGTCGTGGTAGAATTAATTACAAGGCTACTACACAACGTGAAAGTGAAACATATCCCACTTCCACAGCCAATGCCCAAAAGAAATTCTCCACATTGGTACCCAAAGATAAATATGCTCCTACAACTTTTAAGCCATCCACTTATAAGAAGACTTATGATAATACCTATTACCAAAGTCAACAGACCATAAGACCATCTAATAAGCCACAGAAATCACAAACATCTGGCTCCTCTACAACAGTTTATACCACTGCCAATCCTTACTATAGTCCCGATGAAGATGATGGCCAATATCATCCCGAATTATATGAAACTGATTTCCCTCGAAATAAATTGAATAAGAATTTACAGAGATCTAGTTCCGTTACCAGTACTAGCACAACTACCATCACCACTCAAAAACCCCACAAACTAAACTATCAAAATCCTGCGACTAACTCTAGAAACCAACAAGACACTTCCTATATAAAAGAACAGTCTGCTGATCTGGCTGACTTTAGTGATGAAGATGAACTATTCAAAACTGCTCATTCGCTTAATTTTGGAGCGGCCAGTATCAATAAACTAAGGGCTGATATAATAAAGGCGGAAAAAACTTCACAACAATATAATTCACAGTATAATCCCCATAATTCCATAACTAGTCCTACGACAACAACCACTACAAAACCTAGCACTTCAACTACCACGTATTTCACCTATCCATCATATTCCACCTCAACGCAAACTACAGCACGTCCAACAACAACCTTTGTAAGCACTACTACAACAACAACTACACGTCCTACCACAACATCAGTTAAAACTACAATACCTGTCAAAACTACAACAACTCCATATCCCTTCAATGTTACCAAGAGTGGCAAACATACAGATAAAGTGGAGAAAAAATTAAAAAAGAATGAGAACAAGAAAAAGACCTCCAAAAGGCCACCACATGCAGATGAAGATACCAGTTATGATTATGCCTACTATGATTCGGATACTCTGAGTGAAACACCACAAGAATATCCAGAATATGAAATACAGGAATTCACTAAAACTAGAAAGAATTAAAGTAAATAGAAAATAAGAGAATAACTTAAACTAAAGTAATCGAGTAACACACAAACACATACACATACTATTTTGCCGTCTCATAATCTTCAGATAGAATTATACTACAAAATCCCATAATCTTCTGGCTGTAAATACAAAATTCATCCAAATTTGTTGCATAAAAAAAATATATTGACATTTTTTTTTTCTAAAACTTTTAAAGTATAATTTTAAAAAAATTAGCGAATAATTAATACTTTGATATTTTAAAAACTTTATTGCTAACCGAACGAAGCGTATGGAAACGATCATTTCTATTGAAATCATTTTAAATAAATTCATTATCCCTGCCGATATCCCATCCGATTTTGTAGGTGCCAGTTAAATCTAAAAAAATCTTCATGTAATTCATTCTTTTTAATAACTTATTTTCTTGTTTACATTTCAATCATTTTTGTGCTCTTTTTTTATTCTTTAATATGTATCGTTATGGAAAATATTATCGCCTCAATTTGTATTTAAAAAAAAAAAGTATTTCTAGTTATTAAAATTGAAAACAAAACATTTATGTTTTTATTTAGTCGTTAGACAATTATTAATATTAAAATAAAAGTATACTACATTAAAGTAGTTTTATTTCTTTTATACTTTTGACATATTTCTAAATTTTTATCTATTATATTTAATTAAAGTTTTTAATTAGGTGCATTAAAAATGCATAAAAGTGTATTTCTTTATTTTGAAAATTATATAAATATTAAGTACTTTTTGTATTGTAAATAATAATTAAGAAATAAAATTTTGATAAAAAAAATAAAAATTGTTAAAATTGTTAATTTTCCCTACAAAGTAAACCTTAAGTTTAGTATTTCAGTAAGTAAAAAACAAGTTACAACATTATGGCCGGTCCGGACTGCCTATACAATACCCTATACAACTCGAAAGAGGGATCCAACTTTGCTGAGGCTATAACAGAATATAAAAAATAAACTTATATCAAATTTTAGTTCTATTGGACTAAAAATGTACCGATAATCACCATATTATTAAAGTCACTTAATTTTCTCAAAAACTTATATAAACCAAATTTTGAAAAAAATCTATACAATATTTTTGTTTTTGGATAGATTTAAGTGAATATCGTGAATCAGCTTTATATGGGGGTTATGACTAAAAAATTTTATTCAGGGTTTATTTTTGAACTACTGATTGAAGAATATACCTATACCAAATTTTATCGATATGTATATGATAATCTGGAACTTACGACCATTTTAGTCGGTCTGATAGGAGTTTATTTGTATATGGGCTAGATCTGGACATGTAAAGATTTTCACTAATTTCAATTTCGTTCGTCCTCTAACCGTAAAAAGCATATATACTAGATTTCATGAAAATACATTCTTATTTGCGACCTTTAGTTTGATTACAAAATCGACTCAGAAAGCGATTCTGAGTCGGTCGGTGTAATAAAATATTTTTGGTAGTTACAAACGTCATAGTTGATTTTTGATAAATTAATGGGAATAATTTTAAACGAAAACATTTTCTCAATAAACCGTTTAATTTTTAATTTCTCGATATTCTCTTCAAAATCTTCTTCAAGATCTAGTACCATTTGTACAGTAAAGTAAAAAGAAAAAGACAATTCGACTGTTGACAGTTTAGGGTAAGTAAAAATGGATCAATATTTAAAAAATAATGAAAGTTTGGCGGTTATATTGACCGGATATTGACATACCAAACAGCCTGTGAAACTATTCAATTATTTCATGAAAAATTTCCTGGTCATGTACTTCCTCGTTTCGGTGATTAGAAATTAGCTCTATAGGTGGGGTTATTTGAAGCCAACAATTCGAAACGAAATTCAGCCAATTTTATGCAAACTGGTCATGGCAAATTTCGACAGAAGAGTGCGTAGTTTCCAGCAAAGCGGTATTGGTCATGTGTGATTCAATAAAAAATAACAATGTAAAGAAAAAAGCAGTGTTT
The DNA here is from genome assembly GCA_963682025.1 of Cordilura impudica. NCBI lineage: Eukaryota > Metazoa > Arthropoda > Insecta > Diptera > Scathophagidae > Cordilura > Cordilura impudica. The sequence goes on from OY821517.1 coordinate 136,857,116, forward strand.
TCTGTTTAATTCAAATCTTGCCTGAATTTTGGGACACCTTTTACTAGCAATTACGAAATTTAGTTTGAGACAGCTGATATCAACAGCTGATTTACATTAACAACAGATTTATAAAAGAAAACTACAAAATTTTTTAACAAAAACAAGTTATTTGAAAATATTATGCATCGAAAGTTTGCAGAATGAAAATAAAAAAAAGAGTATTTAGTTCTTATTATATATATTTGCTGAAAAAAAAATTTATAAAAAACGGAACTGTAAGGTTCATTACTTATTTTGAATTTTTAAAACAAAAAAGAATATAGAAGTAAATGTCAGAAAACTGATTCAAGTATACCACATTCATCCCTATGAACTAATCTATGATAAACAAGTAAGAAAATTATAGTCGGTCTAGACCGACTATACGATACCCTGTAGCAGGCGTTTAGAGACCCTATCTCTCAGGCCCAACTAACTGGATACAGAAAATAAGCATAAACCAAATTTGAGTTGGATTTTTATTAATTTTTTTGGCTGCAGATATGAAAAAGTTGATATCGGATGCTATATCTATATGGGGACTTGGCCCTAAAATGGACCGATACTGACCATGTTTGGTGAAGTCTCTTGTATTTTGCAAAAATATATACAAACAAAATTTGAAAAGAATCCGTGCAATATTTTTGTTTTTTGTAGATTTAAGTGAAGATCGGGAAGCAGCTTTATATGGGGCCTATGACTAAGAGTTTTCGTTTTTGGACTACTGATTAATGGATGTAATAAACACGTACAAACCCAATTTGACTAAGATTTATATGATAATTTGGATCTTATGGCAATTTATGTTGATTTCATATGGGTCATTTGTATGGGGGTTAGGTCTGAACATGGACCGATTCTCACTAAATTTCAATAGCGTTCATCCTATGGCCGATAAAAGCTTATATACCAAATTTCATCAAAATATATTCATATTTGCGACCTGCAGTTTGATTACAAGCTTTACATGGACACACAGACGGACGGACGGACGGACATCGTTTAATCGAATCAGATAGTGATTCTGATTCGATCGGTATAATAAAAGATGGGTCTAGGTCAAATATTTTTGGTAGTTACAAATAGCAGCACAAAGTCATTATACCCAAACCACATAGTGGTATAGGGTATAAATATATTGATTTTTAAAATTGTGATTTTTATTTTTTTTCGAGCAAAAATAAGCATTATTTTTTGATTTTTATTTTTTCAAACAAAAATAACAGTTATTTTTTATTTTTATTTTTTCGAGAAAAAATAACAGTCATTTTTTATTTTTATTTTTTCGAGCAAATATAACAGTTATTTTTTGATTTTTATTTTTCAAACAAAAATAACAGTTATTTTTTTATTTTTATTTTTTCGAGCAAATATAACAGTTATTCTTAACTCAAATATATAAACTACTAGAAAAGAATACGAATAACACTGTGGAAAAAATTCAGGTTAGCAAAAGTTAGGTCGATTCTGAGAGTGAGGGGAAGCTAAATTAGAAGACCCGTATCGCGGCGTTTGTTTTTTTTAGTTCGAATTTTTTTTAATCGACCTTCGAACTTTGCAGTCAAATGCCGATTTTCAGCATATTGTTTATATGGTTTTTTTGGCCATAACTCGTCGACGAATTGATATTTTTTCAATCTGTAAAAGCCAAATTATTGCTAGAGACCTGTACAACAATTATAATTTTTTAAAAAATTGATTTAAAAAATTTGTGTTGTGCTTATGAAGCAAAATGTTGGAAAAATTATTTTTTTTTCATGCTTTTTGAAAATATTTTCCACAAAACTAAGTCTTTTTTGCTTTCTCTTTGATCTATAATATGCTTCTCAGTTTCTTCAATAAATTTCATTTGAAAAGAAAACAATCATAATACAAAACTTGCGTTTTCCAGCTTAATATTAATTTACTTCTCATTTTTTATGTACCAATTTTGTTTAGTGTTGGTTTTGAAGAGACATTGAAAAAGAAATTATAAAAATATGGAAAAAAAATATATTTTTGAAATATTAGTTATGAAAAGTTTTAAGTAAAAAAATTAAATAAATTAAATTAATGATTTGGCCAGTTGCCGTTTAGCAGGCGGCTGTGGATCAACATCACTGCTCTCTCTAATATCTTGGTCATCGTCATCATCATCAGAAAGGTCGATAATTTCGTCCAACAGATATTCTGGAATTTCATCTTTGTCTTCCCCTTCTTCCTCTTTTTCCTCGTCTTCCTCTTCTTCAAAGGTGTTTTTATACCACCAACAAATTTCAGCGAGTATTGCATCTGGAGATTTCTTTCCGAAACGAAAATAGTTTTCAATCGTTAACATGTTTAAATTGTGCACTCTGACAAAGATATTAGAAAAATCTAGGAATTCAAAATGTGCACACTCTATAGTTACCTTATTTCAAATGGATGCGCAGTTTGGTGATAACATTTGCCTTGCTCATCAGATTCAGTTGGCAACTGTTGAGCGAGTTGATCAAGATGCTGATGCAAGAGATGAATGATGCTACATAAGTTTTATTCTTTGCTTTCCTTTCTATTCAAAGTTTTATGGCAGTTGATACATCCATAACAATTTTCTTTTTGATGCGGGCTGTTGTCTAACCACATCATTGGTATACCAAAAGGCATAGCCTTCTTCTTTTCACTTTTTCATTGCATAAGAGTTGAATAGCAATTAAAGCAAACTTTTTTAGGGGCATAGTTTACGTCAGTGACAAACTCTTGCGAGAAATATTGTTTATAGGCTTCCAAAAAAAGTCACTGGCATTGCCACATTTTTCATCGCTTGCTATGAAACGTCCACAAAAATTACAAAAATGGTCCATTTTACATTTTGGTTCCGACATTTTTAATACAATATATATTATACAATGTTTTTTTTTTTGTTATGCACTTAACTTAAATGACTCTCAAAATGAAATAAGTTCCAATAAAATTAATAGCGAATTTTATCAAGACCGAGCGAAAATTAAAAGAAATCAGCTTCGGCTGAATTTCGAGTCTTAAATGAATCTTCATTTTTGAAATTAGTTCGCTTGTACGAAATAAAAAAAATCGCTACCTGTGCGGTGGTTGAAAACAAAAAAGTTGTTTTACTAATTCCTAATTCTTGGAACTTCCCTTTTTAATTACTTCTACCTAAATCCTAATGGTTTTGGGTTCTTAACGCAAATTATCGCCTAAGACCATTTTCTTTTGAAATGAAATTTATTGAAGAAACTGAGAAGCATATTATAGATCAAACAGAAAGCAAAAAAGACTTAGTTTTGTGGTAAATATTTTCAAAAAGCATGAAAAAAAAATAATTTTTCCAACATTTTGCTTCATAAGCACCACAAAAATTTTCTAAATCAATTTTTTTAAAAATTTTAATTGTTGCACAGATCTCTAGCAATAATTTGGCTTATACAGATTGAAAAAATATCAATTAGTCGACGAGTTATAGCCAAAAAAAAACCATATAAACAATATGCTGAAAATCGGCATTTGACTGCAAAGTTCGAAGGTCGATTAAAAAAAAATTCGAACTAACAAAAACAAACGCCGCTATACGGGTCTTCTAATTTAGCCTCTATTTTTACACCTCACTCTCAGAATCGACCTAACTTTTGCTAACCTGAATTTGTTCCACAGTGTAATTATAATGAAATTAAAGAAAAAAATTTTTAAACATAACCGAAAACACAAAATGATGCGAAAAACTAAACAATATTGCCGAACATTAAAAAGTACTGCCAGACCAGACTCAAAATAAAACAAGTAAGAAAATTATAGTCGGTCTAGACAGACTATAAGATATCCTATACCATACTCTTAGAGACCCTGTCTCTTAAGTCCAACTAATTGGATATCGAAAATAAGCATAAAAAATGGCAATGTTATTAATTTCTTTTCCTTCAGATATGAAAAAGGTCATACGGACGCTATATTTTTATATGGGGACTAGGTCGAAAATTGGACCGATCCTGACCATATTTGACAAAATCACTCATTTTTTGCAAAAATATAAGAAAACCAAATTTGAGAAAAATCTGTGCAATATTTTCGTTTTTTGATAGATTTAAGTGAAGCAGATTTATATGGGGGCTATGACTTAGAATTGTCCTATACGGGTTATTTTTGGACTATTAGTTAATGGATGTAACAAACACACATAAACCCAATTTGAAAGAGATCTGTATCATAATGTGGATCTTATGGCAATTTAGATTCATAGCGGTCATTTGTATGGGAATTTTCACCAATTTCAATAGCGTTCATGCTATGGCCGATAGAAGCTTACTTGATTTTTGTACCTGCTAAATCATTTCATCTATGCCGAGGCTGTTATTGAATTTTTAAGATCCAGATCCAGTTAATTTCAATTTTTATGCATTCGAAACTTTAATATGCTTTTATTTAACTGTTTGTATGTTATGTGGTGGATTTTTACTTCTCGACTAGGGTGGTCACTCATTATTTAATCATTTTTTCTACATGATTTTTAACTTATCATCAACATCTTTTTGGACTTCTTATATATAAGAATATGTCTATCTAAGAGTATACATACAGTGGGTGACAATACATTGGAAACTTTTACAAAATTTTACCAATATTGTTTATTAAGATTTTCACGTTAAGTTCTAAAACTATATATATTTTTTGCGAAAACACTCTTTGGTGTGTTCTCTATCGAAATATTACAAATTTGTTACAAAAAATACAATGAAAAAAATAGATAATAGTAAAAAAAAAAGATTTTTTTAGTGATGACAAAACATTGGAAACTTTTAAACTTCTGTGCCAGAGTTGATTAAAACAATAAAAATAGAAGATGGTATGAAAGAAAATGTATAAAACCTTAGCCGTTATTTAAAGATTTATAATTTCTGACGTTTTTTCAAATATTTTTTCAACGAAATTGTATTTTTCAATGTTTTAATCTTATAATCAATTATTATAAAATAATGGCAAGAATAATGGCCTTTGAAGAGTTAAAAACCAGAATAATAGATGATTTTACTGCTGGTTTTAAGCAGATGAAAATGTGTGAAAAATATTCTATGAATAAATACATACAAGGAACATCGTGAAAGAGGTACGGTGACGACTCAACATTTAGGCGCAGCCCCCGTAAATCGACTCAAAGACATCATAATCAAACAGCAAGAGAGTTTAAAAATGTAAAAAAATGCTACCAATTGAGGCTGATCTTGGTTGTTATCTTTTGGAGAAACCACTGATATCAGAAAAAAATTGTCTGGCTCGCATAAATTTCGCTAAGAACACATGAACTGGTCAAGACGGAATTGGAATACTGTTCTCTTTTTAGATGAGTCCAAGTTAAATTTAAGAGACCATGGTGGAAGAAAGTTTGTACCTGTAAAGTTGTAACCGCATGGCTACAATCTAATGGCCAGACCAATCTCAATTCCATCGAAAATCTATGCGAAATTGTAAATCAAAAAATTGCACAAACAATAGCAATTGACTGCATGACTCGGCGTTGTGAAGCAGTACTAAGAAGTTGTAACCGCATGTCTACAATCTAATGGCCAGCCCAATCAAGTCGTCAGATACATATATATTTTGTTAAACGTTTCCATTGTATTATCACTCACAGGCTATTATAAAAAGAATTATGACACTCGATTTTTACATCTGAATTTTGTTGCAGATTAGTTTAATACATCAATGGATTTACTTGTTAACGAAACATTTAGAAATAATATACAAAAAAAAATTTTTTTGCTTAATAGTGAAATCTTGAGATTTGCTAAACGTCTTCCTATACATCTGTTATTGGAATTACGATATTTTTTTTTTTTTTTTTTTGATGCAGTAGATATTAACCGCTGTTTTATTAATCTTTAACTTATGGTGTGGTAGTAAATTTTACACTGTTTTTTATTTTTTTCTATTTTTTTTTTTGTTCATATAAAATAGTCGTTTGAAAAAAATAGCAAGTTTTTCAAAAAAATCAAAAATTTTGAAATTTTTTTCTTATTCTGAAGTAGCTAAATTGAGTAATCTAAGTACGAAATTATTATAACATATAAACGCTAATAATAAAACTTAAAAAACTGTGTAAAATTTACTACCACCTCTCCCTAGATGTTTAAAATTTTCACCTCGAAAGTTAAATAAAATTGCAAAAAAATTTTGAATATGTGGATATTCCTAAAATAAATGGAAATTATTTCGAAATAATATGCATCTGGAGTTTTTAGAATAAAAATACAACAGAATATAATTGTTTTTTATCTTTCGTTAACAAAAAATATTTTAAAAATATTGCTTAATAGTTAATTTATTCCTTCTTATATATAATTATACCCTATACCACTATGTGGTTTGGGTATAATGACTTTGTGCTGCTGTTTGTAACAACCAAAACTATTTGACCTAGACCCATCTTTAATTATACCGATCGAATCAGAATCACTTTCTGAGTTGATTTAACAATGTCCGTCCGTCCGTCCGTCCGTCCGTCCGTCCGTCTGTGTGTCCATGTAAAGCTTGTAATCAAACTGCAGGTCGCAAATATGAATATGTTTTGATGAAATTTGGTATATAAGCTTTTTTCGGCCATGGGATGAACGCTATTGAAATTGGTCAGAATCGGTCCATCTTCAGACCTAGCCCCCATACAAATTACCCATATGAAATCGGCATAAATTGCCATAAGATCCAAATTGTCATATAGATCTTACTCAAATTGGGTTTGTATGCGTTCATTACATCCACTAATGAGTAGTCCAAAAATGATCCCTTTGACCCCATATAGAGCTGCTTCCCGATCTTCACTTAAATCTATTAAAAAACAAAAATATTGCACTGATTCTTCTCAAATTTTGTTTGTATATATTTTTGCAAAATACAAAACACTTTACCAAACATGGTCAGGATCGGTTCATTTTTGGACCTAGTCCCCATATAGATATATCATCCGATATGAACTTTTTCATATCTGCAACCAAAAAAATTAATAAAAATCCCACTCAAATTTGGTTTTTGCTTATTTTCTATGTCCAGTTAGTTGGGCCTAAGAGATAGAGTTTCTAAACGCATGGTATAGGGTATCATATAGTCGGTCTAGACCGACTATAATTTTCTTACTTGTTTTAGTTAATTTTATTAACCTTAAAATTTTTTCACCTTTGTTTACACTTTTTTGTTTCTAAATATGATTTGTTTTAACATCAAATTTTGTACCAAACTACACATATGGTTATTTCCGCCAGAAAGTCAACCGAGGGTGAAAAAAAAAAAAATGTCAAGAAACATTAAAATTGTTTGATTACGATTCTTAAGAAATGTCAAAATTTTAAGAAAAAAACCTTTTTATAGCTCACCTAAGTTTTTTTCCTGAGAAAATTGGCCTTAAAACAGAAAAAACCTATTTTTACTCTAAGCGACTTCAAAATGCATTTTTCTCTTTAGTAGTTTTTTTACGTAAACGTATGTACATGTATTGTTTGCACTTTTGTTTTAAAATTTCTCTATGAACATCAGATGAATACAAACAAAAGGGAAAAGAACAAAGCAAAGCCCGATTAGCGGTAAATTTTTATTTTGTTTGCATCGATCTTTTAATCGTACGTTCGCGACCAAAAAACAGCATTTGTTCTGATTACTCCGCGTTGAATGCAAATAAGTGATTGTAATTGCGCATGTAAATCAAGTTTAACGCCTCTAATCTAAAACAAAAGTAACTCTGCTTAAAAAGATCGCCAAACATTTTATTTTGATTTTCAAAGATTCGTACGTTCGCGACCGTAAGTAAAACCTATAACCGAAATAAATCTTTTTATTATTTTAACATGTATATATATTTATGTAGATGGGTAAAACATGTGCGCGAATGGAAAAACATAAGACTTATTTAAATAAAGTCAAAAGTGATGCGTCAAGACACAAAGAATATCGTCAAAAGGCAGTTGAGAGAATGAAGAAACGCCGCGCAGAGCTATCGAAATTGCCAAAAAAAAAAAAAAATAAAGCTACAGCTGCAGGTTGAAGAACGTTTAAGGCTGAAAAAATATCGCGAAAAAAAGAAAAACCAGCCTAAACCACAACTTCAATCTTATAATAGCAAACAAACTTTGGGAAAACTATTAAAAAGACAGAAAACGCATTGCCAAAAGACTTGACGAAAAAAGTTGAAATTATTTCTGCATTGTATAAAAAGTATGTTGAATCGTCAAATGCCTCTAAAAATACAATTCAAGGTAGCTTGGAATGGCAAACAAAATTAAAATTTGCTGCAGACTTTTACTTAAGTGAAGACATCAGCGTTCATTCTGCAAACAAAAAGGATACAGTAATCGTTGACAAGGAAATTGTCAGCAAGCGCTTTATGATTTTAACCGTATCAGAAGCTTATGAGACTTACAAAAAGAAAGTGAAAGAGGAAAGTGTCAGTAAAACAGTTTTTTTCGAATGCCGACCAAAGAATGTGCAACTCTGTAGCAAAATGCCTCACAACATGTGTGTGTGCATTTATCATGCCAATTTCAGTTTTTTGTTACAGGGCTGCGCAAAACTTGTTCAATTTTTCCCCAAAAGTTTCGAAGGTTTTTTGGAATCAGCTTGTTGCAATATCAATGACGAAAACTGTATGGCAAACTGTTGCGATAATTGTACAAAAGATGTTTTGAATGATATTGTTCCTGTAAAATACTTGTCGAAAATGGAAGACAACGTGAAATGGGAGCATTGGAGGAAGGTAGACGATCGTATAGTCTTAACTTCTACTGTTGCTCCGTTGTCAGACTTAATACATGAGATTGAAGTTCAGCTTCCAGTTTTCAAACATCACTTTTTCGTAAAGCGATCCCAACAAAACTATTTGGAAGCCATAAAATAAAATATAAAGCCCGGAATACTCATTTTGCAAATAGATTTTGCTGAAAATTATAGACTGATCTGCCAAAATGAAGTGCAAAGTGCGCACTTCAATTACAAGCAAGTTTCGATTTTCACTTGTGTAGCTTGGATGTTTGATGAAACTAAATCATTTGCAATAATAAGCGATAGTTTACAGCACAGCAAAATCGATGTTTATGTCTTCATAACCAAGCTTGTTGAGGATTTAAAAAACCATTATGGCAATTTTGAAAGAATATTTTTCTTCTCGGACGGAAGTAGCTGTCAGTTTAAAAATAAATTCATTATTAGGAGCTTACCCGATTTGTTGAATCAATTCGGTTGCAAAACGATTGAGTGGAATTACTTTGCGACATCGCACGGCAAGGGTGCAGTCGATGGCATTGGAGCGATTGTCAAAAGAAAAATTTGGCAAATCACAAAAACGAAAACTATTATTTTAAACGATGCGATTGCGTTTTTCAACTGCGCACAAAAGCACATTACTGGAATTCAAATAGTTTATGTTGGTCTTGATACAATAAATGACATTTCCCCGACTTTAACTGAAAAATGGAAGGATATCCAAAATATTCCAGGTATTAGGAAGTTACATTCAATTACTTTTGATACAGATTTAAAATTAAAAGTAGCTATAACGGCCTATTCGTCGAAGAAAAATATCTCGTAAAATTTTTGACTCACACTATATGTATGTATTTTTTAATCATTCCTTTTTTACATTCATAAATTAAGACTGTTAATTCATATAAGAAGTTTTTTTGGTTGTGAACAATATTTTATAAGATTTCTTACTTGGAGAAAACGCTTTTCTTACTTTTCATGGTTATGTTACTTAGTTTAAACTGTTGAATAAAAAGAGTTTATTTTGTTTTTTCTGTAATATTTGTTTATCATGGGTGTGTCTATGTTGGCAGATCAAAAAAGAGTCCAAATTGTATTTTATGAGCTCTGCATTCATTTAAAACGTATCTTTAGCTACGCAGAAAAATTGCTTTTCTAAGAGCATTCGAGATTTTCACGAAATTTGCAATTTTAGATTTTTAGTACGATTTTTGGGTAAACTTGGTGGATTTCATCAAAACTGACCCCAGATTTAAGTTTAGAAGGCCAAAATCAATATGGAACGTCTCATCAAGTACCGAAAGTATTAAAAAAAAATTATGGAAAAATCGTACGTTCACGACCGTACGTTCGCGACCGAGACTTTTGCGAATAAAAAAAAACAATAAATATATTTCAACCTAACAAAAGCTTAACGAAAGCTACTTTGAAATAAATGTAACGGCTTCGAAATATTTTATTCCAATTCGCAGATTTTTGTAGTTTGCTACATAAAGACAAGACCGACTTCCATTTAGCGTACGTTCGCGACCACATGTGTTTTGCAAATATTTTGAAAACTAAAAGTCAGCAGATTCCACCAATTACATTTAACAAAGACCTACCACAATGCTATTGAAACATATTTTGAAGCATAAAAAAAAGTATATATTTCTTTGTTTTTTATGCTTCTAAAGCATACGAACCGTACTTTCGCGACCACGGAAATGCCCATATATTAATTCGTAAGATTTAGGTTTGATTACGTGTAAATTTCGGCAACTATTGAGAATTTGATATTCTAATTGTTTATTTAATTTATTTAATCTCTGGTAATACAGATGTTTCCCAAATAACGCTATACAAACGTGCATTGAGAAAAGTGTATAACATTTTTATATTTAAATTTTTAAGGCCTAAATGTGTTTTAAACAATACATATACTTATGCACATATTCACTGAATACCAGTGTCGACTATGCCGCCATTTTTGTAAAATAACTTTTAAAATAACTTTTACAAAGTTAAGTTTTTATACCAATACATAAAATAAGGTAATGCAAAGGGATAGTAACATTTCGTCATAAATCCAGTAGGCCCAGGCCCAATAAAACAAATTCAATATAAAAACATCAACAATTTAAAAAACAAATACCCAACAAAAAAATTCCGAAATACACTTACCACATGCAACATACTATAAAATTTAATCATTTTTATTAATATTTTTGTTTATAAATTTACGATTTTATTTACTATTTGGCTATTTATTAAATTTACGTATAATTACTTTACCGAATATAAGATCAAATTACTTTCTTCTTTCACATCACTACACACACAACACAATAATAAAGATAATGGAGCCCTAGGCCTCTATTATATTAAGAAATTTTTGCAAATTGGAAGTTCCTTTTTAACACTAATTAAAACACTATACTGAAAAACTTTTATTAAATCCATAAAATACAACACTCAAGGAACATTTTTCTAATAAGATATCAATAAGAACACAAATATTTATTATTAAATTAAAGAAACAAAAACTTTGAAGAAATACACAACCGAATTGAAGAAATTATGCGTAAAAACTAAACAGTACTGCCAGATATAGAATTACAAAACAGTACTGCCAGCCAAAAAACTTTAATTACAACACTGACTGTAGTTTTAATAATCTTTGGTTTAGAAACTTGATATATCAATTCAGTCATTATTTTCAAAAATTGTTATAGGGTAATTAGGTCTTCCAGAAGCAGATGGCCTGTAAAATATAAAAACGTTTAAATTGATTTGTGTTTGCGGCCAATTATTTTTATATAACAGCACATTCGAAAGATGAACTTAAGTCATGATTACTAAAGAAAAACTATACGGTAAATAAAACATAACTACAAGTTAACAAAAAACAGCTGATTGCATTTCAAGAGTTGTATTGTCACATTTATATTTTTAGAGATGGGAGTTATATTAATTACTTAAAAACAAATTAATGCTTCTTACAAAAGTACTCGATTTTTGTCTATGAATTTTGTTGAAGATTAGTTTAATGAATTAATGGAATTGTTCCTTAACGAATTATTTCTTAGAACTTATATTCAAAAAATAAAAATTGTTTAATAGTACGTTTACGTGCTTTGAAATCTTGATATTGCTAAAAAAAAAATCTTCCTAAACATCTTGTACTGTTAACAATTTGAATTACGGGATATTTAATGACTCAGCATATATAGTGTGAGACAAAACATATGTACGAACTTTTACTTACTATCATATAGCTTAATTACATAAAAAAATTCACTGGGATTTTAATTCTTTTTATTTATTTATAACGAACATACACCCATTTTAATAACACATAAATCAAAATAAAATAAAAACAGAAAGAATATTAAATTTACAACAATGCTTTTTGCCTGCGACAAAACAAAAGCATAATAATAGATATTTACAATCTTCTTTAAATATAAAAGACTACCAACAGCAATTACCTTTAAATAAAAAAAGCTATTTTATGGACATTGTAAGAATAATTAGAGAAAATTTGTACATGTTTATAGTCGTTCCTGATCTTAAAATAGATAGAAAACAATAAGTGATTATCAAAGTGACATCCATTGCAAACAAATTTGGGATAAATCATTGTGTGATTTCGCGTATTATTAGCCATTTCCGTACTTAAGGTTCATTGACTCCCATACATAAAGGTGGTAGTCCGCGGAAACTAGCAAACGGAACGACCAAGAAATACTCCGGTTAATAAAAAAGGATCTCTTTATATCAGCAAGGTCTATTGAAAACCAATTGCAAGTAAATTTTTCAATAGTATCCATCTAAAAACGAGCTGTTGAAGTTGGGTTAAAATAATACGGAAGTGAAAAAACCTTTTATTTCCGCCAAAAATAGACTAGTTATAATGGAGTTTGCAAAAGAACACATTTACTGGAATACAACCCAATGGAATATCGTACTTTTCTCTGATGAGTCGAAGTTTAATCTAAAAAGTTCTGATGAATTTATACAGACCTAAAGGACAACGTCTTAGTCCTCGGTATACTCAAGGCACGATAAAATACGGAGGAGGGAATTTTTTGGCCTGGGGATGTTTTCTGGTCATGGGATCGGACCAATTCATAAATCGCATAATAGATCGTTTCAGGTATAAGCATATCCTAAAAAGTATAATGGATGTATCAACACGACAACGAAACAAAAGCACGGCTAAATGCGTGAAAGAATGGTTCATAAACAATATGATTAACATTTTCAAATGGCTCACACAATCACTTGATCTCAATCCCATAGAAAATCTATAGGATATTGTAGATCGTAAAATAAATCGCGATGGTTGCAGAAATACGGACGACCATTTCCACAAAGTAGAAATTGCATGAAATAGAATTTGCGGTGAAATTATATCTAATTTAATAGAATCCATGGCACGCAGATGTAAAGAAGTTTTAAAAAATAAGAGCTACGCAACTAAATTTAAGTAAAATTTTAATTTTTATTGATCAAACAAAAAATGTGGTATTGCTTTGTCGCGTACAAAAAACTTTAAGATTTAATATGCATTTTTTATTTTTGATATCAAATTTTGTTTGTTTTAATTTCGTTTTAGGAAATTTAATTAATTTATTTTATAAAGAAATAAAATAATTCGAATCTCCAATGTTCTTGTCTTTGTTATTAGGCCATATTATATTAACCACAAGCTCACGCATATGTGTTGTCGCACACTGTATGTATAAACCGCAATTTTATAAAACAAACAAAATTGCAAATCTTTTTAAAATAATACTAGAGGACCCCAGCTGCTCCGCAGCATTATATTATATTATATTAATTTTTATAATATAATACCAAAATTTGCCAAGAGAAGTTAACGTACAGTAATGCCAAAATATGCCAAGATAAGTTAACGTTCAGTAAAAGTAAAGTTGATTCTCCACGCATCTTTCCTCAAACCCAACGAATTTGCCAAGAGAACTTAACGTACAGTAATGCCAAAATATGCCAAGATAAGTTAACGTACAGTAAAAGTAAAGTTGATTCTCCACGCATAACTTTCCTCAAACCCAACGAATTTAAGCAGTTAATAGCTCAAAAGAAGGAGCTTGATCCACTGAGTGTTCTTAGACCTATGTCAACAGCCTACGTTAATTATAGAGATTATAGTTATAGAGGTTTGAGAGAAGAAAAATATTGAAAAAAGTCTTGAATGCAAAGTTTATTCATAAATTCTTTTAATACATAAGATGCATCTGGAGTTCACAGAATAAAAAAGATTTTTTTTCCTTTATAAAAAGAAATTAACTCTTAAATTGTATATATATTTAATTTATTTCTTCTCTGGCAACACAGATGTTTCCCTAATAATTCAAATGTGTATTGTAAAAATTTGTAACATTTATAACTGAATACCCGTGCCGATTATGCCGCCATTATTGCAAAATTAGATTTACTATTGTAAAATGTTTAAATTAGCATAAAAACTACGGAGATATATCTTGAGAAAGGAATAGTGACACTTCGTCATTAATCCAGTAGGCCCAGGCCCAATAAAACAAATTCAATATAAAACAAGTAAGAAAATTATAGTCGGTCTAGACCGACTATACGATACCCTATACCATGCGTTTAGAGACCCTATCTCTTAGGCCCAACTAACTGGACATTGAAAATAAGCAAAAACCAAATTTGAGTGGGATTTTTATTAATTTTTTTGGCTGCAGATATGAAAAAGTTCATATCGGGTGCTATATCTATATAGGGACTTGGTCCAAAAATGGACCGATCCTGATCATGTTTAGTAAAGTCTCTTGTATTTTGCAAAAATATATACAAACAAAATTTGAGAAGAATCAGTGCAATATTTTTGTTTTTTAATAGATTTAAGTGAAGATCGGGAAGCAGTTCTATATGGGGTCAAAGGGATCATTTTTGGACTACTCATTAATGGATGTAATGAACGCATACAAACCCAATTTGAGTAAGATCTATATGACAATTTGGATCTTATGGCAATTTATGTCGATTTCATATGGGTAATTTGTATGGGGGCTAGGTCTGAACATGGACCGATTCTCACCAATTTCAATAGCGTTCATCCCATGGCCGATGAAAGCTTATGTACCAAATTTCATCAAAATACATTCATATTTGCGACCTGCACTTTGATTACAAGCTTTACATGGACACACAGACGGACGGACGGACGGACGGACGGACGGACGGACGGACGGACGGACATTGTTAAATCAACTCAGAAAGTGATTCTGATTCGATCGGTATAATTAAAGATGGGTCTAGGTCAAATATTTTTGGTTGTTACAAACAGCAGCACAAAGTCATTATACCCAAACCACATAGTGGTATAGGGTATAAAAAACATCAACAATTAAAAAACAAATATCCAACAAAAAAAATTCCGAAATACACTTACCACATGCAACACACCATAAAATTTAATAATTTTTATTAATATTTTTGTTTATAAATTTACGATTTTCATTACTTATTTGGGTATTTATTAAATTTACGTGTAATTACTTTACCGAATACAAGATCAAATTACTTTCATCTTTCACATCACTACACACACAACACAATAATAAAGATAATGGAGCCCTAGGCCTCTATTATATTAAGAAATTTTTGCAAATTGGAAGTTCATTTTTAACACTAATTAAAACATTATATTGAAAAACTTTTATTAAATCCACAAAATACAACACTCAAGGAACATTTTTCTAATAAGATATCAATAAGAACACAAATATTTATTATTAAATTAAAGAAACAAAAACTTTGAAGAAATACACAACCGAATTGAAGAAATTATGCGTAAAAACTGAACAGTATTGCCAGATATAGGATTACAAAACAGTACTGCCAGCCAAAAACCTTTAATTACAGCACTGACTGTGGTTTTAATAATCTTTGGTTTAGAAACTTGATTTATCAATTCAGTCATTATTTTCATAAATTGTTATAGGGTAATTAGGTATTTCAGAAGCAGATGGCCTGTAAAATATAAAAACGTTTAGTTCATTTTTTTGCGGCCAATTATATTTAAATAACAGCACATTCGAAAGATGAACTTAAGTCATGATTACTAAAGAAAAACTAGACGGTAAATAAAAATATAACTACAAGTTAACAAAAAACAGCTGATTGCATTTCAAGAGTTGTATTGTCACACTTATATTTTTAGAGATGGGAGTTATATTAATTACTTAAAAACAAATTAATGCTTCTTACAAAAGTACTCGATTTTTGTTTATGAATTTTGTTGCAGATTAGTTTAATGAATTAATGGAATTGTTTCTTAATGAATTATTTCGTAGAGCTTATAATCAAAAAAAAAAAAATTGTTTAATAGTACGTTTACGTGCTTTGAAATCTTGATATTACTAAAAAAAAATCTTCCTAAACATCTAGTACTGTTAACACTTTGAATTACGGGATATTTAATGGCTCAGCATATATAGTGTGAGACAAAACATTGTATGTACGAAGTTGTACTTACTATCATATAGCTTAATTACATAAAAAAATTCACTGGGATTTTAATTCTTTTTATTTATTTCTAACGAACATACACCCATTTTAATAACACATGAAAATAATCAAAATAAAATAAAACAGAAAGAAAGAATATTAAATTTACAACAATGCTTTTTGCCTGCGACAAAACAAAAGCATAATAATAGATATTTACAATCTTCTTTAAATATAAAAGACTACCAACAGCAATTACTTTTAAATAATAAAAACTATTTTTTGGACATTGTAAGAATAATTAGAGAAAATTTGCTTGTTTATACATGTTTATAGTCGTTCCTGATCTTTCAGTCATTGGTCATATTTTGCAATATTTTAATAAAAACAAGTAAGAAAATTATAGTCGGTCTAGACCGACTATACGATACCCTGTACCATGCGTTTAGAAACCCTATCTCTTAGGCCCAACTAACTGGACATAGAAAATAAGCAAAAACCAAATTTGAGTGGGATTTTTATTAATTTATTTGGCTGCAGATATAAAAAAGTTCATATCGGATGCTATATCTATAAAGGGGCTAGGTCCAAAAATGGACCGATCCTGATCATGTTTGGTAAAGTCTCTTGTATTTTGCAAAAATATGTACAAACAAAATTTGAGAAGAATCAGTGCAATATTTTTGTTTTTTAATTGATTTAACTGAAGATCGGGAAGCAGCTCTATATGGGGTCAAAGGGATCATTTTTGGACTACTCATTAGTGGATGTAATGAACGCATACAAACCCAATTTGCGTAAGATCTATATGACAATTTGGATCTTATGGCAATTTATGTCGATTTCATATGGGTAATTTGTATGGGGGCTAGGTCTGAACATGGACCGATTCTCACCAATTTCAATAGCGTTCATCCCATGGCCGATAAAAGCTTATATACCAAATTTCATCAAAATATATTCATATTTGCGACCTGCAGTTTGATTACAAGCTTTACATGGACACACAGACGGACGGACATTCTTAAATCAACTCAGAAAGTGATTCTGATTCGATCGGTATAATTAAAGATGGGTCTAGGTCAAATATTTTTGGGTGTTACAAACAGCAGCACAAAGTCATTATACCCAAACCACATAGTGGTATAGGGTATAAAAAGGCTAAGTACTCAGTGCAAGTAAAAATAAAAATAGTAAGTGATTATCAAAGGGACATCCATTGCAAACAAATTTGGGATAAATCATAGTGTGATTTCGCGTATTATTAGCCATTTCCGTACTTAAGGTTCATTGACTCCCATACATAAATTGGTAGACCGCGGAAACTAGCAAACGGAACGACCAAGAAATACTCCGATTAATAAAAAAGGATCTCTTTATATCAGCAAGGTCTATTGAAAACCAATTGCAAGTAAATGTTTCAATAGTATCCATCTAAAAACGAGCTGTTGAAGTTGGGTTAAAATAATACGGAAGTGAAAAAACCTTTTATTTCCGCCAAAAATAGACTAGTTAGAATGGAGTTTCCAAAAGAACACATTAACTGGAATACAACCCAATGGAATATCGTACTTTTCTCTGATCAGTAAAAGTTTAATCTAAAAAGTTCTGATGAATTTATACAGACCTAAAGGACAACGTCTTAATCCTCGCTATACTCAAGGCACGATAAAATACGGAGGAGGGAATTTTTTGGCCTGGGGATGTTTTCTGGTCATGCGATCGGACCAATTCATAAAATAAATGGCATAATAGATCGTTTCAGGTATAAGCATAAGGGATGTATCAACACGACAACGAAACACAAGCACGGCTAAATGCGTGAAAGAATGGTTCATAAACAATATGATTAACATTTTCAAATGGCTCACACAATCACTTGATCTCAATCCCATAGAAAATCTATAGGATAGAAGAAATGGAATTTCCGGTGAAATTTTATCTAATTTAATAGAATCCATAGCACGCAGATGCAAAGAAGTTTTAAAAAATAAGAGCTACGCAACTAAATATTAGTAAAATTTTAATTTTTATTGATCAAACAAAAAATGTGGTATTGCTTTGTCGCGCACAAAAAACTTTAAGATTTAATATGCATTTTTTATTTTTGATATCAAGTTTTGTTTGTTTTAGTTTCGTTTTAGGAAATTTAGTTAATTTATTTTATAAATAAATAAAATAATTCGAAACTCCAATGTTCTTGTCTTTGTTATTAAGTCATATTGTATTAACCAGAAGCTCATGCATATGTGTTGTCGCACACTGTATGTATAAACCGCAATTTTAAAAACAAACAAAATTGCAAATCTTTTTAAAATAATATGCTTCTGGAGTTCACAGAATAAAAATAAAACTGATTTTTTTTCCTTTGTAAAAAGAAACTAACTCTTAAATTGTATACATATTTAATTTATTTCTTCTCTGGCAACACAGATGTTTCCCTAATAACTCTATTCAAATGTGTATTGTAAAAATTTATCACATTTATAACTGAATACCCGTGTCGATTATGCCGCCATTATTGCAAAATTACGTTTACTATTGTAAAATGTTTAAATCAGCATAAAAACTACGGAGATATACCTTGAAAAAGGAATAGTGACATTTCGTCATTAATCCAGTAGGCCCAGGCCCATTAAAACATTCGATATAAAAACATCAACAATTAAAAAACAAATATCCAACAAAAAAATTCCGAAATACACTTACCACATGCAACACACTATAAAATTTAATAATTTTTATTGATATTTTTGTTTATAAATTTACGATTTTCATTACTTATTTGGCTATTTATTAAATTTACGTATAATTACTTTACCGAATACATGATCAAATTACTTTCTTCTTTCACATCACTACACACACAACACAATAATAAAGATAATGGAGCCCTAGGCCTCTATTATATTAAGAAATTTTTGCAAATTGGAAGTTCATTTTTAACACTAATTAAAACATTATATTGAAAAACTTTTATTAAATCCACAAAATACAACACTCAAGGAACATTTTTCTAATAAGATATCAATAAAGTTGCGTTCACACTACGTGTTTTGCTCGTGTTTTTCTTATTTTTTTAGCATGTGTAATTTGTACACATAGTGTGAACCCTTTCAAACATTGTTTATGTACAACACATTTTGCAAGACATATGTAAAATTTTCAATTAGAGCAGGTTCTATTTTGGCAAGATAAACATATGAAAATACAACACTGCTTGTGGCGAAAGAAAAACAGAGTAAATTATATAGATTAATATTGAGAGAAAAATAAATAGTTTAATATTAATTAACAATTAAAAAATATATAAAATATATATCTTTCTTTTTAACAATAATTTTTTGTAAATTCACAAATTAAATCAGCTGTTGTTTACATTTAGAGGTTATGTCATACGGAAATACATATGTACGTTTGAACGCAAAAATTATGAATTGTATGTAAAACGGCAATTTTGACACACACACGGAATGACGTATGGATCGTAAAACTGAATTTACACATGGAAAATACACATAGTGTAAACACACCTTAAGAACACAAATATTTATTATTAAATTAAAGAAACAAAAACTTTGAAGAAATACACAACCGAATTGAAGAAATTATGCGTAAAAACTGAACAGTATTGCCAGATATAGGATTACAAAACAGTACTGCCAGCCAAAAACCTTTAATTACAGCACTGACTGTGGTTTTAATAATCTTTGGTTTAGAAACTTGATTTATCAATTCAGTCATTATTTTCATAAATTGTTATAGGGTAATTAGGTATTTCAGAAGCAGATGGCCTGTAAAATATAAAAACGTTTAGTTCATTTTTTTGCGGCCAATTATATTTAAATAACAGCACATTCGAAAGATGAACTTAAGTCATGATTACTAAAGAAAAACTAGACGGTAAATAAAAACATAACTACAAGTTAACAAAAAACAGCTGATTGCATTTCAAGAGTTGTATTGTCACACTTATATTTTTAGAGATGGGAGTTATATTAATTACTTAAAAACAAATTAATGCTTCTTACAAAAGTACTCGATTTTTGTTTATGAATTTTGTTGCAGATTAGTTTAATGAATTAATGGAATTGTTTCTTAATGAATTATTTCGTAGAGCTTATAATCAAAAAAAAAAAAAAAATTGTTTAATAGTACGTTTACGTGCTTTGAAATCTTGATATTACTAAAAAAAATCTTCCTAAACATCTAGTACTGTTAACACTTTGAATTACGGGATATTTAATGGCTCAGCATATATAGTGTGAGACAAAACATTGTATGTACGAAGTTGTACTTACTATCATATAGCTTAATTACATAAAAAAATTCACTGGGATTTTAATTCTTTTTATTTATTTCTAACGAACATACACCCATTTTAATAACACATGAAAATAATCAAAATAAAATAAAACAGAAAGAAAGAATATTAAATTTACAACAATGCTTTTTGCCTGCGACAAAACAAAAGCATAATAATAGATATTTACAATCTTCTTTAAATATAAAAGACTACCAACAGCAATTACTTTTAAATAATAAAAACTATTTTTTGGACATTGTAAGAATAATTAGAGAAAATTTGCTTGTTTATACATGTTTATAGTCGTTCCTGATCTTTCAGTCATTGGTCATATTTTGCAATATTTTAATAAAAACAAGTAAGAAAATTATAGTCGGTCTAGACCAACTATACGATACCCTGTACCATGCGTTTAGAAACCCTATCTCTTAGGCCCAACTAACTGGACATAGAAAATAAGCAAAAACCAAATTTGAGTGGGATTTTTATTAATTTATTTGGCTGCAGATATAAAAAAGTTCATATCGGATGCTATATCTATAAAGGGGCTAGGTCCAAAAATGGACCGATCCTGATCATGTTTGGTAAAGTCTCTTGTATTTTGCAAAAATATGTACAAACAAAATTTGAGAAGAATCAGTGCAATATTTTTGTTTTTTAATTGATTTAACTGAAGATCGGGAAGCAGCTCTATATGGGGTCAAAGGGATCATTTTTGGACTACTCATTAGTGGATGTAATGAACGCATACAAACCCAATTTGCGTAAGATCTATATGACAATTTGGATCTTATGGCAATTTATGTCGATTTCATATGGGTAATTTGTATGGGGGCTAGGTCTGAACATGGACCGATTCTCACCAATTTCAATAGCGTTCATCCCATGGCCGATAAAAGCTTATATACCAAATTTCATCAAAATATATTCATATTTGCGACCTGCAGTTTGATTACAAGCTTTACATGGACACACAGACGGACGGACATTCTTAAATCAACTCAGAAAGTGATTCTGATTCGATCGGTATAATTAAAGATGGGTCTAGGTCAAATATTTTTGGGTGTTACAAACAGCAGCACAAAGTCATTATACCCAAACCACATAGTGGTATAGGGTATAAAAAGGCTAAGTACTCAGTGCAAGTAAAAATAAAAATAGTAAGTGATTATCAAAGGGACATCCATTGCAAACAAATTTGGGATAAATCATAGTGTGATTTCGCGTATTATTAGCCATTTCCGTACTTAAGGTTCATTGACTCCCATACATAAATTGGTAGACCGCGGAAACTAGCAAACGGAACGACCAAGAAATACTCCGATTAATAAAAAAGGATCTCTTTATATCAGCAAGGTCTATTGAAAACCAATTGCAAGTAAATGTTTCAATAGTATCCATCTAAAAACGAGCTGTTGAAGTTGGGTTAAAATAATACGGAAGTGAAAAAACCTTTTATTTCCGCCAAAAATAGACTAGTTAGAATGGAGTTTCCAAAAGAACACATTAACTGGAATACAACCCAATGGAATATCGTACTTTTCTCTGATCAGTAAAAGTTTAATCTAAAAAGTTCTGATGAATTTATACAGACCTAAAGGACAACGTCTTAATCCTCGCTATACTCAAGGCACGATAAAATACGGAGGAGGGAATTTTTTGGCCTGGGGATGTTTTCTGGTCATGCGATCGGACCAATTCATAAAATAAATGGCATAATAGATCGTTTCAGGTATAAGCATAAGGGATGTATCAACACGACAACGAAACACAAGCACGGCTAAATGCGTGAAAGAATGGTTCATAAACAATATGATTAACATTTTCAAATGGCTCACACAATCACTTGATCTCAATCCCATAGAAAATCTATAGGATAGAAGAAATGGAATTTCCGGTGAAATTTTATCTAATTTAATAGAATCCATAGCACGCAGATGCAAAGAAGTTTTAAAAAATAAGAGCTACGCAACTAAATATTAGTAAAATTTTAATTTTTATTGATCAAACAAAAAATGTGGTATTGCTTTGTCGCGCACAAAAAACTTTAAGATTTAATATGCATTTTTTATTTTTGATATCAAGTTTTGTTTGTTTTAGTTTCGTTTTAGGAAATTTAGTTAATTTATTTTATAAATAAATAAAATAATTCGAAACTCCAATGTTCTTGTCTTTGTTATTAAGTCATATTGTATTAACCAGAAGCTCATGCATATGTGTTGTCGCACACTGTATGTATAAACCGCAATTTTAAAAACAAACAAAATTGCAAATCTTTTTAAAATAATATGCTTCTGGAGTTCACAGAATAAAAATAAAACTGATTTTTTTTCCTTTGTAAAAAGAAACTAACTCTTAAATTGTATACATATTTAATTTATTTCTTCTCTGGCAACACAGATGTTTCCCTAATAACTCTATTCAAATGTGTATTGTAAAAATTTATCACATTTATAACTGAATACCCGTGTCGATTATGCCGCCATTATTGCAAAATTACGTTTACTATTGTAAAATGTTTAAATCAGCATAAAAACTACGGAGATATACCTTGAAAAAGGAATAGTGACATTTCGTCATTAATCCAGTAGGCCCAGGCCCATTAAAACATTCGATATAAAAACATCAACAATTAAAAAACAAATATCCAACAAAAAAATTCCGAAATACACTTACCACATGCAACACACTATAAAATTTAATAATTTTTATTGATATTTTTGTTTATAAATTTACGATTTTCATTACTTATTTGGCTATTTATTAAATTTACGTATAATTACTTTACCGAATACAAGATCAAATTACTTTCTTCTTTCACATCACTACACACACAACACAATAATAAAGATAATGGAGCCCTAGGCCTCTATTATATTAAGAATTTTTTGCAAATTGGAAGTTCCTTTTTAACACTAATTAAAACACTATTTTGAAAAACCTTTATTAAATCCATAAAATACAACACTCAAGGAACATTTTTCTAATAAAATATCAGTAAGAACACAAATATTTATTATGAAATTAAAGAAATAAAAACTTGAAGAAATACACAACCGAATTGAAGAAATAATACGTAAAAACTAAACAGTATTGCCAGATATATAATTACAAAATAGTACTGCCAGCCGATAAACTTTAAGTACAACACTGACTGTGGTTCTTTAATCTTTGGTTTAGAAACTTAATACTTATATCAAATATAGTTATTAAGTATTTCAGAACCAGAGGGCCTGATTTTTGCGGCCAATTATTTTTAAATAAAAGCGAATTCTAAAGATGAACTTCAGTCACAATTACTAAAGAAAAACTAGACCATAAATAATTCATAAATATGTGAATAATGAGTTAACAAAAAAAAAGCAAATGATTAAATTGCAAGAGTAAATTTTTAGAGACGGGAGTCACATATATAAAATTATTTAACAAAAATTTAATATTTCTTATTTAAAAAAGTACTCTTTTCTGCACCGTCCAGCATTATGGAATTGTAAAGCCGAATAGTCACTTAATGTGCCTATATTAAAGTTAAAATTGATAATATATACTTTTTTCACATAATGATAAAAATGAAAATAATTTTTACAATTTAAATGATGTATTGGAATTATTTTGGTTTGTATAATTGTTGTCTTATTTATTAGGAGTCTATAAAAGTGCATATAATAGTTTATATTAAAATTATAAAAATGTCTCTTTATTTAAATTGCATTCGAATTCAGTCTTTAAACTTTTGTCTTACACATCTAGGCATTGGAAACATGTACAGTAGCATATTGAATGCGGCCAACCCCACGGCGAATGCACAGGAAGCCACAACATCTATAGTCTCCTAAAGAAGATTGTCAAATAATTGTTCTAATATCGATGATTCAGTAATACTTACATCTGGATCAGCCAAACCCAAACGTTCATGTAGGAAATCAGCAGGTTTAGGGCATATAACCGAAGCCGTAGGAGTGCAATTCATTTTACGTGTCTGGAAGGCAATACTATGTAACAGCGATGAAGCATAACGTGTATGGGTACCCTTAGTGTTGTCCTGCAGCCAGGGTTGTAGACCTTTGAAGGAGCTTTACCAGGATGGAATGTGATATTTTTAATATTTTTGATTTGAAAGTATGTTTCTTAAATTCATAATTATATAAATTTTACTCACCGTACTGTACCACTAGCCAAAGCAATTGAAATTACCAAAATATAACTTACGGCAATAGCAGCATTAAATGGCACTTTCACCAACAACAAACATGCAATACTCAATTGTTCGGCCAAAACATAGCTGGACCATAAAGCCACCAAGAGATAAGAGAAAATTGTGCCATTCGGGAATTTAGGATCCAATAAAAGACTGTAAATATTAAGAAACAAAATTATTATTTATTTTAATATATTGGTTCCTTAAAATATTGAAAACTTACGGATAGATAGCACAACTGGCCATAACAGCTGATATAAGGGAGAAAGGTATAGATACTGAATTATAAGCAATCAACAAAGTAGCTCCCGAATATAAACCTTCTGGTGTATCTTGGGAAAAACGTTTCCGCCATATTGGAACTATTATAATAAAAAGAGTTTTAAATAAAAGTTATTTTTATAACTAATTATGTTAATGAAGCGTACACAGTGTTATGGTGCTGAATATACCACAGCCATAGGACAAGCCAATGATATTTAAGATCATGCCATTTTTACTAAAGAAACCATGAGCATCGTCCTGGGAGTTTAAAAAGATGTCTTTTATTTAATTTCCGTGAACAGATTTTCTCTAAACTCACCCCCATTGTAGTGTAAAATAACCACATTAAAGCCATGGCTATGGGCAAAAGAAATAAACGCAAAAACAAGGACTTCATGCCAGCCGTACCACAGGAAAATGTAGAAGCCAAAAGTTTTCTAAATACATATTAAAAAAAATTAAACAAAATCTTTAAAGTTTCCTGTACGTCCACCTTTAATACTATATACTTACAAATACAGCATTATCCAAACTTTCAATTCTCCTGGTTTGCCGTAGGCCAATGGTACCTTACCACTACCCATATTATTAAGTGGGCCATCCGTGAGGGGCGTTTCTCTTGAAAACCTTTCAACCAAGGCCTCAATTTGTTGACTTGATTCTAGAAATCGATCTCTACTACGTCTATCCACAGTCGATAGACACAGATAATACATTAGGGGATTCTCTAACTGAGGACATGGAAAACCAATGCCATGAAAATATTCCAACATAGCACGAGTACCGCCCGAATAGACTACACCGCCCAAACATAGAAATAGAGCTCGATCCAAAAACGGAAAAACATCTGAACGTGGCTTTTCTAAAGATAGCAATATTCCACAGCCAGTTTTCTTGGCTGTATTGGAGAATATGGAAATGAGCAAATAAGCGCTTAAAGGATCCAAACCTTGGGTGGGTTCATCTAAAAGTAACATCACTGAAATAAAAAAAAAGTATATATATATTTTAACAAAGTTTAAAAAACTGTCTTAGTATATAAAAACGGCGGTGAGTATATACATATGTGAGCTCAAAATGACTTTTCAGAAAATATGTTCATTTGGTGCTTCGATAAGTATATCTTTTTTAGACCCAGTAGGTGGAGCTGGAGTAAAGATATATCGTAATATTGTATTTATTGTAATATTGTATTTAAACGGAAAGAAATATTTTTGAAAAATAGGTCCTTTATAGTTTGTGTACAACATCTATCTGTCCACATGTTATTCGTACAGGTAGACGAACCACAGCTGGGCGAAATTGCGCCAGTGTTTATTACAACCCCCATACAAAATAAATATGTATCATCATATATTTCGAATAGTGTGAACTTCGATTGAGTTTATTTGTATTAATGCGTGCCAAACATAGGGATCGGAACAGTGGATGTGGCAGCTCCCGTACAAAGTACAATTTCTGGACTACTATAAAAGCTAGTCTCGAAACTGAAACTGTGACTCCACAAATTGTTTATGTGAGTAGTGAAATTAAAAACGGATGTTATAGAATAAATGGGCGTGGCACCTCTTTTACGAAGTAAATATTTATAATCTTATTATAAAATACTATGGTATGGAAAGCTTTGAAACGTTCTGCGGCTCCAAAAGTCGTCAATGTGAGTAGACGGAAAATGTACGGGAAATGGCTAGTAGAGTGTTATGCCGTTTTCTTTTCTGACAAAAAATGTCGCATTTTATTTGGACTTTTTTTGAAAAGTATACTTTTTTATATATTCTGAATCAAGAGCAATCTTATCTTATACAAAGGTATCTTACAATCGAAAGGTCTCAAAGTGTTGTGTTCATAAAATTTAAAAAATTTTGATTATTATCCTCTTTGAAGTCATAGGGTAAAAATATTCAAAAAAGGAGAACAAGGAGGAAATATTCTCGCACTATGACCTGAAAGAAGTCAATGACAGCAATTTTTTGCGATTTACGAGGGCTCGACTTTGCGACCTTTCAATTGATGTATAATATAAGGTTCCTCTTAACTCAATATATAAAAAATATACTTTTCGAAAAAAGTGCAAATAAAAGGCGACATTTTTTGTCAGAAAAGAAAACGGCATTAGTATGGTAGCAAGAGTCTTGAATCTTTGTAAAATTAAAAAGTTAATAATAATGTAAGTTAAGTTTTTAAATAATTTTAAAGAAGTCTATTTTTTTTCGTTTTATAAAACTGGCCCATTAAAATTTAAATGCTGACTTTTTTAGTTAGTAGCAGCAACTGAATTATTTGATTATTTCAACTATTTTGATATCATAGCCAATCTTCTGACAAACATCCAAATTTTTCTTCTATCAAACGGTATCTACTAAATTGTAAATTGTATCTAGAAAATTTGTGAGATTCCGTGAACTATTCTGTATATATTTTCTAATTCCTAAACATTTTAAGATTATAGAAAGTTTTAGTCTGAAAATGTTTATTCTGAAAAACTCATTGGAAAATTTTCGGTATAAAAGTTTACGGATGCAACGAAAATTCTTGAATATTTCTTGTATAGCATGGATACATTACGTCATTTAGAATTTGCTCGTCTAGAACTCCAGTTAGAGTATCTTTTATTACATGAATTGGACCCATTCCTTGGTGCGAAATACAACCGCATGCCATAATATTGTCACCGCCAAACTTAACAGTTTTATTTATATATTTTGGGTCTATGTAGTACTTTCCTTTTGTTCGTCGTACAAACATTCTTCAATCATAGCCTCTTAAATTAAATATGGACTCATCTAAAAAGGGAACAGCATTCCAATTCCAATGCGGGCCAGATGATTTTTCTCTGGTATCAGTGGTTCCTTCACAGGGAGTTAATAACCTCAATTGTTCATCGGGAAACAGTTCGAGCACATATTTTTGTTTTCAGATTTTTAATAACCTCTTTAGGTAGCATTTTTGTACATTTTTATGGCAACGATAAAAATTTTATAACAGAAATGGGCGGGGTAAGATCAGTGGGCGTAGCACCCCCATGTAAACCAAGTATTTAATATCATATAACTGGAGTACTATAATAGTGAAAGCCTAGGGGGTTTGTGTGAGTTTATAAGTTATTAATGCTAGTAGTTGGACAAAAACTGGGCGGAATCGGACCAATGGGCGTGATACCTCCATACAAAGTAAATATTTAATATCTTATAACTGGAATACTATAATATTGGAAGCTTTGGGACCAAAATGGTCGGGATCGGACTAATGGTCGTGGCACCGCAAAAAATTTGGATCGATTTTTAACCTTTTTGCCGTGTTCCAATCGAGCTGATGCAGGCACACTCGTGACAATAAAAATGATATAACAAATTTCCGTAAACTAAATTTAATTACAGTATAATTTTAGATTTTTCAAAATTTTAACGAATTTCAGATTTTTGACATAGATATTTTTCTACACCTTTCTCAATTGTATTCATATTTTCTGAAATTTATTTGATATTTTCTGAAATACATCTGACCATTTCTGAAAAACATTTGATGTTTTCTGAAATACATTTGATGTTTTCTGAAACATATTTGATGTTTTCTGAAATACATTTGATAATTTCTGAAATACAATTTGTAGTTTCTGAAATTCAATTGATATTTTCTGGAATTCAATTGGAAAAGGTGTAGACATGTTTCATTTTCATTCAATCATTTATTTAAGTACATGATGGAAAACTTAATTTACAAGGAAAGGGAGTATAATAAAAACTTGGTTTTTATGGGTTAATTCTTTACTCCCTTTATTTTAACTCGTAGTTTCTGTTTGTCTGCCGACAAAACTTTAGGTAGATTTTTAGCCCTTTTCCCGTGAACTAATCGAGGTGAAACATTACAGGCAGACTCGCGGCGATGATAAAAAACAAATTTTCGATCGGATCGGATCAGGGTGAGTGGCACCTCCCTTACAAAATAATTATATAATAGCAAATATCTCGGGTTTTATAACAGGGAGAGCTTTGAAAATTGGTGTGAGGGCATCTAATGTTAATGTGAATAGTCGTACGGAAAGAAAGGGAGTATAATAAAAACTTGGTTTTTATTGGTTATTTTTATACCCTATACCACTATGTGGTTTGGGTATAAT
Organism: Cordilura impudica; assembly: GCA_963682025.1. Taxonomy (NCBI): domain Eukaryota; kingdom Metazoa; phylum Arthropoda; class Insecta; order Diptera; family Scathophagidae; genus Cordilura; species Cordilura impudica. Next base: position 136,886,216 of record OY821517.1, read on the forward strand.
GACTTTGTGCTGCTTTTTGTACAACCAAAAATATTTGACCTACACCTTTAATTACATCTTTAATTATACCGATCGAATCAGAATCACTATCTGATTCGATTTAACGATGTCCGTCCGTCCGTCCGTCTGTGTGTCCATGTAAAGCTTGTAATCAAACTGCAAGTCGCAAATATGAATATATTTTGATGAAATTTGGTATTTGATCTTTTGTCGGCCATGGGATGAACGCTATTGAAATTGGTGAGAATCGGTCCATGTTCAGACCTAGCAACCATACAAATGACCCCTATGAAATCAAATACAAATACAAATCTTAGTCAAATTGGATTTGTATGTGTTTATTACATCCATTAATCAGTAGTCCATAAATGATCCCTATTGGACAACTCTTAGTCATAGGCCCCATATAGAGCTGCTTCCCGATCTTCACTTAAATCTATCAAAAAACGAAAATATTGCACTGATTCTTCTCAAATTTTGTTTGTACATATTTTTGTAAAATACAAGTGACTTTACCAAACATAGTCAGGATCGGTCCATTTTTAGGCCTAGGCCCCATATAGATATAGCATACGATATGAACTTTTTCATATCTGCAGCCGAAAAAATTAATAAAAATCCCACTCAAATTTGGTTTATGCTTATTTTCTATATCCAGTTAGTTGGGCCTGAGAGGTAGGGTCTCTAAACGTATGGTATAGGGTATCGTACAGTTGGTCTAGACCGACTATAATTTTCTTACTTGTTTTTTTTTAAATTGTATTTTTTGTAACAAATTTGTTATCTTTCAATAGAGAACACACCAAAGAGTAAACAAAATTAGCAAATTTCAAATTTTCGAAGTTTCCAAAGTATTGCTATCCACTGTATATATATAAGTGTGTATCTACATTTTAAAATTTTTTCGAACAACTTACCTGGGTCTCTAACTAACTGTACACCAATGGCTAAACGCCTGGCCTCACTTATATTTAAATATTCCACACGTTTATGAGCAACTTGCGATAGAGCTAAGTCAGCCAATACTTGACGAACTTTTGAGCTTTTCAAATAACCTGAAAGCTTTGAAAAATAACAAATTTATACACAATTAAAGAAAAACAAAAAAAAAAACAATTATATCAATAACTTACTATGGTGGGTGTATAATGCAAAGTTTGAGCAACGGTTAAACCAGGTATAAAGGTACATGATTGTGTGACATAACCGCATCGTTGTTGAAATAGGGGTTTGGTCAAAGGAGAACCATTTAGTAAAACCTGACCTCTGGTCGAACCTTCGGCACGACGTGCTATGACATCTAATAAGGCACGTTTGCCACTGCCTTAAAATAATGAAAAAAGGGCAAATTAAAAGAGATCATTCAAACACCGCTTAAGTTATAAACTGATATTTTATAAAGAACAATAACTTAAGTCAAACAAACCTTTTGAACCCAATATAGCCATAACTTCACCACTGTGCACAGTAAGGTTGACACCTTTTAAAACTAATGCTGAACTGCCGGCTCCATTAAAACAACCACCACCGTCCACCTGAATAGGAGAGAGAACATTTAAAAAATAATATAAACTTTTAAGACAAAAGCAATAAGTGAAAATTGATTATTTTAAAGTCAAAGGATAATCCAGTTATGATTTAAGACACGTACATTATAAAAAAAAAAAACTATACAGTTCTTAAAGTACAAGATTCTTAAGACTTAAGACACAAACTTTGTTTTTCTTTAGAGAAAATTTCATTTATTAAAATGTTTTATCAATGTTTTTAGTTATTAACCTCTGTGGTATGAAAGATGTTATGAGCCTCCAAGACATAATCGCTACCAATCATTTTCATGTCAAATTTTTAGCGTGACACTTTAATTATAATACTGCTGCTATCGTTGTTTTTGTTGCGGTGGTTCTATTATTATTATTATTGTTGTTTTGGTTACTTTAGCGGTTATTTTTTTTACACTATTTATATCTTTTTTGTAGTTTCTTTACACACTACATGTACACAGGTGTACACAGCTATAAAAGCAAAGAAGTAACAACAAAGACCAAATTTATTGTTGATTTTGGATCTTAGTATCCCTCTCTCTCTTTAGTTTTTCTTATTTCTCTGTTTTCTCAACAAAAAAAAAACAATAGTGTTCAGAAATAGAGAATAATGTGAAACAATAAAAACGTTCGGTCCCCGTCAAATAATATAAACACGACCAAACACGTTAAACGCTCTGCACAAACTAAAGTTAAAACTGGAAGTTGTATACAAAACCAGGGCTTCAACAGTCAACACATTGGAATTTGGCTAACAATTGAAAATGTTCCAATTAGTACCACGAGATTGAGAGAAGAGCGACAGAATTAATGAGTGTAGAAAGAGAGCCAAAATACCAATAGGGATGATACTTTTGCTATTTGTAACGATAGCCCTAGTTCCCTTTAATTAATATAGATCTTCATATTATATTTTTAAAGTATTTCTAAGAAAATCTAATAAAATTAGCAGTTATAATCTGTTAATAAAATAAGCACTTATGCTTTTTAAAGCTATTTTGAATTCTAAATATTAAGATTGGGAAAATTATACCAAGAAGTACTAAAGTAGTTTTATTACCAATTTTCTATATCCCCATACTTAATGAATAAGAAGATAATTTAAAGGATTGCCATATACTAACTAAATGAATTTTATTTTATTAAAAAATAAAATATCTTATTTAAAATATTTTTAGTACTAATTAATTCAATAACAATTTCTTTTTAAATTTCCCGATTTTGTACTTGTACTTTTTTGTACTTTTTCTCTCTTGTTCTCTCCCCATAACCTCTTTTGCATTAATATTCTCTTCTAACAAATTTGGCTTATACTCTTATGCCAAACATTGGACTGTTTTGTGTATATTTTTAACAATACCGAATGGTAAAGATGGCGTCAGAGGCCAAGTTCAGTATGCGGAGAGAGTTTAAGCACGTTGGTCATTTAAAAAAAAAGAAAACCGCGCACGGTGCGCAGTCCGTTTTAGTAAAACTAAAAAAACAAACGATAAAGAAATAAAAATAACTAAGCTACAGTAAAGAAAACTTTTACAATAAAATAATAAAAAAAATTTATATTATTAATTAAAAAATTGCAATAATATTCCGAAAATTAAATTAAAAAAAGGGTACAAATATATTTCTATTAAAGAACAATATGTAAAATAAAAAAAAATTAACGGATTACTTGTGAAAAGCTTTATGTGGTTTTTCCAAGCAACAAATACACAAAGCAAAGAATTGTGGCAAAAAAACGCGTACTTGCCAATTTTTTTCTATTCTGTATCTACACTAGTGTTTTTATCCATGTTACCCATATTTGCTGGCTTTTGTTCCATTTTTGTTGTGTGTTGAGTTTTTCCTTTTGGTTTTTCAATAAAAATTCTATAAATCGCTTTGTATTTTGTTTTTGTTCTTGTTGTTGTTATTAAAACAGGAATCCATAAAGTATAAAAAATTCTTTTTTTATGAGTGTGTGTTGAAATCTAAAAAGTTTTATATGGTAGCAGTGTTTTTTATTTAAAAAAAAAAAATACAAAAAAACCCACAACAAAGATAATTTATGTATGATTGATCAAAATTTATCATAAAGAAAATATAAAATTTCAGAAATTAATGCAACAACGAATCTTATTAATAAATTTAATAGAGGAAATAGCTTTTTTTCTTATTAAATTGGTGAGTCTTAATTTTAGTTTCTTTTTAATTTATTATTAATATTTCTATGCAATTAAACGCGAATTATTTAATAACACATGTTTTATAGTTGATAATAAGATCATGTTTTAAATTATTAATAACTCTTGACATAAATCATTAAAAAAAATATATGAAAAAAAAACCATAATATTGTTTTTAAGCACAGATAGATTGGAGTTTTAAATGTTATTTAAAAAAAACGTTATTTTGCAGATATGCCATATTATTGTCTTCCGCGTCTTCAGGGCATAGTCTTCACATTCGGTCAAATGGTCTGCATATGAGGGGTCTAATTAATAATAATTAACTTTATAAGAAAAATAATTAGCAATAATTAACAAAAACTTTTAAACACTTCACCCATACTGTGAACTCATGAAAACTTAATTTCTATTTTTAACTGGTATTTCTATTGCATTGGGTCTATTAAGCAGCATGCATTTGAATTATGTCGTTGGTTGCTCATTTAACGATTTAACCATTTGCTTATAAAAGGTGGACCATTTTCAATGCACGATGTTAATTGTAAATAAAACAAAAAGTTTTCAGAGAATTATCTGAATTTTTCTTTATTATGATAGAAGGATCCATGACAATTATGAGTAAAACAAAATATCGGCCAAATGCTTGCCACGGCTTTGGTGGCTAACCCCTATTCGATGATCCATATTTTGGATTAAGCTGAGGCATAATTAAGATCCAATGTCGTTAATGTGCCGATTTGTCGAATCTTTTAGCTTTTGAATTATTTTTGGCTTATTGAAGTACACTTTTTCTTTTAAATATCCCCAAAGATAGAAGTCAAACGGTGTCAAGACATATGATCTTGGACGCCAATTGCATCGCCTCTACGTGAGATAACACGGTCATTGAATTTCTCGCCCAAAAGAGTCAATGTTTCGGTGACTGTGTGGCAAATGGCACCTGTTGAAACCATATATCGTTCAGATCTATATCCTCAATTTCTGGCCACAAAAATTTCGCTATCATTTGGTCCATTATGCAGGGAATTAATTAAATCCCTAATATGTACAATACTGTAATAAATTATAATTTGAGTTAGATCCCTACTATTTTTAAGAGCACAAAATTAATTTCAGAGAATATAGCTGTATGGAGTTTTGATCTAAACTTAATCTGCTTTTAATCATTTAAAAAAAAATTAGGTTTTGCTTCAATAATGAAATTGTGGGATACAAAATTTTATTTTATTTTCACCAAACGTTCCATCAGTTCGTACAAAACACCATAGTGACTAAGTGCAGATCGGTATATTCCCATTATTAGCAGTTTAAAACATATAAATAACGATCACTTTAACTGCAATTGCATTACTTTAATAATATATTTTATTTTTTTAACAAATAATTGGGTTACTACTACATGAAGTTATAAGTCCGTGGCTTGTTTTGGATTTCAATTTATTTTTATTTTGAACGTAATGCATTTCTTCCATCGACTCTCTAACCTTCCAATGCCCTTGGAAATGTTCAAAATAAGCCTCCGTTTCCAATATTACTTCCTTATTGGAGTAATATCTCTCTCTCCGGAACCGTGGATCTTTAGAAACACAATACATATCGCGCAAAGATATTTCTCACACCAATTGAGAATAGGAATATCATACAGATGCCAGTATTCTCACTCATTTTAACCTTTTGAACATCCAAAACAATTCGATTCATTTTTTTATTTTTTTTTTTATCACTGAACACCATAATAAAAATTTACCACAATTTTTATCAATTCATTCTTTGACTTGTCTGGTATTTTTTCCCTTAAAAAACAATGTATTTTCACCCAGTTTCAAAAGTAGCATCAAGTTTATATCGGTAAATTTAACAAGATGGTATGATACTAATTCAGGTTGGTACCATTTATCCAGCAAAAAAAAAGTCATTTTAAAGAATCACATTTTCATTGCTTCCAAAGGGAAGACTTGTTTGGATGTGAAACTAAATAAATTTCAAATATGTTAATTTAAAGCTGTACTGAAACAAATACTACAAAGTTATATCGAGAAATAAAACATATAAAAAATAAATTGAAATTTTAAATTTTTTATAAAATAAGTAAGAGTGTTAAATTCGGCTATGGCGAATTTTTGACACCCTCCGCCTGGGTTTTACGTTTACAGTAATATCTGGATTTATTGCAATATTTGTAACATACTAGGTGGGCCCGGTCAGCGTTGCTAGCCCTAAGAAAATAAAGGGTCCGCCATGTCTGATAATGACAGGTTTATCGAAATATAGCCGGAAAAGATGTTTCTAGTCTCACATAAGCTCTTGCGGAATGCACAACAGTCTTTAAAAGAAAAAAGTACTAATTAGCAAGTCAAAAACATATTTGGATTAATTTGGATTACTGTTTAAAAACCGTACACCTAAACGTCTATTAGTAGTAATCGCCATAAAATCCCAGGAATTGCAATGACGCACACAGGAATATTGGACCAAAATTATTTGGCGTGTTGTTTGAATTTAAAGTACGAGCTTTTTTGAATTTAAATGTTCTGATATGATTTAAAGAAGGCTGTGGGGAAATTTCGGTGGATCTAGAGGGTTTTTAACTCTTGACACTGTTTTTACTTCAAATCTAACGTTTTTTTTTCAACTAGTGCTTATTTCGTGAATGGTAACACTTAGCTCATGTCTGATTTGACAGATATTTAGTTTTATCCTTCCGCTGAACGAATATGGTTGTGTATACGCTTGAAAAACGCTGGGAAATATTGCGACATTACTTTGAAAATCATGGTAATGTTGCAAAATGTGTGCGAAAATTGCGTAAGGATTTTGGAAGAAGAGAAGCACCGTCAGCTCCGTATGTTCGTTATCTTGTGAAAAAAGTGAAAGAAACTGGCATCCTCATCGGTAAACCAAAGCGTGAAAAGCCAAAAACAGTGCGTACACCCGAGAATATTGCTGCTCAATTCACCGTCGTTCTCAAGAATTGAACATTTCGGAGGCATCATTGAGACGACATAAAGACATTGGTATGACGCCATACAAAGTCCAATTGGTTCAGGAGTTGAAGCCAACTGACCATCCAATGCGTTTTCTCTTCGCTAAGTGGGCCTGCGATCGACTTACAGAAGATGCCGATTTTGTCAAAAAAAAATCATCTTTTCAGATGAAGCTCATTTTGATCTTGGCGGGTATGTAAACAAGCAAAATTGTCGCATTTGGGGCACAGAAAACCCGCACGCATACATTGAAAAGCCGATACACCCAAAACGAGTCACTGTTTGGTGTGGATTTTGGTCCAGAGGCATAATTGGGCCAACAAGCCAGAGACAATTGACGCTTTAAAGGACAATATTCGTGAAGCAATTGATGAAATACAGCTGCACACAATCGATAATGTGCTTAAAAATTGGACCGATCGTGTAGGCTACTGCATGGCCAGCCGAGGCAGCCATTTGAATGAAATTATTTTCCATTATTAACCGGAAGGATTGTACTTTCAAATAAAAAAAGAAATTTGAGATAATATTCAGTAGTTTTTTTTATAGCATTTTCAAAAAAAAAAAAAAAAGTTATATGGCGGACCCTTTAGCTGGTTTTTATATTGTATCTAAATTTTAATACACAGTGACAGACAAAAGTAAAGCAGAAGCTCCACCGAAAGTTTTAACACACATCTAAATACAATATTAAAATTTGATTTTGCCACGTTCCTCCGCCCACAGACAAAATATAAAAAATCTGACTTCTCAGTTTCACCCGCCAAGCTATTCTGAAGATTGCCTGAAAATTTCATCGAAATCGATCCAGCCATTTTGAAGATCATACGTAACATACATACATCCATTTTTATATATAGGATGAAGAAAGATGTCAACAAAATATTTGAAAAAGTAAACAATTTGATGAACTTAATACTAAATTATTACAACAACCACTCTAAATTTTTTGAATTTTTAGGCAATACCATGGTACAATGAGGCCCTATCAACCTCATTTTATATATAAACCTACTCAAAATTCTGATAATTTTATTCGCAGTTGAACCAGGTAAATGGTTTATTTAGTAACTTAGTTAACGTGATTTCAACACACAGACAGACAGATGGACATTGCTATATCGACTTGTTATAAGCATCAAAAATATATATACTTTATGGGGTCGCAAATTCATATTTCGATGCGTTACAAATGGAATGACAAACTGATATATGTATAATATGTATACCATCTGCGCAGTGGTGTGGAGGGTAGAAAAATAATAAATTTATATTGGCAAAATGATGATTGTTATTTTGGTAGGAAGAACTGATTATGAGGTAATAAAAGTTGAAATTGATAAAAACTACCACCAAAATAAGTTCTTTTTTTTAACTCACGAGCTCTACTTTGAATGAACTTCCCGGGACCCATAAAAGTAAATTTCCGTTCTATGACATTGGATTCGATCCATTTTTAGCCACATGCGAATTACTAGGATCTTTTTCACTTCTTTAGATGTTCTTTTTTTACTGGGGTTGATTACAAAACACAATTCAAAAGTATACCTAAAAATTTAACTATTTATAAAGATTTCGTAGTATTTTTACCCTATAAATAAAAGACTATACTGTTTCACCTACCTAATGATAACATCACGACCAAACGTATTAATCATAGCTTGAGAAATTACTTCAAATTAGTAATTGATTGTGTCCAAATTAAGCTTCCACGTGTTTAACGTAAATATCAGCAACTACAAACCCATCTAGTACATTAGGACTTCCAATCCAATAATGACAGGTTTATCGAAATATAGCCGGAAAAGATGTTTCTAGTCTCACATAAGCTCTTGCGGAATGCACAACAGTCTTTAAAAGAAAAAAGTACTAATTAGCAAGTCAAAAACATATTTGGATTAATTTGGATTACTGTTTAAAAACCGTACACCTAAACGTCTATTAGTAGTAATCGCCATAAAATCCCAGGAATTGCAATGACGCACACAGGAATATTGGACCAAAATTATTTGGCGTGTTGTTTGAATTTAAAGTACGAGCTTTTTTGAATTTAAATGTTCTGATATGATTTAAAGAAGGCTGTGGGGAAATTTCGGTGGATCTAGAGGGTTTTTAACTCTTGACACTGTTTTTACTTCAAATCCCATCAGAAAGTTTTTTTGTAGGATCATACGGTTTTTGAACCCCATAATTGAAGAGTCCAGTAATTTTTTTTTTAATATTAAATAATTTTGTGTACCGAAAATGTTTTTTTAAGTCAAATGAGTTTTAAAAATGCTCCACATTTAATTTTAAAATAATTTTTTTTTAATTTTATTTTTATTTTATATGTCAAACGTTTTAATACCCTCCACACCAGTGTGCAGAGGGACATAATATTGTCATTCCGTTTTTAATAATTATAATAAAAAATCTGAAGCCCATAAACAAGTTGAAATCACGATCTCGATTACAAGTTGAAGTCACGATCACGCCCTCTATATATATACTGGGTTGCTAATTTTTACTGAAAATCATGCGATGATATCCTCAGCAGATTGCTATTTATAATCATCAAAATCGGTTGAATAGGTCCTGAGATTTTAAAGAATATGTAAAAAAAAAAACTTTGAAAAACTATGATATATCTATGTTACTCTTGTTATTGTTGGTATTCTAATTTTATTCTATGTAAAAGCTGTAATTGTTCTTGTTACTGTGGTCGGTGTGTCTGTAGCATTTTCTTTATGAGTGTGTATGTATGGCTACACTGCACGTGTCCAGAGGTTCAAGTCATGCGACTTAAATCCGACTTGGCACCGCCATCGACTCGTGCTGATGTTTAATATTTAATTATTTTTATAAAAAAAAATATGTATCTCTAATATTAATAGGCTAGGCGATTTCTTGTTAGCGATGTTTTGTTCTACCGTTTTATCCCGATTTTGACCAAGCGTATATTACTTGAAATGTATTTCTTTTTAGCTGTTCACCAGACTTACAGATTTTTAATTTTTTTTCTTTATTTTGAGTAAATTGCATTTAAAGTTGCTACTAACACATAAATAAAATTATAATAAGCCATGTGTGTTTTATTAAATTGGTTACTGTGTTTGAAAATGAGTTTAATGAGTAATAATAAACCAAAATTGTGTTGGTTTGTGAATTGCCTAAGTTGAAAAATAAAGTTGCCTAGAAATTGCACTCGAATTTCGTGCGCTGGAATCTGCTAGTTTAAATTAAAGCATTGAAACTAAAAATACTATAACTTTTAATGGTTCAACAATTTAATATTGTCATAGAGGAATATATAATTTTTTTTAATTGTAGAAGAGCTTAGCCGACTTCCTTTCTCGTTTACTCATGACCCAGCAAGTCTACTCTAATAATATAAAAGTAATGTAATTTTATAATGTTTATAAAAAAAAAACAATAAATAAGAAATTATAGTAAATACTGCTCAAAAAAGAAAAACAATTAACTATAAATTTAAAAGGTAATCGAACTTAAAGGTTGAGTAGCTGTACTTGGCAACATTTAGTATCCGTACCCAACCTTTTTTTTATAATATTGAGTTTAAGACAAAGCCGAATTTAATAGTCTTACTTGTTCATTTAAAATCGCATCACAAAATTTTTTTTTATAGAACTATTCCAATCGAATTTTTCAGTAATAAGAAATCTATTTTAGTACCATCCTCCATAACCCCTTTAATTATTACAGAAGTTTTAATTTTAAATTTTCAAAAAATATACAAAAATATACTGATAATAGAAATTTAGAGTTTAATTATGGTGTACGAAGTTCTAATAAACACCCTGGTATTCATATTACAGTTTTCTTTTCCAATTTTATACGAGTGGTTTCAGCATTAATACTTAAAATAAAAATTTGAAAAAATGCACAGAGGAGCAATTTGTACAATTTTTCGAAACTAATTTATTTCACTAAGCTACAAAAAATATTATATATAAAAATTGTAAAAATGCAAATTCCAATAAAAAAAATGCATGCAATTTTTTAACTTCACTGACTTTGGGAATGGCCTAGAGTTGTGAATATAAAGTCAGACCTAAAAAATTTACAGATACAGAACATTGTTATCTAACGAATATTATGTATAAAGATTTCTTATATTACATTTTACCTTTTCGGCCAGCTTTTTTGGTTTAATACTCCTTTGTGTCATATTTTCTGGATAAATCCACTTTTTTACTAGCGCATACATATATATAAATAAGTAATCTCATTACAAATTAGATACTTAGCATCCTAGGGAATCAAAAATATAAACCTGTATGTAAAATGTATTAAAACTATTTTACTGCGAATAGAGTAATACAAAAAACACCTTTTTCTTCTAGACTAATTTTTAAAATTTCATAAACATATAGTAGGTGTAAATTTTATTATTAGCATATTATTTAGCATTTATTGCACCTAAAATTTTTGTTTCTGAAATTATCACATTATAAAAGATTTTCACACAGGTTGGACTTTTTTTCTAAAATTCTATTTCCCTTTATATGTCCGGCAGCTTCTATTTTTGGAAACTAGAGCTATTTTAGAGAACCAAAATCTGAAAATGTGTACGAAATGTATGAGAAATGCTTAGTTATATAGTTTTAGTTTTATTTAGGTTTTTGGTTAGTTTGTATTAGTTTTATATTTATTTAAAAAAAATTGTGCCACAAGTACAATGCAGGATGTTATAAACATCGACAGTGTTGAATTTAATACTAATAGTTGTTTAAAAGTGTTGTACAAGAATACAACAAAAACAAGTTTAACATTTAATACATACATATTATGGCGTCTGTTGTTTGATTTGCACGATCGATATTTTGAAACTAGCTGGGCCTGGTCCGCGTTGCTGGCCCTAAGAAAACATATGGTTTTTATATTACATCTTAATTTTAGTACAGTGTCGGACAAAAGTAAAGCACGAACTCTCCCGAAAGTGTTAGCAGTTATCTAAGTACAACATTAATATTTGATTTTGTCACGCCCCTCCGGTCACATACCAAAAAACAAATATCAGACTTCACAGTGTCACCGCCAGGCTATTTTGAAGATTACCTGGAAATTCCATTAACATCGGTACAACCGTTTTTATATATAGTCTTTGACACGTTCCTCCGCCAACAGAACAAAATTCAAAAATCAGACTTCAATTTTCACCCGCCAGGTTATTTTGAAGATTCACTGTATATTTCATCACGATCGGTCCAGACATTTTGGAGTCCATACGTAACATACATACAAACATCTACTTTTATATATAAGATGTTGACCCTTAGCAAGCGCGGAATATTTGGTGTTATCGAATGATGTAAATATTTTGTAAATAAACCGAAAACTCGGATTTTTGAATGCAAATTTCGAAAGTTTTAAAATTTTGATATTGGATCATTATTAACATAGGTTTTTTATAAATATCTTCGGAACAACATAACCGATTTAAGAGTTTGATATCTCATTTTGAAAAACATGACAACGGATTTCAAAAAAAGTTAAATAAAATAAAAAAAAGCAAAAAAAATAAATATATGTATATGTCATTGGTTAGGTTAGGCTAGGTTACGTTGAAAGTGGCTGCTAAACCAAAGGAAAAGCACACTTAGACTCTGGGGTCCATTGTGATACAACGGGACGAATAGGTGTTCCCCCCAGTCCCCACCGTAGAACCAGTTTGAGCTCCTGATGAAGCCCCTGATATGTGAAATGTTCACATTTGAGAGATCAGAGAGATCGTGTAGGAACGGCGATCCCAATGTTCGAAGTCTCGTTCTGGAGAGCGCCGGGCAATAGCAAAGGAAGTGCTCTATGCCATTGGTCTATGTCATTGGTGGTACAATATAAAATAGGATTTTGCCACGCCCCTCCGCCCACAGACCGAAAATCAAAAATCAGACTTTACAGTGTCACCCGCCTGAATATTCCGATGATTCCCTGAAAATTTCATCAAAATCGGCCCAGCCGTTTTGGAGTCCATACGTTACATACATACACACATCCTGTTTTATGTATATATGTATATAGAAGATTAGGTCTAAGATTGAGGCTAATCAACAATAAAATAAAAACGTTCTCGGCAAATGTTTTACTTAATACTTAGTCGTATATTATCTTAACATATACTGAAAATGACATTAAAAAAAAGATGGATAAAATAAATTCATCTGAATCATTTTCATTATATTATTTTTAGTTTTGAAAATAACAATTGTATTAAATTTCCAAACATTTTTGTAAACATATTCAATTTTTCATTTAACTCGATCTATGATAGCCAAACTATCATTATAAGGAGCAAAGATATAAAATCCACCTTAAAATATGAACATTTTTAAGGCTAAAATTTTTGTAAAATATTTAATATTTGCCTATGTTTCTAAGATAACAGTTACCTATGTTTGTAGCTAATAAACCGTATTGTTTGAATAAAAAAAAAATCTGGCCTCTCCAAAACACCTGTTCAAAGAATCTTAACATGAAAGTAAGACAAAAAAAATAGAAGAAATATATAAAACAAAAACCTAACATTTTTTATCTTGATACACCATCTTAATGATTATAAAATCAAATAGAAAATCTCCGCAGACATAAAACATAGAAACAACAACAACAGCAGACTCTATTGCGTTCATTTATAGTGAAAACTCCCTATAGTGGACCTTCTCTATAGCGGACACTAAATAATAATTACCATGTTAATGGACCTTCCATACGTGGACATTCCCTTATATGGGCCTGGATAAATATTTTGTATATATTTTGGTTAAAAACCTCCATTATGTGGACATTTTCATAGAATCATAAAAAGTTTTTTTTTTATTATTTTTGTGTAATTTCTTAAATCTGGCATCACTTTTGCATATTTTTGATTTGTTTTCAAATATAATTCATTTGGCAACTCTGCAGCAACTACATAAGTATGTATGTTTTTCTGCTGTGCGCGGGGGATTCACAAAATTTACTTTTGTTGGTTTATTGTCAAAAATGGCTTCAAACAGAAAGTGTTTAACATTAAAAGAAAAAGTGGAACTTATTAAATCGTCAAGGAAAATATTTATTTATTTGATTTTATTAAATTTGTTTCGTGATATACAGTTTTTTTACCTTTATATATATAATGACCCGACAATTTAAATTAAAATTAATCAAATTAATAAAAAAAAAAAAAGAATTTGTACACTCCAGATGAAGTTTTTCAACGTCAACGAAACAACTTCTCTCTGCTAGCCTTTAGATCAAGGAACTATTCGAAATTTCAAATTTTACTATCGCAATTTTATTGCAAAAACAATTTATTATAGAGGCAAATATAGACGCTTAAAAAATCGACATTCTAGAATCTATATTTTTCGTGGAAGTTGCATAGAAAAATGCAGTCCTAGAACAACCATACCCGACGGATAGATGGCGGCAGTAGTTTGAAAAAACTACTTTGGTGAAAAGTAGGAACCTTATAAAACACATTTTAAGTTTCAAGGTACCACGTTGTTTAGTATTTTTTTTTGAGCCATCTCAATTTGTAAACATGGGCAAAATTGGTCAGCGTTATATAATTCAATACTTTAATTTGAAAGGTCGAAAGCTATCAGTATTAAAGTCGAGCTAGACTCTACTCTGGGGGGAATCTGCTTCTTCATTTAGGACTTATAATATTGGCTGGCAGAGTTTAAACAAGGTCGTACAAGCTGCTAAGACAAACACCGTAGTGGTTGACCAATTGCGGTGGCCATGCCAGAAACAGTTCAGCAAATCCTCAAAATAGTTTTGGACGATCATCGGTTGAGGATGCGTGAGGTAGCTGTAATGACAGGCAATTCAAAAAGTTTTATAAATCGCATATTGACCGAAAATTTGGAGATGAGAAAGCTGTGAGCAAGAAGGGTGCCGCATTTGCTTATGCATGCAGATGTTGCAATAAAGTTTTTGGCGATATTTCACCGCAATAAAGCCGACTTTTTACGTCAATTCGTAACCGTGGGAGAATGGTGTTAGATTATGGCGTCTTTTTTTTGTTATGCGCGTGGGATAATTTTTTTTGATTATGCGAAGTTATTGCAGCTTTCAAATGATGAAATTAAGAAAAAAAATTCCTCAATTACAGAAAAAGTTAATTTTGTCTCATCAAGACGATGTACCAGTTCACACGCCTTCTATTGCAATGACTAAAGCCCATGAATTAATGTTAATTTTGCTTCATCACGCACTTTATTCGCCAGATTTATCTACCTCGGATTATTATCTATTTCTAAACTTGAAAAAAGGCTCGGTGGCAAAAGATTTGCCAGCAATGAAAAAGTGGAGTCTGAGGTTGGTGGCAATTTTAAGGATCTAGGCAGTTCTTACTATAAACAGGGTATCGAAGGTATTGAATATCGCTGGGAAAAGTGTAGCGAGCTAAAAGGCGACTATATTGAGAAATAAAGAAAATTTGTTGTGTTATCTATGTTAGGTCGGATTATTCTGGGACCGCCCTCGTACTCCTTTAACAGAACTACAATTTTTAGTGTGAAAAAAATGTAAATACCCAAGATGACAATTTTAACAAGAAGTTACTGAAATAGAAATCTGGGTGGACGTACCTAACAAAGTAAAAAGTATCATTGAAGCTCTTAATATCTTTATAATATAAAACAGATTTTATTTAACGATTTTAAAGCATATAAGGCATTTAAAACAATTGAAAAGCCGTTTGCATGATAGTATTATTGCTGAATAAGAAGCGGATTTAAAACACAAAACTATAAATAATTTCTTTAAAACGAATACAAATTAGAAATTTTAAAACATTATTTAATTTAATTTGTTTTATATATTTATAAAATTGAAATGATCTCTTTTTGTTATAAAAAAAAAACTAGACCTAGTAGGACACCTCTCACCTGAGTAGGAAACCTCTCAATAATGGAAACATTTCGGGCTACCGTAGCTGTCCACTATAGAGGGTTTTCACTGTACTTTACTTGTGGATGCTTTTGTTTGTCTTTACTATTTAGCTCTGTGTTTTGTGTCGGTCTGTCTGTTGGTTGGTCTTTTCGTTCAACCATTCACCAGTCTATTCAATTTTATGTTTTACGCATTTTTTTTTCGTAAGTTCACACTTTTCTGTTTAAAGTGGATTCGTATTTTTGTTTGTTTATTATCATCATCTTCGTCACCGCAGTGTTGTCGACAGCATATTTCGTTTTTTTTTTTAACTTTGTTTTCTAACTAAGAACTATAGCAGCACCCCAAAAAAAATAACGCAGTTTTTCTACTTAATCTAAACTTGTTAACAATGCTGAGTGTTCTGTTGTTATGTTCTTTAGCTTTTAGTTATATACAATTGTTGTTGTTGTTATGTTCTTTAGCTTTTAGTTACATATATACAATTGGTTCATATGATGGCTGTCGACTGAACTGGATTTTACTGTTAGTTTCTGTTTTGTTACGTATTTAAGTCACCAACTACATTTCTTCTTTTGCCGTTTCATTTTTATGTCAATAACTGACTTTTCCAGTCTTATAAGAAATTATGAAAATTTTCTTACAAAAAGTTACTTTTTTTATAAAATTTATGATTTTGCTTTATATTTAAAAAAAATCAATATTTACGCAACTCTTAGATTATTATGAGTAAAAACTTCATTGCGGTCTAGAAATCATCATTATGATTATTAAGCTTTAACGTGGTTTTAAGGCTTAAACATGATTATTATCAAAATAATTTCGAACTTAATGCTAATGAGATTATTACGTTTCTCCCCAATGCTCAGTTTAGTGTTAAATGTTTGGGTCAAAGATCTGGTATGTTGTTAATGCTTCTTTATGTTTTTATACCCTTAAAGTGGTATTAAGGACTTTGCGTTGATGTTTGTAACAACTGAAAATACTTTCTAAGTCCATCCATCCGTCTGTCTGACTGTGTGTCCAGTAAACATACACGCAAACTACAAATCGCAAATGAAAATGTACTTGGTATACGAATCCTAAGCGCCATTAACTCGTACCAATCATTTTTTGACAACTCAACATTCTTGACTACAGATTTTATGAAATAATATCGACCACACCACAAAAATTGTACTTTCCTGAAAGGTTGCGTTATTATCTTCAAATTCATAAAAATTTGTGTACATATTATAACGCAATGTTTTAAAAAATTCTAATTAAACGATAGTTATATTTTATAACAATAATTTGACCACTTCTAATTCGTGGAGTAAATAATTTTCTAATTTGAAACTGTGTAACACCGCCTTTGCTTTTTAAAACAGCTTCTAATCGCTTTTGCATTGTATCTATAAATTTTCTACACACTTCAGGGGTCATAGAGTCCCAAGTTCCCTAAACTTGGCTAAGAATATGTTTTGGGTCATTTCGCAAATTCCGTTTCATGAGAGTCCACAAATTTTCAATTGGGTTGAGGTCTGGACTAGATAATGGCCAATCCAGAATATCAATTCCATTTTCTTGGAGCCATTTTTTGTTGTTTTTGCTACATGGGAAGATAGACATACCATCGAATGCATATTCACATATTCATATTTTCTGGCACTCTACGAAGGCGGTTCCAGAATTACCCGAAAACACAAAAAATTTTCTTTATTTCTCAACATAATCTCCCAGCGATATTCAACAGCTTCGTTACCTGTCGATAGTAAGAACTGTCTAGTTCCTTAAAATAGCCATCAACGTTAGACTCCACTTCTTCATTCTTGGCAAATCTTTTACCATCTTACCATTTTTCCAAATTTGGAAATAGAATGAATCTTAATTAATGGATTTGGCCATCGCAATAATGGATGCGAGAACTGGTGCATTGTCTTGATGAATTAGCATTTTCTTTTTCGCTAAATGCGGTCTTTTTTTCTTAATTTTAAAATTAAAACGTTGCATTAAGTTTGAAGATAATCAATAAAAAAAAATGCCACGCGGATTCACCTTAACCTTCGCCTTCTTTGGACACTATTCTTCCATTTCAGTCGACTGTTTTGACTGTTCGTTTGTTTCAGGTGTGAAGTGGTGGACTTATAAAACGACGTAAATACTCGGCTTTATTGCGTTGAAACATCACCAATCATCGCAAACGCTGCACCCATCTTGCAGACAGCTTTCTCATCTCCAAACTTTTGGTCAATATGAAATGTATAGCACTTTAAAAATGCACTTTCCGCCGACGATCGTCTAATACCATCATGTAGCTTTTTTTTTTTACTCATTTCTGGCGTGGCCACCTCAATTAGTCGACCACTGCGGTATTCCAACGGATCGTTTACACTCTGCCATCCAATATTTTGCAGTTGTAAATGAAGGAGCAGACTCCCCTAGAGACTTGTAAAATAAAAGTATTGAATTAATTAACAGCGTCCATGTTTACAAATTCGCTCCGCTAACATGGTGCCATGGAACTTCAAACATGTGTTTTATAAGGTTGCCATCTATCACCAAAGTAATTTTTTTTCAAAGTATTGCCGCCATCTATACGTCAGATCGGGTTGTTGTTGGACGGCCGTCGTATTAATATATATTTCCGCTTTAACGAAATGAAATTAAGCAGTCTTTATTTTTTGCCTCAATGCTTTTACGAATTACCCTTTTTCTGACATCACCGACGAATACGTCAAATAATAGTGAGCTATTGCCTATGTATCCAAGAATTTTTTTCATTTGACCATAACAAACGTTTTTCAATTGTTTCAGACCACTTTGAAACTATGTCTCTAAAACTGCTTCGAGAATTTTTTTTTAATTATAGCCACGAAAACTCTTTTGTCACGAAACGTTATTTCGGACACTTCTCCTCTGTTTTCAACATTATTGTTATAAGTCTTGGTATACGAATTAATATATTTAATATTAATAGGCAAGGCGCTTTCTTGTGACCGATGTAAGTTTCACAGTTTTGCCCCGATTTTGACAAGAAATTTATCATTTGAAAGGTATTTCTTTTTCGCTGTTACCCAGATATACAGATTTTCAACGTCTGAAATATTTTTTTTGGAGATCTGATCGTTTAAAGTTGCTATTAACACATACATAAAATTATACAATGCTAGGTGTATGTTTATTAAATTTGTTATTGCATTTGTCTTAATGTTATTATTTCAATTATATATTCTTCCTTTATTTACATATTTTAACAAATTGGATATTTACATATGAGATCTTATCTTTACATATAGATATTGCAACAAATAATACATAGGATCTAAAGATATTAAATAGTTTTTATTTTATTTTTTAATGATTTTTAAAGGAAAATAGGAGGAAAAAACCTTTATATGATTTAATATATTCAATACTATCTGAAAATGTTTATATGCTTATAGGAGGTTTATTAGTAATAATAGACCTCTATAAGCATATAATTTTCAATTTGGTGATTTCTTTTTTAATTTTACGTTATTTCTATACATTCTCTTAGCAGTGGGTAAGAGGAATTTTCAATTTTGGCAAAGTAATTGTTATTAATCCTTGATATGAAATCCATAATTTTTTCATAACCGGTGTCTTCATGAAGAAGATTTGTAGGATAACTCCAGTGCTTTTTATATATCATTTTAAGACATTTATTTTGTATAATTTGCAAGCGTTTTAGGTGGCAGTTGGCAGCGTCACTCCAAATAGGACACGCGTATGTTAATATCGGCCTTATAACACTTTTGAAGAGTAGATTTTTGTTTTGGTGGTTTAGAAATTACTTTCCATATAGTAGTGGCCATAATGCTTTAAATGATTTTATAGCTTTTTGGCACGTAGCCATAATATGTTGTTTAAATGTAAGCTTTTTGTCCAAGACAACTCCGAGATATTTGACATCGTTAAGTACATTTATGGTATTATTTCCAATAAGAAGATGACGTCTTGGCAGTCTTTTGGGAGATTTGTTGAATGGAAAAATTATTGCTTGGGTCTTGTTTGGATTAATTTTGATTTTCCATTTGTGGAAATATTTACTGCAATTTACAAGTCCCTTTTCCATTTTCTTCAGGAGTGCACTTGTAAGTTTGTTTGAAGAAATTAACGCAGTGTCATCTGCGTAATAGGCAATTTTCATATATTTTGGGACTTTAAAATCGGATGTATATATCGAGTAAAGCAAAGGCGACAAGACTGATCCTTGAGGTAACCCTGAGGTAATGGTTTTTGGAGTTGATGTTTCATTATTAATGGCAACTTTAAAGCTTCTGTCGTGAATGAAATCTGAAATAAGTTTACATAGATATTTTGGTATATTTGCATCAAGAAGTTTAAATAAGAGGCCATTATGCCAAACGGTGTCAAACGCTTTTTCAATATCTAACAGTATTACACCCGTTGAACGTTTATTGTTTTTATTGGTAATTATTTGATTTTTAATTCTGTTTATCTGGTGAGTAGTGCTATGTCCTTTTTTAAATCCAAATTGTTCTTTAGCAACAATAGAATTGGTCGTTACAAATTCACTAAGACGATAATGTAGAATTTTTTCAAATATTTTACCAAAGTTACTTAATCGACTGATAGGTCTGTAGCTGTTTGGGTTAGTTTTTGGCTTGCTAGGTTTGTTAATAGCTATAACCTTAGCATTTTTGAAATGGTTTGGGAAATAGTTGAGTTTGATGCAGCTGTTAAATATTATAACCAGTAATTTTAGAGCTTTGAGTGGCAGTTTCTTTAAGAGCAGGTTGGGAACATTGTCAAAACCAGGGGATTTTGAGGGTTTTATTGATGAGACAATATTCATTACTTCTTCAAGAGATGTATAAATTGCAGATTCAGAACTGGGACTTTCCTTCTTAAAATTATTTACTGTTGTATTTATTAGTGTATCTGCCGAGTGGTTGTAGTTCGAAGTGAGGTTATTTGCTTCGACAAATGTATTTGCCAGGACTTCAGCCTTGTCCTTATCAGATGTTATTTTTGTATTTCCAACTTTGAAGTGAGCGATTTGATTTTTTCCTTTTCCTCACAAGTTCCTGCTTATTTTCCAAAACGATTTATCACCTGGTTTTAAATTGGATAATAATTGAGACCATTTCTTATTGCGCTCCGAATTAATACTTTTATCAATCATGTTACTTAGAAACTTAGTACATTGATTATAAAAAGTTTGCTCGGCTATATTTGAAGATCGTTGGCTTTTTCTTTTAAAGCTTCTTCTTAGTTTTATATATTTCACAGTACTTCCTGGTAATGTGTAATTATTTTCTTGAGTTATTTTAGGTGTAGACACATCCCTTGCTTCGAAAACTACATTTATAAATTTTTGGATTTCCTGATCAATTACTGCCTTGGTATTGTATATATCGGAATATAACGTGATTTTATTGTCTAAAAAATTCATATAAATGTTCCAGTTGGTTGCACTATAATCATAATAATTGAGGTCAACCTGCAAGGCCATTGACCTTTTAAGTGTACATATAATGGGGCGATGGTCTGATGGTATTTCGTAATCCATTGTTTTTACGTCTATATTTAAAGCGGAGTTGCTTAAAATAATATCGACTGTGGATGCTTCGCGATTGTGTTGATGGGGGAATAGGGTTGGACTATTTGGATAGTGAATAAAAAAATTGCTTGATTGCTGTAGGTTGTTAAGTGCGATTCCTGCAGTATTATTTGAACGACAATTCCATGAACAATGTTTGGCATTTAGGTCACCAAAAACTATATATTTTTTGGTGGAAGGTGTTAGGTTCAAGATATCAGCACAGAAGTTATGGCTGTATCTTGGTTAATATAACGAAGATACAACAATAGGTCTATAATTTATAATAACTTCAATTGAGATGTTTTCGATTGATGAAGTGTTTGATATAAAGAGTTTTTATGAGCGGCAGATTTATGAATTAACAGAGCTACTCCTCCTCCCCTAGCATCTGTTCTGTCACTTCTATATAAATAATAATTTTTAAAAAAGGGTCTATGATTTTCTGAAAAAATGTTTCATTCAAAGACGCTATTTTAATATTTTCTCGTTCAATTAGTACCTATCTCAAATTGTTTTAATTTAGAAAAGTTTGAAATGCCATTAGCATTCAAGTGAAGCATTTTGAATTCGTTTAAATTATTAGTATAATCCATGGGCGTATTTTACCATTGACATTACAACTTTGATTTGTTGTACTTTTGAGGTGCACCTATGCAAATCATCCATAGCTGTAGTGAAAATATCAAAAAGCTCATCAATGCTAAATAAATCGTTGTTTGTTTTCAGCTGGTTAGCATATGTAGCTTTGCTGTTATTATTGATGTTATTGTTACAATTTGTGTTGTTGTTACTTAAATTTGGGAAATCAACCTTTGATTGAAATTAAATATTTTGTTGTTGCCTGCTGTTGTTATGACTTTTGGAAGTTACTCTTGTTCTAGTTTCCAAATAGAGAGAACGTAACGGACAGTTGATGTCGTTTGCAGAGTGATCAGTTCTCTCTTTTCCATGTTTTTTGCAATTAAAGCATGTAAAAACAGCTGGTCTTTTTTCATTTGTGTTAAACGGACACACACTTGTATGATGTTGTTCTGCACATATCATACATGCAGCACTTCGATGGCAATGTTCACCGCCATGGTCATACATTAAGCTCCAGCATTGAGGTGGTTTATTTCTGGATCTAGATTTGTATTTTTTCCAAGAAATTATGATATTGGAAATTGTCCTTACATTTTTTAAGGCAGTTGGGTTAAAATTTTTACGAACAAATTGAACTTTGTAAACAGCATTGTTGTTCGACTGAATTTGGTGACTATTTCAGCCACCGAAGAAGGGGATAGGTTGTAGTTTTTTAACTCTTCGGTGATGTCCTCAGAGTTTATGCGGGGTAAACCGTGTAGAAAGGTTGTGTATAACCTATTATCTTTGGAGCCATATGAATGAAACTCCATTTTACTCTCTTTAAGAATTTGCTTATAGCATTCGTACAATTCTTTAGTTGGAGCAAATATTTTGGTACCAATTGAAGTACGTTTGAAAATACAATCTTTACCAAGTAGTTTTCGTATTTCTGCAAATGAGGCGTTGGCTTCTACAACTATAGGTGGAGGTTTGTGTTGTTTAATATCATTAATATTTGATGCAGGAGTTACGTCCATATCATTGAGGCCAGCAAGCAGGCTAAATCTGTTGCTGGAAGTTGACGCGATGTTCGGGTTAACAAAACCCGGAGGAAGTTTTGTCATCTTCTTGTTCACAAGCTTTCTTTTTGATGAAGATTTGGCCCCTCGGGCCATCGCTAAATTTTTATTCCTGTTATAAGCTGGATTGTCTACCACGTGAGTTCAAATGAGATCAAGAATAGGCAAATAGTTGTACTCTAGTTGTACTCTAAGCGCTTTAATTATTTACAGCGCTTAGAGCGCTTTAATTATTTACACGACCGTTCGTAAAGAGAATTAGATTCGAACTGTTTTGTCTTAATGTGTTGAGTTTTTCTTCATTTAAAATGAGTTGAATTGTGAAGCATACCATTAGGGTCTTTATTAAATGAGAAAATAAAATTTCCTAGAATTTGCACTCGAATTTCGAGTGCTGGAATCTGCTAATACGAATTAATAGTGGTTAGGGCTCGTATTTGATCGACATAAATTCCCAAAAATCCAAACTCTTCTATATATCTTGATTAAAATTTAATGTGTGTATTTTATATCCAAAATTCAACCTTCCAAAAATTACCAGCATATAAACAATATTAGTCATAGTCTGCATATAAAGCAGCATCGCGATATTCACTTAGATCTAAGGACTTAGAAATAAGACATAGTTTTCTCAAATTTAGTTCGTATATATATGTAAAACACACAATCGTTCCAAACTAAATACGGTCACTTTTGGATCCAGTCGCCATATAATAATCGCATTCCATAGGAACTTTAATACGTAGATAAACTCGCACTAGAAAAAGTATGTGTACAAGTAAAATATTTACATACAAAGGAACATAAACGCAGAAAACTAAATCACCAACCGAATTATTCTAAAGTTTAACAACTGTATTTTCGATGGTATCAACAGAAATTTAATAGTAGCTAACCATTTTCTAGTATGATCAATGGTTTACTGTTAAGCCAACAGAATTGCTATTGTATTTGTTACTGAACCCGAAATTCGTTTATCTATTTTATTTTCATTTATTTATTTGCAATCTATTTTACAATAATAAGCAAATTACAGCAATTAAATCTTCATATGAGTTTTAATCTAAAACATTCATACATACTAAAAATGTATACTATAAATAACTTAACTACATATGTATATTTATTTTATATTTTTAAATATTTGTATATATCTACAAAAGTTTTATTTACATATGTATATACAGTTATTTTAAAAATGGTAGGTCAATGACATGGAGTCTTATAAGTCTTTTACCTTCGTCGTAGTCGTCCAATAAACTAATTGCAAGTGCGTTAGAATTATTGCTAATTCTTTCTAAGTATTTGGTGCTAAATCTACTAATTTCATTTTTGACTTTAGCTATGGATATGTCCTTATTGATATTGTCATTTGTCATAAACCAGGGTGCATTTGACTGGTATCGTTGAAGAATTTCAATGTTAGAGTTGCTCGCGGTCCCCCAAAGTTGAATACCATATGGGTTTAAGAATAACTTTATACAACATGACTTTGTTTTCGAGACTTAATTTTGATTTTTGACCTAGCAACCAGTACATTCTTTTAGTTTAAATAATTAATTGGTCCCTTTTAGCTTCATGAGTCTTCTACCTATATGCATTCCAAGATACTTAGCACAATCCGATTTAGAAATTTCTTCATTGGCGAAATCCAAATTGATGCTCAGGTATAATATTGTTTGCATCCAAAATTGGCTGAAGTCTATGCAGAAAAAGTTTTTCAATTACTTTTGAAAATGTAACTAATAGACTTATCGACCTATAAGACCTTAAGTCATTTTCTGCTTTATTAAGTTTTGGTACCATCATTATCTCTACACATTTCCATTGAGCAGGAAAATGATTCAGTCTCAAAATTGAATTAAATATAAGTGTCAAAAAAATAATAGATTTTTTTGGTAACGCAAGGCCTTTGTCACATAATTTATCGTATCCCGGACATTTTTTGTTATTTAATTTGGAAATTTCTTGAGCTACTTCATAGGGTGATAAATGTTTAATTGGTAAGTCCATTTGACAAGGGCTTACAAGAAACGCAGTTATTTCACTAGACGAATTGTTGAAAGCAAATGGTTCAAATGTAGATTTCAGATTAACACCAGATGCCATTTGAATTTTCACAGCTACATTTCTTTACGTTGATCTTTTTAAAAACATATCTACTTTAAATAGTCTGTGTACAAAAATTATATTAGTTAGTAAACTGAATTTTTTTTTTTAAATTTTATTTTCTGGTAGAATAGCCTTTTCTTTGGAGAACACCTGCCAATCTTTTTGGGATTCCTGCTGCAATACTTCTTCCAGCTTACTTTTCAATATAATTGATTGCTAGAGAATTTTCTTTTTCAAATAAGTCCCAAAGATGCTCTATAGGGTTGAGATTCGGAGACTGCGGAGGCATATGTAATTGTTGTGGTACGTTATATAGCAACCAGAGCTTCACAATATCGGCAGTGTGCTTGGAGTAGTTATCTTGCTGAAACAAGTATTGACCCTCAAGCATCAAATTTTCTGCACTCTATAAACTGCATTTGTCCTACTACATTGTACTGTACCTGTAGCGCGATTCAGTAACTTCTTTTAACGATAATCGAATCGTTAAAAAAAAGAAAACAACAAAATTATCGATTTTGGTATTCAGTAAAATTTTTAAACGATATTCGCTATTGTTAAAGTCTGCTGTTGTTGTTATCTAAACGACAACAATTTTTGTGTTGTTTATTCAATCGATAAAAAAGTTAAATTGTTAGGTTGAAATGCCGTCATACATAAATAAAAATCATAAAATAATGAAAATATTTTGCTTTTATTATAAAAACTTTTTATATAAATAAAAAATTTAAATAGCATATTCAATTCATTAAATAAATAAACAAAAATGTTAATAAAAAATAAAGAAATTAAACTTAATCGTAAAATCATCCTGTCAAACACGAAGTGATTTGTTTATTTTTCTATTCTTCTTTGTGTGTTTTTGCTTATTTTGACAGAGATGCCACTCGTTTACAGTTTAAATAAATAGAAAAATAGATTTGTCGTCTATCGTTAAGGTGTAGTTAGTGAATCACTTAAACGTTAGTGCAAACAACAATAGCTGTCGCACTACTACTGATCAATTATTTTTATTGAGTGTAGTGACTCCTTTTCAACAAACTATTTTATTCCTAAATTACGATTCTTGCTCTCATCAGACGCAATTACATTTTTTTGGTTTTGTAATGAAATGAAAGATTTTTACATACAATTTGGCCACTTATAAAAACTTGTGTGTTTATTTCTGTTATTTTTTGTCACTATTATTCTTGATACGTTGTTATATTCTCACCCTAAGTCCCGTTAACTCTCTGTTGACGAAAAAAAAATCAATTTTTCAAGCAACAACAACTTATGTCTAAATGTGTAGTTGCACTGGTAGTTTTCTTCTTCATCAGCAACTGGCTTGCCAGAGACGTGATACAATGGCTTATAACCTACCTCCAAGTGGTGCTCCTGGGCAACGCTAGGCAAAGCCAGTTAATTCTGGTGATTATTCCTAGCGGCTAAAGGTTAAGGAAGAGAAATGTCTGCCAGTGCAATCCCGTATGGGGGGTAACTGGTAGTTACTAAATTTGGCCAATTGGTAGCGAAGCCTCACCAAAAGGCACTGAATTTGGTACTGCGGGGAGATCGAATAGCCCTAAGAAGAGGACTCTTCGACTTCTCGCGGAGACCAAGCGAACTATGACACAGCGATCTGATGGCCGACTGGTGGATCGTGAAACATCCAACCAGATGAAAAAGTTGTCACACCCCTTTAATATATGTGAGATCCAAGTTGAACTGATGGTATTGTTGGACCACATTACGAACGTGGCACTAGAGGCTTTCGAATCTGACGTGCAGAGGAGATCGCTGTGTGTGACTAGTAGGGGTGGTTGTGGAGTGAAATAGCTGGTATATGCGTTGTTTGGGAAAGCTGGTATATGCGTTGTGTGGGTGGCATGAGTTGAAGATGAGACGCAAGATGAATCGGATGCAAGAAGGTCGGATGTAGCATGAGTAGAAGTCTTTTGACGATACGAGAGTGCGTGAAAATGGATCAGAAAACTGTGTTATGGTAAGCCAGGTCAATGCAGAGGTCTTTAATACGATCTCATTGGGAACGGCCCCTCGGGGAGTTTCGCAGTGGCTGTGGTGCCCATATTGCGGGCAGATCACAGATCGATGTGGAGGTGCATTCACCCAGATGTTGCTACCTCTAAAGCAAAAGGGTTTTAGATAGGCCCGACACAATAACAAAGTGTGGAGTGATGCCGTACACATCACTCCAGCTTGTAACCGTCTTATGGCGGGGCGAAGGTAAGACGCATAATATCTATCCAAGTGCTAAGACCATCGTGTGGTTAAGTCGACAAGACAGGCACACACGTAAAACCCGTATGACTTCTGTTTCAACAGTTTCTCTTGGTTCGTAAAGTATACAATTATTTTCCTTTTCCTTTTGGATTTATTGCGAAAAAAAATTTTGAAAAATATTGAAAAATGCTGTTTGAGAATCACGCAAATAAATACAACTGAAAAATTTTACTATATTAAAGTATTGTTTAAAAATCAAGCATTAGGTTCCTCATTTTCATTTTCGTGCGCAGATTTTTTTTGTTAATTTTTTTTCCTTTTTTAAATAACGGACAAATATTATTTTTCGTTGCGGCTGTTGTATTGCTTCTTAAACATTTTTATGGGTTTCGCTTTTATGTTAAACTACAAAAATTTTAAGATTTTAACTATTTTTTTTGGAGAAATTTCCCTTAAAAGTTAAAATAAAACAAAAATTATGTAGTCATAGTTTTTGCAGTATGTGTATATGGGAATCTGGTTTAAATTTGATTCATATTTAATTTTAGTATCCACTTATGACCTAAACCAGCATAGATGGTCCTAAGACTCTTTCCCGGAATTGATCGTATAGAGTAGCTTATAGGCGGCCAAGCCCGACTATAGTTATCTACTTGTATTTTTCTTTATCATAGTTTATGTACATTTTGTGATGATTTATGTTTGTTTTAGCTATAAGTATAAGTATATAAAAAAAAAATTTGGATACTTTCCTTAAGGCTCTGTTTTGAACTCATTTGTAAAGAACTGATCATTCTCTACATAAACTTATGTTGATTTTAAAAATTTCTCTGGCATTTAGAGTAATTTTTTCGTTTAATTTTCTTTAATTCTTGCTGTTTTCTATATTCGTTCTCTGTTTGCTTACATTATTTACTATACACATACAAACAAAAAATATATACTTACGTATATGACTCTTTGGCTATTATATTCTAGTTGGTTTGTTTGTCGTATTTGCCAACAAGTTTTAAACTTGTTTCTTTATTTTTTTTTTTTTTGTTCTTATTGGACTACCACTGACTAAAACATATCTGAGCATGTATTGTTCTTACTCATAGGTTTTTTTTGCTTGATAAACATTTCATTGGCAAAAATAATATTCGTTGTTTATGAGCTGTTGAAAAGGAACCACTCATAAAACTCAATAAGAGCCAAATATTCTTGGAATTTAAATTTTTTTAGAATTTGTGTTTTTTATAAAATAATAAATCCCTGAATCAAAAAAAAAAAACTTAAATATTAAAAAAAATACCTACAGATAAGGTGATGTTTTTAAGGAAAACATAAATTTCAAGGAATTATCTTTAGGAAAAGTTCATATAATCAAACGAAATTTAACCTCAAGAATCTTTGATTGATTATTTCCTTCTCATAAAAAAAAATATTAACTCGATCGTTTTGTTCTTAATAACAGTAAAAAATTTTAAAACAAGATAAAGCTTAAGGCTTTTGGAAATTAGTAGATATTATTAATTATGAAGATGTTTTGGTTTGGTTTTTTTTTTTTTATATTTTTTTAAGATCATTAACCTATTATGGATTCCAAAGTTTAATTTAAAAAAATTTTTTCAAATACCTGTTGGTAATTTGTGAAATCAACATTGTTTGCATATTTTTTTATTATAACAACTTTTTTTGTTTTTCCTTAGCTTAATTCAAGGAAAAAGAAAAATTCAAATAAAATGGCCAAAAACAAAAATTAATCCCTTAATGTTTCTAATAATATGTCAAAAAAATAAAAGACTTAAGAAACAAACATGTTTTAATTTATTAACAGCAAAACATTTAACAATTAGATAAATTCTGAATATTAGAATTATTTAACTGATTAATTCAAAACAAAAACAATATATATATATTAGGGTGCCCCTTAATAAGAAAAAAAAGTGTTCAAACTGTCGGTCTCACCCCCTAGAAATATGCAAATAGCAAAAAAACTGAGAAATACAAAGTTTTGGGCCAATCAAAAACGTTTAGTCGTGGCGCAAAGCGATTGAATATTTCAAGTGTGTTTATATGGGGAAAATATGACTTTTTTTTTCAGATTTTACGAAAATTTCGTTCTATAATTTAATTTTTCCGACAAGCTGTTACATAATCCGGGATCAGTATTAAATTATCATTTCAAAAGGCTATAAAACTTCAAAATCGTATGAAACCTCGCCAAGAAATAGCAAATGCCCTAGAACACTTTTGTGCCAAAAAAAACTAGGTCATGAAATTTGATGGCATTTTTTTCAACTTTGAGAAATTGATTAAAACCATCAATAATCAGATAATTGCACCAGAGATATATCACAATGGATAATTTTGATCTCAAGAGCACTGAAGGGTTAAATAAAAAAAAATTAACCGAATTATTTTCCTTAAATTCTACATAGTGGTTTCATCGAGTGTAATAGAAAAACTCGTTTTCGGTAATTTTTATTTAAAAATATCTTAAAATCCAAATCTGGCCTTGGCAAATAATGGGTTAACGTTCTCGGATTTATCCCAAATTTTCGGAACGAAACTTCTACACATTTGGTTATTATATTTTAAGCGCCGCATCTAAAAATTGGACAGCACTTACCAAATATTTGAATTTTTTGCATAAATTGTCATTTATTAGCTTGGGGTCATATGTGACCCCAATTCCAAAAGGGTTAATGGAGTCATATTATTTTTTTCCGAAACCCTAGGCTACTAAGATAAAATATAATATTTAAAAGTAGAAAAGTGATGAATTTTTGATACAAAGTATTTAGAAAGAGTACATTTACAGAATATTTCACAAAAATCCAAGTTTTCTCGAAATCCGCAAAAATAAAATCCTTGTCAAAAAAATTCTGCTAGAGGGACTTACTTAAAAATTCACACGGTTAATCTGCAACATGTATTTAATAAAACCTTAAAGTAATATATTCAGTTTTTTAAATTTTATTTAAGAAAATTTTTTCAAACTTGAAAAAGGAGTTTTAAAAATTTTATCAAAAAAATTTCCAATTTTCGGTCTCAATGCGCAATAGGTTAACAACGTGGTACTAAAACAATACTTCATATCTGAGTACTTATAAGTATAGAGACCAAAAAAGAATGATGGCTTTAATCACTTTCTCAAAGTTGAAAAAAATGCCATCAAATTTCATGACCTAGTTTTTTTTGGCACAAAAGTGTTCTGGGGCATTTGTTATTTCTTGGCGAGGTTTCATACGATTTTGAAGTTTTATAGCCTTTTGAAAGGATAATTTAATACTGATCCCGAATTATGTAACAGCTTGTCGGAAAAATTAAATTATAGAACGAAATTTTCGTAAAATCTGAAAAAAAAAAGTCATATTTTCCCCATATAAACACACTTGAAATATTCAATCGCTTTGCGCCACGACTAAACGTTTTTTGATTGGCCCAAAACTTTGTATTTCTCAGTTTTTTTGCTATTCGCATATTTCTAGGGGGTGAGACCGACAGTTTGAACACTTTTTTTTCCCTCCATATAACGAAGGGCCACCCTAATATATATATATATTAAAATCAAAACACAAAATAAATTGGGTGGAGCTGAAAAATTATAATCGAATTAATACAAACATAAATACCATAATAACAAGTTATTTTGTATAAATAATATTTATCTTTTTTTAGCAATAATTTCTTTCATAAAATGTATGATTTTATAAACGCAATTTATCATTAGGTCTTAGTGGGAAGGCCTTAAAACAACTTAAAGTTATTAGCTCTATTTTTTTTTTTTCTTTATTATTATTATTTTTGTGTTTTTTAGTCATATTATATTTGAATGAAAAATTAAAATATTTGTTTTAATTGAAAATTAATACATATTAATGGCTCCATATAAAAAATCGTTTCCGAAATATTTGAAAACTTAAGAGAAAAAATGTATGGGAGTTGATTAGTTAATTTGTTTAGTTTCGTCTTATTTTCGTTGTAGGATAGAGGGTAGAATAAAACCTACAAGTTTAATAAAATCTAGCTAGAGCCAAGTAAATGGTATCGCAAACTGTTTTTAATGGATGCAAAAGAAATTAAGCAAATTAAGCAAATTACGAAATTTGAAAGGCTTGTGGAAAATTGCAAATCTGAAAAAAAAATTTAAAAATACCTTTTCTAAAAAAGTATTTTTTTTTTTCCCAAAAAAGTAAATTTTCTTTAAAAGCTACCATTTCATAAAAATGTACCATTTCTTAAAGAAGTACCTTTCCTTACACAGTACAACACATGATTTTGGGACTAAATTCTGACAATTGCATCTGAAAGTAGTCCGAAAAATAAGAACTTCTGCGCCATTAGTTTTGTCAATACGAATTTTTTGTTCAAGGTGGATTTTTGTCACTTGTTGTATATTTTAACATGGTTATATCTCGGTAACTGACGGAACATCTCTTTCGTGTCTGAAACAAAATTGTAGATATTAAATAGGAGAAAAAAAAGCGGAACAAACCTACCCGAAAAAAGTGCATCCAGTGCCTTAAAAATCGCCCATATTCCCCCCATTTTTTCCCCATTTTCACCTTTTTTGCAAAATAACTGGATTACAAATCCACAAATATGCTGTTTTTTTTTCTTTATAAACTTCATTTTGCATGAAAATAGAAATTCCGATTCATATTACAGCTATTCTTGCACAGAAAATATGAGATTTTTATTTGTTATCTATGCATGGAAACAAAATTTAGAACATTTTCAATTATTGTCAATATCCATCCTCGTCGAAGTTGACGCCTGTGGTTCTGATCATCTTGTTTTCTTCGTAGGTTGTTCATATACATGGTCTGAGTCTGCATCATCATCCGAGTTAGAAATAATATTTAAGGGCATGTTTTTTTTTTAATGTGTCACCAATTTCAATGTCATCTTCATCTTCGGTGCTTTCATCTTCAAACTGCATAATTTTATAACTCCACCAACAAACCTCCGCAAGCAATGCATTGTTTCAGACACAAAAGAGATATTCCGAACGGTTACCGAGTTATAACCGTGTTAAAATATACAAAAAGTGATAAACATCCATCTTGAGCTAAAAAGTTCGTATGGCCATTAAATTATAATGCTGAAAAATGTTGTACTGTGTTAAATAAGTACTTTTTCTTAAAAAACAAATTTTTTCATAATAAAATACTTTTTCCTAAAAAAGTACCTTTCATAAAAAAAGTAAATTTTATTAAAAAAGTACCTTTTATAAAAAAGTACCTTTTCTTAACAAAGTACATTTTCTTAAAAAAGTACCTTTTCTTAAAAATGTATCTTTCTTCAAAAGTGCGTTTTCTTAAATAAGTAAATTTTCTTGAAAAAGTATGTTTTCTGAAAAAAATAACTCTAAAAAAAGTGCATTTATAAAAAGTACCTTCTATAAAAAAATCCTTTTCTTAAAAAGTACCTTTTCATAAAAAAGTATATATTCTTAAAAAGGTACTTTTTCTAAAAAAAAGTACTCTTTTTAAAGTCCCTTTTCTAAATTAGTACCATTTCCAAAAAAGTACCTCCTTAAAAAAATTACCTTTCTTCAAAAAGTACCTTTTCTTAAAAGAGCCTTTTCATCAATTTTCAACGAGAATTTTTTAATTTACCTCATCACTTTTTCTCCAAACTAGACAGTCAAATGAACAAATTTCATATTAAAGTTGGAAAAATACAATAAAAACAAAACAAAAAAGTAAGAGTGTTAAATTCGGCTGGGCCGAATCTTTGATACCCTCCACCTTTTTCATTTTCAATTTTCATTTTTAATTTATCATTTTCCATTTTCCATTTTCCACTTTTCAATTTTCAATTTTCATCTTTCGTTTTTCATTTTTAGTTTTTCATTTTTAATTTCTAATTTTCCATTTTTCATTTTCTATTTTCCACTTTTCATCTTTCATTTTCCATTTTCCATTTTCGGTTGTCATTTTTCATTTTCTATTTTTCATTTTTATACCCTATACCACTATGTGGTTTGGGTATAATGACTTTGTGCTGCTGTTTGTAACAACCAAAAATATTTGACCTAGACCCATCTTTAATTATACCGATCGAATCAGAATCACTTTCTGAGTTGATTTAACAATGTCCGTCCGTCCGTCCGTCCGTCTGTGTGTCCATGTAAAGCTTGTAATCAAACTGCAGGTCGCAAATATGAATATATTTTGACGAAATTTGGTATATAAGCTTCTATCGGCCATGGGATGAACGCTATTGAAATTGATGAGAATCGGTCCATGTTCAGACCTAGCCCCCATACAAATTACCCATATGAAATCGACATAAATTGCCATAAGATCCAAATTGTCATATAGATCTTACTCAAATTGTGTTTGTATGCGTTCATTACATCCACTAATGAGTAGTCCAAAAATGATCCCTTTGACCCCATATAGAGCTGCTTCCCGATCTTCACTTAAATCTATTAAAAAACAAAAATATTGCACTGATTCTTCTCAAATTTTGTTTGTACATATTTTTGCAAAATACAAGAGACTTTACCAAACATGATCAGGATCGGTCCATTTTTGGACCTAGTCCCTTTATAGATATAGCATCCGATTTGAACTTTTTCATATCTGCAGCCAAAAAAATTAATAAAAATCCCACTCAAATTTGGTTTTTGCTTATTTTCAATGTCCAGTTAGTTGGGCC
Source organism: Cordilura impudica (assembly GCA_963682025.1). Lineage (NCBI taxonomy): Eukaryota > Metazoa > Arthropoda > Insecta > Diptera > Scathophagidae > Cordilura > Cordilura impudica. The sequence goes on from OY821517.1 coordinate 136,919,996, forward strand.
TAAGAGATAGGGTTTCTAAATTCATGGTATAGGGTATCGTATAGTCGGTCTAGACCGACTATAATTTTCTTACTTGTCTAGTTTTCATTTTTCAATTTTCATTTTTCATTTTTCACTTTCCATTTTCCATTTTTAATTTTTCATTTTCCATTTTCCATTTTTCATTTTCCATTTTTCACTTTCCATTTTCCATTTTTCATTTTCCATTTTCGATTTTCAATTTTTCATTTTTAATTTTTCATTTTCCATTTTTCATTTTCCATTTTCAATTTTTAATTTTTCAATTTTCATTTTTCATTTTCCATTTTCCAATTTTCATTTCTCATTTTCCATTTTTCTTTCTCCATTTTCCATTGTTCATATTTCATTTTCCATTTTTCACTTTCCATTTTCCATTTTTCATTTTCCATTTTCAATTTCTCATTTTTAATTTTCCATTTTCCATTTTCCATTTTCAATTTTTAATTTTTCGATTTTCATTTTTCATTTTCCATTTTCCAATTTTCATTTTTCATTTTCCATTTTTCTTTTTCCATTTTCCATTGTTCATTTTGCATTTTCCATTTTCAATTTTTTATTTTTATTAATTTTTAATTTTTAATATTTAATTTTAATGATAAAAAAAATATGTGGTAAAACTTGCTTAGGCCAATGTGACACGTGCAGTATTAATATACACACAACTGTAATGACTTCAACAATACGAAGAATTGCAACATATACAACATATCTTAAGAAAAACAACAAACACACTAAAAAGTTTTATTTTTTCAAGAGTTTTTTCAAAGTTTAATTCATAGCTCGTGAACCCTTTGACCGATTTTGACGATTTTAAATAGCAACTCCTTTGGGATGTTAATAAACGATTTTATACAAAAACGAACGGCCTAGCTTTGATACTGACGGCGTGATCGTGATTTCCACAGGCAGACGGACAGACGGTCATCGGTAAATCAACTTCCCTTGTTATAAGGATCAAGAAAATATTTTTTTGTGGTCTAAGGAATTTATTTCGATGCGTTACAAACGGAATGACAAACCTATATATACCCTCTGCCACTGAGGTGTGGAGGGTATAAATATGCAAATCATAAATTCATTCCAAGATTTACTAGAAAATATTTATTTCAAATTAAAATTTTTTGCTTGTAGATCAGTATTGTCAAAGTTTATTTAGAAATACTCTCAGATTCTGGCCATTCTTTTTCTAAGATTAATCAACCAATTTCAAAAAGGTTTTATTTAACAAAATATCCTGTATTTTGAATATTTTTTGAATAAAATCTCAGACTTTAAGGAATTTTTGCTAAGTATTAGCAAAGTTTTTTCGTTAAGTAAACCATCAGATTTTAAAAACTTTTTATTTTAAGAAATAACTCCAGATTTTTATCAGTTTTAATAGTAGGAATACATTTATATCTCTAGAATCTGAGGCTTTGAAAACTTTTTCTTACGAGGAAACCTCAGATTATCCGGATATCTCTGTTAGAAAAACTCCCAGCTTCTAACAGCTTTGGAAAAATTTTTTATAGTAAAAACTTTTTCTTACATTGAAAAACTCAGATTATCAAAATTTTATCTCATATCAGAACTACTTGAGAATCTCAAACTTTGAGGACTTTTAACTAATATGATCAGAACTTTTGAATAAAGAAAAAACATTATATTCAATGCAGTTTTTATATAGAAAACACATCAGATTGAAATTGATTTGTAAAGAAAATTCGTGATTCTTATATTTGGTTCACCTAAGAAAACACAGATTCTGAGCGTTTTTCATATAGAATAAACATGGTTGTAAAAGCTTTTTCTTAAAGAAACCCACCGCTACTAAGATTTTGTTTAGAATTTAGTATTTTAGATTTTCAGATTTTGAAAATTGTTTTCTTAGAAAGCTTCCGATTATAAAAAGTTTTGATTAAGGAAAAAAATTCAAGATTCTTATATATTTATATCGGACTACCAAATAGCTTAACCTATAACAATAAAGATATATCAGACTTGGAGGACTTGGTCCTAATAAAATACTCTTAACAATTTTCATATAAAATAAACATCTGATTGTAAAAAGTTTATATAAAACTAGCAGTCTACCCGCTACGTTGTTAGCGTAATTATTATATTAATTATTTAAGCCATAATAATATGTAAAAACAATAAGAAATATAGTATGAGTGACAGCACGATGGAAACTTTTAACGATATATGTTTTTGACGACCAGTAGCGCGATTCAGTAACTTCTTTTAACGATAATCGAATCGTTAAAAAAAGAAAGCAACAAAATTATCGATTTTGGTAAAAGTTTTAAACGATATTCGCTATTGCTAAAATCAGCTGTTGTTGTTATCTAAACGACAACCATTTTTGTGTTTTATTAAATCGATAAAAAGTTAAATTTTTTAGGTTGAAATGTCGTCATACATAAATAAAAACAAGTAACAAAATTATAGTCGGTCTAGACCTACTATACGATACCCTATACCATGCGTTTAGAAACCCTATCTCTTAGGCCCAACTAACTGGACATAGAAAATAAGCAAAAACCAAATTTGAGTGGGATTTTTATTAATTTTTTTGGCTGCAGATATGAAAAAGTTCATATCGGATGCTATATCTATATGGGGACTAGGTCCAAAAATGGACCGATCCTGATCATGTTTGGTAAAGTCTCTTGTATTTTGCAAAAATATATACAAACAAAATTTGAGAAGAATCAGTGCAATATTTTTGTTTTTTAATAGATTTAAGTGAAAATCGGGAAGCAGCTCTATATGGGGCCACAGGTATAATTTTTGGACTACTTATTAATGGATGTAATGAACGCATATAAACCCAATTTGAGTAAGATCTATATGACAATTTGGATCTTATGACAATTTATGTCGATTTCATAGGTGTAATTTGTATGGGGGCTAGGTCTGAACATGGACCGATTCTCACCAATTTCAATATCGTTCATCCCATGGCCGATAAAAGCTTATATACCAAATTTCATCATAATATATTCATATTTGCGACCTGCAGTTTGATTACAAGGTTTACATGGACACACAGACGGACGGACGGACGGACGGACGGACGGACGGACATTGTTAAATCAACTCAGAAAGTGATTCTGATTCGATCGGTATAATTAAAGATGGGTCTAGGTCAAATATTTTTGGTTGTTACAAACAGCAGCACAAAGTCATTATACCCAAACCACATAGTGGTATAGGGTATAATCATTATATAGCGAAAATATTTTGCTTTTATTATAAAAATTTGTATATACATAAATAAAAAATTAAATAGCATATTCAATTCATTATTTTATATTCAAATAAATAAACAAAAATATTAATAAAAAAAAATGAAATTAAACATAAACATAAAATCATCCCGTCAAACACGAAATGATTTGGTTTTTTCTATTCTCCTTTGTGTTTTTCGCTTATTTTGACAGCGATGCCGCTCGTTTACAATTTAAATAAATAGAAAAATAGATTTGTGGACTATCGTTAAGGTGTACTTAGTGAATCACTTAATCGTTAGTGAAAACAACAATAGCTGTCGATATAATTTGCGATTGTCGGATCGTTAAAATTTACAGAGTCGCAATAGTGGACTCCTTAATTTAATTTAAACATTTGTATGTTTTATATATTTAACAAAGAAGAAATATTAACATAACTTCAGAAAAAATTAACAAAACTTAAAAGTATTAATTTTTATGCTGTGTACAAAACAATGGAAACCTTTGCTATACAATAACACTGTGGAATAAAATGATGGTCATGATCTTGGGGGGTGTATGATTCCTATACCGAACGATTGCATTAGTTTATTTTAGTAAAACTCCCGAAGGTCTTGGCCGTTTTATGGCCATTTAAATATTTAATTTTTTCGTCAACACTATTCGCTAACAGTATTATAATACCAGTTCATGCGTTCTTTAGCAAGATTAATGCTAGCCAGACGATTTTATGGATTTATTCATAGAATATTGCTCACAAATAATCTTTTGCCTACAACCATCATCTATTATTCTGGTTTTTAACTCTTCATAAGACTTTATTCTTGCAATTATTTTATACAAATTTAAAGAATAGATCAGAATCTACAAATATTTTAATAACGGTTAAGATTTTTAAAATTTTCTTTCACTCGTTCTTCTATTTTTATTATTTTAATCAACTTTGGTAAAGAAGTTTAAAGGTTTCCACTGTTTTGGCATCACTAAAAAAATATTTCTTTTTAAAAATCAAAATTGGTAAAAGTTTCCAATATATTGCCACCTACTCTATTTAAGTACCACCTTTTTTTTAAAAAATTATTCAAAAATAATATTATTTTAAATATCGATGGTTTAGTTTTGAAAGGAAGTAACTCAAGCCATAGGACAAACACTATTGAACTTGGTGAAAATGGGTGCATGTTCAGATTTAGTCCCCATTCAAATGACTCCTATGATATCGACTTAACTTGCCATAAGATCCAAATTATCAAACAGATTTCAGTCGAATTGGGTTTGTGGGTTTACATCCACTAATCTGTAGACCAAAAATAAACCCTATAGGCCAATTCATTTAAACCTATCAAAAACTAAAATATTGCACAGATTTATCTCAAAATCGGTTTATATATGTTGTTGCAAAAAATAAGTGACTTTACCAAATATGGTCAGGATCGCTATAATTTTCTAAATGCAATTAGTTGGACCTAAGACCAATTCTCCAAACGCATGGTAAGGGGTATCTGTCTAGATCGACTATTATTTTGTTACTTGTTTTCTTAAGACAATGTGCTTTCAAAGGAAAATTTACCAGTTGAAACGTATCAGTTTTCCCATTTTTGGCCGTTTTTGTCCCCTAAAGGCTCGAATTAAAACAAATTGTATTCTTCTTATTTTTTTGTATCTCTGGTGGAATCTACATATCAAATTTGATATTCCTAAATTACTTTGTAAAAAAGATACAAAAAGGTACACTCTTACACTTACGGGCCCCCCCCCCCCCTTTAACATCCGAATTTCCAAAAGATTTCGACTCATTTGATGTTTCTATCTCTAGTGGAATCCACAAAATATATTTTATATTCGTTTGTTTAGAAGATACCAAATGTATACCTTTTCCTCTCTTTCAGATAAATTCATCCTTGCCTGATGCCCACGTATTCGGTGGAGTCTGCATACCAAAATTCATAAATATAGACTAATTTGTTAAGAAGATGCAAAAAGGTACAATTTCCTCTTTTTTGCCGTGTTTACCCCCGTTAACATCCGAATTCCAAAAATTTTAATCGCACATGATGTTTCTATCTCTAGCGGAATCCACATACTATATTTCATATTCCTAGATTTGTTTGTTTAGAAGATGTACAATTTTCCCCCTTTTTGGCCATTTTTCCTCCCCTAGATGTTAGAATAAGCAATAAATTCATCCTTCACTGATTCACATATATTCGGTGAAGTTTATATACAAAAATTCATAAATATAGACTTTGTTAAGAAGAAGCAAAAAGGTGCCATTTTTACCCTTTTTGGCCGTTTTTCCCTTAAATAGCCGGATTTCGGGTTTGGGCTGGGCGATGATGATCAATCACGAAATTGTTTTTTATATATAGATTAGGCTGTAGTACTTTTTCCAAATAATGCGAAAATGTAACTTTGCAGTAATGGCTTTTGTGCAAACGGGTTTTCTTATAAATAATGAATTACTAATTTGCTCCAAATCCACTGATTCGCGTTCGCCGCCAGGCTCCCTTTTGGGGCAGTTTCAAAAAATTTATGTTTTTTGGTCAGTGTTTTTTAAATAGCTTCTAAACGCAATATTTTACAGGGATATCAGAGCTAGCATATTTTGAGAGATAAAATTCTCGGCCTTTCTCTCCTTAAAGTCAAAATTCTGCAGCTATCCCTTTGTTCTGCAGAAGGATTCGAAGGAGATGAAAATTGAGCATGTCCAGTTTAAGCATATGTCCAGTTTTTAACAAAAATACTGGTTTTGGTCATTCAGAAAATATTTTTTTGTTATTCGGAAGCGAGCTGGGGATGAAATTATTAATTTGAGAGCAAGCCCGAGCAACGAACCTTCACTAAATTTAAATGCAAATTCATATGAAGATATGATCGATTGGAATACTAACGAGCCCCCACTTGCACATTGAATTAATGAACTGTATACATGGTAAGAATAATATAATTTTGGAAGCAATACATAAAATTCCGAATCATTCACGAGCAATAAAGCTAGTTACGACATCTTCAACTCTTTTTTTTGGTGCAAAAACAGAAATGGAATCATATGCACTAAGATTGCACTTAATGAAGTAATTAAGAAGAAGGATTCGAAATCGGATTTTAATGATTTTGTGAATAACGACATTTTTTGTTAAATTAGCATTATAATAACATGTAAGGTATACATAACGTGACCATACGTCCCGTTTTGAACGGGACCGTCCCGTTTTCAGCTACTTTGTCCCATTGTCCCCGACAACAACTCGGGGACGCAAAAATGTCCCGTTTTGAGAAATTCAAAAAAAGAGATAGTTGATTTGTTCAAAAATGTAGGAACAAATCTTCAAATTCGTCAAGATAGTTTTTTTTAATATATGTATGTTAAAATATATCACAAGTGAGCTGAAAAATAATTTCATCTAAAAAATATTTAAAACGATTTAAGTGAATTTCTTATGAATTTGGTTGAATCAATTCATTCTTAAAATACAAAAAAAAAAAAAATTTAACCCCCTCTCAAAATAAGAATACGCTGCGTTTTACTTGTACGTCGCCCGTCAAACTAATAATCAAAATAATTAAAACAAAAAAACAAAAAAACATTGCAAAAAATAGAAACTGCAGTTCTATAAATTTGCTTGGTTAACCTGAAATACAGCAATACAAAAATCATCTTCTCTCCTTTCTTTGTTGCAGAATATGAATAAATCTATAATATTAATAGGCTAGGCGTTTTTTGTGACCGATATTTTGTTCTATTATTTCTATTATTTGAAAGGAATTTCTTTTTAGCCATTTTGCAGATTTACAGATTTTTTAATTTCTTCCTTTATTTTGAGTAAATTACATTTAAATTTGCTACTAACACATACATAAAATTATAAACATGCCATGTGTGTTTTATAAAATTTGTTCATGTGTTTGTTAATGAGTTTGTTATCTTCATTCACAATAATAATAAACCATAAAAGTGTTGGTTTGTGAATGGGCTAAGTTGAAAAATAAAGCTGCCTAGAAATTGCACTCGAATTTCGACCGCTGGAATCTGCTAGTATGAATAAATATATTACGAAACACAAGAGACAAAAATAGAGTGATTGTTTTTTTCATAATGATGTTTTTGTACTTAATCAAAGAGTTTTAATGTAGAAGAGGCCAAAGTGCAGTACAGGACAAAAACTGACCTACCCAGGGATGGAAAATATGTTTTCTGTTATTGTACCAACCAGACAAACAAATTGTACTTTTTCGATCCTCACGGTACCAAAATTTTTTCCGCTTTTTTTTAACAATTTTATCGTTCGTATTGAGTCAGATTTGCTTAGACACTAAAAAGACTTAAAAAATTTAAATTGACGGGGTGAAACAAAATTATTGTATTATTATAATTAAATAATAAAGATCCAAAGCGATACAATTTATTTGGTGTCTATTTTTTAAGTGAATAAAATATTTTCTTTTTTACAAAACACATTTTACAAATAATATCTGATCAAATTCATAATGTTGAATTACAAGTATAAAAACATAAATAACAACATGCCTCCTCAACATCATGAATTAACTATAATCAATTACAATTCCGAAATTCTTACAACAAAAATCATTTTGGGTTTTGGTAAAGGTTTTGTAAGAACATCGGCTAACATTTGACTGGTAGGTAAATATTGCAATTCAATTATATGTTGATCAATAGCCTCTCTTACATAATGGTACTTATAATGAATATGTTTAGTACGCGAATGATGAGCTCCAAATTTTGACATCTGCTGTGCACTCTGAGAATCAGTATATATTACAATTGGCGACTGATTTGAATAACCAAGTTCTTCTAGGATGTAACCCAAATATGATCCTTCCTTGGTAGCTTCTGTTAATGCAACATATTCAGACTCAGCACTTGATGTTGCAACGACTTTCTGCTTCTTCGATTCCCAGGACAAAAGACCACCTGCGAGTAGAAAACAGAAACCTGATTGAGATTTCCTATCATTTACATCTTGAGCCCAATTAGCATCACAAAAACCCTGAAGTGGTAAACCCTTTTTTTTATAAGTCAATACAGCATTTTTAGTAGAATTCAAATACTTAATAACATAATGCGCTGCATTAAGGTGTTGTTTACGTGGATCTTTCGAAAATTGAGACAACATACTAACTGAACACATTATATCAGGTCTACTATATAATGACAAATAAAGTAAAGACCCAATAATTTCTTGATACAATTTGTCATTAACTTTTTCTGCTTCCCCCGAAATTGTTGGTTCTTTCTGTAACTTAATGTTTGCCTGCATTGGAATTTTCACAGGTTTACAGTTTTCGAACCCATATTTTTTAACTATACTTGAAATATAACCTGGTTGCGAGATTGAGATTTCATCTTCCTTAACATCTACTTCCAGACCAATACAATGCTTTGGGATACCCACATCCCGTATATCAAAATTATCTTGTAATTTCCTTATAAAATTATTTGTGAAATCATTGTCATTCGAGGCAATTATGATGTCGTCGACATATAATGCTATAATCATGGTTCTTTTCTCACTACGACTATAGTATATACATTGATCATACTTTGATTGTATTAAACCAAACTCTTTGATTACAGCATCAATTCTCTTGAACCACTGCCTTCCAGCTTGTTTGAGACCATAAATAGAATTACGTAATTTGCACACTTTGTTCATCATTTCCTCCTGAACGAATATTTCTGGTTGTTCCATGTATATTTCCTCATCTAAATTACCATTGAGAAACGCTGTAGATACATCTAATTGCCGAAGTTTCAACACATATTCCACTGATAAAGCATATAACAGTCTAAGTGAGGATTGGCGGACAACTGGTGCAAATGTATCGACATAATCTAAGCCATACTTTTGAGAATAACTCTTGGCAACTAATCTGGCTTTCCTTTTCTCTATACTACCATCCGGTCTTATTTTTGACTTAAACACCCATTTGCATCCGACTGGTTTGCGTCCATTTGGTAAATCAGTCAATACCCATGTGTTATTCTTCATCAGAGAATTGTATTCATCCTGCATTGCTGTATACCAATCTGTAGCATGATCTGAAGTTAAAGCTTGATTAACAGTTTTAGGATCTACAATATCACCAACTGTATTTGCCGATTCTTCAGGTTTTCTGAATGTCCACGATCTAAGTCTTTGCTTTATCGATTCTATAGGAGTTTCTTTCACTACTCTCTTCTCCTTCAATCTATCATCTTCTAACGTTTCCTTTGATGTGCCTTCAACTTCTTGCAGTTGAACTTCTGTATCATCATATACATCTTCGAAACTGTCGTTAACCTCATATTCTGACTCACTACATGATTCTACACTTCTCTTTTGCATATTTTCAACTGGAACAAATTCATAGAAACTTTGTGATTCACCACCTTCCGTATTTTTATACATTTCTCCTTCTAAGAATTTAACATCTCTACTTTTTTCAATTATTTTGGTTCCAGCTTTCCAAAGTCTATAAGTTTTAGATTCCTCTGAATAACCAACAAGAATGAATTCGTTACTTCTAGCATCAAACTTTGATCTATTTGATCTTTTGTTCAGCACAAAAGACTTACAACCAATACGACGTAAATGTTTGACTACCACCATAACTCTTCTGGAGTTTTCATACCATTTAATTTTGTTGGACAACGATTTCGAATATATGCCGAAGCTAAAATTAATTCAGTCCACAATCCCAATGGTAAACCAGATTCTAATATAAGACAACGCGCCATTTCAACTAAAGTCCGATTCATCCTTTCGGCAACACCATTTTGTTGAGGTGTGTACTCAACGGTCAACTGTCGTCTAATTCCATTATCCTTTAAGTACTTTGTAAACTCAATACTAACTAATTCTGGTGCATTATCACTACGAATGATCTTTATTTTCTTTCCTGTTTGTTTTCCTACCATTTTCTTGAACTCTATAAACTTTTCTAGATACTGGCTTTTTCTGCGAATGAAATAAACGAATACTTTTCGAGAATAATCATCAATGAATGTTGCGAAATATAAACTACCACCCATTGATTCGGTCCTCATGGGACCACAGAGATCAGTATGAATAAGACCTAGTACTTCTGATAACGACTTTTCATTCTTCTGAGGAAAAGGTAAACGAATCTGCTTTCCACGAATACACGATACACAATCGATTTCAATATTCTTAAACTTTGGTAGTCCTTTTACAATATTTTCTCTTTCTAATTGTTTCAATTGACTTGTATTTAGGTGGCCATATCTCTTGTGCCACAATTCGATTTCTCTTTCATCATATTTTCTTACTATGTTCGCAACGTCTTTCCAATTCTTGTTTAAGTTCACGACATAAAGATTTTCTTCCTTGTAGCCTTCCATTAATTTAATTCCTTTTCTAGTAATTACTACATTTTTGCCTTCCATAACAACTTTACACCCATTATCGGTCAATTATAGGTTGATATTAAGTTACAATTTTTATAAATGTCACACCTTTTTTTCTGTGTGTCCGCCTCCCTTGGATTCTTCAGCTGCTGTAGAAACTTGTAATGTAAAAATTGCCAAAAAAAAAAATTGAAGCAGCAAGTGAAATAAACAAATTAAAATAGAATTTGTTTCTGCAAGAGACAATTCACTTTCTTCCATATTCAGTCCGTGGTTTACTTGAAAAATTAAAAGAAGATGGTTACACCGATATTGACGAGAATTTCGAGAAAATTAATGCTAAAGAATTTTATAAAACTAGTCGAGAGTATTTAGAGCAATGGCCTGTTTATAACAAAGATTTAGAAAAACTTAATTGGGCAAATTTAACAGAAGTACCATAGTGGGAAGATGTTCAAAAAGATATATTGATCGAAAAAGAACATATCGATTGCAATAAAAATACGGAAATATTCGATGAATATTCACTCGTATCTAAATACGTAACATCGCAGAAAATTGATGAATGGAATCAACAAAATATTTCTACGGAAAATCGTTGGGTGGAAGTATATACAAATTTTAAAAGCAATTACCTAAACCATGTAAATTTTCAAATTATAGTTGAATATATTGAATATTGCCTGGTACAAATGCGCCATTTGAAAGTGTATTTTCTTTGATGAACAAGTTGTGGACCGAAGATAAAACTCAAGGGTATCAGTGTTTAAGGCTATGTTACTTATTAAAGTTAATATTAAGAAATCCTGCCAAGAGTTCCACACATATTTGAAATCGTCACCTAAAATTTTGAAATAAATTTGTGCTTCTGAAAAATATATAACACTGCATAAACTATTTTTTGTAGTGTAACGTAAAATAAATAATGGCACTCACTATGGACAAATCTATTATATTAACAGGCTAGACGATTTCTTGTGACCGATGTTTTGTTCTACTGTTTTATCCTGATTTTAACCAAACGTATATTATTTGAAAGCTACTTTTTTTAGCCGTTTTGCAGATTTACAGATTTTTAATTTTTTCCCTTATTCTGAGTAAATTGCATTTAAAGTTGCTACTAAGGCAGACATAAAAATATACAATGTTATGTGTGTGTTTATTAAATTTGTTAATGTGTTTGTAATAAAAATGAGTTTGTTTTTTTGTTTTGATTTGTGAATTGGCTATAATTGATTAGCATACCTTCAGGGTCCTTATTTAATGAAAAAATAAAATTTCCTAGAAATTGCACTCGAATTTCGAGGACTGGTATCTGCTATAAAATATTATTATATTATCTATGCATTTCCATTTCATATAACCGAACCCATCAGAATTATTCGATGTCCCGTTTTCAGGTAAAAAAATATGGTCACTTTAGGTATACAGCAAAAAAAAAAAAGACCAAATGCAATAAAAAGTAGCTTTTTCCAACTATTTAAAAGCTTTTCTTAATTTTCAAAAATCAAAAACCTGCACCTGTTCCATACTAGTCGAAGTTTTCATCAGAACCTACAATTTCGATACTTTTACTTTACGAAAAAAAAAAAGTATTTTATAGGGGAGCTCTAAGAAGGAGGGGAGATATGGAGAAAGGGCGCTCTGGAGAAAATAATGGCAATCGTTCATACATTTGACCACTGTAGGGCCCATATTTTGACAGCTACAAATAATTCTCTATCAAATTCTTTTATTTGGACCAAATTAGATTTTTTTGTATGGGAGCTCCTATCACCGTTAGAGATAAGGGGTACATGTGTTCAGGAAAAGTATATGGCATGACAACAAAGTAGGGGTCGGTCATATATTGTACCCCTCTAATTGCTACCCATGGGCGGTGGGGGTCACTTAAAAATATTCTTCAGTTTGTAGGGGAGCACATAGAAGGAGTAAGGATAGGGGGTTACTGTACTGGAAAAAAATTTTGGGAGTACTAAATTAAGACTGGTTGGTCGTACATTTAACCCCTTTAGAAGTCACCCAGAGTTAGTTACAGAATTACCGCTTTTATCTCACATTTTCGCCAAATTTGGGGTAAAAGCGGCAAACGAATTCGGTGGATTTGATGCTTTAAGATGGAACATTTTTCTGTAAAAATCATTGCTGCACAAAATTTTTTTTAAATTTGCTACAGGCTAATATAGATAAAAAGCAGAGTTCAGAAAAAAAACACACACTGAATAAAAAACTCGTACATATATGTAAACAAACATAGCTCAGACCAACAAATACATATTTTTATTTTCATATCAATTATGTGTGTTTCTAAATTTTGTACGGTACCAAACACATCATGACTGTGTTTCGTTTTAATATTTCGTTATCTACACGAACATTTTTCTATCATGTGCTTTTTGTTTCGAACACACATAAACCACACAGATTCGTGTGTAGCCAAGAATCATATATAATTCTTATATATATATTATTCTTATATATGATTTTTGGTATTATAGCTATGCTGATTGCTCCAGGTATTTTAAAATATAATTTTTTTAATGTATAACAAATTTAATCCCAAAATCTAAACTCAGTATTTTTTTCTTGGCCACAACTTAAAAATACATCGATATTTTTGAATTTTTCAATAGATTTATCAATTGTATTTGCCAATTTTATTTTCAAAAATTTTCACCATTTAAAAATTTTCTGACACTAAAATAAAATATTGAAGGAAGTATTTGAAATTCCAAATTTAGTAATTTATTAATTAGTCACAAAAAAATTCCTGGTGATTATATATAAAAAAAATTATCACTTCTCTCTTTAGCTTTTTATTTTTCAATAATTAAATTATTTTATGCAAACACATTTGCATAAGAATGTAATTAAATTTTTGTATTGGCTTTGGAGAAAATTGTTTTCGTATATTTTTTGCTTTGTTATTTGACTTTACAAATTTCTACGTAAAGTGATGATGATGATGTCGAGAATGATGACGATGACTACATGAACAAACCGAAAAAATTATTCCATATGTCTTCTTTGTTGTATGGAACAACTTATTTTAAAACAAGCTTCTTTCCATAAAAAAATCGTATTTAAATTTCGCTCAAAAAAATCCATTAATTTTTTTTTGCAAATATCAAAGTAAAATTCCGTCAAATTTTTTTTATTTTTATTGTGTCTTATGACCATTAACCTTTAAAAGAAATTTAAAAAAAGTGACTTAAACTATATGATATCTTCATTGTTAGAATAACATTTGACTAAACTTATAAAATGTCAATTTTTAATTAAAATAATTTACATATGTGTAGAAAACCCTGACCGCTTTTTTGGATATGAGGGTTAAAAATCACTAATTTTTACGAGTTTATTAATCTTTTCTTTCTTTGCAAAGTGAAAGAATGAAAGTCTTTCGCTGGCAATTAATAATTTTTTTATGTCAGATGAACGTTTGTTCACATGAGTTTTAGTTGTCCATCACAGTATGTAACAAATTGTTGTGTGAAAGTGTTTTTTTTTTGTGTATTTTCAATTTCATATTTTTTTAATGTTTTTTTTTTCTTGTTAATGTTTTATATTTAAAAAGCAATAAGATTTTAAAAACATATAAATTTATCATATTCTCACATTTTATATTATTGTTATTTCATTAATTGAATTATATATTTTTAAATTCTTTCTTTTAACTCATACTCTCTGTCGTGGGACAACCCTATTCCCCCTTATCAAATTGATCTAAAACTTGGCCCATAGTCTTGTTGTGACTATAGATTAATTTTGAGGTAGTCACGCACAGTCACGCATAGTCACGGTGTGATCTAAATGTCATTTCCCCTCATCCGATCGATCTGAAACTTGGGCCATACACTTGCTGTGAAAAAAGATTAACTTCGACAAAGTCACGCACAGTCACGCATAGTTTAAACCCCATTTCCCCTTATCCGATCGATCTGAAACTTGGTCGATAGACTTGTTGTGGTCAAAGATTAATTTTAAATTAGTCACGCAAAGTCACTCACAGTCACGGAGAAATTCAAAACTCATCTGCATAAGGAAAGAAAGTTTTAATAAAAACTTTTTTATGGGTTAGATTATTTTAATTATAATTTTAATTTATTTTGCAATAAGCTTATTATAGTGAATTCGTTTCTAGTTTATTTTCTTTTGGTAGTCATAACCACCACCCCTAATTCATATTAGTTACGTTATATTTAGTTTTGTATTCATTAAACTGAAAGCAAATTCATTTATTAAATTTATTTTACTTTTTTGCACAGGAAATGTGGCAAAAAATTAAAAAAAAAATTAATGTGCATTGTATGGTCTTGAATAAATTCATTTAAGAGTGTGTTTGGCATATAAATAGAAAAATGATTAAGTTAGAAAAATGTTTAAGAAATTAATTTTAAAATAAATAGATTTTAAGTTAGTTTTTTTTTTAATTCATGGCCATATTTAACGATTATTATTTGAGATATCGTCTAACAACTGGCCATGGGTTCTGAAACGTTTTCTATGTAGGAAATTATGTATTTTCTTTCTATAAACTTAAATTTCTTAAAACTCGCATTATTTTATTTTTATTCTTAAGATAACTTTATAATCTAAGTAAATACGGTCTTATGGTTTTAAAAAAAAATTTTTAATAAATTTGTTATATGTAATAGTAGAAACAGCTTTATTTTTAAAAATTGTAGTAATTCAAAGCTTAAAAACTTGAAAAAATTTTAATATTAAAAACTTTATAAATGTATTGAAAGTCAAGTAAGCCTTTTGACGTAATAAAAATTTTGCCGTTTTGACTTATACTTTTAAAAAAATAGTTGGCATTACTATACTCTCCACACCAGTATAGAGAGTTTGTCAACCGTTTGCAATAATAAGAAAAAAATCTGGACCCCACAAAATATATGGGGGATTTCATGCCAAGTGCACCAACTTTTGAAACCGATGTCTTCCGATCGGTATGAAATTTGCACCAGGATTAGTCCTATTGGATAGTAGTTTAGACACATTTTTTCAATAAGATCGGTCCAGATCCCTCTGAGTTAGAGGGGATCAAAATTTGACATTTTGGCCAAACAGGTGTTTTTTCTCATCCATGTAACTTATTACCTATTGTTCTTAGAAAATTTTCTCCCAAATAGTTTAGATAGCTATTTCTTCAATATTTCGGAAAAAAATACTTAAAAAAAAAAAAATTTTAGACTTTTTTTTGCTAAATTAAAGCATTTTTGCCTTTTTTCAAAAAGGGCATTTTTTTTTTTTTTTTTTTTTTTTTCATAAGAAAGGTTAGGATTTTTCCTTTAAGAGCTTTTTGATCGCTTAGTGGGATGGGAGTGGGATATCTATCAAAATAAATGTTTTGAAACTCAAGACAACGGTTTTAAAATTTTTCACAAATGCACTATTTTGAATTTTTTCCTATTTGTGTGTAAAACCTTAAAACCTTAAAACTTATACTGAGAAACTAGACAAATTAACCTTTCCGAAGGTATGTAACATACCTAACTAAAATTTTATACCCTCGATACTGTAATACCCAGAATATGTCAACCTCAGGAAAAAATCGCTTTTTTTCTATAGAAATGTTGAAAAATTATTATTTTTTATTTATTTTTAATAATAATTAAATTAATGTATAATAATAATAATAATATTAAAAATAAAAAGATAAATAATTTATTAAAATTTAATCTTGATTGCATTAGATCCATTTATATAATAACTATTTTTATACTTAATTTATTGTAGCTGATGAAGTATTTAAGTCTTGTAAATTTTTAAATACCCAGTCTTTCATCCAGCTTTTTTGTCGCCTTTATTTACTGCGTTTTTTTATCAATCCTTTCTTGGCGTTACTAAGTTCAGCTGTTGATTTCGCTGCTGGTTTATTTGTTGTCTTTGGAAAGAAATCGCATTGAATAGAGGCAGAAAACTTTTTCAACTTGAGTCTTCTATCGACAAGCGGTACAAAAGCATGGTATTGAGCGGTGCCATCGATTGCTACCGCAGCATCGAATCTGCTCTTCAGTGTTTTCAATGTTTCCTGATGATCCTCTTTGCTACTAAAAACTATTTTAGTTTCTTTACAATAACTCTTTGCCCAATGGAATAAAGCAGTCGCATCTAAGATGAGATCTTGATGAGAGCACTGGAGGCAATACTTCGCTGCATTTCTTTTAAGGTTTGCTCCAATACCATCACATGCTCCTTTACCATGAGCAGTAGGATGAAAATGCCACTCAGCTGGCATTCCAAAATCTTTTTCATGGGCCATAAGATTTGCCAAGCTACTTTTGTTTTTAAAATGTTGACGAGCTCCGTCCGAAACGTAGTATACCTTCATTACTGTAAATTTAGATTTTAGAAATTTTAGTATTCTCTTCTGGTACTCATAAACTGCAACGGTATCATGTTTTAAATCGTCGGATATGAATGCCATACTTTTGTGTTCCAGTTTTTCATCTTTCATGTAGTAAATAACTACTGTGAATATAGTTGCTTGGTCGCTATTGAAGTGGAATGCTTGTATGGCATCCTGAAGAACATATTTATAGTTTTCTGCGAAATCATATGAAATAACGAATTCACCAGACTTCAAATGTATCTTCAAATCCTTGAAGAATGACCATTGCTCTTTGACTAAAAAGTCATGGGTTCTCAAGTTTAGCAATCCTGTACACATTTCTTCCACAAAATCATCAACATTTAAAATGATTGTTTTCAATGTGCATCTGTCAGTCTGAATCCAAGAATCAAATTTGACCTCCTCTATATATTCTCGATCTAAAGAGTTGATTAAATTTTCTTTGATGAATGTGGTTTTCGGGCAATTTGTACATTCACCTAAGTGGCAAGAAGTTGTTGCATTAGGACACATAGTCAATTTAAGGCAATCGCGGTAATCGTGTAAATCTTCTGCCGAATCATCTGTTAAATACTTTAAGTTGATTTCCTTCAACATCAGTTTAACATTTTTATGGTAAATGCAAACGCATACTGTGTGAGTTCCGCTGCTTTCTGCCAAAACGCAATGTTTTGGCCTCATTTGCGTTAAGTTCGTGAAGCCAATTCTAACATCCTCGTGTTCAGATTGAAATGTTGCAAATAACTCTTTCAGGTTACAGATAACCATTCTCTTCTGTTATGTTATGAAGGTATGTTACATACCTTCGGAAAGGTTAATTTGTCTACTTTCTCAGTATAAGTTTTATTTGTAGGGTTTTAGACACAAATAGAAAAAATTCAAAATAGTGCATTTGTGAAAAATTGAAAAACCGTTGCCTTGAGTTACAAAACAATTATTTTGATAGATATCCCACTCCCATTCCACTAAGCGACCAAAAAGCTCTTAAAGGAAAAATCCTAAGCTTTCTTATGAAAAAAAAAAAAAAAAAATGCCCTTTTTGAAAAAAAGGCAAAAAATGCTTTAATTTAGCAAAAAAAAAAGTCTAAAATTTTTTTTTTTAAGAGTATTTTTTTCCGAAATATTGAAGAAATAGCTATCTAAACTATTTGGGAGAAAATTTTCTAAGAACAATAGGTAATAAGTTACATGGATGAGAAAAAACACCTGTTTGGCCAAAATGTCAAATTTTGATCCCCTCTAACTCAGAGGGATCTGGACCGATCTTATTGAAAAAATGTGTCTAAACTACTATCCAATAGGACTAACCTTGGTGCAAATTTCATCCCGATCGGAAGACATCGGTTTCAAAAGTTGGTGCACTTGACATGAAATCCCCCATATACATATATTCATGATCCTTATAACAAGCGAAGTTGATATAGCGATGTCCGTTTGTCCGTCTGTGGAAATCACGATCACCCGCTTAATAGGTCAGCTTAGTTGCTCATTTGTAGTGAAAATGATTCATTGACAAATTTATCCCGAAGTAAATACAAAAAATCGCCAATGTGAAGGAAAATTAATAAACACAAAATAAGATAATCTTAGCAGGCGTTTATAGGTTCCTTTTCGGTCCATCTAATTGGATATCTATATATATAAAATTCATTTTCTGTTTGTTTGTTTGTTTGTTTGTTTGTTTGTTTGTTTGTTTGACCGCTATACAAATTTTTATTTTTCAACGGATTTTCCTGAAATTTTGTACACACGATCTCTATACCCCAGGAAAGGTCGCCATATACTTTTTACCGGCCACGCCTACTTTTACGCCCACTTTTTATATAAAATTCATTTTCTGTTTTATTCATATTTGTTCACTATACAAATTTTTATTTGTTAACAGATTTCTCTGAAATTCGGTACACACGATCCCTGTACTCCAGCTAAGGTCGCCATGTACTTTTTGTCGACCACGCCTACTTTAACGCCCACTTTTTGTATACAATTCATTTTCTGTTTTTTGGTATATTTGTTCGCTATACAAATTTTTATTTTTCAACGCATTTCTCTGAAATTTGGTACACACGATCTTTGTACCCCAGACCAGGTCACCGTGTGATTCTTGCGGCCACACCTACTTTTTCGCCCACTTTTTGTGTACAATTCGTTTTCTGTTTTTTGGCATATTTGTTTGCTATACAAATTTTTATTTTTCTACGGAATTCTCTAAAATTTGGTACACACAATATCTGTACTCCAAGAAAGGTCGCCATACATATGTTTCGTACCGGCCACGCCTACTTTTACGCCCACTTTTTGTATACAATTCATTTTGTTTTTGGTATATTTTTTCGCTATACATATTTTTATTTTTCAACCGATTTCTCTGAAATTTGGTACACACGATCTCTCTCCTCCAGGGAAAGTCGACATATTCTTCGTACCGGTCACGCCTACTATTACGCCTACTTTTTGTATACAATTCATATTCTGTTTTTTGGTACATTTGTTCGCTACACAATTTTTTTTAGCGGATTTCTCTGAAATTTGCTACACACGATCTCTGTAGTCCAGAGAGTTCGCCATATGATCCTTGCCGGTCACGCCTACCTCTACGCCCGCTTTTTATACAAAATTAATTTTCTGTTTTTTGTATATTTGTTCACTATAGAAATGTTTATTTTTCAAGGGATGTCTACAGGCCACGCCTACTTTGCGCCAACTTCTATGTATATAAAACTTATTTTTTCCTTTTATTGGTTTCTTTATTTGATTGCTATAAAAACTTTTATTTTTCAATGGCTTTCTTCGAAATTTAGTACATATTCAAGGGAAGGTCGCTATATGATTTTTACCGACCATGCCTACTTTTACGCCCAATTTTCTCATAAAATTCATATTTTGTTGTGTGGTATATTTCTTCCCTATAAAAATTTGTACTTTTCAATGGATTTCTCTGAAATTTGGGTTACACGGAAATAACTACACGGTCAACAAATTCCCCAAACTTAAAAAAAGGTACCCAAAAGAAATGAACAAATTCCTCATTTATTTTTAATCGAAATAAAAAACGAACTTACTCCCCAAATTCATTCTTAAATTTTTACATATTTTTATTTAATGAATTTTGTTAAATATTTATTTTAGTAAACATTTGCATACTGCTCTCAATATATGTCCAACAATAAGTGCATTTAAAATGAGTATTCTTTTCAAAATAAGTTGGCAACAGCTGCGCGGCACCACACGTGTGGTTGCCAAACGCGCGGAAGCGGCGCGCGGCGTGCGACCGCGGACTCGGACGCGACGGGTGCGGACGCGACGCGCTCACCTAAAATATCGCAATGCTCTAAAAAGTATGTTTTAGGAATTAAAATAAGTTAACGAGAACTAAGCGGAGGCACGGGTAGTAGCTGCGATGAAGCGGCGCGAGGCGCGCGGACGCGACGCGCTCGCGGAACACAGCTCAGCTAAAATATCGATCGCGGACTCGGACGCGACGGATGCGCACGCGACGCGCTTTCGGAACACAGCTCAGCTAAAATATCGCAATGTTCTAAAAAATATGTTTTAGGAATTAAAATAAGTTAACGAGAACTAAGCGGAGGCACGGGTAGTAGCTGCGAGGAAGCGGCGCGAGGCGCGCGGACGCGACGCGATCGCGGAACACAGCTCAGCTAAAATATCGCAATGATCTGAAAAATATATTTCGGCGCTTAAAATAAGTTGACAGCAACTGCGCGGCAGCACGGGTGTGGCTGCCAAATGCGCGGCGCGCGACCGCTGACTCGGACGCGACGGATGCGCACGCGACGCGCTTTCGGAACACAGCTCAGCTAAAATATCGCAATGCTCTAAAAAATATGTTTTAGGAATTAAAATAAGTTAACGAGAACTAAGCGGAGGCACGGGTAGTAGCTGCGAGGAAGCGGCGCGAGGCGCGCGGACGCGGACGCGACGGATGCGGACGCGACGCGCTCTCGGAACATAGCTTACCAAAAATATCGCAATGATCTGAAAAATATTTTTTGGCGATTAAAATAAGTTGACAACAACTGCGCGGTAGCACGGGTCTGGCTGCCAAACGCGCGGAAGCGGACGCGACTCGCTCGCGGAACACAGCTTAGTGAAATGTCGTATGATAAATTTTATCTACGTATGTGAAATAATTACCTGTTGATCAAAATAGGCCACACATATACTATAAGCAGTTGCTTAAAGAAACCTTGCGACACAATATTAAACGTCGCATTAGTCTTTCATTTCTGAAACTTGAATTTGACGTCTCTGCTCAATGGTGATCACTTATTGAATGAATTAATTCAATTTTTAAAAGTTTTGATTCCTTTAATTTGCGGCCCATTCCGTTATATTTGATGTTTATAAATAAACTAAAAAAAAAAACTTAAAGCGGTTTCGCACCTTATTTTTGACGCATTTTTGCTGCAGCATCTTATAAAAAACTTCTAAATTAAAAAACCAAAAACTTTTTAATTGAAATATAAAATGAATTTATATGGATTTGAATTTATATGGATATGAATTTGTATGGGCAATACAAATTTTTGGGGAGAAAGTTCATTTTATTGGGGAATTTTTTAATTGGGGACTAAGTACTCAGCGCCTGGTAAGCATAGTGAACCATTTTTCAAGTCAAAGGCCTTTTCATCCCGGGTAAGACCGGGTAAAAACAGCTAGTAGAAAATAAGCATAAACCAAATTTACGTGGCTGTGTTTTAGTTTGTTTGTCTCCGGATATGAAGAATTTCATATCGGAAGCTATATTTATGTGGTGACTAGGTCGATAAATGGACTGATCTTGGCCATATTTGGTAAAGTCACTTATTTTTTGCAAAAATCTGTGCAGAATTTTTTGTTTTCTTTTGATTAGATTAAAATGAATATCGGGAAGCATGGCTAAGAATAAATACACACAAATAAAATTTGATAACGACATTTGTATGGGGACGTGGTCTGAACATGCACCAATTGTCACCAATTTCAATAGCATTCATCCTATGTTAGGTAAAGCTTACATATCAATTTCACCAAAAAATATAAACACCAGCACTTGTGGTACAGAGTTAAAAAAGTAAATTTTCTTGAAAAGTACCTAGTTTTTTATAAAAAAATTAAATAACCAATTACTCAATCAGATTTTCATAACTTTTTACGCAACACCTAAAGTGTTTTTATAATCTCCACAACACTGTGAAGAGGGTATATATCAGTTCGTCAATCTGCTTGTAGCTCATCGAGATTTCGTTCTGGCGATGTCCGTCTGTCTGTCTGTAAACATCCTCCTGTCCGCAATTCGTCGATTGTCTCTCACTACATAGGATTAAAATGTTCGCCATTATCTGCAGCAGTTTGCTATTTAAATTGAAGCCTCTAGACCAGTGCTTCTCAAACTTTTTCATATTGCGGCTCCCTAAATTCCGAAACAAAAGTTTCATTAACCCCCCCCTCGCCCCACCTAAAAAATAATACTATTAAAACACTATTTATCATTAATTTTGTTTAAGTAATATTTTTATTAGAAATAATAAATCCATTTAAATTAATTTTTTTAAACAAAAACTTTTTAAAATAAACTCAAAAATAATATTATATAAAAATAACTTTTACAAAAAGAATATCTAATTTTTACGATATAATAATTTAATGAGAAGGATGTGATTGCATAGTTTTACACAAATAATCAATATCGGATGAAATTTCAGGAATACTAATTCGAAGGTTTTGTTCCAAAGAGCTCGTTGAAAGGCACGATCTATGTTTATTTTTAAGTACTAGTAATGAAGAAAATGCTGTTTCACAAAGATACGTTGTCGTAAAAGGTATTAATTTTAGCAATGCCACTTTTGCGATAGTCGTATATTCTTGCTGTCGCCTTATCCAAAATTCTGTAAAATTTTTTTCGTTAAACTCTAATTCAAAAGAATTATCTGATCTAATTTCAATCAATTCTTCTTGAGCTACCCAAGAAATATGATCATATTTCAATGTTTTAGCAAATGGCATCCTTATATAGTCGTATTTTCGTTCCTCGTTCATGTTTGGGAAATATTTAGCAAATAATCTTTTAGATTCATCAATATAATTCAGTATTGTTTTTTTAATTGAATTTGATATTGATATTTCATTGGTGCAAACAAATTCATTCAGACATGGGAACATTTCCATATTTCCTTCGTTAATAGAGTTTGACCATGAACAAAGTTTTTGTTGAAAAGCAATAAGTTTTGTATTCAAAACTAAAATATTGGTTTCTTTTCCCTGCAGAGAAAGATTGAATTCATTTATTTTAGCAAAAAAATCTGCTAAATATGATGCTAAACACATCCAACTTTCATCACTAAAGTGCGTAGCAAGATCTGGTTTTTTATCTAAAAGAAATAATCGTAACTCATCTTTAAGTTCTAAAATTCTATTTAAAACTTTTCCACGTGAAAGCCACCTTACTTCAGTATGATATAACAAAACCTCATGCACTGATCCCATCTTACATAAAATATTAAACAATCTCGAGTTTACAGCACGATTTTTTACAAAATTAACAATAGTTGTAATGTCACTCAAAATTTCACTGAGTTCGGAACACATTCGTCGAAAAACTAAATGTTCTCTGTGTATTACGCAGTGAATATGTTGCGCATCTGGTGATACTTTTTGTACTTCTGCTTTGAATCCAGAAATTCTCCCAGTCATCGCTGCTGCACCATCTGTACACACTCCTACACATTTTGACCATTCATGTTTATTCTCTGAAAAGAACTCATCTACTTTTACAAAAATGTCAATACCTCTTGTTGAAGTTAATAGCTCCCGACAAAAAAGTAAATCGTCATGAATTTGGAAGTTATACTGATATCTTACAAAAACCATTAACTGCGCGTAATTTGTTATATCAGTAGATTCATCAATTTGTATCGCGAAGAAGTTGCTCTGTTTAATACGAGATATTAATTGGGTTTTAATATTATATCCCATGCTATCAATTCTTCTTTTCATAGTATCGTTTGAGATAGGAATAGACTTCAAAGGACTAGCAATTTTTTCACTGTATATAGTTTCACAAATTTTAATTGCTGCTGGTAATATAAGATCTTCTCCTATCGTATAAGGTTTTTTGTTTTTTGCAATTAATAGGGCAACTTCGAAAGATGCTTTTAGCAGGTCATCATTAAGTTTTGTATATTTTGTAAGAGAACCAGTTTGTTCCTTTTAATCTGCTGCCTTTCTTTGAAAAAATTCGAGTGGCTTACTTTGATATTCTGGGTGCAAAGTAGTTAAATGACGCAGTAGTTTTCCTGGCCTCATACTATCGTTTGATAGTTGGGTGAAACAAATTACACACATAGGTCTTTCTTGATTATTAAATGTTGACGAAATAAATCCATATTTCAAATAATCAGTATTATATTTACGATTTTTCAATTGAGGTATATTATCTGCGGCGACTTTTCTCTTATTACCAGTTGTTAATCTCGATGTTGAAGTAGAAGTTCCTGGTAAAGATGATAATTCTACTGGTTCTTGTAGATGTTCAGATGTAAGTTCTATTAATTAATGTACACTTTCATAATTTTCTCGCTCTTTAGGTATTTTTATTAGCCACTTATCCATTTTTAAACCCGTACTAAAATCGTTAAAATTTTAAGAAAATAATAGTTAAATTTATTACCTAATTAAAAGAAATAATAATAATTACCTTGAATATAGAAAGATATATAATTATTTTATAATATTTAATTATACTTTTTTTGCTTCAATATATTCACTTTTTTAACTTTTTTAATACTACATAAAAAAAAAACTACAAAAATCGTCAATGTTGAAAGCACATAACTAAATGAAGATAAAATTGAAAAATGTGCTTCTTTTTGCAAACTAACTAAGCCTACTGCGGAAATAAATTTCTCAATTTAATAAAATTCTAGGAAGTTAAAAAATATGCTTCTGTGTAGCTAAGCCTACTACGAAATCTAATTTTATAAAATTTAACAAAGTTTAAAAATATGCTTTTGTGTAACTAAACCTACTGTGAAATCTAATTTGAACAAATTTTACGATTTTAAATTTAGGAATACACCATTTTCAAAGAAATTTATGAAATAAAAAAAAAATATTTTAAAGACTAAATACATAAATGTAGAAATACTTAAATATTTTGCGGCTGCTTTAAAAAAGTTCTACGGCCCCCTAGGGGGCCGCGGCTCACAGTTTGAGAAGCACTGCTCTAGACCAAATAGATGACGAATGACATATTAAAATGAAGAGATATTCCGATAAAATTTCATATAAAAAACTAAAAAATAGTGAAACATGTGCATATCGAATATATTTTTGATTGCTCGATGCTTTTGTCGTTTTTTTTTGCACATGTGAACAACACAAGCAAAAAAATGTGTATGCATCCTTCAAAAACAAATATACAAAAATGTAATTGTATGTGTTAACATTTATGTTGATTGCATTTAATAATTGCTTTCAATTAAAAATATTTATAAATTATTTTTATCAATTTTAAACACCATTATTAAAAATTAAACCATTTGAATGCAAAATATAGCCATTTTTGCCTCTTAGTTTTAACAAACTTAGTTATAATATTGTGTTTAGAACACGGATGGAGGGTACCAAAGATTTGACATAGCCGAATTTAACACTCTTACATCTTGCCTTAAGAACTCTAAGAACTTGTTGATATTATAAGTTTTTTTCATTTGAAAACATTTCCAATTTTCCAAATTTTAAATTTTTGTATACGATTTATCATGTTTTGATGAATTCAAGATAGAAAAACTCTCAGGTTGGAAACTTTAAGCATTTTAAGTATATCCCGTAATACGTTTAAAGGTTGTTCTTTAATATTTGTCAGATTCTAATATTTTTCCTATAGAATCACCATAAATCTAACAAAGCTTAAGGCATTTTAAATGGCCAGATCCTTTTTTTTAATTGTTCAAGAAATTTTTTTTAGACTTAAAGCGTGGTAATAAAACAATTCTTCATGTCTGAGTACTTATACGTATAGAGACAAAAAAAAAATGATGGCTTTAATTAATTTCTTAAAGTTGTAAAAAAATTTCCGTCGAATTTGAAGCAATATAGCTTTTTGAAAAGATAATTTAGTACAGATATCGGTTCATAAAACAACTTGTCGAAAAAATTAAACTGTAGAACGAAATTTTCGTAAAATCTGAAAAAAGTCACATTTTCAACTAGGCACCGTCAGATTGAGCTAAAAAATGACAGCAAACATAATATTTTAGACAACGCATATATAAAGAATGCAACAAGTAAGAAATTATAGTCGGTCTAGACCGAGTATACGATACCCTATACCATGGTTTAGAGACCGTATCTCTTCGGTCCACTAATTCGATACCGAAAATAAGCATAAACCAAATTTGAGTGGCATTATTTTTAATTTTTTTTTTGGCTGCAGATATGAAAAAGTTCATGTCGGATGTTATATTTATATGGAGACTAGATCGAAACATGGACCGATCCTGACCATATTTGGTAAAGTCACTTTCAAAAATTATATACAAACCAAATGTGAGGAAAATCTGTGCAATATTTTTGTTTTTTGATAGATTTAAGTGAAGATCGGGAAACAGATCTATATGGGGCCTATGACTAAGAATTGTCCTTTTGGGATTATTTTTGGACTACAGATTAATGGATATAAATAATAAACATATACAAACCGAATATGACTGAGATCTATATGATAATTTGGATCTTATGGCAATTCATGTCGATTTCAGAGGGGTCATATGTATGGGGACTAGGTCTGAACCTGGACCAAATTTCACCAATTTCAATAGCGTTCATCCTATGGCCGATACCATACCGATTATATAACAAATTTCATCAAAATAGATTCATATTTGCGACCTGTAGTTTGATTACAAGGTTTCCATGGACACGCACACGGACGGATGGACAGATTGACAGACGGACGGACGGAACATCGCTAAATCGACTCAGAAAGTGATTCTGAGTCGATCAGAATAGATTCAAAATAGATTCATATTTGCGACCTGTAGTTTGATTACAAGGTTTCCATGGACACACAGACGGACGGATGAACAGACGGACAGACAACACAGAAAGTGATTCTGAGTCGATCGGTATAATAAAAGATGGGTCTAGGTCAAATATTTTTGGTAGTTACAAACAGCAGCACAAAGTCATTATATAGGTATAGGGTATAAGAATTATTCATTGACTAATTATTCACTTTTTAGAAATTTAGGGTTTCTTCTACTCTGCCACACAAAATTGCAAACACAAATATTCTTCAAAAATTATTAAGAACATTATTTTTAATACGAATTGTTTTATATTTAATTTAATTAACCATCATTTTAAAAATATATAATTATTTTTTATAAAAAACAAAACAGAACTAAAATATTAACAAATTCGTTTTCCACTTCACAAAAATCATCAAGTGCTGACGGCTAACATTTTGTTCACATGAATGAATGTAACACCAAAAAAAACAAAAACGAAATATGTTGTATAAACAATATTTTTTGTAACACTTTTCTATGCAACATCACTGAAGCGTTTTATTATGAAGCTCCATACAAATGAGTATACTGGAATAAGCATAAACAGAGAATTTAAATATAAACAAAAATGACAACCAAATAAAATTTATGATATATTAAATTATCTTCATATATGACCTTGGAATATTGTTGTTGTTATTGTAGTTGTAGAATTACCATAATTAAATGCCACAAATATGGATTCATCAAAATAAATTTTCATGAGATCTTATTTGTAGGCATTATTTTTTACATGTGTTTCGACTTGAATTTAACATAAGGGAAAACAATGAACACATGATGTGAATGATTTTAATTTACAACTTCTTGTAGTTTTCGTTACACATTTATAAAACATGCGTGTCTGCAATGTGTTGATGGCTTATAAGATGAATTAACCCAGTTAAATTTTGCATATTTTTTGAATTGCAAAATAATCATCTTAACTATAAATTAGTCATGTATTCATTGAAAAAAAGGTGCATATATTTATTTTTAACTTTTTTTATTGAATTATTAAGGTTGTAAAGTTAATTGTTCATCGTATGAGTGTTATGTTATTTACACTCATGAAAAATAATTAATTAAATGCTAATCTTTGAACTTTTACTTTTATTTTGCCATTCCAGTAATTTTCCTTAACACTAACGATTAGTTTGCTGGATTAAAGCGGTATATACATATATATTTTAAATGTACTTATGAGGTAAGTTACTTTTTTTTTTCTATATTTGATGATTTCATTTAAACGGAATGCTTTAGGTATACTTTTGTTTATGATTTAAGAAAATTAAAAAAAATCTTATCGGTTGAAGAAAGATTTAATTTATTAATAGGAAGTAGAGTTTAGAAATTGATTTTTTTGTAACCCCGGAATTCCCGGAAATTCTCGAACTATTTTTATATTTTGTTAAATATGATAAAAATTTGAAAGTTTGTGTTTTGTACAAATATTTTGTTTACAAAAATCAGCTGTTTTAACAGCTGTATCAAACAAAATCTCAGTGTTGCAATTTTTAAAGAACATAGTGGGCAGTAGTCGTTTACCATTCAACGAATAAATTTCGTTTTCGTCGCTTTTGTTATTTCCGGGTAAAAAAAAACACGTTGCGGTGTTTTTTTTTCGATCCTCGTGATTACTCCTCGGCATTCAGTTAGGTTATCCACACATAATGTGTGCAACCAGTCCTGGTGTACATATAATTAACCAATCCTCCGTCTAGTGGCAGAAAGCAATCTCAAAAAAAAGAAAATGTTAGGCAAAAACTCTATATTTGACAGCAATGTAAACGTTCTATAAAGCATTGAAGAGGTGTGCAAGTGCAGCAAATCTTTAATTTTATTTTCTGAAAATTGAGCTTAAATTTAGTAATAATACACATGGCTTCATCTTTTTTAGTGTTTTTTAAATCCCGAGTAAAAATTCCCAGGAATCGGAAATACGGAATTTTCGTCCCGACGCTTCCCGAAAACAAAACCCTATTACGAATCTATTTAATACTCAGAGTAGGTAAGGTGTTATCTTCCAAACCCATGCAAGTTCAACTCAGAACAGACATTTGTCTCTTACTTTTTATAAGCTACGTCTGATTTGGACAATAAATAGATTTTTTATGATATTTGATTTTAAATTTTTTATTTTTTTTTTTTTTAATTTAACTAATTTTTGCCCGCACATCATAGTATCATTTGATGATTTCACACTAAATAACTCTTAAGGTATATTATTTCATATTAATTCGTATAATTTTTATAGTAAGTTTTTTAATGAATGAGTTTGCATGAAAGATGATGTCAAGAAATTTTTGCAATAGTTGAATATTTATTATTTCCTAAGGAAATAAATTAAAATTTTTTTTTGTTCAAGAATTGTCAGCTACATATGTATAGTATTTATTTCAGGTCACACTATGGAAATAAATTTGTTCTACCCCTTTGAAGTACTAATAGTTGTGAGACTGGTAAATCAAAAACAATTAATAAAATTATGGTCGGTCTATTCAAATCCCTACACTCAGAGTTGTACAAATTGGTTTTAAATCCATTTTTTTTACTATAAACCAACACTACCACGAACACTATGCACTGAGTTGACCTCACGAAAATATGTCATGGGAAGGAGAAAGGAGGGGGTAGTATTTATTGAAAAGATTCGTTCGAATGTCTTGAAAATATCTAAAGCAACAACTTTGTTTATATCAAAACTGTGAATGGAAAGACTCCAACGGAAAAATGCAAATAAATGTCCCGCGGAACGACTTCTAGGGAGGCCTTACTGCAGTTCATTAAAAAGTGAGATAATCAACAAGATGGTTTTTATCATGATTTTCATCACAAATTTAAAAGTTATTAGCCAGCCCTTTTAGAAATTGATTGATAATTGGCAACCTTCCAGGGAAATACTCCTATATATTACGAAGAACTGAAAAATTTGAATTTTGACCAACTTTTCATCTAGCTAGAACACTGAGACTTTCAACTTTACCATCAAGTGGATAAAAACACATTAATTAGTCAATTTCAACATGACCTGGTCATTATTTCTCGTAGTTAACCTAAAATCGTAGTAAAGGAAAATTTTTTTACCACATACCATTCTGTGGTCAGGATAAAGTGAGTTTATGCTGATATAACTATTGAAAATGGAATACCAAAAATGAAATACAACTCCCATATACAGGCAGGGGCTTCATAGTCTATTTTGAAGCTTTTGAACCGTGTGCAAAGTAGGGCATTGATGCTTATCAATGATTGTAGGGTAACTAACTATACTGCCACATTGGAGCATTGTCGGAATGTTGTTACACTGTATTATAGAAATTACAATTTGAAATGTTCTGCTGAGAAAAGTGAACTCATCCCTACATATCACTCCGCATCTAGTAGATCTCATCCATTTTTAGTTTCTAATCCAGTAGATCGCACAACGCATTACCACGATAATTAGCCGCACAATCCGTATATAGAATAAATTTCCCGCCGAGGTCTTCTTTCCGGTCACTTACAATGTCGATAAAGCCGAACTAAAATTAAAATTATCTAATATAGATATATCCACAAATACTACTCCCTATTTCCTCCTACCCATAACATATTTTCTTGATATCAACATAGTGCACTTCATTAATAGGGGACAGCCTCTGAGTGTTGATGTATATATAAAAAAAATCATGTGAGTCCGATCACAGGTGAGATGTGTAAACATTTAGAAATTAAAGATTTTTTTTGCACTTTTTTAAAATCAAACAGAAAGCGTCATCTATGTATCACTTATAGCAAACAACTGCAGGGGCTCTACTAATATACAAATATTTTTTATTTCAACTGATTAATTTTTAATTTTTCTTTTTTTATTTTTCAGTTTGTAATTTGTAATTTTTAATTTTTAATTTTTATTTTTTAAATTTTAATTTTTAATTCTTAATTTTTAGTTTTTAATTTTTAATTTTTAATTTTAAAATTTTAATTTTTAATTTTTAATTTTTTAATTTTTTAATTTTTAATTTTAAATTTTAAATTTTAAATTTTTAATTTTTAATTTTTAATTTTTAATTCTTAATTTTTAATTCTTAATTTTTAATTTTTATTTTTTAATTTTTAATTTTTAATTTTTAATTTTTAATTTTTAATTTTTAATTTTTAATTTTTAATTTTTAATTTTTAATTTTTACTTTTTAATTTTTAATTTTTAATTTTTAATTTTTAATTTTTAATTTTTAATTTTTAATTTTTAATTTTTAATTTTTAAATTTTAATTTTTAATTTTTAATTTTTAAATTTTAATTTTTAATTTTTAATTTTTAATTTTTAATTTTTAATTTTTAATTTTTAATTTTTAATTTTTAATTTTTAATTTTTAATTTTTAATTTTTAATTTTTAATTTTTAATTTTTAATTTTTAATTTTTAATTTTTAATTTTTAATTTTTAATTTTTAATTTTTAATTTTTAAATTTTAATTTTTAATTTTTAATTTTTAATTTTTAATTTTTAATTTTTAATTTTTAATTTTTAATTTTTAATTTTTAATTTTTAATTTTTAATTTTTAATTTTTAATTTTTAATTTTTAATTTTTAATTTTTAATTTTTAATTTTTAATTTTTAATTTTTAATTTTTAATTTTTAATTTTTAATTTTTAATTTTTAATTTTTAATTTTTCATTTTTAATTTTTAATTTTTAATTTTTAATTTTTAATTTTTAATTTTTAATTTTTAATTTTTAATTTTTAATTTTTAATTTTTAATTTTTAATTTTTAATTTTTAATTTTTAATTTTTAATTTTTAATTTTTAATTTTTAATTTTTAATTTTTAATTTTTGATTTTAAATTTTTAATTTTTAATTTTTAATTTTTTGATTTTTAATTTTTAATTTTTAATTTTTAATTTTTAATTTTTAATTTTTAATTTTTAATTTTTAATTTTTAATTTTTAATTTTTAATTTTTAATTTTTAATTTTTAATTTTTAATTTTTAATTTTTAATTTTTAATTTTTAATTTTTAATTTTTAATTTTTAATTTTTAATTTTTAATTTTTAATTTTTAATTTTTAATTTTTAATTTTTAATTTTTAATTTTTAATTTTTATTTTTTAATTTTTAATTTTTAATTTTTAATTTTTAGTTTTTAATTTTTAATTTTTAATTTTTAATTTTTAATTTTTAATTTTTAATTTTTAATTTTTAATTTTTAATTTTTAATTTTTAATTTTTAATTCTTAATTTTTAATTTTTAATTTTTAATTTTTAATTTTTAATTTTCAATTTTTAATTTTTAATTTTTAATTTTTAATTTTTTGATTTTTAATTTTTAATTTTTAATTTTTAATTTTTAATTTTTTGATTTTTAATTTTTAATTTTTAATTTTTAATTTTTAATTTTTAATTTTTAATTTTTAATTTTTAATTTTTAATTTTTAATTTTTAATTTTTAATTTTTAATTTTTAATTTTTAATTTTTAATTTTTAATTTTTAATTTTTAATTTTTAATTTTTAATTTTTAATTTTTAATTTTTAATTTTTAATTTTTAATTTTTAATTTTTAATTTTTAATTTTTAATTTTTAATTTTTAATTTTTAATTTTTAATTTTTAATTTTTAATTTTTAATTTTTAATTTTTAATTTTTAATTTTTAATTTTTAATTTTTAATTTTTAATTTTTAATTTTTAATTTTTAATTTTAAATTTTTAATTTTTAATTTTTAATTTTTAATTTTTAATTTTTAATTTTTAATTTTTAATTTTTTATTTTTTATTTTTAATTTTAATTTTTAATTTTTAATTTTTAATTTTTAATTTTTAATTTTTAATTTTTAATTTTTAGTTTTTAATTTTTAATTTTTAATTTTTAATTTTTAATTTTTAATTTTTAATTTTTAATTTTTAATTTTTAATTTTTAATTTTTAATTTTTAATTTTTAATTTTTAATTTTTAATTTTTAATTTTTAATTTTTAATTTTTAATTATTAATTATTAATTATTAATTTTTAATTTTTAATTTTTAATTTTTAATTTTTAATTATTAATTTTTAATTTTTAATTTTTAGTTTTTAATTTTTAATTTTTAATTTTTAATTTTTAATTTTTAATTTTTAATTTTTAATTTTTAATTTTTAATTTTTAATTTTTAATTTTTAATTTTTAATTTATAATTTTTAATTTTTAATTTTTAATTTTTAAATTTTAATTTTTAATTTTTAATTTTAATTTTTAATTTTTGATTTTTAATTTTTAATTTTTAACTTTTAATTTTTAGTTTTATTTTTAATTTTTCATTTTTTATTTTTCATTTTTCATTACGTTTTTATAACGCTATTCGCTCCCTAATTTTATCTCCACACACTTCCTAATGAAATCGTGCCTTCATTTTGTCTCCAAACACTTCCCAATGAATTGTGCTTTCATTTTATCTCCAAACACTTTCTTTCTTTTTACTGTCATTCGTTTATTTTTTATTTTTATTTATGTTTGATTATCATTAATATTAAATGCAGTGATAATTGTGTTATTTATATGGAATAAATTATAACATTAAGAATACTTTTATATGATCGAGGAAATTAATTATAAATGTTTATAAAAAGTGAAGAAATATAATGCAGAACCCAGCTACAAATACTATCATAAGTCAGTCATAAGTCACACAGATTTTGTCTTACGTCTTACATCTTACGCTGCTTTTGTGATTGTATTGTGAAATAGATTTTTACACACCTGCGCGTATATATGTTTACACATCAAAATACATTTTCTTAGTCGATTAAGCGCTGTCTGTCCGTCCGTCTGTCATGCATGAAAATCGATTCATGTTTAGACCTAGTCCCCATATAAATGACCCCTATGTGATCGGCTTCAATTGCCTTAAAATCCAAATTATCATGCAGATCTCGGTCAAATTTGAGTGTTTCTTGCACCGATTGATAAGTACTCCAAAAATAAACCATATAGGACCATGTTAAGTCATAGTCTTCATGTAAAGCTGCTTCCCGATATGCAGGTAAACCAATCAAAAAATTATACAAAATATTGCTAAGATTTATCTCAAATTTGTTTGTGTATGTTTTTGCGAAGAATTAGTAATTTTTTCCTAGTCCCCAGATAAATTTAGCATCCGATATGAACTTTTTCTTATCGGCAAGTCATGTGCGTATGGGATATCGCATGGTATAAACTTACACTTTAAACTTGGTAAGGTTATTTATCGACATAATTTTATGTAATATTATCATGTGTTTGTTGCCTGCAAATATACATATATGTAAAAGATCATAAGAATGTGATAATATTAGTTCGATCACTATTATGTCGTAAAACATAAACAAACCAATTTTGAAAAATATTAAAATGCACTCTCTCAATAGTTTAAAATAAATATCATGAGATTGTTTTATATAAGGGTTATGACTTAAAATCAAAATCAGAGCGAACTTTTGTTTAACAATTATGTCCGAAAATGCACCATTTTCAATACTGATCGTTCTTGTATTAAATTTCATCGAACTTCTTTAACGGCCAAATTGGAATAACGAGATTTTGATGATTTGCTATTTCAAAGCCGGGAAAAAGAATAACAATTTTATGAATATTTCGTAATTGAAAAAGGTGCAATATTTGCACCAAATTTAAATAAATTCTGGTATAAGGTTCATTGAAATGAGGTCAGAACATCATATAATAAAAAGAAAGCAAGAGTGTGTTTTGTTTCCTGGACAATAATATTGACGCTGCAGCGATAATGGTGGAAAAAATAATTGTGCTTGGTATGAGATTATTCATTCCATCATTTCGGCTAAACCTAATCAAAAATCTTGGTTTAACCAGACTTGCAGAGAAGCAGTCAGATCCAGAGAGGAAGCATTCAGACATGCCGTCACTGAACTGCTACGCAAACAGGAGAGAAATAATTGTGCCAAAGTACTAAAGTTCTTTCTGCTCCTCGGGGCAGCAAGAGCTTTTGGTCATTTGTTAAAAGAGTAAAGAATAATGCTAGTTCTGCAATCCCAACTCTTATAATGAATGACCAGATATTGATAAGGCTAACCTTTTAGCTGAACTTTTTGCAAAAAATTCATTTTTGCCGGATAGCGGATAGCCCGAACTCGAAAGAGTATCTTATACTAAGGCTAAAATATTCTTCCGAGCACGTGCAGTTAAAAAGGTTCTTTCGGATCTCAACATAAATAAGTCCCCGGGACCGGATGGTATACCAGCACTGGTGCTGAAACAGTGCTCTTCGACGCTAGCCAGTCCATTGGCCAACATTTTCAGCCTTTCGTACCGTGCGGGAGTCTTTCCCTCTTGCTGGAAGGTTGCTAATGTCCAACCAATCCCTAAAAAGGGTGCGGCTAATAACCCTGAAAATTACCGTCCAATTGCAATCTGCTCTGCATTCTCAATGGTGATGGAGAGCATGATCAATTTCCATCTTGTGAACTACCTAGAGGCCAACTCACTTATTAATGATCGTCAGTAAGGCTTCCGTAGAAATCGTTCCACGGGAGACCTGTTAGCTCTACTTTCTGAGCGCTGGAGTCGATCCATTCGCAATTTTGGCGAAAGTAAAGTGGTTGCTCTAGATATTTCCAAGGCATTCGATCGATTCTCTTTTCCTTATCTTTCTGAACGACCTTCTTGGTCAAACTTTTAACTCTATATACTCTTTCGCAGATGACAGCAGCATTTGTCATTCATTTTCCTTTAATTGTAGGCCAAGCATCTTGGAGGTTGGGGGGCAAAAGGCGGACAATGAATGACACACTCAATCAAGACCTGTTACCAATCTCCGAGTGGGGTAAAGCGAATAGAGTTGATTTTAATGCGCTGAAGACTCAATGTTGTATGTTGACCCATAGGGCCATGGATTCAACAATGTCATCTGTATATATGGCTGGTATAGGTACTGAGGAGTCGGATACTCTTGATGTTCTAGGCATAAGAATTCAATGTGATGTTCGTTGGAACGAGCATGTTTTTCAATTCTATAGTTGCCAGTGACATTAGGATTACTGGTATACCAAGTGCGAACATATACAATGACAATTTATTTATAATTTATGAAAAATTGTGTGAAGCCGTTAAAATTGCACCTATATCATTTAAAAATATTTATCGTGTTAAAAATATTGGAAATAGAAAGAATATTGAGGATGCCCCAATAATAATTAAATTCAATAGCCCATATGACCGAAACTATATGCTTAGAATGATAACTACACATATTAAATCAACCAAATCTTCATTGCAACTAAATCAAATCGGAATTATGAGTTCAAAACCGTT
Organism: Cordilura impudica; assembly: GCA_963682025.1. NCBI lineage: Eukaryota > Metazoa > Arthropoda > Insecta > Diptera > Scathophagidae > Cordilura > Cordilura impudica. Next base: position 136,956,299 of record OY821517.1, read on the forward strand.
TTTCGTCAACGAAAATCTCACCCCAGCAAACCATCGCATTTTAATCGCTGCTCGTAAGTTGAAAAATGAAAATAAGATATCGTCTGCTCATACAAATAGGGGCCTTGTATATATTCGAAAACTGGGAAGCGATGAATCATTATGTATACCCTCAATAGAAATATTAAAAGAGTTATTTCCTTTTCGAAACAATGATGAATTTCATGATGAAGCGATGCCAGATAGAAATGATGGTGCCTGATATATGTTTTTTATAAAATTTAATAATTTTCTGATCACTTCATACATTTTATATAAATATTTTTTGATTTTCTACTTTTTATCTAATTTTTTCCATTTTAAAATAACTTTAATCTATTTCTCCTTAATTTTTCTTTTCAATTATTTTATTAATTTTAAAATTTGTATTAGTTTTGTTCCTTTTTTATTACCATTTATTCTAATAACATACAATTGTGTTGCTTTAAAATCTGTGATATATGATTTGTGGTAATAGTTATAGTTCCAAAGATAACGTTTTTAACATGGTAAGGATTCTGGCGAAACAAAAATCTGGACTCAAAATTGTTCATATAAATGCACAAAGTCTTAATAACAAGATAGATGAGTTTAGATATATTTTTGTTGCCTCTGGAGTTGACGTCATCTGCGTATCTGAAACCTGGTTCGATTCCTCAGTCAATGATTCAATTTTCAATTTGCCGGGATTTAAACTATTTCGTGCTGATAGGATAGCAAACGCTGGTGGTGTCTCAATTTATGTGAGAACAGAGATAAATTGTTGTGTAAAGCTAAGATCAGAGCCTACTAGTGAGATTGAGTTTCTATTTCTTGAATTAACCACGAAGGATAAAGAAAAAATTCTTGTCGCCTGCGTATATCGACCGTATAACTTTATTGATACCAAAGACTTTTTGATAAAATTGAATCTCTGTCCTTATTGTACAATGACGTAATCATTTGTGGTGATTTCAATAGTAACCTGCTAGTTGATAAGTCACTTTCAGAGCCCATGCAAACGCTCGGTCTTTTGCCTGTTAATACGATCGTTCCAACCCATTATCCAAGTGGCTCGAACAGTTTACTTGATGTATTCTTTACTAATCATAAAAGCAAAATACTGCTTTACGATCAATTTTCTGCCCCTGTTTTTTCGAAGCATGACTTAATTTTTATGATATATCATACCTATGTTAACAATGAAGATGTACATTACACTTATAGAGATTTTCGCGGCATTGACTATACAGCGTTAAACCAGCGTATTGATTGCGTTGATTGAGATTCAATTTATGGTCTCGAGAATGTTAATGATCAAATCGCTTTCATTCAAAATAACCTTCTCACAATATTTTATGAAATTGTGCCTGAAAAAACAAGAACACTTAAACCTATACAGCCTCCTTGGTTTACTTCAATTATAAAACGTTTAATTGATAAACGAGATTTGGCATATAAACGTTGGAAGAAATTTAAAACGCCAAATCCATTAGAAAGAAAGTTGTGAACTGCATATATATTGCAAAATCCAGTTATTATCGACAGAAATTCTCTTCAGCTATTGATAGCAAGAGAAAATGGAAAGAGATCCGTGAAATAGGTATTGGGAAAAGAAATCCTTGCACTGTTGGTTCTGATGTGGACGTTGATAAGTTAAACAAACAATTTGTCGAAATTCAAGTGAATAAACCAACTGAAAATGAGTACGAAAAAATTCATACTGTGCCTATTGAGAACTGTTTTGATTTTCGATGTGTGGATCAATCTGAAGTTCTTAAAAGTATTACATCAATTAAGTCAAATGCTGTGGGCTTAGATGAAATTAATCCAAGATTTTTAAAAATTGTCGTTCCTAAACTTCTTCCATTTATTACGTATTTAATTAATACAATATTAACAAAATCAATTTTTCCTGATATGTGGAAAAAAGCAAAAATCATTCCTATTCCAAAGAATAACAGCGACTTCCGACCTATTGCGATACTACCATTTTTATCCAAGGTTATGGAAAATCTTATGTACCGGCAAATGAATGAGTATTTAAAGAATCAACATCTCCTTACGGATAGACAATCTGGGTTTAGACAGGACAGAAGCTGCATTACGGTTTTGATCGATGTAGTGGAAGAAATTAGATCAAAGCTGGATAAGAATATGGTATCATTTCTTGTGCTTTTAGATCACAGTAAGGCCTTCGATACTGTTGATCACTCGATTCTACTCACTAAACTCGAGAAAATCTTTAATTTCTCAAGTTCGGCTAATAAACTTATTTCCTCTTACCTTATTAATCGTAAACAAGTGGTTTCTTTAAATGGAGTGACTTCTAAAGCAGCGGATATTGACAGAGGTGTGCCTCAGGGGTCCATTCTTGGTCCATTGCTCTTCTGTATGTATATTAACGATTTGCCTGAGGTTCTGAATTACTGTGGCGTACAAATGTATGCTGATGATGTACAGTTGTACTTAAGCAGCAGAATAGAAGATGTTCAACATTGTTCTGACTGTATTAATAGTGACTTGGATAATATACATAAATAGGCATGTACAAATGGCTTATGTATAAACCCTGACAAATCAAAATGTATTTTCATTTCAAGAAGTAATAAAAAAAGACTGAATGACAATATTTTTCTACATATTAACAACTCAAGAATCGACTTTGTTCAAACATCATCGAACTTGGGAATCACATTTAATGCTGAACTTTCTTGGTCTAACCATATAAATATATCAGCTGGTAAAGTTCATGGGATGTTGAGAAACTTGTGGGCTGTGCAATCATCGACGCCGTTTGAAATAAGAATGCTTTTGGCAAAAACCTATTTAATACCAGTTCTACTGTACGGGTGTGAAATATTTGCAAATTGCGACACTATTGACTTTAATCGCCTCGAGGTCACATATAATAATATAGCCAGATACGTTTTCAACAGAGGTAGACGAGATAGTATATCATCATATTCATACCAGTTATATAATACAAGTTTTAAAGATTTACTAAAATATAAAAGCCTTTTAATGATGCATAAGATTATTTATCTGAAGAACCCAGAATATCTTTTTAACAAAAATATTTTTGCACAATCGCCTCGTGGAAGAAATTTGATATCACAAAAATACAAATATCTAATGTCTACTAGACAATTTTTCAACTACACCACGTGTCTTTGGAACAATTTACCATCATATATCCAAGTACAAAGCAACGCATTACTTTTCAAAAAGGAACTTAAAAAATTTTTTGTTTGAATCTATGTTAAATGTCAACTTTATTATGTTCATTATTATGTTAATTTTTATGACTAATTTACTTTATTTTTATTAATCTCGAAATTTACTGTAACTCAATGTTAATATTACAAATGTTACTTGCTATCACTGTAATTTATAAGATTTATTCTTGTTGTGATAGCAATTCAATAAAACAATATAATAATAATAATAATAAAAAAAAAAAAAAAAAAACGGTGCAAAAATTACTTCACTCCTTTTGATCTTCTTAAAATACATACCACTTACATCCGACCGAAAATGGAATACAACTCCCATATATGGGCAGGAGCTTCAAAGTCTATTTTGGAGCTACTGGACCGTGTGCAAAGGAGGGCGTTAATGCTCATCAATGACAGTAGGGTATCCAATTCTATTGACTCATTGGAACATCGTCGGAATGTGAGTTGTGTATCACTGTTCCATAGATACTACCATGGGAAATGTTCTTCTGAGATTAGCGAACTTATTCCAAGTGCCCGAGTTTTGGTTCGCTCTACCCGCTTCTCTAGTAGATCACATCCGTTTGTAGTTTATTGTCCAGGTGACCGCACAACGCATAACAGAGAGAATTCGTTTATCAGTCGAACTAGTCGTATGTGGAATAAACTCCCCGCAGAGGACTTTCCTGACAGTTATAATCTAATAAAATTTAAGTCAAATATTCACAAACACTACTCCCTTTTACTTCCTTCCCATAACCTATTTTCCTGAGATCAACACAATGCACTGCATCTGTAGGGGGCATCCCCTGAGTGTTGGTTAATAAATAAAAAAAAAAAATTCGGCTGTGTCGAATCTTTTTAATATAGTATTTATATTTATAGTATTTATTATAATTTCTAACTGATTTTTTATAAAGACAATGATGGTTTTTTTAGAAAGAAATAACTTCTATCTGAACAATTGCATTTTTTTCTGTAATTAGAGTAAGCTTTCCATTGGTGGGTCATGCGTAAATGAGAAAAAATCTAGATATTGGCCTGTGACAATTCTAAGTTTGTTGAGCCATTAAAACATAAAAAAATCAAGATTTTATTTATTTTTTAACTAGTAGTATTTTTAATTTCAATGCTTTCATTTTAATATATTTTCTCTTCGCGCTAAGCCGGCTAAAAGCTGCACAACTATAAGAAAATTAAATTCGGCCGAATCTTTGATAACATCCACCCATGTTTTAAACGGATTATTATAACCAAGGTTGTTGACACTAAGAGACAAAAAAAGTTTATTAGTGATGCATACACATTTTTTTTTTTTTGCTTGTTATACTTCACGTGTATTAGTGAAGATCATATACAAAAACAAGTAAGAGTGTTAAATTCGGCTATGCCGAATCTTTGATACCCTCCACCTAGGTTTTCTTACACTATTTGTAACAAATTTAGATAAAATATTTGAAAATGTTAACAATTTGATCAATTTAGTAATTTATTACAACAAACAGTCTGAATTTTCAGCATTTAAGTTTAACAATTTTAAAGTCAATAGAAGATAGTAAACAAAATATATTTTTAAATTTCGGATCTTTTTCGGAATACTTGACCATGTCTTATATCTTAAAAGCACTAGCGTTAATCAGTTTTATTTTTTCGATCTTATTACATCAGTTTGTCATTCCATTTGTAACGCATCGATAAATGGATTTGCGTCTATGTGTTTATTGCAAAAGATTTCTTACTTTTGTCGAATTGTAGGGATTTTTTGAAAATTTTTTTTAACAACTTAACATTATATACATTTCAATTTTAAACTTTAAAATTAAAAATATCTATCTTTTTTAAATCTGGTAATAACTCTATAATATGGAGAAAGTAAATACGTGGCTTCCTTAATAAGAATTACAAGTAAAAAACACTTTTGTGCAGTTTACTTGTTTTGTGCATTTTTTTTAATACATACATAAGTACGCCATCTTTGTAGATCTCTTCGATTATATTAAGTTTGTAAATAAAAAAAAGAATATTAAAATATTATAAATGTAAACATAATTGATTTTAGAAAAATGTCCGATTCGTTTTTCGATGATGCTGAAAACACATCAAAGAAATACAGAAAACAAAGGTTTTACTCAAGTTAGTTGAGAGACGAGAAGCTAATGGGATGGAACAGGTCAAAGATGACGACTTTAAATACAGATGCAAGCTTGTGAAAAAATATTAAATTGCGATAAATCAGATCTAAGTATACATGCTAAAAAACAATGTCTAAAAAAAAAAAATATCTTTTTAAACCAACAACCAAAATTCTGTTTACGTTATAAGATCCCATTTGCAAGCCATTTTAATTAATTATGTAAATTTTAAATGGACATCTAGCCATATAAAGATGAATTATACAGAATAGTAAAAAAATTTTTTTATAATATCTATTGGTATTTTATGTTGTTTTTATATAATTCTAATGATATTCTTATCTTTTTTTTATGATATTATTTCGTTTTTATGTTATTTTTGCATTATTGAAATTGAAAATTAACAAATTAAAAATAATTTTTTTTTTGAAAAAAGTAGTTTAGGGAAAAATGTAGAGAAAAAAGTGGGTGTTGGGAAAAAAAGGGATTTTTTTTTTCATTAGCGTAGAGATTTCTGTAAAAATCTCCTGGCATCACTGGTACCTATTAAAAAACAATGTAACATTTCACTAAACAATGCGACGTATATCTACTTTGTTCAAAAGCTTTCATAATACTAAATGAAATTGTTACTTATGCATGAAACACACAGACGACAGAGGCTACACAAACACAAGGATACAAATGCTGCTGGCTGCAATTGTAGTCGTGTAGTCAACTACTTAATTTTTTTGAAAACGACAACAACATATAACAACAATATAAACAGCTGTTTTTTTACAAAATCATTTTTATTTCAGTAGTGCCAATTATATCTTTTTTTACTTTATTAAAATAAAAAAACATGTATGATTCTATATAAAATTGTCTTAAATATATTAATGCATTATTATATGCATTATTATAACGTAAAAATAAATAAATAAATTTACTTATTAATAGAATTATTATAGCATTTCCTTTTGCGATTAATTTTTTCAACAAAATAAAATATTTCATAGCACTAATATCTTTTACATATTTTGTTATATTGTCAACACTATTTTTATTTTGTAGCCAACAAAAATAGAAATTAGCCTAAGTTGACTACAGCAGCAAAAGTGGTCATGTAGTCGTGTAGCTGTGTTTGTGTCAAAATAATCGTTTTCATATAAACGTGTGTATTTTATTTTTGACAGGCTGTAGTCGTGTAGCCGCTGTCTCATGAAACACATATATGAGAGAGTTCGGCCTACTGGTGCCATTATGTATAGTATATGTGTGTGTAAACAAAAATATACGATATCCCAGTAATCATTTCGAAGATTGTTTTAACAAAAATCATCTTACTGTGTCTTCTTCGAGCACTTTTGATGATTAAAAACTGATTAATCACATGCGGTATTACAAAAAGACAAAGAAATGATTTTTGCTTACGCTTAAAAAGTGATTTATAGAAAAATGACATTAAATATGACTCAAAAATAAGTCGAAATTAATCAGAAAATTGGATAAAAAAGGTTCTCAAGAAGAGTCGGGGGTAAGGTAATATATCCTCCCAACAAAAGAATATTTTCTGATCAGCAAAAGAGCGCATTTATGACTGTTTTAATAGCACAGAGGAGTCAAAAAAGACTCCACATGATCACTTATTGCATAAAATGTTTACTGGGATTTTATTCACTATCTGTAGAAACATTTAAGTAAAACAAATCTGCACACAATTTCAATTCTATTCCGTTTACAATGATACGATCACTTTTTTTTTACTAGCTAGTAGTAAAATAAGAAAATAGTATTATAATACAGCGTAATGATGAATTGTACTTCTCAATTAGTTTATTTTTAATGTGCCATAAGAAGTTCGGTTTGTGCTAAGAAATGAATGAATACATGTTTCCCAGGGCGAAGCTTAATCATTGCACTTTGATTGAGTTGAGCCCGCGACTATTCCTTATGTGGATAGCTCGTGCCTACAATTTTTGGTAGTTGGGAATGTCGTTTGTGCAAAGGAAAGCATGAACACATGTTTCCCAGGGCGAGGCTTAATCATTGCACTTTGATTGAGCTGAGCTCCGCGATTATTCCTAATGCGGAATAACTCGTGCATTAAATTCTCGGTAGACCGGGAATGGCGTTTGCCTGCGCCAAACATTAAATAATAAATTTTAAAAATGTATATAATTAAATATTATTGACATCTATTATATTATTATCATCTGAGAAAAAAAAATTTTGTTAAACACCAATTTTTTACAGGGTAGAATTTTATGGTTTCAATACTACTTTTGAATGCAAGTATGTACTAAAAGTAGAACCCTTAAAATCATACTATTTTTTGCAACCCTAAAAATTGCAGTATTTTGTATAAATAAAATAATTTATATTTATATTATTTTTAATATGCGCTTATTATCAATATACATATACAGAATATATGAATGTTATTTATAGTATTTTGATATTTGCAACAGTAGTATGTATGTATCAATTTGTAATATTTTGTGATCTTATAAAAATCGCAGAATATTGATATTGATTTTATATAGTTTCTTTTATTAATTAATGAAATTAAATATTACACCATAAAATGTTGATATCGGTGAATTTTTATATTACTACCACAACGACCATAAAAACAACAAGTACAGCTGTGACAAAATACAAAATTTAGAATAACAATATAGGAAAACATCATATTTTTTACCTTTTCAGTGATTTCTAGGCACCTATGAAACCTATTGTCACGATTTAAAAAACAGAAACCTTCTCATGATGTTGGTGTATCATTCGCACTAACAACAAGCGCCCTATCTGTCCTATTGAGAACGTTATCGTGACAAGAACAACATAGTCAAATCATATTTTTTCAAGACTTTTTTTACTCCATCGTTCAATTCTCGGGACCAGATAAACCGATTTGGACGATTTTAAATAGCAAACTTTTCAGGATGTTAATGAATCATTTTTTATACCAACGAGCAACCTAGTTGCCCGATTGAAGCCGTCATCGTGATTTCCACAGACGGACAGACGGACAGCCGGACAGACGGACAGACGGACATCGCTATATCAACTCCGCTTGTTATAAGGATCACAAATATATATATTTTATGGGGTCCAGATTTTTTTTTCTAATTATAACAAACGGAATGACAAACTTACCCTCTGCACACTGGAGTGGAGGGTATAATAATACAGACTCTTTTTGCCAAAATATGCAAAATATTCTCTAAAAAAAACAAAATCGGAGCTTAAAATATGCTTTTATTCCGAAGTAAGATCTAAAGACCACAATATGATTAATTATGCTCTAAAGGGCAAAATATGCTGCAACGGATAAATAACATATATTTTTATCATATTTCTGGCTTTCCTGGTCATAAACAAATTAAAGCTTAGGCCTGTGAGCTCTAGAGTAAGATAATTTACATTTCTAGCATTTAAAAATTTTTTTTATTATTAAACTCCTTACCCAAATTAATTTCTTAACGTATAAGCAGAATTTCTTAATAAATTTACTTTTAAAATATATTTTTAAATGACCTAGAAAAAATAATTATAATATTCTTAACTTTCTATTAAATACTAATGTCATTTTTCATAATATTTAAATGAATTATTAAGTAGTTCTAAATTGATTTAGTTTTCTCTTTCTTAAAAATCACATGACATTTAAAATCTGTAACATTTTTTGCTATGAAAAAAAAAGAAAAAACTCTCAAAAACTAGTTCTTAAAGACGTGAATTTGGCTGAAAAGGAATGAGCTAAAACACTATTTTATCCATTAAAATGCATTCATTCATAACACAAATTATTCTTTTCACTTCAGATTTTTATGATTAAAATTTTTATGAAATAAAAATGTTTATGCAAAAATATACACATTATTGAATAGAAAAAAGACAGTAAAAATCTGTTGACACAAATACCAGACATGAAAAGAATGAAAACTGTGAAACGAAAAAAAAGACTACAAGCAAAAGTTGTAAAAAATTCAAAATAAAACTCAACTACATAATAAATTGGGTTAGTGTTGAACGCAAATACAATAACAACAACAAATGTTACTAACTGCTAATACGTGTATAAGGCAATAACCTACTGATACTTAGTAGAAAATTAAAAAATAAAAATATATTTTTGGTCATATCTACAAACATAAAAAACCTGAATGAATGAGTTTGCAATGAATGATAGACATGCTCACATTTTTCAACAATTTGTTTTCTTTTTTTCCTTTTCAATGAATGTTTATAAAAAAAAATTGAACACATTTGCTGCTATAGAATATAAAAATGTAAATAAAATACAAAGCACGAATATTTAATTTTTTTTTTTTTTATAAAAGTTGAATAAAAAAAGTTTTATAATGAAAATTTTCTCTGCATTAACTATTTTTTTCTAAATATATAAAAAATATGTCGAAGCTATTAAAAAATTATAAGAATTTTTATTTGTTTCACTTTTATTGATCGATTCAAAACATTTTTTAATCATTTTTATAGCGTATACCCCTTTGCGGTCAATGATGACAATCCCTACTTTACTCTTAAAATTTGTGATCTCTCAGGAATATATCTCCATAGAATTTTTAAGTTCAAAGTTTTCGATCAAAATTACAAAACAAATATTTTTCCATCAATTCAACTAGCAGGTTCTAAATATCGAACTGATGGTGGAATACTCAAACCACCGAATAAAACCTAGATCTGGACGATTTTATACATAGATTTATTAATCTAAATAAGCAAAAATTATAAAAAGAGATTTGATACGGTTGTGCCAAATCTTTTATACCCCCACCTGTGTCTTAAACTCAATATTACAACCAATGTTGGGTACAGTTATCATTTTAATCCAGTTGCCAATAATTCACCTTAAAATTTAATATCATTAAAATTTAAAGTTAATTGATTTTCATTTTTGATCAATATTTATTATAATAATAGCTATTTCATAGAAAGAATTAACTTTTATTGCATTATTTCTGGGCGTAATAAATTCCCATTCAGGGCGAAAATACTAGTAGGCCAGTAAGGTAAAATCTTCAAAGAGTCAGGCCAAATTTTTTTAAGACATTTTACATGTTTTTCTTATCTTGATGTTTGTTTGCTTAATTTTTCATTAATGATTTTGCATTTCATCCTTCAGCGGAATTGTAGCCAAGGCTTAAATAAATAATTTTTGTTAATGCGGCCTTTCATGTCAAGTGACACAACTTTTGAAAACGATGTATCCCGATCGGGATGAAATTTGCACCAAGGTTAGTCCTATTGGATAGAAGTTTAGACACAATTTTCAACAATATTTGGGACAAATTTTTTATTGTTTTTTTTTTTTTTTTGAAAAATTTTTGATTTTGCAAAAAAAAAGTTTAAAAAATTTTTTCATTTTTTTTAAGTTTTTTTTCCGAAAGATGGAAGAAATAGCTATCTAAACTATTTGGGACAAATTTTGCTAAGAACAATAGGTAAAAAGTTACATTGATGAGAAAAAACGCGTGTTTGGCCAAAATGTTAAATTTTGATCCCCTCTAACTCTGAGAGTTCTTGACCGATCCTGTTGAAAAACTGTGTCTAAACTACTATGCAATTGGACTAACCATGGTGCAAATTTCATCCCGGAAGACTAACTTGTAAAAAAAACTGAAATGTATATGTTTGACTTAATATTAAAAATATCACTCATACATATACATCTCTCTTACTCTGCTAATAAATAATAATCACACGCCCTTAATATGTTATGTTATTAAAAAATTTATTTAAAAAAATGCAAGAATAATATTTTGCTGAAGATTTCATTAGATAAAATTTGTGCAACTTGTTTTGCTGAAGCAATTTGCTGAAGAATGAAATAAGAAAATATCCATGGTTCTGATTTATAGCTGCAAAACTAAGCAAACTAAGCAAAAAATATAAAAGGTCATAAAGAAAAGTTTAGCCTGAGGATGGCAGGCCTTTTGGACCTAGCCTTTACTTCATCCTGATTTAGAAATTCTCACCCCCAGCGCGGAGTGTTATTAGAGAAGAAAAACTATTGACGTCTCTTCTTAAGAGACTAAAGAGAAATAATTTTTTAAGTCATACTTTGATATGTTTTGATAGCTTAAAAATTATGCAATATTTAAAAAATGTTTCAAATTGGACTTAACTAAAATTCTAGGCAATTTTAGTTCTGCTTTATATCAGTAAACTGTTAAGTATTTCTAACTGTATTAGCTTATAGTATGATAATAGAAAGATACAAAAATACAATAAAAATAAATAAGAAGTTCTACATGTACACTAGCGTGTCCCGAATTATTTTTTTTTAGCTTGACCCCCCAACTAATGGGGATTTAGGACCCTTTTACGGCAAAAATAGCAAAAAAATTTACGCCAAAAGTAGCGTAATACAGAGTACATTCTCTTTTTCATGACTTTCGCTACAGAATTTAATCAAATTAAAAGTTTAAATTAACAAATCTGGCTTGATGGGTCAATGCGAAATTAAATAAGGTACAAGCGGCAAAATCAAATGTTAAAATCGGTTAAAAACTGCGGCCTGCAAGTAAATTTTACAAAAAAAAGTCCATCTCGTTCTACTGTGCGCTGGATCAGAATAGCTCCGTCACATTTTTTGAAATAATTTTAACTAATATCCTCTAGTTTGCGCAGCTTTTGAGACTAATTTAGCTTGAAAGAAAGAAATAAAAAAACATATACTCACTTTCCATCTTTAAGATGCAACGCTGCACCAAAATTGCTCTACGGAAATTTTATTAATATTTTTCTCGGAATGTACACAGAGTACATTGCGCAACTTTTGCCGTTAATTTTTTGAAAATCAAAAATATTTTTTTTTTTTTTTTCAAAATGCACTAGGATTGCAATCTTTACGATCCGGTAGCCATTTGGTTTTTTGTCCAAAATTTTGTTTGCTTTTTTTCCCGTAAAAGGCTCTTAATCCCCATCATTTGGGGGGGGGGGGGGCAAGCATTTTCAATTTCGAAAAAAAAAACGAAATCGGGACGCGCTAATGTACACTAATGGTTTTGGAAAGTAAAAAGTTTTGTAAAAAATAAAAATTACTTTACATGCTGAGATGAATGTATATTTGTGGACACTTAAACAATTTTAAGCATTTAAATAAATACCAGCAGAGCCCAGCCCTCGAGTGCAAATTCTAAAAAAATTAATTTTTTTATTCAATTATAAATATTTGTTGAAGACACAGAATATATATGGTATAACTGGGTTTGTTAATAAATAAATTTATAAGAGCCTAAAGGTAGCATACCAATTTTTTCCAATTCACAATTCAACACAAATTTAAAAAAACTGTATAGTTTTTTATTTTAAGCTTAAATATGTGTTTTATGTATGTGTTGGTAGCAACTTTAAATGCATTTTACTCCAAAAAATGTTCCAAGCGGTACAAATAAAGAGAAAAAAATTAAAAATCTGTAAATCTGGTTAACAGCTAAAAAGAAATACCTTTCAAATAATATACGTTTGGTCAAAATCGGGATAAAACGGTAGAACAAAAGATTGGTAACAAGAAATCGTCTAGCCTATTAATATTATAGATATCGTCTTGCCAGTGCAATACTTTAACAACTCAAAATATATAGTTTTGAGATATTACGGTTTAAAGTTTTATCGTTCAGTACAATTTGTTCTGTGTAGTGTAAGAATATGTATTGTAATTTCACTGAAAACAGTTAAATTTTGAGATGTTATAAATTTTCCTTGATTCTAAGAGTCTCTTCTAACCCAATAGAGCAGTTTTCGGAAACATTTTGAGATGTTACAGTATTGTACTGGCTTGACGATATATGAAGGAAAAATTCATAATTATTTAAATACCTTTTTTGTTTCAGTTAAATATTAACGAAAAAAAAAAATACGGGGTTTATTTCAGAACTTTATGTAATACCCTGTTACTCTTTTGCTCGTCACTGTATATATTTTATGAGGTCCAGATTTTTTTCTAATTATTACAAACGGAATGACAAACTTATAAAGATGAAAAGAGTATAAAAAGTGATGATTAAATATGATTTGTGGTCATATGCAGCTATAAAAGTGCCAGATATAAATGATGAACAGAATAAAAGAGCAAAGACCAATTTTGAAGGGTGTTTAATTTTGGACAATGAATCATATTCATTCCAGGAAAACAATATTATAACATTAGAGGATGTTAAAAAGAGAATTCACAATTACAGTAACGCGGAGAAATTTTGCCAAGAAGAAGAGTATGTAGATATTTTAAAACAGATGAAAAGAGTATAAAAAGTGATGATAAAATATGAGTTGTGGTCATATGCAGCTATAAAAGTGCCAGATATAAATGATGAACAGAATAAAAGAGCAATGAACAATTTTGAAGGGTTTATCATTTTGGACAATGAATCATATTCATTCCAAAAAACCAATATTATAACATTAGAGGATGTTAAAAAGAGAATCACAATTACAGTAACGTGGAGAAATTTTGCCAAGGGTATTAAGATTAGCAAGGAATTTGTAGTTGTGGGTGATTCATAACATAATTTGTCAGCCTACATTAAAAAATATCTCCAGTAAAGTTTCCACTTCCATAAAAAACTAAATTTTTCACCATTGTTCTGGTCAAATTGAGCAACAATACCCTACTATAGATCAACATTAGAAAGGTTCAAAGTAAATATGAATAGATTTGTGTAAGAAAATATTGCAATACCCTAAACTGTTAAGAGTTGGCTTTGATATATAATTTTTGGGCTACAGTTAAACAAATCGTAAGAAAAACTCCCAACAGATTTTTAAAAACTGCAGCTAATTTTGACTAATACTGTTAAAGAAGTTGGAAGAACGTTTATTCAAAAACTATTGAAGGGTTTAATAACTAAAATTTAAATTTCACTTTATAAAAATTTTGAATTAATTGGTATAACTAGTATAGCCCAGCACTCGAAATTCGAGATCAAATTCCAGGAAATGTTATTTTTCATACAATTTTTTTCAATGTTTTAAAAAAAAATTATGAATATTTAAATAAGCCTACAGGTAAGCTAATCAGTTTTAGCAATTCATAATTCAGCACACGGCGTATGATATAAAATTAAATCATTCGCATTAACAGGGTGTAACGAATTATTAGAAATATTTTATTTAATTTAATTTAATATATTTTTAAGACAGATTAAACATAAATTTTATCATTCTCAGCTTCTCCTCCATATGAACTATAACTATGCCAAGTTTCACACTCCTCCGTGCCCGCATATTGCTTAAAAAGGGAACTAAAAATTTGCCTTCACGTATTAATATATTGATTTTACTGTTAATAATTATTAACTTATAAATAAATAAATATGTAATTTTTTTTATTTGTATAATTTATCACTAACATTTTACCTGAAAAAATGATTAAATTTGAAAAATTAACTGAAATTAAAATCGAACTGCCACATTTTTGGATACCGCATGAAATATAGAAGTAAATTAAATCGTTGCCATAATTTAATATAGTGTTACAGCACTTTACTTATAGCTTACATTGATATAAAAACCATTAACATCGTACAATAAATGGCAGATTTTTTCAGTTTCTAGTCATTTTGACTGTTTTCGCTACAGTAGCACTTCATAAATTGTCCGTGCACCTAGTGTTAAATATTGCATTTTTCAACAAATTCATAAAAACTTTACTGTTTACTAAAATTGATTAACATTAACATAACCAATAAATACACCCCCATTTTTTAAAAAATTGTTATCGACCCACTGATATTATAAAAGTACAGGTCGCAAATCTATAATATTAATAGGCTTGGCGATTTCTTGTGACTGATGTTTTGCACTACCGTTTTATCCCGATTTTGACAAAACGTATATTATTTGAAAGGTATTTCTTTTTACCGATTTGCAGATTTACAGATTTTTAAATTTTATCCTTTATTTTGAGTAAATTGCATTCAAAGTTGCTACTAACACACACATAAAATTTGTTAGTGTGTTTGTAATAAAAATGATTTTGTTTTTTGTGTTTATTTGTGAATTGGCTATAATTGATTAGCATACTTTTAGGGTCTTTATTTAATGAAAAAATAAAATTTCCTAGAATTTGCTCTCGAATTTCGAGGGCTGGAATCTGCTAGTATAATAAAATATATTAATAATATAGTACAATTTTATTTCCCAACCCATAGTAAGGGTTTCATCTAGTTTACTAGAACAATTAATTTTTCTAAATATGCCAATATCAAAGTTTGGCCTCGGCAAGGAATGGGTTTATTCCAAATTATTAGTATGGAAAACCTGCACAGTTCAATTCAACAGCACTTACAAAATATTTGATTTTTTAAAATAAATTGTCTTTCATTAGCTTGGGGTCTTATGCGACTCCTATTATCTTTTTCAGAAACCCCAGACTATTAAGATCAAATACAACTTTTAAAAGTAGAAAACTGATAAATTTTTGATACGAAGTATTTAGAAAGAGTAAATTTAATAAATATTTCACAAAAAACTAATTTTTCTCGAAATCAAAAAAAAAAAAAAAAATTTTTGTAAAAAAAAATTTTGGCTGCGGAATTTACTTAAAAATCCACATAGTTAATCTCTAATATAAATTTAACAAAACATTAAAGTGCCAGATCCATTTCTTTAAATTTTGTTTAAGAAAATTTTTTAAAACTTAAAAAAAGAGTTTTCAAAATTTTATCAAAAAATTTTCCATTTTTGGTCTCATTTCCCAATAGGTTAACAACGTGGCAATAAAACAATACTTCATATCTGAATACTTATAGGTATAGAGACCAAAAAAAATTATGGCTTTAATCAATTTGTTAAAGTTGAAAAATGTTCATCACATATAATGACCTAGAGTTTTTTTTGGGCACAAAAGTGGTCTGGGGCATTTGTTATTTTTGGCGAGTTTTTATTAGATTTTTAAGTTATATAGCTTTTTGAAAAGATAATTTAGTAATGATAATTCGACTCATATCACAATTTGTCGAAAAAATTAAACTATAGAACGAAATTTTCGTAAAATCTGAAAAAAAAAAATCATATTTTCTCCATATAAACACACTTGAAATTTTCAGTCGCGTTGAGGGACCTCTAAATTTGTTTTGATTGACTCAAAACTTTGAATATCTCAGTTTTTTTTTTGCTATTCGCATATTTCTAGGGGGTGGGATCGAGAGTTTGAACACTTTTTTTTATTAAGGGCCACCCTGATATATATATAAAAATGGATGTATGTTTGTATGTATGTATGTATGTTCCGTATGGACTTCACAATGGCTCGACATGAAGACTGTCAAGTCTGATTTTTGATTTTTGGTCTCTGGGCTGAGAGGCGTGGCAAAATAAAAATTAATATTGTACCTAGATAGATATCTGCTAAAACTTTCCGGTGAGTTCGTGCTTTACTTTTGTCCGACACTTTGTATTAAAATTTAGATACAATATAAAAACCAGATGTTTTCTGGGCAGACCGGGCCCAGCTAGAGGGGTAAAAAATTGGACCGATCTTCCTGAGTCTATTGTGTGTGTGGAAGGAGCTATAAATTTTTTTAATATTTTTTCTGAACTCTTAATATCATATTTGTGGAGCGCTATGGCAGGGAGAGCTTTGCAAATTTTTGAGTAGTCGAACAAAAAATAGGCGGACCAACTGGAGTACTATAAAGAGGAAAGCCTTGACACTGTGTACGAGTCCATCAGATATTACTGTTATGAAATCATACATAGTGAGATAAAAGATGGGCGAGATGGGATTAGTGGGCATGGCACGTCCTATACAAAAAAAATATGAAGTAGTGATAGTCTTGAAACTTTTGTCAAATATTATTCATTACCAATGTGAGTAGTCGTGTAAAACCAAAATCTTCAAAATCAAAAATCAACAAAATCAAAAATCGGTAAAAGCAAAAATCGGCAAATGATATACATTCGAAAATTATATTCTAAATTCATGGCCAATCGTTAAATGCTGCCGTATTAAATTTGGTAAATTCATGAAATTCTCATGCTCCAGAGTAGAAACGCCGGAAATTTTGATAATTTTTGCACCGAATGAAAAAAAACAAAAATAAATA
This sequence comes from Cordilura impudica, assembly GCA_963682025.1. Lineage (NCBI taxonomy): Eukaryota > Metazoa > Arthropoda > Insecta > Diptera > Scathophagidae > Cordilura > Cordilura impudica. Next base: position 136,973,705 of record OY821517.1, read on the forward strand.
AAATATAAAATAGATAAAGTAAAATGGATTAATTGTACAATACAAACATCGTAGGAAAAATTGATTATGAAAACATAATGTCATTAAGCATCGGCAGGTCATAGCGAAGCACGACAAGGCATAGTATATAAATAAATTTTGCAAGGGTGGGTCATTTTCAATGTGACTCAGTGTAGGTATATACTCAGAAAATATTATGAATTCTTAAGTTGAATGACATAAATTCAACTGTAAATTTATGCCACAACTACTGCTAAACATTTAATGTGAATGTGAATGTGAATAAATATCACGAGAATTTAGTTTAACTTAACATATACCAAATATACAAGTACGTGTATGGTACCTTTACCTCAAAGTACTGACTGGTTGACGGCTTAATGTATGAGCTGTAAAACGCTAATGCTAATGCTAAAGTACAAGTTATAGTACTTAAAAAGCAGCTTCTAGTTGATATTGACTCGAACACATTTACACGTACCATACGTTAGTTTGGCTTTGTTATGCTTTCAAAGTCATGTATTCCTTCATTCCACAGTGTTGAATGTTGTTTTATACGAGTTTTTATTACTCATGCTTTAGTTATTATTATTTAAAACATTTCATTGTTTTATTTTTCTAACAGCAATAAAATAGGGGGAACTAGAAAGATATATATTCTTTTGGTAATTTAATTTTATTTAATTATTTACGGAAGAAGTTTCTATTTTTAAGTTCTTCATGCGTTCCTTATTTAATGAAATTTTTAATTAAATAATAATAGGTTTTGGTCGTTATTTTTTAATTTAATAGGCTTTTTATTATGTATAATTTTAAGAACTCAAATATAATAAACTTGCGAGTAATTGAAAATCATCTTCTTTTTTATATAATTATTAAACAAAAGACTTAAGCCATAAACTTGAAAAGAAATATTAAAATATTGAGGCATTTTTTTAACCCAGACACCTGTTTGGTTATATTGCGACAGGATTAAAATAGTTTAAGGATTAGTTTATCAATGCTAACGTTTTCAATAATTAAACATTACTGCACTTTCATGACTCTCCTATTCATTAGCTATTATATCAATATACATACAATAAAACAGCATTTAATTGACACATCAATAAAATATAAATCAATCATATTTCTAAAACAAGCCGAATTTGATTTTTGCATAGAGAAATTATGGTATATAGAAAAATCCTCCTCTAATTAAATAATAATAATTTCGAATTAATCATTCATAGCATTTACAAAAAAAAATATTTTTTTTATGAATTTCTACTTAAAACTTTCACAACATGAAGAAGTTTTATTGTTAAAAAAAAAAAAAAAAAAAATCGTAATGGGTGGGTTTTTTTCAATCAGCCAATCTGGTTTTAATAGCTTCAAGGTGATATTTGTATGGAAAGACAGACAAACTTTTTTTATAAACTGAACATATGCTTTATTTTTATATAATTTCATATGATATATGACTGTTAAGATTTAAAATCAATATTATATGAAATAAAAGTTCTCCGTCTATATTTAAGTTTAGAAATACAAAATTCTTTTGTCTTAAATTATAGCTTGTATAAAATAACACATGTTTTTACGTTTTATAAAAAAAAAATGTCGATCATACATGGTAAAATTTATTTATTTTTTCTTTACGAAATGCCATAATCTACATTTGTTGGCCAGACAAAATTGCAAACAACTTTTTTTTTTGTTATGCACAAACTTATGTACTTTCAAATTGTTTTAAACCAGTTCATTTACTTCACTAATATACCACTTTATAGTATAACTCATCAACTCAACTGCTCTACCACTCCACCGCCACTTCAACTGACAATAACATATAATTGCAAAATTGTGCTGCATAAAATCCAGCCCCCACACATTTGTTGTAAATTAGTTGAAAACAACAACAAAAAACACCATAATTTAAATATATTTTTGTACAATTTAACTTCAAGCTCGAGTGCATTGATTTGCATCCAATTCAGCATGCATAAAAAATATTCAACAACTTTATTTTACCTTAAAAACACTTTACGTCTTATTACTGGATCAAATCAAATAAGAAATAAACTCAACGAAAAATATTTGTTCTTAAATAAGATGGTTGAAGTACAAATTCAAAATTGCTCCACTTATGGATGGTAATAACAAGATCATTCCTCAAGATTGAAGATATATGTGATATTTTTTGTTAGGGTTTTTTTAAAGAAAAAGTCTTGTGAAAAGTTTTGTTGAAATAGATTGAGGGATTGAGCAAAAAAACTTCTCCGAATCTATAAATCTATTATCGCATAATAATTCAGATACTAATTATTATGCATTTAGTGAGCGCTAATATTCTGCTGATTATCTGTACCACCTGTAAGTATCGTCACACAGTGGTCCATTTCACAAGAAGGCAGTCAAAAATCCATAACTTTTGATTGGATTGGAATTTTGATATGCGGTTTTTTTTGCTATCAAATGTAAATATCGACGGATAAGAAAAAAAGTTATGGAGGGTTTAAAATACATTTTCATTTTTAGTTGAACATTAGTACAAAAGTGAAGTGTTAGAAGGTTAAAAAAGGTTTTTTTATATAATAATAATACTTTTTAAAAGTTTTGTAAGTTAAATTTTGCTAGAATATGCCAAACTTTGGCCCCAGTAAACTTTTTAGTCATAATGTTCACAAGGGCCAAAGGTTGGCTTTTTTTTAAGAGCCCGAGGTAAAATATAATTTATTAAGCAGCGAACGTAAAAGTTACCTGATATTGGTTCATGATAGAGAAGTTTCAATAAAAAAGTCGTATCTTTTTACTTTAGTTAAAAAATTTTTTACTGTCTTTTTAAGTATTTCTACATCAATTTTTACTGTAAATTTTTTATTTAAAAATATCTTAAAATGCCAAGTGCCCCGGTAGGTGAGTAGGTAGCGTGCTCGCCTATCATACGGGGGTCGTGGGTTCCATTCCCACCAGAGGCTTTGGTCTGTCGCTGCAAAAACCAGCCAAATGCTCTTTGTCACTCGGCTTATCCCTGGACCCAAATTAGAATACAAATTTACTCTGTATTGTAATTAATATAAATAAATAAAAAGAAATAAATAAATAAGTAAGTCGTATCCTTTTACTTTAGTTAAAAAATTTTTTTATTGTCTTTTTATATATTTCTATATCAATTTTTATTGTAAATTTATAAAATACATAAATTTTTAAATCAAGAAAAATTGTTAACTATATATAAAAAGGGTGAGTATAACTTATTGTTAGTGTACTGAAAAAGTACTTTAAATCAAACAATTCTAGTAAATATTTCTTCTAAATAGACTTGATTTTCATCTTCTAGACGTTGTTTAGTTTCCTCGTCTAATTCAATAGAGATAGTTTTCCATTTTTGTCGAATGTTGGAAGTGCACAGCAAAATAGTGACAAGGTCTTCATTAGTGCAACATCTGGACATTTGTGCTCGCGAAAGAATCTGTAGTCTTTGTTCCTTTTTTTTGCGCTTCTTTACAGATCTCCTATTGGTAGCATATTGATTCGATTTGATTTGATTTGATTTCTTTTTTCTTAATTTTCTTCGTTTTTTCTCACTGTTCTGTCTAACGGACCAAATTCCAAATCATAACCCAATTTAATAATATGCTCCTTAAAACGTATTCTAGCATGAAGAGGGGACATTTCAAATTCGAAGCATAAAAACCCGGACCCTAACTCCTTTTAAAATGTGAAGCATACGTTTCATATCATAAAAGGGTGTGTCGCAATAGTTTTTTTTACCATTTACCTGTTATTTAAATTTTTTTTCCCCAATTTTGTCATTAACGTTTTTGAAAAATACCTATGTAAATGTACCCGTCAAAATAAAACAGATTTTACCCATTAATATAATTTAACAATTAAGCGCATTATTCTCAACCTTTTTTATAAGTATACTAGATGTAACCCGGTGTGCTTCGCTACACCCCCCCCCCCCCCCCCGAATCGTTATGAGAGGGCTCACGCAAAGTCCCAAAACTCTCACTAATACGGTAATTCAGATATATCACATTTAATACTAAGTTTGTGTAGGTGTGCCACGCGCATTTGTAAAATCCCGCCCATTTGTTTGTCTGACTACTCACGTTAATAATAGATGACCTGAGACAAATTTGCAAAGCTTTCTCTATCATAGTACTTAATATATATGATATTAAAAATTTACTTTGTATGGGAGGTGCCACGTCCATTAAAAAAACTACAGCCTGTAGCACTTCCCATATCCGCAGTAAGACTCTGTGAAAATTTCAGGAAGATCGGAGGAGTAGTTACGGAGATTTCCCCCTACAAAGAAACAAACACACATTACCTCTTTATTATGCTAGTATAGATTATTAGCATAGATTTTTTTACTTGGATACTTGCTGATATACAATTTTGTTTGTTTTTTCATTCGGTACAACAATTATCAGATTTTTCGGCATTCCTACCCTGGGGCAAGGTACATGTAGCTGCCCATGAGAAGAATATGGATTATCAAAATTAGATCTGGCAACACTTAACTATTGGCCTTGAACTTAGAATATCATTTGGCAGTTTTTCTTTTTAGCGATTTTTGATTTTGCCCATTTTTGATTTTGAAGATTTTTTTGGGCGATTTTTATTTATTGCAATTTTCGGTTTTGGCGAATTTTTGATTTTGGCGATATATTTCCCACGACAATCACATTGATAACTAATGTACTTAACAAAAGACTGTTGCTTTCGTAATACTTCATATTATTTATATAGGAGGTGCCACGCCCACTAATCCCACCCCGCCAAATTTTTATTGAACTACTCACATTAATATCTGATGGACTCGTGCAAAATGTCGAGTCTTTCCCTTTTATAGAACAGCAGTTATATATTAGATATCTACTTTGTATGGGCGGTGCTACGCCCACTGCTACGATTACGCCCATTTTTTTGTTCGACTGATCATACAAAGAACCTATGGGCTCATGCAAAGCCACAAAGCCCTGTCTTGTACAGTACTCCAGATATATGACATTAAATAGTTACTTTGCATGGGGAGTGCCACGCCCATTGGTGTGAACACGCCAATTTTTTATCCGACTACTCATACTAAGATCTGATGGTGTCGTGCAAGGTGTCAAAGCTTCCCTTTTTTAGTAAACCAGTTATATGATATCAGATATTTACTTTGTACGGGCGGTGCCACGCCCACTGCTCCGATCACGCCCATTTTTTGTGTAACTGATCACATGAATAACTTATGGGTTCACACAAAGTCCCAAGACTCTCACTATAATAGTATGGCAGATATATAGCATTTTATATTTAATTTGTATGGCAGGTGCCACGCCTATTGGTCCGACTACTCACATTAATAATAGGTGACACCAGCCAAATTTGAAAAAGCTCTCTCTATCACAGTACTCGAGATATATAATATTGAATTATTACTTGTATGGGAGGTACCACGCCCACTTGTCCGATCCCGCCCATTTTCGGCGCAGCTACTAATATTAACAATAGGTGACCTCACACAGATTTGCAAAGCTCTCCCTGTCATAATACTCAATATATGTGTATGATATTAAAAATTTACTTTGTGTGGGAGGTGCCACGCCCACTAAAAATATTTAAAAAATTATAGCCTATAGCACTTCCCATATCCCCAGTAAGACTCTGTGAAAATTTCAGGAATATCAGATGGGTAGTTTCGGAGATTACCTCCTACAAACAAACAAACAAACACACATTACCTCTTTATAATATTAGTATAGATAACAACTCGTGTCAACTCTACCGTTTCCTTTTTCTGTCAGTATAAAAAACAAATTCACGCCAAAAAAAATGCAACGGTATGACCAACTTTTGTATTCATAACACACAGACGGACGGACATCGTTACATCGGCTCAGATATATTAAAATATGGGTATAGGTCCAATATTTTTGGTAGTTACAAACATCAGGGCACACTCACCTAACCACATAGTGGAAAACTTTTGTATTCATAAATTTTGCACAAATTATCTGACCTTGGGTCAGATAAATTGTTCTGGTGCACAAGGGCGATAACTGACGGGTATACAATGGGGTATAAGAGTGTAGGGGAGGGTTTGCACTACAGAAAAGCGCAAGATTTTTTTATGGCTTTTGTTGAGCAGGAGTTATGCTCTTTTAAGTAGGCGATTTTCTGGAAATTTTGACCTTTTTTACAATTTTTTTTTTAATTTCTAAACAACTCAGGTACTTTATATTTCTAACGTTAATAGCTTAGAAGTTAAACAAAATTAAACGATATTTATTTTACTTTAAAATCTTTTAAAACAAAAAAGTTACAGTCATTTAAAAATTAAAATTTACAAAGATATTTTTAATTTTAGCAAAATACTGAGAAAGTCCATTTTCGAAGACCCCCTTCGCTGTGATATAGTTGAAGTAGAGTCTCAGTTTTTTCGCTTCCGAGGTGCACTGGTATTTACTTTCAAATGAATAACATAACTTTAAAATCGGTAACCATAAAAATAAATGATTTTTCGGCGCCTTCTCAACTTATGGTCCACAGAGCGTCGTTCAGTAGCATTTACTTCGCTTATACTCATTACTAAGTAAATCGTCATTCTACGTTATTTCCTATTTGATCTGTAAATACCAAATTATAATCCCCTACCCCGCAAAAAAGAGGTGAATATATTGTAAAGGAATGACTTTTTAATTGCTTCTAATGTCAGAACTTCTTGGATGTGATTTTAAACAACTTCCGAAAACGTCAATAAAAAGTTATTATGAAAAAACTACAAAATCAAATCTTCACAATATCAAATAAAATTTGAGAATATGCGAATTTATTTTAGGAATTATAAACTTATATCGAGAAATCAAAAAGAAAAATTATATTGGGAGAAGAATTGATATTAATGTAGGACGTATGTATATAATTCGAGTTAATAAAAAGTTAATATTAGCAGATGAAAACAAATAACACAATTGTAGTCGGTCTACGTTTACATTAATATCTGGGCTTATTGTGCTATCTAAAACAAATGTAAACAAAATATTTTAAAAAAGCAACATAAACTTAATACTAAATGATTTAAATGAAAAAATAAAATTTCCTAGAATTTTCACTCGAATTTCGAGGGCTGGGCTCTGCCAGCATTCTTAAATATCCTTTAAGTGTTCAGATAGAGTCTATACATTAGTATTTTCTACTTCTTTTTGTCATGGTCCCATTATTTTATGATATAAAAACATTTGCTCTTGTAATCAGCGATGTCAACTTAGCGCATTTCAAGTTGGATTCATCGCTTTTTAACTACAGAAAAGGCACCTATAAAAAAAGCGCCGAATTGCAGCTTTTCATGGCTCTTTTTTAGCGTCTTAGAGCCTTTTATATACATCAGTTCATGTTTAACAAAATTGTACATATTTAAATAACTTCCCTCCAAATTAAAACTTTTTGGTCAAAGACAGTCATAATTGGTTCGACAGTAAGATAAAAATTATGTAATAAGATATAAAAGTTGATTATCAAAGATTCCATTAAAAAATAGGTGCAACGAAGTACAAATAGTGAATTTGGAATTCAAAGTCCAAAATGCGGACCACACAAAACTTTTCTAGAAAGTTTAAATTTGATTATATGGAGGAAGAGATCGATCCGTACTTAATAAAATTTTCTTTATAAGTTAAATGAGTTCAAAAAACTCTCTTTTACCGGTTAAGAGCTAAATTGCAATCTTATTTTACAACATAAAAAAATCGGCTGTTAAAAGATTATCTTTGTTATAAGAACATTATTGTTAGAAATTAATAAAACACAAGTTTTTTTAATTTTTAAACAATATTTATAACGATATTTTTTTTTTTTTTGGGATTATTTTAAAACAAATTTTTAATTTGTTTGAGTTACAACTTCTCTTCACACTGTGTACATAGTTCTTCTCTAAATCAGGCGACAGACAGACAGACAAACAGATAGATGGACATCATCAGATCGAGTTATCCTTTTATAAGGATAAAGAATATATATGTATATAGTTTATGGGGTCTCCGGAATTCACTTCGATGAGTTACAAAAGGATTGATAAACTGATATATACCTTCTGCACAGTGGTAGTGGAGAGTGGAGGGTATAAAAGGCAGTCTCCCGATATTCATTTAAATCTATCAACAGACTTTCAAATTTGATTTGTATATGGGTATCTCCTGGGTAACGGACGCGACATTCGCTCGCGATATATGTGGAAAGTATTTAATTCAATTTAGTAGAAAGTTATAGGCAATTATGAAATGAAACGGACGCGACAAAAAACAGAAGTTATTTTCAAGCGCCTTAAGAAATATATAAAGTTCAGCGATATTTGAAAACTTTGTTTCCTTATATACACATGGAAATGAACGTCAAAGGATAACTGTTGTTCGTAGACTTATGAAATATGAGAATTATCTCTTAGTTTTTTTTAATTAAGTATAGCACAAATACGGACGCGGCATAACGGACGCAACAAATTTTTCTTATAGGAAAAAAATACAGTAATGATGTTCATTCACTTCTTAGGTCGAAAAATGGAGCGATCCTGACCATATTTGATAAAGTCACTTATTTTTTGCAAAAACATATACAAGCCAAATTTTAGAAAAATCCAATATTTATACCCTATACCACTATGTGGTTTGGGTATAATGACTTTGTGCTGCTGTTTGTAACAACCAAAAATATTTGACCTACACCCATCTTTCATTATACCGACCGAATCAGAATCACTATCTGATTCGATTTAACGATGTCCGTCCGTCTGTGTGTCCATGTAAAGCTTGTAATCAAACTGCAGGTCGCAAATATGAATATATTTTGATGAAATTTGGTATTTGATCTTTTATCGGCCATGGGATGAACGCTATTGAAACTGGTGAGAATCGGTCCATGTTCAGACCTAGCCCCCATACAAATGACCCCTATGAAATCAACATATATTGCCATAAGATCCAAATTATCATACAAATCTTAGTCAAACTGGGTTTGTATATATATATTACATCCATTAATCAGTAGTCCAAAAACGATCCCTATTGGATAACTCTTAGTCATAGGCCCCATATAGAGCTGCTTCCCGATCTTCACTTAAATCTATCAAAAAACAAAAATATTGCACTGATTCTTCTCAAATTTTGTTTGTATATATTTTTGCAAAATACAAGAGACTTTAGCAAACATGGTCAGGATCGGTCCATATTTGGGCCTAGTCCCCATATAGATATAGCATCCGATATGAACTTTTTCATATCTGCAGCCGAAAAAATTAATAAAAATCCCACTCAAATTTGGTTTATGCTTATTTTCTATATCCAGTTAGTTGGGCCTAAAAGATAGGGTCTCTAAACGCATGGTATAGGGTATCATATATTCGGTCTCGACTAACTATAATTTTCTTACTTGTTTTGTTTTCTGATAGATTTAAGTTAATATCGGGAATCAGCTTTATATGGGGGCTATGACTAAGAATTTTCCTATAGGTTTTATTTTTGGACTACTGATTACTGGCTGTAATAAACATACACAACCCCTATTTGACCGAGATCTATATGATAATGTGGATCTTATGGCAATTTAAGACGATCTCATAGGGGCCATTTGTATGGGGACTAGGTCTGAATATCAACCGATTTCCACCAATTTCAATAGGGCTTATCCTACTGCCGATAAAAGCTTATATGCTAAATTTTATCAAAATATATTCATATTTGCGACCTGTAATTTGATTACAAGGTTTACGTGGACACACAGACGGACGGACGGTCGGATGGACATAGCTAAATCGACTCAGAAAGTGATTCTGAGTCGATCCGTATAATTAAAGATGGGCTTAGTTCAAACATTTTTGATAGCATCTATTAAATGGAATATTCAGAACATACGGTTACGGACGTGACAAATTTTAAGCACCAATAAATTTTTTAAACCGAATTTGCGGGAGCCAATTATTAAATTTTCTTGAGTAAAGTGATGAGCTTTCTTAAAATCTGAAAGCTAATTGAATTTCAAAAACTTGTACACCAATGATATCAATGAATAGTGTTTTTGGTATACGGACGCGGCAATTAGATTTGGGAAGAAACAAACTCCAAAAACTTCCGTTATTAGAACTAAACTATTTACCTATTTGTTTATTAAAATATATTAGGTTATTGTCAGTAGAAAATTTTTATATTACAACAACAATATAATATTACTTTGAATAAGCTAAAGACATAAAGAAAAAAAGTTGCTATAATTCGTCAAAAAACTCAGATCTTCTTTTTTTTTGGCAGTTGTATATTTTGGCTCAAAATGAAAAAAAAAAATTAAATGCCTTAATATTAATAAAATATATGTGACCTTCTCCGAAAAAAGGGACCTAGTGTGTGAAAATTAAGTTTTGAGAAAAAAACGTATTTAAAGTTTCTACACCCTTTTAGGTACCAGAATCCAACGTTTTTGACACAACCCGTTTTTGACACACTAGGTCCATTTTCTCGGAGAAGGTCACATATATATTTTAGCTTGATTATTAGATAATAAAAATTTATTCTGAGCAGTCTGAATTTTTCACTCGTGGTTGGCCTTTTTCGGGACATACAATATGTTTTTGGATTACACAAGTGTTTCGAGCTAAATATGGTCTTAATCGGACCATTTTTGGACTTGGTACCGCATTTGATATGAGCTCTAAAATATCTGACAATCTCTCTTAAATTCAATCTTTGCTTATATTTTATGTCCATTTAAAACTTCGCCAAGCAGGATTGGACCTAAGACCCTTTTCCCAATTTCGTGGCATATATAACTATAACTATAAGTTTTATACATGTTTTATTTCTATGGATCCTGATGTCAGCATTAAATGGACACATTTTTTCTGGTGTACATTTGTTATCAACTTTAACTAAAGACCAAAAGAAATTTCACTTTCTCAGCTATTTAATAAAGTAACAAAGCATTTTAACTGCATTAAATGCAGCAGCAAACAAGTATGGTAAGCAATATATTATGAAGTCTGTCCAGTCAGACAGACTATATGATGACCTACATTCAGCATAGAGCACAATCAAGTAGTTATGATAACATTACTACATCGAGTTTGTCTACTTAAATTTACTACTTAGCAACACTTTTTCGTTATTCAATACCGAAATGTGAGTAAATAACGAGAAAGAAGCTTATTTGAGATCAAAGGATAAATCAAGGCCTGATTTTTGGCTTAAATATATAAGTATTCAAAAATTAAATATAAAGCAAATATTCTTTAAGAGAAATAATTTACATTGATTTATTATAGTAAACATTGAACAATTTTAAAAGTTGAGCTACATAATTTTTAATATATTTTAATTTGTGACCTGCAGTTTGAATATATTTTCGTTAGATTCACGTAGGGTACCATTCATTCAAACATGTAAAGTATATAATAATAAGGATGTAGTACATATGTACATATCATCCAACATTTCATCGACAATCATATTTGCGGTACTCGTATACTGTTCATTTTATAACTTCCAGCACTATGAATAAATAAGTCTTAAATCTTTGCATTTCTTTGGAATGTTGTTATGCTACTAAAATTTTGTTAATGGAGTTTTGTATTTGCCGGTTTTTCTTGTATAAATAAAGTAAGACCTTATGATGAGAGATCTGGTATTTTTGTTGCAGTACATCAAGTGCATCTTGCAGCACTTTTGACTTGACTCTGGATGTAAAATGAAAAGTAGGTAATTCTGTTGTCGTTTAAATTTCTTGTTTTTGTCAAGATTTTTTTTATTATTATGGGAAAATTTATTTTAAAGACTTTTTCATATTTTTTTTTTTGTGTGCATAGCGTTGTTAAAGAAATCTTATTTATATAAAGCTTCTTTTTGAATTGCTTTTAGAGGGAGAAATTATTTTGTGATTAAAAATAACAACTGAAAAATAAAAAATATAAAAAGAAAAATAAGTTTTCTCTGATCTGCAATATGCACCGAATGTAGCAATTTAAAAATTAATACTTATTCAAACATTACACAATAATTTGTTGAATAAAACATAATTTCTTTATGACACTTTATGAAGTGTTATGTGTTTTATTTTTTTTAATTATATTTTATTTCTAGTTCACTTTTACTTGGCACAATTTATTTTTGTTATTTTCTTTATTTTTTCAAATGATCAATTATTTTGTTTACAAACAATGTTTTTTTTTTTTTGTAATTTGTTTTCATTTTCTTAAATAATAATTATAGTTTCTGTGAATTAATGTGCGTGTTTATTTTTGATGTTCATGTAAGTTTCATTAACAGTTTTAAATGGATATGAAAACAATTTCTTAACTAAAAAAAAGAGCAATTGTTAGCTAATATATATTATTAATTTAAAATTATTTGGTTTGCCAAAAATTTGTTTGAATGCTGAGTTTTTTTTTTAAATATTTATTACGTAATAGTTTTGTACCGTCTTAATAAGATGGTAAGATTAATGTCATCTTCTTTTCTGGTAAAAAATGTCGCATATTATTTGCACTTTTTTCGAAAAGTGTATTTTTTTATATTTTCTGAATTAAGAGTAAAGTGCTGTGCTCATAAAATGCAAAAAAAATTTAATTATTATCCTCTGTGAAGTCATCGGGTGATAATATACAAAAATGTGGAACAATGGGGAAATATTCTCACACTATGACCTGAAAGAAACCAATGGCTGCAATTTTTTGCAAGCTACAATAGCTCGACTTTGAGACATTTCGATGGGAGTATAAGGTAAGGTTGCTCTTAATCTAGAATATATAAAAAAACACTTTTTATAAAAAAACACTTTTTATATACGGCATAATATTTATAATCATACGTCTAAGTACCTTTTCTTATATATTATTTCGAGCTTTTTTTTTGCTTAAAAAGTGTACTTTCTTAAAAAATCATATTTTATAAACACTTTCACACATAAAAGTAAAATAGTTAAGATAAAAATCAGTAAATTTTAGTGTCAAGTAATTTGAGGGTGTTGAGTAAGAATCTGAAGTTGTCCAATATTTTGGACAAAATTACCCAGTGGACGTAGTATTTCTTTTAAGTCAATAAATATTACTAGCGGATTCCAGCCCTCGAAATTCGAGCACAAATTCTAGGAAATTTTATTTTTTCATTAAATACTTAAGGGTATGCTAATCAATTATAGTCAATTCACAAAAAACAAACTCATTTTTATTACCAACACATTAAAAAATTTAATAAACACACACATATCATTGTATAATTTTATGAATGTGTTAGTAGCAACTTTAAATGCAATTTACTAAAAATAAAGGAAAAATTGAAAAATCTGTAAATCTGCAAAACGGCTAAATAGAAATACCTTTCAAATAATATACGTTTGGTCGAAATCGGGATAAAACGGTAGAACAAAACATCAGTCACAAGAAATCGCTTAGCCTATTAATATTATAGATTTAATGAGACAGAAGTACTCAAAAATTTATTTTCGCTTTTACACAAAGATACACGTTATATTTTTTGCAAACAATGAACGATATTTTTGAATACTCTACCCTTCTACAGCGACTTGCAGCTTTTTGGTGTAGGCGGATTTGAAGGGGTTCGAAAAGGTATGCCTCTAAGAGGTATATCAATACCATTATCCATTTCATGTAATTTAATTAAAATATTAGGTACAGGACGATTTATTTCTACATATTTGGATGTTTCTTGTCCCATCTATTCGCAATATCTGACCGATGCCCACCAAGTTCAAACCCTTCAGAAAGAAACATAAGGATGAATTCTAAAACCAACCTTTTCACTTTTCCGTTCTCACTATAGCATTCTGAAGCAGAACAGCTTCCACGCTTATTCTTTTTGATCTGGCAAAGGTGGATTGCTAAATTGACTACTTCGTACAGTCTCTGCTTCACAAATACCTCTGTGCAGTATAATTGCAAATACTTAAAAAGAAGAGAAGTAATTGTTGAAATATAATTTCTGACCCTGAGATTGCATTGTAATACGTTTTGCCAAGTATAATAAAACTGCTGATCAACTTCTTATGGTCTTGACTAATATTAGGTTGAGTGAGATAATGAAATCATAGGACATCCCATTCTTACTCTACAAATAGAACATTTTGATACCCCATGGTTTGCCCTTTCTGTACTACAGACCAGTGAATTTTCCTTTGAATAGAATTACTTGCTCTCAATGCGAAGTTTTCTCTAAAGAAGAAGCCGACGACGCAGCTGTTCAATTACCGGCCTTATTTTGTACATTCTATCGTGACATTCTTTTGGCTAAAAAAACTATTACATGTAGATAGTTTCGTAATAAAAAAACACGATTGACCGTCATATTTTCATAAACCAAAGGCATTTGCGAACCCTTTTCAAAGTACATACGCACTCGAGGAAATTTGAAACTACTCATCTTAAAAAAAAAGCCCAAAAATATACGCATTTCATCATCGTTGGATTATCAAAAAATTCATTATTAAAATATTGGCGTTTCCAAAATATAATTATCATTTGGCGGATCAAGTGTTACAAGTTCGTTTTTGGTGAATTGGATTTTTGTGCAGCAATATTGTCAAAGAAAGTGAATTCGCCCAATATAATAGACATGCTTTTAATATTGCAAAATTTAGTGACATTAATATACAAATTTTTTAGAACTAAAAATAACATGTTAATCACTTTCAACCAGCATTTATGACATCATCTGCATTTAACGGCAATCAATGCAAAATTACACGCTTAAATAGCATATACATATATAAAACTTAGTAAACACTCTTTTGATAAAGGTACCAACTGTCAAAATTAGTTTTTTGCACCAACGCTATATGACTTAAAAAATAGAAAAACAAATATTGGACAAACTGTCTGGAAGGGTTAAAAGGATCATCTCTTCTATTTCTTGTAAAAGTGATTGATTTTTTTTATAAAAGTATCTTTATAGATAGATAGATAGATAGATATATTCTTTATTATTATTTAAAATTTTTCAATACATTTAACGTTATTACTTAAAAGGTAAATAAATAATAAAGATTTAACGGCATGGTTTATAACCGTCTGCCGGAAGTTTGGTACAATAAGCTTTGATACATTTTGATACAATTACGATTTCATATATTTTGATACAATTTTGATATTAAAACCAAACAAACTTTCATTTAGAAATTATTTTCTTCTACTAAAAATTTTCTATATTTCAAGGCATTTGTGATATAGTTAACTAGTGGGAGCCAATTTTCATTTGTTCCACCATTTAATATTTCAAAAATTTCACAATCAGTGATACTTGTACGTAGAAGGTGCATGCGTCGTATATGTTTTAACACTGGACATCTTCCTATAAAATGTAATAGTGTTTCTTCTTCATTTAAGTTACATAGAGAGCATAATCTTGATTGAACAGTACTATATTGGTTCCCGTTAAGCCAAATAAGATCTCCACGAGCTTTCATTATAACGGATATTTGATGCTGGGTAAAGCGTTCATTACAGTATGATTGACCTTTTGAGTGATCTAAATGCTTATAAATTCGATGTTGGTTTTCTAGTGCTGATATGTAAAAATTTTCTTTATTTTGATGTTTCATTCTTTGAATTAATTGAATACTAACGTTATTCCACTCTATTTTATTTAAATTTGAGTTATCAAGACTTAAGTCATACTTACTTAATCGATCTACGAGATCCTTAGAGTTTATGAGGTAATCTTTGGATATCATAGTCATATAAAGTTTTAGATATATATTGTAAATGTAGGCTGTAGGTATATGTTTTCTTCCTGTATATATGTGCTTCTTCCTGTCCTGTTTCCAGTGCAATGACATAATTTGGTGTATTTTCTGGTAGTTTTAATATTCTTTTTGTAAAAAACCTTTGAAGTTTATCAACGTAACTAAACCTCGCAAAGCGCCATATCTGCGCTCCATATGTTTGAACAGATCTGTATACTGCTTGAAATAATTTCCATTTTGCTTTTAATGACACATCCCTTTTACTGATAAAATTTTTCCAAGTAATATTTTTGCCACTTCAATTTTCAGACATATGTGCTTAACAAAAGACATTGAAGGTGTTAATAAAAACCCTAAGTATTTGTACTCCTTAATGATCTTTACTTCTTCTCCATTAAATACCATAATCTCTGATTTCATTAAGTTAACTTACATCCCCCATGTCATACAATAAGTTTCCAGATTGTTTATCATTCTTTGTAGAGTATTTACATTATCGGCTACTAGGACAATGTCGTCCGCATACATTAAGACTCTGATATTCATCTCATCTATATACAATCCTCCTTGTAAATGATCATGCAAATCATTTAAATAAAGTGTGAACAATAAAGGAGATAGCAAACATCCTTGTTTAACACCAGAGTTGGTTCCGAAGTAATCGGACAGTTCAGTTCCAGTCCACAGAGCTGACTTAGTATTTTTATAAACATTTTCAATAAAATTTACAACTTTTGTTGATATTCCCATTTGGCAAAGTTTGTATATAAGAAGCTTTCTAGGAACACGATCAAATGCCGCTTTAAAATCAACAAAAACCATACACTTTTTTCTTTTCATAAAATTTTATGCTTATAATTGCTGAAAGGTTGTAGATGTTATCCATAGTTGAGTAGCCTTTGCGAAAACCTGCTTGAAATTCATTAATTATTTGGTGGTTATTTGTCCAATTTGTTAATCGTTCATGTATTGCGCCCATCATAATCTTTCCTGCACAATTCATGAAGGAAATGCCTCTGTAATTATTTGCGTCATTTAAGTTGCCTTTTTGGTGAATTGGCAGCACTATACTTTTCTCAAAAATCATCACTGAACTTTTACCATTTAAAATTTTTGTGTATACATTCGCCAAGGCATTGAGGTAATCTTCACTTGCATTTACATAAAACTCGTAAGGTACTCTGTCCTCTCCTGGTGCTTTATTTTCTTTTACCTTTGCAAGAATTTGCCTTATCTCCTGAGCATTAAATGGCCTATCGAGGTCAGCATCCAAGGCCAGATTCGCTGCATAATTAATATTCGCGGCTACTATTGTTGGATTTAACAGTTTGTTAAAATGCTGCATAAATTCAGTTGCACTTATTTGTCTTGATTCATTTGCTAGTTGCCACCAATGTTTGCCTGTCTGATATAGTATTCAGTTTTCGCTCTACTTGCTTATAGTAACTTTCCTTTTTTTCCTTACAGGTTTTTTCAAAAACATTTTTTTCTCAGCGTATTTTTGTTTTTCTACGGGACTTTGCGATTTTCGGAATTCTTTTAAAGCTTTAAATGTATTTTCTCTTAAAATTTTACATTGAACATCAAACCATTTATTTTTAAACTCTATTTGTTTTCCATATACTAATGGTAAATCATAAGACCTCAAAATCAATTTGTTAAGATCATTTAGATCATATTCTGGGTTTTGCGTTTTCAACAGATTTAGATTTGTATTCAACCTCGTATTAAAACTTTGTTTATGATTTTCATTCCATTTCAATTTCGGCATAAGGTTTGCTTTTTTGAGTCTTGTGTGCTATAAAATTTCAAGCTCAGGTTTATTGGTAAATGATCAGAAAAAATTTTATCCTCTACAACAAAATTTTCAACGTAATTTAGCATATCTAGCGTCACAGCACAAATATCATTCACCGAGTTGCCGGCTCCACCCAAAAAAGTAAAACAGCCATCTTGATCCCCCAAAGTTCTTCCGTTCAAAACTGCCAGCCCATAGTTGTTGCAAAATTCTAAAAAGGATCTACCATCAGCGTTAACAGTTTTATCTCTTGCCTTACGTTCATTTAACCCTGCATGAAAACCAGATTCTAAAACACCTTCCAGCGATTGCTGTTCTTCACCGATTCGAATATTAACGTCTCCCATAAGAATAGGATTTTTTATATCGCACGTTTGAAAAAAATTTTGTAATACCTGAAACTCGTTTACCCAATTGATGCCCCGTATGTATGCGGGGATTACTGTAAATTCTGATGAAATTGTTTTAATTACGACCATATCGAAACCACCACGCTCTCTGAATTCATATTTTATTCCAAAGTCCGTTAAATTTTTTCGAATTCCAATTAAATGCCCACCTATACCTCTACCATATGGGCTATTACGGGTCGCAGGTTTCCATTTGATGCAATAATTTTGGAATCTGTTCCCAAATTTGGCAATCTTATTGATTTCTGTGTGTGTTTCCAATAGTATAAACACGTCTAATTGCCCCACATACGTAAAGAAATCCGGATTGTGAAATTTATCTAAACCATTTATATTATACGAACTTATTTTCAGTGTAAAATTTTTATTTGGGTTACAATATTTCTTATTAACTACGCATTTACTGACATTTTTACTTCCGGCTCTTAATAGTCTTTTTGAACTGACAAATTATTATAACTTAAATTGATTGAATTAATTTTATCTTTAAATATATACTCCAATACCTCCTTACCATTTTTATTACCATTCATTAAAATCTTATCTTTGCTCCAATAGAACCATTCACTACCAATTTTCATTTTATCATCTCTTACTAAGTTTTGATCTAAAGCTTTGAGTTGTTTTTTTAGTTGTAGCATAGCTTTTTTATCTTCGAGTCTCTCCTCATTCAAGTCTTTCTCTATGAAAATTGTTGAGCCCTTTAATTTATTGGAGTTTTTAAAGATTTCACCTGCCATTTCTTTTGTTAGAAATTCTACCGCAGCACATATATTATTTTCCGTTTCGTATAATTGTCTGACCTGCTTTATCACGATATTCGGGATGCCCAATTATACAGTACAAATTTGGCTGACATTTTCTTTTAAAGTTCCTTCTTTACTAATTCCACGAAAAACCACATTACTTCTCTTACTTTTATCAACTAAACGCACCAAATCTCTATGATCTTTCTTTCTTTCAGCCTTAAGGGTGTTAACTTCCTCTTTTAGAGCTTCGTTTTCCATTTTCAGATAACCAATTTGAGAACAACAGTCTTGCATTGTTTGTTTAACTTCTACAATGTCATCTTTAGTCGATAAGTTTTTTAATTTTTCATCTAAAACAGACTGAATAGATCCATGGATGATGTTGACGATATCTGACAACTGCATATTTTCAGGTAGCTTACTTGCCTCGTCGCTGGACATCTTATCTGGAGATATTTCAGAACACTTTCTTTTGGCCAGTGGAGTAGAATTCGGATTTGCCAATTTATCTTCTTTTGTAATGATACTTTGCATCACTAAATCAATAAAAAGATTTGTTCAATTTTATTTTGTAGAAAATTTAAGTTTCCACAATGCTTTTTAAAAGCTGTTAAATATGTGATTTAGCCTTTACGAAAAAAACAACCGCTGTACTGGTAAAAATGCATCACTGTGTAATGAAATGGTAGAAGTAGTGTGTGGTGAGTAACAAACAGCTGATTTTGTTTATAGATTTGGTGCTGTTTTCTTTGTTTGCAAATTTTCCAAAAATTGAGTGATTTTTTCTTTAAGATTTCCAATAAATATATGTAAAATAAATGGAAAGTGAATTTTTTTTAAGACGTTTTAAATGAAAACCAAACCACTTTTAATCATATTGTGTAAATTTTAGTACACAATACATTCACTTTGACTGTTGATAAACAAAATGATGTGGACCGAATTATTGTGAGTCTTTTAAATTCAGTTTATTTTCTTAAAAACCAAAGCGATACAAAATACCCGTGTGTAACAAAATAGGGTTACCGCAACTTTCAAAATTACACCACCAAAAAAGTATCTTTGTATACACAGTACCTTTTCTTAATATGTAAACAAAAGTACCTTTCTAAAAACTGCCTCTTCTCAAAAAAAAAATACCTTTTATTAGAAAATATATCTATATATTAATACGTGATGGTAAATTTTTAGTTCCGTTTTTAAGCAATATGCGGGCACGGAGGAGTGTGAAAATTGGCATAGTTATAGTTCATATGGAGGAGAAGCTGAGAATGATAAAATTTATGTCTAATCTGTCTTAAAAATATATTAAATTAATTAAAATAAAATACTTCTAATAATTCGTTACACCCTGATAATGCGAATGATTTAAATTATATATCAGACGCTCTGTGTTGAATTCTGAATTGCTAAAATTGCTTAACATACCTTTAGGCTCATTTAAATATTCATAAATATTTTATATACATATATAGATTAAAAAAACATTGAAAGACAAAAATTGGACGAAAAATAATATTTCCTGGAATTTGCACTCGAATTTCGAGTGCTGGGCTATACTAGTTTTCTTAAATAATCTAACCCATATAAACTAAGTTTTTATTAAAACTCTTTTTTCCTTATGCATATGAGTTTTGAATCTCTTCGTGACTGTGCGTGACTATGCGTGACTATGTCGAAATTAATCTTTTCTTACGGCAAGTCTATCGACTAAGTTTCAGATGGATTGGATGAGGAGAAATGGGGTTTAAATCACTCCGTGACTGGGCGTGACTATGCGTGACTATCTTTAAGTTAATATTTGGTGACAACAAGTCTGTGGACCAAGTTTCAGATTGATTGTATGAGGGGAAGTGGGGTTTAAATCACTCCGTGACTGTGCGGAACTGTGTGTGACTACCTTAAAATTAATCATTTGCTACAATAAGTCTATGGACAAAGTTTCAGATCGATCGTATGAGGGGAAATGGGGTTTAAATCACACCGTGACTGTGCGTGACTTTTCGGGACTATTTGAAAATTAATCTTTGGCCACAACAAGTCTATGGACAAAGTTTCAGATCGATCGGATGAGGTGAAGTGAGGTTTTAATCTCTCCGTGACTGTGCGTGACTATGCGTGACTATGTCAAAGTTAATCTTTTCTTACGGCAAGTCTATCGACTAAGTTTCAGATTGATCGGATAAGGGAAAGCGGGTTTTAAAGCAGTCCGTGACTGTGCGTGACTATGCGTGACTGTGCGTGACTACCCCAAAATTAATCTATAGTCACAACAAGACTATGGGCCAAGTTTCAGATCAATTGGATAAGGGGGAATGGGGTTGCCCCATGGCAGACAGACAGACAGAGAGTATGAGTTAAAAGAAAGAGTTTAAAAAGCACATATAATTAAAAGAAACCTTTTCTTAAAAAATAAATTTTTCTTATAAAAGTACTTTTTCTTAAAAAGTAAATTTTTTCTAAAAAAAAAAGTGTCTATTCTTAAAAAAGTGTCTTTGCTTAAAAAAGTGTTTTTTCTATAGAACTACATTTTCTTAAAAAGAACACTATCTTAAAAAAAGTATCTTTTCTTCAAAAAGTACTTTTTCTTGAAAAAAAAGTACATTTTCTCAAAAAGTACCTTTTCTTTAAAAATAGCTTTTTCTTAAAAAATACATTTTATAAACTTGGTTCAGTTAAATAAATCATCAGTCTATAAAAGAAAATGCTGGACCATTATTTTTAATTATCGCCAAATAAAGCAGCCTGCCGAAATTTACTTGACAAATAGGATATCAATAAATATGGTCTTGAGTAGATCATTTTAACACTAGGCAGAATGTAATTATCGCAGCCGACTTACAAAAATATTTTCTGACAACAAATATATCATAATCTAACTCATAATTTTGTTTACATTCAATGTCCATTAATAGTCTTACCTAGTATGGTTGGTACTTTGGGCTCATCGAATAGGATGGACGTTTTGACTTGATCAAGGAGAACGGATACGAACTATCTATTTCAAAATTTTTAAATTATATTAAAGATATTATCGACTGTTTTTCTGAAATTATTTATTGTCGTCGGCTTTTCACCGCGCATAACCAACTAGTGAATGAACCAACTCACATTCCATGCATTGAAGGGCAAAGACAAAATATTCTCGACCTTTTTCTTACTTCACACCCTGACAAGTATGATGTGAAAATTCTTGCACCTCTCGGTAATACAGATCACTGCACCATTGCCGCATCTTTTTCGTACTCTGTACTTCATAGTGTTTCAACACCAGCTATGAAACGCTCAGTTTTTATTTACGAAAAGGCTCGTTGGGCCGTGATCAACGATTTCTTCAAGCATTTTAACTGGAAAATTTGTTTCCTGGACAATAATATTGACGCTGCAGCGATAATGGTGGAAAAAATAATAGTGCTTGGTATGAGATTACTCATTCCAGCAAAGCACATTTCGGCTTAATCTAATCAAAAATTTTGGTTTACTCAGACTTGCAGAGATGCAGTCAGACTTTGGCATGAAAATAAAAATTCTTTCACTGAACTGCTACGCAAACAGGCGAGAAACGAATGTGCTAAAGTACTAAGGCGCGAAAAGTTTCTTCACGATCAGCGTCTTCATGCTAAAGTTCTTTCTGCTCCTCAGGGCAGCAAGAGCTTTTTGTCACTTGTTAAAAGAGTAAAGAATAATGCTAGTTCTGCAATCCCAACTCTTATAATGAATGACCAAATATTCACTGACCCGGTTGATAAGGCTAACCTTTTAGCTGAACTTTTTGCAAAAATTCATTTTAGTTAAAAAAGTTCTTTCGGATCTCAACATTAATAAGTCTCCGGGACCGGATGGTATACCAGCACTGGTGCTGAAACAGTGCTCTTCGACGCTAGCCAGTCCATTGGCCAACCATTTCAGCCTTTCGTACCGTGCGGGAGTCTTTCCCTCTTGCTGAAAGGGTGCTAATGTCCAACCAATCCCTAAAAAGGGTGCGGCTAATAACCCTGAAAATTACCGTCCAATTGCAATCTGCTCTGCACTCTAAAAGGCGATGGAGAGCATAATCAATTTACATCTTGTGAACTACCTAGAGGCCAACTCACTTCTTAATGATCGTCAGTATGGCTTCCGTAGAAATCGTTCCACGGGAGACCTGTTAGCTCTACTTTCTGAGCGCTGGAGTCGATCCATTCGCAATTTTGGCGAAAGTAAAGTGGTTGCTCTAGATATTTCCAAGGCATTCGATCGTGTGTGGCACGGTGCACTGATTTATATCGAGTTTTCTCAGAGATCGAACAATACGTGTTGTTATTGATGGGCTCTCATCTAATGAGTTTCAGCTTAATTCAGGGGTACCCCAAGGTTCCGTTCTTTCTCCTTCTCTTTTCCTTATCTTTCTGAACGACCTTCTTGGTCAAACTTTTAACTCTATATGTGACCTTTTACGAGAAAAGGGACCTAGTGTGTGAAAATTAAGTTTTGAGGAAAAAACGCATTTAAAGTTTCTACATCCTTTTAAGTACCAGAATCCACCGTTTTTGACACAACCCGTTTTTTGCCACACTAGCTCCCTTTTCTCGGAGAAGGTCACATATGGTAAAATTTCCGACATTTTCTGGGTATATTATAATATTAACAAATTATAAAGCTTTTTCTGCTAAGATCTGGGTTCCACAACCAGTAGTTCAAACTTTCGATAGCTGGCACGAACGACCTGACAGTTTCATCAAAAAGAATAAATTATATTTTATCAACAGTGTTAACATTCACACCATGCTAACTTGGACAGATAAATGGTCAGAAGTTCATTTCAAAGTAAGCTTTTCTCTTCAATTTACAACTTAGAATCAAAGTAAAAAAACACGAATTGCCCTGTCGAATATCTCTTTCACCATCGCATAAATTTTAGCAATACATATATTTTAGACATTCACAACTAATTTTCCATTGAAACAAATTATGTATTTTGACTTCGGTCATTTACGTGCAAATAAAGTTAATTATAGCATAGTTTTAAAAACAACACAGCACAACACCAATAACACACAAATGTTTTTCTTTCTAATTTTAATAGCGAAAGTGAAATAGTTTGTGTTTATTTTTCCTTTTTTTTTTGGCGTTCAAACAAAATATAATTTGAGGCAATTATAAATTTTTCCAACTTTTTTAAAGTTTTTGTTTGTTTAAATAAAAGTTGTTAAACATGACCATAGGTGAAATGATATTTGAAAATGAAAAAAAATATTTATAAAGATTGTTTTAAACATTTGACTAAATGTTACATAACAACAAAAGCACCAAAAAAACATAAGATCAAATACATAAAATACATAATCAAAATTGTTGCAAAAGAAAGTTCATCTTTTAGTTAAAACAATTAACAAAAGACTGTTAAACGGTATGTTAAACAAAATTCACACATCCCTCCCCTCTTCATTGTGTACATCTTCTGAAAGAAGTGTGTCACTTGTTCGAAAAAAAAAAAGAAAATAATTTATTGTCATTAATGATAGCAATGGTGATAATGATGTTTTACTAAGTGGTTCGGTGGCGGTAATAGTTGTTTCACAACTATTTTCTTTGTGCTGCAGTATTTGCTACGATATGCCAACACCGGGAAAAACAAAATTATAACAGCAGTTTGTTGTAGACACAACTACAAAGACAAAACGCGTGTTTACACGTTTGATTCTTAACTGATAATAAGCTGTTTTTGTTAGACACCCTACACGAAGATAAACTAACATGAATTGCAATGAAATAAATTTTAAATATTAAATCAAATTAACCAATTCAATACTCGCGAGACTTACGAAATTACATACATATATCATAAGCATTGAATGGCAATAACAACCAGTACTATCACTTGGAGGCTGTGGCCTCGATAGGACCTCATCTACAGTCACTGACCAGAGAGAACTGATGTTCACTCATCGGCGTAATTACTAATCACTGCCTTATCAGATTTCATGAGAAAAGAATGGCATTCTTTCTGCCTTCACTTGCGCAAGATGCATTGGATTAATATAGAGAACACAGTACAAATAATTAAAAAAAAAATTAGTGTCGGTTTAGACCGACTATACAACAACCTATAGCATGAGTTTCGGTAAAACGTCTTGGGTCCAACTTTGCTGAGGCAATAACTGGATATAGAAAATAAGTATAAACCAAGTTCATACCTGATGTTACCTTTATATGGGGGCTTGTTCAAAAATGGACCGATCGTTTTTGTTTTGTTTTTTGTTTTTGTTTTTGATTTTTGATAGATTTAAGTGAAGAGATAATGTGGATCTGACGACCATTTTAGTCGGTGTGATAGATCTCATATGTATGGGGACTAGGTCTGAGTATGCGTTCGTCTTATGGTCGATAAAAGCTTACATATAAAGTGGCTGAAAATTCATTGGAGACTTTTACAAAATTATAAGTTTGCCAATTTTGTTTTAAATAATTTCTTCTTAAGGCTTGAAATAAATGTAATTTTTTTTAAAATAAAATACAATTAAAAAAGAAATAGTTAAACGAAAAAAAAAGTATTTTTTAGTAATACCAAAATAATGGAAACTTTTAAGCTTCTATACCAGAGTTGATTAAAATAATAAACATAAGAGAAGTATGAAAGAAAATGTGTAAAACCTTAACCGTTATTTAAATTTTTATAGTTTCTGTCAACTGTTTTTTAATATAAATGTATTTTTCAATGCCTTCAACTTATAATTAATTATTATAAAATAATGGCAAGAAAAAATTTTTGTGATGCGTAAAAACAGTAATAACACAAGGGTAAAAGGTTTTTGTTGATTAAGAACTGAATGTTGTTTTTAAAGTTATTTGGGACGCTGAAATTAAATCTGCACTTGGTTTTTTTCTATCAAATCGACTTTTCGCGATATACCGTTATGTCCAAAATTAAGGCACTTCAACTACATATATTGAATAGGCTATAATGAATAGTTGGTATAACCAAAGTTTTTAAGTGTAATAATTTTTTCCTTCCCGTGTAAACAAACGCAAATTTGGGTTATATCCTTTCCACATTAAGCCATAGATAGACATATGTATATGTAAAGATAGATTTTATAATTCACGGAACCATCTGAGCTTTGAACTTATTATATGACATCAAATTTGAATAATTTTAGTTAACTGTTTAAACTTTTATTATTACTTACGATATAAAATATAAAAACATTGATTCCGGTCTGCAAATGTCATTTTATTGCTATAAAGATATGATAGTTTTATTCAAACTTTATCTATAAATGCAGCTCAATGTTTGAAAATTGTGCAAATTAAATTTGAGATAAATTTCTAAAATTAAAATATCTTTTTTAGTGATGCCAAAACAATGGAAACTTTTAAACTTATTTACTAGAGTTGATTAAAACAATAAAAACAGAAGAAGGTGTGAAAGAAAATGTAAAAAAATCTTAACCGTTATTTAAATATGATGATGACTTTAGTGCTGGTCGTAAGCAAAAGAATATTTGTGAGAAATATTCTATGAATAAATCAATATTTTGATTTTGTGTAGCAGACACCATAAAACGAGTCAAAGAAAGAATAATTTACTTTCACTAACCAAGTGAAAGTAAACCTATGTGCTTTATCTGTTTCCCGACGAGAAATTGAGGCTGATCTTGATTATTATCGTCCTGCGAGGAAACCACTGATATCAGAGAAAAATCGTCTGGCTATCATTAATCTTGCTAGTGAACTGGAATTAGAATGCTGTTGGCGAATAGTGTTGGCGAACAAATTAAATATTAAAACGGCCATAAACTTTGCCCATACCCACACAGGACCAAACACTTTGGAGGTTCTACCACAATAACGTTATACATTCGTTCGGTATAAGAATCCTTTATTGTATAGTAAAGGTTGTTTGTCAACAGCAGCATAAAAATGAATATTTTGAAGTTTTGTTATTTTTTTCTGAAGTTCTGTCAATATTTCTTCTTTTGTAAATAAATAAAACATACAAATGTTTAAATTAATAAAAAAAATTTAAATTTTATGACAAAATTTTTTGCTCACACTCTATTTATGTTTGTTTTTAATTATTATGGTTTAAATAATTAATAAAATAATTACGCTACCAACGCACAGTGGCGCCATTTGAGTTTTTTCGTTGGAAAAATCATATCTTTTGAACCGAATAACATAATTGAACAGTTTAAACAGCATATGATAGATAACTGTTCAGCCTATGAAATGAGCGTTTGGAAAGGGTGCTACGCTTTGTAGGGGCCTACTTATGGGTTATCAAATTTAAAATTTGTAGAAAAATCAATTTTATGGTAACTAAAAAAAATTATTTTTACATTTTTAGATTGTTTTTATTTTTTTTCTTTAGGGTTTTATGTTTTAAATTATTACCCAACAAATTAAAAAAAAAATTACTTCTTTTTTAAATTTATTTTTTCAATTTTCTGTAAAATATTCATCAAAATTCGTAAGAGAAGGTATATCTAAAAGACTAATCATTTCTAAACTATAATTATTTTCTAACTCTATTCGCGACTTCACATGCCGCAGGGAAGAAATAAGTGGATCGGAAGATGCTGCCAACATGTTGAAGAGGTCCTCATTTGCAGAATTGTAGAATTGCAGTTTAAAACATTCAAGATCGTTCCCAATCTTTCCACGATTTGATTGTCAATTCCAGTGATTCTAGTTACTGCCTCATCATTTTCAAAAAATCTCCTAGAAGTGTTTCCATCGTTTGAGTTACCGTATCCGTGCTTGGTACAGTCTACTTTTAGTCCAAATTCTTTAAAAAAAGCATCCTGTATTTGCTTGTTTCTGATCTTTTCCTTATCCTTTATTGATGTATTTTCATCGAAGTTTTCCTCCTCTTGCGGTAGGGTATACGCCAGTTATAGCAAGAACTCCATACACCTTATCCTTGCGTGGAATGGTGACATTCCATATTCGTAATTCTCCTCGTTTTTAGAATCGTTTAAATTACCAAAGTTCTTCTGACTCTTTTTGCAAATCGGGCATGACAATGTTGAGGTTGTTCCTGTCAGTTCGTTTACGACTTTTCCGTCAACCATGGTCAGGTGGAACTCGTAATTGCATTCAATATATTTTCCTTCTCCAATTTGCAGCTTTGTAGGCTTGCTTATTTGTTCTTCAATGTCCTTCACCGTGGTCCTTATGAGTTCTGCCGATTCCCTTGCAAACTGAAACATTATTGGTCGGCAATAATGCACTGATGACGGACGTAGATTTTTCCAGTGTAGGGAAACATCAGATTTTAGCCGCAAAGGAACAACTGATGCCATAAACATATTTCCGTCCCATATTGTAGCTTCATCGGAAGATATCCTTTGCTTATAAACGCTTTGTCCGGATGATCCATCGCAGCCCCATTTGCTGATCAATGTCAGTTTCTCAGGAAGAATTTTCACCTCATTTTCAGGAAGACTCTCCAACAACCGTTTTTCTGTATGGCCCATGAGATTCTGCAGATTGGCTTTCACAGAGACTTCCGCAAACTCCGTATGCAGTGGTCGTGAATTTATTTTGGCTTGCGTAATATGCTTGTATCCTGGTAAAACGTCAGCCCCGTGTCGCATCAAGGATGCCCGTAGTATCTCATATTTTTCTTTGGAAAGTTGTAAGTCCATAAACAAGGCCAAGGCTTCTTCGGAACCATACTTTTTAATGTGTGCGTTTGTGGGCGTGAGAATGCTTTCCTTAATCCTTTTTAGTCGCAGTGGGCTTGCATCAGCAACAGATTTTGTAATCTGCGACCTAACTCTTTCACTATCCTTTGTATAGTTAATAGACAGCGCGTCCGATAAATGCTTCGTGGTCAAGTCATTGGTGGCATCGGCAAGTTTCCTCTTTCTTGTGAAAGTTGAACACTCCTAAATACTTTTTTTTGGCCTTCCTTTTGCTCCTCTGGTTGATGTGGTGGGTTTATCTACTGCCAATATATCCAGGATGGTGTCTTCATTAAGCCAGTCCTCGTATTTGGAGTTGAAGTTCTGAATGGTTCGATTAGATTTCACCCATTTTGCCTTAATATTTGCATATATCAGATAAAAATTATTTTTTATAATTTCGCTTCTCTCAATATTTCCGTATAAGCTATCAATTCTTCTAAAGCAGCTTCCGTGAAAAACTTTGGTGTGGTTGACCTTCTAAACAGTTCAAATAATTTTAAATTGTTTAACGCCTTGGTTTCAGTACTTGTTGCGCCAACTTTCAGTCGTAGACTAATCCAGGCATTAATCTTATTTTACAATATATAGGCTTATGCTACCATGCCTAAAAATTTACCTGTTCCCTGCATCCATATGGATTTAGGCTGAATTATGCAATTTTGATATTATGCTCGTGTCTAAATAAGATTTGTGCCTACCTGGAGGGACCATAAGTCAATATTGTTCTTGACCATTTGTACTCGAAAGTAATTTTTAAGTGAGGTGCGTACCTGCGAATTTCAATGAGTAGTTTTTTGTGCATCCTGTGTCTGTAACAGAATATTGGGAGTAGGCTTTGGCAGAGGCTCACAGGTAGACAACCGACTTAAAATGCAATTTTCAAACTATTAGATCAAACTACTGTCAGTCAAAACATGTAAGGGATGCACGCCATACAATTTCTGCAACCATGTCTTTTTAAACTTTTTTACCTCTAGAAGCCAAACGGGCACGTACGAGCAGATAAAACCTTTTGAATTATGTAAAGAAATAATCAAAGAACATGTTTTGCAAATATGGCAAATATAGAAAAATATGGATTTTTTTATTTTCCGTCAAAGTTGAAAAATAGTGAAAAAACGGATAGTTTTTAAATAGTGATTTACCAGGAGAAACGCAAAGCAAACAGTTAATTTTTTTTATCATTATACATTTAATAAATACATTAATCAATAGAAACAAAAAATAAGGCGATTCGTTACCTATTTTTCGTGATATTACACCTGAAATCGCAACAAATTGACTAAAAATTGTGTGTTTTTTTTAAAACCGAAAGTCGGTCAACTTTGAACGGTTATATCTTCTAAACTACAAATGTGATATTATTAAGAGTAGCATATTTGAAATCATTGAAAAGTTTCCTATAACATGGGTTTATTCATAACTTCGTCGGCGCACATGAAAATTTTGATTTTTGCAACCTCGTTTGCTCTACGAGCGCCACTGTGCAACGTAGCGGGTATACTGCTAGTTATACATATTATGATTTAATATTTTGTAGTTTCTAACTCTTTTATCAGAAAAAAATCGTATATTATACTGTTTATAGAAGCTTTGGACTGGGTCAACAGAAATTTTGAAACAGCAAGGTTCAGAAAATATACACAGGAAAATATACACATTTATATTTTCATATCAATTATGTGTTTTTCTAAATTTTGTACGGTGCCCAACACAATCATGACTGTGTTTCGTTTTAATATTTTTTTTTTTTTGTTTCGAATACACATAAACCACACAAATTCGAGTGTAGCTTTATTTTAAGTTTGTTTTCTTGCACGTGTACTGCTAAAAACAGAACATGTTCTTCAACACGTAAAAATTAAAACATTATCCACTCGCGATCGAATAAAAAACGAAATTAAGTCATAAACAACATATGAAATTTCTCTGTTTTCTTTTTATTTTTATTTTTTTATTTTTGTTATTATCCTTTTATTTTTATTTTCTCATAACTGCTAATGAATTATTTTAGATTTTTTTTTAATAAATTTTGGTGAAACAATTATTGTCGTTATTATAGGGGTCTTTCAGATTTTTCCGATCGCGAGTTGATATTGTTTTAAGAACATGTTCCGTTTTTTTTAGCAGTATACGTGCAAGAAAACGATCATGACTGTGTTGGGCGCCGTACAAAATTTAGAAACACACATAATTGATATGAAAATAAAAATATGTGTTTGGTGGTCTGAGCTATGTTTGTTCACATATATGTACGAGTTTTTTATTCAGAAAAAAACGAACTCTGAAAAACAGCTAACTATTTTCTATTATGATAAAATATTTACTGTTATAAAAACAGAATTGTAATCGTAATATACCTGAAATTCGGTTATTAAGTTCACAGAAATTCGGTTGGCAAAATATTTGGTAGCCACAATGAATCTGCTTTCTGTGTGTAGAATAATATTATCAATAAATATTCGGGGATATATTAAGGGCATGAAATGAACCTAACAACTTTAGGTTTTACAATTTATTCTTCTTATCGATGTGAAATAATGAATTATTCCAATCAACAGTCTGAAGCTGCACGAATGTTGATGCGATCAAAATGTTGATAAATGCTTTCGGTACGAATTTCAACTATTTTGTTGGTGTACAAACAATAAATAATAAGGTTTTAAACCTTGATCATATTGATTTATGACCGCGAAAATAGCTTATATACCAAAATATATATTTTTTATTTCGGCAATTTTAATTATCTTTGTTTATATTTAATATAAAAGTGTTCACTTAAGCTTAAATTTTTTTTCTGTAAATTCGTAACGGCACTACGTACACCCATGAAATTTAAATACGAGCTGACGGAATTGATCGTAAACAATTGACTTAAATCAAAATACAAAAATCGTAGTCATGGCTGAATATATTTTTCAGACCAAATGCATACAGCCAAAATACTAACTGGCCCTGCGGCTTTTTTCCTGCGTCAAGCTTTAGCTACATTATTATATAGATATTTTAAAGGAAAATCGAGTTGCATAAAAATTGATAACTTTTTGATATTAAGGCAGGATTTGAATCATTATACGGGCTTTGTGTCTCTTAACCTCTAGTTGTAAAGCCCGATTGATACGCCAATTACGTTTGAATAAAATGTATAGCAATATCTAAATAGGCCTAAAAGAAGTTTTCATTTCTCAACTTATTCAATTTTTACTAGTTTATTTGAGGAAAAACTTAACTGCAAAAACCACATTGTTAACATAGATGGTTTATGTATGTAAACAAGACAGACTGAATTGACGCATAGATACTGTGTTGCAGATACATGAATGTAAGAGTCTATAACCAGTTGTACAATGGTATAAATAAATTATGTCATTATAGTGGTAAAGACCATGATTGTAATACAGTTTAAACATGTCTATGGCTATTAAAAGTCCATAATTGATTGATTCAGTCTAAATGTATTTCAATTCAAGCATAAAAATGGCCGTCTACAACTTAACTGGTTTCATTTTGACGAATTGAAAAAGAAATACCGCATTTAAAGTCAAGGGACAAGTTAGTTGTAATAGTAACTCAATAATTGTTATATATTTGATGCTTCAATACTTAGTAAATACATAGTTAATTTTTATTAGTCAGTTGTTTGTGAAATTTTACAATTTAATATACATATGTCATACTTATGCAAACTAAAAGAAATCACTAAAGTTTTGATATATTTATTTAGGTTGCACATTGGTGGGTACTCAGCACAAAGAAATATAGTGTTTATACAAGCTACATAAATCTGTGGTCAGGGTATTAACTGTTATATAATCGTATTGTAAAAATAGTTGATCTAGATCTACCTTTGATATTTTGAAGAATTCAAGATATTTGTTTTGTAGAAAAACTCTCCTATTAGAAACAAAGCATTTTTATTATATTTAATATTAAGGTTATTCTTTAATATTTGTCAGATTCTAATATTTTTCCTTTACAATCACCACAAATCTAACAAAGCTAACACAAGTGAATCAAAAATTATTTCCCCCTAGACTTGATAAAAAAATTCTCTAGAAATTTCAACACTTGCTTTGCCAGTGTATATTTTATAACTCTCATGTTATTGTTAGTAACACAATCAATAACGCAGTGCAACAGCCATTCTGGGGGGGTGAGATTTTCCGAGTCAGAGTGAAAGTATCTATAGTAAAATCTACGAAGAGTTTTGCGTTCTCAGGCTTAACTTTTTTATGACCTTTTATACTTTTCCTTAGCTTGATATTTGTTTGCTTAGTTATTCAGCCACTGATGATTTCTCATTTCAGTCTTCAGCAAATAGCTTTAGAAATCAGGTTAGACTAATTTTGGACTAATTTTATCAAACAAAATATATTTTTTGTTCCTTTTTTTCATAAATTTTATGAATAACATAACTTATTATTAGAGTACAAGAAATGTATACGTATGAGTAATATTTTTAATATTAATATTTTTTCTATTTTTCACATGGATGGCTTAATGAAAACTAGCAGAGCCCAGCTCTCGAAATTCGAGTGCAAATTCCAGGAAATTTTATTTTTCCATTCAATTTTTTTTTTCTTCCAATGTTTTTTAATCTATATATGGGGCGTTTCAAATCAAGTGATCCAACTTTTGAAACCGATGTCTTCCGATCGGGAAGAAATTTGCACCAAGATTGGTCCTATTGGATAGTAGTTTAGACACAATTTTTCAACAAGATCGGTCCAGAACTCTCTGAGTTAGAGGGGGTCAAAATTTGACATTTTGGCCAAACAGGTGTTTTTTTTCTCATCCATGTAACTTTTTACCTGTTGTTCTTAGCAAAATTTGTCCCAAATAGTTTAGATAGCTATTTCTTCAGTCTTTCGGAAAGGTTAATATGTCTAGTTTCCTAGTATACGTTTTATTTTTAAGGTTTTAGAAACACTTACACACTAATAGGAAAAAATTCAAATTAGAGCATAGGGCAAAAATTTTAAATCCGTTGTCTTGAGTTACAAAACATTTTTTTTTATTGTTATCCCACTCGCATCCCACTAAGCGACCAAAAAGCTCTTAAAGGAAAAAACCTAAGCTTTCTTTTGAGCAAAAAAAAATTCTTTTTTGAAAAAAAAAGTCAAAAAAGTTTTTGATTTTGTAAAAGAAGTCAAAAAATTTAATTTTTTTGAATTTTTTCTCCGAAAGACTGAAGAAATAGCTATTTAAACTATTTGGGACAAATTTTGTTAAGAACAACAGGTAAAAAGTTACATGGATGAGAAAAAATACCTGTTTGGTCAAAATGTAAAATTGTTACTCCCTGTAACTCAGAGAGTTCTGGACCGATCTTGTTGAAAAATTGTGTCTAAACTAGTATTCAATAAGACTAACCTTGCTGCGAATTTCATCCCGATCGGAAGACATCGGTTTCAAAAGTAGGATAACTTGACATGAAACGCCCCATATATATAAAAAATTTATGATATTTTAAATAGAATTCATTAAAATGTGAATTTTTAAATAAAATTCATTTAATTTCATTATAAATATTTTTTGAACACACAGAATATATATAAATGGGTTTGTTACTAAATAATTTTATAAGAGCCTAAAGGTATGCTAATCAAAAACACATCATAAACACACACACATCATTGTTTGGTTTTTGTTTGAAGCTTAAATATGTGTTTTATATACATATATAAATATATATGTGTTTGTAGCAACTTGTAACGAGTGTTTTGTCTTGCGGCTGGGGTAGCTAGTCGCGTCCAGGGTCTATTCAAGGACCCTCAAAACCTTAAATAATAAGACAGTTGTTTTTCCTTCTCTAGGATTGAATATAACAAACTAAATTTTATTGTGAAATTGATATATGTATATATATATCGTAAATAATGACACACTGACGAATGGCTCTTCGTCTCTTATTCGGACCCTCTAGGCTTCTTATCGGTGGTCGAAATGGTTGTTTATCCGTAGATCGACAATTTCGGCTGTAGTTGATTGTATCGGTAAGTCGACTGCGTAATCGGCGGCAATCGGTTGTGTTGGTGAATTGATCACTTAATCGGCAGCCGTCGGTTGTATCGGTAGATCGGCTGCTGGTAGCAATCGGTTGTAGTTGTGAATCGGTTATTTAATCAGCATAGATCGGCTGCATCGGTAGGTCGACTACTTAATCGGTGGTAGTCGGTTGTATTGCGAATTCGGTTATTCAATGGTACACATCGGTAGCAATCGGTTGTAGTGGTGATTCGGTTATTTAATCAGCATAGATCGGCTGCATCGGTAGGTCGACTACTTAATCGGTGGTAGTCGGTTGTATTGCGAATTCGGTTATTCAATGGTACACATCGGTAGCAATCGGTTGTAGTGGTGATTCGGTTATTTAATCAGCGCAGATCGGCTGCATCGGTAGGTCGACTACTTAATCGGTGGTAGTCGGGGTTATCAGTAGATAGGATGTTTCGTGTAGTTGTCGGCTGGTTTAGCTGCTCGGCACAGATCGGTTGTGACGGTAGCTCGGTTGCTTCGCTTAGTTGTCGGCTGGTGATTATAGCTTGGTTGCTTCGCTTAGCTGTCGGCTGGTTTGGCTGCTCGGCCCAGATCGTTGGTGATGGTAGCGTGGTTGCTTCGCTTAGTGGTCGGCTGGTTTGGCTGCTCGGTACAGATCGGTTGTGATGATAGCTCGGTTGCTTCGCTTAGTTGTCGGCTGATTTGGCTGCTCGGCAAGGCCGACCTGGAAGCAGAAGAGAAGAATTAGCGAGAGCAGTCAACCGAAGGTTGTTGGAGCAGCGAGAGCAGTCAACAGAAGTTGCTGGAGTAGCGAGAGCAGTCAACCGAAGGGTTGCTGGGATAGCGAGAGCAGTCAACAGAAGTTGCTGGAGTAGCGAGAGCAGTCAACATAAGTTGCTGGAGTAGCGGGAGCAGTCAACATAAGTTGCTGGAGTAGCGAGAGCAGTCAACAGAAGTTGCTGGAGTAGCGGGAGCAGTCAACAAAAGTTGCTGGAGTAAAATTTATTGATGACGACCGAGGTCGATCGTCTGTACAAAATGTGTCCTTGGATATATCTACGTGGTGGCAGATTGTTCCGACATAGAGTCTTGTCACCAACTAGGCTTAACCCAGAGTCTTGTCATTAACTCGACTTGACTCAGAGTCTTGTCATTAACCCGACTTGACTGACTTTGTCTATACCAACCTTGTTTACTTATCTAAACTAATATATTGACTGAATGAGAATCAAAAAGATGGTGTTTAAGTGTAATGTGGTTGGTATAGGTTCAGTTAGTATTCGTGTTGTTAATGTGTATGAACGATTAAGTATGGGTAGTTGTAGTACGTATTAGATATGCACGTTGTATTTTGCGACGTTACAAACTTTAAATGATTATTACTCAAAAAAAGATAAATTTACCAGATGGTGCACATCTGTAAGTACTAAAAAAAAAAAAAATTTACCAGATGGTGCACATCTGTAAGGATGGTGCACAGCTGTAAAGAAATACCTTTCAAATTGTATAGTTTTTGTAAAAATCGGTTGGTAACTGAGAGTTTAGCAGATGTCACAAGAAATCGCCATGCCTATTAATATTATAGATTATTTATTCAAGCTTTAGCCACAAATTAAAAAAAACAACATCATTCTTATACAAGAAACAATAAATAAGAAATTAAAAACTAGTCAAAAAAGAAAAACAATACATTTAAATGGCATTAGAATTTAAAGGTTAATTATCGGCAACTGTACTCAAAAGGTATCTGTACACTTCAGTGGTTATAACATTGAGTTTAAGACACAGATGGAGAGTATTGAATAACACTCTTACATGTTTTTAGTTAAATTATATAAAACAATATCTGAAAACAAAGTAGTAATGATTAATCATTAAATAATCCGTAAATTTAGCAATTTGATGGTTTTGGAAAAAATATTTTGGCGTTTCAATAATTTAAAATTATGACATATTGGCATACATACATTTGATATGCAAACACCACTGAAATAATAAACATTATTAACATTAGATAGACTTTGACACAAAAAGATTTCTAACGAAACTCAACATGAACATAAATTGGTACAGGAGAAAAATAAATCCAACAGAAATAAATGATCACATATACAATGTAAATTATCCAATCGTGCAGTCATCTCTTCAGTCAATTGACCGACATTGCTTCTTGAAATAGAGAAAATTACAAATTGGGTGATTACAAACATCCGATCAATCGATTATCTTGTTTTAAATTAACGTAGAAGTGCTTGATACCTTCCAATGAAAATTCTATATTTCACACGTAAAAGAACGACTGTCTTCTAATACATCGCGAGATATTTATCTTTGTTTGTTCATCTTTGATGAAACCGGCCTCGTCCATCACGAAACATTTTATATTATCCTTTTTTCTCATATTAAATAAGCTGAAAATACAAATATTTTACAGGTATTCGATTGAGTTTTGAACCATATATATCTACCTTTGACGCAACGAATGTTAGTTGAATGGCAGTTTGTTTTTCTAAACCATAAAGTAAATATCACTCAAGTCATCATCATCCATTTTTTTTAATTACACTGTACAACAATCTTCGGACTGTCGCATAGTGTAATTAATCTATAAATTCTAACACCATTTAAATTTAAACTTAACTACTTTTCTTTTTTGATCAGTATTTATTATAACTAGCAGATTCCAGCCCTCGAAATTCGAGTGCAAATTCAACGAAATTTTATTTTTTCATTAAATAAAGACCGTAAAGGTATGCTAATCAATTATAGCCAATTCACAAATCAACACAAAAAAAAACAAGTAGGAAAATTATAGTCGGTCTAGACCGACTATACGATACCCTATACCATGCGTTTAGAAACCCTATCTCTTAGGCCCAACTAACTGGACATTGAAAATAAGCAAAAACCAAATTTGAGTGGGATTTTTGTTAATTTTTTTGGCTGCAGATATGAAAAAGTTCATATCGGATGCTATATCTGTAAAGGGACTAGGTCCAAAAATGGACCGATCCCGACTTTGGTTGGTAAAGTCTCTTGTATTTTGCAAAAATATGTACAAACAAAATTTGAGAAGAATCAGTGCAATATTTTTGTTTTTTAATAGATTTAAGTGAAGATCGGGAAGCAGCTCTATATGGGGTCAAAGGGATCATTTTTGGACTACTCATTAGTGGATGTAATGAACGCATACAAACCCAATTTGAGTAAGATCTATATGACAATTTGGATCTTATGGCAATTTATGTCGATTTCATATGGGTAATTTGTATGGGGGCTAGGTCTGAACATGGACCGATTCTCGCCAATTTCAATAGCGTTCATCCCATGGCCGATAAAAGATCAAATACCAAATTTCATCAAAATATATTCATATTTGCGACCTGCAGTTTGATTACAAGCTTTACATGGACACACAGACGGACGGACGGACGGACGGACATTGTTAAATCAACTCAGAAAGTGATTCTGATTCGATCGGTATAATTAAAGATGGGTCTAGGTCAAATATGTTTGGTTGTTACAAACAGCAGCACAAAGTCATTATACCCAAACCACATAGTTGTATACGGTATAACAAACTCATTTTTATTATAAACACATTAACAAATTTAATAAACACACACATATCATTGTATAATTTTAATATACTCAAAATAAAGGAAAAAATTTAAAAATATGTAAATCTGCAAAACAGCTAAAAAGAAATACCTTTCTAATAATATACGTTTGGTCAAAATCGGGATAAAACGGTAGAACAAAACATCGGTCACAAGAAATCGCCTAGCCAATTAATATTATAGATTTCTTAGTTATTGTGTTTTTATAAAAAGAATGGTATTTTCTTTTATAGAAAGAATTAATTTATATCTGAAAATTGCGGTAGACTGATAACAATTTTCGGATTGTTTAACAATAGTACGATTTTTATTTTACATGTTTTGATATTGATTTATAAAATTAAATTTTGACATAATATTTAAAAGTTGTTTTTTTCTATTACTTTGTTTTTAAAAGTGACAAATAAAAACGAAATCTCGGTCTGACTAAATCCGTTAAAACATTTTCGGGTTGAAATATGTTGTAAAAGAATAGATAAATAGTTACAATCGCCAATAATTAGGATTGAAGCATGTTATTCTTGGGTTTATTAGTTTGCCTCAATTAAATCAGTTGAATAATTTGTATAATGACTTTGTAAACGGAACTATTTTTATTATTTTAAATACCTTCATTTTTGAAGAATTATTTTTATACGGTAGTTAGTGAAGTAAATCTATTGTATCTTTAAATATTAAAGAATTACAATAAAAATTATTACCATAATGAATTTTTCTTGTGGTAGCCGAATTCCAACCAATATTTTATATGTGTGTACCGACCTATTTCCAAGGCGATTAAGAGGTATATGCTACAGTTCGTCCGTAACCATTAAATAGTTATATGGAAAATGCTAACGTTTTATATTCTTACTCCCCGTACACTTTCGGATAGGTTGAGGATAACAGATGGATCTGTTGATCTAAGCTTGAGCTATGCTGACGGGACTAAATGGACTAAATTCAGTGCATATTATTGATTAATAACTCCTAAAATAGCAGTTTAAATAGCTGATTAAGTTATTTGAGCATATGTGTGTAGAATTGAAAAAGGAACACATGTTTAATTGGCAAATTTGACCTTTGTATGACCCTTCGGATTAAACTCAAAATTTGGACGTAAGTTTTTTCTAATAATTTACATTTGGTATATTTTTGAACAGTGTAGAATATCGTATATTCGGCCTAGATCGTTAATAACATTCTTACTTGTTTTAAGTCTTAAATAGTAAAACTTTATAGATAACACTGTGCAACAAATTCATGGTTTTGGCCTTGGTGGTGGGTTAGTGTAGTGAAAACCTTGAAAGTTTTGGCGGTTTGTGTGATACAGTCTTATTTTATCGCATATTTAAGTTTTTTTTCCCTAGACGGAAAATCAGTAAAGGTGTTTCTTTGAGCAAACTTTTATATTTAGTTGTCCATTATGAAATTTTAGGGGAATATTTTAACTTTCTATATACAATGTCGTGCAAAACAAAAGCAACAAATTCCATAAAAATAAACAAAAAGATTTATTTCGAATCATATTTCATTTACAAAAAAAACTGTCTTCATAAATTATTTACATTTATATGCGCTAACTAATTCTTAAAATATAACACAACTTAAACTAATTGTTTCTTTTTAAATAAAGTAAAACTAGTGACGTCTGCATATAAAGGTGTGTCAAATAAAAGCAACAGACTAATATTTCGTATACGATCCTTTATATTTTATCACTTCGGCACATCTGTTCGGCATATATTCAACGAGATTATTAAATACTGATTCAGGAATAAGTTGCCACTCAATTTCTAGGCTGTGTAAGAGTTCGTTACGATTATTAAATCGTTTTCCGCAAAAACTCTTCTTTAATATCCCAAAGAGGTTTTCAATGGGGTTCAGTTCTGATGATTGTGCCGGCCCATCAAGGACTCGAATACTGTTCTATAAAAGCTTTGACCACCCTCGATGTGTGTTTCGGATCATTATGATGTTGAAACACCCATCGAAGGGGCATATTCCACTCAGCATGTGGAATCATTTTAGTTTCTAGAATGTCTTTATACATCAAATGGTACATTGTTCCATCAATTTTGTGTAATGCTCAGACTCCATTTGCCGAAAAGCATGACCACGCCATCACGTTGCCTCCCCCATGCTTAAAATTCATTTTACAATTGCGTGCTTCAAGACGTTTGCC
Source organism: Cordilura impudica (assembly GCA_963682025.1). Taxonomy (NCBI): domain Eukaryota; kingdom Metazoa; phylum Arthropoda; class Insecta; order Diptera; family Scathophagidae; genus Cordilura; species Cordilura impudica. The sequence goes on from OY821517.1 coordinate 137,013,837, forward strand.
AGGCAAGCGCCGAACTGTAGACATACCATCCGAATTAATCCAATTTTATTTTGATTCGTCACTAAATAGAACGGTTTTTCCATTTCTGTATAGTCTAATACAGGTGAGTTTTTGCAAAATTTAATCTAAAACAATAAAAAAGAGAAAATCATTAGATGATTTTACATAATAATACAAAAATAACAAGTTTATAGTTACTTACCTTTTTTGGATATGTTTGGTGGTCAACAATGGTTTTTAGCTGGTCTGTAACTTTTTAAATTGTTTTCTATTGCACGTCTCCGAACTGTACTATCGTGCACGTTCAATTTAAGAGTTCTTACAATCTCATTAGAAGTAGCAAAGGGATTTTTTTAGATACAACATATTTTTCTATCACCACGCAAGGAAGTTTTTCTTGGACGTCCTCCTGAATGCTTTACACTAACGTCTTTTGTCAACTGATACCTTTTTATCCATCTACAAATAACACGGTGTTACAAAAAAGAATGAAGTCGAAATCCCTGGGATATCATATTATTTTTCTGGCAGGTATTGTCGAGTAGAACAAGAATCTGTATTTGAAATTTTCCAGGCACGTCAGAATTTTGAGATACGGGTAAAAAACCGGTTTTTCGGACCTCTATGCACTTAATAACGGGTAACTCAGTTGGTTCTCCACCGATTTTAATTTTATAAACGGATTTGGATAGAAGAGACTTATACCTTTAAAATGATATATATGATTATATGGTTTGATCCAAAAATATGTGTGTATTTCTGCACCAAAGTCATTTTTTTACCACTTTTTTCGACATTTTTTAACTTTGGCGATATTTTTACGCACTTTTTTATAAAGGAACCGTAAAGCTTTATAATTTATGTTAGTAGCATATTTAGTTAGGAGTAAAATGCAATTTACCGTTTTAAAATCCGTTAAAAAATGACTAAGTTATTAAATATTGTATCAGACCAAAATTCTTGCAAAATACAAATTTCTTAATATGATATTCCTACGCATTATTTTATACAGAAATTTTACTGAGTAAAATTCAACTTTGTTTTAAAAAATCCGTTAGAAATTAAGAGAGTTATTAATTTTGTTTTTAAACCTAAATTTTTGCATAATTGCTTGCACATTATTTTTCTAGTTTTTTTGCTCTCTGTCTAGTGATGTTTTGCTAGAAGTTAGCAGGTAAAATTTTGTAAATGCAATGTGGAGCAAATTGGGACAACAGAGTTTGCCAAACTTTTTTTGCTTGGAGTCAGAATGTTATTTGTACAAAACTTTACATTCCGAAAACTGAAAATGTTTCTTAAAAAAGATTTTGGAGGGGTTTTCTTATTTAATATAAAATAATAATTTTAAACATAAGTGGTATTTTATTTGCACTGCATATTTTTTGATATATACTAACTATAATAAATGTGATTGATATACTCTGAGGACTATAAATTGTAAATCACTGTTATATTAAACTCAAATTAGAATTACAACAACAATTAGCAATGAGAGCTTAAATCATGTAAAAGTATTGTTTTTTTAATTTGTTTTGTTTATTACTTTTGTTTACTTAAATAAACAAAAAAGTTAGCCATTTGATAATATTATAATAGTGAAGGGCAATTAAAATTAAATTTGAATTTATCCCGATAAATAAATTTTATTAAAAATAGAAAATGTGCGACAGACGTAATAAATTTTGTTATATTTGTGGTTTATTGGTAGATATCGATCATAGACGTGATTTTAGAAACAATGGTGGAGTGGTGGAAATATATAACAAACTCTTCAATCGCTCTTATAAATTTAGTCGCTGGTATGAACCTGAATTTATTTGTGATTATTGCTGTAGAACATTAAAAAAGCCGTCAGTTACTTTACACTTTTCGACACCTATGATTTGGCATCATCAGCTTTACCATAAACCAGGTGATTGCTATTTTTGTCAAACCAATACAAAAGGTTACTCTTTTAAAACGCGCAAAAGTGTCAAATACGCAAATGTTTTAACTGTAACAAAACCGATATATGTAAGTGATTATGGAAAAATTTAGTCTTAAAAACAAAATTAATAACTCTCTTAATTTCTAACGGATTTTTTAAAACAAAGTTGAATTTTACTCAGTAAAATTTCTGTATAAAATAATGCGTAGGAATATCATATTAAGAAATTTGTATTTTGCAAGAATTTTGGTTTGATACAATATTTAATAACTTAGTCATTTTTTAACGGGTTTTAAAACCGTAAATTGCATTTTACTCCCAACTAAATATGCTACTAATATAAATTATAAAGCTTTACGGTTCCTTTATAAAAAAGTGCGTAAAAATATCGCCAAAGTTAAAAAATGTCGAAAAAGTGGTAAAAAAATGACTTTGGTGCAGAAATACACACATATTTTTGGATCAAACCATATAATCATATACCATTTTAAAGGTATAAGTCTCTTCTATCCAAATCCATTTATAAAATTAAAATCGGTGCAGAAACAACTGAGTTACCCATTATTAAGTGCATAGAGGTCCGAAAAACCGGTTTTTTACCCGTATCTCAAAATTCTGACGTGCCTGGAAAATTTCAAATACAGATTCTTGTTCTACTCGACAATACCTACCAGAAAAATAATATGATATCCCAGGGATTTTTTTTGTAACACCGTGTAATAGATCTGTTCATGTTATACTTTTTAGCAATAGAAGCTTTCTTTTCTCCCTTTTTGAAGTTCTCAATTATTTGAGATTTTAAAGTTTGGCAATATTTATCCCTAGCCATTCTTATTAGACCAACCATCACCAATAAAATATAGAAACTAATTTTTAATAATGCCTAAACCTTATGCCTTATGCCTTAATTAAAAACGGGAGTAAATTTGGAAATGTGCCGATATTTTAAAGAATTTTCGTTGCATACATCACACTCTCTTTTTGGAGAGTTGGAAATTTTTGCTGACTTTTTTAAGAAATATAGTAATGTTGGAAAACTAATCTGCGATTTTATTTTCTACCATGATAGTGTTCAAATGTATGTAAATAGTATTTTTTTAAATATAAATTATGTGAAATATTGCAATATGAAATCAAATATGGGTTTTATTGCTTTTGTTTTGTACGACACTGTATACTTTTCAGAGATCATTTGGTTCTTTCAAAAAACATAACAAAACAGTACACTAAAACGAAAAGTTCAAGGGTTAAAACTTATTATGTGAATATTGATTAGCTGTCAATTTCACTAGGAGTCACCAAAGACTAAAAGTTCATACTGTTAAAAAGCCTTGGAACAAAAATGAATTGTGGTTTATAATATGTATTTTGTTTTATATTTTTATATGTAAAAATGACTGGTGAAAATCACTGATAGAGGATTATAATATTTAAAAAAAAAAATTCTCGTGAAATTTCCCAGAAGTCATCCAAACAAAAAACTTAGCTCTTAGCTGTACCCACCTAGTGCCAAAAGCTTTGGGGGTTTTACTATTTTAAGTTAATAGAATCGCCCACCCAAAAAATCATCCACCCGCATAAAATAGTGCTGCAATGTGCATCTTAACAACTTAATCTAAACAATTTAAAGATATGCAATGTAATCGATGCATTAATACATTACTCGTATTTATAGTTCATAACACTTTATCTACTGCATTCAAGCATACATTTTAATTTATTGCTTATTTAGGTATTGACTATAATTTTCAAAACCTTGTAGTCCAGTATTAAATTAATCAGTATTTATAAAATCATCTTTGGTTACAGTTAGTATACTGTATAGTCATATTATTTAATGGTTAATAGACCGCAATATTGTCAATTGTTAGTTAAAGAAAATAATAAATAAATAGAAATTATTTAAAATTTAATTTCAGGTATCGATTTAATCATGCTTGACTTTGCTAAACATCAACAATTTTCAAAATTATTTTCTTAACAATAGGAATTCAATTGGAACCAGATTAATATGTATGATCTGGTTCCAACTGAGACGTGTTTTAAATAAATAAAGTTGTGAATAAACTTATTTCTTTTACGTTTGTATTTTAAAGACAATTTCAATTTGCATTGCAAATGCGATGGTTTGTCTTAATGGAATACAAATTATTTAAACATTGTTAGAACTTTTCTTCATGTAATTAGTTAATTACTACTAATTATAATTTTTTCTTTTATTAACAAAGGCTTTAAATATCTTGTAAAATAAAGAAAACATTTAAACAATATGCAAAAATTTGTAATTTGAAACGGAAATTATATTCATATACGTTTCGTTACACTGCCATTGTTTGTTAATGGCGCATAGAAAACTATGGGTATTCACATAAGAAGGGAAATATGCCTATTTATATCTATATTCACTTATATAACACATTTTTAAATATTGCTGACTCAAGGTATTTTTCAGAAGTAACTCCAAAGTTGTAGTCGGGCTGGACTGACCATACACTTATGTTCAGACAACATATCGAGCCATTAGAGTTAAAAAGACGTCAGTGACAAAATTAAAATTTTACTGGAGAAGTCTTTTTATACCACTATGTGTTTATGGTATAATGACTTTGTGCTGATGTTTGTAACTACCAAAAATATTTAACATAGACCCATATTTTTTAAATATTGCTGAATCAAGGTATTTTTCAGAAGTAACTCCAAAGTTGTAGTCGGGCTGGACTGACTATACACTTTAGTTCAGACAACATATCGAGCCATTAGAGTTAAAAAGACGTCAGTGACAAAATTAAAATTTTACTGGAGAAGTCTTTTTATACCACTATGTGGTTATGGTATAATGACTTTGTGCTGATGTTTGTAACTACCAAAAATATTTAACCTAGACCCATCTTTTATTATACCGATCGAGTCGCAATCACTTTTTGAGTCGATTTTGCGATGTCCGTCCGTCTGCCTATGTGTCCATGTAAATCTACAAACTACAATGAAACTACATGTCGCAAATATTAATATATTTTGATAAAATTTATTATATAAGCTTCTATCAGCCATAGGATGAACCCTATTGAAATTGGTGAAAACTAGTTCATGTTCAGACCTAGTCCCCATTATTATATATAGATCTCGATCAAATTCAGTCTATGTACGTCTATTGCATCAATTAATCAGTAGTCCAAAAATAAACCCTATAGGAATAATTCTTTGTCACAGCCCCCATATAAAGCTGCTCCCTCTCGACCTTCACTTAAATTTATCAAAAAACAAAAATATTGCACAGATTTTTCTAAAATTTGGTTTGTATATGTTTTTGCAAAATATAAGTGACTCTACCAAATATGATCACGATCGGTCCATTTTTCGACCTAGTCCCCATATAAATATAGCATCCGATATGAACTTTTTCATATCTGCAGTCAAAAAAGTTAATAACATGCAACTCAAATTTGGTTTATGCTTATTTTCTATATCCAATTAGTTGGACCTAAGAGATAGGGTCTCTAAACGCATGATATAGGGTATCGTATCGTCGGACTAAACCGACTATAATTTTCTTACTTGTTAAAATTGTTTTTGCTTCATCTTACACTAAGAACAAATGTCTTTCGCTGTAAACTCTTAGCGTTAGAGCTAAAAAAAACTAAAATCAAAGTGTCTTAGGTCCAAATATGATGGATGGAGTTATGTATGAACATAGAAAAAATAGAAAAAAGTCATACAACAAACGTATAACGTATAAAAATATATGTGGAAATGGTTTGATCAAGGCCATTTTAAGTGAGGTCTCTTATATATTTGCAAAACGCATACAAACCATATTTGAGTAATGGGGACTATGTATAAAAGTGGTATTACACAGTTTATCTTTGGACTTATGATTTAATTATAAAACAAATAGAATTTTGCCGAAATACATATCTCAACATAGGGGACATCTGCATGATTTTTAGCAAAAAATTTACTTGATATTGAAATCAATTCAAATTGAGAATGCGTAGTTTTTCGGGACTATTAATTCTTTCAAAGACTAAAGTCCAAAGTTTGGTCTTTTATAGTCGTACCAATCAAATTGAATAAGATCGAAGAAAATTATGGCATAACGTAAATTAATTAATTAATGTATTCTATTTTTTTTTATACCCTATGCCACTATGTGGTACATATAATGATAGTGTTTGATCTAGACCCCCCTTTTATTATATCAATCGACTCAGAATCACTTTCTGTGTCGATTTATCTATGTCTGTCCATGTGTCAACCTGAACCTTGTAATCAAACTATAGGTCGTAAATATGAATATATTTTGATGAAATTTACAAGCTTTTGTCGACCAAAGGACAAACGCAATTGAAATTGGTGAAAATCGGCGCATGTTCAGATTATCATATAGTATATAATGATAAAATTTTTTGTTGTGTGTATATGTATTATACCCACCAATCAGTAGTCCAATAATAAACCCTGTAGAACAATTTTTAGTCATAGTCCCAATATAAAGCTGCTTCCCGATCTTCACTTAAATTTATCGAAAATCAAAAATATTCCATGGATTTTTTCCAATTTAGTTTATTTGTATATGTCTTTAATAATATGGTCATCACTAAATGTGATCAATATAGGTCCTTTTTGACCAGTCCCGATATAAAAATAACATCAGATATGAACTTTTTTATATCTGTATACTTATATTCTATATCCTGCTATTGCCTCAACAAAGCTGGATCCAAGACCCCTTCTCGTAATTTATGGTACAGTCGGTTTAGACCGACTACAGATTTCTTACTTTTTTTGAAATAGTAGTATGTAATTATTAAGTATTCTAGCGATTACATTATTGACATTCTTTACAAATTCTTTACAATAGATATCCAATCAGAGGAAATTAATAAGATTCATTAAAAAGATTCGAGGGATTCATACTTTAAAATACCGCTAATGAATTAATTCATTCTTTGAAGCTCAGTTCAGTTTTTATGTCAACAACTTTAAAAGAGGGAGTGCAATACTAATATAATAATCTACAAAAAAAAAACTATGTGAGTCCAATCACAAGGAAGATGTGTAAACATCTAGTAATTAAAGATTTTTTTTAATTGGAAGTACTTAAGCTTTTTTTTTTTTTTTTTTCAATTTTCAGTTTTCATACATTTAGCCTAATTTAATGAGCTGTTATACTTATATATTGTTATATTTGGGATTGTGTTATACTTTTTGGTTGTTGAATTAGTTGTTATACTTCGATATTTTTATATTAGTAATAGTGTTATTCTTGTGGGGTTGTTGAATTATATGTTATACTTTTATATTGTGAAATTTTTAACGTTGTTGTATACTTGAGGGTTGTTGAATTAGCTGCAATAATCTTTGAACCAATACATTCATACCTCACACCATTTTTGTCTTACTCTATTTTTGTGATTGTATTGTGAAATAGATTTTTACCCCCCTGAGCATATACATATATGTTTAAACATCAAAAATCTCGGTATTTAATTTGTGTGAATAGCCCAAATAAATAATTACAGTTTATAGCCAGTAAGTTAATCCATACATGGTTTTTTATTGGTGTTTAACATATAGTTTTAATTGTTGTAAACTATTGTTGCATTTTAGTTTGTTTTCAAGAATTAAATTTTGAAATAATCAGCTTTTTGTTGACAGCTTCCAATTTATGAAGATTTTAAAATGAAGTAAGAACCTTAAAATAAATCTTAATTATTCACATACATTGTTTTAGTAATAAAACATTGTAATTGCGTCAGCTTATTAAGACATTAGTGAATTATCTACACTCATAAAAATTGTAAAGTTACTTAATGTTATTAAAGTTACTTAATGGTGAACTCAATAGGTTAAAATAGGTTCCAGTATTCTCGTTTTAGAACAAAATAAAACTATTTTTCAGAATATGGAATGAAATAGTTTAATTACATTCTCAGTGTCTTTTGATTATTTTGATTGCCAAAATCTCTATAGAAAAACAAACATCCAAATAAGCAAAAAAAAAACAAATTTTTTTAATTCTATTTTATACAAATACAAAATAGCTGATTTATTCAATAGTTGATGGTTTGACACTTTTACCAATTTACCAGAAGAGCAAGTTTGGGTAAAAAGAGAAACGCATTTACTCCTATATCAAGTACGGGAACGGTATTGGATAAGTATGTGTAGGTTTACGACAAAGTAACATTCATAGACTTCAGCTCCTTTAAATCTAATGCGAATGTTTTATCTTTTATGGTGCCTCGAAAAGGAAAAAATCATTAAAAACTCACTGAAGTGGTGTACCATAATTGTGTTTATCTGCAAATGTTGCATATTAAAAATAGTTTTCATATAACAAGTATTAAGACCTCCTACAAAATTTCATATTAGTTGCTAACGATAAAAGAGAAATATCGCACAATCTAATGCTGATGATTGTAACTAACATAAATACTTTACCTAAACCCACCTGTTATTATACCGATCAGATCAGAATGACTTTCGGAGTCAATTTAACGATGTACGTCCGTCTGTCTGAATATCCATGTAAACTTGTACCAAAACTGTAGGTTGTAAATGAAAATATTCTTTAATGTAATTTTGCATATAATTGGTGAAATTCGTGAAAATCTATGGATATTCAGACCTAGCCCCCATACAAATATCCCCTATGACTTCGACTTCAATAGTCTAAACCCTAATTATCATATATATCTTGACAATTTTCAGTTTCCATACAAAGCTAAACCAGCCGATCTTCAGTTAAATCAATCAATAAATAAAAAACGACATATTCGTATATTCAACTTAAATTTGATGCTTATAATAGAAACTAGCGGATTCCAGTGCTCTAAATTCGAGTGCGATTTCTAGGCAACTTTTGTTTTCAACTTAGCCAATTCACAAACCAACACTTTTTTGGTTTATTATTATAGTGAATAAAGAAAACAAACTCATTAACAAACACATTAACAAATTTAATAAACACACACATAGCATTTGTATAATTTTATGTATGTGTTAGTAGCAACTTTAAATGAAATTTACTCAAAATAAAGGAAAATATTTAAAATATCTGTAAATCTGGTGAACAGCTAAAATGAAATACCTTTCAAATAATATACGTTTGCTCAAAATCGGGATAAAATGGTAGAACAAAATATCGGTCACAAGAAATCGCCTAACCTATTAATATTATAGATGATTTTACTAAATATCGTTATGGATGGTCCACTTATTTCATATCATCAGAAAACAAAGTCCCAACAATGCATTTAAATTTGATTTATGTTTAATTTATTTGTTCACTTATGACCTCAGTATAGTATGACCTAAGAAAAAGTCTCGAGACTCAGGGTATAGGGTATAGTATGGTCGATCCAGAACTTTACTTTTTAAATATATGCAATAGCTTAGTTTACTCCCAACACCTGTGTTAAATGAAAAATAAAAAGAGTTTTTTTCCTCAGGTTTGGGAGGCAACCATTTCAGAAGACTAGTAATTCTATAGGTTCCTGTGTTTCAGGAATGCTTAGTAACTAATTTTATATTTGTTTTTATTTACTTATTTATATATTCATTTATTTATTATTAATTAATTATTTATTTATTTATTTATTTATTTATTTATTTATTTATTCATTTATTTATTTATTTATTTATTTATTTATTTATTTAAATATTTATTTATTTATTTATTTATTTATTTATTTATTTATTTATGTATTTATTTATTTATTTATTTATCTATTTATTTCATAATTATTTATTTATTTATTTATTTATCTATCTATATATTTATTATTTATTTATTTATTTATTTATTTATTTATTTATTTATTTATATATTTATTTATTTATTATTTATTCATTAATTTTTTTATTTTTTTATTTTTTTATTTATTTGTATAATTGTTTATTTGTTTTTATTATTTATTTATATAGTTATTTCTTTCTTTATCTCTTTATTATTTTATTTACCTCTTTATTATTTTATTTTGAATTTATTTCTTTATATAATATTTATTTATTTATAAGTTTATTTAATTATTTTTTATTTATTTATTAATTTATTAATTTATTTATTTATATCTTTATTTATTTATACACTTATTGTTTATTAATATATTTAATTATTTATTTATTTATTTACTTTTTATTTTATTTTATTTGTTTATTTATTTATTTATTTATTTATTTACTTATTATTTATTCATTTATTTATTTATTTATTTATTTATTTGTCTATTATATTTATTTATTTATTCAATTATTTATTATTTTTCTATTTGTTTATTTATTTGTATACTAGCTGTTTTTACCCGGTCTTGCCCGGGATGAAAAGGCCTTTGACTTGAAAAATGCTTACCAGGCGCTGAGTACTTAGTCCCCAATTAACAAATTCCCCAATAAAATGAACTTTCTCCCCAAAAATTTGTATGGGCAGTAAATTCATTTTTTATTTCAATTAAAAAGTTTTTGGTTTTTTAATTTAGAAGTTTTTTATAAGATGCTGCAGCAAAAATGCTTCAAAAATAAAGTGCGAAACCGCTTTAAGTTTTTTTTTTTCAGTTTATTTATAAACATCAAATATAACGGAATGGGCCGCAAATTAAAGGAATCAAAACTTTTAAAAATTGAAATAATTCATTCAATAAGTGATCATCATTGAGCAGAGACGTCAAATTCGAGTTTCAGAAATGAAAGACTAATGCGACGTTTAATATTGTGTCGCAAGGTTTCTTTAAGCAACTGCTTATAGTATATGTATAGTATATGAGTGGCCTATTTTGATCAACAGGTAATTATTTCACATACGTAGATAAAATTTATCATACGACATTTCACTAAGCTGTGTTCCGCGAGCGAGTCGCGTCCGCTTCCGCGCGTTTGGCAGCCACACCCGTGCTGCCGCGCAGTTGTTGTTAACTTATTTTAATCGCCAAAATAAATTTTTCAGATCGTTGCGATATTTTAGCTGAGCTGTGTTCCGCGAGCGCGCCGCGTCCGCATCCGTCGCGTCCGCCCGCCTCGCGCCGCTTCCTCGCAGCTACTACCCGTGCTGCTGCTTAGTTCTCGTTAACTTATTTTAATTCCTAAAACATATTTTTTAGAGCATTGCGATATTTTAGCTGAGCTGTGTTCCGAGAGCGCGTCGCGTCCGAATCCGTCGCGTCCGCGTCCGCGTTCGCGCGCCGCTTCCGCGCATTTGGCAGCCGTACCAGTGTGCGACATTTGTTGTAGGACATATATTTAGAGCAGTATGCAAATGTTTACTAAAATAAATATTTAACAAAATTCATTAAATAAAAATATGTAAAAATTTAAGAATGAATTTGGGGACTAAGTTCATTTTTTATTTAGATTAAAAAAGAAATGGGGAATTTGTTCATTTCTTTTGGGTACCTTTTTTTTAAGTTTGGGGAATATGTTCACCGTGTAGTTATTTCCGTGTAAAACAAATTTCAGAGAAATCCGTTGAAAAGTACAAATTTGTATGGGGAAGAAATATACCACACAACAAAATATGAATTTTATATGAAAATTGGGCGTAAAAGTAGGCGTGGTCGATAAAAATCATATGACGGCCTTCCCTGGAATATGTACTAAATTTCGGAGAAAGCCATTGAAAAATAAAAGTTTGTATAGCAATCAAATAAAGAAAGAAATAAAGGGAAAAAAATAAGTTTTATATACATACATAGAAGTTGGCGCAAAGTAGGCGTGGCCTGTAAGAAGCATATGGCGACCTTCCCTGTAGTATAGAGATCGTGTGACTAAATTTTAGACATCCCTTGAAAAATAAAAATTTCTATAGTGAACAAATATACCAAAAAACAGAAAATTAATTTTGTATAAAAAGTCGGCGTAGAAGTAGGTGTGGCCGGCAAGAATCATATGGCGACCTCTCTGGAGTACAGAGATCGTGTGTAGCAAACTACAGAGAAATCCGTTCAACAAAAAAAATTGTGTAGCGAACAAATGTACCAAAAAAACAGAATATGAATTGTATACAAAAAGTGGGCGTAACAGTAGGCGTGGCCGGTACGAAGGCGACAATTCCTGGAGTACAGAGATCGTAAGTACCAAATTTCAGAGAATTCCGTGGAAAAATAAAAATTTGAATAGCAAACAAATATACCAAAAAACAGAAAACGAATTGTATACAAAAAGTGGGCGTAAAAGTAGGTGTGGCCGCAAGAATCGCACGGGACCTGGCGTGGGGTACAAAGATCGTGTGAAAAATTAAAATTTGTATAACGAACAAATATACCAAAACACAGAAAATGAATTGTATACAAAAAGTGGGCGCAGAAGTAGGCGTGGCCGGTAAGAATCATATGGCGACCTTTCCTGGAGTACGGAGATCGTGTGTAGTAAAATTCAGAGAAATCCGTTGAATAATAATAATTTGTATAGCGAACAAATATACCAAAAAGCAGAAAATGAATTGTATACAAAAAGTGGGCATAAAAGTAGGCGTGGTCGATAAAAAGTATATGGTGACTTAGCTGGAGTACAGGGATCGTGTGTACCGAATTTCAGAGAAATCTGTTAACAAATAAAAATTTGTATAGTGAACAAATAGGAATAAAACAGAAAATGAATTTTACATAAAAAGTGGGCGTAAAAGTAGGCGTGGCCGGTAAAAAGTATATGGCGACCTTTCCTGGGGTATAGAGATCGTGTGTGCAAAATTTCAGGAAAATCCGTTGAAAAATAAAAATTTGTATAGTGGTCAAACAAACAAACAAATAAACAAACAAACAAACAAACAAACAGAAAATGAATTTTATATATATAGATTGGGCGTAAAAGTAGGCGTGGTGGGTAAAAATCATATGGCGACCTTCCCTGGAATATGTACTAAATTTCGGAGAAATTAATTGAAAAATAAAAGTTTGTATAGCAATCAAATAAAGAAACAAATAAAAGGAAAAAAATAAGTTTTATATACATAGAAGTTCGCGCAAAGTAGGCGTGGCCTGTAAGAAGCATATGGTGACCTTCCCTGTAGTATAGAGATCGTGTGATCAAATTTTAGACATCCCGTGAAAAATAAAAATTTTTATAGTGAACAAATATACCAAAAAACAGAAAATTTATTTTGTATAAAAAGTGGGCGTAGAAGTATGCGTGGCCGGCAAGAATCATATGGCGACCTCTCTGGAGTACAGAGATCGTGTGTAGCAAATTTTAGAGGAATCCGTTAAAAAAAAATTGTGTAGCGAACATATGTACCAAAAAAATATGAATTGTATACAAAAAGTGGGCGTAACAGTAGGCGTGACCGGTACGAAGAATATGTCGACCTTCCCTGGAGCAGAGAGATCGTGTGTACCAAATTTCAGAGAAATCGGTTGAAAAGTAAAAATTTGTATAGCGAACAAATATACCAAAAACAAAATGAATTGTATACAAAAAGTGGGCGTTAAAGTAGGCGTGGCCGGTACGAAGCATATGACGACCTTTCCTGGAGTATATAGATCGTGTGCCAAATTTCAGAGAATTCCGTTGAAAAATAAAAATTTGTAAAGCAAACAAATATACCAAAAGACAGAAAACGAATTGTATACATAAAGTGGGCGTAAAAATAGGTGTGTCCGCAAGAATCACCCGGTGACCTGGCCTGGGGTACAAAGATCGTGTGTACCAAATTTCAGAGAAATGCGGTGAAAAATAAAAATTTGTATAGCGAACAAATATACCAAAAAGCAGAAAATTAATTATATATAAAAAGTGGGCGTAAAAGAAGGCGTGGTCGAAAAAAAAAAGGTACATGGTGACCTCAGCTGGAGTACAGGGAGCGTGTGTACCGAATTTCAGAGAAATCTGTTAACAAATAAAAATTTGTATAGTGAACAAATATGAATAAAACAGAAAATGAATTTTACTTAAAAATTGGGCGTAAAAGTAGGCGTGGCCGGTAAAAAGTATTTGGCGACCTTTCCCGGGGTATAGAGATCGTGTGTACAAAATTTCAGGAAAATCCGTTGAAAAATAAAAATTTGTATAGCGGTCAAACAAACAAACAAACAGAAAATGAATTTTATATATATAGATTTATTTCTTAATTTATTTATTTATTTATTTATTTATTAGTCTATGCCTTACACACTATTATAAATAAACGTATATTTTATTTAATATAAGAGGAATATAAAAATGACCAGTGCAAATTAAAAATAATTAATTGAGTTTGTTTTCTATAAAAATAAAAACATTATTTTAATGATTGAGTTAGGGATTAATCAGGCTCAAGATTAAATGTATTTACTTTAAATAACGCAGCTGTATAACCTCTCACATAGATCAATTTTTGAAACAATGTTTTTGCTTTAAAATAAAAACCTTTGATTTTGATCATCTTACTGATGAGGGTTGGTGACTCGACCCAAAACAGTTATATAGCCTGTCATGCAGAATATAGACCAATTTTTGAAACAAATATGCCAATGTTTTTGCTTTCCTTAAAGTAAAAATATTTGAACTTGAGCCTGATTAACTCAATAGTTAATTAATTGTTTAGATAAAGTATTTATAAATAATTCAAGTGCAAATTCCAAGAAATTTTATTTTTTCATTTAATAAATTATTTTATAAGGCCCTAAAGGTATGCTAATCAATTTTAGCCAATACACAATTCAACACTTTTTATTGTCATTATTGGTTCATGTCTAAAATTATTTTTCAATTCAAAACAAGGCTTTTAGCAAACACGTTAACAAATTTAATAAGCATACACACAGCATTGTATAATTTTGGGTATGCGTTAGTAGCAACTTTAAATTCATCTTACTCCAAAAAAAATTTTAAAATGTAAAAATCTGTATATCTGGTAGGCAGCTTAAATGAAATACCTTTCAAATGAAGGATGTTTGTTCAAAATAGGATTAAAACTGACAAACTTACATCGGTCACAAGAAATCGCCTTGCCTATTAAAATTAGAGATTTATAAAAAATCTAAACTTTTCGAAATTCGATGGCAGGCATACTTTGTGCGAAAATTCTTTACAATGAAGAACTGAAAATATATAAAAGAGCGCTGTGAAATATTTTTTCTGATTCTGTTTAGAATAAATTCGAAATATAAATTGGGGCATGAGTCAAATTAACCACAAGAACGACGGCTTCAAATCGTGCTACACTGCTAGCAGAGGTACTGAATGTGATTCAAGAAAGATGTAGCTTATCACTGAGATCTTCTACAGGATAAGTCCTCATTGCTCCAGTTACTCCAATACCTAATATATATTGCCCCTTGTATAGTTGGTGTTTAACGAATTGTTTGCTTTCGGTTGCTCTCCACGATGGCCGAATGCATTCATAAAACCATCTTTTAGCAGTTGTAAGAACCGAGCATAATTTTTTTATTTTAACATACATACATACATATAGTGTCATACTTAAAAATAGGTCTATAACTATAATTAAACATTTTAATGAACATATTTTCTCTTCTTTAAAATTTGCTTCAATCAAATTATGTGGATTTATTTTTATTTTTGCAGACACAGCACCATAGACTTTAGTTTTTGGATTTTGCTGTTATTTCCTCACATATAATTCTTGACCTAGTTTGTGAAAAAACTTGTTGTATTATTGTTTAAAAAAAACTCAAAGACTAAACTTCAAAATTATGTCAGTTATAGTTTAAAAGTTGGGCTAATGGTCACGATGTTTTATACTGGTTTTGATTGATAGTTATGTTGACTGATATGCTCAATGATTTGGTACACTACACTCAAATATAATTATTATTGTTATTGTTTTACATTACAGTTAAATTACTGAATAAAAGAGCAAAAATTTTATACAAAATAAACATATTGTATTATGTACTTCCTATGGAAAACATAAAATATAAATTTAAAAAAAAACAACCTATATAACAATTCTTATGCTGAGGATGTTAAGAAGAATATTTGAAAAAGATCTATTACCTGCAACTATTCTAAATGGATGCTTACTACAGATGAAGTAATCGGCCCTAACTATTATAAATCAACATATGTCAGAAGTGAATTTATAGGTATAAGACATAGGACGTATTCATGACACTCTTCGCTGTTAACTTGTACATTAGGGTTGGTCAAATTGTAGGGGGCCGAAAAAATCTCCATGGGTTCATCGCGATTCTAGTATTGTGGACCATAAAAAGTATATTTGCCCAAGTAACCATACCTCTAAAATCATTTTCGAACCTGCCAAAATTTCGACGAAGATATTTTCGTGCTATTTTCCATAATACTCATTCAAATGTAAAAAAAATTATTGAAAATGTGTATACCGGGGTTTTTGGGTCGGAAAATCCATTTTTCACATTTATTTTTATTTTTAACAGCCGCCAGGGGGCGTTTTATTTATTTATTTATTTAATTCCATTTCCTGTACAACAAGATAGAGTCTTATATTTACAGTACAGGAACGTATTGCGTTACAAAGAAAACATTTTACAATATAATTAATTATTAACATAACATTTTTAGTATAATATAACAATATTGATAAAAAAAAATAGACTATTTAAAAAAGTCAAATAAAAAAGTTTTGAAACTTTTAGCATTGCTGTTTTGTTGTTGACTTAGTGGATGATTGTTCCAAAGACGAGCGGCATGTACATAAAACTGCCATTCAGATACTAGGCACTGATGCCTTGGAATTACAATATTTCGGTTTCTTAGCGATTGGAAAAAATGGATTTTGTCAAATATATATTTGGGTGTTTGTCTGTTTATTATTTTATGCAAAAATGTAAGAGTGCGAATTTTCAACAGATTATCAAGAGAGACCCCGTAAAGATTACTGGACACAGAGGAAACATGATCAAATCTTCTCAATCCATACACATATCTTATAACATTATTAAACAAGACATTTAGTTTCCTATTACTAACTGCATCACAGCTTCCAAATAGCTCACACCCATACATCAGGGAAGGAATCAGATACGTGTTGGCAAGTAAGGCCCTTATTCTTAAAGGGGTGAAATACTGTGTGGACCAGACAGCTCGTAGTTTTGCATAAGTTTGACCAACCAGTGAATTTATATGATCAGTCCATGTCAAATTGCTATTGAAAGTTATACCTAGATTTTTCGGCGTATTAACAATTTCAATTTTCTGGCCATTTAAAGCAATGTCTTCAGAAATGGTGGGACTTTAACTTTTTTTCCGTATAACAATGCATTTAGATTTCTGTGAATTCAAACAGAGTCCGTTAGCACTAGCCCAAAGGTAGATTCTGTTTAAGTCGTCATTTAGAAGGGTTATGCCTGTAGCAATATTCTGAACTGGGCTACTTAAAGTGAGTTGCACGTCATCTGTGTATAAATGTATCTTACAATTGGAGAGTTGTTTTGGCAAATCATTTGCGAACAAGGAAAATAAAATTGGACCTAAAATAGAGCCCTGAGGCACCCCCCTAGTAAGGGATAATCTATCTGACCATACACCGTTTACAAATACTGTTTGTGTGCGGTTCGAAAGATATGATGATATAAGTTTGGTTGATGTATCCGTAAATCTAAAAAAGTGTTTCAGTTTTCCAAGGAGTATAACATGGTCTACCGTATCGAAGGCCTTAGAATGGTCTAGAACCATTAAACAGTTTATATTTCATTTTCCAATTCTTGCTGTATGTTCTCACTAACTTCCACAAGAGCCGTAACACAGCTATGCATTTGATTTTATTAAAGAGCACATTGAAATAACGTCATTTTGAGTTACGCAAGAAAATTGAAAATGTTCGCTGATTAGCCTGTTATCTGTATTTAAGGTGTCCGAGGAAAAATTATAAAAAGTGGAATTTGCTTTAATTACAGGTGCGTTGGTAAACGTTCTGTAAGCATATTTGCATCTACTTGACAAGAAATGTTGTTGTTCGCATTACCAATTCCTATTTCGCGAATAGTATTCCAAGTCTGTCGAGAACTGATCGCAGTGCTAAACCGTTTGGAATAATATTCGGTTTTAGCATATCTGATATGTCTATTAATATTTTTCCTGGCAATGGAATATTGTATTTTAAGCTCAGATGTTTTAAATCTCCTCCACCTGGCATATGCAAAAGCCCTTTGGTGTACAGCTTTCCTAACAGCATTTGAAAACCAGGGTTTTAGTCTATGTATCGTTCTCTTGTGTTTCAGTGGTACAGTTAAATCAAAAAGGTGTTGAATATTGTGCATTTTTGTGGATTTTTTTACCTTTTTGGGGAAAATTGACGATTATTGCACATATCGACGAATCTTTGACTTTCCGATATTTAAAATAGCCCAAAATATTCAGCGCTGAATATTATGTGGGGGTACCATACCGTACCTATATCGATTTGATTCAATTTAAGTCAAACAAGTAAGAAAATTATAGTCGGTCTAGACCGACTATACGATACCCTATACCATGCGTTTAGAAACCCTATCTCTTAGGCCCAACTAACTGGACATTGAAAATAAGCAAAAACCAAATTTGAGTGGGATTTTTATTAATTTTTTTTGGCTGCAGATATGAAAAAGTTCATATCGGATGCTATATCTATAAAGGGACTAGGTCCAAAAATGGACCGATCCTGATCATGTTTGGTAAAGTCTCTTGTATTTTGCAAAAATATATACAAACAAAATTTGAGAAGAATCAGTGCAATATTTTTGTTTTTAATATATTTAAGTGAAGATCGGGAAGCAGCTCTATGTGGGGTCAAAGGGAGCATTTTTGGACTACTCATTAGTGGATGTAATGAAGGCATACAAACCCAATTTGAGTAAGATCTATATGACAATTTGGATCTTATGGCAATTTATGTCGATTTCATATGGGTAATTTGTATGGGGGCTAGGTCTGAACATGGACCGATTCTCACCAATTTCAATAGCGTTCATCCCATGGCCGATAAAAGCTTATATACCAAATTTCATCAAAATATATTCATATTTGCGACCTGCAGTTTGATTACAAGCTTTACATGGACACACAGACGGACGGACGGACATTGTTAAATCAACTCAGAAAGTGATTCTGATTCGATCGGTATAATTAAAGATGGGTCTAGGTCAAATATTTTTGGTTGTTACAAACAGCAGCACAAAGTCATTATACCCAAACCACATAGTGGTATAGGGTATAAAAATTCGAAAGAAAAACGAATTTTTTGACTTAAATTGGAGTAAAAATAATTGACCCAACCTAATATACATATATTAAAACAAGTAGACCGACTTTACGATACCCTATACCATGCGTTTAGAGACCCTATCTCTTAGGCCCAACTAATTAGATATAGAAAATAAGCATAAACCAAATTTGAGTGTCATTGTTATTAATTTTTTTTTCTTTGAATATGAAAAAGTTCATATCGGATGCTCTATTTGTATGGGAACTAGGTCGAAAAATGGACCGATCTTGACCATATTTGGTAAAGTCACTTATTTTTTGCAACTGTGCAATATTTTTGTCTTTTGATGGATTTAAGTGAAGACGGGAAGCAGCTTTATATATGGCTATGACTACAAATTGTCATATAGGCTTTATTTTTTAATGGGTGTAATAAACACACACAAACCCAATTTGACCGAGATCTACATGATAATTTGGATCATATGGCAATTTAAGTCGGTTTTATAGGTGTCATTTGTCTGAACATGCACCGATTTTCACCAATTTTAATAGCGTTCATGATAATGCTTATATAAGCTCACATGCCAAATTTCATAAAAATATGTTCACATTTGAGACCAGTAGTTTGATTACAAGGTTTACATGGACACACAAACGGACAGACGAACGGACGGACGGAAATCGCTAAATCGACTCAAAAAGTCATTCTGAGTCGATTGGTATAATAAAAGGTATAATAAAAGGTATAGGTCAAAGTCATTATACCCTGATCACATAGTTATAAATAGGGTATAAAAAACCAGTTTAAGGGCCGTATGCAAAAAAATTAAAGTGTTCTTCAAGAAGACTTTATTGTATGTTTTTCATACAAATTAGTTTTCAAAATTGTGTATAAATAAACAAATAAAAAATAATAATAATATAAGACTTAATTAATGATTTAGGAGTATCATTCAGGTGTACTAGTATTTTGACAAATATACAAAAAAGTCAGAAGGTCTAATGTATTGATTTTCATTCGAGCGGATCAGCATGTCAGCAGTTACACTGCCATGTCTGCACACGATCTTATGTATTTCCGAACTGGATTGTTTGTTTTAAATCATATCATCAGGGAGAGCTGCACAATGGTTTTGATTATATGTTAGTTGCCTCAAATGTCCAAATTTACAATCTTTCAATGCCAACACATTTTAAAAATTTATCAAATTCAATTTCTCTAACAAATTACCTAAAATATAATGTTATAAAAAAAATAAATATAATTCGAAAGAAACCGCAATAACAAAGAAAAAAATCCGTTAAGTTTAAAATATTTTTGCCCACGGCCTTAACAAATAAAAATTAGTGTGTAAGTACTGATTATGATAATGACGTTAGATGGGAATGTGATTATAATTATGCATTAGTCGGCTAATGTCATTTAAAGCAAAATGCTGCAAAATGTAGGCATTTATATAATATTCACACACAGCTTTGAGCTGTTGTTGTGGTTAAAATTATTGGTAATATAACTAAGTATATACATATATTTCCCATAACAATCTTCTTACAAAATTTTGCTTGTTTTCTTTACTTCAGAGCTTCTTAGTTTCGTAAAGTCATGGTACTTTTATAAATAAAAAAGCAAGCATTTTCATTTGTAGGTCAACAGAATGTTGTTGGTATATAGAATTTATTTACGCTGTAAAATGTCTACAATGTCGTGTGATCCCGTTGGAACATTGGTTCTGTAAAATATAAGCAGCATGTCAGCTGACATATTCGCAATTAGAATATGTTCTATTTTCACTTGACATAATAATGACTGTTGTTGTTGATGTCAGCCATAATTACACACACTATATATGCTTAGAATCGCCTGTAAAATATCAATTTTGATGGTCAGGCGAGATTACAGCTGAGATAATCAGCTGAGAAATACAAAGAGCTGAATCTTTGATTTCCTTGATATGTTGTTCATCAGTTGATGATTTTCTCGTCCGGGCCATTCTTTATCTTCAACACTTTCTCTGTCTTCTTTCAACTTATCATGGTCAACGTAGGCTTTCTATAACATCCTTAATTTTTTGCCGCAGAAATTTCATTCCGCAAATAAAATTTAATGAAACTACTTTGTTCGCCAAAATAAGACATCGTTAAAATCTCTTTTAGTTAGTTGCTTACAAAAATGAGCTGTACTATTAACCTGAAAAAAATATTTGTCCAATTCGATAAACCAGCGAATGAAAAATGGAAAAGTCACATTTTCATTTAGGCATAGTATTACAACTCAAACTTTCCTCTCTTAAGGATTCCGAAGGATTAGGCCTAGTTTTGAATTTAAATTAAGCTATACTAAGGGCTAGTTCGTTGCTGTTAAGTGTTTGTTAGGGCTTTTAGTTATAATTTTATAGCACATATAGCCAAGAATAAGATTATAATATAATTTGATTTGAAATTAATTTAGCTCAATTTACTAGATTTTTGATAGTTTCAAAGTTGAGGTTAAGTCTAGATTATAAATTCAAAACAATAAATAAAAATTATCTTAATTAAGAACACTAGCAGATTCCAGCCCTCGAAATTCGAGTGCAAATTCTAGAAAATTTTATTTTTTCATTAAATAAAGACCCTGAAGGTATGCTAATCAATTATAGCCAATTCACAAATCAACACAAAAAACAAACTCATTTTTATTACAAACACATTAACAAATTTAATAAACATACACATAGCATTGTATAATTTTATGTATGTGTTAGTAGCAGCTTTAAATGCAATTTACTCAAAATAAATGAAAAAAATAAAAAATCTGTAAATCTGCAAAACGGCTAAAAAGAAATATACCTTTCAAATAATATACGTTTGGTCAAAATCGAGATAAAACAGTAGAACAAAACATCGGTCACAAGAAATCGCCTAGCTTGTTAATATTATAGATAGATTAGGTTTTGACTACAACTAAAGCTGCAAATATATTTTTTTTTTACTTTTAATTGAAACAACTACGATGGCTAGATTAAGACTCAAACTAAAGTTATAATCTAAATCTAGATTTTGATGTCTAACAGATAATTTATATAAGATTCTTTTTCAATCAGTATACATATATTCAGTGTATATCAAGTTAGTGCTAATGTTTGTGACTACGAGTATCAAATATTTTTTTCAAATATAATGGAGCTAATATTAGATTCACCTTTTATTATATTCATTTTCTGAGTTTGTTTGTCTATGTAAAACTTGCAATCTGACCACAGGTCGTAAGTGGATTTGGAATTTGTTATTATAGGCTTTGGTTGACCAAACGACAAACTCTATCGAACATTGACGAATTTCGATGAAATTGTATTCTACCAGTTCGTCTTAAATAAACCTAAATCCAAACTATAACATATATTCTTTTGATTTATATATTTTTATTGTACTCATAAGCCATCAGGACGATTTTGAGTCTAGTCTTGATATAAAGCAGATTCCCGATAATTACTTAAATTTATATAAAATATTGTTTTCATTATCTCCTATACCACCATGTGGTTTGGGTATAATGACTGTGCTGCTGTTTGTAACTACCAAAAATATTTGACCTAGACCCATCTTTTATTATACCGATCGACTAAGAATCACTTTCTGGAATCACTTTCTGAGTCGATTTAGCGATGTCCGTCCATCCGTATGTCCGTCCGTCCGTGTGTCCATGATAACCTTGAAATCAAAGTACAGGTCGCAAATATGAATATATTTTGATGAAATTTGGTATATCAGCTTTTACCGGCCATGGTAAAATTCGGTCCACGTTCAGACCTAGTCCCCATACAAATGACCCCTATGAAATCGACATAAATTGCCATAAGATCCAAATTATCATATAGATCTCAGTCAAATTGGGTTTGTATGTGTTTATTATATCCATTAATCAATAGTCCGAAAATAATCCCTATAGAACAATTCTTAGTCATAGGCCCCATATAGAGCTGCTTCCCGATCTTCACTTAAATCTATCAAAAAACAAAAATGTTGCACAGATTTTTCTCAAATTTGGTTTGTATATATTTTTTCAAAATATAAGGGACTTTACCAAATATGGTCAGGATCGGTCCTTATTTTGATCTGGACTATAATACCTTACTTGTTTTATAAAATATTTTGCAATAAACTTATATAAGCTACTTAATTCTTATAATTTCGAGTTGCGTTTAAAATTATAACGAATGAACTTTGTTTTAAAAAAATATAGCAAAATATATACTAAATATAGCAAAATAAAAGTAAAGTCATTCTAACAAACTCACGTTTTCACTGCTTCCAATAGAAAAACAGCATTGAAAGATATTTTCAACATCTTCCAAATATGATAATATAAAGCTGTTATGAAAAATGTGCACTTTCAAAGTTAAACAATATCAAATAGAAATTTGGAATAACTAAAAACAAGTAGGAATGTTAAAATCGGCTTTGCCGAATCTTTGATACTCATACCCTCCACCCGTGTTCTAAACAGAATATTGTTACTAACCTTTATAGATTTCACACAAAAATGGCTAGATTTGTGCAATGATGTTTAAAATTAATAAGATAATTAACAAAAATTTGTAGATATTTTCGTGCATTTTTTTATTGAAAGCAATTACTAAATACAATCAGCATAAATGTAAATACATATAATTATATTTTTGTTTGTTTAAAGAGAGTAAGACTATAACCATCTTTGTTATACTCTTACTCTCATCGATAAATCATTCGTTCACACCCAGTCAGCAATTTTAAGATTGTTTTAACAAAAATCACCTTACAGAGTAGTCTTCGTGTACTGTTGATGATTAAAAACTAATTTTCGCTTACGGTTAAAACGTGATATGGAGCTAAATTTGTCAAAAATCATCTAACTGACTATTCTTCGAGTACTTTTGATGACCAAAAAATCATTTATCACTTTCGCACACGAAATAGACTCGGAAATGATTGTAAATATGACTCTAAAATCAGTTGAAACTAATCAGAAAAGCGAGTTATAAAAGACTCTTAAAGAAGACAAAGGAGTCTTTTATGATTGATGCATTTATTATAAAAAATAAAAGCAATCAAAAATGAGTCTTCTTCGAGTACTTTTGTTGAATTAAAACTGATAAGTCTCATGCGCGATTCAGAAAAGACTCGAAAAAGTTTCAAGCTTACGCTTAAAAGTAATTCATTGAAAATAGGGTACCATTTCCTCCCGACAACAAAATCAGAAAATGAGCACATTGATGATTGCTTAAATCGAGCAGAGTAGTCGAAAAAGACTCGAATGTGATCATTAATTTCATAATATGCTGAATGGGGTGTTACGTATAAAAATTTGTTACTACTTTTAGATTTTTATGTGAAATTTTATTGGAGTATCTTTACATTTTCGTTCGTCATTCCTCGGGAATTTTGCCTAGATGTTCCAAATTCAATGCTCGAAGCAATGATAAACAATATTATCCTAATTTTACCCAGGTAAATGGTTTATTTTGTGAATGAGCGCGATATCAACAGACAGATGTGTTCAAGATTAGCGTGAGTACCTACCGCAATGGTCCGACCTCACGGTGCGCTTAACACCGGATGGAAACTATGCGTCCACCGGCGCCCTCGCAGTACGAGTACCAATTTGAGGCATGCATTTGGACATGACCTCCCCCTTGGATGAGGAGCGGAGTACTATCTAAAACTCCTACCGATCTATGGGTCACGGCACCCGGTTGCAATGCAACTCCACACCGAGCTTGCGCTCTCCCCGCGATTTGGGTCTAAACCACAGCCACCACGATGCTCCCGTACGGGGCCGCACCACTGCCAGCTGGAATAAAATTCCAGGGGCTCCTGACACCCGTGGTACCAGAATAAAGCCTCCGGTCAGGCTTCGTAGCCGAAGCAACTACCAGTTGAACTCCAAACAGTTCGGAACTGGTGGCTCTAGACAACAAACATATAGACATAAAAAGACAAAGACACGACAATGAACAGCCGCATACAGAGTAAGTATGTGCCACCTCAACAGCAGCAAAACAACAACGCACAACAATAACCACGGAAACTCGACACACAAAAACACATAAAACGACAGAAGAAACGCGCAGGAACAGCAGGTAGCAGCAACAACAGCAAACAGTAAGGAGAGAGTCGAAGACGGTGCACCGCTGTGGAGGGACAGATACCGATGTATCAGCCCCCGCCAACAGTCATACTCATATCTGAGATCCAGGCACGACGATGTACACTTCTGGAGCGACCACCCATTGGCAGTTAAGCACCACCACGGATGCCCGCATCAGAGGCCACCTATACTAAACGTCCAGTTCTCCTACGATTGAATACGCCCCTTGCGTATTCACCTAAATTCCTAACAGTCCGCCCGTCCTCTAATGCCCTACTAATATCCCATCCTATCGCCGTTCGTAAAATCCCCATCCTATCCAAACTCCTAATATCACTATAAAGTGAACACCCGGTCAAAACATGTACGACGTCCTCCGGCCCTTCCCCACACCTACAGTCCGGCGTATCGGACAGGCCCCTCTTATGCAGAAAAGCATTCAAGGAGCCATGCCCAGTCAGTAAAAAGCCCAGACTAAGGCCGAAGCCAAAGTCCGGGCGGTCTCTCACGAAGGTCACGTCCTTAATAAATTCGTACGTTGTTCGCCCCTTATCAGTCTTAGTCCAACGTGAACGCCATCTTGAAAGAAGATGCTCGTCCAGCAGGAGTTTCACCTGCCTCAAGTCTAATTCAGCGATTTCAGTCGAAGTTATCCAATCATGCCCTGATAGTGGCAGTCCCTTCTTAATCTTGAAAATGATACCACGACGTACCACCTCCAAGTCAAGGGGAGGTGCACCTAACAAAACTTGAAGAGCATCTGTCGAAACTGTGTGACAAACTGGCATGCAAGCCAGCATTGCCACTCTCTGACAAGACAAGATTCGTTTCTTGCCCATAGCAGACAGAGCGGTGCCGTACCATACAGATGAGCCGAATGTTACACAAGCAACAAACAGATCAATGAGCCCAGTCATTCCTGAGGATGCGTCTGACTCCTCCCACAACTGTCGTCAACTTGTCCTTCAATGTCGAAAGATGAACTAGAAAGTTCATTCTTTCACCCATGGTTATGCCCAAATACCTAACCTGAGTCACGTATCGAATGCTGGCAGACAGACGGACATCGCATATATATACTTCCTGGAGTGATAAAGAAATTTTTGATTCATTACAAATGGTTAAACATTATTTTTTGCGAAAAAAACGTCAATCAAACCAAGAAAAAGCTTGATATATACTATGGGGACTCTGCACCATCGATTTCAATGTTAAAAAATTGGTTTACTGACTTCAATTGTGATCGCACAAATACAAATGACGCTGAACGTTCTGGACAGCCAATTGAGGTCAATACACCCGAAAATGTCGAAAAAATCCACGATATGGTGTTGGCCGATCGAAGAGGCAATGTGGTTTCGATCAGTTAGGTTTAAGAAAGCTGTCTGCAAGATGGGTGCCGCGTTTGCTCTCAATTGACCATAAACGTAAGCGTGTGACAACTTCAAAGGATTGGCAAAATTCCATGAATTGGGCTACGAATTGGTACCTCATCCGCCATATTCTCCGGATTTAGCCCCCCAGTGACTGCTTCCTATTTCCGAACCTAAAGAAATGGCTCGGCGGAAAGAGATTTAGCTCAAACGATGAAATTATTGATCAAACAAATGCCTATAGGGATACAAAAATTGGAGAAAAGTTGGAGTAAGTGTATTGAGCTAAAAGGGGATTATGTTGAAAAATATTTTTTTTGCAAAAAAAAAAACTGTTTAATTCTAAAAGTCCGCCCTCGTATACACTCTGCACAGTGGTGTGGAGGGTATAAAAATATTTCAAATTTCAAATTTGTATCGAGAAATCAAAAAAATATATATATAAAACAAGTAAGAGTATTAAAGTCGGTTATGCCGAATCTTTGATACCCTCCAACTGGGTCTTATATATATATTAATATCTGGACTTATTGCACTATTCATAACAAATGTTAACAAAATATTTGAAAATGTAAGCAATTTAATAAACTTAATACTGAATTATTACAACAAACACAGTGAATTCTTAGGATTTTTTATTTTAGGATATATCTTGGGGGAATGATGACAGATTTACCGCATTTTAAATACAGTCCTGCTTGCAAAAATGATAAACAATATTTTCTTAAATTTACCCAGGTTAATGGTTTATTTTGTGAATGACGGACAGACGGACAAATCGCTATATTGACTCGAATTGTTGTTAGGATCAAATTAATTTTTCGATGCGTTACAAAGGGAATGATAAATAATGTTGTATATCCTCTGCAGATATTGGTAAAAGAATAATTGATATTAAAGTTGGAAGAACTTATTTTGAGTTAATAAAAGTTTATAGTGAGAAAAAAAAATTATATTGAAAAACATATAAAACTTTAAATTGAAAAAGTAAAATGAATTGCTAATATAAATTGTTTTTAACAAATATCTATTCAGAAGAAGTGATTTATCATAACTTCCTAAAATCTACTTCAAAGGATCTATAAAAGACATCTAACTTCCGCTGGCAAGCGCATGTTAAAGTCGTTGGTTATGATCCAAATCACAATATTCGGTTCCAAGAATGACATCTACTTCACTACTTTTGACGATCTTTTTTGATGGATTACTTTAGAACAAATGTAAAAAATCAAAAAACTTACATTTTTCCGTCAATATTAGTTTGTTAGTTTTGTGTCTTCTTTTACATACGCAATTTACAGTCTTAGAGAATCACTTAGAAAACCCACCTTGTAAGACACTTTGTATTGTATTACATTTCTTAAGGCCTAGTTAGCCACACGTTGTTAAATTGTATATGTACCGTAAATGTAACGTTGGCATTTAGTACAATTATAGAACGGAAAAAACGAACCAGCATGTTGCTGTGTAAAATTAACCAAATTTTATCATCTGTTCACAAATGTCACGTACAAACGTACAAACGCAAAAATTTATCTTCAACAGATTGGGACGTTCCGGTTACGTGACAGTTGAGTTCGGTAACTGCTCTAAATGCTTTTCATGTAACAGAAAATAACAGCTGACACGTTTGGTTAAGGTTACGTGTGGCTAACTAGGCCTTTAAGTAGTGCCAACTTAAGTTTCGTATACTTAAAAGTGCCGCAAAGTTTAAACCTACGAGAAGCTCTGTTCAATAACAATGACTTTGGTTAATATAAAGCGTGTAATTTTATCATAAGTGCCGCTCTATTCATGACTTGTTGGTTTTATATTTTTGTATCTAATTTTATTGTATTTATTTATTTTTTTTTTTTTTTCGTTACAGAAATATGGAATTAAGTAATTTTGGTGCAACGAAAAAAATGTCACGAGAGGAAAGACGCTATTCAGTGCCGCATGGACCAAATTCACCACTACCGCCGGCGGCCTCAGAAGACTTACATGCATGGTCAATATATAGGTAAACAAAAAACCAATAATTAAAATTTTTAAAAAGGTGCAGGTTTTTTTCAAATCCAAGTACCATTCAAATTTCCTGTTCAATGAACTAAAGTGATCATTTATGACTAAATCAACCACCATAATTCAATGTTTTTTTTTTTTTGTTACCAATAAACCACCATGGTTGATTAGATTCTAATAAACGGAAATAATCATAAAATTGCATTGATTAATAGATTGATGCTTTTTTTAAAAACATAATTTGAACTGAAAACTCACAGAACTTGCAAACACACCCTGTATCATTGAATCAATGAATAGTTGAAATTAACCAACCAAACCGCATCCGTTTATTAACTTAATTTATTTTTTTTCTATTTTTTTTTTTGTTTCTTATTCTCCACTTGTTGTAGACAAAATTTAAATTCTGATTTTACTGACTCTGCATTGGGCTCTTCTGACAAATCACCGTTGCCATATGGAAATTTTCAATTACGCGATACCACAGTACAATCAATACTCAATCATCCGCGTTATGGTCCCAAGTAAGTTTGTTGTGCTGCAGTCGCTTATTATATTGTTATTAAGGTTTGAATTTTTTAAACAATGATTTTTACTTTTAGATCACCATTAGGTTCTAATATGTATACATATTTGAAATTTGGCTTACCTCGTGTCTTTCCACCAAATGCTGGCTCACAACGTTCACATCGTCCTGGACCGGGTCCGGGAGGAATGCGTGGTGGCGGAGGCGGAGGTGGAGGAGTGAATGGTCGTATTAATCGTGGCTTTCGGGACAGTTCAGCGGGTCCAGCTGCCGGCTCATCAGGTTATGATAGCAGTGACAATGAAACCACACGTAGTCGTGGACCACCCAACTTAAGGTAAGTCACACACACAAAAATCGATTAGTGTCAAACAAAATTATATGAATGAAAAAATTGTGACTTTTTAATGGAAAACCAGTAAGAAAGTTTTAGTCGGTCTATTCCAGCTATACGACACCCTATACCATCCGTTTGGAAAAGGTCTTATTTTCCACTAATTGGATATAGAAAATAAGCTCAAACCAAATTTGCTAAAAAAAATATACAAACCAAATTTAAGAAAAATCTGTGCAATATTTTTTGCTTTTTGATGGATTTAATTGAAGATCGGGAAGCAGCTTTATATGGAGGGTGTGACTAAAATTGTGTTACAGATTTTATTTTTGAACTACTAATTAATATGATAATTTGACCGGGATCTATATGATAATTTGGATTTTAGGGCAATTTAAGTCGATCTCATAAGGGACATTTGTACGAGGACTAGGTCTGAACATGCACCGATTTTTACCACTTTCAATAGCGTTCGTCATATGGCCGCTGAAATCTTATATACCAAATTTCATCAAAATATATTTATATTTGCAACCTCTTTACATGGACAGACAAACGACGGACAGACAGACGGACTGTTTAATAAAGAATGGATTTAGGTCAAATATCTTTGGTAGTTACAAACTCATTATACCCTAATCACATAGTGGTATAAGGTATAAAAATTACGATATTTAAGGATTTTTCAAATAAGAAAACGGGTTTAATTTAAAGAAAATCGTAAAACATAAGATCACAAAATTCCAAATGTTTCTTGGAATAGAAAAAATATCAAACCGCATTTAATGATCCATCAAATAATGTTTGTCATTAGAAAAATCTTCCGTTAAAAAATATATAACAGCCGTTCAAAACATAAATATTCATAAATTATGACTGACTTCTGAATTAACAATGAAGGTCATATCAAGGTCAAAAGTTATATAAAAAATATTCCTCTTTCCATTCTTTATTAAAATAGACTTAACGCTGAATTGTCTTTTATTCTTATTTTAAAGATTAAATTAAAGGTATAAGTCAATTTTTGACATCCAGCCGGTCTAGTTTTTTTTCACTATTTATAGGGAATCGTTCTTGAGTTTATCGCTAACGACCTGGTACATCTATTTTATAGATATCATTATACGAGATTTCCGACCAATAAAAAACAACCAACATATTTTCAATTTGACAAATCCTTGGTTAAATTTAATGAAATATATTTTGACTTTTTTTCGTTTCAGAAAATATCGCAGTGAATCGGACTTTCGTGCCATAGGTGGTATACCGACTTCACGGCCCGATTCTAGAGCGCAAGGCATACAAATGTCAGCATTACGACAAGTTAACAGTAGAGCAAGTATAGCAGGTAATTTTCAAAAATCATTCCAAATATAACGCATAGAATGATTTTATTAAAACTATGGAAATAATTTCAGTGGGCACCCATGTAAATACTCATCATCATCAACAGTATATACCGAATGGCAAACATTATGGTCATCGTTCACATAGTGAAGCGGATTTACTGGCGGGTGGAAATGATGTTTATGATTATGGCGGCGGTGGTGTAGGTGGTGGTGGTGTTGGTGGTGGTGGTGGTGGTGTTGTTGCTGAATCACGTCTTTATACTTCATCACGAAATCGTCAACATCATATGGAACAACATGCACACTCGCATGCAAATGGTCATGTGGCCAATTATGGCATAACCCATCGTAAACGTTCTGAGATTGGTTTGATTTATCCCAACATACAAGTTCATTGTTTAGATGTTAATCCATGTTTAAGGGGCGTCTCACTTCAAGCTAAAGCTGGCGACTTATTTGCCATAATGGCAACATCACAAAAGGAGGGTACGGCTTTAACGGAGTGTTTAGCTGGTTTACGTGAACGTATGGGCGGTGAAATTTTAATAAATGGTCAACACATTAACCGCCGGGGTTTACGTGAGTTGTGTAGTTATGTGCCTGCTTTAAATGACTCATCTTTAGATCCCAGAATGAGTGTACAATGTACGTTAAATTTTCATGCCGCTCTACGAGGACCCATGGATCGTACTGATCTTAAAGAGAGGGTAAGTTTTAGTATTTTAAGAATTGGTATTTAAAGAATCTTGAAATTATTTATTTTCCTTTTTAGATGGATGTCTTAATTGAAGATTTAGGTTTAACCACTGTACGGGCCTCAAATGTGTCCTCCCTTACACACTCGGAAAAACAACGCTTAAGTGTTGCATGCCAGCTTTTGGCTCAATCGTCTATATTAATTTTAGATCAAGTCACTTCAAATATGGATATATTTGATACATTTTTTTTGGTCGAATACCTAAGACAATGGTGCAGTGGTGGCCGTATTGTTGTAATGACTTTGCAGCCACCGACTTTTGAGATTTTATCCATGTGTTCTGGTGTTCTTTTGCTGTCTGGCGGTAGAACTGTTTTCTCCGGCAGCCGTTCTGATTTACCTCGTCACATGGGAGAATTGGGTTATCCATGTCCGCCTTTTAAAAATCCAGCCGATTATTATTGTGAGTATAACTTAAGGGACTTATAGGGAATATTTTAAGTACAGAATATGGCAATTTTTTTTTAGTAAACAAAGCTTAATATCTGCAGTCATTATCGGTATTTATTGCGATAGTTTAAAATTTATAAACCCTAAAAGTATTTTAAACTTTTATAGTGCTTCAGTAAATTTTTTTTCATATTTATTGAGTAAAATTTCTATAGAATACCAAAACATAAGTTTCGTACGTTCGACTAGAATTGCTCTTGTTCATGACTGCTGTTATTAGCCATAATATCTGAGGCTTTTCCATTGTCTAGTCGATGATATGTAACATCCTATATTTTTATTATATTTAATTTTCTCTAACTCCATTATTGTTTCGTATAATTTAAGTGGATTTAGTAACGTTGGACGATTTATCTGCAGCTGCCCTATTAGAATCTTCAGCGCGTATTGAATCTTTGGCAAACTCCTGGGATCAAATCAACTCAGAACCCCCATTGGCAGCACCACCAGCTTCAATGCCTAACTTTATACACAAAGCTGGATTTCTTGGTCAATTTAAGGCTTTAGTCAAACGTTTTGCAGCCTACAAACAACCCGGTTCCCTCCTCACCTGGATCAGTAAATTAATATCCGCCGCTGTATTGTCATTATGCATTGGCTGTATATTTTGGGATGTACCCGCTTCGGATCCTCAGCTAACCTATAACGATCGTTTGGGTTATCATCATTGTGTCATGGCTTTAATGTATTGGCCACTACTTATGTTGACCATACGAGATGCTCAAGAAGATCGGCGACATGCAGAACGCGATATACGATTGGGTTTATATTCCCGATCGCTTTATATAATAGTTCAGGTATGAATTTGAGTTTATATTGACAACGAAAATTGATTGCATTGTATTTGTTTTAATATTTGGCGAGAAAACAAAACAACACGTGTTACTTGGAAGTTTTAACATAGAACGGCAGATGCTGCTACATCGTTATCGGTAGCACTTATTTAATACGTGTTAATTGTTAAGACTTGTCCAAATAAATGAATGAGCAAAGTCCAGAGAATATAAATTTGAACCATTTGGTTGGAACAACAATAATATTCGATTATCAAAATAGGAACTTAGTTGTGTGAGCAACATTTTGCTTATGCAAATCATATAACGTAGTGGTTGCACTAATAATAGGTCTGTCTGCGTACTTTTCCAGTAGCAAATACTCAGTAACTTTTTTGGGAGAGTAAGAACAATTTTACTCTCTCGGTTGAAAATATCTCAAAAAGTATGCAGACAGCATCCAGTGAAATCTTGCAAGAAAACAGCTGATCGGTGTGTAAACAAACAATTTGTCCCACAAAGTTCTGCTGGTTCTATCGGTTCTGCCATCTCCAATCCACTTGCATCACGGTCACACTGTATATTTGCACGTTTCTAGCATGAAGTAAAATGTTTTGTTTATTATAATTTATTATAAACGTTAAAAATCAACACAATTCTAACTACTTACCTCTGCCATTGTTAAATTTCAATTTTTATTTTCATTTCACAAAAATTATTTCATTCAAACAGTAAATAAAAACAGCTGTTCAAACTAGTTGCAAAATCTTGCAAGCAGAAATTTCTCCAGCAACATTTTGCAAGTTCTCTAACTTTCAACTGTCAAAAAATTATCTTTTTGGCTCTCTCGCTGCAAGAGATTTGGAGTACGCAGACAACATTTTGCAAGATTTTGCAACATTTTGCACAAAATGATGCAAAATATGTGTACGCAGACAGACCTAATATAAAACAAATTCGATTGCCATAAAAATTAGTTATTCCTGTGTAGTCATGTATGTAAAATTTTTTCTATTTACAGAGCTTGTTGGGCTTATTCCCGAGTCTGTGTATATGGTTGGCCTATCTGTTACCAGCCCATAGTATGGCTGCACTCTATACTTATACCACAAGTAGTGATACTGGTATATATCTATATATGGGTAAGTTTTTGCTCGAGTTTATTTTTAACAATTGTTTACTTAAACATCCTATAACAATTTCAGGTTATATGCTTTTGTATCTTACGGTCATACAAACAATGGCTCTATTTTGTGCTCATCTAATGCCTTGCAAAATATCCGCAACTGTTGCCAATACCTTGATAACTTTGGGTCTAACGATGGTAGGTGGCTATTCGGTGCACCCCAAAAATTTGTCAATATTATGGTCTTGGTCTGAATTGATATCACCTGAAAAATGGCTTTTGCCAGTATTAGTACAAGATGAATATAGTGCCGAAACTTTGGCCAATTCAGCTGGACTACAATTGTGTCGCAACAAGCAGGTAAATCATAATAAAATGATTTTATTCCCCACTGGAACAACTTAAAACATATCATTCAACTTATCTTCCAGGTGCAACATCAAGAAATTATTGTCCAACAACCATGTCCACCACCGAATGGTACTCAAGTGCTAGTCGATTACCAGTTGTTGCCACAAGATCATAAATTGGATCCATCTTCAACTTATGATCAAACCACTTCCATTGCTTTAGTTGTGGCTTCGGTGGTTGTATTCATTGTTACCTTTTTCGTGTTCGTTTGCAATTGTCGTAATATATTTTGCAAAAAACCAAAAAAGGCCTTCAAAGATAGATTTTGAGTTGGGTGGCAAAAAAAAAACAAAGTGGATTCTTTTTAGTTAGTAACTATTTTTTTTAACTAGTGCTGCAATATTTTAATTAAATTGTATTTTAAGTTTAACGACTTCCATAGTTTTTTAGGTTTTTTTTAATATTATTATTATTACTTTGTGCACATTTTGATTTTGCATTTATTTTTAAAAAAATATTTTTAAAATTAAATTTTAAACATAATAAATTAACATTTTTGCTGATACTTTAGTGTTATACAACATTGTTGCAATTTATATTATTTTTATTCGAAATAAAAATATAAAAGTAAAATTTATTTTTAAGTTATTTAAAACTTTATCGATAATGATGACATTTAAGCAATAATATTTAAAGCGAAATAATGTAAAATATTAATAAAAAAATTATATATACCTAGAGAATTTTACAGGTTTTATATTATTCCTAAATCGTTTTTCTCAAAACGTTCAACATGATTATTTTGGAATGGATTAAATTTAGAACAAAACTTGGTATCGTTCTAAAAAATGTGAAGAAAACTATTAATTATAATTGGTACGAAAACAGAATTGAAAAAACTTAAATTCAAACATCTTTAAATAAAGGACATGGAACAAAATACTATATCGAAATTAAAAAAATATATATCAGTCTATATCAGGCAATTGCCGAGAGAACACTTATTTTCTTTTCACGGTTGATTGTATTCGTTAATAGATTAAACTTAATTATCTCGAGTTCATTGTTCTTTATTTCTCATTCGCAAAAAGGAAATTTTATATTACCGGAGAAACTTAACTTGTAATCTTTTAACTTAACTTTTTACTTTAAATCGGAGTTTTTACAAAAAAGAAAAAAGGATCTCTTAATATCACGAAATGAACGGGGTTCATCCCCCGGACTATAACCGGTTTCGAGAGCTTGGCTCTACGACCGGGAAAAACAAAGCAAACAAATCAAAGCGGCCACGAACTGAAGATTTCATACCTTTGCCGGAGACCGAAGCAAGTCAACAAAATCTCCCACGTTTTCTCGTAGCATCAGCTGTTCCCCAAAAAGAAGGCGTACAGGTTCCCCCATTAGCCTCATACAACGTTTTCCAGGTGGAAAGAGGGCTTGACCACATTTCTTGCGATCGTTTGGAAGTTAAAGAAATGAAAAGTGGTGATTTACTAATTAAGGTGCCAGACAACAAAACTGCCGAAAAATTTCTTAAAGCTAAGTACATTGATATTATTCCTGTCAAGATTACCCAACACAAAACATTGAATACGGTTCAAGGTCGTATATTTTCTAGGAAAGTTGTGGATATTACACAAGAAGAACTGCTTGAATCTCTAAAAAATCAAAAGGTTGTAGATGTACGAAAGATCACCAAAAAGGAGAAAAAATAGTAGCAACGGGTGCGGCAATAATTACATTTGACCTATTCTACCGCCCAGAAAAATTGAAACTGGGATGGGAAAGAGTCGCCGTCGAGGAATATATACCAAATCCAATGAGATGTTTAACTTGCCAAAGACTAGGTCACTCGAAAAAATGGTGCAAAAGTGTCGAACAATGTAAAGAATGTGGTTATACTGAAAAACATCAGGTTTGTAATCGCAAGTACTGTGTTAACTGCCAAACAGAATCTCATACATCCTATGATTCGGAATGTCCTACTTTCTGGAAGCATAAATCTGTCAACTACTTGAGAATTTCCAGAAGATGTACAACACGTGAGGCATGGAAAATTTTTAACGATAATCCCACACTAAACACTCTTAAGCATGTCCAAAAAAAATAAAAAACCAACAACATACGCACAAATTGCAAATGGCGAAACAACTAAAAATCATATATCAAAAACAACAGAAACTATCATGCAAAGCAAAACAAACCTCGCAGTCAATCAAACCAACGCCGCAAAAAATTTAAACAAAAGTATCACAGAAACTACCGAAAACATTATCTCAACAACAAAAAACTCATTTACAAATCTTAATAACAACAAAATAAACTTACCAAACTCATTGCAGCATACTACCACTACCAACAAACAAAATTTAATTTCTACTTCAAACATACTACACTCAGATGCAAATACTCTCACACCAATAAAAAATTCTTCACTAAATAAAATATCAACAAACCCAAATTCAATTGAGAGTTTAGACTATGACGTTTCAATTAGTGATGCCAACTCAGATACCCTAAAAGAAACCTCTGATGATTGTTTCAAGACAAATTTTGATGACAATATAACTGAAGAAATGGTTGTTCAGGATATTCGTGAAGGTCTAGGTTTGAACACACCACCAAGAACATCATTCAATACATCAAACATGGAAAATACACCGTGCACGCAACTTTATAATAAATTTCCTCAATTAAACGTTTTAATAACACCCAATACGTTTAAAAATACTAAGCCTACCAAGGGCAAAAAATTAAAATAATTTTTTATGAACAATGGCCTAAACATTACATTCCTACAGTGGAACATACAAGGATTTATAAACAACAAATACGCTTTAGAACTCCTAGTCAATAAACATAAACCAAACATCATTGCACTTCAAGAAACACATATAGTAAAAAAAACCTACATTTGCTGCATTTACCAGGATTTAAAGTCTACCATCACAACTACGATTACGTTTATGCGAAATCGGGCATAGCAATTATGGTTAGGAATAATTTAAATGCTATCCAACATTCTACATCTAGTGGTAGTTTGCTTTATCAGACAATTACGATTGGTAGCGATGTAAAATTTCATATTACAAATATATACAAGGAAAACGAAGTAAACAGAGATGGACACCATTTACTCTTGGGAGACTTGAACTCCCAGAATGTCTTATGGGGTTCTGCTTCAATTTCTCCAAATGGCAGAGTTTTGGAAGATTTTGCTGACGATCAAGGTTTAGTGATTTTAAACGATGGTTCTCCTACCCTACTAAATACTAGAAATACTCTTACTGCTGTTGATATTTCCATGTCTAGTATTGATTTGGCACCTAGTCTAATCTGGAATTGTTTACCAATACCGGAAGTTGGAGACCACTTTCCTATCAAAATTACAAACAATATTGAAATAGTGAAAAAAAAATTCCAACCACGATTTCAAGAAGGAAAAGCTAACTGGCCTCTTTTTGAGAAGACGGCTGCTTTATTGAATGAAAAAATTGAAAAAACTTCTAATATCAACAAAGAGGCTGCACAAATTAAACGCATATTTAGAAAGTCAGCTAACGAATCTATACCCCTTAGTCGTAAGCCAACGGAAAAACACAGTCCTACTTGGTTCAATTCAGAAATTAGTAAATTGATTCGTTTAAGGCAAGAGGCATGGAAAATATTTAAAAGACGTCGAAATCAGCAAAACGCAATAGAGTACAGAAGATTATGCGCAAGGGTTAAAAGAGAGTGCAAAATTGCAAAGAGAGCTACATGGGATAATTTTCTTAATTCATTAAAACCATCAATGGATGTAAAAGTTTTGTGGAGTAAAGTTAAAAATTTACGATCAGAACATGTTAACAACTTTCCAACAATATCCGTAGACGATAATGTTTTTTCTCATCCTTTAGATATTGCTGACAGATTTGCCCGTTTTTGGTGCTCTATTGGCTCAGATGCTGCATTCGATTCGGAAATTGTGTCAACAAAAAGGAATTTAAAAATAGAGGATCTACCAGAATCAAACCCACTGTTCTCCACTTTGACCAAAGCAATAGATGTTAATGAACTTAACTTTGTAATGCGAACACTTAGGGGTTCAACACCAGCTCGTGATAAAATCACATACTCAATGGTAAATAATGCGCCCAACAATATTAAAATACGTCTATGCGAACTATATAACAATATACTAGCCACTGGCATCTACCCACAAGACTGGAAAACAGCTATTTTGTCACCAATTCCCAAGCCGGGAAAAAACATAAACCAACTAGAGGGCTACCGTCCTATCTCCTTACTACCAGTTCTTTCTAAGATACTTGAGAAAATCTTGGCAAAACGTTTCTGGAAGTTTACAAAACATAAAATATCGAAAACACAACATGCCTTTATACCCAGACACGGTGTACATACAATATGTCATCAACTTGAGGAAATACTACGTCAAAACTTAAAAAATGCCAGACATAGTTTAGTCCTCTCAGAGGATATTGAAAAAGCTTTCGACCGAGTTGTGTATACATATATCATATTGGAACTAAAAAAGTGGGGTGTCCCCATAAAAATTATGAAACTTTTAAAATCTTTCCTTGAAAATCGCAAGATAATTGTAAAAGTAGATGGACATTTTTCTACAACTTACTCGCTGGACAACGGGGTTCCCCAGGGTTCTCCACTCTCGGTGGTTTTGTATACCATATATGCAAACTCGCTAGCGATAGCTGTTGAAAATCTACCTGGTATTGACTACGTTGGTATTTACGCTGATAATATTTTTGCAGTAGCTTCTGGTAACCCGGAAACTGTTCGTTTGAACTTAAATAACCTGGATCTTAAAGTTTACCATTGGGCAAAAAGCAGAGGGGCCGTTGTTCCGACTGATAAGATAGAAGTTATGCATGTTTGCAGAAAGAAAAGCTGTTCATATCGCACAATTATTATCAGAGATACAAATCTTCAACTCACCGATCAAATGAGAGTTTTGGGCATTCTATTTTTCAGAAATCTACTTTGGAACAATCATGTTAAACATTTGTCATATAAATTGGCCAAAATAAATAACCTTTTAAAGCTTATCTGCTCTCACAACAAAGGACCACATATTGACACGGCTATTGATATCTGCCGATCATTAACCATGGGGACAATTTTACATGGCATAACAATTTATGTATGGACCTCAAAGAGGAACATCTATAAGATTAACACCTCCATCAATAATTGTTTTAGAACCGCTTCTGGCTTGTTACGGACAACTTCGCTGGAGTTGCTTAGAGCAGAAGCAGGATTCACCGATTTTCAAACCATCTTGGAAAAAAGCGCTGTGAAAATGGCAGCCAGGTCAATAACCATATCATCCGACGGTCTACACACAACGTTTTGGAGACATTTGGATTCAGTTTCAAATAATCCACCATCTGCCATCAACAATATAATTTCACTGTTTCGTAAATCTAATATATTTATGCCACCTAAGCCAAATAACCCTGCGTATTCTAAAACAATTGTTAATTTGGATGTCGGCCTAAGTGTATACAACAAGAATACTACCAACCCTATATGCTTTAAAAAGATGCTTAAAGAAATAATTTGTGATTTCTCACCAACAGTAATTTATTACACTGATGGATCATTTCAAAATGGAGTAACATCATTTTCTGTCGTTGAACAAATATCGGAAACACAGTTCAGAAAAATAAACGAAGCTCGATTGCCAGACCACACTGGAATTTTTACGGCTGAAATTGCAGCCATTAAAACAGCCATTACCTATTCCACCATACATGGGGAGAAAACGCTGATTTGCACTGATAGTTTAAGCGCCACCAAGGCTTTAATTAGAAATCGAAACGGGGCCTATGATGATATGCTGCAGTTGAAAAACGACAGCCATCACGTTCGGGTTCTTTGGATCCCGTCTCACATTGGAATTCTAGGCAATGAGACTGCTGATAATGGGGCAAAAGAAGCCCTGAAGTTATCTCAGATAACTGAAATACCATGTTTTCCTAAGACCTTGACAAACCCCTTTTTTAAAATACTGGCACAACGAAACATAATTTCTAAAAGGCCTAAGTACAACGCAAATTTAACAAGACCCCAATGTATTATGCTTGCCCGGCTTAGAGTGGGTAAAGCCCTTTTTAATTCAAAGCATTACTATGAGAAAACAGAACACCCAAAATGTAGCTATTGTGATGTCAAACTTACTATCCCTCATATGCTAACGGACTGCCCCGAATCTAAAATGGACGACGCGCTGGAAAAGATCCTTGATTGTGCAGTCAGTGACTATTTGCCGAAAATTCTTAGATGTCTACAAAAACATAATGTTTAGAGCAATTTTTCATTTCCTTTTTATTTATTACCTCTACTATTAAATTTTTGTAAAATTTTTTTTGATTTAACTTCCTCATTCAGTCAAAGAAATTTATTTGCATAACTATTACACATTCAGTTTGTAATTTTTTTTTGTTAAAAAACGAGCACATATGGTCCAGTTACCCGGTGCTTTTTCACTTATATTTTTATAAATTTATTTATAAAATATAATCTAAATAAATAAATAAATAAATAAATATATATAAAAGTCCATCTATATAATATAACGTAGAGTAGCAAAAATTCGCAAAAAGTGAGATTGAAATATTTTATTAAAAAATATTCTCAAACTACACGTATCCTAATTTAAACTAACTAAAAATTATATTTTAAATTTAAATTCTATTAATTTAACATAAACGAATATTATATAAAAACAAGCAAGAGTGTTAAATTCGGCTGTGACAAATCTTTGATACCATCCACCCGTGTCCGAAATACAATATTATAGCCAATGGTATTGCATTAAAATAGGTAAATTTTTAATAATAAAATTTAAAATTGACAAAATATGAGTGTAACCATTTTGTTTATTCTCTTTCTCTTATCGATAAACCATTCGTTCACATGTATAAAACAAAACAACAACCAAACAAACATGTGTATGCATCGCTGATACAAATCTATGTGTGTATATGCACAAACATT
Source organism: Cordilura impudica (assembly GCA_963682025.1). NCBI lineage: Eukaryota > Metazoa > Arthropoda > Insecta > Diptera > Scathophagidae > Cordilura > Cordilura impudica. The sequence goes on from OY821517.1 coordinate 137,055,030, forward strand.
ATAAACATTTTTCACTATTTTTAAACTCTTTTAATTCTGTCTGTCGTGGGACAACTCCATTCCCACTTATCCAATTGATCTGAAACTTGGCCCATAGTCTTGCTGTGACTACAGATTAATTATGCGGTAGTCACACATAGTCACGCATAGTCACGGAGTGATCTAAATGTCATTTCCCCTCATCCGATCGAGCTGAAACTTGGTCCATATACTTGCTTTGAAAAAAAGATTAACTTTAACTCAGTCACGCACATTCACGGGGAGATTTAAAACCAATTTCCCCTCATCAAATCAATCTGAAACTTGGTCGATATACTTGCTGTAAAGAAAGATTAACTTCGACATAGTCACGCATAGTCACGTACAGTCACGGAGTGATTTAAACCCCATTTCCCCTCATCCGATCGATCTGAAACTTTGTCGATAGACTTGTGACCAAAGATTAATTTTAAAATAGTCACGCAAAGTCTCGCACAGTCACGGAGAGATTCAAAACTCATATGCATAAGCAAAGGAGTTTTAATAAAAACTTTGTTTTTATGGGTTAGATCAGTGTTCCGCAAACTTTTTGTGTTCAAGGTACACCTACCAAATCAAGAAATTTTAAAGCTACACCAGAGAAAAAGGCAATGTTTATTTAATATTTATTTATTACTGAAATCAATCTACCTAATATGAAAGGATGTTTACCGAGAAATGTGAGCGTATTCAACTTAGCACAAGCGATCAAAATTTGGAGCAATTGTTGATAAGGCTGCTCTCATCTCTTCTCATCTCTCCTCAGGTAACTGTCCAAGGGAAATGTTATCCGAGAATGTATTTCCTAACCAGTCTATAGAATGCAGGTCACAATTAGAAAAATAACAGTTCATTTTTTCTTCTGCTCTTTTTTTAATCGTTAGACATGACATTTGGAAACATTTCAATACTACCGTTGACAGCGTGGCTGATCCGTACGCCAGATATGCAGGTTTTACTAATATTTATATTCCTGTGGTATAACCAGGTCGTGGCAGACAAAACAAAAAGTCCTATTTTATTTCACATCCGTCAGTGTACCTCACATTTGAGATGAGATGCGCGTGAGCACTGGTATCAGCAGACTCGTCGCAAAAACTCCACTAAGTCTTGAATTAACAAACGTTGATTCAATGTCTATATAAATATCAATAATGTAACGTGAGATTGTATCTGCGGACGCTGGTATTTTTTCGGCTTCTTGACTTATCACAACCTTGACAACTTCTTTGGAGACAAGTATAATTAAAGTTTCAGTGAGAGAATGAGGCTTCTTGAATTTAACTACGGATTACGTAGATTGCTCTTTGCGTTTTGTCTGATGTTTTGAAAAACAAACTAATGAGAGTTGCCTGTTTCTTAGACTGGTCTTTCAAACGCTGAAAAAAGGCTTTCTTTTATTTTAGCTATCGATGGGTGTTTAGTAGGTAAATGTCGTAAAAATTTACTAGACACCATCGAGTTATTGCCCAAAATTTCGCAATATATAAAGCCATAACTAACATAGCTCTTATCATATTTCCGATAAACGTCCTTAGGTTCTTTCTTCGTTGATTCTACTTCTTCTTGGAAATCAATTGTTTCACTTGATAAACTTGCGGTACGTTTAACGAATTTATCCATTATATACATGTATTATGCGCAATTTATTTGTTATTAAAAAGTCGGGTAGATACTGGCGAATAACGATTTATTTTACGTCTAGTTACTGGCAAAAAACGACGCTACACCCACTCAGTCGGGAGCGATAAGGATGACTGAGGACTAGGGATGAGACGGTATGAGTAAATACAAGTACTAACTCGATATTTATCTTCACAAAAACTTGAATTTTTTCCGCGGCACACCAACTGATTACCACGGTGCACCAGTGTGCCGCGGCACACGCTTTGCGAAACAATGGGTTAGATTATTAGTATTTTATATAAAATTTTAATTCAAATTTAATACCAACCTGCTCGAAATAATATAAACAATATTGTCCTAACTGTACCCATGTAAATGGATCTAGAATATATATATTTTCTTGCATCTCCAATAAATTCGAAGCGTTCCAATTGGTATGACAAACTGTTATATACGCTCTGCACAATGGTGTAGATGGTACACAAATCAGAAAAAAAAAATTCTAACAAATTATAAATTTCTACTAAAATATTTCACTTTGTATTAAAGTTTTCATATATTTTCATCCAAAATATTTTGATCCAATAGATCAATAATTTCTCATATTCGCAAAACTTATCTATAATATTAATAGGCTATGCGATTTCTTGTGACTGATGTTTTCTTCTACCGGTTTATCCCGATTTTGACCAAACGTATATTATTTGAAAGGTATTTCTTTTTAGCCGATTTTCAGATTTACAGTTTTAAATTTGTTCCTTTATTTGAGTAAATTGCATTTAAAGTTGCTACTAACACATACATAAAATTATACAATGCTATGTGTGTGTTTATTAAATTTGTTAATGTGTTTGTAATAAAAATGAGTTTGTTTTTTATGTTGATTTGTGAATTGGCTATAGTTGATTAACATACTTTTAGGGTCTTTATTTAATGAAAAAATAAAATTTCCTAGAATTTGCGTTCGAATCTGGGGGCTGGAATCTGCTAGTATTGATTATAAGTCACTAGCGAAGCATCCGGTTTCGAATTGTGTCTTAAAATTTATAAGAAATAGAATTTTATATGACAAAATTCAGAAAAAAGATTTATAACATTTTGGACATTTTGTGTATCTTTTTATCTAATAGGACGATTTTGGTAATTTTATTCTAAACATTTGGTGGACGTGATCGAAATTTCAACTGGCAAAAATATATATCGATGGCTTTTATTCAAAAAATAGTTATCTGCTGTTTTTAAGAAATTTAGAATTTGCACTTCTCAGTAACATATCAACCATCCATGCTATTAATTTTGAGCGGAAATAATAGTTCTGGACCCACTTTCTACTTTTTTTTTTTTGGTTATCTATGAAACAATTTCTTTATGAATTCTATAAGGGCTACTCTACTACTTTACTCAATTTTTCTTTAAGTTTTTAAGAACAAGAAAAATTTGCACATTGCATTTGCACATTTATTTAGATTGGCACTCGCCCATTCAAAATATGTCTTCCAATGTTTTCTGTCACATCAAAATTTCGATTAAAAATTGAAAAATTCGTGTATTTTGAAGACCCGTACATTGCAAAAACGAATACTAATAACCCTGCGCTCTCAAACTTGAACAGCATGGAAAACTACCTAGTGAACAACTAACTGTAAATTCGATTTAAAGTGGGTTTTAGGAAGCCGTCCGAAACAAATAAGGGTGCTCACAATTATTCACCGCAATACTGGGATTTTTGAGATGTACGCAGCGTAATCCACATTGATTAACTTCAAAAGGGAAAAACAATAAACGCTGAATATTATGCCAATTCAACCACGATTTAAAGAAATGACCGCATTCGGCCAAGAAAGTGATTTTTTTTTATTAAAACAATGCACACGTGTTTAGTGGCCATGGCAAAATTCCAAGACTTGTGCTGGGAATTGCTATCTCATATACATATACTTATATTTTCCGGATTTAACCCAAAGTGAATATTTTTAATTTCCAATCCTTGCAAAATTGCTCCGTGGAAAGAGATTGACGGACCTTCAGAAACCCTCTTATTTGACAAGAATACAAAATTTCAGAAACAAAATGTATTGAGCTAGAAAAAAAATTCTTTTGCTAAAAACATTTCATAAAAAAAATCTCGGATTTATAGATCTCCCCTCTTACTTTACATGAGAAATATAGTTTAAAGTTTTTTCATTGAGTCTTAATGAAAAAAAAAATCATGTGAGTCCGATCACAGGGGAGATGTGTAAACATCTGGTAAGAAATAAAATGCAGAAAACAGCGACAAAAAGGTTATTACATATCATAAATTTTCACCAAACAATCATGTCACACCGATTTGTCTTAATAATCACATGTTACGCGTAAGATCTTAAGCTCACATATTACGCTGTTTTTGTGATTGTATTGTGAATTAGAAATTTACCTCCCCCTGCGCGTATAGATGTTTACACATCAAAATACATTATAATAAATAAATGAAAAATATGAGTACATTAGAACTATGGTGTATTATTCTAATACGATTGAAAGTGAAGTGCTACTTGAAGTGAGAGTGAAGAGTAATGGTTTACATTTCCATTGGAGTTAAAAGAGTAGTTTGATTGCTCTCGACAAAATATTTGATAACTTGAGACTTTAACTCGGTTCGTTTTTTAAATTAACAAAATAATACTAAAAAATAATTTCTAAAATTAACCCCCGATGAGTATGCGGTGATTTTTTTTTTATAAATATCAATTAGAATTTAGAGTCGCTGTAATCTATATTGAGACAAATATTTACATTGTAAATACCGATAGGAGAAAGATAAGATATTGATCAATTTATTTAAAACTAGCTGTTTTTACCCGGTCTTGCCCGGAATAAAAAGGCCTTTGACTTGAAAAATGGTTCACTATGCTTACCAGGCGCTGAGTACTTAGTCCCCAATTAAAAAATTCCCCAATAAAATGAACTTTCTCCCCAAAAATTTGTATGGGCAGTAAATTCATTTTTTATTTCAATTAAAAATTTTTTGATTTTTTAATTTAGAAGTTTTTTATAAGATGCTGCAGCAAAAGTGCTTCAAAAATAAGCGGCGAAACCGCTTTAAGTTTTTTTTTCAGTTTATTTATAAACATCAAATATAACGGAATGGTTCGCAAATTAAAGGAATCGGAACTTTTAAAAATTGAATTACTTCATTCAATAAGTGATCATCATTGAGCAGAGACATCAAATTCAAGTTTCAGAAATGAAAGACTAATGCGACGTTTAATATTGTGTCGCAAGGTTTCTTTCTAAGCAACTGCTTATAGTATATGTGTGGCCTCTTTTGATCAACAGGTAATTATTTCACATACGTAGATAAAATTTATCATACGACATTTCACTATGCTGTGTTCCGTGAGCGAGTCGCGTCCGCTTCCGCGCGTTTGGCAGCCACACCCGTGCTGCCGCGCAGTTGTTGTCAACTTATTTTAATCGCCAAAATATATTTTTCAGATCATTGCAATATTTTAGCTGAGCTGTGTTCCGCGAGCGCGTCGCGTCCGCATCCGTCGCGTCCGCGTCCGCGCGCCTCGCGCCCCTTCCTCGCAGCTACTACCCGTGCTGCCGCTTAGTTCTCGTTAACTTATTTTAATTCCTAAAACATATTTTTTAAAGCATTGCGATATTTTAGCTAAGCTGCGTTCCGAGAGCGCGTCGCGTCCGAGTCCGCGGTCGCGCGCCTCGCAGCTACTACCAGTGCTGCCGCTTAGTTCTCGTTAACTTATTTTGATTCTTAAAACATATTTTTTAGAGCATTGCGATATTTTAGCTGAGCTGTGTTCCGAGAGCGCGTCGCGTCCGCATCCGTCGCGTCCGAGTCCGCGCGCCTCGCGCCGCTTCCTCGCAGCTACTACCCATTCTGGCGCTAAGTTCTCGTTAACTTATTTTAATTCCTAAAACATATTTTTTAGAGCATTGTGATATTTTAGCTGAGCTGTGTTCCGAGAGCGCGTCGCGTCCGCATCCGTCGCGACCGAGTCCGCGGTCGCGCGCCGCGCGCCGCTTCCGCGTATTTGGCAACCACACCAGTGCTGCCGCGCAGCTGTTTCCAACTTATTTTAATTGTCAAAATATATTTTTCAGATCATTCCGATATTCTAGCTAAGCTGTATTCCCCGTGCGCGTAGCTTCCGCGCAACGAAATGATGCTATTGAAAAGAATACTCATTTTAAATGCGTTTATTGTAGGACATATATCGAGAGCAGTATGCAAGTGTTTACTAAAATAAATATTTAACAAAATTCATTAAATAAAAATATGTAAAAATTTAAGAATTTGGGGATAAGTTAATTTTTTCTTTCGATTAAAAAAAAAATGGGGAATTTGTTCATCTCTTTTGGGTGCCTTTTTTTTAAGTTTGGGAAATTTGTTCACCGTGTAGTTATTTCCGTGTAAACCAAATATCAGAGAAATCCGTTGAAAAGTACAAATTTGTATAGGGAAGAAATATACCACACAACAAAATGTGAATTTTATATGAAAATTGGGCGTAAAAGTAGGCGTGGTCGGTAAAAATTATATGGCGACCTTCCCTGGAACATGTAGTAAATTTCGGAGAAAGCCATTGAAAAATAAAAGTTTGTATAGCAATCAAATAAAGAAACAAATAAAAGGATAAAAATAAGTTTTATATACATAGAAGTTGGCGCAAAGTAGGCGTAGGCCTGTAAGAAGCATATGGTGACCTTCCCTGTAGTATAGAGATCGTGTGACCAAATTTTAGCCATCCCTTGAAAAATAAAAATTTCTATAGTGAACAAATATACTAAAAAACAGAAAATTAATTTTGAATAAAAAGTGGGCGTAGAAGTAAGCGTGGCCGGCAAGAATTATATGGCGACCTCTCTGGAGTACAGAGATCGTGTGTAGCAAATTTCAGAGAAATCGGTTGAAAAATAAAAATTTGTATAGCGAACAAATATACCAAAAAACAAAATGAATTGTGTACAAAAAGTGGGCGTTAAAGTAGGCGTGGCCGGTACAGAGCATATGGCGACCTTTCCTGGAGTACAGAGATCGTGTGTACCAAATTTCAGAGAATTCCGTTGAAAAATAAAAATTTGTGTAGCGAACAAATATACCAAAAAACAGAAAACGAATTGTATACAAAAAGTGGGCGCAGAAGTAGGCGTGGCCGGTAAGAATCATATGGCGACAATTCCTGGAGTATGGAGATCGTGTGTAGCAAAATTCAGAGAAATCCGTTAAAAAATAATAATTTGTATAGCGAACAAATATACCAAAAAGCAGAAAATGAATTGTAAATAAAAAGTGGGCGTAAAAGTAGGCGTGGTCGATAAAAAGTATATGGCGACCTTAGCTGGAGTACAGGGATCGTGTGTACCGAATTTCGGAGAAATCTGTTAACAAATAAAAATTTGTATAGTGAACAAATATGAATAAAACAGAAAATGAATTTTACATAAAAAGTGGGCGTAAAAGTAGGCGTGGCCGGTAAAAAGTATATGGCGACCTTTCCTGGGGTATAGAGATCGTGTGTACTAAATTTCAGAAAAATCCGTTGAAAAATAAAAATTTGTATAGCGGTCAAACAAACAAACAAACAAACAAACAAACAAACAAACAGAAAATGAATTTTATATATATAGATTGTCTACAAATAAATTATTTTCGTTGAAATTAGATCTTCTGGTATAAGTAACGGTAAAGTGAGATGAGTCCCGAAATCAAAGAAATCGGTCTGCACCAAAGAAAAAATATCCTATAGCTTACAACATTCAAAACGGAACTGTCAGACGGACAGACGGACATCAATATAGTGACTCGATGTCGCAAATTCATTTGAAAATGAAAATGTGGAACTGCATTAAATAAAGAAAATCTTTTGCCAATGGTTAAACACGGTGAAGGTGACATTATGGTTTGGGCTTGCACAACAGGCAACGGGATTGGTAAACTCGTATTTATAGTCTATAATGAAACAAGCACTTTAAAATTAAATTTAAAACATACTGCTTGGATATTAACATTACTTTGAGGTACAGAATATTATGGCATTTGCCTGATGTACTTCTAAAATGTACCGCTTATGTTTCCAAGTGCAGATTTGGATTCAGCGTCCCAAATAACCTTAAAAACAACATTCAATTTTTAATCAACAAAAACCCTCTTCTCCTAAATTATAATTTAACAAAATCTTATAAAATCTTAAAATCTTATGGAAATCGCGATTTTTATCAATTGAGTTTTCTCAGTAAATTGTGAACAAAACCAAAAGATGTGCACCAATTAGAATGAGAAAATTGCTTTTAGACCAAACATGTGATCTATGTCGCATTTTTATTTTTTATGAATTTTTCCACAAAAAAAAAATTTTTTTTTTTTTTGAAAAGGTCAAATAAAAATCTTTCCACGATATCTCTGAAACTGCTTTGCAAATTTAAAACCAATGTAAGCACGGCTTAAAGATAATATTGTTGATGAGTTTTGGATTTTTTTTAACTGAATATGATTCCAATATATATATTGGAAGTGCCTTAATTTTGGAAAAAGTCGAGCTGATAGAAAAAAAACCAAGTACAGATTTGGATTCAGCGTCCCAAATAACTTTAAAAACAACATTCATTTCTTAATCAACAAAAACCTTGTTCCCATGTGTTATTTTACAGTTTCCAATGTTTTTTGAACAGCATAAAAATAAAATCTTTTAAGTTTTATTTTTTTCTGAGCAATAAAAGATAAAATTTTTTAAACTAAGTATATTTTATAATCCATTTTATGGTATTTACCATATTGTCACTCACTGTATGTATGGAAAATCATACATAAAAATATTGTATAGAAGTAGAGCTAAATTTCTCCTTGAGGTACTCCGCTGTTAATATTAACAAATAATTTCCTGTTTTTGGAATAACTACTTTGTATTAATTTATAAATAATGTCTTTATGAAAAGCTTTATCAAGAGCTTTTTCTATGTCTAAAAAAATAGCTATGAGAAAAAAAAACTTAACAATATTTTAAAATTTCTCCAGTTAAAAAAAAAACAATTTAATATTTATCGAATGAAATGCAGTTTTTTAATAATATTTTTTAAAAAATTATAAACTTAAAACTACTACTGAAAAAGTTACAAACAAAAAACTAATGATGGAACAAACGTAAATTAGTATGAGCCATAATAATGCCGTGTTCATCGCAGGCAGCAATAACACCAGCATCATTGGTAGAACCTGAAGGACTAGCAATAAACGAAACGCCACTCTAAAAATTATAAGGCAATTTTAAATTAAAATAAAACAGAATTTTCTGAAAAAATAAAAAACATACCAAGCGAGCACGATCAATGTTATCTCTAAAGGGAAAGAAAGCATCTGAACCTAAAGCAACACCATTCAATTCCTTCAACCAGGCCGATTTTTCCTCAGCTGTCAATTGAGGGGGAACTACTTCAAACATGGCTTCAAATTGAGCAAACGGCATATCCTTGCCCACGGTTCCGTTAACATAATTATCAATAGCATTCGAGATTTCAGCACGTTTAACACCAGTCTTAAATTTCATACCAGCTACACGAGGATGTTGTCTCAACCACCAATTGTCGGCCTTTTCACCAGCCAAACGTGTGCAATGAATTCGTGACTGTTGACCAGCACCAATGCCAATCACTTGGCCATCACGAGCATAACACACTGAGTTACTTTGAGTGAATTTCAAAGCAATGGTGGCAACAATTAAATCCCTTACAGCAGCTTTCGATAATTTATTGTTTTTAGTAACAACATTTGCAAAGAGCGATGGATCGATAATAGCATCATTACGTTTTTGTGCCAAAGTTAAACCATATATAGTTTTACGCTCCATAGCAGAAGGTTCATAATTGGGATCCATCTCCAATACACAATATGAACCATTTTTTTTCTTCTTTAAAATTTCCAAAGCAGCTGGCTCATAACCGGGAGCAATAATACCATCCGACACTTCGCGAGAAATAATTTTAGCGGTCACAACATCACAGATATCAGATAACGCAATAAAATCACCAAAGGAAGACATACGATCGGCACCTCTAGCTCTAGCATAGGCTGTAGCCAAAGGCGTTAGAGAATCATATAAATCATCAACCATACAGAGTTTAGCTTGTTCCTTGCTTAAAGGATTACCAACAGCAGCGCCGGCGGGAGAAACATGTTTAAAGCTAGTAGCTGCTGGTAAACCTAAAGCCTTTTTCAATTCTTTAACCAATTGCCAACCGTTTAAGGCATCGCAGAGATTAATAAAACCAGGAGAGGCGTTTACTACACGTAAAGGTAAATTTTCCAATTGTGTAAAAATTTGAGCTGGTTTCTGATGAGGATTCATGCCATATCTCAAATTTAATTGAGATACACCACTTGAATATTGTTTACGGAAATAATCCGATATGGCATCATCATAAGTGGCAGTGTGGGTAAAAGCTTTTAAAGCTAAAATCTTGCGGGTATCCAAAGAAGTATCACCCTTTTCTTGAATTTCCTTCAAAACTTTGCCATAATCTCGAGACTCACAAATAACAGTAACACGATCATGATTTTTGGCAGCGGCTCTCAAAAGAGTAACACCACCGATATCAATATTTTCTACCGCATCGGCCACAGTAACATCGGGTTTGGACACAGTATTAACAAAAGGATATAAATTGCATACTACAACACTGATATAATCAAAATTATGTTTCCGCATATCAGCCTGATCAGATGGAGAAAGGCGAGCTAATATACCACCATGCACAGCAGGATGTAAAGTTTTAACTCGACCACCCAACATTTCAGGGGCTCCGGTAATATCGGAAACATCCTTAACGGAGAGACCAGCATTACGTAAAGCAGTAGCAGTACCACCACTGGCTACCAATTGATAATCCAATGCGGCTAGAGATTTACCAAACACGATTAAACCAGTTTTATCCGAAACACTAAGGAGGGCTAATAATAATATAAAAAAAAAATTTTAAAATGATGTTATAAAAAATTTCAAGTAGTTCTTATCATACCAATACGTTTGGCGGCCATTTCATAAGATTTCTATGAACAACTGGGTTTTTTAATATTATGTAAATTAAAAATTTGGAGATCTGCTTACCACAACTGTAATTGTAAGAATATTTTAAGAATTGCATTTATTTTTCATAAATAAATTTGCGTCATGTTGTTTTTCAAATCAATCAGTGGATTGACCTTTTCTTTTTTTAACTGATAAGCATTAATCGTCTACAAATAAATGTTGTATTTCATTTCATTTTTTTATTTTTAATTGCAATTCTGTTTATAATTTTAACCTATCCCCAGCTAGGAGTTATCAATATTATTTAAAGGCATAATAACAGCAAACTAGCAGATTCCAGCGCTCGAAATTCGAGTGCAATTTCTAAGCAGCTTTATTTTTCAACTTAGCCAATTCACAAACCAACACTTTTATGGTTTATTATTATTGTGAATGAAATTTAATAAAACATATATAGCATATGTATAATTTTATGTACATATGTGTTAGTAGCAACTTTAAATGCAATTTACTCAAAATAAAGGAAAAAATTTAAAAATCTGTAAATCTGCAAAACGGCTAAAAAGAAATACCTTTCAAATAATATACGTTTCGTCAAAGTCGGGATAAAACGGTAGAACAAAACATCGGTCGCAAGAAATCGCCTAGCCTATTAATATTATAGATATGCTATACAATTTTAAATTCATCATTTGAAAATGCTGTGAGACTTTTGAGACTATTACGTCACTGAAATTAATGCCGTTTTCTTTTCTGACAAAAAATGTCGCCCCTTTTTTTGCCCTTTTTTAGAAAAGTGTATTTTTTATATATTCTGAATTAAGAGCAACCTTGTATTATATATCAGTCGAAAGGTCTCAAAGTGCTGTGTTCATAAATACAAAAAAAAATTGATTATTGTCCTCTTGGAAGTCATAGGGTGAAAATATTCAAAAAAAGGGGAACAATGGGGAAATATTCTCCAACTATGACCTGAAAGAGTCAATGGCTCGAATTTTTTGTGATTTATGAGGGCTCGACTTTGATACCTTTCGATTGATATATAAGATAAGGTTGCTCTTAATTCAGAATATATAAAAAATACACTTTTCGAAAAAAGGGCAAACAAAGGCGACATTTTTTGTCAGAAAAGAAAACGGCATAAGAGTTGGCGCAAAATACGGAAATATAATAAAGTTTATTAAATTGCTCCTCAAATTTTTGAAATGAACCTCAGTCTTTCTAGAATTGTTAACCGTTCGTTCCGTTATGGAACATCCACTGAAATCGATTTTTACGAATCGTCAATTAATGTGGATATTTGTGATCCCATTGACTTCCTTTCATTTCGAAACTAAGCTATAGGAGTTTTGAATTTGAAACAGTCACAGGAAGGTGGTGACAAAAAAATCCTCCAGAAAATGTGAATGTTTCCGATTTAAAAAATCCAAGGATGAATTAAAAGAAATGGTAATTTAGAATTTATTATTACAAAAAATTCTCTACCAACGCTTTAAAAACTCTTAATTTCCATTTCAACTAAACCCATTTTAAAATATCTTAGGAAATTAAAATTTATGCCAATTTTAAATATTTGGTAATCAAAAAACTTGCAACCCTGAAAAAATAACCACATTTCGACCCTTCTCGGTTAAAAAAATTCTAAAATCTGTGTAACGGCAAAATAATGGCCTTATTTGCAATACTGATGAAGTTTCCTTTTATTTGAGTACCCAAAAACGTACCGGATTTTGGACCAAGAGGGGCCTATGACAAACTTTTGAAAATTTTATATAAACGCAAATCGGTCAATACGTTTTTTTTGTGAAAACATTTAATTTTATCTAAAACCTTGTATAAATTACATCGTAAAAAGTATTTTACCTTGATAATATTTAAAAGAAAAATGTCAATGCAACGAATTAAATTTTTGTTAAGTTAACTATGTTTTTTCAGATTCAATTCTTATCATCTACAAAATATGCTAAATTATCTAAGTTTTTCTTTTATCTTGAAAAATGTAATATTTTCACGAATAGATCGTTTAACTGACAAAAATAAGTATTTACTAGGATTAATTAGAAAAATAATTATTTTTTTTTAATCTTTAACAAAATAACAAGAATTGATTTAAAATATGGAGAATAAATAAAATTTAAGGCTTAAGTCTCGTTTAGGTGCACCTCTCCATCCGTTCCAAATTTTCACCACTCGTTCCACTTTTTAATGCGATTCCAGCAACGGAAGCCCATATTTCCCGAGTTATAGACCTCCAAAGTTTTGACATTGATTTCGATATATGTAACTTGAACAATTCTAATCGGACTTTAGCAATATATATATCATATGAAAGCTTATTAAAGTACCTTTAATTTGATATAAAAAAGTTCGAAATCCATTAACCCATTATGGACCAAAATAATTTTCTTTCTTTTTAAGATGCAGTTTTTTGTAAATAATTCATTTTATTTCAATAAAACGCTATTACAACAACAAAATATATGTTAATTAGTACATTCATAGGATTAACAGCTTTTATTTAAGATATAGTTTGACCTTTTAACCCTTTGTAATCCGGAGATATTAGGGGTACAACTTTGTTTTTTTTTTTATTGCACAAATAACAAAAACCCATAACACTAAAAACAACACTTTCTTAAAAAATTCGACTTAACAATTCTAACTAGAAATGGAAATTTTTTTAAAAAAATTTCTTGTATATTTGGGAAATTTTTTTTTCGCAAACGTGGCATTATTTCATAAAATGATCTATAAAATTTTTGTTTTTACAGCAACTGAATGAAAGCTGGGCCCACTAGCTACATATATTTTGTCCTCTTAACCCTTCCAGGACCGGAGATATTGACTTTCAATGAGACTATTATGAAAATTTTGTTGGGAAATTCGCTTGTGACGTACGCAGGAAAACTTTATTCAGCGAAGCCACCTGCCGTGTCCTACTGGAGGAGAAAACCCTTAAGCGCGGCCGCAGGATTCAATACTTAACTTCAGTGTCTCCAGGAAGACATAAGACAAGATAAAGCCATCATGGCCTTATCTCACATGGTATTAAAGCATCCCCTCATTTCTTCTCCGTCCTATTATGAAAATTTTGTTTTAAAAATCACGCGATTTTCATAACCCCCCAAATCAATATTAACACTTCAAAAAAACAACAACAATAAAAAAAAAAATTACAACTTGCTAAGCTAAAATTACAATTAGCTAAGCTATACTGAAACGAGTAAATCGCGAAAAAAAAATAATATCCAACTTTAACTCCTAATATATCCAGCACTTTACGAGTCAAAAAGTCATAATAGACACCAAAAAATAGCTTGTGACCCCCACTTTTATTGTAAATTTGCAAATACATACCTTATATACGTAATTTCGTCCGATAATTACAGCTTTTCACAAAAACTCTTTATCAAAAATGCACAATCTTGAATAGGTTCACAATGGGTTAAAGGATTTCGAACTTTTTTTATTTTGAAATAAAGGCAATTTAATAAGCTTTCAAATGATACATATATTGCTCAAATCCGATAAGAATTGTTCAAGTTATATCGAAATCAATGTCAAAACTTTGGAGGTCCATAACTCGGAAAATATGGGTTTCCGACAAAAAAAAAAATTTTTTTCCTAAATCACCTCAAATACCCCTATTTCCAAAAAAAAAAAATCGGGGTGGTGCACCTAAACGAGACTTGTTCCAAATTTAATTCAAATTTGACAAGTGAATTAAAAGAATTATTTCCTTCGAGGCTCTGGATGATTACGATTGAAATTTTATATTCATAAAATCAATGTGTATTTCTTGAATTCACCAAAAAAAAAACGCTCCCCAAACCACATTTAACAAATAAAAAAAATTGTGGGCAACTCTTTTCTGCTCTCACGCACAATGTTTTTAAATGAGAATTCTTTTGCAAAATATTTAACAATTTGATATGTAGTTCTTAAATGTTTGTATTTGTTATATTTGATATGGTGTTATTGCATAAAAAAACCCGTTTAACATACATACATACGTATGTATTAATATGTACATATAATTAACATACGAGGAACCCACGTGCAGCAGTATAAAAACTCGTAGAAGTATTGTAGGATTTTTTCAATGAAAATGAAAGGTTTCCAACAAAAATTTCGATTGCAAACTATAATTTTAATTAATTGCAGATTAATACATTGTAGACAGAAATCTATTAGAGACTTTATATGTTATGCCGGTTAATTACTTATCAGTTGGTAAACATAGCAACACTATTTGGTTATATTAATTACCAGAATATTGTTATCTTACCGGTTTCAAATTTATTGACTCTTCACTTGCAATTTAAATTCTTGGCGATCACGCAACTCAACAGTGAGAAATCCCACTACACCCCTTAACACTTGGAACAGTACTAAAAGTTTATTACGAATCAGTGTTGCTAGGAGCTTATTTCTTCCCCATAGAAAAAATTAAAAATCCCCAAAATAAAGGCAATTTTCAAAAAAATTATTAATTTTTTAATTTATTTTTTATTAAGTCTATAAAATTTTATTAATATGTTTTTTAAAGAAATATGTAGCTTTAACAAAAATCCCTATTTTTTCTGAGAATTTATATTTCATTTTGATATTTTTGTTACAGAAATTCTAAAAACATTTCACCTAAAATATTGCAGTTAAATATTAACTTAAACGATAATATAATCATTGAGTATGTAGTGTTGCATACATTAAGTTTTGAAACATTAAAATATCTATTTGTCTAATATAACTATAATTTAAAAAATAAAACCAAAAAGTTACTAAAAGTATTAAACAAATAAAAGTATCCCAGAATTTCGGGGAAAGTTTTGAAGCTTGCAGTTCTATTAACAGTTTTATATCAGACGAAGTGATAATTATCAATTAAAATTGACACATATCATATATGTAATGATCCAGCAATTCAGTTTTGATATATCAATTTTATTGTACAATTTCTCAAAGATTACGTTAAAGCTAGTTTACACTATCACATTTTGTAATACGACCCGTCAAAAAGTTGAGTATTATGATAAAATCGTATCATGTTAGAAGCTTTTGTTATGAAATTGGCAGTCTGTATGATTTTATTTTCCAAGTCCGATGGTTTTTTTAGAAACATTTCTAAAAACTTGTTATTTTCATCGGCCCAGTGTTATTTTTTGGTAATATTAAAAAAACAATATTAAAAAATAAACAAAAACAAAATAAATTTGTTTGTTTTCATAAGTGTTGAGTGTGATGGTTTAAATGCAGAGATAATGTCGGTACGAATTTATGACAGTCCGATGAATTTTATCGGATTTTTATGTCGAAAATTCATACGACTGAGTGGTGTCATGTAAATGGGCCTTTAGTAGAAATTGCATTTTTGCTACAATATATTTGATAATATACCTAAGTTAATTTGCAATGTAAATTTTTTTTTAACTTATTTTACCATTTCATATTTATTTTTAAGAATCAATATACAATTAATGTAAAACACACCTAGAACTTCATAATTTTGTTGTTGAATTTAAATATCAACATTCCTTGATGTGTTTGAAATATATCTTTTTTCTTTCAGTGCTTAGTACTCAAAGAAATGTAAACGTCAAACATCAGCTGTCCATCCATCACATATTTTCTTAAATAAGTAGCAGATTTAAGAAATTAGTATTTGAAGTACTAAAAATAACAACAGGGTAGTAAAAGCGGCTATTGGTGATGTGGTTAAACGAATTGCATTAGCAAATAAAAATATTTATTTTTCGTAATTTATTATCACTAAAAGAATTTAATATAATAAAAACAAGTTAAAAATGTATAATAATCCAAATGCAGGCATGAGGAACCGTAAGTGGGAAAATTGTAAGGAAAAAAACCAAGGAAATATACGCAAGTACTCTACTACAAAATGTTTAAAAGATTATGAAAAAAACAAGATCACAAAAGAGAATATATAACTATTTGTGCTATTGTTTTTTTCAAAATGAAATATATATTTTAACATGTTGAAATATTTTAAACTTATTTGTTTGACAATGATGACGAAATACTAACAAACCGCCCAATGTCTTTGCCACTATCTATATAATGATATATTTGTGTGTGCTGTGTTTTAGCTGTTGAACTAATCTTGTCTAATGTTTGTAGCTTGCAAGTTTCCTTTGTTTTTGATGCCTTGTTTTTTGAATTTAGAGTGCAAATTTTACTAATCTTGTTAAATCTATAAAGCTTCCGGTCCGGGTCGTAAAATTAAACGTGTTAGTGATGTAAATGCGATGGGCGCTCCTGCTCCAATGCCCAGTCCATCACCTTATATGCAGCCATCAGCTGGACCCACTGTTCTAGATCCCATGATGCAAGGCGGTAATATGGGAATGGCGGGATCTTATAGTGCGCCCTTACAACCCATGCAGCCTCAACAACCCATGCAACCCCAACAACCGATAGGCGGTTCCTTCAATAACAGCGGCATACCTATACCGAATCAAAACTATGGATATACTGCACCCTCTCCACAACCACCACAATACAGTTCCGTACCGAGCGGTGCACCACCAGCTGGAGCGCAATATGGTACTCAACCCCAACAACCCGGAGTTACTGGTGAATTTGCACAATTCGCTATGTTGCAACAGCCCATTGTGCAGGACATGGCTATGCAGTATGGTCAACGATTGGCGGATCAAGGCAAACTATTGGTGGAAAATCAATTCACCAAATGGGTACCAGTGTCTAAATTGAAATATTACTTTGCTGTCGATAATAATTATGTGATCAACAAATTAAGATTGTTATTCTTCCCATTTACACATAAGGTAAGTGATCAATAAACAAACGGCTTACAAGCAAGTTATCTCAGCCACAAATCAGAAATTGCATACATATAAAAATAAATAGTCTTAAAATTGGGAATTCTTTAAATAATGTTTCAGCCAAAAAATTCTCTACAAAATATTTTAGACTATTTAAAATCGAGAGAATTTATTTAGAAAGAGCTCGTAAATTATTAAAAGATAAACTTTAATATTTTTATAAGGAAAGCAGAACATTTTTAAAACTATAAATAAGACTGATTTTCCGGATGTAAAAATTATGATTCTGCTCTCTATAAAACAAAATAGCATTTTGATTCTAGAATTTTGGCATTCTGGGTATTTTCTATAAACCAGAAAACAGATTCATTTTGGCTTTTGAATTTTTTTTTTTGCCATCCGAATTGTGATGAAAGTAGTATGTAGCCGAATTTCTGGCTGATTTAGAGTACAATAGCGTTTGCTGTAAATATATTCTCATAATAGAAAATTGTAAGCTGCTATTAAATTTTTGTTGATACAATCGAAACTACAGTTGTTAAACTTTAGAAAAAATCATAGATTTAGTTAAAATCATATATTTTTATAAAGAAAAGCCTATCCTTAAAATTGCCACTGACTTTCCTATATCATTTTAGGACTGGTCTTTAAAATATGATCAAGAACAACCTGTCCAGCCGCGATATGATATTAATGCTCCAGATTTATATATACCCACAATGGCTTTTATCACTTATTTAGTAGTGGCCGGCCTTATGTTGGGTTTACAAAATCGTTTTTCGCCTGAAAAACTAAGCATTGAAGCATCCAGTGCATTGGCTTCTAGTATCTTTGAGCTGGTGGTATATTCGATAACACTTTATGTGGTTAACATAAAAACAAATTTAAAAACTTTGGACTTGCTGGCATTTTCGGGCTACAAATTTGTTACTATCGTAGCGTGTTTATTGGTGAGCACGCTTTTCCATGGTTTTGGCTACTATATAGCATTGACATATTGCAGTTTAACTCTGGGCTTCTTTTTGGTAAGTTTTAATTTTGCAAGTAAAAGAAAAAAAAAATGTAATTTAATTTATATTATTTTTAGCTACGCACTTTAAAAACAAAAGTTTTACATGAATCTTCACCTACTAACCCCAGTGGTGCCATAAATTATGATCCCTATGGCAATCCCCAACAATTGGATTATACAGGCGGTCGTAAAAGGAAATTATATTTTCTTTTCTTGGTGGTCGGAGGTCAAGCTTTTTTATCGTTCTTGTTATCGAAACATTTATATTTCCCTGATGCCGCCGCTTTAGAAGCTAGAAATTTAGAATTTTAGTTTTGTGCACCACTCATGTTTAAAACTGTGTGTTTAGTTAAAATATTTTTCTTGTGAAATTTAAATTTTTATAGTTTTTTTTTATAATAATCTCTGAATGTTTCTTTGCTGTTTTGTTTTTTAAATTGCAAAACATAAGAACTAAGAAAAGGAATATTTTAAAATCAACATATTTCCCATACTGTGTTTATTTTCCTGAGTGTTGTTGAGGGTTGAGCAAAGCTTTTGTTTAACAATAAAAATTGTTAATGAATGCTAAGAATCACTCTCTTTATTATATTTAAAACCATTTTGGTAATTTCGAATTTATGTTTGGTTGGTTGGTACATAAACAAATGAAATACTAACAAACATATTTAAGTACGTATTTGTAATAAAAAAAATAACTTATATTTTCATAGCAATTTTATGTTTTAAACATTAAAATTTCATTTTTTTATATAGAGTTAATAAAGGAATTAACATAAAAATAATAAGTCAATTAAGAAGTTTTGTTTCATGTTTCATGTTATTTAACGACACAATTCGATGTTAAACTCTCATAGTACATGGACAATTTTTGAACTAAATTTTTTTGTTTTAAGATTGTAGTTGTTCGAGCTCGAGAATTTTTATTTATCTAAATTTTTTTTGGTTAAAAATTAGAAAATTCATTTCACAAAACGTATCATGTGAGATTGCAAGAAACATGATTTTAAAGAATTCGATTTTCGTAACTGCAGTCATTAATTTGTTTAACATTTTATAATATATATAATTTATTTATCTTAAAGAGAGGAAATTTTCTGAAATCTGCCTAGTGATAACCAGTGAATATATATGTTGGCAAAAATGTAAAACCCTTTAAAAATACGACACTATTTAAAAAAAAGTAATATAAGAACAAGTAAGAAAATTATAGTCGGTCTAGCCCGACTATACGATACCCTATACAATGGTTTAGGGACCCTATCTCTTAGGCCCAACTAACTGGATATAGAAAATAAGCATAAACCAAATTTGAGTGGGATTTTTATTAATTTTTTTGGCTGCAGATATGAAAAAGTTCATACCGGATACTATATTTATATGGGGACTAGGTCGAAAAATGGACCGATTCTGACCATATTTGATAAAGTCACTTATACTTTGAAAAAAATATACAAACCAAATTTGAGAAAAATCTGTGCAATATTTTTGTTTTTTGATAGATTTAAGTGAAGATCGGGAAGCAGCTCTATATGGGGCCTATGACTAAGGATTTTTCTATAGGTATTATTTTTGAACTACTGATTAATGGATGTAATAAACACATACAAACCCAATTTGACAGATCTATGTATATGATAATTTGGAACTTATGGCAATTTATGTCGATTCCATAGCGGTCATTTGTATGGGGACTAGGTCTGAACATGGACCGATTCCCACCTATTTCAATAGCGGTCATCCCGATGATAGCTTATATACCAAATTTCATCAAAATTTATTCATATTTGCGACCTGTAGTTCGATTACAAGGTTTACATGGACATACAGACGGACGGACGGACGGACATTGCTGATTCTGAGTCGATCGGTATAATTAAAGATGGGTCCAGGTCAAATATTTTTGGTTGTTACAAACAGCAGCACAAAGTCATTATACCCAAACCACATAGTGCTATAGGTATAGGGTATAAAAACATTAGCCCATATATCAGATTAAAGAAAACATTTTTTACTTACCTTTTTATGAAATGCATTGCTCTGCTGGGTTTCTACTTTTGTACAACAGCACCATGTTTTAAATATCAAAATTTTGTTTTTTTTTTTAATTTGGGTTTCCAAACAATTTGATTTAATTTAAACTTTTAAGAAATTTTTCAAATACTTCTTCCACAACACATTATGAACCAAAATAAATGGTGGCCACAGGTTTTTGCAATTTAAAAATTTTTCCATAGTTTAAAAAAAAACCTTTATTAAATTAATAAAATATAACACTAGGCCAATACTTTAGGTAAAAGTATGAACAAAACTTAAACTTTTACTATAAGAAAAATTCTATTACACAAATTAAACCACGGAATACAATTTGATTTTTTACAATCAGCTATGTAACTAAAAAGTGTGTCCAGTTGTATTCACTTTATACGCTTTTAATATATTTATCTTCTGGCAATACCTCAAAAACTTAATATACATATATACATAATTTTAAGAACTGTCAATAATTTCCAGTTTTGCCGCGTTTCTACTCTAGTCGGTTGTGATTTTTTTCTATAGTTTTATTTAACTAAATATTTGTTAATAAAAGTGTTGATTTGTTTACAATTTCTGTATAAAAATATACAACAAGCATTAAATTTTATATTTTGAATATAAGTTTTATAAAAATCTTGAGATCAATGCAAACACCAGCGGAGCCCTAGAGATCCACTAACAATAATTTTTTTGTGTCATGCAAATAATAGTGTCGATATAGTGGTGCGTTTTTCGCTAGGTAGTTATTTAAAAAAAATAATAACAGCAATATTACTGGTTCTAACGAATTTCATCAAAAAGAACTGAACCGTACTGCCAAGTTTAATATGTTAGAGTTTAGCAACTACACAACCCGCTTATAATTTAGGAAAATACTATGTGGTTATTATTTCTACGGCTCTTTTCAAGTTTTCATTATTTAAACTTTTCCAAGAGCAATAAAAAATTATATAGAAATAAAAAACATTAAACTAAGTTCTTGTAACAAGTTTGCAACAAAGTTGCCACTTTATCAGTTAAACAGTTTAGCATTTGACATTTCTTTACTTCTGAAAGTACCATATTTAAATTTCGAAAATTCTCTCAATTGTAATGTCTGGCATTAATATTTATCAATTTGAACAGTTAAATATTTGACATTTCTTTACTTCTGGCAATACCATATATAAATTTCGAAAATTCTCTCAATTGTAAAGCCTGGCTGTACTCAATATTTTTTTCTAAAAAAGTATATTTTATGTAAATAACTTTAAATAAAAATGCGCAGCAGGTGTTGTATTTTTTACTTTCAATAAAAGTGTTATCGAAAGTAATAAGCTGTTAAACTAAAATAGCTACTTAAAACTAGAAAAATTTACAAATTGCAACGGAACCCCAGGACTCCATTAACTCAATGTTGTAAAAAAAATCCTTAGGGTAGGTTAAATTTCTAAAAAGAATAAGTAAATTAAAAATGTTATTTTAAATTTAATAATGACACATCTACATGGATTTTGAGAATTGTACTAGTTTTGTTTTATTTCCATATAAAATATGCGCTTAGATAAAAATTAAAACAGCTTATCATAACTCAGCAAAAATGAATTAAGAAATTTGTCAATTATAGGTATGAATGTAGTAGTTAAAAACAATTTTAAAAAAGCGTTGTTTTGTACATTCGGATTTTCGGATATAATTCTGTATACCTGAAAAAAAATTCTAAAAAATATTCGATTTTTCTATTTTGGAGAATAATAAACAATTTTGTTGTAAAATTGTCCTGTGTTTGTGTTTATGAATACTGTTTTCCGATTTTATCTTAACAGCTTATTAAGCTGTTAAAAGGGGTTTATGAATGAGACTGTAGATATTTATACTCGTAGTGCGGTAAAACTCGTACTCAATTTTTGCTTTTGAGAAATATTGTTTCTACTATAAAATATTTTTACAAGTAAAAACTAATATTACGGTGATTATTTGTATGAAAGGAAAATGTTTCCTTAGTAGTTTACTTAGAAAAATATATGCCTAAAGACTTGCAAGTTGCGAAATGTTTAATAAAAATAAAAATGTAACAGCTAAAAAAACATGCATATTTTCGCTATTTCTACTTGGCATATGAGCAATCATCTATATCGAAATTTTTTTAATAATAAAGATAAATATTGCTTTATGGTGGTTTTCTATTTTATGTTTTATCAAACGCCCCTAGTCGCCAAGTACATTCACACACTTAAAATATTTTGCGATTTAGCAAAGACCCAAATCCCAAATTTGACATTTCTTTACTTCTGGCAATACCATATATATGAACTTCGAAAATTCTCTCAATTGTAATGTATGGCAGTACCTTAAAGGTAGTTTAGTTTATCGCGATTTTTTCTTTAGCCGGTTGTGTTTTAGTGGCAAAGTTTTAATTAATTAAATTTAATATTAAAAAGTGTATTTCTTGTTAATATTTTTACATAGAAATAATCGGCAGGCATTGTAGTTTTTGTATTCAATAAAAGTTTTATGAAAAGTTATAGGCAATTCTACTAAAATAGCTAGTTTAAAATTGAAAAAATTTGCCAATTGTGACGGAGCCCTAGGGCTCCACTAATATTAGTGTTGAAAAAAAAAATGGTGCTTTACATAGAGTGAAATTTTGAGAGTAGTGTTACACATGTTAGGTTATTAAATAAATAAAAAAAAGCCTCTAATTAATAATAAAATGTTAAATAAAATAATGAAAAGCTAATAAAATAAAAATGCCTCAAATTTATATGAAAATTTATTTAAAAGAAAAGAAATAAAAAAATTAAATATGAAATAAGTATATGTTAGTGTAGTGTTTTATTAAAATCAGCAAATCTTTATTAAAATATAATAAAGTTTTATTAAAATAAAGTTATGTTTGCTATAAAAGCAAATCTTTATTAAAATATGTATAAAAAATCAAAAGTAAATCATTATAAAAAAAAATAAAAAATCAAAAAAAAAATATTAAATTTGGAGAAGCTAGCTAATTTGTTTATGATCATAAAAGAAAAGTAAGCTGTTGATTTTCAAGGTAAGCTCATTTTAGTGATTTATTAAATTATTTTAAAAATTGAATATATATTTGTAAAAATTTAAACATTGGACCCATACGCCTCACCGGGTTTAAAAAGCCGGTAATCTATTTTATCTTCAGTTATAAGTAATTCAAGAAAATTTCCTCATTTCCTCAAAACGGATTTTTGATCCCAACTACATTTCACATGAATTTTATTAATATTTTTGATAGTGAATAAATTTCATTCATAAGTACACACATATATTAATCTTTCGAACTGTGAACCCTTCGGATTAGATTCGTGGACACATGAAAATTTAAATAATGTATTAAAATAGATCTAACGGGAACCATTTAAAAATTATTATGGTAGGAGAAGGAGAATATTCAAGACAAATCAAATCAATATTCAAATAAAAAAAAATGAAGTCCCTTCTTTTATTTTAACTGAATTTTAAACAATAAAAAAAATTATTTTCTACTTTTTCATGTTGGAAAACTTTTGTTTTACTGGTTTTATTGAATGTATAGCCCAGGCTTGACAAATTTAAAATTTTTTAGATGTTAGTTTTGTGAGATTTCTCGCAAACCAATCAAGAAATATAAATTTTATTTCTCATACTGTCCCTACTGAAAATAATATATCAAATATAATCAAAAAGACAATTTTATCTAATCACACTTTTTTTAAATAATTTATTGTTAAAATCAACTTTTCTTCAGTCTCTTCTCTTGTTCCTGTTGCTATTTTTTGTTTGCAAATTATTCCTGTGTTATTATTTTGTATTAACTATTATATTTTATGTACACAGCGGTTTTATTCTTTATAGTTTAATAATTTTAATTCTAGATGCCTGTTTTACTTGAATTTTTAACATTGTGTTTCATTTTAATATACATATTTTATTTTTGTTTTTATTATAAAATATACTAAATAATATAATATAAATTTCATTATGATGATTAACATATTTATATATGAAGGTAAATTTTTAATTCCCTTTTTAAGCAATATGCAGGGCACGGTGGAGTGTGAAAATTGGCATAGTAATAGTTCATACGGCGGAGAAGCTGAGAATGATAAAATTTATATTTAATCTGTGTTAAAAATATATAAAATAATATAAAATAAATTATTTATAATTTTATTATAATTCGTTACACCCTCTTAATGCGAATGATTTCAATTATATATCAGACGCTCTTTATTGAATTGTGAATAGCTAAAATTGATTAACATATCTTTAGGCTCATTTAAATATTCATAAATTTTTTATAAATATATAGATTAAAAAACATTGGAAGACAAAAATTTAATGAAAAAATAATATTTCCTAGAATTTGCACTCAAATTTCGAGTGTTGGCTATACTAGTTTTATTTATTATTTAAAGATTTTTTTTGTGTTATTTTTTTTCCAAATAGAGATAGATAGGAATAATCAAATAGAGATAGAAAGAAAGATTTCTATGAATTACATACATACATATGTATACGATAATCAACTAATTTTAATAAATTTTATTTTTTTTTTGTTCGTAGTGGTAGTCAAATTTCGAAAGAGAGAATAAGTAAATTAAAAATGTTATTTTTAAATTTACTAATGATACAACTATATAGATTTTGACGGTCTAATTCATAAAAAAAGTTATTTTGCCTTTAAAGTATTTTTTTTTTATTTTGCGGATTTTGTCTTATAAACTATTACAACACGGTATTCATAAACGTGTAATAAAAGAAAATTAAGGCCTAGTTAGCCATACGTAACCTTAACCAAACGTGTCAGCTGTTTTTTTCTGTTACATGAAAAGCATTTACAGCAGTTACCGAACTCAACTGTCATGTAACCGGAACGTCCCAATCTGTTGAAAATAGATTTTTCTACGTTTGTACGTGACATTTGTGAACAGCTGATAAAGTTTGGTCAATTTTACACAGCGACATGCTGGATCGTTTTTTACGTTCTATAATTGCACTAAATGACAACGTTACATTTACGGTACGGATACATTTTAACAGCGTGTGGCTAACTAGGCCTTTAGCTATTAAAGCTGCGTTCACACTATGTGCTTTGCTTGTGTTTTTCTTAGTTTTTTAGCACGTGTAATTTGTACACGTAGTGTGAACCCTTTCAAACATTGTTTATGTACAACACATTTTGCAAGACATATGTAAATTTTTCAATTAGAGCAGGTTCTATTTTGGCAAGACAAACATATGAAAATACAACACTGCTTGTGGCGAAAGAAAAAAAGAGTAAATTATAAAGATTAATATTGAAAGAAAAATAAATTGTTTAATATTAATTAACAATTAAAAAATATATAAAATATATAACTTTATTTTTAACAATAAATTTTTGTAAATTCACAAATTAAATCAGCTGTTGTTTACATTTAGAGGTTATGTCATACGGAAATACATATGTACGTTTGAACGCAAAAATTATGAATCGTATGTAAAACGCTAATTTTGACACACACACGGAATTACGTATGGATCGTAAAACTGAATTTACATATGGAAAATACACATAGTGTAAACACACCTTAAACGACTCATTTGTTTTATAGTTTTATGCTGGCAACACTAGTCCTCTTTAGTTGTCAATTTATTGTTAGTGATGAATAAAGTAAATGAATGATCTACCTTGTAATTGAGTAATATTTTATTTATTTTATATTAGAAATTATTTTAATTTTTATAGAAAAACAACCCCCTTTAACAGCGGAATAAAAAAATATTTGTAAGCAAATGGTAATAATAAAAAAATTATTTTTTTACGCACATATACTCGACGCGGTAGTAAAAGTAGTCGAATATCGAACATGGCACTGGAAAACAAGCAACACTGGTTTGTTTTGATTTAATACATACGTGAAAAATGAAAAAAGAAAAAGAGTAGAAAATTGGGCTGAGGAAGATAAGGTAAGTAAATTTATTTGTTTAATAAATTAATAAATAAATGATTTGCATCTGTTAAAAATGTAATGTAACTTTTAATATAATATTGAACATTTGTTTCATAGTTAATCTAGAAAAGTTTTTATATTTTATGCAGAAAATTCATGTGTTAAGCCGTAGTGTCGCGTATGATACAATGAAGAAGCTTTGCGAAACTAATGGTAAATTCAGGGAGAAGCTGCACCTTCTTCAAGTAGAAAACGAAAGGAAAAAGGCAAGAAACCTTGACCTTGAATATGAGTTGCTACAGGAGAAGTTGAAGATTTTAAGAAAAGAAGGACCTGGTATGTACTTTTATTACATAAACTTTTATTTATTAAAAGAAATATGAAAACTTAACAATACATATATATAATGCATATAAACATAAAAAGTAATCTTACAAATGTTGTTGCATAAAAGTCTTTAAAACAATCGTAGCTCTCTCTACCTTATAGTTGTTCTGTGATATAGTTTTCACTTTCTTCTACTTCATTTTGCGTATGTTCTTCTATGTTGACATCATCTGTAACAAAACTTTTTTTTCTTTTTAGATAATGGCTGAAGGGATAATTTTTCAACAATCCATATGCATATACTTATGTATGTACAATGTACATATTTTTTATTTTTAATTTTTTATAATTTATTTAATCATTTTATTAATTTATTATTTGTCGTCCATGTACTGTTTTTAACTTAAATTTTTTCTACTTGAAGTAGGTGTAGAGTTCCTCCCTGAATTTGGAAACAGCTTAACAATAATTTTGCATTCTTTCGTCTTTATGGCTTAACGCAGTTGGTTTATAAATAAATTTTGAAACACAATTGGAAATGTAGAAAAAATTTATTGTAATTTATTCATATTAACATCTGCATCAAATTCGTTGCCATCAACAACCAACCACAGAGCAGCCAACCGCAGATATAATTGGCACTTAAGGATCTGGAGGCTGCGGTCCTCCACCTATTTTATTCAGATTCTTTAAAAACGTCCACTGCGATTTTAGTTGGTTCCATTACTTTTTCCACCCTTGTGTAAAATGTAAAAAATAGCTTCTTTTTCTGAATTTTTTTATCTCTTATATTGATTTCGCTTTTATTGAGATGTGAATTACCGTACATGGGCGTATATAGTCCTTTTATTTATTACATTAAACAGTTATAAATTAAAATTTATGAATTTTTTACTTTTTGTTAATAAAGAAAAATAATTACAAAACTATTAAATTGACTTTCCTAAATGCAGTTTGCAATGCAACATTGCAAGTTCATTATTGAATGGCGATGCTTTTCAATGCGCAACATTTGTAAAATTTGTGCATTGTTTTTATTTGTGATCCTTTGGTGCTTGGTATATGTTTATTTTTACCTTTTTCTTGGCGGTAAAACTAAAAATACATCAAATATTTCAATTTATGGTAAAAATGGCGGATTTATGGTAAGTTCAACTTTTGTTTATTTAAAATTTGCAATTTTACGATTATATATGATTTTTTGTATATTTGTTCATAGTGAAAAAAAGTGGAACCACGAAAGAAAGAATATACTGATAGAAGTTCGTTTGAGGCATGAGCTGCAGTTTTTGAAATTTGATAAATTCTCCCTTTAAGCTGCAAATCATTTTAATGATTTTAACACCTTATATGCGATACCAATTGTCACCCCAAAGCGATCGCCGACATCTCTGAAAGAACAATTATTGCTAAGTTTCTAGGTTGTAATTTTTAATGGTTTTTGTAACGTAATTCCAATATGTTCAATTGTACGTGAATGCTAGCAGGGTTTAATCGTAATCTGCAACTTCTTAAAATTGAAAGTATTAATTAGTTTTATCAAATAACAGTTGGTAATAAATACTGAAATGTACTTTTTTCATTCGAAAATGAGAATAAAACACATCGTCCTGCGTGCTTGCGATAATTTTACACAAAATTTAAATTTTTTAAATTTTTCTCCTTGAATTTTGGATAATTAATAATGCTATACGACGATGCTTTCTTATAATATTTTTGATCAAAATGCTGCTTGAATTTATACAATCAGCCAATTTGAAAACGGTTTTCGAAAGAATAGCGCATGATTTTTTTCTGAATATTCATTTTAAATACTGAATTTTACAAAAAGTTAATCACACAAAAAACCACAATCTAATCTGTGCAAGGAAAAAACTTTTGCACGTTCATAAATGTACTAAAATGTTATTTAATTATTGGACAAAGCAGTACTGCCATAAAACATTGCTTTGCCTTGTAAATGAATTTCTTTGCAGTGTTGCATTGCAAACTGCGTTTATGAAGTCAGCCAATGTGTTAACAGATTCAATCTTTCTAATATTAATAGGCTAGGCGATTTCTTGTGACTGATGTTTTCTTCTACCGTTTTATCCGGATTTTGACCAAACGTATCTTATTTGAAAGGAATTTCTTTTTAGCCATTTTGCAGATTTACAGATTTTAAAATTTTTTCCTTTATTTTGAGTAAATTGCATTTAAAGTTGCTACTAACACATACATAAAATTATACAATGCTATGTGTGTGTTTATTAAATTTGTTAATGTGTTTGTAATAAAAATGAATTTTGTTTTTTGTGTTGATTTGTGAATTGGCTATAATTGATTAGCATACTTTTAGGGTCTTTATTTAATGAAAAAATAAAATTCCTAGCATTTGCGCTCGAATTTCGAGGGCTGGAATCTGCTAGTTTAAAATAAATGAATGTAAGCATTTTTTTTAAAACATTTTGGAACATAGTGATACAGAAAGAGATACTAGTAAAGCCCAGTACTCAAAATTCGAGTGCAAGTTCTAGAAAATATTTTTTTTTTAAATTTTTTCTTTCAATGTTTTTTTAATCTATGTATATACTTATATTAAAAATTTAGCAATTCAATTTTAGCAATTCACAATGCACCACAGGGCTGTGATATATAATGTAAATCTTTCGCATTAACAGGGCGTAACGAATTATTATAAATAATTTATTTTAAATATATTTTTAAGATAGATTAAACATAAATTTTATAATTCTCAGCTTCTCCTCCATATGAACTATAACTATGCCAATTTTCACACTCCTCCGTGCTCGCATATTGCTTAAAAGGGGAACTAAAAATTTACCTTTACGTATTAATATATAGATTAGAAGAGATATTGTTTGTAAAAAAAGAACTAGTTCTGTTTTGTTTAAACAGCATGTAGGATAAAATATTTTCAAAGTTTTTTAACTGGAACTGTATTATTTTGCGATAAACAGACTAACTCTCAAGCCACCTAGCAAACAGGGGAACCGTTGCTGCCAAACTCCAAAGCAACGTTCTATAGGATTTCTTGTTACAATCTGGTCAGCGTTATATTTTATTTATTTTTAATTTTGTGGTCTAGAAAGAGGCGTAAATAAATACGACTGTAATTTATAACCTGAGTTGCCTAATAAACGGCTCTTAAGTCTCCGCTTTCAAACCGTTGTTTGATGGTTGACTCATTAAAAATACGACAGTCATAATAACTGCCTTTCCATCTTGCAACTATAAATGAAACACTTATTTTGTAATTTTGATGGTGTTTTATTTATTAGAGCTAGATTCACATATACAGCACAACTATCACCGCACAACAGCAAAAGGGGTGACTGTTACAATAGACACTATATCAACTAAACGGCGCACATCTAGCTTATGCCCTCTGAAACTATAACAATCGTATTACTGTGTAAGCAGTGTTGATCGTGTTGATTATTTTGTGTGTAATTTGATATTTTTTCACTTTAATAACCAAAAATCTTCTTAATTTTAAGTTTGGCATCGGAAACCACCTACACTAAATTAAAAATGAACATATATCAATTTATTGTTGAACGTATTCTGTTATTACTTACCTGAACGTTCAGGGAATAGTATTCTTTTCGGTTTATATAGTATTGGGCTATCCCGCCTCCGGTTTTTTTTTTATTCTGATGTGGGTGCTATCAATGGCTCTAATAACACCAGGAAAATTTGAAATTGACTTGAAGTCTCTCATAAGAACTTGCTCATCCACGAGAGAAATAGGTGTTTTTATCTTTATTTTCCCCAATCGAGCTAACGCGCCAACCACTCTGGCACAAATTCAGCATACTGTTGGTTGCGTTACCCCATGAAGATCGACCACATCATATTAAATCTATGAACTTTGTTAGAAAAAGATAAACTTTGTAATTTGCACTTGAACTCACCGACTCTCCGATCCCAGCAACGCAATGCCACTAAATGCTGCAACTCGGCATATATTCTGCACCCCCTTTTGTCTAATTCAATTTCGGGTTTGACCATATCGAAAATTTTGGGCATAGTAGATTTAGTAAAATCTTGGACGCCTTGCAGTCGATATTTGGACAATGGTATCTGAAAATATTTCTCACATTGTAAAATATGTTAAAATGTGTAGAAGTTTGTTATACTTACCAATTCTTGCAATTAAATTTATCAAATCCATTTTTTTATATTTTCAATTCAATTATATATTCTTGAGTGATGAGTGATTTTAAACTGTTTAGTTTAATATGTTTTATGTTAATATTTTTCTTTTGTGATGTGATAATAATTTTATTATTACGAAACCCATGAAAAAGTCAACATAAAATTGACGAAACGTCGCGACGAAACGACGCGTCGGGTAAATGTAATAAATTGTTTTTATTTACATCTAAAACACTAGGCCATATTAGCTTGAATAAAATAAATAAACTGGTATTCCTCCTTTATTTACATATTTTAACAAATTTGATATTTACATATGAGATCTTATCTATAGATCAGGCATGGGCAAATGGGGCCCTACGGGCCGCATGCGGCCCACGAACAAATTTTGTGCGGCCCCATATAAATTTAAAACAAAATAAAAAAAATTTGTTTATTAATTAAAAAAAAAAGAATTTTAAACACGTAAGAAAATTATAGTCGGTCTAGCCCGACTATACGATACCCCATACCATGGTTTAGAGACCCTATCTCTTATGTCCAACTACATAATTAGATATAGAAAATAAGCATAAACCAAATTTAGTTGGCATTGTTATTAATTTTTTTGGCTGCAGATATGAAAAAGTTCATATCGGGTGCTATATTTATATGGGAACTAGGTCGAAAAATGGATCGATCCTGACCATATTTGTGCAATATTTTTGTTTTTTGATAGATTTAAGTAAAGATCGGGAAGCAGCTCTTTATGGGGCCCATGACTAAGAATTGTCCTACAGGGATTATTTTTGGAAAGGCGGACGGACATCGCTAAATCGACTCAGAAAGTGATTCTGAGTCGATCGGTATAACAAAAGATGGGTCCAGGGAAAATATTTTTGGTAGTTACAGACAGCAGCACAAAGTCATTATACCCAAACCGCATAGTGGTGTAGAGTATAAAAATTTCAAAATGTTTTTTTAAATTTTATTAAGAATTTAACTAAAAATCACTAATATCTCTATTATTTTACCTTCTTAATAAATGCGAAATTAACCCTAAGCTCTTTTTGATGTGTCTTATTTCTGATTTTCTGGTTGAATTTTCCGTTTTGGTGTATTCAGAGACTTATAGTTAAATTTCACGGCGAATATTTGTGCGGCACATTTTAACCGCTTAAATCCCTGTTTTAATGGTGTTTTTGCTCTTTTTAAAAGAAGGACAAAAATGACTCATAACTTGAGGAGTTGAAGGGTTAACATATTATACAAAAAATTTGCTCCGTAACATCGGTATTTTTTTTTTTTTTTGCTATTTTGTTTGAAAGTGGATATTTGTACAGAAATATAATAGTGCAGCCCACCATTAGTAGGTGAAATTCCAAATTTGGCCCAACAAGCCATTTACGTGCCCACCCCTGCTATAGATATTCAACAAATGATATATAGGATCTAAAGATATTAAATAGTTTTTATATTATTTTTTAATGATTTTAAAAGGAAAATAGGAGGAAAAAATCTTTATATGATTTAATAAATTCAAATACTATCAGAAAATATTTATGTACTTATAGGAGGTTCATTACAAATAATAGACCTCTATAAGCATTGATTTTCAATTTGGTGATTTCTTTTAAATTTTACGTTATTTCTCTTCATTCTCTTATCAGTGGGTAAGAGGAATTTTCAATTTTTGCAAAGTAATTGTTAAGAATTTTTTTTTTTGATGACCAGAGACCAAATTATGATGATTATATTTGTTACGAGCTTACTGGTCCT
Source organism: Cordilura impudica (assembly GCA_963682025.1). Lineage (NCBI taxonomy): Eukaryota > Metazoa > Arthropoda > Insecta > Diptera > Scathophagidae > Cordilura > Cordilura impudica. The sequence goes on from OY821517.1 coordinate 137,087,725, forward strand.
TGCTAGTGATGCAAATAAAACAACTTTTATAACATCATTTGCCCAACGTTTCGTTCCTTTTTGGGAACATTTTCAAGAGCTTTTTTATTGAAATTTTTCTGTTGTTATTGCATTTGTCAAAATTAAAAAATATATATTAAAATTTTTAATTTTTTGTCAATCACTTCACAAAACAAAAATATCACAGTTGCGTAGCCTACAATATCACAGTATCATACTGTGATATTGTAGGCTACGCAACTGTGATATTTTATCATACTGTGATATTGTAGGCTACGCAACTGTGATATTTTTGTTTTGTGAAGTCCAGTTTTTCTTTTTGATTATTGTTACAATTATTTATTTATTTATTTTAGTGATTGACAAAAAATTAAAAATTTTAATATATATTTTTTAAATTATAAAATTTATAATAATAGCAGCAAATAATTTTGACAAATGCAATAACAACAGAAAAATTTCAATAAAAAAGCTCTTGAAAATGTTCCCAAAAAGGAACGAAACGTTGGGCAAATGATGTTATAAAAGTTGTTTTATTTGCATCACTAGCAAGGACCAGTAAGCTCGTAACAAATATAATCATCAAAGTAATTGTTATTAATCCTTGTTATGAAATCGATGATTTTTTCATAACCTGTTTCTTAATGAAGAAGATTTGTAGGATACCTCCAGGACTTTTTATTTATCATTTTAAGACATTTGTTTTGTATAATTTGTAAGCGTTTTAGGTGGCAGTTGGCAGCGTCACTCCAAATAGGACACGCGTCTGTTAATATTGGCCTTATAACACTTGAAGAGTAGATTTTTGATTTTGGGGTTTAGAAATGACCTTCTATTTAGTAGTGGCCACAATGTTTTAAATAGCTTTTTGGCACGTAGCCATAATATGTTGTTTAAAAGTAAGCTTTTTGACCAAGACAACTCCGAGATATTTGACATCGTTAAGTACATTTATGGTATTATTTCCAATAAGAAGATGACGCCTTGGCAGTCTTTTGGGAGATTTGTTGAATGGAAAAAATTATTGCTTGGGTCTTTTTTGGATTAATTTTGATTTTCCATTTGTGAAAATATTTACTGCAATTTAAAAGTCCCTTTTCCATTTTCTTCAGGAGTGCACTTGCAAGTTTGTTTGAAGAAATTACCGCAGTATCATCTGCGTAATACGCAATTTTCATATACTTCGGGACTTTAAAATCGAATGTATATATCGAGTAAAGCAATGGCGACAAGACTGATCCTTGAGTTAACCCTGAGGTAATGGTTTTTGGAGATGATGTTTCATTATTAATCGCAAATTTAAAGCTTCTATCGTGAATGAAATCTGAAATAAGTTTACATAGATATTTTGATATATTTGCATCAAGAAGTTTAAATAAGAGGCCATTATGACAAACGGTGTCAAACGCTTTTTCAACGTTTATTGTTTTTATTTGTGATTATTTGATTTTTAATTCTGTTTATTTGGTGCGTAGTGCTATGCCCTTTTTTAAATCCAAATTTTTCTTTAGCAACAATAGAATTGGTCGTTACAAATTCACTAAGACGAGAATGTAGTATTTTTTCAAATATTTTACTTAAGTTACTTCATAGACTAATAGGTCTGTAGCTGTTTAAGTTATTTTTGGCTTACTAGGTTTGTTAACCAGTAATTTTAGAGCTATGAGAGGTAGTTTCTTTAAGAGCAGGTTCGGAACATTGTCAAAACCAGAGGATTTTGAGGGTTTTATTGATGAGACAATATTCATTACTTCTTCAAGAGATGTATAAATAGCTGATTCAGAACTAGGATTTTCCTTCTTAAAATTATTTACTGTTGTATTTATTAATGTATCCGCTGGGTGGTTGTAGTTCGAAGTGAGGTTATTTGCCTGGACATATGTATTTGCCAGGATTTCAGCCTTGCCCTTATCAGATGTTGGTTTTGGTATTTCCAATTTTAAAGTGAGATATTTGATTTTTTTCGTTTTCCTCGCAAGTTCCTTCTTATTTTTCACCTGGTTTTAAATTGGATAATAATTGTCACCATATCTTATTGCGCTCCGAATTAATACTTTTATCAATCATGTTACTTAGAAACTTAGTACATTGATTATAAAAAGTTTGCTCGGCTATATTTGAAGATCGTTGGCTTTTTCTTTTAAAGCTTCTTCTTAGTTTAATGTATTTCACAGTGCTTTCTGGTAATGTGTAATTATTTTGTTGAGTTATTTTAAGGTGCTATTACATGATGTGTTTTTTACATATGTACTGTCAAATTTTCCCACAACAAAAGTTGTACACATCGTGTGATACATATAAAACATTGTTTATGTACAATACATGAGGAAAGTCACATGTACATTTTTCAATTAGAACAGGTTCTATTTTTGCATGACAAATAAATGAAAATACAACACTGCTTGTGGCGAAATAAAAACAGAGTAAATTTTAAAGATTAATATTGAAAGAAAAATAAATTGTTTAGTATTAATTAACAATTAAAAAATATATAACCTTTTTTTTAACAAAAAATTTTTGTAAATTCTCAAATTAAATCAGCTGTTGTTTACATTTAGAGGTTATGTCATACGGAAATACATACGCACGTGTGAGCAAAAATTATGAATCGTATGTAAAAGACAATTTTGACAGACATGAAGAATTTCATATGGATAAAAAAGTGACATATGTAAAAAACACTTCGTGTTATAGCACCTTTAGGTGTACACACATCCCTTGCTTCGAAAACTACATTTATAAATTTTTGGATTTCCTGCTTCGAAAACTACATTTATAAATTTTTGGATTTCCTGATCAATTACTACCTTGGTATTGTATATATATATATATATATATTTTTTGTATTTATTTAAGACAGATCTATATTTTTTTTTATTGAAATAACAAAAATGTTAACTTTATTTTAACTAGACCAATTAATGTAAGTAAACATTGAGAAATGTCATTTTATGAAAGGTTTTAGTAGGATAAAGGCTATAATAAAAATTTCATATTTAACAAACGTTTATTAAACGTTTTATAAGCTATTTTGTATTTATGAATACTGCTTTCCGATTTTATCTTAAAAGGAGTTTATGAATTAGACTAGATTTTATAGTGTGTAAAAACTCATACTCGTTTTTTGCTTTTGAAAAATATTGTTTCTGTTTTTACAAGTAAAGTATAAACTTATATTAAGGTGATTATCTGTATAAAAATAAAATATTTCCTCAAGGCCAGTTTACACTATCATACTTTGTAATACGACCTGTCAAAAAGTCGAGTATTATGAAAAAGTAGTATCATGTAAAAAGCTTATGTTATGAAATTGAGAGTCTGTAGGATTTTATTTTCGAAGTCCTATGGTTTTAGAAACATTTCTAAAAACTTGCCAGAGTTGTTTTTTTGGTAATGTTAAAAAAAAGTTAAACAAAAACAAAGTGGAAATAAAATATAAATTTCAAAATTAATTTGCTTGTTATTCTAAACAGCTATTTTCATAAGACTTGACTGTGGCCTAAGTATGTAGAAATAATATCGATACGACTTTATGACAGTCCGATAAATTTCATCGGATTTTTATTTCGGAAAATCAGACGACTCAGTGGTATCGTGTAAATGGGCCTTTATAGTAGTTAATTTACAAAAATATATTAAAGACCTGCAAATTGCGAAATGTTTAATACAAATAAAAATGTAACAAAGCTAAAAAAAAAGTCGTGCAAATTTTCTATTTCTACTTGGCATCTACTACTTATGGTGGTTTTATATTTTATGTTTTATCTAACGCACCTAGTCGCCTAGTTCATTCACACACTTAAAATATTTTGCAATTTAGCAAAGACCCAAATCCTAAATTTGACATTTCTTTACTTCTGGCAATATCATATATATGAACTTCGAAAATTCTCTCAATTGTAATATATGGCAGTACCTTAAAGGTAGTTTAGTTTATCGCGATTTTTTCTTTAGCCGGTGTGTTTTAGTGGCAAAGTTTTAATTAATTAAATTTAGTATTAAAAAGGGTATTTCTTGTTAATATTTTTACATAGAAATAATCGGCAGGCATTGAAGTTTTTGTATTCAATAAAAGTTTTATGAAAAGTTATAGGCAATTCTACTAAAATAGCTAGTTTAAAATTGAAAAAAATTTGCCAATTGTGACGGAGCCCTAGGGCTCCACTAATATTAGTGTTGAAAAAAAAAAAAAATGGTGCTTTACATAGAGTGAAATTTTGAGAGTAGTGTTACACATGTTAGGTTATTAAATAAATAAAAAAGCCTCTAATTAATAATAAAATATTAAATAAAATAATGAAAAGCTAATAAAATAAAAATGCCTTAAATTTATATGAAAATTTATTTAAAAGAAAAGAAATAAAAAAATTAAATATGAAATAAGTATACGTTAGTGTAGTGTTTTATTAAAATCAGCAAATCTTTATTAAAATATAATAAAGAAATCAAAAGTAAATCGTTATATAAAAAAGTTAAAAAATATGCCAGTGAAGTGTTTTATGAAAATAAAGTTATGTTTGCTATAAAAGCAAATCTTTATTAAAATATGCATAAAAAAATCAAAAGTAAATCCTTATATAAAAAGTATATATATATATATATATATATATGTATATATATTCTAAAAGCAAAAACAATATTAAATTTGAAAGTATCTACCTAATTTGTTAATGATTATTACATTCGTAAAAGAGAATTAAGATGTTCATTTTCAAGGTAAGCTCATTTTAGTGATTTATTAATTTAAAAAATTGAATATGTATATGTAAAAACAAAACAACTCCGAGATATTTGACATCGTTAAGTACATTTATGGTATTATTTACAATAAGAAGATGACGCCTTGGCAGTCTTTTGGGAGATTTGTTGAATGGAAAAAATTATTGCTTGGGTCTTTTTTGGATTAATTTTGATTTTCCATTTGTGAAAATATTTACTGCAATTTAAAAGTCCCTTTTCCATTTTCTTCAGGAGTGCACTTGTAAGTTTGTTTGAAGAAATTAACGCAGTATCATCTGCGTAATACGCAATTTTCATATACTTCGGGACTTTAAAATCGAATGTATATATCGAGTAAAGCAATGGCGACAAGACTGATCCTTGAGTTAACCCTGAGGTAATGGTTTTTGGAGATGATGTTTCATTATTAATCGCAAATTTAAAGCTTCTATCGTGAATGAAATCTGAAATAAGTTTACATAGATATTTTGATATATTTGCATCAAGAAGTTTAAATAAGAGGCCATTATGACAAACGGTGTCAAACGCTTTTTCAACGTTTATTGTTTTTATTTGTGATTATTTGATTTTTAATTCTGTTTATTTGGTGCGTAGTGCTATGCCCTTTTTTAAATCCAAATTTTTCTTTAGCAACAATAGAATTGGTCGTTACAAATTCACTAAGACGAGAATGTAGTATTTTTTCAAATATTTTACCTAAGTTACTTCATAGACTAATAGGTCTGTAGCTGCTTAAGTTATTTTTGGCTTACTAGGTTTGTTAACCAGTAATTTTAGAGCTATGAGAGGTAGTTTCTTTAAGAGCAGGTTCGGAACATTGTCAAAACCAGAGGATTTTGAGGGTTTTATTGATGAGACAATATTCATTACTTCTTCAAGAGATGTATAAATAGCTGATTCAGAACTAGGATTTTCCTTCTTAAAATTATTTACTGTTGTATTTATTAATGTATCCGCTGGGTGGTTGTAGTTCGAAGTGAGGTTATTTGCCTGGACATATGTATTTGCCAGGATTTCAGCCTTGCCCTTATCAGATGTTGGTTTTGGTATTTCCAATTTTAAAGTGAGATATTTGATTTTTTTCGTTTTCCTCGCAAGTTCCTTCTTATTTTTCACCTGGTTTTAAACTGGATAATAATTGTCACCATTTCTTATTGCGCTCCGAATTAATACTTTTATCAATCATGTTACTTAGAAACTTAGTACATTGATTATAAAAAGTTTGCTCGGCTATATTTGAAGATCGTTGGCTTTTTCTTTTAAAGCTTCTTCTTAGTTTAATGTATTTCACAGTGCTTTCTGGTAATGTGTAATTATTTTTTTGAGTTATTTTAAGGTGCTATTACATGATGTGTTTTTTACATATGTACTGTCAAATTTTCCCACAACAAAAGTTGTACACATCGTGTGATACATATAAAACATTGTTTATGTACAATACATGAGGAAAGTCACATGTACATTTTTCAATTAGAACAGGTTCTATTTTTGCATGACAAACAAATGAAAATACAACACTGCTTGTGGCGAAATAAAAACAGAGTAAATTTTAAAGATTAATATTGAAAGAAAAATAAATTGTTTAGTATTAATTAACAATTAAAAAATATATAACCTTTTTTTTAACAAAAAATTTTTGTAAATTCTCAAATTAAATCAGCTGTTGTTTACATTTAGAGGTTATGTCATACGGAAATACATACGCACGTGTGAGCAAAAATTATGAATCGTATGTAAAAGACAATTTTGACAGACATGAAGAATTTCATATGGATAAAAAAGTGACATATGTAAAAAACACTTCGTGTTATAGCACCTTTAGGTGTACACACATCCCTTGCTTCGAAAACTACAGTTATAAATTTTTGGATTTCCTGCTTCGAAAACTACATTTATAAATTTTTGGATTTCCTGATCAATTACTACCTTGGTATTGTATATATATATATATATATTTTTTGTATTTATTTAAGACAGATCTATATTTTTTTTTATTGAAATAACAAAAATGTTAACTTTATTTTAACTAGACCAATTAATGTAAGTAAACATTGAGAAATGTCATTTTATGAAAGGTGTTAGTAGGATAAAGGCTATAATAAAAATTTCATATTTAACAAACGTTTATTAAACGTTTTATAAGCTATTTTGTATTTATGAATACTGCTTTCCGATTTTATCTTAAAAGGAGTTTATGAATTAGACTAGATTTTATAGTGTGTAAAAACTCATACTCGTTTTTTGCTTTTGAAAAATATTGTTTCTGTTTTTACAAGTAAAGTATAAACTTATATTAAGGTGATTATCTGTATAAAAATAAAATATTTCCTCAAGGCCAGTTTACACTATCATACTTTGTAATACGACCTGTCAAAAAGTCGAGTATTATGAAAAAGTAGTATCATGTAAAAAGCTTATGTTATGAAATTGAGAGTCTGTAGGATTTTATTTTCGAAGTCCTATGGTTTTAGAAACATTTCTAAAAACTTGCCAGAGTTGTTTTTTTGGTAATGTTAAAAAAAAGTTAAACAAAAACAAAGTGGAAATAAAATATAAATTTCAAAATTAATTTGCTTGTTATTCTAAACAGCTATTTTCATAAGACTTGACTGTGGCCTAAGTATGTAGAAATAATATCGATACGACTTTATGACAGTCCGATAAATTTCATCGGATTTTTATTTCGGAAAATCAGACGACTCAGTGGTATCGTGTAAATGGGCCTTTATAGTAGTTAATTTACAAAAATATATTAAAGACCTGCAAATTGCGAAATGTTTAATACAAATAAAAATGTAACAAAGCTAAAAAAAACTCATGCAAATTTTCGCTATTTCTACTTGGCATCTACTACTTATGGTGGTTTTATATTTTATGTTTTATCTAACGCACCTAGTCGCCTAGTTCATTCACACACTTAAAATATTTTGCAATTTAGCAAAGACCCAAATCCTAAATTTGACATTTCTTTACTTCTGGCAATATCATATATATGAACTTCGAAAATTCTCTCAATTGTAATGTATGGCAGTACCTTTAAGGTAGTTTAGTTTATCGCGATTTTTTCTTTAGCCGGTTGTGTTTTAGTGGCAAAGTTTTAATTAATTAAATTTAGTATTAAAAAAGGTATTTCTTGTTAATATTTTTACATAGAAATAATCGGCAGGCATTGAAGTTTTTGTATTCAATAAAAGTTTTATGAAAAGTTATAGGCAATTCTACTAAAATAGCTAGTTTAAAATTGAAAAAAATTTGCCAATTGTGACGGAGCCCTAGGGCTCCACTAATATTAGTGTTGAAAAAAAAAAATGGTGCTTTACATAGAGTGAAATTTTGAGAGTAGTGTTACACATGTTAGGTTATTAAATAAATAAAAAAGCCTCTAATTAATAATAAAATATTAAATAAAATAATGAAAAGCTAATAAAATAAAAATGCCTTAAATTTATATGAAAATTTATTTAAAAGAAAAGAAATCAAAAAAATGAAATATGAAATAAGTATACGTTAGTGTAGTGTTTTATTAAAATCAGCAAATCTTTATTAAAATATAATAAAGAAATCAAAAGTAAATCGTTATATAAAAAAGTTAAAAAATATGCCAGTGAAGTGTTTTATGAAAATAAAGTTATGGTTGCTATAAAAGCAAATCTTTATTAAAATATACATAAAAAAAATCAAAAGTAAATCCTTATATAAAAAGTATATATATATATATATATATATATATATATATATATTCTAAAAGCAAAAACAATATTAAATTTGAAAGTATCTACCTAATTTGTTAATGATTATTACATTCGTAAAAGAGAATTAAGATGTTCATTTTCAAGGTAAGCTCATTTTAGTGATTTATTAATTTAAAAAATTGAATATATATATGTAAAAATTTAAACATTGGACCCATACGCCTCATCGGCTTTAAAAAGCCGGTACTCTATTTTGACTTTAGTTATGAGTAGTTCAAGAAAATTTCCTCATTTCCTCAAAACGGATTTTTGATCCCAACTACGTTTCATATGAATTTTATTAATATTTTTTATCGCGAATAAATTCTCATTCATAAGTACACACACATATTAATCTTTTGAACTGTGAACACTTAGGATTAGGTTCGTAGACACATGAAGATTTATATAATGTATTAAAAATGGATCTAACGGGAACTCTGAGGGCATTTATTTTTGTATTTTTATGGCCTCAAGCGCCACTTTAAAATTGTTATGAGGATATGGTAGGAGAAGAATATCAAAAAAAAAAAAATGCACAAATCAAAAAAAATTTAAGTCCCCTTCTTTTTACTTAATTTCAAGCGATAAAAAATATTTTCCACTTTTTCAGATGTTAGTTTTGTGAGATTTTTCGAAAACCAATCAGGAAATATAAATTTTCTGGAAATTTTATTTGTTTTTTAAATAAAATTTTCCTATATAATCAAAAATAAAAGACAATGATGTCTAATCGTATTCTTTTTTTTAATAATTTTTATTTAAATTTAATTTTTCTTTAGTCTCTTCTGTTGTTTTTGTTGCTATTTTTTGTTTGCAAATTATTCCTGTGTTATTATTTTGTATTAACTATTGTATTTTATGTACACAGAGGTTTTATTCTTTATAGTTTAATAATTTTAATTCTAGATGATTTACTTGAATTTTTAACATTGTGTTTCATTTTAATATTTTTTTTTTTATTTTTATTATAAAATATACTTAAATTTCATTATGATGATCAACATATTTTATTTATTTTTTAAAGAATTTTTTTTTTTTTTTGTAAATAGAAATAGATAGGAATAGGCAAATAGAGATAGAAAGTTAGAGAGATTTCTATGAATTACATATATGACAATCAACCAATTTTAATTAATTTTATTTTTTTTTGTTGTTTTATTCTTTTCTATTTAATAGTAAAACATTTGTTTTTACATTAAATGTAAATTATGTAATTTTTTAAAAAAATTACTTCATATAATAATAAAATGATTTGTTTTGTTCTTAATAAAGATTCTATTTCTTTTTCTACTTTAATAGAATTAGGGTGATTTTTTTTTGTAATGATTATTAAGTTATTTAACTTATTAGTTTATAAATAAAAGCTTTAAATATAATATATTCTTAAATAGGTTTCTTTAAAGAAATTACTTTTTACACTTGATTATAATTAACATAAAATTAACAAAAAAAAAAAAAAAAAAAAAGGACAAAACACAAATTTATGAACTACAAATATTAACATTTACTAAATTCAAAATCGGCTCTATGTCTTAGTCATATTTTTAGACCATTAGTTTTTTTTTAAAAACAGATTTTTTTTCGATATTTTTTGCAGCTTTAATTTATATTTAAACTTAAAAAGATAACTTAATAATAAATTTTTACTTTATGAAAATCATAATTTTTTTCCAAGAGTATTGCTTTTCATTTTAATTTCTTAACATTAGTTTAAGATAAAAATGTTTTCATGCTTTATTTATGGTTGAAGTATCGAAAGTTTTTCAATCTAAGGCAGCCAACAAACAAGTTTTTGAGAAAAATCTTATTCATTTCTTTTAAATTTCCTTCTGCAATATTTGCAATTTTTAAATTTTTCGTCATTTCCAAATAACCTTCGATTTTATAGCCCTGATTTTATTTAAAAAAGAAAAAAAAAAGAAATAAATTTTTTATTCTAATTCTCCTGTGTATTTACTACGATTTAATTTATTTTTGGAACAGTTTTTCTTTATTTTGATTAAATTTTTATTTTATGATTTTAGGGGTTTTGTAATTTCAAATGATAAATTAACTATAAGGCAAAATTATTTAGGAAATATAGATGTTTTACTATAAATATATAACATATTTTGTATTTTATATTACATTTTAACAGAAACATATTAGTAATTGGGGACTTCTTATAGGAAATAAATCTTTAAATTTATGAAATTCTTTGGTATTTTTCCAAAATTGTATACAAACATAATTTTTAATTTTTTTTAAAACAATTTTAAATGAGATTCCTTGATTAAAGTATAAAGAAATAATTTTTTTAAAGCGAATAATGTTCAACAAGTTTTTTGTTAAGAGTAATTAACATATTTTAGAGACACATATACATTATATATTTCTCATATTATGAGAAACTGATGGCAATGCCAATGCCACATAACATATTTTTTACCACCGAAATCGTTCATTATATTATTTTCAATGAAGTACTCAAGTTACAATAATTGAGAGTAAAATTCGAAATAATTTCAAAAAAAAAAAATATTTTTTCCGAAGTAATTTCTTTAAAATTTTTTTTTTAAATCCGGTTAAACACAAATTTGAGACAAAAGTGATGCATTATGTATTGTAATTTCTGAGAAAAACATTTTAAAATTGAATCGTGAATTTCGAAATGTACCATTTTTTTTAAATTGAGTTTTTAGGTCGCGCTTCGACCTGGTTAGTTGCAAGAGGCATCAGTTGCAAAATGACGTTGCTAACAAATGGTAAAGAAAAATAATCATAGAAACATAGAAGTATAATTTAAGGAATAATAATAAATATAAAACATGTGCTGGCATAATATTACAGCGTCAGAGTCAGTAATGTATGAAAATATATTTCTATTCCGAAAAAGTACACTTTTAGGTTAGAATATTTAAATATTCTGAAGTGATGGAAAAATTCTGGTTTTAGATCGAAAATCTACTTACAATATCAATATTTATTTAATGTTATTATTTAAGTCTCTAACATTTTACAATTTTTATGAAATTGGATTACTAAGAAAATCGCCTTTTGTATTTTATGAAAAGTATATATTTACCAATCAGACACGAAATAAAAAATACTTGACAGTGAATTGTATTATTGTTTTAATAGAATTTCGACATCTTTGATTTATTGAAAATATTTTTAGTGGCATGATTTTCATTAGGCTAACGGTCTAATTCTTGTAACCCTTCCCGCTATCGTAATACACAACTATGAAATTTTATATAAAGAATAACTTTACAGAAATTTCGGAATTAAGTTAAAAAGTTTGATTTTGAACACTTTTTGGCGTAAGATAGACAACAAAAAAAGTACCCATATTAGATGGTTTTTTGCTTACGTAAATACTAAGAAATATTAAGGACTCTTTTGTATATATGTATATTGTTAGATCATTAGAATTTCTTTGCATATAAAGACATTTTGAGATTTAAAATTTTTTTAATTAAAATCATTTTGAACATTTTCACATAGAAAATTTAACAGATTTTTAGCTTAAGTGTTTACCATATTATACCACAATAAAATTTTTCTATAAAGAACAATACTCAGACTTAATATTTTTGAAATAAGCAACAATTTTTTAATAAATCGATTTTTAGAAAATTGTTTGTTGAAATTTATTTGTTTTATTTCTTAAATTCTTCGCATCATACTCCTTTGTAAGCTTATTACAGTGTACTATATATTAGTACATATTTATAAAGGCAGAGTGCAAAATAGCTAAACTAAATTACTATTAGATTTTATTTTTTCTTATTAAAAGCAATTGGTTCAGCCAGTTCCTGTCAAATTGTTGTTCTTTCTTCTTCTTTTGTTTTAATAAAAAGAGTGAAATGTCTATAATTTAATATTTTTATTTACTATTTCTTTTAATATGTTTAACATGTTTTATAATTATGTTTATTTTCTTTTTCATTCCTATTGTTAAATATCAAAAATAAGAGAATTGTAAAAAAAAGCTTTTTATAAAAACTGTTTTTCTTTGCAATATTTTACACTCTTTTCTCACCTGTGGTTAAAAAAGATTTTGTTGGCGTTGAAGGACTTTCTATATTAGAACTTAATGAACAGGATGGAGGAGAAGTTGTAGTTGTAGTGGCTTTAGAAGTAGTGTTAGTAGTAGCATAAAGATTAAATTTTTCTAAATTCTTATGATATTGTTGTATATTAATTTTATCGAACTATATTACCGTACCACCAGGTGGCGCTGTTTGTGTTGGTGATAAATGTTGGGGAACATTCTGTAAAAAAAGTTAAAAGTTAAATTATAGATTTGAGAAAAGTAATTTAAAGTTATCACAAAACAAAAAAATAAACGTATCTAAAAAGGTAGATTTTTAAAACTTTTGCCTAGAAAATATCATTTATCAAAAAAAAAAAAAAAAAATAAAATAATCTAACCCATAACAACAAAGTTTTTTATTAAAACTCTTTCTTTCCTTATACATATGAGTTTTGAATGTCTCCGTGACTGTGAGTGACTTTGCGTGACTATTTTAAAATTAATCTGTGGTCACAACATGTCTATAGACTAAGTTTCAGATTGATTTGATGAGGGGAAATGAGTTTTAAATTACTCCATGACCGTGCGTGACTATGTCGATGTTAATCTTTCTTTACAGCAAGATTATCGACCAAGTTTCCGATTGATCGGATGAGGGGAAATCTGTTTCAAGTCCCTCCGTGACTGTGCGTGACTAAGTCAAAGTTAATATTTTTTTCGCAGCAAGTGTATGGACCAAGTTTCAGATCGATCGGATGAGGGGAAATGACAATTAGATCACTCCGTGGCTGTGCGTGACTACCCCAAAATTAATCTGAAATCACAAGACTATGGGCCAAGTTTCAGATCAATTGGATAAGGGGGAATGGGGTTGCCCCACGACATACAGACAGAGAGTATGAGTTAGAGAAAGAGTTTAAACAATTTCTTTTTATATATATTCTCAATAAAAGCCACAGTTTTAGTTTAAGTTTTAAAAACCCGACTTGTTGGTAGATCGAAAATTAACCATTTAAAATGAAAAATATTCACACCCTCTGATTTGTTAGCAGGCAAACATTGCAATATTTTTATATCCTATACCGCTATAGGATTTGTAACTAACATCATCTCTTATTATACCGATCGACTCAGGCTTTCTTTCTGGGTCGATTTAGCGATGTCCGTCCGTTCGTCCATCTGTCTGCCTGTCCGTCGTAAACCTTGTAAACCTTGAAATCAAACAACATATATGATGAAACTTGGTATATAAGCTTTTAGCAACCATATTGAAATTGGTGAAAATCGGTTCGCGTTCCGACCAAGTCCCTATACTTAAAATGCCATAAGATCCAAATTATCATATAGATTTCGGACAAATTTGGTTTGTGTGTTACCCATGTTACCCATGTTATCCATTAATCAGTAGTCCAAAAATAAACTCTGTAGGACATTTCTTAGTCATATCTCCAATATAAAGCGGGTTTCCCCATCTTCTATCGAAAAGCAAAAAAATTGAATAGATTTTTCTCAAATTTTACATGTTTGTTTGTACATGTTTTTGCAAAAAATAAGTGACTTAACCAAATATGGTCAGGATCTGTCAATTTTTCGACCTAATCTCCATATAAATATAGCATCCGATATCAAGTTTTTCATATTCAAAGGCAAAAAATTTAACAACAATGTCACTTAATGTCATTTATGCTTATTTTTTATAAACGCATGTTATAGGGTATAGTCAATTTATACCGACTGTAAAATTTCTTACTTCCTTCTGAACTTACTTAAAATCTCAGACATTTGTGTTTTTCTTAAATGAACAACTTAAATTGATGACATTTGTACCAAAAAAAAGTTTTTTTTTGAAAGAAAGTTTTCAGTTTTCGAAAAAAAAAAAAATAGTTAGGGCCGTATGCAAAAAATTGTATGTTTTTCATACAAAAAAATTAAAGTGTACTTCAAGCAGACTTTATTGTATGTTTTTCATATAAAATTGTTGATAAAGTCTACTTGAAGTACACTTTAATTTTTTTTGCATACGGCCCTTAAGCTTTAAATACAAGAATGGTAAAATAAAGATTACGCCATACGCATGCGTAGTAGCGCCCTTGCAAGGGCAAGACTGTTTCATATGTGAAAATTATAAATTCTTAAGAAAAATGTATGTTTTATATGATAGTTGACAATCATGTAAAAACGTAAATATCAAGCGCATGGTGGGCAAATAGAAAGTAACATAAAAAACAGGTCTAGAGAATCGACCTACTGATGTGTTAACCACCTCAGTGAAGATGGGTTAACAAGCCATCAAATTCATTAATGGAAACGCTGCGATACAATATTTTTAAAATTAAATGGCGAAAAATTGTTGCTTAAAAGCGGATATTTGCAAAAACATTTGTTAGAAGCAAAGGACATTAAAACAAATGAAGAAGTAAAAAACTTTCTTCAAAATGTAGAATGTACTTTAGAATAAGGTTACTAAATGACGAGATTGCACAAAATAGCAATAGACGAAAGAGGAAATTTAATAAAATCTAAAACTTTAATCTAAAGTACAGAACAATGGCTTTACAAATTTGTTCAAATATTGTTAGACCATTTTTATTTAATGAATATAAAATAAATAAATTAATAAAAAAAATCATAAAAATAATTTTTTTTTTGCTAACAAATAATTTGAGGAGAACAATAATAAATTGTCCCACTGTTATGCTTATGTGTAAACATACAAACATACAAGCTGGAAATTATTAGCCAATAGGAGCACAGTTTGCGTCATGTCAGAGCGCCTACATGCACAGGTTTCAATTTTGTATGCGCGATGGCGTAATCTTTATTTTATCATTCTTGCTTTAAATATGTTTAAAACTTGAGAGAAATAATATTAAAATAGTTTTTTATAAAAAAATTATCAGATTCTAAATTATTTTTCACAATAATATCAGGTGTACAAATAAGTTCCAATCGTTTGACAAAAGATCACCAGTAAGTTATTTTGTGAGTCATTTTCGTCAGGTTGGATATATGTCATATTATTAGCTAATATGTCATATTAGCGTATTTGTTATAGAATCCCGAAAATGTCGGGTTTTGAGCTGAATTACGTCATTTGCGGGAGCTTTTGATTTTCTTCTTTAATTTGAAGAAATTTACAGCTGAGGTGCATATATTGCTTATATAACATACGGTGAGGCTGTCTTAACTGAGAGAAGTTATCGTGAATGATTTCAAAAGTTTAGGAACAGTAAATTTGACAAAGAACGTAGCGGAAGGCCAAAAGTATACGAAGACACAGTAAGGGTTTTCACTCTTGGTAGTAAAGTACCCTTGTAACCCTTGTAAATGTTGTAGATATAGTAAAAGTACTATTATTTACAACACCGCAACAACAAAACGTATGAAATGAAAATTTACTACGCTGTGGTTAAAGTACAAGGGTAAAAGGTATAGTACATTAACAAGACTAAACATTTACAAGACTAAAACAGCTGATCGTTGAGCTGCCAAAACAATTGTTTAATTTTATTGTTCATTTTGTGGTCACTATTAAAATAAATAATAAAAAATGGATCAAAATAATAAATAAATTAATAATAAAGGTAGACCGATAGGTAAATTAAGCATTTTCGGCATTTTTCTAATCTTCAAATGCTTTTTGATATTTTTTAGTTTTCAAATTGATGGAAAACAAAACAAAAATCAGCTGATTCATTAATTTACAATACATAATACAATATACACGGAAAAGACGTTCACGCTTTGTAATATAAAATCGTTGTAAATATAACAGGATTGTAAATTTAACACCAAGAGTGAATACCGCTAGTATTGGAAGCGTTACTGGATCAAGATGCGTGTCAAACGGAAGCAGACCTTACACTTACATTAGAAGTGACTAAACAAGTAATTTTACATCGTTTAAAATCATTGGAAATGATTCGAAAACAAGGAAATTGGGTTACATAGGAACCGATTGACGCCGAAAAACCTTTTCCTGAGATTTTCCACATGTTAAATTCATGAGCATCACTTAGCCATGCTTCAATATGTTGTGTATCTCGTGAGATCAGCTTATATTCGTGTATTATAAGTATAAGTTGCTCAAACTGAACGAAACCTTTGCAGGGCTGTCTACCGAACAAAATTGATGAGATCGAGCCGAACACTCAAGAAAAAACGTGCCCAATACTACGACATAGTTCTTCACCTGCATGATAATGTCCATCCACATGTTGCGGCTCCGGCGAAAACCTATTTGGAAACATTAGACTCGTCGTATTCTGATTACCATTTGTTTAGATCGATTAAACAGCACTTCACAATATCATTTGAAGACATCAAATATTGAGTCGATTTTTAGATAACCTCAAAAGATTAAGCATTTTTCGGACATGGTATCCATATACTGCCAGAAAGATGGCAAAAAGTAGTGACAATCGATGGACAACAATACTTTAAATAAAACGTAAGGTTCCGTGCTTTCACAATAAATTATTATTAGTTCCTATGTGGAACACAGGGCCCCATTAAAAAAAATACTTAAACTTATTTGTACACCTGGTATATTTTTCGGATATTCTGATTAAAACTGTTACAATTTTTTTTTGTAGAAAAGTTTTTGCCATAGATTTTATAATATTTATCTTCGATTCGGAGACTAAACTCATATAAAGTTCGATAAATATTTTTTAAAAAAGATCAGATTTCCTAATTTTCGAAAACTTTTAAATAAAATCCAAGATTCTAAAATGATTATTAGATACTTATTCTATAGAAATACTAGCGTATCCCTGCTGTAGTAAATAAAAAGATGATATAAAATGTTTACTTTGTATGAGAATTGCTACGTCCAATGGTCCGATACTCCATATTTTTGACGCGACTGCGTATATTTATAACTAATAACTAATGACCTTATACAAAGTTTCAAAACTCTTCCTGTGATAGTATTCTAGATAAGTTTTATATATATTTATTTTGTATTTGAGCTGCCTCGCTCTCTTGTCCGATCCTTTCCATTTTTGAGTTTAGTACGCACATTTGTATCTAATGAACTCATGACTCTATTATAGTACTTTAGATGTTATAATTATTTATTTTT
Organism: Cordilura impudica; assembly: GCA_963682025.1. Lineage (NCBI taxonomy): Eukaryota > Metazoa > Arthropoda > Insecta > Diptera > Scathophagidae > Cordilura > Cordilura impudica. The sequence continues at coordinate 137,105,303 of OY821517.1, forward strand.
AAGGGAGGTGCCACGCCTACTAATCCCACCGGGTCAAAAATATTAATGAAACCAGATAGCTCTTATGGTTTCGAAGATCATTTGTTACAAAAACAAATCCACCAACGAACTTTATAAAGAAGATTAATAGATTCTAAATTTTTTAGATTTGTTGATATTATTGAAAATTCGTTTTGAAAATGTTCTTAGCAAGCATTCCAACATAAAAATTCTCGCTTTCAGTTAATTTTTTTTTACATTTTTGTATTCCAAAAAGTCATCTATATCTCAGTTTAAATGAAACAAGCTGAGCCTACTTACCGTAGCATAACCTGGCCTAGCCCATGTATAAATAAAACCGTCTTGGCATGCCGTTAGAAAACAGTCTTCTCGAAATATTAAAGCACTCAGCCGCTCATGAGCGATTTTCTTACACACCAACGGCTCCAACAATGGGCATTCATCAAATCGTGGACACGCCGATGTGCCAATAAGTTTTAAAGGATCATATGAGGATATGATTGAATTCGTCGTAATCGATGAAGGGGAACAATTGACTAAATTGTTAACTATAGACGACTGTTGATTGGAGGAAGATGATTTGCCCAATTTTAAAGAACCAAAACTATGCGATGATGTTGATGAGGAATTTACATTAGTTTCGATTTGTGTTGAATTGGCCATATGCTGATGATTCATGGCGGAGGTGTTGTGATGATTATACGATTTAAGTAGACTTAAAGTCCGACGATTATGTCGAGTACTACCACCCTCTAGATTGAGTGATTTCTTATCAGATGAATTGAGAAAAGAAAAATTACTTAATCTTTGGGTCAGAGAATTGAATGCCGAAATACCGGAATCTGAAGATTTACTACTATTGGATGCTTTACTATTGTAGCCCGATGAAGTGGAGAAAGTGTTAACATGATTGCCGGCTGTAATGTTGCCATCAACTGAATCGGTTTTAGTGGCCGTTATACAATTTGGAAATTTAATTGTACCACCAGCACCAGTGTTTGCATGAGATTTTGAATTTCCTTTGTGTGTTGCCGTTGTGGTATTTACCGAAGTATCATCGGGTGGTGTATTGGCGTTTGATGACTGTGACGAGGATATTGTACAGTTGGCTGTTGAAAATTTACTCGAACTACTATTGCTATGTTGTTCTCCTGCCGATGTTTGTGGTGTGGTAATTGTTGTTTCTTTGGTAGGACTCGTTGAATGCTGTGGAAAATTGTTTGCATTGGCATGTCCTATGGCCACGGGTCTTATAACTTTAACACCGTCTGCATCTAGGCCACCATTCATAAAACTTGTATCATTCATATTTGCACTATTTACCCTTTGTCTGAGCGTTAGGGGATGACGCAGTATATCTTCCGTAATATCCCATAAACATATTTGAGTATCTTGACTAACAGAACCCAAACGATAACTTATCGCCAATTTATCAGGTGCCAATGATGAAGCCTCCGATCTAAAGGAGGCTGATTGTGGTCGTTGTCTTGAGTGTATGGGAGTGGAGTTTTTATCATGTCCTCCTACCGCATAAGAACCATCAAAACCATTTGCAGTTCCACCACATGCCTCACCATGATACCTTGCGTTACCAACAGTGCAACCATATTCCATTATTTGATTTTCATCATCAGAAAAATCACCACCATCCCATGATGAATACGAGGTTGTATAGGGATCGAAAGCCACTACAGAAACCCATGATCTATGACCCTGACCACGGGCCACTACACGCCTTTCATAAAATGACCATACTGTCACTAAATCATCTTCACCGCCCACAACAATATATTTGCCATCCGGTGACCAACAAACACAGAGAAAACCTCCAAAATAGGAACGTGCTATACCCAACAATTCCATGGTATCATAATGAAATACTCGTAGGAAACCATCTTGCGACACTATGGCCAAGTTTGAACCACATGGTGAAAAACAAAATTCATTTATACAACAGTTCTCGGTGTTGAAAACCCATTTGTACAAGGGATTTCGGCTCGATTTGGATTTGCAGGTTAATATTGAATAGCCCTCGCCCATTTTAAAGGGCTGATAATTGGGGGCAGCCGGTGGACATTGCAGATTCTCGTTGTACAGATAAAGGTGTCCCGAAGCGTGAGAGGCCAAAAAAAGATTTGGTGAATTTGGCAGCCATTTCAAACAGGTCACTTTGGTTTTGTCAATTAGACGCTGATTGTGAATAAAAGTGTTAAAGCATCTGAGAAATACTGAAAATATTAGTTATAGTACTTACATCTTCATTGTATAGTTTTCGGTATTCCCGCGGACCCGGTTGTGGTGAAACAAGTTGTATTTGACCCGTAGTAAAGCCGACTAGAAGTGGTGCTCCTGTTGCAGTCGCTATGGCCGCATTGAAATCGTGACAACTAGGATTTGTTCCTTTATAGAATTTCTTATCGATTGGTTTACTCAATTCCGCACCCTGTTTATAGAAAAATATAGACAAATAAACATTTTAATATAATCGAATTAATGCTAAATAAGAAATGTTTATGAATATTAAAAGCATAATCGAGATCTTTTTCCAAAATTGTATGGAGAAACAAAAAATTTAGATGAAATTTTAACATTTATTTTGAAATACTTATATTTTTATACCCTATACCACTATGTGGCCAGAGTATAACGACTTTGTGCTGATGTTTGTAACTACCAAAAATATTTGACAGAATAATTTTCAGATTTAGCGATGTCCGTCCGTCCGTCTGTCTGTCTGTGTGTCCATGTAAGCCTTGTAATCAAACTATACGTCGCAAATATGAATATTTTTTGATGACATTTGGTATATAAGCTTCTACCGGCCAAAGCATGAACGCTATTGGAATTGGCCCCTATGAGACTGACTTAAATTGACATGATATACAAATTATCATAGAGATCTCAGTTAAATTGGGTTTGTGTGTGTTTATTACATCCATTAATCAGTAGTCCAAAAATAAACCCCATAGGATAATTCTTAGTCATAACCCCAATATAAAGCTGATTCCGGACCTTTCATTTAAATCTATAAAAAAAAAAAAAAAACAAAAATATAGCACAGATTTTTCTCAAATTTGGTTTGTACAGTGCACGCTCGATAACGTGAACTAATTAAAACCAAGGGAGTTCACGTTAACAAAAGTGTTCACGTTTTCGAATGCCAAATACGTATAAAGAATATAAGCACATATACACATTTTCTGCACAACAGAAATAAATATCTTAGAAATAGATTGTTTTATTATATATAATATAATATATTATTTTTATTTAAAAAAATCAGTCATCTTTCTTTGTACTTTCTGCTTTTCTAACAACTGAAACACAGCTTTCTCCCTCAGACGTCTCAGTACATTCAAATCACTTTGATCGACGTCTTCATGGCTAGCCCACTGTACCGCTTTGTTGAATATTTGGACTGCTTCACTTGGTTTAATTTTCTCCAGTTGTTCTGAGATGCAGTCATCATCGTTGGATTCATCCTCCTCTTCAATATCGATATTGTTATCCGCAATGTCTACGTCTATATCATCGTTCCATTCTTGAACAATCGGTAACGCACATTCAATCTGAAATGGTTAATAAAAACAACATTTTCAATAACTTACATATCTTTGTGGATGGCTGCGCGTAACAACAAACCTCAGGGTGTGGCACATTAAGGGGCGAAGTTCAGCTATCCACTGTTCTTTTAAAACGGCCATCCTCGGGATCATCGTCGTTTCCTGCAAAATGCAAAATATTGTTCCAGCACCTAGCTAAAGTTTTTTGGCCCACACGACGCCAGGCGGTATCCAAAAGATTTATAGCTTTTTTTAATGTTATTTTTTTCATCGACTCGAGTAAATCAGATTGCGTCGCTGCTATTGATGCTAAAAGGCTATTTCTGTAGTGCAGCTTCGTAATTTTTATGGCATTCTGATCCATCGGTTGAATGAGAGGAGTGACATTTGGTGGCATAAACATTGCGAAAATTTGCCCATCTTCCGATTTCAGTTCAGCTTCATTAGGATGGGAAGGTGCGTTGTCGATTAGAAGAAGAGCTTTTAATGGCAACTTTTTTTCTTTTAAAAACGCTTTCACCTTAAAAACAAGACAAACGTATATAAAAAATGTATTCAAAAATTAAAGGAGACATTTACCTGTGGAACAAATGATTCACGAAACCAATCTTTGAATATAGTCGATGTCATCCAGGCTGACTTTGAACTTTTGTAGTCGGTGGGTCACTCAAAGTTTTTTAAACAGCGTGGATTCTTTGCTTTTCCAATTACCAAAAGCTTAAGTTTGTGAGATCCAGTGGCATTTGAACCACACAAGAACGTAAATTGCTGCTTCTCTGTCTTTACGCCTGGGGCTCTCTTTTCCAAACTGGATACGTATGTTTTTTCTGGCAGAAGTTTCCAGAATAAACCGGACTCATCAGCATTATAAAGCTGATAGTTGCTTAACTCCATTTCAGTCATTATAGCTTTAAGTTTTTCTTTAAACGGCTCCACTAGTCGAGGCTGCGAAGACAGTTTTTCGCCTGAAATTTGAAGTAGTCGAACGCCGTACCTTTTCTTGAAGCCTTGGAGCCAGCCATCGCTAGCGTTGAAACCACCTTCGCTTTCCTTAAACTTTAAATTAAGTTTCTTTGCTTTTTTCTTCAGCATTAAAGCACTAACTGGCCAGGTTTTATTCCGCATACGAATAAACCAGCGATAAAGAGCTTTCTCCATTTTGGGCAACTCTGAAGTGCGCAGCGTTTTTCTTTTTCCAGGCCCGGAGAATGTATTGTTTACACATTTAAAAATCATTTCTCTTTTCCGGTTAATTCCACAAATGGTTGATTTAGCAACATTATATTTTTTGCTAAGCACGTAACATTCTTCAAAAACTCGAGAATTTCTGCTTTTTGTTTTAATGTCAAGCACACAGGTTTTTTACAACTCATTTTTACGCAGCTAAGGCGAAACGCGCAGTACAAAGCCAAAATTGCGACTAAAATGATTTGTGTGTTACATTTACAAACGAAAACCCAAATAACTTCCTATTAGGGGACTCCCAAGAAACAGAATTATGTATTTGAAATCAAAGCTAACTAAGAAACGTCTATTGTTCAAGTTATAGAGCTTTCTTGCTTTGTTCAAGTTTTAGAGTGGTGTCAATGCAGAAAAACAATGTTCAACCTCTGAAACGTTGAAATGTCTATTGTCAAAAAAAATTGTTCACGTTTTGGGGTGTTCACGTTTTGGAGTGTTCACGTTATCGAGCGTGCACTGTATATGTTTTTGCAAATAAAATATATGATGAATTTTGCAAAATATAAGCGACTTTACCAAATATGATCAGGATCGGTCCATTTTTCGACCTGGTTCCCATATCAATATAGCATCCGATATCAACTTTTTCATATCTGCAGCCAAAAAAATTAATAACAATGCCACTCAAATTTGGTTTATGCTTATTTTCTATATCCAATTAGTTGGTATAGGGTATCGTATAGTAGGTCTAAACCGACAAAATTTTTTTTAATTGTTTTAGCTATACGAGTAAGAGAACTTCTATTTTAATTCAATAAACGTATGTTTTTTTTTTTTAAATTTGACTTCAAAACTGTGATCTTAATTATTTTTGGAAATACTTGGCCAGCTTATAGTATGATTAGGCTATTATATCAGACTCAAATTGCAAATACTAGTTTTTCATTATAATGCTTAGTTTTGCAAATAATCTTATATATTAAAAAAAATTATGAAAATTAAAGTCAGTCCGTCTGGCCGTTCTATCTGGCCGATTTCCTTCATTTTTTTTTAATGAAAGGTATTAAGACACAAATATGTCATCAATCATTGAAATTTACTCAACTCCCACCTTACTCAAGTTATACTCAAACGCGATTCTTCCCTGTACATTTCTTATGGGACACATTCACTCAAGCAATTCGAATTCTCATAGCTCCTCTTGTAATGAATGGATGGATATTGATCGTTAACTGTTTAAATTCGTTTGAGTTTGAAGAAAGTTATGCGTGCACAATCAACTTTACTTTATCCAACACGAAATTTAACGTACAGATTTCATTACAATAATTGCATAACACATACCCAAATTTTGAATACCTTTAGGTGGCATACAAGGTGGCCTTTATTTCTGTGTGTTCAACAAATATTTATAATGAAATAAACTTAATGAATTAAGTAGATTAAAAAACATTGAAATAAATAAATTGAATGATAAAATAAGATTTCCTAGAATTTGCACTCGAATTTCGAGGGCTGGGCTCTGCTAGTGATAAAAATAGGAACCTATAAATACGTCTGATAGAAAAAAAAATTATCGTGGGACAGTAGGACTGAGAAAAAAAGTTTAATGAACATTTCACTTTTGAAAGAAAATAGAGTCGTGGTGACAAGGTCAAAGGGAATTTTAGGCAACTCAAAAAGTTTTAAATATGTTTTTATAGGATTTCATAGGAAGTAGAAGTATTTCGACTAGCGCGGTCTCAAGTAAAATTAAGAGATCACAAAATTTTGTGTAATATATAACACATAATCATAATAGTGCGTTTACATCTGAGGAAAATCTAGTAGAAAATCTAAATCAATACCGTTTACATCTAACTTATTTTTTTGACATTTTGTGAGATTTTGTTTCCATAACAATAAACAGCTGATTAAAATAAAACATATAAACTAGAAATACCAAAAATAAACAAAACAATAGGAAAATGGAAATATGGAAAGTTCTAAAAAGGAACAGATTTTATTATTATATTATGCATCAAAAATGAAAAAAGCGCAAGCTGAAATAGAGGTTTTGCGAAAAAACATCAGCATTTGGTAAATGTATTGTTTGAACAACAAAAACAAATGCATTTTGCACAATTATTATATATCAGATGAGAATGGGCACATGCCAGTATAAAAAGTTATAACTTTTCAATTACTAAATATTTTTTTATTATAGATTCGTTCTTTGCTTTTGTTTTTAAATGTCAATTTTTCAGTCACTGCGTTGTAATTTTCTACTACAATATTAAAAAAACACAGTAGTATCATTTGGTAGTGCCCAAGTTTGACAAGATTTCGTGAGATTTTGCTAAAATCTAGTAACGAGCTAGATTTTGTTTGCCCGAAATCTCGTACATACTAGATTTTGCTTAGATGTAAACGCACTATAAGATTAAAATGTTGTAGGGACCAATGTTAAACAAAGAGAGGTACTTTTTATTATGAATTTGTGATAATGTTTGTAACTACGAAAAATAGCTGACCTGGACCCACCTATCATTAATCCGATCGGCTCAGAATCATTTAGCGACGACCGTCCATCCGGCCGTCTGTTTGCCTGTCTGTGTGTCCATGTAAACCTTGTAATCAAACTAAATAGAAATATGTAAGTTTTTGTCGGTCATAGCATAAACGGAATTGAAATAAAGAAAAATCGGTGCATGTTCAGACCTAGTCCCCATACAAATGACTCCTATTAGATCGACTTAAATTGCCCAAAAATACAAATAATTATATAAAACTAGGCAAAATTTGGTTTATGTGTGTTTATTACTCGTATAGTCAGTCCAGAGCAACTAAAATTTTCTTACTTGTTTAATCAATTTCTTTTTTGGCAAACTTTAAGCCTTCTTTACCCGTTTCCGCAAAGTTTAAGGAGTTTTTTTTCGTCCAGTGTGCTATAGGGTATAAAAAAGAATAATCAAAAGTTGCTTTCTTTACTTCTTATCAATTGATAACTATCTTCAAAATTTAACTTTTATCACCAGATCTTTGATACATCAATTTGAAATTCGACATTAATTCATACATAAACATTTTAATTTAGAAAAAAAAAATTGTGACCGGAAAATGTCAGTGTGTCAACAAATAACCCCAAAACCTCATACATCACACACATTTCCTTTTTAGATTTTAAATATGATCTCTGTTGTTACAGTCTCTGATTGTATGAATGAATGAAAAGTCAGAATATATTTTAAGTAGTCATGGTGTATTGAATTCAAACTTTTGTAAAATATTTATACCCTACACTTTGAAAGGCATGTTCTTTATAAAAATCCTTGGTCTTTTTCAAGTTATAAACATTACACTAAAATTCAGAGCAAAGAAGTATTTTACAAGCTTTTGTTTTCAAAACAAATAAATCTGCATGTTAATCTTAAAAGTCCAAAAAGTCCTTTCTATGGTATATATCAACCAATATATACCATTGGAAAGCTAACAAAAATATTTTTCTAAATGGATCACTGAATATTGTATCACATAGCGTGCTTTATTTTGAATGAAGCTTAACGAATCGTCTACATCACGATTATTAAAACTAGATATAGTTCAAATATGATCAATTATTTAACTTTTGATCAAAATAACGGCATTTAAGTTTTAGGTGATCCTATTGAAAACCATCCATTGAGAACAAAATATATGTATATCACGTAAAAGGTAGTTTTATTATCTTTTTTTTTATAATAAATAGTTTGTTGGTATATGATCAATAATTGCTGAGATATAATACGTACAGTGGGTGTCAGCTTATTTGATGCAGAGCAAAAATTAAACTTCATTGAACCGAATTAGGTACCGAGAAAATAAAAGCACCATTTTAGAGAGCATACTTTATATTCAAAAATGATATTTTATATTTTACAGTATGTTTTGTTGATTTTAAACAAAATAAAAAGTAAAAAAACTATTTTTCTACATTGAGCAGCTTATTTTACGCAGTAAACTTTTAACGATATTGATACCGTTGGCCTATTTGTATTAGGCTTTTTTATTGAATTTATAAAACTGTCATTTCGTGAATAAATAAATATTCTAAAATAAACATTCGGAAACCAACGCACTTTTCGATTTATTTCGAAAACCTGTAATATGGACCGACGCGCAACTATTGAGCAACGGGAGTTGGTCATCCACCACTATAAAGTCAACTATAACAAGTAAGAAAATTATAGTCGGTCTAGGCCGACTATATGATACCCTATACCATGCGTTTAGAGACCCTATCTCTCAGACCCAACTAACTGGATATAGAAAATAAGCATAAACCAAATTTGAACGGAATTTTTCTTAATTTTTTTGGCTGCAGATATGAAAAATTTCATATCGGATGCTATATCTATATGGGGACTAGGCCCAAAAATGGACCGATCCTGACCATGTTTGGTAAGGTCTCTTGTATTTTGCTAAAATATATACAAACAAAATTTGAGAAGAATCAGTGCAATATTTGTCTTTTTTGATAGATTTAAGTGAAGATCGGGAAGCAGCTCTATATGGGGACTATGAATAAGAGTTGTCCAATAGGGATTATTTTTGGACTACTGATTAATGGATGTAATATATACATACAAACCCAATTTGACTAAGATTTGTATGATAATTTGGATCTTATGGCAATATTTGTTGATTTCATAGGGGTCATTTGTATAGGGGCTAGGTCTGAACATGGACCGATTCTCATGGCGGATAGAAGATCAAATACCAAATTTCATCAAAATATATTCATAATTGCGACCTGCAGATTGATTACAAGCTTTACATGGACACACAGACGGACGGACGGACGGACATCGTTAAATCGAATCAGATAGTGATTCTGATTCGATCGGTATAATTAAAGATGGGTGTAGGTCAAATATTTTTGGTTGTTACAAACAGCAGCACAAAGTCATTATACCTAAACCACATAGTGGTATAGGGTATAAAAATTCAACGTGAAATTGCTGAATAAGTGAATATAAATGGTGATTTTTTAAGAGCTATAGGAAAGTTTTCCAAAAAAAAAACACATAATATTCAGAAAAATGCATGAAATCTTTATTTGAATTGATAGTACGGTCCATATAATTTAATGTTGACCGTGACTGCGCCTCAAATGGTCCATCCGCTTAGTCCAATTTTGGCATACTCTTTCCAACATTTCGGCCGGTATCTCACGAATAAATGCTTCAATGTTGTCTTCCAATGCGTCAATTGAAGCGGGATTGTCTGTATAGACATGAGCTTTAACATAGCCCCACAAAAAAATAGTCTAAAGGCGTTAAATCGCACGATATAGGCGGCCAATTGACCGGTCCCGAACGTGAAATAAAATGTTCACCGAACTCGTCTCTCAATAAGTCCATTGTGCTGTGTGGCATGTGGCACCGTCTTGTTGAATCCACATGTCATGCAAGTCAAGCTCTTGCATTTTGGGCAAAAAAAAAGTTGGATATCATCTCTCGGTAGCGCTCACCATTCACAGTTACGTTACGATTCGCATCATCTTTGAAGAAGTACGGTCCAATGATGCAACCAGTCCATAAACCGCACTAAACTGTTACTTTTTCTGGATGCATTGGTAGCTCTTCCAATGCTTCTGGCTGATATTCACTCCAAAATCGACAATTCTGCTTATTTACGTAGCCATTGAGCCAAAAATGAGCTTCGTCGCTGAACACAATTTTTCGGTAAAAAAGTGGATCTTCGGCCAACTTTCCAAGAGCCCATTCACCAAAAATTCTACGTTCGGCTTCAATTCTTGCACCAGCTGTATTTTGAAAGGCTTCACACCTAAATCCTTCCGCAAAATTTTCCACGTTGTTGAGTAACAGAGGCCCAATTGCTGCGAACAGCGACGAATCGATAATTGATGGTCATCATTAACACTGGCCGATACAGCTGCGATATTTTCTTCAGTTCGCACTCTACGTAAGCGTGTTGGTGGTTTAATGTCCAGCAATGTAAATTTGGTGCGAAATTTAGTCACAATAGCCTGAATAGCCGCTTCAGTGGGTCGATTAAACTGACCATAAAATGGAAGAAGCGCGCGATGAACTTTCTTAACAGAGCACGCATTTTGATAATAAAATTCAATAACTTGCAAGCGTTGTTCGTTTGTAAGACGATTCATGGTTAAATTATAGACCAAACTGAAGATGTTTGACAATGAAACAAAACACGAAACGTGCGTCAGCTGTTTAAACCAGTGTTGCCAAAAAGATAATAGCTAAAAAATGACCCTTTACCATCATCTACAGTAGAAAGGTTTTGGAGAGAAAATAGAATGAAGGACAATGGCAGAAAGGCACCAAATAAAATTCTTACTGCGAACGACGAAAGATGGATCATAAGGAAAATTAATGAAAACCCCAGGTTATCGGTACAAAAATTTGCTGATGAGGTGCACAATTCTCTAGGCAAGGTCTGTAGTGCATCAACAATTCGTCGTCTCTCGCGGTTACATGACTTTTATGGTTGAGTACCCCCCAAACAAGCCCTACATAAACCAAAAAAATAAAATCTGCCGGTTAAATTTCACAAAAAATACTTTTTAAAGGATTCAGAATTTTGAAACACTGTAATTTTTTCCGATGAATCGAAATTCGTTTCTACCAGGACAACGACCCGAAACATAAGTCGGTAGTAGGGCAGACATGGCTTATATGGAATTGTCCCCATCTCATGGAACCACCGTCGCTTTATCCTGACTTAAACGGTATCGAAAATTTTGGGCGTGGTTAGAAACCAGCGTTGTGGAGTTTTCATCTTCGCTGCTTTCATCTTCAAACTGCATAATTTTAGAATTCCACCAACAAACCTCCGCAAGTAATGCATCTAATTTTTGCCTTTGAATCGCTTTTCCATTGGCATGGTCACCTGGTGGAAGTTCTCTCCTTGTTCGCCTGATTCCGGAGGTAATTGTGCCAAAAAGGTTTCAAGGAGGAAATGCTTGAAATGTAATTTTAACGTCATGTATGCACTGATTTTTTCAAAATAATACAGCAAGTTGCCCACTCGTGTCTGTATGTTATCTCGCTGTACACGGTTCTTCCTAAAACTCCTTCGAAATTAGATGCATTGCTTGCGGAGGTTTCTTGGTGGAGTTCTAAAATTATGCAGTTTGAAGATGAAAGCACCGAAGATGCAGATGACACTGAAATTGGTGGACACACTGAAGAAAACATGCCCTAGATATTATATCTAACTCGGATGATGATGCAGACTCAGACCATGAATATGAACAACCTACGAAGGAAACAAGATCATCAGAACCACAAGCGTCAACTTCAACGAGGATGGATATTGACAATAATTGAAAATGTTCTAAATTTTGTTTCCATGTATAGATAACAAATAAAAATTGCATATTTTCTGTGTAAGAATAGCTGTAATATGAATCGGAATTTTTTATTTTCATGCAAAATAAAGTTTATAAAGAAAAACAAGTAAGAAAATTATAGTCGGTCTAGACCGACTATATGATACGTTTAGAGACCCTATCTCATAGGCCCAACTAACTGGACATAGAATATAAGCATAAACCAGATTTGAGTGGGATTTTTATTAATTTTTTTGGCTACAGATATGAAAAAGTTCATATCGAATGCTATATCTATATGGGGACTAGGCCCAAAAATGGACCGATCCTGACTATGTTTGGTAAAGTCTCTTGTATTTTGCAAAAATTATACAAACAAAATTTGAGAAGAATCAGTGCAATATTTTTGTTTTTTGATAAATTTAAGTGAAGATCGGGAAGCAGCTCTATATGGGGCCTATGACTAAGAGTTGTCCCATAGGGATCATTTTTGGACTACTCATTAATGGATGTAATAAACGCATACAACCCAATTTGAGTAAGATCTATATGACAATTTGGATCTTATGGCAATTTATGTCGATTTCATAGGGGTCATTTGTATGGGGGCTAGGTCTGAACGATTCTCACCAATTTCAATAGCGTTCATCCCATGGCCGATAAAAGCTTATATACCAAATTTCATAAAAATATATTCATATTTGCGACCTGCAGTTTGATTACAAGGTTTACATGAACACACAGACGGACGGACGGACATCGTTAAATCGAATCAGTTAGTGATTCTGATTCGATCGGTATACAAGATGGATGTAGGTCAAATATTTTTGGTAGTTACAAACAGCAGCACAAAATCATTATACCCAAACCACATAGTGGTATAGGGTATAAAAACAGCATATTTGTGGAATTGTAATCCAGTTATTTAGCAAAAAACGCCATTTTTTCGATTTTTAAGGAACTGGATGCACTTTTTTCGGGTAGGTTTGTTCCGCTTTTTTTCTCTTCTATGCAATATCTACAACTTTGTTTCAGACACAAAAGATATATTCCAGTTATTTAGCAAAAAAGGTGAAAATGGGGGGAAATGGCCATCTTTGCGATTTTTAAGGACCTGGATGCACTTTTTTCGGGTAGGTTTGTTCCGTTTTTTTTTTTCTCTTATTCAATATTTACAACTTTGTTTCAGACACAAAAGAGATATTCTGTACGGTTACCCAGTTATAAACGTGTTAAAATATACAAAAAGTGATAAATATCCACCTTGAGCAAAAATAATTCGTATGGCCATTAAATTATAATGGCACCCAACTTGACAAAACTAATGATGCAGAAGTTGTTATTTTTCGGGCTACTTTCAGTCGCAATTCTCAGAATTGAGTTCCAAATCAATGAGCTGAAAAATGTTGTACTGTGCAATGAATAAGTAGATTTTAATTTATTTTTGGGAGTAAGTTCATTCAAGTATTTAAATTAAATAATATAAAAGTGTTTCATAATTTTAATTATTTTGGAATTTTATTGAGAAGTGCATGCAGTAGTCTAAATTGCATAAGCAGTACTTATATTCGGTTATTGATCAATTTGAAAAAATATGTTTGTGGATTTTTTAAGGTTTATGGTTAATTTAATTGAATTGGAACAATATTCAGCATAAAATTAAAAATGATTTGTTTGCATTATAAACAATTTTATAGTTCATATTATATGTTGTATGTCTGGTGTTTTAGATAATTTCTTATGTAAAAAAAATAACATTGAAAACTGAAACTCAAATAATTCATTTGAACTGCAAATATTTAATATAATTTTATTTTTATACGCATGAAGATTTTGCAAAAAAAAAAATTTAGACGGGCAGGAGCAGCCCAAGTGTCGTCGCTTAATTTTAGTAGAAAGTAGCGGAGACACAGAAACTCCAACACTCTTAGGTACATTTAAAATATACTTTTACCAGGCATTAAAGGAGGTAGAAAAATTTGACCTGAGATTATCCAGGATGCTGCTCTGATCACCGCGGCATCGCCACCGAAACAAGTGTCCGCAAAAAGAAGTATTATCTTTTGCACTCAGAATCAGCAGATCTGATTTGAGAGCATCAATGCACTCTTTGGCCGCTTTGGTCGGCTTTTGAACGCATTTAACCACTCCGCAGACTTTCTATTGGACACCCAGTGTATAATAATGAAACCACGTCTCAGCCATTGTTATAAATCGACGTAAAAATTCAGTTGAAATTTCTTCAAACATCTACAAAGCATACTTTGAATCATGAATGCGTTTCAGTTTTTGTTCAGCTATTAAAAATCGCGGCACCCATCGAGCAGAAAGCTTTTTCATATTTAAATGATCATGTAATATATGCCGAACTCACTCTGTTGATATCTTTATGATGCCAGCAATCTTATTCACTATATTCTTTCGATCATCCAATACAACCTGATGCACTTTTCTTACGTTATCTTCGGTAACTGCCTTATTTGGATGACCAGGACGATCTGTATCATTTGTGCTCGTACACCACGTTTAAATTCGAAATACCACCTTTTAACTATTGAATATGACGGCAAAGATTCACCATAATGTTTATCAATCCATTCTTTGGCTTGGACGGTAGTTGTTTCCACCAAACAAAGATGTTTAATCGAAACACGAAACTCTGCAATCCATTTTTTAATTTTTACAACGCTAACTTTTTTACAAATTAATGAGATGTTACGATATTTTGACACGACAGTTGGCACTACTGAATAAACAAAAAAATTGGCACTTGTCACGCCATCTTTATGTGAGGCCATGTACTTTTCACTCAATATCGTACATTTAGCATTGGAGTCAAATTTTGTGTAGCAGTTGGAGTTTACAAGTAATATTATGATGCATCAAATAAACTGCTCAATGTAGAAATATGCTTTTTTACTTTTTATTTTATTTACAATCAACAAAACAAACTGTAAAAGATATGAGATATCAATTATGAATAAAAAAAGTGCGCTTTTTTATTTTTTCCGTATCATATTTAGTTCAGAAGTTAATGTATGATGAAATTTAATTTTTGCCCTGCATCAAATAAGCAGATACCCACTGTACTTCTAAATGAGGCAGATATTATGAGGTGGCATAATGATTAGAATCTGATATTCTTTTTGGAATATCGGTCACATATCTTATAATCCTTTTAATTATACTAGCAGATTCCAGCCCTCGAGATTCGAGTGCAAATTCTAGGAAATTTTATGTTTTAATTAAATAAAGACCCTAAAGGTATGTTAATCAATTATAACCAATTCGCAAATCAACACAAAAAACAAACTCATTTTTATTACAAACACATTAACACATTAATTTAATAAAAACACACATAGCATTGAATAATTTTATGTATGTGTTAGTAGCAACTTTAAATGCAATTTACTCAAAATAAAGGAAAGAAATTAAAAATCTGTAAATCTGCAAAACGGCTAAAAAGAAATACCTTTCAAATAATATACGTTTGGTCAAAATCGGGGTAAAACGGTAGAACAAAACATCGGTCACAAGAAATCGCCTAGCCTATTAATATTATAGATTTTAAAGTATCAAACGTACACAACGTAAGGTATCAAATAGTCGTTCTTGTCTATATACAACTATAATTGTCCTACTTGCTTTTATTATGTCTTGTTGTCATCAACAATTTAATTCAAAAATAATAAGAAAAATTTGCCGTGAACAAAATAACATTTTCAACGACCACACGGCAGCAACATTGTAAACATGATAATGTATACCATTGAACTCCCCGTTCTTTTATTTTATTTTCCTTTCCTTTCATCTCCTATTCTGTTCTTCTCACTTACGCAATATTTATTATCATTTTCATAATTATTATGAATTAAAACTGTTACTTTGATGAGTGTGTGATGAAAGCGGCAAAATGAAATTCACACAGATTGTGAACTTTTTTTTTGCCACATACATTTGTTACAAAGTTTTACTTAGATCTGTGGTTTGTTTTCAGAAATATGAATAATTTATTAGAACAAATACAAATAAATAAGATAACATTGCTAGAAATGACAATATCATAGGTTAAGGCTGCTATCATCTTTACTAAAATTTTTATTTGTTGTTTTTGATTTCTGTTTTATGTTCTTGTTTTGTTATCATATATTTAACAAATATTGAATTTAATTTTTTGAAATTGTAAATTTTAAATACGAAAGTCACCTATATTAAAAATATTAGCACAAAAAACCGATATTAGAGCAAATTTATGGTTCGAACTAGGCTGCATATTAGTTACATTATAGCATGAGTTTTGAGATAGTTCAGACCCAAAATTGGTTAGATCCAAACCAAACTGGATAAGGTGATAAATGGACATAATTAGAAAGAGATTGTCAAGACATGTTAACTGCAGATAAAATAAAATTTGGTTCTGATTTTGGGATATGGGAACAAGATGCAACAATTATCATTACTGTGAAATAAAAAGCACGTAGAAGCAAAAAAAATGTTTTTCCAAAACTCACGAAGGCTGTAAAAAATGGCGAAATGAGATGTGATCTGATAAATCGAAAAAAAAATTGATTTGCAGTAATGGAAAAAACATGAGTTCGATAACCACAAACTGCGAAATTAAATTAAAAGTGACAGCATCATGGTGTGAGTATTCTTTTCATGATATGGCGTATGTCCAATTTATTGTTTTCAAGAAAATATGAACAGATATCAAAAGAAGTTCAGCAAGGATTTTGATTGCAGAATTATTTCTCATCGGAGTCACTTTAAACAAAGATACCCACATTAAAGAATGTCTATAGTAAAAGTTTTTGAACTTGTATAAGAAACACGTTATTCCAATAATATACTGGCCAGATTTGGCAAGTATCCAATACTATAGCTCAAACTGCAGAATATTTGCAAATAAATTTGGTTAGATTTGTACAAAAAGACTGCAGCCCCTTAAACTGTCAAGAGTTGCGGTTGATAGATAAATATTTGGATATAGTATGTATACGCCTAAAGATGTTTCAAATATGAAAAACAGCACAACTTTGCTGTCCAAAGTTTCAAGAGAGGTTTTAGCATTAAAATTCGAACATTTTCTTTATTTAGTAACGAATTCTGATTTTAAGTTATTAATTGACATAAGAACTGAAACTCAATGACCGTGTACAGCGAATAGAGTTCATTGGATGGATTATTGAACATCAACAAGTGCATGCTGATTTTTCGAACGAAATCATCCTAAGCGATGAAGAGCATTTTCACAGAGACTGTTACTGGTTCTCGATATTGCGACATGAGTTCTTTCTGCTTAAATTGGATGATACAGATTTGGACGACATGTGGTTTCAACAAGATACTAACTTTTTTCAAGAAAAATCGCAACAGAGTACTTCAAAAAGCGAAAAACAATACTTAAAAATCGCTAAAAGGCGCTAAATTAGAGTGAGTTTCACTAAAAAGCGCCAGTTATATGTTTGTAAAAATTAAGTTATGTTTATTAATTTTCAAAGAACTTATATCTGTGGTTTTCTAGAATAACCGCGTATGTCATAAAATCAAAATGTTCAGGGGAGCCAAAAAACGTTATATTTGAAATTATGGGCTCGATATAAAGATTTTAGAGCTTTTTATTTAACAGTCCTGTAGATATGGGCAATAAATACTTTATATAAAATTTTGAGTCAAAAATCTTCAGAGGAATAGATCCTAGAGAAGGACGAAAAAAACAATAAGTAAATTACACTTAAAGTGTGTGCAGATAAAACAACTTATGTCGATAAACGTCGTTTTCTTTGAAAAATAAAACTACTAATGCAACCACCCATGTAGACATAAGTTGTTGTTGCTTGAAAAATGGATTTTTTTTTTCGTTAACAAAAAATTAACGGGACTTAGGATGATAATATAACAATGTATCAAGAATAATAGTGACAAAAAATAACAGAAATAAACACACAAGTTTTTATAAGTGGTTATAAACTGAAAAATAATCCAAAATTATTTTGCATTTTTTTTTTCGCTATGTGTCGAGAGAAAATAATTTGTCAGCGATCAAACGTAGGTTGACATACGTCGTGGTTGCTGCAAATAAATTTAATAAACATTTAAGTTACGTCGTTATTTAAAGAAAAAACTCAGAAATGGTCAATATTTTTTTTTAAAAATTGAACACATGTAAAGAGCGTTAAAAGTTAATATATTTGGCATCGTTAACTCAAAACTGACAAAAATTGACATACGCGGTTATTCCAGAAAACCACAGATATATTATTTAAACATTTGATATCATTTAGTAATTAATGAAACGTTAAAAGCTTTTCTTTCTTCGTCCTCAGGCCATAGTATTGCTTTAACCCTTTCACGACTGAAACTAAACTGCTGGAAAATTTCTAAACAAAAGTTTCGTCAAAAATATTTTTTTTTTTCAATTCCTTCAAAGAAAAATATCCATGGGACATATATATATATCTCATTGGTCGTCAACGGTCAAAATTAGTGTGCAACTAATTTACTCCGCTCAAAACAAGGCAGTGATTTTTTGTTTTTATTTTTTACTGTAGTTTTGGTTTTTTTTTTTTTTTATTAATCAACACTCAGGGGATGCCCTCTACAGATGCAGTGCATTGTGTTGATCTCAGGAAAGATATAGATATAGGAAAGAGGAAAGAGGGAGTAGTGTGTTCATTTTTTTTTTTGCAGCGACAGACCAAAGCCTCTGGTGGGAATCGAACCCAAGACCCCCGCATGATAGGCGAGCACGCTACCTACTCACCTACGGTTTTGTATTTGTTGTAAATTTTTAAATAAGATCACAGAGAATCGATTACTACTTTTTTAGTCTGTACTAAAAATGGAAAGGAAAATCGGACAAACGCAATATGTTCTTTTTGTAAAATATATTTTTGTTTCACAAAAAACCTTAATTACTTCGAAGATTACAATAATTGTTTTTGTATTTTTGAGATATTTAGAATTAACCTTTTTCCAAGTCTTTTTATTTATAGTTTAATTAATTGTTGATTTAATATTATGAATTTTTTTAATTTAATAAAAATATAAAACTATAAAACATCTTACCATTGACGACCAATCAAAATTTTAATGTTTTTGGTTCAATAACGTCCGAATTAATGAAATCCAAATATGATTAAAAAAAAACAAAATTTTCAGACTTCGGGGTCACCGTCTTCGGTCCTATGAATACATGTGCCAACTTTTTTGATATGCTCTGAAAGCTAAAACTATACTCTGTCGACTCAAGTCAGCTTAAAAAAAATCGGTTGGTAAATGTGGAAAATATAAGAAAAAAATAAAAATGGGACATATATATCCCATTGGTCGTAAAGGGTTAATATCAAGGTTCAGAAAATACACACATGAAACACACAATGTTCTGTTCAAAAGCAGCCAACACATATCTTTATTTTCATATCAATTATGTGCGTTTCTAAATTTTCTACGGTGCCCAACACAACCATGACTGTGTTCGTTTTAATATTTCGTTATTTACACGAACATTTTTGTATCACGTACTTTTTGTTTCAATCACACATAAAGCACACATTTTTGAGTGTTGCTTTATTTGAAGTTCATGTTCTGGTACGTGTACTGAAAAAAAAACAGAACATGTACAATAAACAGGTTCGAGTTCAGTTATATTTTAAGTCGTGTTGTGGCTCGTGTAGTAAGAAAAAACAGAACATGTACAATAAACAGGTTCGAGTTCAGTTATATTTTAAGTCGTGTTTAAACAGGTTCGAGTTCAGTTATATTTTAAGTCGTGTTTAAAGTATAACTGAACTTGAACCTGTTTATTGTACATGTTCTGTTTTTTCTTACTACACGAGCCACAACACGACTTAAAATATAACTGAACTCGAACCTGTTTGTTGTACATGTTTTGTTTTTTTTTCAGTACACGTACCAGAACATGAACTTCAAATAAAGCAACACTCAAAAATGTGTGCTTTATGTGTGATTGA
Organism: Cordilura impudica; assembly: GCA_963682025.1. Taxonomy (NCBI): domain Eukaryota; kingdom Metazoa; phylum Arthropoda; class Insecta; order Diptera; family Scathophagidae; genus Cordilura; species Cordilura impudica. The sequence goes on from OY821517.1 coordinate 137,125,360, forward strand.
AACAAAAAGTACGTGATACAAAAATGTTCGTGTAAATAACGAAATATTGAAACGAGCACAGTCATGGTTGTGTTGGGCACCGAAGAAAATTTAAAAACAAACATAATTGATATGAAAATAAAAATATGTGTGTGTTGGTCTAAGTTATGTTTGTTTACATATATGTACGAGTTTTTTATTCAGTGTGTGTTTTTTTCTGAACTCTGGTTAATATAAAGTTTATATTTTTAAAATGTTTGCAGAGAAATAATTTTAATAGAAACATTTGCATTTTTATAATTAATACAACTGTCGTTTTTAATTGATAAATTTAGAGTGGTAAAAAATTCATTGCACTGAACAGTCAATACAAGGGTTAGGCGATTAGTGTAAAAATATTCCAGCGGAGCATCCGACGCATATTCTAAAATGAACCTTACAAGTTGCCAGAGGCACACGATCTTACACCAAAGAAAAAAAGTTAGACTTGAAAGAGCAACGGAATTGTTACGCTTGCACGAACGTGGCGAATTTTAAACGTTGTGTTCTCTGATGAGTAGAATTTCCCTATTGAGCAGTTCATAAACTCTCAAAATGATCTTGTTTACTTAACTGAATGTAACTATGAAAATTTGAGCCTACGAACGGCCACCCGAAGTAATTTTCCATCTCTAGTAATGGTATGGGCAGCTGTGATTGCCAATGGAAGCCTTACTATAGGGAAAATGTTTTGGAAGCTACTTCAGAGCCATGGACTCGCAAACATTTTGGTCGTAGACAAGGGACGTCCCAACAAGACTCGGCACCGTCTCATAAAGCTCAGGTGAACCAAGAATGGTTAAAAAAACCATCTTCCATACTTCATTTCGTACACACAATGGCTTTCACATTCGCCAGATGCAAATCCGATTGACTATTCCATCTGGGCCGTTTTGGAGAGCAAGGTGAGAAATAAAAAATATGCCAATATGGATGCGCTGAAGAAAGCCATTGTACGAGAATGGGCCAAAATATCGCAAGATCACATTCGTGCAGCATGTAAACATTTCTTTTAACCGTTTGGAGGCCATAGTCAAGGCAAAAGGTGGCCACGTCGAGCTAAAGTGAATGGATTCTGAAATTTTTGATATTTCCACACATTTTTGTAACTTGAATCAATCAAAAATAATTTCACACAAAATAAATATTGTCGTTTGAATAGACAACACTCTAACCCTGTATATCTTCAACAAAACTTGATCATTAAAAAAACGGGAATGTGAATTCTAACATTTTTTGATTATTGTTTGTCCACTTCTTCAATATTATTGTCAGAACTATAAAGCTATGATTTAAATAGCAAATTTCATTAAGAACAGCATGGATCTCACCCCGCATAATCATAATCAAATTTACGCGTAGGTGAAATTATCATATTCGATAAACTTTTTAATAACCGATATAAGTCATCAAACAGTTTAATGTGGTCCACATTTTGGGCTTCGAATGGCAGAATCACATCTGATAAAAATTAAGCCAAGTATTTTATATAAATTATTATTTGAAATCATTGTACATACAGCTTCGATTTTGCATTAATGACTTCAAAATAAGTCTTCGGCTCTTTGTATAGAAAGTCATCTGGTTGGTGATGCTACCATTGAAGTTTTTATTGGCATATATGAATAATTTTAATCAAATTTAATATTTTCCTATATAATTTTTGTCTTACTCGATTAAGAAAATCAATGATCAAAATTTTAAATTTGGTGGATGGAAGTCTTTGAACTGTTGTATTTATAAGGAGCTACAAGCACTAAAAAGAAAATCGAAAAGCGCCAATTTAGCGCTACTTTTTTTAAAGGCGCTTTTTTGGTAGTTAAAAGGCGCTAAATCTAGTGAGAAAATCGCTAAGTTGGCTTTGCTGGGGTCACATGCCATTCAGCACGTGAAATGAATAAAATACTTCATGATCATGTACTCTCTTTTGTTTCGGTGAGAAGAATTGGCTCCCTAGATTGTATGTTTGAACACCATTGGATTTCTTTTTATGGGGTTATTTGAAGTCAAAGATCTATGCCAACAATTAAAAGAGAAAATTCAATACTGGATCAACGAAATTCAGCACAACTTATGCAAAATGGTCATGGAAAATTTCAACAAAAGAGTGTGAATGTGCTTGCAAAGACGGAGAAGCCACATGCTCTATATGTGGCTTCATAAAAATATCATATTCTGTGTACTTTATGTTTAATTTCAAGTAAGAAATTATAGTATGTTTAGACCGACTATATGATACTCTATGCCATGGTTTGAGCCCCTATGACTTCCGTCCAACTAATTCGATATAGGAAATAAGCATAAACCGAATTTGAGTGGCATTGTTATTAATTTTTTTGGCTGCAGATATGAAGAAGTAAGTGTTAAATTCGGCTGTGCCGAATCTTTGATACCCTCCACCTCGATTTGAGTCTTGATAATAAATGTAAATGAAGAAATAAACAATTTGTTAAACTTAATACCAAATTATTTCAGCAAATTCTTTGGGTTGGTTTTCGTCTTTTCTATTATTTCGGATTTATTTCGGTGTTTGCTTTTTGGTCATCGTGGTTGCTGATCGGCATGCATTTAGGTTATATACCTATATGCATGCGTTTCCGGTTATATGACATAACTTCTCTTTTAATTTAGTTTTTGCTAATTAAATAGCTCGCCCTAACCTCCATTGCAAAGGTAATGGTTGTGTAGGGTGGCTATATGCTAATTGGAGATGGCTGTATAGTTTCTTTTAACTGGCGAAATATTTTTTCATTGCGGTCATGTAGGTCGGATGGAGTAACAAAATAATAACCAAAAAAAAGGTCTCTCAACTTTTTTGTTAAAATATTGCCATATTTGGAAAACATAGAGAATAAATTTATAATAATAAATATTCAAATTAGGGATGCCAAGCGCAAAAAACCAAATGTCCCAAACATTTTAAATTAAATATTTTGTTATCTTTATTTTCTGAAAAACTTCAAATTTTCATTAAAAAAAAAAATTGTGAAAATTTCTATATAAATAACATTCTCATCAAATTGCGTTTATTTATGTAACAGTTTTTATGTTCGAAATTCTTAAAATCATTTGACGTTTTCTAAAATTCATTGAATTTAAATTAATGTTTTCTGTAGTGTGATTCTGTAAATTTCAACGATCCGACAATCGCAAAATATATCGACAGCTATTGTTGTTTGCACTAAGGATTAAGTGATTCACTAAGTACATACATCTTAACGACAGTCAACAAATCTATTTTTCTATTTATTTAAATTGTAAATGAGTGGCATCTCTGTCAAAATAAGCGAAAAACACAAAGAAGAATAGAAAAAACAAATTACTTTGTGTTTGACAGGATGATTTTATGTTTATGTTTAATATCTTTTTACTAATATTTCTGTGTATTTATTTGAAAATGAAATAATGAATTGAATATGCTATTTAATTTTTTTATTTATATAAAAAAGGTTTTTAATTGAAGCAAAATATTTTCACTATTTTATGATTTTTATTTATGTATGTGTACGAATTAAATTCTATTAAAATAAAACGCGTACCGTTTGAATATTTGTAAGATACTCTATAATTGAACTCAACTAAATCAAGTTAAACTATATTCTTTGAATGTTTGTAAGACACTCAACTTAATAATTTAGAAACTACCGTCTCTTTTGAGTATTTGTATGATACTGTTTTATTTATTGAAAATACAATTTCTTAAATACTAAACATAAATTTCTTAAAACTAAATTAGGCTACCTATTACCTATAGTTACTATCCTCTAAGGGATGAATTCTAATGAGTTTGCGATAAGCGAAGCAACCATAAAACCTTTTTTTATTTTTTGCTATATCTATATGTAATATGCCTTATCAGTATCTCAGTACCTTACACATGTGCGACCACATGCTAAGACCTAAACATACAAACTCATTTAATAATCATAATTTTCGAGTGATAATTTTATGTCCCTTTTTTCCAGAATGCAGTTATGAATACTTGCATTTCTATTGGTCATTAGGGAAATACAAATAGTCTACTTCTACTGAAATATAAGATAATATAAAAAATGTTCAACTAATCTTGAACAATTGGTAATTAGGGAAATACAATTAGTCTACATAATTCTACTTAAATATAAAATAACATAAAACATGTTCAACTAATCTTGAACATTCTGCCGGGGCGCATATGCAACGGGCGGCGAAAGGTCCAATTTAACCACCGACTTATTGACACTGCAACATTTGTGTTTGTTTTTTCGTATCCCGCGTCCAGTTGTTCTTTTTCCGAGTACAACGCATGAACTTTTTCATGTAGTTGGGGTACACGATTTAATTCTAGTAGTATATCACTTACTTGAATTTCTGAGGCAGCTCTTTCATCAAATGCGGATTTATGGAATTCCTTGACATCCTTCAGCTGTTCTTCAAGAGTGACGTTTTCAAGGCCATCACGATCTTTGTCTGTATCTTCTATGTTTTGATCTGAAGGCGATATGTGATCTTGATCTTCACAATTGCGCTGCTCTTCTTCCTCTGTCGGTTGTTTTTTTTACAGCCTTTGAGATAGTTTTTAGCATCGATCTCACTATTGTATTACCACTCACCGATGCAGCGTCCTCATTTTTGTTCTGATTATGATGTTCTGAGGGTGATTTCGGAGGGACTGAAGTAGAGGCATCAGCATCTCGTATAATTTCCAACACTTTTTCGGGGGTACTCGATTCTTTTGAGAAAGCCAAGGACTGTTCTGGATTTTGTGGCAAAGCAACGATGGCATCATGATGATATGTTGGATTTTGTTGTTGTGGTGCATGTATACCATCAGTACAATTTGTTGGTACTGTCACCGGTGTTATTGGTGTAGTTACTGAAGATGGAGAGGTGTTGGTTGTAAATGATGATAATGATGTTGCTTCCTTTTCTTTAAGGTAACTTTCATCATATTGAGAATCACCCTTCGCCTGATTTCCTTGTAGCCTGGAACTTATATATATTAAATTATTTTTGTTCTTACCACTTGTTGGTCTTGCCGGCGCGTCAAAAACCACACGCGATTTTATTGTTGTGTGTTTCTTTGCCGTCCATAATTTTTGTGTGCCAGGTTTTGTTTCCTGACTTTTCATTTTATCTTCAGCATAGTCTTGATTATATTCTTCGTCATCAGTATTATTTATCCAAGTACTTTTATAGATTGTATAACCCTCTTGCCAGTACATTTCAGGTTTAGTAACAGTATAGGATTTTTGTTGATGATAGGTTTGTTGTTGCTGTTGAGGCTTATTTTTGCTGTGGGCCACACTCATAAATAAATCGTGGTATTGATTCCACTCACTCACTGTCCCGTCGAATACTGGAATTTTCACATCAACTAATCTTGATTTTGTAGCTTCAGGCTCTTCGGTCAGTTGACTTTTTCTTGATTTGATGTTTCTAATAATTTCCCGCTTCAACTCTCTGATACTTTTCATTTCGTGGAAAATCTGAGGAAATTTTTTAGCCTTTTTATTAACTTGATTGAAGATTTCCTCGAGTATTTCATAATCTTCATCAATTATTTTCAACTCATCATCTAACTGGACATTGTTGAATGTGACAAGGCGACCTTGTGTTTGGATCAAGTTCTTGTACATTGACCTTGCCTGATCAAAAAATATAATTTCATTCAGGTCTTCATCATCTCCTTCAGTTGATTGTGGAGTGCCCACCTTGTCTTCTATTTGAAATTGTAGTGATGATGTGTTTAATTGTTCTGGGTGAGTGTCATCTTCTTCGTTTTCAGCCACTTTAAGCTCTGACTGCTCATATAGCTTCGCTATTTCCGCTCCGACTTCCTCAAAAATCTTGGTGATGGATCCAAAATAGTTTTGAACGAAATATTCATTCATTTCTTCACCTGCCTTCACTAGTTTTTCGTGATTTTTAATAAACTCCGTCTTAATTTTAGCGAGCCGTCTTTTCTTTTCTGGAAGTTGCTTAAGTCGAACATTCCCCTGGCTGAATGCGTTTCTTAGATTGAATGCTTCCTGTCCCAGTATTGATTGGCACTCAATCAGTTTTTTCGACATTTTAAGTCTTCAATATTTGATTTATTTCCAATCTAATATTTATTTATTATTTTTTTTAAATAAATTTTCACTCTGTTTTGGCCGAGCTTGCCTTCTATGACATTTATTCCTCTGACTAGAGATATTTTTGTCTTCTATTTTTAATTAGGTTAACCAAATCACTGTTATAGCCGTGATTACGCTTATTTAATTTTTTCTGGTTTTTCTTTTTTCGAAGGACCAAATGATTATTTATAAATCACTGGTTCAATCCGGTTCGAAGGACCAAATGATTATTTATAAATCACTGGTTCAATCCGGTTCGAAGGACCAAATGATTATTTATAAATCACTGGTTCAATCCAGTTCGAAGGACCAAATGATTATTTATAAATCACTGGTTCAATCCGGTTCGAAGGACCAAATGATTATTTATAAATCACTGGTTCAATCCGGTTCGAAGGACCAAATGTACGAATTAAATTCTATTAAAATAAAACGCGTACCGTTTGAATATTTGTAAGATACTCTATAATTGAACTCAACTAAATCAAGTTAAACTATATTCTTTGAATGTTTGTAAGACACTCAACTTAATAATTTAGAAACTACCGTCTCTTTTGAGTATTTGTATGATACTGTTTTATTTATTGAAAATACAATTTCTTAAATACTAAACATAAATTTCTTAAAACTAAATTAGGCTACCTATTACCTATAGTTACTATCCTCTAAGGGATGAATTCTAATGAGTTTGCGATAAGCGAAGCAACCATAAAACCTTTTTTTATTTTTTGCTATATCTATATGTAATATGCCTTATCAGTATCTCAGTACCTTACACATGTGCGACCACATGCTAAGACCTAAACATACAAACTCATTTAATAATCATAATTTTCGAGTGATAATTTTATGTCCCTTTTTTCCAGAATGCAGTTATGAATACTTGCATTTCTATTGGTCATTAGGGAAATACAAATAGTCTACTTCTACTGAAATATAAGATAATATAAAAAATGTTCATCTAATCTTGAACAATTGGTAATTAGGGAAATACAATTAGTCTGCATAATTCTACTTAAATATAATATAACATAAAACATGTTCAACTAATCTTGAACAGTATGACGACATTTCAACCTAAAAATTTAAGTTTTTATCGATTGAATAAACAACACAAAAATGGTTGTCGTTTAGATAACAACAACAGCTGACTTTTACAATAGCGAATATCGTTTAAAAATTTTACTGATAATTTTGCTATTTTCTTTTTTTTAACGATTCGACTATCGTTAAAAGAAGTTACTGAATCGCGGTACTGAAAAACTATTAATTTCTCCTGTAAATGTAAACATAGGTATTTCGTGTTTTTTTTTGGAATTTCAATTTGTGTTTAACGAATAAAATTTATATATTAAAGATGCAATTGATGTCTTCTAAATTTAAAATTATAATTTCCGACATTTTGATATGATTTTCTGAAATTCAATTAATTGCAATTTATAATTGGAAATTTTTAATTCTAGTTTTTAGAATTGATATTTTCTTAAATTTTAATGGAAAATTTAAAAAGTGCAATTTTGTATTTATGTGAATAATAATGCTTTAGTAATTATAAACAATTTTTAAAAATTAGATGTAATCGCAATCAGATATTTTGTAGGTAAAGCAGAATAGTAATTCTATATAACTATGTAGAACTATTTTGAAAGCAAAAAACTCATTGTTGAACTCGGTAACTCTATTTTGTAAAGACAACAAAAAGGTAATATGCCAAACTTATGTTCATATTTGTAAAAGAATAATGAAAAAACGTATGAAATAAAAGACCAGCCCGTGTATACTCTTAACATTGTTCTGTAGGATATCTAGTTGAAAATATTAACATTCATGTTAAAATAGAAATAACTATTACAAAAATAATTAGAACAACCAAAATTGTGGCGCCATTTACTGTGGCATAGCCACGCTGAGCAAAATGAAGTGACACTCTGTTAATGCAAAAGAAATGTATTTTCCCCACAACAAAATATTGCAGAATTTTATGTAAATAAAATGATATACCGATTTATTTCTAACATGCAGTTGTTATGGATATACATATATATAATATTATAATATAATATATACATAATATTATTATTTGTATTATTTAATATGTTCATGTATGTATATGTAAATATTACACACAAAAAATACAACATCAAACGTTATTTTTGTGTTTTTCTCATTAAATAAATTTTTTTTTGCTAAATTTACATTGTTTTTTTTTTATTAACAACTAGGTATTTTAGCATTATTTGCTTTAGATGCTGGTGAATTTTTACTCCCTTTATATTAACTCGTAGTGTCTGCTTGTCGAAAAAATTTTGGATCGATTTAACCCCTTTCCCGTGAATCATTCGATCTGAAATTTTGCAGGCAGGCTCGTGGTAATAACAGAAATGATCTAACAAATTTTTTTAGTGATGCCAAAACAATGGAAACTTTTAAAATTTTCTACCAGTTAATAAAAAAATGTACAAAGGGCTAGTTTTTATTATATTATTACCACAACGACCACAAAAACAACAAGTCCAGCTATGACAACAACACAACATTTAGAATAACAACAAGAACAATATAGAAACATCATATTTTTCATTTTTTTTTTTTACTTTTTCAGAGATTTTCCTGGACCTGTTCCACCGATTTTAATGATTTTTGAAACAGAAATCTTCCCATGAATTTGGTGAATCATTCTCACTAAAAACGATCACTGTATTGAGGGCGTGATCGTGACAAGAACAACATAGAAAATTATATTTTTTCAAGACTTTTTTTAGTTCTTCATTCAAATCTCGGGCCCTAATCGACCGATTTGGACGATTTTAAATAGCAAACTTTTCAGGATGTTAGTGAATCATTTTTCATGTCAACGAGCACCCTAGCTGCCCGATTGATGCCATCATCGTGATTTCCACAGACGGACAGACGGACATCGCTATATCAACTCTGGTTGTTATAAAGATCACAAATATATATATTTTATGGGGTCCAAAATTTTTTTCTAATTATTACAAACGGACTGACAAACTTATATATACCCTCTGCACACTGGAGTAGAGGGTATAAAAAAGTTCATTATCGGAAGCTATATTTATATGGGGACAGGTCGAAATATGGACCGATCATGACCATATTTGGTAAAGTTACTTATATGTTGAAAAAATATATACAAATCAAATTTGAGAAAAATCTGTGCAATATTTTTGTTTTTTGATAGATTTAAGTGAAGATCGGGAAGCAGCTCTATATGGGGCATATGACTAAGAATTTTCCTATAGGGATTATTTTTGGACTACTGATTAATGGATATAATAAACACATACAAACCCAATTTGACTGAGATCTATGTGATAATTTGGATCTTATGGCAATTTATGTCGATTTCATTTATATGGGGACTAGGTCTGAACATGGACCGAATTTCACCAATTTCAATAGCGTTCATCCTATTACCGGTAAAAGCTTATCTACCAAATTTCATCAAAATATATTCATATATGCGACCTGTAGTTTGATTACAAGGTTTACATGGACACACAGACGGACGGACGGACATAGCTAACTCGACTCAGAAAGTGATTCTGAGTCTATCGGTTTAATAAAAGATGGGTCTAGGTCAAATATGTTTGGTAGTTACAAACAGCAGCACAACATTATACCCAAACCACATGGTGGTATAGGGTATATAAAAAAAATAATATAATGAAAATTTTTTTTTACCAAAATTTTGCGTGAATTTTAATTTCATTGGTCTTCTTAATTGAGCAGTTTTTTTTATAAACAATCATCAGTAACTTTAGAACTATTATTTTTTATATAATTTCTTGACAAATCAATTTTTCGATACAAAAATGAAGTTTATTTATTGAAGCAACAACAATTTAAGTCTTTCAATTTCACATTTTCTTTTTTTATACAATATTTACACATTTTCGGTGTAAATATTAATTTTTGATATTGTTGTTGAATAATAAAAACAAAAAACAACAACAATTGATAATTGAAAGCAACTTATTGATATTCTAAAGAATACAACAATAAAACCCAATTATTGGTGATGATTTAGGTTTCAGTTTTTGCTGTCGTTTTAATCAATGCAACAACAACAACAACAACAGTATAACAACTATAACAGACATTTATTTATTAAATAAAAACTGAATCAGTTCTTTTCACAATTATTCTTGTTGCACTTCATTTACATAATCATTTTATTGTTTTGTTTAACAATATCAGCAGTAGCTGAGTTGAGCAATTTGTGGCAGTTGTAGCAAATTTATTATAGTCAGTGCAGTTCATTCAATACAACTAGAGATAGTCAGTCTCAACTAAAGAGTTTGTTTGTCTAGTAATTTGAATGTCTGTTTTTATGAATTTATCGTCCATATCTTCTAAATTCGTTTAAAGCTTATCAGCTTTCAAACACAACGTATTTAGAATAGAAATAAAAGTTGTTTTTCTATGTAAGACTCAGTCAGTCAGCAAGAGTTTATTATTTTTATGTTTTATTTATTTATTATATTAATTTTATTACAATTTTAGCATTTAAATAGAGATAAGATAAAATTTATTTAGATTAGAAACACCAACAAAACAAAATAAAAAAATTGCATAATACTTATTTTTTTTTTCTAATTTGCAAAAGCGTTTTGTTAATATAATATGAATTCAACTTGTTAAGTTAAATAAAATTTACATTATTACAATTTGTTAACAGTACGAATAAATGAAATTTATAAATAATTTGTTTTAATCAAACAAAAATTAATTAATATATTTCGTATTTATACCCTATACCACTATTTGGTTTGGGTATAATGACTTTGTACTGCTGTTTTAACAACCATAAATATTTGACCTAGACCCATCTTTAATTATACCGATCGAATCAGAATCACTTTCTGAGTTGATTTAACAATGTCCGTCCGTCCGTCCGTCCGTCTGTGTGTCCATGTAAACCTTGTAATCAAACTGCAGGTAGCAAATATGAATATATTTTGATGAAATTTGGTATATAAGCTTTTATCGGCCATGGGATGAACGCTATTGAAATTGGTGAGAATCGGTCCATGTTCAGACCTAGCCCCCATACAAATTACCCATATGAAATCGACATAAATTGTCATAAGATCCAAATTGTCATATAGATCTTACTCAAATTGAGTTTGTATGCCTTCATTACATCCATTAATGAGTAGTCCAAAAATGATCCCTTTGACCCCATATAGAGCTGCTTCCCGATCTTCACTTAAATCTATTAAAAAACAAAAATATTGCACTGATTCTTCTCAAATTTTGTTTGTATATATTTTTGCAAAATACAAGAGACTTTACCAAACATGATCAGGATCGGTCCATTTTTGGACCTAGTTCCTATATAGATATAGCATCCGATATGAACTTTTTCATATCTGCAGCCAAAAAAATTAATAAAAATCCCACTCAAATTTGGTTTTTGCTTATTTTCTATGTCCAGTTAGTTGGGCCTAAAAGATAGGGTTTCTAAACGCATGGTATAGGGTATCGTATAGTCGGTCTGGACCGACTATAAATTTCTTACTTGTTTTTTATTGATTTCATCTTCTTTGCAGCTCTCTTTTATTAATTTGATATATTTTATAGTTTATTTACTTTGATAAGAAACATTTGAACTTGCAGAAATTTTTATTAGTAATGCATACATACACTTGCTAGAAAAAATATCCGTGCACTTGAGAATATTTGAAATATCAATAAAATATTTTGAATTAGGAACTTTTTACCATTTACATATTGGGTATGTTACTTGTTTTCCAAAAACTTACGGAACGTTTCTACTTCAATTTTGTGTTCGTTTACAATGCAAGAAACGCAGTGTGGCAACTATAAGTTCCAGAAAAATTATTCGTACATTTACAATTAGGGCAACCCCACGGATTATGCTAGACGTACAGGTTTATTACATCGATTTTATTTTAGAAGAATACCAACTTGATTGTATAAACTTGATTTGACTTAATTATATTTCTTTTGGAAACTATATTTTGAGATCAGTTCCAAAACCAAAGAAATCGGTGCTGATGAAATAGCTCGGATCATAGACAGAAGCTACTCTACAGTGCAGTACGTCGTTCAAAACTACAAATTCACCAATTCAATTTTGTCAAAACCTCATTCTGGTAGCCCTCCAAACTAACTGAACTCGAAAAGCAAACTATTTTGGCGCCAGTAAAACAGAAATCCAGAATTAATGTTTCCCTAATTGGGCAAAGACATCCATGAAGATACCGTTCGCAAAATATTAAAAAATCTGACTATCATGGTCGTGTAGCACGTGGAAAGCCATTCATTTCCGATATCAATAGAAAAAACGTATGTACTTTGTAAATGAGTATGTAAACAAGGGAACGTGTTTGATTTTTAGATGAAAGCAAGTTTTCAATTTTCGGCATTAACTGAAAAAGTTACTTTGGCAAAAAAGTGGAACTGCATTAAATAAAATAAAACTTTTACCAGCAGTTAAACATAGTAGAGGTGCCGTTACCGGTTGGGGCTATATGGCTGTATGAGTCTATAATCGATCAAGTTGGATACATAAACATTTTAAAAGCGCACATCAGCTGAGCCTTGGAGAAGATTTTTGGTTCCAATAGGATAATGATCCAAACATACGGCTCCTATGTGAAGCTTTGGTTGCTCTAAAATATTAAAAATTCTATGAAATCACCACCCAACCAATCATCGGATCTTAATCCTATAAAGGATTTGTAGAGCGCAAAATCCGCCAGAATATAATAACCTCAAACGAAATGTTAAAAACTATAATTTTGGATGAGTGAGGTAAAATTAGCAGATATGATACTTTAAAGTTTCCTGTAAGTCGATGCCAAATTGGCTCACAGAGGTCCTAAAGCGCAAAGGTATAGTATAGTCGGTCTAGACCGACTATAATTTTTATACCCTATGCCACTATGTGGTCAGGGTATAATGACTTCGTGCTGGTGTTTGTAACTACAAAAAATATTTGACCTAGACCCACCTTTTTTATACCGTCCGCCCATCTGTCCGTCAGTGTGTCCATGTAAACCTTGTAATCAAACTACAGGTCACAAATGTGAACATATTTTGATGAAATTTGGTATGTAAGCTTCTATCAGCCATAGCTATTGAAATAGGCGAAAATCGGTGCATGTTCAGACATAGTCCCCATACAAATGACACCTCTGAAATCGATTTAAATTGCCATATGATCAAAAATAGCATATAGATCTCGGTCAAATTAAGTTTGTGTGTGTTTATTACACCCATTAATCAGTAGTCCAAAAACCCTAGTCAATAAACCCTATAGGACAATTCTTAGTCTTAGCCTCCATATAAAGCTACTTCCCGATCTTCACTTAAATCTATCAAGAAACAAAAATATTGCACAGATTTTTCTCAATTTGGTTTTTATATGTTTTTGCAAAGAAATAAGTGACCTTACCAAATATGGTCAGGATCAATCCATTTTTCGGCCTAGTCCCCATATAAATATAGCATCCGATATGAACTATTTCATATTCAAAGGAGAAAGAATAATAATGGCACTCAAATTTGGTTTATGCTTATTTTCTATATCCAATTAGTGGGGGGCCTAAGAGATAGGGTCTCTAAACGCATGATATAGGGTATCATATACCGACTATAATTTTATGGCAATTTATGTCGATTTCATAGGGGTCATTTGTATGGGGGGCTAGGTCTGAACATGGATCGATTCTCACCAATTTCAATAGTGTTCATCCCATGGCCGATGAAAGCTTATATACCAAATTTCATCAAAATATTTTCATATTTGCGACCTGCAGTTTGATTACAAGCTTTACATGGACACACAGACGGACGGACGGACGATCATTGTTAAATCTAATCAAAAAGTGATTCTGATTCGATCGGTATAATAAAAGATGGGTCTAGGTCAAATATTTTTGGTAGTTACAAACAGCAGCACAAAGTCATTACATCCAAACCACATAGTGGTATAGGGTATAAAAATAATAAATAACTTAATAATTCATAAGAAAAAAAAAATTCTGGTTGGTTTTAATTTTAGGTATACGGATACTTTTCGATTAATTGATCAATAAAAATTTGGATCGCACAACTTAAAAATGGCGATTTTCGAGTAAAAAGTACATCAATCAATTTGTATCGATTAATCAGTTAAATCGAAAATTTTGAAATACGTTTAAAAGAAAAAAATAATTGTCTTATTTTTGCAAAAATTATTAACATGTATATAGAAAATAAAAAAAAAATGATGGTACCACTTATTAAATAATTTTTAATTGGTATACTTAAAAAACTAAAGACTTCTCTAAAGTAAACATCATAAAAACACAAAAACTAAATATCGCTTAAAACAGAAAAAATAAATTACATTATTTCACAAAATCGAGCTAAATTTATCTTCGCTGCTCAAAACACTTCTGAATTTTTCTTTCCAATTATAATAACATATAATCTCAATAGTTAACTTCAACAAAGATATATGGATTTAATTTTTTACTAAACAAAGTATCTACTGCTTTTGGTTACTCGACCCGAAATAGCTGTATAACCTGTCATACAGAATATAGATACATTTTTGATTTCAAGTAAAAACATTTGATCTTGGGCCTGATTAATTTCTAACTCATTTAAATTAAACTGATCAAAAATAATATTTTACATTTTTAAAATAGAAAATGATAAATTAATTCTTCAATATTTTAAAATTTATCTTTTTATTGGTGATTTCACCGGTTAATATAAGAATTATTAAAACTTGATGGATTGATCGATCAATAAAAATAGTTTTAAATTTTTAAGCTACCAAAAATAATACCCGAATAATTGACAACCCTGATAAATGTTGAATTATAAGTTTATTAGATTTAATAACTAAAATTAAAGGGCTCTATATATATTAACTATAGAGATAATTCTTCAGCAGAATGGGAAGAAATTGCAGATGGTACAATAAAACAAAGCACTGTTTGTAAATTTTTCAATAATTAAAGCACTGGCAAAGTACTTGAGATGTAATGACTGTGTTATAAGCATTAAATGCATAAATGAGTTATAGCAACTGTTCTGTTGTGAAATTTAGTCTAAAAACACTGAACTACTACAATATAAATATTTATTTCAATGTTGTTGTTATTAAAGTTTCTAGTATAATACAATCACATTTATAACCTATACTACTATGTGGTCAGGGTTAATGACTTTGTGCTGATGTTTGTAACTATCAAAAATATTTGGCCTAGGCCCATCTTTTTTATTATTTATTTATTTACATATACTTATAATAAGTTACACTGTACAACAAAATCTATTTTTTCCAAAATTACAAGGTCCGGCCTATAATAGAGGAGACAAAAAAAGACACGTTTATCGGCGTTTTGAAAGTTTACATCTGAATTTCATTTGAGGGGGGGTTAAAGTTTCCCAGCTCTGGCACATTCTTAAAAGAGCAAAAAATACCATTAAAACAGGGATTGAAGGGATTGAAATGTTCCTAAAAATATTCGCCGTGAAATTTTACTATAAGTCCCTGAATACACCAAAGCGGAAAATTCAACCAGAAAGTCAGAAATAAGACACAACAAAAGAGAGCTTAGGGTTAATTTCGCATTTATTAAGAATTTTATTTTAAAGTACCCCAAAATAATTAAATTAATTAATCATGATAACTAATAATTAAATAAATATATAGTATCTAAAGATATTAAATAGTTTTTATTTTATTTTTTATATATATATATTTTTTTTTGATTTAATAGATTCAAATACTATCTGAATATATTTATGTTTATTTATTTAAGGTTTATTATAAATAATAGTCCTCTATAAGCATATAATTTTCAATTTGGTGATTTCTTTTTAATTTTACCATATTTCTCTACATTATCTTATCAGTGGGTAAGAGGAATTTTCAATTTTGGCAAAGTAATTGTTATTAATCCTTGTTAGGAAATCGATAATTTTTTCATAACCTGTTTCATTATGAAGAAAATTTGTAGAATATGTACCTCCAGGGCTTTTTATTTATCATTTTAAGACATTAGTTTTGTATAATTTGTAAGAGTTTTAGGTGGCCGTTGCACTGTGGTCAATATTTTGAGATAGCGGCCAAAACTCCTTTTGGTTTTTGTTCTCCGATTTTAAAGTTATTAGACTCATATGAAAGTAGACAGTAGTAAACCTCGACTATTTCACTGAGAACAGGGTGGTCCAAAATGGGCTTTTTCAGAATTTAGTAAATTTATGATATTTTTAGTTAATTTTTAAAGTTTAAATGATCATAACTTTTTTGTTTTTCAAGATTTTTGGACGAAATAAATTTTGTGTTGTAACTTAACTTATTTCCCATTACTGGTAAAAAAAATTGAAGCTCTACTGTTTTCAGAACAATTTAATTTTTAGAGCACAACTCCTGTGAGTCAAGCTGAGTCAAAACACAAATTTACTATTTTATAGTCCTAACTCTCCCCTACATCCCTATATATACATGTCCATGCATCGGGACTGCACTTTTTGAGCTACAGCAATTTTTCTGACCCAAGGTAAGATATTCGGTACAAATGCACGTCATATTTTTTGAGAAGTTATTTGTATGTGAAAGTGGCTATTATGCATATATTTTGATGAAATTTTGTACAAGAGTTCTTATTGACCCAAAAAATAATTCTGTTGAAATTAGGAGAAGTTGGCCCATATTTGGACCTAGTCCACATAGAAGGGTGTATCAAAATTTTGACAAAAATGACAATAGAACTCTCAAATTATGTGGTATCTAGCAATTCATTTGGAAAAGGTAAAAAAGATTTTATTGCCATCTAATATTACACAACTTAAATACGTGAAAATTGCAAATAAATTTAAAACCAATGGAAATAACTGGTAAAACCAACTACCTGTTATATTATGTTTCAAAGAGGTAAAAAAGATCATGTTGAAACTTCGAGCAATAGTATATTAATCCATGCATTAATTTTTTTCTTCATTATTGTTTAAACAATGGCTAAATTCAATTATAGTGTTCTATCTGATATATATTTTGAACGGAAAGATGAAAACGACATTATTTTACATATAATGAATAATCCATTCTTCAAAATATGCGACAAACAAGAAATTAAAATTCATAACTTAAAAATAAAAAACTTTTTAAATACTTTAAGAGAACGGTACAATCAATGTTCCAGAAACAAGAAATTGTTTTACTCACGCAACCAAGAATGGCTAAGAAATAAACTTATTTTTAAAAAGCCATCAGTAACTACCACGGAAACTGGAAAAGGTGGTCGACCAGCAAAGCCAATTGATAATTGTAGTGAAAGGTCACGAAGACGCAAACTTAAACATATCAATGAAGAAGTTCCTTGTAGCATCATAAAGGATTCATTTCTGCATCAAATTCAACCATCGAAAACTAAAAAGGGTAAAATTGCTATCATTGAAAAAATAGTGGAAGCAAGCCCCAGACGCACAAAACGGATTTTAGAAAGTATGCCGACACCAACTGAAGAAAATAAATTTACTCCAGAAGAAGCATTTGCACTATTTTTGGATTTGAAAATGACTAAAAACCAATATACAGAATTGCGAAAGCGAAACAATGAAAAAAATTGTGGAATTTTTCCATCATATCGAGATATAGTTTCTGCCAAAAAAGATTGCTTACCTTCACCAACTGCTATTAGTGTAACTTCAAGTTCAGCAGAAATAAAATTGCAGGATCTTCTTGAACACACTGCAGAACGATTATTAAAGACATTTGATGCTGACTATTTAAAGAAGTTTAAAAATTGCAGCATGACTTTAATTTCTAAATGGGGATGTGATGGGTCCTCTGGCCAGAAACAATACAAACAATGTAATGCGGAAAATTCATCAGATGCCAATTTATTCATGATTTCTTTCGTTCCATTACATTTAACAAAAACTTATATTGGTTCAGAGCCGTCAACTAGTAGAGCTGCAGAGATAGATGTATGGAAGAATGAAATTCCCTCGTCAACAAAATTTTGTAGACCAATAAAGTTTGCTTACAAAAAGGAGACTCAAGATGTCATAGATGAAGAAGTTCGAAAAATAAATGATCAAATTAAAGAACTTCAACCAGTAACATTTAAATTTGATGACCAAGACATTGAAGTAAATTTTAAAATGTTTTAACCAAAACAAAGTCATCGTCAAGCTGCACCATATGCCAAAAAACATCAAGTCAATTGAGCCAACCACCAACACAAGACGATAGTTTTAATGAAGCACATGAATTTGGAATGTCACCTCTTCATGCTAGAATTCGTTTTATGGAGCATATTCTTAAATTGGGATACGATTTGGAATTTGGCCCGTTAGGCGAAACAGTGAGAAACAACAAAGAAAATTTGGAAAAAAGAAAGCAAAAAAAAAAAGATATTCAAGAAAAATACCGTGAGATAGGCCTTATAATCGACCAGCCAAAGCAAGGAGAAGGAAATTCTAATGATGGAAACACAGCAAGATTTTTTCCGATCCAGAAACTGCAGCTTCTATAACTGGAGTAGATTATGATTTAATACGACGATTCCAAATCATATTACAAGTTATAGCATGTAGCAAAAAGATAGATGCAAAAAAATTTGGTCAGTATGCTAATGAGACAGCAACCCTTTATAACCAAAAATATTCTTGGAGACATATGCCAACCACAGTTCACAAAATTTTGTTCCATGGGGAACAAATAATTCAGCACAATATGCTTCCAATTGGAGATCTCTCAGAAGAAGCCCAAGAAAAAAGGAACAAAGACTACAGATTCTTTCGCGAGCACAATACAAGAAAAATTTCCAGATATTGTACTAATGAAGATCTTATTAATATTTTGTTGTGCACATCAGACCCATATATGTCCAGTATTCGACAAAAATGGAAATCAACCTCATTAGAGTTAGATGAAGAAGCTAAACAGCTACTGCAAAATGAAAATCAAAGCTATTTGGAAGAAATTTTTACTAATATTGTTTAATTAATACTATTTTAAAGATTATAATTTGTTTCTAATTTTAGTATAAATTTTTATTAATACATTTAAATAAAATATATGTGCACTTTAAATCAATAGTAAAAGTTTACTTAAAATTTTATCGATGTTGTGTTCTGTATATAATATATCCAAATGGTATTGATATTGTTGGGAATTTCAGTGTTATTTTTCAGTTTAATCCTCACAAGAATTAGCTTTCTTCCAAAAAAACCAACCTTTGGCCCCTGTGAATATTGAGACTAAATAAATGTCAGGGGCCAAATGTTGGCATTTTCTGACCAAAATTAAGTTTAGGAATAATAAATAAGTATTGGTTGTAAAATACGATTGAAGAAAATAAGAAATTATAAAAAAAATACCTATTTAAAATGTCAAAATATTCAACTTTTACATGGAAACTCAACAAAAAATTAAAATGCATTTTTAACTCCAAATTACATACGTTCCTATCAGTCGATTTTTACGTTTGAACACGCAAATTGAAGCTTAAAGTCCCTCCTATTGAACAAAACAAATTGCGTAAAAAAATACCAATCCGGTCAAAAGTTATAGAGCATCACTCCAAATAGGACACTTTTGAAGAGTAGATTTTTGTTTTTGGAGTTTAGAAATTACTTTCCATATAGTAGTGGCCATAATGCTTTAAATGATTTTATAGCTTTTTGGCACGTAGCCATAATATGTTGTTTAAATGTAAGCTTTTTGTCCAAGACAACTCCGAGATATTTGACATCGTTAAGTACATTTATGATATTATTTCCAATAAGAAGATGACGTCTTGCCAGTCGTTTGTGAGATTTGTTGAATGGAAAAATGATTGCTTGGTTCTTGTTTGGATTAATTTTTTAAGTTTTTTAGATTTCTAATAGGTGTTATAAACATTTACTTGACCGATATCCATACGATAATTTGGATCTTACGGCAATTTAAGTTGATCTAATAGGAGATATGTATATTTCAGTACCGACAAAAGATTATATACTAAATTTTATCAATATATGTATATATAGTTTTATTACAAGATTTACATGGATACATATCAATATAGGGTATAAAAAGAATAAAGAACTTAGAATACAACAAAAAACTATAAGTTCCCAGAATTGGTATACGAAAAATAATGGTCTCCATAACAAATTAGAGGAAAACAATTACTTATATTTATTTGAAGGCAATATTTCGAAAAATGTCCTGAGAGCATTTTTTTTTTGTATTACATATACACATGAAAGGCAAATACGGCAAATGTATATTCTCAAACTCACCTTTTTAACGCCTCTAAAGGCATACACATACAATTCTCGGCCAAAATTAAAACAAATACGATCACCGCCCAGCACTTGATTTGATGACAGACCATTCTGATCTAAACCACCAACACCACCCGAACCATTCATCATTGTATGCATAGACATGCCAGCACCCAAACGAGCATCCATCGATGAGGGAACCACATATTGAGACTGTTGGCCATTTAGGGAAGATGATGAATGTATGTCGTAAACATTATCACCAGCACCACCATTGGAGACTGATGAATTATTACCGTTGGTCAGAGCACGTGAGCCGCCACCATTTGTAGTGTTGGAGGAGGAATTCCCTTGAGCTGCTGGCGGATTTGGCAGTGTTACAATGGATACTCTTACTTGCGGTGATGACTGATTGTTGGTATAACCCACACGATTTGGTCGAGAATACTCAGATAGTGTAAGTAGACGATAGGTACCTTCACGTGTTACAAATTGTGTTTTAAGGTCATCCTTGACATTGGGATCAAGTTGAGTTGCCATTACGGCAACTTTAATTGTTTAATTATAATATCGTTGTTGTTATTTGTTTGTTGTTATTCGTTTTGTGTATGGTTTTTTTTTTGCTACAAGTTCTTATTAGAATAGTTTGTTAATGTTGTTATTATTGGTCGGTCGTTATTTGCTTTTGTTGTTTGTATGTCTTTCGGTTTTTTTTCTTTTTTTATTTTATTTCAAAGGGAGTTGGCTTTTTCTTTGAGGTTTTTTTTCTGTTTTGCTTTATTTTTATTTTGTGTTACGTTTTGTTTAATTTTATTATTTATAATTTAATTATGTTTTGTTTTTACTCATTTTCACAATTTCACATTTCTTAGCATAAAAAGAATTTCACATTTTTGCACAAGCACACACATTTACACAAACAAGTCTTCAATCTTTAAATGATGAACAAGAGAATGAGAAAAAAAACACATATGACCAAAGGAATCTTGTTTTATTGAAATTTTGGCAAGTGGGTGTGGAAATTTTTCTGATATTTTGCGTAATTTAATTGCTAAAACCTAGAAATTTCCTAAAAGCTTTTCCACGGCTTCATTTAAAAATACTTTTACTTTCAAACGCGTTTTAAAACTCCTGAAAAGTACAATTTTTCCTCCTTTGCTATATTTTTTCTATTTTTACATTTTTTTTTTCTTATTTTTCATTCGGCCGTCAAAGAAAAAACTGTTTTATTTTTTTACACACACACTAAATTAGGTTCATTTTATTTTATTATTTTTCCGGTTTCCTTGTTTAATCTATTAATTTTTATTGGCAAAGTTCTTAAATTATTCAATTTAATTTATGGAATTTTTTCTTCATTTACTTCACGTATTCCTTCAAATTACTGCACTTTTTTCCACCAAATAAAAAAATTTCTATTGTTTCTTTTAGTTTTTACTTTCATTCTAATTTTTTCTTATTACCAGCTGTCAATGAGTAGAGGAAAAGAAAACGAACGATTAAAAAATATACGATGGGTTGTATTTTGTGGTGTTACCAACACGTTTTAAAATAAAAAATA
The DNA here is from genome assembly GCA_963682025.1 of Cordilura impudica. Classification (NCBI taxonomy): domain Eukaryota; kingdom Metazoa; phylum Arthropoda; class Insecta; order Diptera; family Scathophagidae; genus Cordilura; species Cordilura impudica. The sequence goes on from OY821517.1 coordinate 137,147,308, forward strand.
TGTTCGTGAAGAACATACAAAAATATGTAATTGAAAACTTGTTGAAAAAACAACGTTTGCAGAACTTCCTTGTGTGCCAATTTAATATAATTAAAAATTTAAGTTTCTTAACTCTACTTAGCTGAATTAATTTACATTCAATACCGACTACCTTCAAAAAATTCAAACTAACCCAAGTCGCTTATATACATATAACTGGTGTAAGTTTTGTAAAAATAGTTTTTTAACAGCCATTACATGCTTTTGAGATACTCTTTATTTTCGTGTGATGAATTACGTTCAATTGATTAATTTTTTAATATCAAATTTTAGCAAATAATGTAAAACTAAACATTATAAAGAAGTGCAAATTCAATCAAAACTAAAATACAAGTTGCCTATGCTTACTTAGTAATAAATACAATGTCAAAAGTTTTTAAAGAGGATATTCAAAACACTTTGGTAAAGCAAAATATATAGAATAAAAATGTTAATTTTTCTATTGCATTCAATTAAAACTATGAAATTTACCATGTTTCTTTTTAAATTCATTAATACCTTTACCACTTATTTGGCATTTTGGTATGGCAACTCCGGCAATGAATAATATTTTACAAAAGATATGTGTCTTTGCTTACCATTATTCTAACAAAAAAATATAATTGGCAACGCTTGTTTGCTTTTTTTCGAGTTCTTTCTAGCTTGTTGTAACAGTTACACCTTATATCCAAAAAATTAGAAAATAAAAGTTAATTTTAGAATTTTAAACTGAATACCACTATGTGGCTTGGGTATGACTTTGTGCTGCTGTTTGTAACTACCAAAAATATTTGACCTAGACCCATCTTTTATTATACCAATCGAATCAGAATCACTATCTGATTCGATTTAACGATGTCCGTCCGTCCGTCCGTCTGTGTGTCTATGTAAACTTTGTAATCAAACTGCAGATCGCAAATATGAATATATTTTAATGAAATTTGGTATGTAAGCTTTCATCGGTCATAGGATGAACGGTATTGAAATTGCTGAAATTCGGTCCATGTTCAGACCTAGTCCTCGTACAAATGACCCCTATGAAATCGACTTAAATTGCCATAAGATCCAAATTATTAAATAGATCTCGGTCAAATTAAGTTTGTGTGTTTTTATTACATCCATTTATCAGTTGTCCAAAAATAAACCTCATATGGCAATTCTTTGTCATAGCTCCCATATAAAGCTGGGGCCAAATCACCGCATTCGATATCGAGTAAAATCAATCGAAATTGCATATTTTGTTTTATTATTTAAAGAAGACGGATAAACATCAGACCTTGTTTCACTTTTACTCTTACCTAGGCACCATAATCGGTTAACTGTGACAGAGTAAAATTATTCTTAGTATTTTATTTTGGAAAATAAAAAAATAATTTCGATCGATGGCCCCTGCTTCCCGATCTTCACTTAAATCTATCAAAAAACAAAAATATTGCACAGATTTTTCTCAAATTGGGTTTGTGTATATTTTTTTAAAACATAAGTGACTTTACCAAATATATTCAGGGTCAGTCCATTTTTCGACCTAGTCCCCATATAAATATAGCACCCGATATTAACTTTTTCATATCTGCAGCCAAAAAAATTAATAACAATGCCACTCAAATTCGGTTTATGCTTATTTTCTATATCGAATTAGTTGGACCGAATAGATATGATCTCTAAACCATGGTGTAGGGTATCGTATAGTCGGTCTAGACCGACTATAATTTCTTACTTGTTTAAATTGATTTTTATATTGATTCAAATAAATAAAAATTTTAAAAATAAATTTTACTTATGCTCCAAAAAACTACTGTTGTATAATTATTTATTATTATTATTCGGAGTATTTACAATACTTTTAAATTTACTGATAATGGTATGTATATTTTACCAATTATATATAGAACTCTAGCTATAGAACTCTATTTCTAACAAATTGTGTTATATTTCTTCTACATACATATGTATATTAATATTTCTCTCATTTTTTACACTATTCGGTAGCATATTGTATAACTTTAGTCCCTTGAAGAAAAGTGATCGTTGCATAGCTGTTGTTGTAGTACTGGGAAGTCTGAAGTCATCTGCATTTCTCAAGTTGTATGGTTGTATTTCTCTCACATAATTAAGCTGATCTATTAGGTATTCTGGTGCATTTCCAATTTTCATTTTCTGAACAAAGTTGATTGTGTTTACTTCCAACCTTTGTTGAATATAAAGCCATTTTAACGTGTCGAGCATTGTTTGTATTGGAGTGTATCGATTACATTTCAATATTGAACGCATAGCTTTATTCTGCAATTTTTGTAGTCTATTTGATTTGTTGTACAGCAGGTATATAAAATAGTAGAGCCAAATTCGAAATGTGGTTTTATCATTACGTTATATATGTTTATTGCAGTTATTAACGATATTTTATTTCTAACCCGTTTAAAAAATCCGATGTTTTCCCGATTTTCTTACATATATATTCAACGTGTTGTCTGAATTTTATGTCCTTATCGATTATAAAACCGAGGTATTTTATTTCATTTACCTTTTCTATTGGTTCATTATTTATTTTAAATACTGAGTCGCTGTTCATATATATTTCTAGCATTTTTGTTTTATGTTCATTTAGTTTTAGTCTGTTCATTTTTAGCCAATTATTTATTTGATTTATGTCATGCATTAGTTTATTCGTGCATTGTTCTTCCGTGTCTGCTTCCGCATAAATTAATGTGTCATCTGCATACAAGATAATTTCGCAATTGCTTAAGATGTTTGGTAAGTAAATAGTAGTGCTCCGAGAATGGAACCTTGGGGTACACCATACTCGTTGTAAATCTCATCTGATTTGACACCATTAATCTTTGTTATTTGCTTTCTATTTGTCAAATATGATTTAAACCACCTTAATTCGTTTTCCCTGATACCGTACATGTAAAGTTTTTGAATTAATATTTCTCTGTCAATGGTCTTGAACGCTCTTTTAAAATCCAGGAATATAGCCATAATTTTCTTTTTCTTGTCTATATACTTCCACCTATTTATAACATAATTGACTGTGGTCTCGCACGAGTATTTTTTTCTAAATCCTGACTGATAGTTTGAAAAAAGTTTATTTACTTCCGTGTTGCTTTACAATCTTCACAATAATTTTTTCACATGTTTTCAGCGTGTTTATAGGACGAAATTCATCGCATCTATTTGTTTTCGCAATTTTTTCTACTGGTGTTACCATTGAATATTTCCAACTATCAGGAAAAATCCCGCTTTCAAGCGATTTATTAATAATCTTAAGCATATATTTACCTGCAATATTCCAATTATCCATAATTATTTTCTTTGAGACTTTATTAAAATCCGGTTTGTTCTTCAGGTTCTTACATACTTATTTTTTTAAGGTCTTGAATTGTTATTCCACGGAATTTAAATCTATTTTTTATCGCAGGAATTTCATTTTTGTATTGCACATTTTCTATTGTATCATTTATTGACTTAATGCTATCGAAAAAATAATAGTTAAATTGTGTGGCTATCTGATAGTTATCCTTATATTCTATTTCATTAAAACATCACAGTATTTATCACATTTTTATTTTTCTTAAGAATTAAATCTTTAATTTCATTCCACATTTCTTTCTTTTCCTTGGCATTATTTATTCTATTATTAACAAATTTGTTTTTCTCGGTTTCAATTTTATTTTTATATATATTTCTAATAATTTTATAATTATTCCAGGCTATATCATTGTTCTATACTATAGCTCTTTGATATTTAAAAACTTTCTCTCTTTTTAATGTCCTCAGTTCCGCATTGAACCAATTGTTCACTTTACTTTTTTCGATCACTGTTTTTTTGGTTGTAAATTTCTTTATTGTTTTCTCAATACAGTCGGCGAAATGGCCCACTGTAGTATTTATGTCATCATTTTCATTATATCTAAGTATTGCACTGATCTCTCTGTTGTATGATTGTTTATTATATTTAAAAAACTCAATTTAATTTTTATTTATTGGCTCCTTATTTTCGGATGGAATTTCAAAATTTATGTCAATTGCTTCATGATCTCCTATTTTATTCGCACTATTTCTCCTCGAAAAAATAAAAATCAAAGAATTCCTTTTATTTCTGTTCGAAAAGTAAAATTACGAAAATTACTTTTATTTCTGTTCGAAAAATAACAAGTAAGAGTCTTATATTCGGCTGTGCCGAATCTGTGATACCATCCAGCCGCCCACAGTGGCTGAAAATTGTTTTTCATTGGCCAAAATTCTGTAACTTTTGAACCGATAAAAATCAAAGAATTCCTTTTATTTCTGTTCGAAAAGTAAAATTACGAAAATTACTTTTATTTCTGTTCGAAAAATAACAAGTAAAAGTGTTATATTCGGTTGTGCCGAATCTGTGATACCATCCAGCCGCGCACAGTGGCTGAAAATTGTTTTTCATTGGCCAAAATTCTGTAACTTTTGAGTAATTCTTTTTCTAGTGGGTAGATATTTAGTTGAGTTTGAGTCTGTTTAAATTTCATTAAAATTGATCAAGTACTTTTTAAGAAATTCTTGGTCAAAGTTGAACTTTTAATTTTTTTAAACTTTTACCGTGAAATATGGGTTTTTTTATTTTTTTTATTTATTAAAAATGTCATATTTGGATTTTAATAATAACTACAAGCATTTTTTCTAATAATGGGAATTTTTTAATGTTTACAATTAAAAAAATTTTTACACTCAGAAAAAAAAAAAAAACAAATAAAATCATCTGGAAATTTTGCAAATTTTTTTACACTCAAAGAATATTTCCACTTAAAAAAACGTTAGTTAATCTATAATATTAATAGGCTAGGCGATTTCTTGTTACCGATTCTTGTTACTCAAAAAAAAAAAAAAAAACAAGTAAAATCATCTGGAAATTTTGCTATTACTACTGAAAAATTTTTTGTTGTCAAATTTGCAAATTTTTTTACATTCAAAGAATATTTCCACTTAAAAAAACGTTAGTAATCTATAATATTAATAGGCTAGGCGATTTCTTGTTACCGATGTTTTGTTCTACCAATTTATCCCGATTTTCACCAAACATATATTATTTGAAAGGTATTTCTTTTCAACTGTTCACCAGATTTACAGATTTTTAAACTTTTCCCTTTATTTTGAGTAAATTGCATTTAAAGTTGCTACTAACACATACATAAAGTTATAATATGCTATGTATGTTTTATTAAATTTGTTAATGTGTTTGTTAATGAGTTTGTTATCTTCATTCACAATAATAAACCAAAAAATTGTTGGTTTGTGAATTGGCTAAGTTGAGAAATAAAGTTGCTTAGAAATTGCACTAAAGTTTCGAGAGCTGGAAATAATAGTCTTGCTATTATTACAGAAAAATTTATTATTTTTCTTTCAAATTTGTTAATTTTTGCAAAATAAATCTGCTGAACACTAGCGCAATGATTCTGATTTTGATATGAAAATAAGGGTTTTTATTTTTTGAATCTTTCTTATTTCTTAAAACATTTCATACATATGTGGGGCAAAAAAACTTAAAAAAACTGCAATAGATTTTAATAGCATTTGTAACAGAGAGCTTTTCAAATTTGTCTGGTGTCACCTATTATTAATGTGAGTAGTCGAACATAAAATGGGCAGTATCGGACCAATAGGCGTGGCACCTGCCATACAAAGTAAATATAAAATGCTATATGTCAGGAGTACTGTAACAGTGTGAGTCTTGGGACTTTGTGTGAGCCCATAAGTTATTCATGTGATTAGTTACACAAAAAATGGGCGTGATCGGAGCAGTGGGCGTGGCACCGCCCGTACAAAGTATCATATAACTGTTGTACTAAAAAGGGAAGCTTTGACAGTTTTCACGACACCATCAGATCTTAGTATGAGTAGTCGTTGCACCGCCCGTACAAAGTAAATATATGATATCATATAACAGGTGTACTAAAAAAAGCTTTGACGTTTTGCACGACACCATCAGATCTTAGTATGAGTAGTCGGACAAAAAATTGGCGTGGCACTCCCCTTGCAAAGTAACTATTTAATGTCATATGTCTGGAGTACTGTCAAAGAGAGGGCTTTGTGGCTTTGCATGAGCCCATAGGTTCTTTGTATGATCAGTCGAACAAAAAAATGGGCGTTATCGTAGCAGTGGGCGTAACACCGCCCATGCAAAGTAGATATCTAATATCATATAACTGGTGTTCTATAAAAGGGAAAGACTCGACATTTTGCACGAGTCCATCAGATATTAATGTGAGTAGTCCAATAAAAATTGGGCGCGATGGGATTAGTGGGCGTAGCACCTCCTATATAAATAATATGAAGTACTACGAAAGCAACAGTCTTTTGTTAAGTACATTAGTTATCAATGTGATTTGTTGTGGAAAATATATCGCCAAAATCAAAAATTCGCCAAAACCGAAAATTGAGAAAAATAAAAATCGCCCAAAAAAATCTTCAAAATCAAAAATGGGCAAAATCAAAAATCGCTAAAAAGAAAAATTGCCAAATGATATTGTAAGTTCAAGGCGAATAGTTAAATGTTGCCAGATCTAATTTTGATAATCCATCTTCTTCTCATGGGCAGCTAAATGTACCTTGCTCAAAGGTGGGGACGCCGAAAAATCTGATAATTTTTGTACTGAATGAAAAAACCAAAAAAAATTGTATATCAGCAAGTATTCGTATAAAAAATCTATGCTAATAATCTATACTAACATAATAAAGAGGTAATATGTGTTTGTTTGTTTGTTTGTTTGTAGGAGGTAATCTCCGTAACTACTCATCTGACCTTCCTGAAATTTTCACAGGGTCTTACAGCGGATATGGGAGTGCCACAGGCTGTAATTTTTTAAAATATTTTTAGCGGGCGTGGCACCTCCCATCCAAAGTAAATTTTAAATATCATATGTATATATTAATATGATAGAGAAAGCTTTGCAAATTTGTCTCAGGTCATCTATTATTAACGTGATAAATGGGCGTGGTACCCCTACACAAACTTAATATTAAATGTGATATATCTGAATAACTGTATTAGTGAGAGCCTTGGGACTTCACGTGAGCCCTCTCATAACGATTCGTGGGGGGGGCAGGGGGAGGGTGTAGCGAAGCACACCGGGTTACATCTAGTGCATTAATAAAACTAATTACTATGTCTAAATTTTCCTTGCTTTTGATGAAGTAAATTTATCAATAACATTATCAAAGTTGATCATTTTAAATTTGTCTCTTTCCATACTTGAAAATGCTAGGTCACTTAGGCGATCTTGTCCTATCGCCGATTTTTATTTGCTGAATGAACGATCACAGCTAGCAATTGATACTGAGCTAGTCAGGAGTATTAGAAGTGTCACCCGCAGGTTTGGCAAGACATCTTCTCCATACGAGATTATAAAAGTAAAAAGTTCTAATGGAGTTTTAGGTTCAATTTCTTTTCTACTGCGGAGTAACATTTTGCAGTCACATATTTCGATAAAGAGTTGTATTTCATTGAAATCTGTATTATAAAATTCAACCACATTTTTAAAATTTTTTTCAAGGTTGTTATCAACATTATCCTTGTTTAATAAATTTTCAAAGTATAGTAGAAATATAAATTTGTTGGAGATGATCAAGAACGCTTTTCATAACGCGAGAAACTTCACTTTCTGCGGAAAGACCAGCATCTCTAGCTAATCCTCCGGGCATTTTGCGACTTCTTCTTACACGTACTGTTGTATCAATATCCCATTTTTCATAAAGAGACTTCGATTGCCTCTTCACAGAGCTTGTCTCGAATTTCGGTTAGTGCAGTCGCTAATGATTCAAGATCATGGACTCTTCTCTAGAATTTGTTCTAGGATCTTGTAATCTAAGCTACAATCCTCCTTAAAATTTAATACCAGAAATGAATTAAAGTTATGAAACTAAAAGTTAGTATATTTTGCAACAGAATTGTAGCTTCACTTCTGATGTCGGTTGTAGTGGTAGTGTCCTCTGCTAATTTATAATAGTTCTACAATATTCTCTAGCACATCGAATAACGCTAACCGCTTGTATTCTGGAGCTCCATCGTGTTTCAGATTCATGTTTGACAATTTTGGTTAAAGCATTTTTTAATAATTCCCATAGCAACGTTGAATGTGAGAAAAAGAGATATATGTTTTCAATTATTCCAAAATATGTCACAACGATTGGATCTTGTTTAGCCGCAGTGACTCCTACTGAATTCAATGAATGGTTATCACAATTTACAAATAAAGCTTTATGATTTTTTTCCATTATTCTTTGTTTAACGCCAGATGGGTAAACTGCCATCACGGTTGCATTATCGTAACATTGTGATTTACAGTTTGTTAATGAAATTTCATCGGAATTTAATTTCTCTAAAATTGTATTTTCGATCGAGGCTGCATCTTTAGCATGTATTTAAATATAACCTAAAAAAGATTCTTTGATGGAAACTTTTTTATTGATAAAATCAACATCTACATAGCTAACGACTTGGGACAATTGTTCTCGATGAGAGATATCGGGAGTTGATTTCGAACTGTAGATGCCAGAAGATGATGAATGAATTCATTTGGAATCTGAGGTGACAAATATGAGACAGTTTTTGGAGCTTCAGTGGCATGTTTAAAATGATCTGCTAGTAGCGGATCAAACTGAGCTACAAGTATAAGTAAAGATAATAGGTTACCTACGTTTGTACCATCTTGAAGTGCTACTTTTTATACCCTATACCACTATGTGGTTTGGGTATAATGACTTTGTGCTGCTGTTTGTAACTACCAAAAATATTTGACCTAGACCCATCTTTTATTATACCGATCGACTCAGAATCACTTTCTGAGTCAATTTAGCGATGTCCGTCCGTCCGTCCGTCCGTCCGTCCATCTGTGTGTCCATGTAAACCTTGTAATCAAACTACAGGTCGCAAATATGAATATATTTTTATGAAGTTTGGTATATGAGCTTTTATCGGCCATAGGATGAATGCTGTTGAAATTGGTGAAAATTGGTCCATGTTCAGACCTAGTCCCCATACAAATGACCCCTATGATGTCAACATAAATTGCCATAAGATCCAAACTATCACATAGATCTTAGTCAAAATGGGTTTGTATGTATTTATTGTATCCATTAATCAGTAGCCCAAAAATTATCCCTATGGGACAACCCTTCCTCATAGGCCCCATGTAGAGCTGCTTCCCGATCTGCACTTAAATCTATCAAAAAAACAAAAATATTGCACTGATTCTTTTCAAATTTTGTTTGTATGTATTTTTGCAAAATACAATAGACTTTACCAAACATAATCAGGATCGGTCCAATTTTAGGCCTAGTGCCCATATAGATATAGCATCCGATATGAACTTTTTCATATCTGCAGCCAAAAAAATTAATAAAAATCCCACTCAAATTTGGTTTATCTTATTTTCTAAGTCCAGTTAGTTTGGCCTAAGAGATAGGGTCTCTAAACGCATGGTATAGGGTATCGTATAGTCGGTCTAGACCGACTATAATTTTCTTACTTGTTTTTATATTCTGCTATTAATTTTTTTTGAGGCTGTTCGACGCTGCGTTGTAATTTTTTTTATTACTCGGATTTCTGCCAGACTAACCTTCTTAATATTTGTTTCAATATCGTTCATCCTATGGATGACAAAGCTTATATACCAAATTTCATCAAAATATATTCATATTTGCGTTTTGTAGCTTGATTACAAGGTTTACATGGACACACAGACGGTGATTCTGAGTCGATCGGTATAATAAAAGATGGGTCAAATATTTTTGGTAGTTACAAATAGCAGCACAAAGTCATTATACCCAAACCATATTGTGTATAGGGTTTAGATATGTGGAAATACCTGAAAAAAACAAAAAATAAATTAAAACATAAAATGATGTATGCTCCGGCAAAGCATTTGGAGATAACATATAAATATTTTCCCAAACTTAGTTACACACTAGTCTAGTTTGATTGGTGAGCTAGTCTTGGCAGTCACAAAAGAAATACTCTTAAAAAAATTTAGGTATTTTTCTTGGGATGTACACACCTAAAAATAATAATAATAAATAATATACCAAATACATCTGCCACTTCGGAGCAAGTTTTTCATTGCTGGATATTCAGCTATGACAATTTTATGTTGGTTGAGAGATTAAAAGCTTAAGAAAATACACAGGAATTAATTTATGTTTTTCTTAGTAGAATTATTATTTTCAATTCTTGAATTTTTTCTGGTTTTCTAAGCATTTATTTATACCAATATTTACAAATTAAGAATCAATTAAGATGGTTAATTCAGCAAGTAAATAGTCAATTTGTTTCGCGTACTTTGGCAGCAGCTCCAGCACTGCTTAAGCTCTGCAACTTGTACCTCTGGATACGACTACATGGAGAATAAGCCTGCATACACATTTATGAAGCAAATCTATATATATAATATATAATGTATGTATATTTGTCCCACCCAACCGATATGACCCAAACCGGTTTCATTAGAAAGGTAATAGTCCAGATTAGGTTTACGGCTACATATCTTTTTGTATTTCAAGTGGACGTGTCCCCTTCCACATAAATTGAGTAACATCATATATCTTGACTATTTTGATGGCAGAGTTTTGAAACATTGCAATAGTACATATATTAAAAGTGGGCTCTCATACAAAATAAATATTTAATATCAAGTATCTAGAGTTCTATAACAGTTACAGCCTTCAAACTTTTTAGGAGTTCATAAACTATGAATATTAGCATAATTGGACAAGTGGGCGTGGCAGATCGCATACATAGTTTTAACATATAATATCTGGAGTACTATGACAGCAAAAGTTCTGAAACTATGTACATATACATATCAAGCTAATTTGAAGAGTTGCGATTAAAAAATGGGAGGGATCGGGCCAATGGGTGTGGTACCCACCATACAAAGTATATATTTAATGTCATATATCTAGAATACTGTAATAGATAAAGTTTTGAGACTTAGTGCGAGTTCATATGTTATCAACTAATTTTCATATTCCTTAATTATACCCTATACCACTATGTGGTTTGGGTATAATGACTTTGTGCTGCTGTTTGTAACTACCAAAAATATCTGACCTAGACCCATCTTTTATTATACCGATCGACTTAGAATAACTTTCGATTTAGTGATGTCCGTCCGTCCGTCTGGCTGTGTGTCCATGTAAACATTGTAATCAAATTACAAGTATAAATATATTTTGATGAAATTTGGTATATAAGCTTCTATCGGCCATAGGATGAACACTATTGAAATTGGTGAAAATCGGTTCATGTTCAGACCTAGCCACCATACAAATGACCCCTATGAAATCAACATATATTGCCATAAGATCCAAATTATCATACAAATCTTAGTCAAATTGGGTTTGTATGTATATATTACATCCATTAATCAGTAGTCCAAAAAAAAAATCCCTATAGGACAACTCTTAGTCATAGGCCCCATATAGAGCTGCTTCCCGATCTTCACTTAAATCTATCAAAAAACAAAAATATTGCACATATTTTTCTCAAATTTGGTTTGTGTATATTTTTTCAAAATATAAGTGACTTTGCCAAGTATGGTCAGAATCGGTCCATTTTTCGACCTAGTCCCCATATAAATATAGCACCCGAAATGAACTTTTTCATATCTGCAGCAAAAAAAATTAATAGCAATTGCACTCAAATTTGGTTTATGCTTATTTTCTATATCCAATTAGTTGGACCGAAGAGATAGGGTCTCTAAACCATGATATAGGGTATCGTATAGTCGGTCTAGTCGTATAGTCGACTCCGGTACAAACACCGCGACTCCGACTCCAAAATTTTTCGTTATTGCAAGTGCATGACAGATTCAAATTATTTTTAAAATATTTGCCAAAAAAACAAAAAACTCTTCGAAATTGGCGACGTAATATTTTACAGATCACTATGAATAAGTTGATTTTATTTTATTTTATGAGAGTAAGTTCATTCAAGTACTTAAATTAAATAATATAAAAGTATTTCATAATTTCAGTTATTTTTGAATTTTATTTATAAGTGAGTGCAAGGGTCTAAATTGCATTAGCAGCACGTATGCTCGGTTATTGAACACGTTGAAAATAGATGTTTATATATTTTTTTAAAGGTTTGTGGTTATTTTAATTGAATTGGAACAATATTCAAATTAAAAACAAGTAAGAAAATTATAGTCGGTCTAGACCGACTATACGATACCCTATACCATGCGTTTAGAAACCCTATCTCTTAGGCCCAACTAACTGGACATAGAAAATAAGCAAAAACCAAATTTGAGTGGGATTTTTATTAATTTTTTTGGCTGCAGATATAAAAAAGTTCATATCGGATGCTATATCTATAAAGGGGCTAGGTCCAAAAATGGACCGATCCTGATCATGTTTGGTAAAGTCCCTTGTATTTTGCAAAAATATGTAGAAACAAAATTTGAGAAGAATCAGTGCAATATTTTTGTTTTTTAATAGATTTAACTGAAGATCGGGAAGCAGCTCTATATGGGGTCAAAGGGATCATTTTTGGACTACTCATTAGTGGATGTAATGAATGCATATATACCCAATTTGAGTAAGAACTATATGACAATTTGGATCTTATGGCAATTTATGTCGATTTCATATGGGTAATTTGTATGGGGGCTAGGTCTGAACATGGAGCGATTCTCACCAATTTCAATAGCGTTCATCCCATGGCCGATAAAAGCTTATATACCAAATTTCATCAAAATATATTCATATTTGCGACCTGCAGTTTGATTACAAGCTTTACATGGACACACAGACGGACGGACGGACGGACGGACGGACGGACGGACGGACATTGTTAAATCAACTCAGAAAGTGATTCTGATTCGATCGGTATAATTAAAGATGGGTCTAGGTCAAATATTTTTGGTTGTTACAAACAGCAGCACAAAGTCATTATACCCAAACCACATAGTGGTATAGGGTATAATGATTTGTTTGGGTTATAAGCAATTTTATAGTTCATACTAGCAGTAACCCGACGCGCTTCGCTACACCCCTCGTAATTAATAAGCAGGGAAAACGTTTTGTAGAAAACTATTTTTTTATAGAAGGTGCCACGCCCATTAGTCTGATCCCGCCCACTTTTTGGACAACTACTCACATTAATAACTTATGAATTCAAACAAAGTCACAAGACGTTCACTATTATAGTACTCCAGTTATATTATAATAAATACTTACTTTGTATGGGGGTACCACGCCCACTGATCTGATTCCGCCAACTTTTTTTCCGAGTACTAACTTTGATAAGTTATGAACTCACACAAAGTCGCAAGACTTTATCTATTACAGTACTGTAGTTATATGACATTTAATATTTACTTTGTATGGTGGGTACCACGCCCATTGGTCCAATCACGCCCATTTTTCTGCAACTCTTCGAATTATTTAAATATGTACATAGTTTCAGAACTCTTGCTGTTGTAGTACTCCAGATATTATATGTTAAAATTAGATGTTAAAAATTCACTTTGTATGGGAGGTACCACGCCCACTTGAAAAAACAAAAAAATGTGGTCCACTTTTCCTTCCAGATAGGCAGTTACCTACTGTAAACATTTCAAGACGATCGGTACAGCGGTGTAGTCTCCTATAAACCACAAACATACAGACAAACAAACAAACATAAACAACTCCATTTTTCTACCCTATACCACTATGTGGTTTGGGTATAATGACTTTGTGCTGCTGTTTGTAACTACCAAAAATATTTCACATAGACCCATCTTTAATTATATCGATCAGAGTATATTCACTATCTGAGTCGTTTTAGCGATGTCCATCCGTCCGTCCGTCCGTCTGTATGTCCATGTAGACTTTGTAATCAAACTACAGGTCCCAAATGATAAAACTTTATATATAAAATTTTATCGGCCATAGGATGAACGCTATTGAAATTGGTGAAAATCGGTCCATGTTCAGACCTAGTCCCCATACAAATAACCCCTATGAAATCGACATAAATTGCCATAAGATCCAAATTATCACATAGATCTTAGTCAGATTGGGTTTGTATGTGTTTATTGTATCAATTAATCAGTATTCCAAAAATAATCCTTATAGAACAATTCTTAGTCATAGGCCCCATATAGAGCTGTTCCCGATCTTCAGTTAAATCTATCAAAAAGCAAAAACATTGCCCAGATTTTTCTCAAATTTGGTTTGTCCATATTTTTTACCAAATATGGTCAGGATCGGTCCATATTTCGACCTAGTCCCCATATATATAGCATTCGATATGAATTTTTTCATATCTGGAGCCAAAAATATTAATTACAATGCCACTCAAATTTGGTTTATGCTTATTTCCTATATCGAATTACTTGGACCGAAGAGATAGGGTCTCTAAACCATGGTATAGGGTATCGTATAGTCGGTCTAGACCGACTACAATTTCTTACTTGTTATATATTAGATTATATATTGTACATCTGTCTGGAGTTTTAATTTCTTATGCAAAAAGAAAAATAAATACATTGAAAACTGAAAGTCAAAGTGGAGTTTAAGAGTTCATGTGAGTAGGCTATTAGCATACAAATAACTGCAAATAACTAATTTCAACTCCAAATATTTAATACAATTTAATTTTTTTTTAATAAAAAAAAATAAAAAAAATATATGATGTATTTGAAAATAATTTAGACGAGCAAGAGCAGTCCAAGTGTTGTCATTTAAATTTAGTAGAAAGTAGTGGAGACATAGAAATTCCAACAGACTTAGCTACATTTAAAATAGACTTTTACCAGCCATTAAAGGAGGTACAGAAATATGACCGTTCTTCAAATTTAGCAACAAAGATGCTATTCCAAAGTCCGCAGAAGTATTATCTTCTGCACTCAGAATCATCAAATCCGATTTGAGAGCATTAATAAATTAGTTAATGATATTATTGAGGCTAACCTTATGATTCACTGGCATCAACAACATAATTACCACTGCTTTTATAAATATGTCTATATACATTTATCATCAGAGTAAGATTTTGAGTAGGAGTCGGAGTCGAAAATTTCAGCGTGCGAATTATTTAATAACGAATTAAACAAAACGCATGATTGAATATTTGTAAGATACTGATTTTATTATTATTTATTAAACCTTAAGAACTAAACATTAAAATCTTAAAACTTATCTACGCTACTTGCTTATCTTCGTATGAGACCTTATTTATCTTCGTGTGGGACTTCTACAGAAGCGCACACAAAAAATAATTGTTTTACACCATAAAAATGCCATAAACAAATATACACACTGAAGATAAGCGTTTCACCCCTTTGTAAATAGTGTTCTTAGAAACGATTGGAAAACCCCAAATGTGTGTTTTCCATAAATGTATGTTTTTATATTTGAATTCTTATCACTAAATAAAAATACATTTTAAACCATGTTTATATTTGAACTCAGCGGATGGAGTCAGAGAACTTTTTTTGGGGGCTTTAACAGTTTACTCCGAGATTTATGACCAAGAAGCTTTAGTTTATGGTTAAAAGAAATCTAAATACTAGTTTTTGATCTTATTAATAAGCTGCAAAAAATTCATTAAAATCCATGCAGTGGTTTTTGAATATTGTGGTCACCGACTTGAAAAGCATAGTTTCGAGAAAAACGCATTGCAAGTTTTTCGATGTACTCGTACTCGATACTGTATTATACTTTCGTTAAATTTCGAGTTGGATGGATGATGTTAGGCTTTGTTTTATATATTTTGAGACTTTTCACAGAATATAATAGGCGAATTGAAACCGGTTGTTTGCAGCAACCGTGCGCTACCTGCCATGGGGTCCGAGACCCCTTCAATAATATTAAAATATATCGGCAACTTTTCATCGGATTGCCCTGAAATTTTCAGAGAATATTTTTGAAACATCATACTTCAAGGAAATGCAAAAAACCGATCTTTTGCAAAATCTAACTGCATGTCGGCCTTTAAATTGGTGAAAATCTGTACATTATCAGACCTAGCCCCCACTAATTCAAACTAGCAGAGCCCTACCCATGAAATTCGAGTGCAAATTCTAGGAAATTTTATTTTCCCATTTAATAAATAATTTTGTAAAAGCCTTAAGGTATGCTAATCAATTTTGCCAATTCAAATTTTACACTTTTTAAATAAAATTCAACAAATTTCATTATAAATATTTGTTCAAAACACAGAACATATATAAATGAGTTTGTTAATGAATAATTTTATAAGAGCCTAAAGGTATGCTAATAAATTTTAGCCAATTCACAATTCAACACAGGGCTTTTGATATTTATGATAAATACACACACAGTATATGTTTCATGTTTGTGTTAATAGCAACTTTAACTGAGCATTACTCCAAAAAAAATGTTCCCGACGGTGCAAATCTGTAAATATGGTGTACAGCTAAAAAGAAATAACTTTCAAATGAGTATTTTTGATCTAAATCGGTTGGCAACTAAAGTTTTTATATCGATCACAAGAAGTCGCCTTGCCTATCAACATTATAGATACTTTGTAATTAATTTCTTTGACTAAAAAAATTCAGTTTTTCATGATTTTATAAAAATGCAAATGCTTATTCATAAATATTATGAGAGATCTAAAATAAAATTTTATAAAAACTACGTTTTGAAAAACACTTATTCATTAATTTTTGTTTTTACAAATTTAACAATTTTTTTCTTTTCATAACAAATTTAATATTTTATTTACTTTGTTTTTTTATGGTCCGTATTTATTGAATCGATTGCTGTTTTTTACATTGATGGATATTAAAATCCTTTTTATGCTTTCACTATGAATGACTTAAAATGAAAACTAAAGTTTTATAAGTTTTATCACAATTCTTCTCTATCATCCTCGTACGAGTATATCAATCAATTTTAAAGATTATCATTTACTCTTATTATTGATGTTAACAGTTTGGTGTTTGACTTCTTACAGACATTTAGACTTGACTAAACAAAAGCATAACTTTTTTCTTTTGATATTCTAGACATTAAAGTTTTTAAAGATTTTCTAAAACAAAAATTTAATTGCATATTTCACATTAAATTTTTTGAGATTTTTCGCACAATTGAGGAACTTTGTTACAATATATATACATATGTTTACAAATATGTATGTATCAATGTGAGCTGTGGTAGTTTTTGTATGTTGTCTTTAATCCCTAAACAATTGCAACTTTAGTCTCGAACTGCACTTACAAAAAAAAAAAAACGATAATATAATACTACTTGACCTGTTTGTTTATATTGTGTTCTGGTGTTATGTTCTTTGGTTGTTCCAACCAATGTAACTCATATATTTTATTGACTTTTTTCTATTTTCCTTTATGTTACATATTTTCAATTGCATCCTTTTGACGTTATATAGTTAAAAAAAATGAAAAAATGAAAGAAAAGAAATACTTAGAAAACGTCGTACATCTTTTAAAGAAATGAAGCAAACAATTTACAAGAAAGAAAATAAAATATCAAGGCACATAAACAAAATTTCAATTCTCTGTGACAAGCTACTCAGCAGCTTGCTGCACACAAATTGTGTATCCAAAAGTCCAACGGGTATACACGACGACTAAAATGGAATTAGTTATTTCATTGTTGTATTAAAAGGAAATAGTATGACAGATACAAAAAAAAACAACCATCATTGTTAGTATTCCCAAGAGTGAATTCTTGACTTCTATTATAAAGTTCCAACAGCATATTTGGTCCAGCATCAGTTAGGAGTGTGTGCATGTGTATTGAGAAAAACAGTTCTTTTTTGGTCACTGAAAGGACATTTCAAATATTGCATTTTTACTTATTTAGTGCATTATGGTGAAAAAAATCATGATTGGAAAGATACTCAAAGAATTAAGTACGAGTTCTTGTTATCCTTTCTTTGCTTCAATCGTTAGTTATGCTTTTAACTTTTAACATTTTAGATAACGTTAGTACGAGTAGTAAACTCTGTTAGATTAGACTTAACAATTGAAAAGACAATCTAAGTATATGTCTAATAGGGTCTGTAAATGTTGAAAAAATGCGAATAGAATAAATATGCAACAAGTAAGAACAAAAACAAAAACAAAATAAAACTCCCCGCTTCTGAACATTTGAATTATTAACATTCGGGAAAGCAAGTAATAAAATAAGGAATTAATTTAAAAACTTCAATTGAATGAATAAATTTTTGATAAATTCTAAGAATTTATTTAATATCTTAAATACTTTCACTTAAACATTTTCTTTCCGACTCAAATCTTTGCAATTTCAATCGATTTACCCAATGTTTTTGGCAGACATCTTTAAGGGATCATAATCTATAATATTAATAGGCAAGGCCATTACTTGTGACATCTTCTACAATTTTAGTTTCCAACCGATTATGACAAAAAATATACCATTTAAAAGGTATTTCTTTACAAATGTACACTATCTTTACAGATTTCCACCATCTGGTACATTTTTTTGAGCGCCCCGGTAGGTGAGTAGGTAGCGTGCTCGCCTATCACGGGGGGTCGTGGGTTCGATTCCCACCAGAAGCTTTGGTCTGTCGCTGCAAAACTAGCCAAATCCGGCTTATCCCTGGAGCCAAAATTAGAATCTACAGACAAGCCAGTCGTCTTCGCGGAACCAGGCTTAAAAAAGTTAAATTTATTTAAAGTTGCTACTAACACATACATAAAAGACATATTTAAGCTTCAAATAAAAAACTATACAATGCTGTGTGCGTGTTTATTAAATTTGTGTTGAATTGTGAATTGGCTAAAATTGTTTAGCATACCTTTAGGCTCTTATAAAATTATTTATTAACAAACCCATTTATATATCTTCTGAAATTTAATGAATTTTATTTAAAAATTCCTAATTTAATGAATTTTATTTAAATATTCATAAATTTTATATATGTATATATAGATTAAAAAAACATTGGAAGAAAGAAATTGAATGAAAAAAATTAAATTTCTTAGAATTTGCACTCGAATTTGGAGGGCTGGACTGAATGAATTGAATGAATTTTTTCAGAAAGGTACTTTTTTAATAACAGGTACTTTTTTAAGAAAACGTACTTTTTTAAGAAAATATACATTTTAAATAAAATGTACTTTCTAAAGGTGCTATATTAATGAAAGTTATAATTTAAGAAAAGCTACTTTTTGACGAAAATATAAATCTTAAAGAAAAGGTACTACTTTGTTTTTTGTCGACTTCATATACTTAGTTTGTTGTTGTTTTGTATATTAAAACGGCTTGAGGGTTAACCTCAACAACAAAAAGAAAAGGTACTTCTTTAGGAAAAAGGTACTTTTTTAAGAAAATTTAAATTTGTAAGAAAAATCCCTTTTTTAAGAGATGTTATTTTTTAAGAAAATTTGTTTTTCGACGAATGTGTACTTTTTGACTAAAAGGAATATTTTAATATTAATGTTAAGAGAAATTAAATTTGGAAGAAAATGTTCTTTTATAAGTAAATGTACTTTTATAAGAAAAGGTACTTTTTTTAAAAATTTGTACTTTTTAAGACAAGAAAATTTATTTTTTAAAAACGGTAGTTAAAAAAAGGGTACTTTTTTAAGAATAGGTAATTTTTTTAAGATATTTCACTTTTTCAAGAAAAAATCGTTTTTTAAGAAAAGGTTCTTTAAGATAAGTTTTTTTTTTACTTTTTTAACAAAAGGTACTTTTTTACTGTTTTTTAATAAAAGGTACTTTTTAATAAATGGTAATTTTTCAAGGTTAAGGCACTTTTTTAATGAAAGGTGTTTTTTAAAGAAAGGAAAATTTTTTAAGACTAGATACTTTTTTTAACAAAATCTACTTTATTAAGAAAAATTACTTTGTAAAAAAATCTAGTCTAATCTAGAAAATACGTTTTTAAGTAAATGTATTTTTTAAGAAAATTTACTTCTTTAACATATGGTACTTTTTAAGGAAATATATTTTTTTGTGAAAATTAAATATATAAGAAAATATACTTTTTTAAGAAAAGGTACTTTTTAAATAAAACGTACTTTCAAAGATTTACTATTTTAACAATATATACTTTTTGACGAACATATACTTTTTTAGGAAATGGTACTATTTTAAGTTATGTAAGGTACGTTTCTAAGAAAAGGTCTTTAAAAAATTTACTTTCTTTTTTTGAGAAAAAGTACCTTTTCAAGAAAGATACTTTTTTAAGAAAACGTACTATTTTAAGAAAATGTACCTTTATAACAAAAAGTACATTTTTAAGTGAAGATAATTTTTAGGAATTCATTTAATATCTTAAATTCATGAAAAGTTTACTTAAAGATTTTTTTATCGACTATAGTCTTTGCAATTTCAATCGAATTTGCAATTTAAGTTGTTTATAGATGTCATAACTTTTTGGAATTTGTCTTTAATGGATCGTACTAATTATTTATTATTAGAAAAATTATGAAATTAATTTTTTTTTAAGAAAAGGAACTTTTTCAAGAGAAGTACTTTTTAAAAAAGGTACTTCTTGACAAATAGGTGCTTTTTAACCAAAAGAAATTTTGACGAAAAGGTACAAAATAAAATTTTTACTAAAAAGCACTTTTGTAGAAAACGTACTTTAGATATAAAATTTACTTTTTTAAGAAAATGTACTTTTTTAAGAAATGGTACCTTTGAAGAAGTACTGCTTAAAGGAAAGATACTTTTTGAAAGAAAAGGTACTTTTTAAATAAAAAGGAACTTTTTAAAGAAAAGTTACTTTTTTAAGAAAGGTTCGTTGAAAAGAAAAGGTAGTCTCTTAAGAAAAAATACTTTTAAAGAAAGTTTACTTTTTAAAGAGAATGTACTTTTTAAAGTAAAGGTACTTCTTATAGAAACTATACGTATTAAGAAAAATATAATCTTTTAAAAGAATGTACTTTTTGAGAAAATCGCGTTTTAAGAAACTTTTTTCAGAAAAGTTACTTTTTAAGTTTTATTTTTCAAAGAAAAAAATTTACAATAGATTTGAATTATCATGTTTGAAATTTTTTCTAAACATTATTATACCCTCCATACCAGCGTATAAAAGCTTGTGATTCCACTTGTAATAATTAGAAAAAATCTGGACCCCATAAAATATATAATATATGCTTGATCCTCATAACAGGCGCAGTTGATCAGCAGCGGTGTGAAAATGAGTCATTGACACACTGAGCTGGTTGTTATTGAAAATTATTAAAATCGGTTCAATAAGTCCCGAGATTTCAATGAAAGTGTAAAAAGACTCGTAAGAAAATTTTATTTTTCTATGTGGTTCTTGTTATTGTTGTTATTCTAAATTGTTTTTGTGTGTGATAGCTGTAATTGTTCTTGTTATTGCTGTCGTAGTGTTTGTAGCATTTGCTTCATTAATGTGTGTTTTTGGTTATTCACCAAGTGTCAAGAGATCCGAGTCGTGCGTCTTAAAGCCGCCTTTGCACCGCCGCCTGCGCCAGAAAATTAAAAATACTGATGGCTGAACCAACTTAAAATTGTTACTCGAATATCTGTTTTTTAATTGTGGTAGGGTTTAGCCGATTTCTTTTCTCGTTTACGCATGATCCAGCAATGGAAAGCCTACTCTAATAATACTTTTTATGAAAAAAACATCATTGTCTTTATAACAAAACAATAAGAATCTATAATATTAATAGGCTAGACGATGTTTTGTTCTACCGTTTTATCGCGATTTTGACCAAACGTATATTCTTTGAAAGGTAGTTTTTTTTAGCCATTTTGCAGATTTACAGATTTTTAAATTTTTTCCTTTGTTTTGAGTAAATCGCATTTAAAGTTGCTACTAACACATACATAAAATTATACATATGCTATGTGTGTGTTTATTAAATTTGTTAATGTGTTTGTTAATGAGTTTGTTATCTTCATTCACAATAATAATAAACCATAAAAGTGTTGGTTTGTGAAGTGGGTAAGTTGAAAAATAAAGCTGCCTAGAAATTGCACTAGAATTTCGAGCGCTGGAATCTGTTAGTTTAAATAAATACTGGTCAAAAAAGAAAAAGAACTGTAAATTACATTGGTATTAGAACTTAAATGGTGAAGTGTACCCAACATCGGTTACAATATTGAGTTTAAGACTCTTTTAAAAGTTTTTTAATTAAACCCAAAAATTCTCCCAGAAATTAAATTCAACCAATTCTGTCCGAACGACTAGTCATTCTACTCATTAAAATATAGTTTATTATCAGAAAAAAATCAAAAGAAATATCAATTGAAATTCAATAAATTCGATTTTTTTGAATTAAAAAAAATGAACTGAAATTCAAAAATTTCCATTTGATATTCAATTGACATTTCAGTTGGGTACAAAAGCTTTGATCAAGGGCAATCCCTTTTGGAATTGGAGAAAATCAGTCTGTACTCAGTCCTTGTCTCCATATAAATGATATCGACATAAATAGGCCTAAGGTCCAGATTATTATATTGTATATCTTCATAAAATTATATTTATGTAAGTTTATTATATTCGCAAATCATCAGTTCAAAAATAAACATTGTGTAGGAGCATTTTCATATGAATGTCCATATGAATCAGCCTCTCAAAGCAATTAAACTAAAAAAAGAAGATGGCAGAATGATTATTCTGATGGAAGACGTTGAGATTTCCATTTAATAGATCAATAGCATACTTTAAACATATTTATATGACCAAAACCATTTTCAAAAACAAAAATATATTTGACATAACCAAACTAAAACAATTGTTCCAAGTTCCAAGGTATGCATTCCTCTTCGAAATCAGGACAACTAGGTGGCATGACGGGACTCTCCCATCTCCAAATTGTAAAGGAAACACAGATCTTTCGACTAGGTTGAAAGCCATAACCATTCGGACAACGAACACTTTGAGCATTAACATAAAGGGCAGTACAACGCCAATAATGAGTTGAATCATGAAAGTTAGCATATGCTTGACCAACTTCTTGTGGGGTTTTACAGCCAGGTTTACCGTTATAACTGGTATTTTCAACAGCAGCATAAGCAACAGCCACCAGAATGGCAAGGATAACTAGAGCCAAAGAAAAATTGTTCGTTAATCACTTAGTTTATGTTAATTTTTAATAATTTTTCTTACTTAAACTCTTCATAATGACGAAAAATTTATAAATAATCGTACAAGTATACAACTTTTATGAATTTCCAATAAGATTGAAGATTGATTTATATACTTTCTTTAATTGAGATCTTCATTATCGCTTGATATATAATGATATGGTTTATAAACATTATCTTAACAAACTTGAACGGTGTTAAAGACCTTTAACTTTTTATACTTTTTTTAAACTTCTCTTAAAGTAAACACAATACCAATAGCCAATATATATTTTTGCTCTGTTTATGGCCAATTTGTTGATAAGGAATTTCCGTTAACTCGAACTGACTGCACTTGAACTCTATTGCAATTTGAAGTTAATCAATTTGTATTCTTCTTTCGCTTAAAGGCTGTACGTTTTAGTGGTCATAGTAAAGGAATGGGAAATATATTAAATATGTCCATTCGTTCGTAACATTTAAAAAATCAGAAACAAAAATTTATGAACTTAAAAATACAGATTAGGAAAAACAAAACAACGTATTGACTACAAAAATCAAAGAAGGCATATTTGTTGGCCCTCAGATCAGGAAGCTATTGAATTTTTTCACAATGTTTATTGGAGAAAGAATATGCAGCCTGGAAATTTTTCAAGAGCTTCATGGACAGTTTTCTTGGAAACAATAAGAGTGAATTGAAAAATTATCATGAATTAGGTGCACGAATGTCACTCAAAATGTATTTTTTCATTCGCATTTCGATATTTTTCCACAAAACCTAGGTACGGTGAGCGACGAACAAGGGGAGCATGCTCACCAAGATTTAATGAAAATTGAAAGAAATTATCAAGGCTTTTGGGACAAAAGCATGCTGGGAGACTATTGCTGGACTCTAATACGTGAAACCGAACCAACAAAATGCAAACGACGTTCAAATAACGCCATTCACTTTTGAAAATTCATTTAATTTTAAAAAAACTCACGATTTTTTATGTAAAAAACGAATAAAAACATTTTTTTTTTGTATCTCGAACCTAACCTGACTTGATAGAGAAAAACCAATTATAGATTCGAATTCAGCCCACCTAATTACCTTTGGAAAGATATTTGGTTGCTCCAGTCCCAAACCTTGTTGGCTAGTGTTATTTCCATATATTGCTCTAATCACTCTCGGGATTTCACTTTCATTATAAAAGTATATTCTCTTTGCTTTTCTTTTTCAATGGCTTGGCCCTACTTCTCACAAACAACTGCATATTGATTGTTGAGAAATTCCTAAGTATCGATCTTGCCCAATTTGATGTTGGTACCTCATGCCAGTAATTTTATTGCGGCTGTTAATTTTAATGAAGTTGCTACGACAGCTGATCTTTGTTCACCCTTTAGTTCACCTTCATGAATGCGTGCGTACATTCATGTTGAGTCGAAAGTTTTCCAGGAAACAAAGTATTTTTTTTAATTATAAGATCATTTATAAGACAATATTTTTGGTTTCTTACCTTTTATCATTCAGAGTCATAACATCTGGAATAAAGTCGTCTTCTTCAGTCCACAAAGAAACACTATCAATTTTTACTCCCTTTATCTTTCGAAAAAACTTTGGATCGATTTTAAACCATCCACTCCAAAGAAAAAAAAATATTAAAAACAAAATATTCCAAAAAAAAAAATTGTTGACTGTAGATTTTACAATTGTTGAGTAAGACTGAAACGATAGGGTAAACTTAATTTACAAAGAAAGGGAGTATAATAAAAACTGGCTTTTTATGGGTTATTTTTCTACTCCCTTTATTTGAACTTGTAGTTTCTGTTTGTCTGTTTATCTGCCGACGAAACTTTGGATCGATTTTTAATCCTTTTCCCGTGATCCAATCGAGTTGAAACTTTGCAGGCAGACTCGCGGCGCACACTGGACCATATTTTGAGAAGGCGGCCAAAAACAATTTTTTTTGTTACCGATTTTAAAGTTATGTTATTCATTTGAAAGTAAATACTAGTAAACCTCGGGAGCCAAAAAATTGCGACTCCATCTCAACTATATCACAGCGAACAGGGTCTTCGAAAATGGGCTTTCTCAGTATTTTGCTAAAATAAAAAATTTCTTTGTAAATTTTTTTTTTTGAATGACTGTAACTTTTTGGATTTAAAAGATTTTGAAGTGATATAAATTTTGTATAATTTTGTGGCTTCCATACTATTAAGGTTAAAAATGTAAAATCACTGAGTCATTCTGAAATTTAAAAAAAATTTTTTTTAAAAAGGTCCAAATTTTCCGAAAATCTCCTACTTAACAGAGCATAACTCCTGTCAGTCAAAAGCAGTCAGAAAAAATCTTGCACTCTTCTAGAGTCCGAACCCTCCTCTATACTCCTATACCCCATTATATACCCGCCAGTTTCCGGCCGTGTCCACCAGAACAATTTTTCTGACCCAAGGTTAGATATTTTCATGCAAAATTTATGAATATAAAAGTTGTCCACTATGTGGTTAAGATATTTAAGTTTGAGGTGATGTTTGTAACTGCCAAAAATATTGGACCTTTATACATCTTTTATTATACGGATCGACTCAAAAACACTTTCTGAGTCAATTAAACGATGTCCGTCCGTCCGTCTGAGTGTTATGAATACAAAAGTTGGTCGTACCGGTGCACAGCGGTGTATTTTTTTGCGTATCGGTAGAGTTGTCAGGAGTTGTTATATACTTATAAAAAAAAGGGTTGAGATATAATGCGTTTAATTGTTACAGGTACATTTACATAGGTATTTTTCAAAAACATTAATAGTTTAAATTAGAGTTATATAGTTTAAATACCTGACAAAATGGGAAACGATTTAAATAACAAGTAAATGGTAAAAAAAAACTATTGCGACATAGCCCTTTAAGATATGAGCAGGTATGCTTCACATTTTAAAAGGGGTTAGGGTGTGGGTTTTTTATGCTTCTAAAAGTGGTAATAAAAGATAAAATATTTTTATTTTACACAATTGCAAGAAAGAGTATTTATAATAATGTTTCCACAATTATTATTCATTACAATTTGTGAAATGGCTAAGTACGGTTACAGATATTTATTTTCAACGAAATGAAATGAAATGAATGAAATGAGCAACGACTTCTTTAAGAATTGTAACCTAGAAGACATAGAAATGCACAAAGGAAAAATTACTAATTTTGCATCGAATTTGAAAAGACGGTACATTGAATGCTCTCATAGCAAGGCAAAGATGTACAAACGTTACCAAGACTGGTTAATAAAGGAACTTTTTTTTGAAAGTGCATCTACAACTGCCAACGAAAGTGGAAAAAAGGGTCGACCAGCAAAACCAATTGACGGATGTAGTGAAAGATCTCGAAGGCGTAAGCTGGTGAATATCAATGAAGAAATTTCTCAAAGAATTATTAAGGATTCATTTTTGAACCAAATTCATCCAACCCAAAATAAAAAAAATAAAATTGAAATAATTGAAAAAATAGTAGAAGCGAGCCCAAGACGATTTTGAAAAGCATTCCTACACCAATTGAAGTTAAGAAATTTACGCCGGAAGAAGCGTTCGCCCTATTTTTGGATTTGAAATTGACCAAAATTCAATATAAGGAGTTGCGGAAGCGAACCAATGAAAAGAATTGTGGGATTTTTCCAGAGTATCGAGATTAAGTTTCACAATCTGCTATTAGTGTCACTTCAACATCAGCATTTAAATCATTTAAAAAAAATTGGTAATGCCAGCATTACTTTAAATTCTAAATGGGGATGTGATGGATCCTCTGGTCAGAAACAATACAAGCAATTTAATGCCGAAAATTCATCAGATGCTAATTTATTTGTGGTATCTTTCGTTCCATTGAGCTTAACAAAAAGGTATAGCGTCTTAGAGCCGTCAACTAGTAGAGCAACAGAAATTGATATATGGAAAAATTAAATTCCTTCTTCAACAAAGTATTGCAGACCAATAAAATTTGCATTCAAAAAGGAAACCAAAGATGTCATAACTGAAGAAGTTCAAAAAATAAAAGATCAAATTAAGGAACTTCAACCAGTTATATTTAAATTTGATGACCAAGACATTGAAGTACATTTCAAAATGTGTCTCACAATGAGACAATGCACGAGCTTTAACTGGAACAAAGTCAACGTCAAGCTGCATTATATGCCAAAGGACATCAAGTCAATTAAACCAACCCCCACCAGAAGACGATAGTTTTAAGGAAGCCTACAAATTTGGAATGTACCCTCTTCATGCTAGAATACATTTCATGGAGCATATTCTTAAATTGGGTTATGATTTGGAATTTGGTCCGTTAGGCGAAACAGTGAGAAAAAACAAAGAAAATTAAGAAAAAAAAAAAAAAAAGCAAAAAAAAAACAAATTCAACAAAAATATCTACAGCTAGGCCTCGTAATCGACCAACCAAAACAAGGGGAATGAAACACAAATGATGGAAATACTGCAAGGAGATTTTTTCCGATCCGGAAACTGCAGCATCTATCACAGGTGTTGAACATGAATTAATAAGACGATTCAAAATCATATTACAAGTTCTAGCATACAGCAGAAAGATAAATGCAAAAAAATTTGGACAGTACACCAATAAAACAGCTATACTTTATAATGAAAAATACTCTTGGAGATATATGCCATCCACAGTTCATAAAATTTTGTACCATGGGGAACAAATAATTCAAAAAAATATGCTACCAATAGGAGATCTATCTGAAGAAGCGCAAGAAAAAAGGAACAAAGACTACAGATTCTTTCGCGAGCACTACACAAGGAAAATGTCTAATGAAGACCTTATCACTATTTTGTTGTTCACTTCAGATCCATATATGTCCAACATTCGTCAAAAATGGAAAACTACCTCTATTGAATTAGACGAAGAAGCTAAACAACTTCTAGAAGATGAAAATCAAGGCTATTTAGAAGAAATTTTTACTAAAATTGGTTGATTTAAAGTACTTTTTCATTACACTAACAATAAGTTACACTTTTTTTTTTATATAGTTAAAAAATTTTCTTGATTTAAAAATTTATATATTTTGTAAATTTACAATAAAAATTGCTATATTTCATAAATTTACCATAAAAATTGATATAGAAATATTTAAAAAGACAATAAAAAAATTTAACTAAAGCAAAAACATACGAGTTTTTCATTCAAACTTCTCTATCTTGAACCAATATAAGGTAACTTTTACGTACGCTGCTTTATAAATTATATTTTAACTCGGGATCTTTCAAAAAAAAAAAAAAACAACCTTTGGCCATTGTGCACATTAGGACTAAAGTTTACGGGGGCAAAGTTTGGCATTTTCTGAAAAAATTAACTTAAAAAATTGTTAAAAAGTATTAGTTGTAAAATTAACTGAAAAATAAGACATTATATTAAAAAAAAAACATTTTTTTTATCTTTTAACACTTCACTTTTGTATTAAAATTCAACTACAAATGAAAATGTATTTTAAACCCTCCGTAACTTTTTTATTTTCGGTCGAGAATTACGTTTTATAGCAAAACTTAAAGGCTAAAGTCTCACCTACCAAACAAAAAAAAAAAAAACCGCATATCAAAATTCCAATCCAATCAAAAGTTATAGATTTTTGACCGCCTTCTCGTCAAATGGTCACTGTGCGGCGGCGATAAAAATGATCTAACAAATTTTCGATCGGATCGGATCAATATCAAATATCTCACGTTTTATAACAGGGAGAGCTTTGAAAATTGGTGTGACATCACCTATTATTAATGTGAGCAGTGCTAGTAAAAATGGGCGGGATGTGATCAGGGATGGGGTGACACCTCCCATACAAAAAAATTAATCAATATCAAATATCTCAAGTTCTATAACAGGGAGAGCTTTGAAATTGGTGTAAGGGCATCTTTTATTAATGTGAGTGGTCGTATCGAAAATGGGCGTGATCAATACAGGGGGTGGCACCTCCTGTAGAAAATAATTATTGAATATCAAAAATCTCGAGTTCGATATCAGGGAGAGTTTTGAAAATTGATGTGAATGGTCATACTGAAAGAAAGGGAGTATAATAAAAACATGGTTTTTATAGGTTAGTTTTTACGTTTTAAAATAATATAATTTTTACATATTTTCTGTTTTCATTTCCAACTTTTGTTTCGGAATTTTTTTCTGAATTGAAGTTCTCTTCGGTTTTTCTTACTTGCATATGAATACAACTCTGTTACCGTTACGAAAGAATTACGCAGTATGGTTTAACTTACTGAATCGAGTTACGCGGTAGCCCCCAGAATTTAAGTTGCCACGTTTTTTTATTTATTTACCAACACTCAGGGGACGATCCTACAGATGCAGTGCAGTTGATCTTAGGAATATAGGTTATGGGAAGGAGGAAAGAGGGAGTAGTGTTTGTGGATATTTGACTTAAATGTTATTAGATTATAACCATCAGGAAAGACCTCTGCGGGGAGTTTATTCCACATACGGCTAGTTCGACTGATAAACGAATTCTCTCTGTAACGCGCTGTGCGGTCAACTGGACAATAGACTACAAACGGATGTGATCTACTAGAGAAGCGGGTAGAGCAAACCGAAACTCGGGCACTTGGAATAAGTTCGCTAATCTCAGAAGAACATTTCGCATGGTAATATCTATAGAACAGTGCTACACAACCCACATAGCGACGATCTTCCAATGAGTCAGTAGAGTTGGATACCCACTGTCATTGATGAGCATCAACGCCCTCCTTTGCACACGGTCCAGTAGCTCCAAAATAGACTTTGAAGCTCCTGCCCATATATGGGAGTTGTATTCCATTTTCAATCGGGTGTAAGCGGTATAGATTTTAAGGAGATCAGAGGGAGTAAAGTAATTTTTGCACCTTTTAAGAAAACCAATACACTTGAATGCTTCTTTCGACACTTGAAAAACATGCTCATTCCAATGAACATCACATTGAATACTCATGCCTACAACATCAAGAGTATCCGATTCCTCAATACCTATACCACCCATATATACAGATAACATTGGTGAATCCATGGCCCTATGGGTCAGCATACAACATTGAATCTTCAGCGCACTAAAATCAACTCTAATCGATTTGCCCCGCTCGGAGATTGTTAATAGGTCTTGATTGAGTGTGTTATACATTGTCCGCCTTTTTTCCCAACCTCCAAGAGGCTTGGTCTACAATTAACGGAAAATAAATGACAAATGCTGCTGTCATCTGTGAAAGAGTATATAGAGTTAGATCTATTTCGATTAAATTATCACTGCAGTAAAATTTTAAAATAAGATTTGGAAGCATTTTAAAACAAGATTTCGATTTCCATAAAAATCTTCATGTTGGGAAGACTTTTATATTAAAAATTATCCTTATATGTGGCGAAAATCAATTTGTGTCAAAATGCTTATTCCATAGAATTGATTCAGTTTAATTTTAGTTTTCATAAAAGGTTCCATACAAATATTTTCATCCAAATACAGAGTGGACCAAATAAGACCAACCAATTTTAAATCCGAAAACCTTTTTAATTTTCTAATATAACTATTTCCTTCTTGGAAGTTTTAATCGAATTCTTTGTTATATATAATGGATACATACAGTATTCCAGAACGCTTTAAAATTATCTAAATTTTATCAACGATCAATTGCTGTGATGTAGTGAAATTATCGCCATCATTATAATTCAAGACCAGTTCCCACAGTCCTCATGATTAGGGGTTTGGTCGGCCATTTTTAGGAGCGGGTTTTAGTGATCGATCGTCCTGGAGGAGGTGCCCAATGAAATATTCGCACTAAACATAATGTGCAAGCTGTGCGATAGAGTGTTGCAAATGATTCATCTGTTTCAACTCGCCGTCGTTCTGGCTAATTAAGCATTTCCAGAGCAACATGGCGGAGAATTTTAAAACCGTATTTAAAATAACGTTTTGATGTCGGATGAAACTCATTTCCATTTATGTGGTTAATGTGTGAATAAGCAAAGCTATAGATTGTGGGATACTGAAAATCAAAGGCCAACACATCATTTAGCCCATACAGATGGGCCGAAAATGTTAACGGTCCATATTTCTTACGACCAACGGAGGAACAGCATCTTTCTTTGTGATTCCAATAAGATGATGAGACTGCACACACTGCCAGGCAAAATTTGGATCTTTTTGGTAAATGTTTGATTTAAAATAATTCCGATTTCTTTTGTCCACATCTTTCATCCGAAATAACTGTGTTCGACTTTTTTTTTGGGGGATATTTAAAAAACGAAGTGTATGCTAATAAACCAGATACTACTGGACATCTGAAGCAGAATGTTCGCGACGAACTACGAAATCTGGAGTAATGGCAAACCAGCTAAAAAGAGCCAGTGTTTGTATCGATAAAAATGATGGATATTTGTCTGATGTCATATTTTTTACATAGTGACTTAATTTCCATAAAACGTATTTAATATATAAAAAACAATAATTAAAACAAATTATTATTAAAGTGTAACTCTTAATTTGTTGACATTGGTAGGTCTTATTTGATCCACCCGGTATATTCATATTACAGGGTCAAACAGGCAGACAGATGGAGGGATGGACATCGCTAAATCGGCTCAGAAAATTCTTCTCAGTTGATCGGTATAATAAAAAAATCCACGGAATGCAGAATATCTAGTATTTCCATTAAAGCAAATCCAATAAAGCAAACGATTTTATCTTCTTTTGTCATAAATTAAAAAAGAAAAACTAAATAATACAAAATAAACAGGATTTTGTTATAGGGTTTTATTTCGAAAATTTTTTATAAATATAATCTAAACCGTCTGAGCTAAGCTAGGTATACATTCTTCATTGAAATCGGGACAACTAGGAGGCATTACATGACTTTCCCATATCCAAGTTGAAAAAGAAACACAAGTTTTTTGACTATCTTGAAATCCATATCCATTGGGACAACGTACAAGGATGGCACTGTTATTTCGTTCATTACAACGCCAATAATGAGTTGAATCGTGAAAGTTGGCATATGCTTGACCAATTTCTACTGCAGTTTTACAGCCAGGCATTCCATTGAAACTAGTATTTCCAATATCAGCACAAACAACAACTACCACCAGTATAAGGGTTACTAGAAAAATAGAAAATTGTTTATAAATTACATCGTTTCCGTTTAATAAAAATTTAATTGTTTTTATACAATTCTATCCAAGAAACATACTTAATTTGTTCATGATGAATATATGTATTGTTGATATCTTTTATGATTTTAATGCTCTTAAGTTAAAATATCGATTTATATACTTTTCATTGCTGATGATTGAAAATATCTTTCTATTTATTATCATAAAAAAGTTATTATCAATAAAATTCCCAGTTGTGAAGAGAATAAAATGAATGCAATAATATCGCACAAAGAACTTAAAGTTAGCTTTAGATTACATTTAGTTGCAGACCTTGATGGACAACAAAAAACCTAACAAATCATTTGTGGATCAGTTCTAGATTTGATTAAATTCCATTTAAAAGCAATTTGTAAATTCTCAGAAATATAATTCAAATCATGGTCACCATTAAAGGGTACATGAAATTCGTTGATAACACAGTTATTTGCTTTATTTTTTCTTTTTCTCCTACCGTTGCTTAAGATAAGGAATTGTTAAATTAAATGTCTCTACAAACAGATGTGTTTGTATGTACATATGTATATAACGATGCAGTAGAGTGAATGGAAAGACCTAAGATAAAAATTGGTCGTAACATCAATTTGCTTTGCGTTAAACGAAATAATGATTGTAATCCAAAGGAATGTTGAAGAAAAGATACCGGAAGTAAATTATCGTTAGAGAAACGACTTGATGTTAGCGGTATTTTTTTAAATCTTTGTCAATGGCGTAGCTAAAAAGAAGGTTTTAGATGTAATCTAAGAAATCAGTTTCTTAATTATTTCACTTTGCTGAAGTCGCTAAGTACTTTGTTGAACTATTATGTGCTTTGTTACCGGCTAAGGGGTCCTTAAAACTCAAAGTATCAAAAATGGTTTAGACAAAGAAATGTTAGACACCGTAATAAAGACTATTTAAATAATTTTGCACAATACGTTGGAGTGCCCAAAATAAATTTTCTCTTAAATTTTATTAATGCTTTCATAAATATCTTCCAGTATTCAACCTACGGTTATATACTTGAAATAAAAAGTCGACCTTTTAGTTCCGTAATATACTAAAAAGTAGACTTTTCTATGTATCTAATATTTGACTTATTCTTTCAAAATTGCTACGGTCTTGGTTAGTGTTTCTAATTCGGTTTTTGCCGCCAACAGACCTTTCAAAAAAAAAATTGTCCGGCATGAAACTATTGTTCTTGGTTCAAAGTATTCTGAATTTGAACTTGAACTCTGAGTATTCTGAATTTGTTAACCATGTCATGTGATTTATTTCCACATTTGACTTTTCTTGCACTTTAGAGTTGTTGATATACTGACTTAGTTTCGCATTTAATTTTTATACCCTATACCGCCCTCTGGTCAGGGTTTAATAAGTTTGAACTGATATTTGTAACTTCCAAAAATACTGGACCTAGACCAGCATCTTATATCGATTGACTCAGAATCACTTTCTGATTCGATTTGTCCGTCTGTCTGTCTATTTGTCCGTATGTGTGTTGATTAGGGGGGGGGGGGGGGTAGGATGAGGGGGGGATAGGACGAGAGCAAACGAGAAAATGGTGGAACAAAAAACTAATGGAGGTCGTTCAAACATTTTACCCTCCTATGCAGTTATGCAGTTATAATATATATCCCAGTAAAATTAGGTATATTTCATTGTTACATCTGGAATTTTTCTATTATTGACAATAATATTAAAATCGAATAGTGGAAAACAAAAGGTGATTAATCAAAAATCGATTTATAAGAGAAAAAATGATCATTTACCTTGAGAGAAAACTCAGATAGTTGCAATTTTCAAGGTAATATCGGATATTGTTAACTACTCGTAGATTTAAATTTACTCGCAGAAAAAAATTCGCCAACTGAATTGTTCTAAAGTTAATTAATTATATTTGCGATTGTATTATCAGAAATTTTATAGCAATTACCAAGTTTTTATTGTGATAAACTATTTATTCTTAGGACAACAGAATTATGACCATAATCTACTTTGATCATAATGGATCAGCAATTTCGACTGGATTTTAACATATCTTTTAAAAGTAACTGTAGATATTTTGAGGAATTTTCTAAAGCCAAAGAATTTCTGAGAGAAAGTGAAAAGTAACACTTCTTCTGTATACTTTAAAGGTCCTCGGGAGCTGTAAAAATTTGTAAAGCAAAGAAAGAATGAAGTTGCAAAACTTACCGCTGGCTGATATTAAACTTTTGGACATGAAAATCCATCGATTATTCTATTCCATAGAACCTTACGCGATTGCCTTAATATTTTAGAGGCCAATTCAAAATGGATATAGAAACTAGGAGGTTGTGACGTTGGAAAAATTTCACTTCACATCTCCCTAGAGGAGATTTTCGAACATATAATGAATTTCAGATCACCTATAGTTATATCCTATACCAATATGTGTTCAGGGTATAATTGATTTTGGGTTGATGTTTGTAACTAAAAATGCTTGACCTAGACCCATATTTTATTATACCGATCGGCTCATAATCACTTTCTGAGTCAATTTAGTGACGTCCGTCCGTCTATCTGCCCGTTTGTCCGTCTGTCCGTCTGTCCGTCCGTCTGTGTGTCCTTGTTAAACTTGTAACCAAAATACAGGTCGCAAATATGCATATATTTTGATGAAATTTAGTATATAACTTTCTATCGGTCATAGTGTGAACGCTGTTGAAATTAGTGAAAATCGGACAATTCTTGTTTATAGCCCCCATATAAAACTGATTCCCGATCTTCACTTAAATCTACCAAAAAACAAAAACAAAAAACATTTTTCTCAAATAAGTGACCTTACCAAATATACTCAGGATCGATCCGTTTTTCGACCTAGTCCCCATAGCATCCGACATGAATTTTTTCATATCCGAAGCCAAAAAAGTTAATAACAATGCCACTCAAATTTGGCTTATACTTATTTTCTATATCTAATTAGTTGGACCAAAGCGATATGTTCTCTAAACACTCCGTATAGGGTATCGTATAGTCGGTTTAGACCGACTATAATTTGAAATTTTCAAACTGCCGCCAAACTTCCATTATTTTTGAAATATTGTTCTACAATGAAAACGGGTTCCTCTATCGTCTAAAACTCTATTTTCATATACTCCACATCAGCGTACAGAGGGTATATATAAGTTTGTCATTTCGTTTATAATAATTAGATAAAAATTTGGACCACATTATATATGTATGTATACTAGCAGTATACCCGCTACGTTGTGAGCGTAATTATTATATTAATTATTTAAGCCATAATATTTAAAAACAATAAAAAATGTAGTGTGAGTGACAATACGATGGAAACTTTTAATAAAATATATTTTTGACGACTTGGACGCTTTTATTAATTTAAATATTTGCATGTTTTATATATTTAACAAAACTAAAAAGTATTCATTTTTATGCTGTTGACAAAACAATGGAAACATTTACTATACAATAACACTGTGGAATGAAATGATGGTCATGGTCTTGGGGGGTGGATGATTCCTATACCGAACGATTGTATTAATTTATTTTAGTAAAACTCCCGAAGGATTTGGCCGTTTTATGGCCATTTAAATATTTAATTTTTTTGTCAACACTATTCGCCAACAGTATTCTAATCCCAGTTCATGCATTCTTTAGCAAGATTAATGCTATCCAGACGATTTTATGGATTTATTCATAGAATATTTCTCACATATATCCTTTTGCCTACGACCATCACGAAAATCATCTATTAGTTTTGTTTTTAACTCTTGACAAAACTTTATGATTGCCATTATTTTATAATAATTGAAAGAAAACATCAGAATCAATAAATATTTAAATAACGGTTAAGATTTTTAAAATTTTCTTTCACTCGTTCTTCTATTTTTATTATTTTAATCAACTTTGGTTAAGAAGTTTAAAAGTTTCCACTGTTTTGGCATCACTAAAAAAAAATCTTTCTTTTTCGTTAAACTATTTTTTTAATTGTATTTCGTGGATCAAATGTGTTATCTTCCAATATAGAACACACCAAATAGTGATTTCGTAAAAAAATACATAATTTTATTACTAAGCGCGAAAAAAAAAATTGATAAAAATTTCCATTGTATTGCCACCTACTTTATTTAAGTACCACCTTTTTATTTGAAAATTAATCAAAAATAATATTGTTTGCAATATCGATGGTTTAGTTTTGAAAGGAAATAACTCGAGCCATAGGACAAACGCTATTGAAATTGGTGAAAATGGGTGCATAATATCCATATTATCCAAATTATCAAATACATCTTAGTCGAATTGGGTTTGTGTGTGTTTATTACATCCATTAATCCGTAGACCAAAAATAAACCCTGTAGGACAATTCATTTAAACCTATCAAAAACAAAAATATTGCGCAGATTTTTCGCAAAATCGGTTTGTATAAGATGATCCAAAATATAGGTGACTTTTCCACATATGGTCAGGATCGACGTAGATTTGGCTTATGCTTTTTTTTCTAAACCCAATTAATTGGACCTAAAACCAATTCTCTAAAACACATGATATAGGGTATCGGCCTAGCCCGACTATCATGTTCTTACTTGTTTTCTTAAGAAAATGAACTTTCAAATGAAAGTTTACCAGTTGAAAAGTATCAGTTTTCCCATTTTTTAGCCGTTTTTACCCCCTAAAGGCTCCAATTAAAACAAATTTTATTCTTCTCTGATGTTTGTGTCTCTGGTGGAATCTATGTACATATCAAATTTCATATTCATAAATAACTTTGTAAAGAAGTTAAAAAATGTACACTCTTACACTTACGGGCGGTTTTTACCCCCCTTTAACATCTGAATTTCTAAAACATTTACTCTCATTTGATGCTTCTATTCTATAGTGGAATCCCCAAACCATATTTTATATTCGTTTATTTAGAAGATGCCAAATATACACTTATTAATACAATCCCTGACTGATGCCCACGTATTCGGTGGAGTATGTATGACAAAATATATTTCATATATTTCAATATATTTCATATTCCTAGATTCGTTTGTTTAGAAGATAGCAAATGTAAAATTTTTCTTCTTTTTGGCCGTTTTTCCTCCCCTAGACAGTAGAATTAGCTATAAATTCATCCTTGAATGATGCCCACGTACTCGGTGGAGTCTGTATATCAAAATTCATATAAAGATTACTGAATATTATCTCAAATTTCTTTTTTTATGAGAAAGTACAATCCTTCACGATTGGTCCAATTTTTAAGCACATTATCGATTGTGTGCGTCTGTGTTGCACCAATGGCTTCACGAATATTGCCCTTTAAAGCGTCAATTGTCTCTGGCTTGTTGGCGTTACACTTATCTTTGAGGGCACCCCACAAATAATAGTCCACCGGTGTCAAATCGCTGCTCCGAGGTGGCCAAGCGACATCAGCTCCGCGGCTGATAATGCGATCATCAAAAACAGGGCGCAAAACAGCGAGTGTAGCTTCGGCTGTGTGGCACGTAGCGCCGTCCTGTTGAAACCAAATGTTACCAATATCCTCCTCTTCAATTTTTGTGAACAAAAATTCGATAACGATCGCCATTGACTGTAACGGCTACTCCTTGCTCATTTTCGAAGAAAAATGGCCCAATTATGCCTCTGGACCAAAATCCGCACCAAACAGTGACTCGTTTTGGGTGTATCCGCTTTTCAATGTATGCGTGCGGGTTTTCTGTGCCCCAAATGCAACAATTTTGCTTGTTTACAAGATCAAAATGAGCTTCATCTGAAAAGATGATTTTTTTGGCAAAATCGGCATCTTCTGTAATTCGATCGCAGGCCCACTTAGCGAAGCGAAAACGCATTGGATGGTCAGTTGGCTTCAACTCCTGAACCAATTGGACTTTGTATGGTGTATTGATGTTGATGGCGCTTCACGCACACTTTCTGCCACAGCAGCAATATTCTCGGGTGTACGCACTGTTTTTGGTTTTTCACGCTTTGGTTTATCGATGAGGATGCCAGTTTCTTTCACTTTTTTCACAAGATAACGAACATACGGAGTTGACGGTGCTTCGCTTCTTCCAAAATCCGTACGCAATTTTCGCACACATTCTGCAACATTACCATGATTTTCAAAGTAATGTCGCAATATTTCCCAGCATTGTTCAAGCATATACACAACCATATTCGTTCAGCGGAAGGATACAACTAATTATCTGTCAAATCAGACATGAGCTAAGTGTTACCATTCACAAAATAAGCACTAGTTGAAAAAAAAAGTTAGATGGCGGACCCTTTATATAGGTAAATATATTAAGACGATGCAGAAAGGTATCATATTTACCCTTTTTGATCATTTTTACCCCCTTAACACCTGATCTTCCAAAAGTTTTCCTCTCATCTACTGTTTCTGTCTGTAGTGGAATCCACGAACTGTATTTTATATTCGATTGTTTAAAAGATACTAAATGTACACTTTTTCCCCTGTTTGGCCGTTTTTTCTCCCGTAGATGTTAGAATTATCAATAAAAGCATTCTTGACCCCACGTATTCGGTGGAGTCTGTATACCAAAATCCACACATATATATATGTATATATAGTTTAATATGTTAAGAAGATGCAAAAAGGTACAATTTTCCCCCTTTTTGGCCGTTTTTACCTCTTCAATATATGAATTTCTAAAAGTTTTCCTCTCATTTAATACTTCTATCTCTAGTGGAATCCACAGACTCTATTCTGTATTCGCTTGTTTAGAAGATACCAAATGTACAACTTTTCCCCTTTTTGGCCTAATGCCCACGTATTTGGTGGAGTCTGTGTACCAAAATTCACATATATCTATAATATTAATAGGCCAGGCGATTTCTTGTGACTGATATTTTGTTCTACCGTTTTATCCCGAATTTGACCAAACGTATATTATTTGAAAGGTATTTCTTTTTAGCCATTTTGCAGATTTACAAATTTTTAAATTTTTTCCTTTATTTTGAGTAAATTGTATTTAAAGTTGCTACTAACACATACATAAAATTATACATATGCTATGTGTATATTTATTAAATTTGTTAATGTGTTTGTTAATGAGTTTGTTATTTTCATTCACAATAATAATAAACCATAAAAGTGTTGGTTTGTGAATTGGCTAAGTTGAAAAATAAAGCTGCC
Source organism: Cordilura impudica (assembly GCA_963682025.1). Classification (NCBI taxonomy): domain Eukaryota; kingdom Metazoa; phylum Arthropoda; class Insecta; order Diptera; family Scathophagidae; genus Cordilura; species Cordilura impudica. The sequence continues at coordinate 137,186,585 of OY821517.1, forward strand.
TAAAATTGCACTCGAATTTCGAGCGCTGGAATCTGCTAGTATATAATGGGTGATTTTTTAAGAGCTATAGGAAAGTTTTCCAAAAAAAAAAAACACATAAAATTCAGAAAAATGCATGAAATCTTTATTTGAATCGATAGTACAGTCCATATAATTTAATGTTTGAAGATTATTTCATGCAAATGTTGACCGTGACTGCGCCTCAAATGGTCCATCCGCTTAGTCCAATTTTGGCATACTCTTTCCAACATTTCGGCCGGTATCTCACGAATAAATGCTTCAATGTTGTCTTCAAATGCGTCAATTGAAGCAGGATTGTCTGTATAGACATGAGCTTTAACATAGCCCCACAAAAAAATAGTCTAAAGGCGTTAAATCGCACGATCTAGGCGGCCAATTGACCGGTCCCGAACGTGAAATAAAATGTTCACCGAACTCGCCTCTCAATAAGTCCATTGTTGCGCGTGCTGTGCGACATGTGGCACCGTCTTGTTGAATCCACATCTCATGCAAGTCAAGCTCTTTCATTTTGGGCAAAAAAAGTTGGATATCATCTCTCGGTCCAATGATGCCACCACTCCAAAATCGACAATTGATGGTCATCATTAACACTGGCCGATACAGCTGCGATATTTTCTTCAGTTCGTACTCTACGTAAGCGTGTTGGTGGTTTAATGTCCAGCAATGTACATTGGTGCGAAATTTAGTCACAATAGCCCGAATAGCCGCTTCAGTGGGTCGATTAAACTGACCATAAAATGGAAGAAGCGCGCGATGAACTTTCTTAACAGAGCACGCATTTTGATAATAAAATTCAATAACTTGCAAGCATTGTTCGTTTGTAAGACGATTCATGGTTAAATTACACAAGGGAACAATGGTTCTGTTGATTAAGAACTGAATATTGTTTTTAAGGTTATTTGGGACGCTGAATCCAAATCTGCCCTTGGTTTTTTTCTATCAGCTCGACTTTTCGAGATATACCGTTATGTTCAAAATTAAGGCACTTCCGCTACATATATTGGAATAACTTGAAAACGGTTCACCATATTAAATTAAAAAAAAAATCTGTAACTCGCAAACAATATTCTCTTAAAGCCGTGCTTACTTTGTTTTTAAATTTTCCAAGTAGTTTTAGAGATATCGTTCAAGTTTTGAAAAAAAAATTAAAATTTTTTTAAAAAAAACATTTTTTTTGTTCTTTAAAAATTCCTAAAAAATAAAAATGGGACAAAAATCACAGTTTTGGTCTACAAGCAGTTAGTTAAGTATATTTCGAATAAAATGAGCTTTATTTCATTGCAATCGGTGCACAACTTTTGATTTTGTTCACGATTTACTGAATTGATATAAATCGCTATTTCCATACAAAAATAACATTTTCTAATGTGTAAGTGTTTGTATGTAATAAGTTAGTTTTTTATGATTCTAAGAATTAAAAAAATTAAGTAATAAAAAAAGATTATTTCATTTTTATGGTCAGCTATACTTTTTAATTTAACACAAAAAGAGAATTTTAAAGAAAAATAAAAAATTTTAATACACAAATATTACAATGTAATTACAACTCATCGAAAAATTTTCTTTTATAAGATTTTCTTAAATAACCTTGTTTAGAGGGATTTGTTTTAATGCTCCAGCAATAGTCCGCCATCATATGCTTATCCCAGTGACCCTGGTACCGCTCCTCTATAGTGCGGATATCTTGATGGAAACGTTCTCCTTGTTCTTCACTGAAGTCTCCAAGATTTTCAGGGAAACAATCCAAATGACTGTGTAGGTAGTGCACCTTAATGCTCATATTACAACCAAGCTGCTTGAAATGTGACAACATGTTATCCACGTGGTCCGAGTAGTGCTCACCCTTTTTGTTTCCCAGGAAATTGCGCACTATCCAAACAAATTCATTCCAAGCATTTCTTTCAATATCTGTCATGGAATTATTAAAATTTTCATCATTGATTAATTTTTTGATTTGAGGGCCATCAAAAATGCCAGCTTTCAGTTTCTCCGAACTCAAATTGTTGAACTTTTTACTGATATATCTAAAACAATCACCGTCCTTGTTGAGAGCTTTGACAAATTGTTTCATAAGTCCTAGCTTGATATGGAGAGGTGGCAGTATTATGCGATCCCTGGGCACAAGTGGTTGATTAACTATATTGTGGTTTCCTGGAACCATAGCTTCCCTCGAAGGCCAGTCTTTCTTACTCCAGTGTTCAGATCTGGCTCTGCTATCCCATAAACAAATGAAACACGGATATTTTGTGTAGCCACCTTGTTGGCCTAGAAGAAAATTCACCATTTTTAGATCCACACAAATTAGCCAGCGGTGTTCGTTGTACTTTATTTTATTTATAACTGAGGCAATTGTAGAATATTCTTCTTTAGCTTTAGTTGAATGTGCAATGGGCAACGAACCCAATTTATTACCGTTATGCAGAAGTAGACATTTTAGGCTGCGTTTAGAAGAATCTATAAATAGTCGCCAGTCATTTGGATCATACTCCTCTAATCCCATCGCTGTTACTAAACCAGGAACATCTGAACAATAAACAAATTCATCGTCTTCGGAAAAGAATGGAAGTAAGTTTTTTTCTCTGTTACGGTAGTATGAAATTGTTGTTCCTTGGGTTAACAGATTTTTTTGCTTTAATCGAGAAGCAAGAATTTCAGATGCTTTTTTAGAAAGTCCAAGGTCTCTCACTAAATCACTAAGCTCCTCCTGATTAAATTGCTCGCGTTCAGAAGAAATATCTAAATGCAAGTCATCTGATCCAAATTCAGAAATTGGTGAAGGAACATTTTGTCGTAAGTCGTGGAAATTGTGTGTAGATGTAGATGGTTGTGGTTCTGAATCCTCACTAGAGTACAGGACTGGTTGGGTAATAGACAACACGTTAGGATAAATCCATTTAGACCGGTTTGTTTTATTAATGCCTGTTATGTTGACAGCGCAAAAATAACAATCATCATAATGATTCGAAGGTTCCCGCCAGATCATTGGTGTTTTATACTTGAAGTGGGTCCGTTGCTTGTTTGCCCATAACCTTAAATACTCTACACAGTTTTTACATACAGTATTAGGAATCCAGTACTTGTCACGGGTTTCCATGGTAAATCCGCAGTAGTCAAAATAAATTTTTTTAATAAAATCTGACACACTTTTTCTATTTTTTATAAACGTGTATTCGCCACATATGTTACAAAAATAGTTGGGATTGATTTTACAGGTGTTTCTTGACGTAGCACAATTTTGAAGTATATATCAAAGTAACACAATTTTCAATAAATAACACACGGGAACAAAATTGAACTTTTTTGTGTTGACTGATTAAATGTTCAATGTAAAATGATTTATATTTTTTGTCGTTATACTTTTCGCTTTCGTAAACACTTGTTGAATGAGAAAAATTGGTTGAATGAAATACTTAGTAGTTTTTTACTGAAGTACCAAAAAAAATTATATCCACAATTTTATTGACAGTCACTTATGAATGAACACATGTGTTCAGGGGCATTCCTTTAAAAAATCATCCGTTACCAACGGTAAACCACACATCAATAAAAACAAGTGGACTTTTCTTTTTTCTCTTTAATTGACTGTGAACTGACTAGGTGTCATAAAGGGACAATAAAATTTATAGGCGTTATGAGTTTGCTACCGCAACCATAAAAATGAAATAATCTTTTTTTATTACTTAATTTTTTTAATTCTTAGAATCATAAAAAACTAACTTATTACATACAAACACTTACACATTAGAAAATGTTATTTTTGTATGGAAATCGCGATTTATATCAATTCAGTAAATCGTGAACAAAATCAAAAGTTGTGCACCGATTGCAATGAAATAAAGCTCATTTTATTCGAAATATATTTAACTAACTGTTTGTAGACCAAAACTGTGATTTTTGTCCCATTTTTCTTTTTTAGGAATTTTTAAAAAACAAAAAAAATGTTTTTTTTAAAAAAATTTTAATTTTTTTTCAAAACTTGAACGATATCTCTAAAACTACTTGGAAAATTTAAAAACAAAGTAAGCACGGCTTTAAGAGAATATTGTTTGCGAGTTTTGGGTTTTTTTTTAATTTAATATGGTGAACCGTTTTCAAGTTATTCCAATATATGTAGCGGAAGTGCGTTAATTTTGAACATAACGGTATATCTCGAAAAGTCGAGCTGATAGAAAAAAACCAAGTGCAGATTTGAAATCAGCGACCTCAAATTAGTAAAAATTTGCTATAAATTTCAAATCAACACAAAAAAAGTTCAATTTTGTTCCCTTGTGTTATAGACCAAACTGAAGATGTTTGACAATGAAACAAAACACGAAACGTGCGTCAGCTGTTTAAACCTGTGTTGCCAAAAAGATAATAGCTAAAAAATCACCCTTTATCAATATGTTAAGAAGATACAGAAAGGTACAATTTTTACCATTTTTGGCGTTTTTGCCCCTTAAATGGCCGGATTTCGAAACATTAATCCTGAGCCCATGTTTGTTTTTCAGGTGGAGTCTACACACCAAATTTCATATTCTTAGACTCATTTGTCACCATTTTCCCCTTCTTTGTCTGCTTTTACCCCCTTAATGTACGAATTTTAAAAAAATTCCTTCTTAGTGGATCTGTGCGCCGAGAGGTGAACCTATAGTCCAAATTCCAAGTTTCTGGGCGAAGGGTTAGGGCTGGGCGATGATGATCAATCACGCAACTCTTTTATATATATAGATATTCGAGATCTTTATAACAAGCAGAGTTGATATCTGTGGTTTTCTGGAATAACCGCGAGTGTCAATTTTTGTCAGTTTTGAGTTAACGATGCCAAATATATTAATTTTTAACGCTCTTTACATGTGTTAAATTAATTTGCAGCACTAACGACGTATGTCAACCTACGTTTGATCGCTGACAAATTATTTTCTCAGAAAACGACACATAGCGACATACGTTGTTATTAATGAAAAAAAAAATGCAAAATAATTTTGGATTAGTTTTTAGTTTATAACCACTTCTGAAAACTTTTGTGTTTATTTCTGTTATTTTTTGCCACTATTATTCTTGAAACGTTGTTATATTCTTATCCTATGTCCCGTTAACTTTTTGTTGACGAACAAAAAAATCAATTTTTCAAGCAACAACAACTTATGTCTACATGGGGGGTTGCATTGGTAGTTTTCTTTTTCGACATAAGTTGTTTTATCTGCGCACACTTTATTTATTTTATTTATTTATTTATTGGAACTGCTCCATACACAAGACTAAAAGTCTTATTTTGCAGTATGGAACTGATTGTATTTAAAATTATAAAATCGTTAATAAATTAATAACTAATTACAAATTTTCTTTATATAAAATGCAAAGAACAATAAGATTAAAATTAAAGAATAAAGTTGAAATATTTGAAATTTAATTTAATCAAATGTATTATAATATCAAATAATATTTAATGTTTTAAATTGTTATGCTGAAAACAGTTTAAAAATATTTTCTTTAAATTTTCGTGCGTTACTTAAAAGTTAAGAGCTATGGGGTATAGAATTCCAGAGAGATACTGCGAATATGTAGAAATGCCACTCCGATATTAAACTTTTATATCTAATTGATCTAATTCTTTTTCCCCTGCTTATATCTGAAATATAAAGTTTGTCGTACAGATGTTCCGGTTTGTGGGTATACACTATTTTATGTAAAAAAACTAAAACTCTTATATTTAAAAGATTATCTAAAGAAACGCCATATAGCTGCGATGAAAACAAAGATACACTAGAACGTCTATTAAGTCCATACACATATCTGATTATGTTGTTAAATGCAACGTTCAATTTCCTTTTACTAATTGTATCACATTTCGCAAATAGCTCATAACCATACAGTAAAACAGGCATCAGATAAGTTTTGGCAAGTAGGATTCTTATTTTCATAGGTGTACAATGCTGGGTTTGCCACAGAGTTCTAGTCATAGAGAAAGTACGACCACAGGCATAGTTAATATGGTTCGACCACGTAAGAGTGTCATTAAAAAAAATACCTAGATTCTTAGCAGATTTAACGATTTCAATTTTCTGATTATTTATAATTATATTAGGTCTAATATTTAGTTTGGAAAGTCGCTTTTGAATTACAATGCATTTTGATTTTTTCGGATTTATCTCTAATCCATTTGCCGTTGCCCATGTATAAATACGATGGAGTTGCTGATTAATAGAGATAATACACTGGTCGATTAGGGCATTACTACAGCTGGTATAAAGCTGAACGTCATCCGCATACATTCTTACATTACAATTTGTTAAAATGCCTGGGAGGTCATTTGAGTACAATGAGAATAATAGTGGCCCAACAATGGACCCCTGAGGTACGCCCCTTGCTACAGGCAGTGTCATTGAATTTTGGATTCTAGTTTCAACATACTGATACCTGCCACGTAAGTATGTTGACAATAACTGAGTAGCGGTCGAAGAAAAATTAAAAAAGTTTTTAAGTTTGTAACAAAGAATGTTATGATCCACGGTATCAAACGCTTTTGAATGATCTAAAAGTATTAAAAATGTAGTCTTGCCATCATCAAGTTTCTCCCTAATCTCCTCTGTAACATCAACTAAGGCTGTTAGGCAGCTGTGTTTCCTCCTGAACCCAGATTGACGATCTGTTAGCAAGTTATTGTCATCCAAGAAACTAGTAATTTGTTTGTGCATAATACGCTCGAATACTATAGAGAGAAATAGAAGAATAGCTATTGGTCTATAATCGGAACCAGCTTTGGGTATTGGAATGATTTTAGCTATTTTCCAATTCGATGGGAAGTGGCTTGAAGTTAATATTTTGTTAAAGAAAAAAGTTATAATTGGAAGTAGCTGAGGTAAAAGAATCTTGAGAAACTTAGGATTAATCCCGTCCACTCCTATAGAGTTCGATTTTATAGACAATAAACTAGATAAAACGTCACATTGGTCTACTGCAGCAAAAGAAAAAAAAGATTCAGCATCGTTATTCGAGTGACTATTGATATAGTAATCTTTATCTGCTTGAACCATAGGAACACTTAAAAACTTTGTATTAATTGTATCTGCATCAACCGAACATGGTTCTCGATGCGTAGATTTACCGATACCAACTTCGCGTATCGTTTGCCATGTTCTTTTGGAGCCAATGGCAGAAGAAAATTTTTCAGCATAAAAATTGGATTTGGCCTTTTTAATCATTTTATTTGTGTTTCTCTTAGCAGTCAGATAATCATCATGTAATGTTGTTGTTTTAAATCTTTTCCAACGTGCATAGACAAAATCTCTTTGATTGATACAATCTTTAATTTCAGAAGAAAACCAAGGCTTTTGTTTATTACTAATAATCTTCGATTTTATTGGTACAGTTAGATCGAACAGATAATTTATGTTTTGCTCCAGAAAAGAGAGTTGGTCATCCACAGAATTTAAACAATACAAAGCATTCCAATCAATATTAAAAAATTCTTCCTCAAGGAGTCTAAAATTGATGTTTTTAAAGTCTCGAAAAGTAATCCTCTCAACTTGTATAACAAGTTGGAAATTGTAAGTCATGAAAATAAGATCATGCTTGGAAAAACATGATGCAGACAGTTGATCGTAGAGTAGTATATTAATTTCATTACTCACAAGAAACAAATCCAAAAGCGTATTAATAGTTGCAGTGAAGTGTGTAGGATGTAAGATATTAGGTGATATTAAACCAATCGAGGCACATTCATCAGAGAAACTACAATCTACCAGAAGGTTTGAATTAAAATCTCCTGCTATGATAACATCATCGTACAAAGCTGTTTGCGTTTCCAAAGTTCGAAAAAATCGCCTGGTACAAAGATTCTTATTAGGCCTGTAAACACTCCCTAAAAGCAATTTCCTACCTTCATTATTTACCTCGATAAATAGATACTCAATTAGATTTAGAGGATCTGTATTATCTATGTCCTCAAAATCACAATTTTCCTTAGATGTACATTTGATGCTAAAAGAAATCCCCTTTTTTATGTATATAGCAACGCCGCCATATCCATCTTCTCTATCAACTCTACGTAAATTATATCCATTTCGGAATCAAACCATGTTTCCGAAACACATATAAAATCGACACCTGAGTTTTCAAAAATCAATCTAAATTCGTCAATCTTTTTCCTTAAGCTTTGAGCATTGATATGACATATTTTAATACCTTTCCTCTGGTTGGCAAGGACTCTAACCATATTCGCAACATTATCCCTGGAATTTATTCTATAAGTATTGTTCATTTTTAAGTTTTAAAAATAATGATCGAGTAACGCACGAAGTAATAAGTTTGATAAAAAATTTATAGTTAACATTGTTTGTTGAAATATTAATTTGAAAAGAATTTAAAATTTGTATAAACGTATATAATAATGTATTTAAAATGGTATAAAGTGTTAAAAATAAAACAAAATAGTTAGAAAATAAGATTTTAATAAGAAGTTGTATGAAAACGTTAATTAGCATTAGGTGCGGGTTCTGTTTCTCGAAATAAATCATCCAGATATTCTATATCATCAATTCTTATTATGTTGCTTTCCGCAGTCTTTTTAATATATACTAGACCACGCATACTAAAGGCACTGTGAAGACGATTTTCCTTTTTTAGTTTTATTGCCGCACGTAGAATGGTAAAATTATACTGAGTAAGATTTTCATTGACAAAAAATTTATTGTTTGAAGATTCCCCAAGGTGTTTTAAACAGAAATTAAAGCCTTTATTAATTTTACGGTAATTAGCAAATGATTTTAAAAAGTAGTTTTTGTCATATGGAGACCACATCTTAACAATTATAACCGCATCTTTACAGTTGTTTTTATTTTTGTTATTTGCGTTTTGTAACCGATAAATAGTTTTGACAGCAGGGACAGTTATATTTATTGTATTGCAAATTTTTTCAAATATTAAAAAGAGATTTTCATTTTATTTATAAGGAATTTCATTTAAACGTAATTCGCAGGCAACGTTTTTATTTTCTTGCAGCTTTAATTTTGTTTTTAAGCTATTTATTTCAGTTTGCATACTTTTTATGTTATCCGCGACTATTTCTAATTGCTGCACTCTTTCAGTAACATTTTTTAGTTCAGTTTTAATGATGTTAAAACTCTTATCAAACATATTTAAGAGCTCTGTTTTGCACTCAGTTAGTTTATTGTTTATCATTGTCTCTATTTCTGTAGTTAATTTGTCGAATCGTAATTTACATATTGTTTTTCCGTCCTTCTCTAGGATCTATTCCTCGTACGATTTTTGACTCAAAATTTTCTACAGGACTGTTAAATAAAAAGCTCTAAAAACTTTATATCGAGCCCATAATTTCAAATATAACGTTTTCTGGCTCCCCTGAACATTTTGATTTTATGACATACGCGGTTATTCTAGAAAACCACAGATATAGCGTTGTCCATCTGTGGAAATCACTATTACACCCTCAATATCACAGTTGGGCTGATCATTTTTAATGAAAATGATTCACTGGGATCCTGCGCAGGTTGTTATTTAAAATCGGTTCCATAAGACCAAAGATTTCAACTGAAAATTAAAAAAAAACTCTGGAAAATAATATGATTTTTCTCTGTTGTTCTTGTTACTGTTCTCATTTTGTTTCTTGTGTGTGATAACTATAATTGTTCTTGTTCTTGTGGTAGTGTGTATGTTCGTTTATACTCCACGTGTCACGAGGTCCAAGTCGTGCAGCTTAAACCCTCTTTTACCGCCGCCTGCTTTCAGAGAAAGTGTAATTAAATTTGGCATTGAATTTAAAAATATTTCTAATAAAAACAAAAAAAAATATATAAAATCTTATGTTCTTTTGAAGCTTTTAATAGCTCAACCAACTTAAAATTATCACAAGTAAGAAAATTATAGTCGGTCTAGACCGACTATACGATACCCTATGCCATGCGTTTAGAGACCCTATCTCTTAGGCCAAACTAACTGGACATAGAAAATAAGATAAACCAAATTTCAGTGGGATTTTTATTAATTTTTTGGCTGCAGATATGAAAAAGTTAATATCGGATGCTATATCTATATGCCTAAAACTGGACCGATCCTGATCATGTTTGGAAAAGTCTCTTGTATTTTACAAAAATATATACCAACAAAATTTGAAAAGAATCAGTGCAATATTTTTGTTTTTTGATAGATTTAAGTGCAGATCGGGAAGCAGCTCTATATGGGGCCTATGAGTAAGGGTTGTCCCATAGGGATAATTTTTGGACTACTCACGGGTCTAATAAATGCACAGAAACCCAATTTGAGTAAGATCTATATGACAATTTGGATCTTATGGCAATTTATGTCCTTTCATAGGGGTGATTTGTATGGGGGCTAGGTCTGAACATGGACCGATTTCCACCAATTTCAATAGCGTTCATCGCCGATAAAAGCTTATATACCAAATTTCATCATTATATACTCATATTTGCGACCTGCACTTTGATTACGAAGTTTACATGAACACACAGACGGACGGACGGACACACGGACGGATCAGATAGTGATTCTGATTCGATCGGTATAATTAAATATGGGTGTAGGTCAAATATTTTTGGACGGACATCGTTAAATCGAATCAGATAGTGATTCTGATTCGATCGGTATAGTAAAAGATGGGTCTAGTCAAATATTTTTGGTAGTTACAAACAGCAGCACAAAGTCATTATACCCAAACCACATAGTGGGTATAATTAACGAATATCTGTTTATACCCTATACCACTATGTGGTTTGGGTATAATGACTTTGTGCTGCTGTTTGTAACTACCAAAAATATTTGACTAGACCCATCTTTTACTATACCGATCGAATCAGAATCACTATCTGATTCGATTTAACGATGTCCGTCCGTCCGTCTGTGTGCCCATGTAAAGCTTGTAATCAAACTGCAGGTCGCAAATATGAATATATTTTAATGAAATTTGGTATTTGAACTTTTATCGGCCGTGGGATGAACGCTGTTGAAATTGGTGAGAATCGGTCCATGTTCAGACCTAGCCCCTATACAAATTACCCTATGAAATCGACATAAATTGCCATAAGATCCAAATTGTCATATAGATCTTACTCAAATTGGGTTTGTATGCGTTCATTACATCCATCCATGAGTAGTCCAAAAATGTTCCCTTTGGCCCCATATAGAGCTGCTTCCCGATCTTCATTTAAATCTGTTAAAAAACAAAAATATTGCACTGATTCTTCTCAAATTTTGTTTTTATATATTTTTGCAAAATACAAGAGACTTTACCAAACATGGCCAGGATCGGTCCATTTTTGGGCCTAGTCCCCATATATATATAGCATCCGATATGAACTTTTTCATATCTGCAGCCGAAAAAATTAATAAAAATCCCACTCAAATTTGGTTTATGCTTATTTTCTATATCCAGTTAGTTGGGCCTGAGAGATAGGGTCTCTAAACGCATGGTATAGGGTATCGTATAGTCGGTCTAGACCGACTATAATTTTCTTACTTGTTTTTAATTGTACTTCGTAGGGTTTAGAGCATTATTTTTCTGGTTTACTTCTGACCCAGCAGATGGAAAATAATTCGTTCTATATATAGAAAAACCATTATTGTTGTTAAAAGAAAAACAATAAAGAAGAAATTATAATAAATACTGGCCAAAAAAGAAAAACAATTAGCTATAAATTTAAATGGTATTAGGCCTTAAAGGTTTAGTAACTGTATTAAAATGGTAACCTTACTCAACTTTGTTTATAATATTGAGTTTAAGACACATATGGCGGGTATCAAAGATCAGGCACAGCCCAATTTAACACTTTTACTTGTTATTAGCAGCCAAATTATTACTTTATTTTCGTAGCCAAAACTTTACTGCACAATGTAGACAGTAGTATATGTAGGGTATCCTAAGGCTCGGCTAGACCGATTATCATATTGTAGTATGATTATTTGTAGTATGATTAGGAATTATTGCAATTTATAAGAGATTTCACATTTTCTTTAACTTGATAGTGAGATTTGGATATTGTACCGTCTTTCTCATTAAATATATTTTCCTATATACGTTCATACATAAATATGTAATATCTTGTATCTGATAAAAAAAAAATCTTAGAAATGATACTTCAGTTTATTGTGTTAAAGAATGTGCCGCTGTTTTCAGAGTAATTCTCTATTATTTCTATTGTGCACACATGTGGAAATATTCTATTGTAAATATTTTTCTTTACATTTGTAAACAACAGAATAAAGTTTTTTCTGCTGTTTACTTTTTGCAATTTATTTTAAATTTATAAAATTGTTTGTTTATTTGCATTCAGTCTTTTAACAAATAAACAATTCAATTTTTATTACCAAATTATTATTATCAAACAAGTAAGGGAGCTACAGTTAGCCTATTCTGTCTATACAATATCTACCATATCATACACTAAGAAAGTTTCGAGAAAGGGTCCTAGATCAGATGACAATCATAAATTCAATTTCAGTGATGATTCAGTAATGATTATTATAAGCATGATCACATAAACGCAAGGATATACTTGGCTTAATCAGAACGTAATATTGAATCGGTCAGAGGAAATATTAATAAGACATCAGAAGCGAGAATTAGGGATACATTTCGGATGGAATTAGAGCATTTTTTGTTAACTATGTAGTTTTTAATAAATAAATAAATCTTATACAAAATAATCATTCTAGTTTTAACTGGGCCAAGTTATTTTGTTATCCCTTATTTTGGGCTGCATATTTAATTTTCTGCTTTCTGTAAATACATTATGTATTTGCAACAACTCATTTTACTTGTATGTAAATTGAAAATTTTCTAAAAAAAAAAATAAATAAACAAATTTAATCTTTTTTATCACAGTCATAGTCGTACTAATTGCAATAAAGATAATACAAATACAAACACTTTGTAACCAAAGCCTCATTAATTAAAAAGCAACCCAAAAAGTTAAACAAAACATATAAAAACTAATTCAAAACTTCACTGAGGTCAGTCGCAATTTGTTATTAAGCAAAATTATACAAAACGAAAAGAAAATTTCGAAAATGAAATTAGTAATTTTATTTGCAACTCTTATGGGGGTAGTGGCATGCTGCCAATCACAATTGCATCCTACATATACGGGACAACCTGGTTGCTTAACGGAGGAGGAACTGACGGTGGCCCTTTATCCACATTTTCATAATAAGCGAGCATATTGGAGATGTTCCGTGTTGGGACAAGCAGCTGCTTTAGAAATATGTCCAATTACTCAAGGATATTTCGATCCAGTAAAAGCTTGTGTAGCCTGGGTCGAGTGGTATTGGACACCGACTGTAGCACCGCCAAGTGTACCCTTACCACCATCGGCAGCCGCACCAGAAGGATCTGGACAATAATTTACAAAAGTTTGTTAAGTCTTGTAAAATGAAATGAAATTTTTTCAACTGCACATGCAAATTGAATTGAATTAAATTGAATTTTAAATTCGCTAAAAGTATTTTTTTTATTATCTGTTGCTTCTGTACGAAAAGTATGTGTTTGTGTACATTTTATTTTGTTTGGTATAAACTTAAATAAATCTCCTGTATTCTTAACATTCCCAAAAAGCCATTGTAAATTGAGCCAGATAAAATTTATTAGTTTATTTTCGACTTTCAAGTAACGAGGATGTTGCCGAAAATAATCCACCCACATAATAACATTGCAGGGCCGTTATGAGCAGTAAAGGTCTCTTAAAGTAATGATGATTTTAAGTTTGTCTTGCAGTTTTTGTTGGTCAAATATTTAAGTTGCAATACTTCAACCACAGGTCGTTTTTATAAACAGAGCTGTCCAATTTGCTTAGAATTTAAAATTAAACTTTTGAGTAGAATACATTGTTATTTAAAGGAGTAAATAAATTCAACAAAATTACAGGTAAGAGTGTTAAATTCGAATCTTCGATACCCTCCATCTGCGTCTTATACTCAATATTCCATTTTAAATGTAAAGTTAGTTGTTCTTCTTTTTTGACTAGTACTTATTACTATTGTTCTTTTTTATTATTTCCTAAAAAAAGCCGCGTTGTAGGAAATCGTGTTGTAGGAGATATTAAGTCCATAGAAAAATCAGAGTATGGTTCCAAACTGAACAATTTGATTTTGTGTAGTACATATACGAGTATATCTATAATATTAATACGCTAGGCGATTTCTTGTGACCGATGTTTTGTTCTATTGTTTTATACCGATTTTGACCAAGTATATATTATTTGAAAGGTATTTATTTCTTTTTTGCCGTTTTATACAGATTTTTAAATTTTTTCCTTTATTTTGAGTAAATTTCATTTAAGGTTGCTACTAACACATATATAAAATTACACATATGATATGTGTGTTTTATTAAATATGTTAATGTGTTTGTTAATGAGTTTGTTATCTTCATTCACAATAATAATAAACTATAAAAGTGTCGGTTTGCGAATTGGCTAAGTTGAAAAAATGCTGCCTAGAAATTGCACTCGAATTTCGAGCGCTGGAACCTGCTAGTATACATTAGTGTAATTACAAAAAAAAAAAGAAAAAATTATGAAACCACTTTCAGTCGAGGAAGTTTTTTGTGTAATTTAAGAATATTAATTGCATTTTTGTGTTTTTTAAAACCAGTTCCCCCTTTCATTCAAATGAAAAAAAGAGAAAAATTAATTTTTTTCAAAAAAAATTAAATGCTGTTTTTGCTTTATTCAAAAGATTAATAGTAAAAAAATAATAATATAAAACAGTTAGTAATAAGTACAGAATGTACAAAAAAATGTTTAAAAATTATTTTTTCCTATGAACTTTAGATTCAACAAGTAAGAATATTATAGTCGGTCTAGACCGACTATACGATACCCTATACCATGCGTTTAGAGACCCTATCTCTCAGGCCCAACTAACTGGATATAGAAAATAAACATAAACCAAATTTGAGTGGGATTTTCATTCATTTTTTCGGCTGCAGATATGAAAAAGTTCATATCGGATGCTATATCTATATGGGGACTAGGCCCAAAAATGGACCGATCCTGACCATGTTTGGTAAAGTCTCTTGTATTTTGCAAAAATATGTACAAACAAAATTTCAGAAGAATCAGTGCAATATTTTTGTTTTTTGATAGATTTAAGTGAATATCGGGAAGCAGCTCTATATGGGGCCTATGACTAAGAGTTGTCCAATAGGGATAATTTTTGGACTATTGCTTAATGGATGTAATATATACATACAAACCCAATTTGACTAAGATTTGTATGATAATTTGGATCTTATGGCAATATATGTTGATTTCATAGGGGTCATTTGTATGGGGGCTATGTCTGAACATGGACCGATTCTCACCAATTTCAACAGCGTTCATCCCATGGCCGATGAGAGATCAAATACCAAATTTCGTCAAAATATATTCATATTTGCGACCTGCAGTTTGATTACAAGCTTTACATGGACACACAGACGGACGGACGGACGGACGGACGGACGGACATCGTTAAATCGAATCAGATAGTGATTCTGATTCGATCGGTATAATTAAAGATGGGTGTAGGTCAAATATTTTTGGTTGTTACAAACAGCAGCACAAAGTCATACCCAAACCACATAGTGGTATAGGGTATAAAAATTCAAATTTTTTCGAGTTCGCATGATGTAGGGACATCAGTTTTACAGCACGTTCAGCATTTTGGTTAGATCTGGGAATGCCAATTAATGACTCATCGACCAACCAATGCGTCTTCAAACTCTTAATTGCCTTCTTGCATTTTGGCTTGGTGAGTGAGGATAACCAAGCATTTGCTCATTTATAGCAGATGAAGTCGCCTGCTGTTCCGAGGATGCGGTGCCAATCTGGCATCAGAAAAAATGCTATAAAAGCATACATTACACGCGAGTTCCATCTTGCATGGTGTAAGTGTGGCAGTTTCTTCCAGCTGATTCGAAATTCACGAAATTCATGACGTGCTGACAGCCAATGTATTGTGGCTTCTGAAAGCCCTTGCTCAAGACATCATCCTGTGTCAGCTTTACAATCCCGTGCAAATGACCAGTATTTACTGCTGTCGTATCACAAATTATCATGCGTATATTTCCCAAATCATCATATTTATCAATTAGCTGATATAGTTCCTTGTGAATGGCCGCGGCAGAACCATTCTCACATTTCAGAATACAAAGTTTGATTTCGGTTGTGGTTTTTTTTAGCAGAACTACTTGATACTCTTCCCCTTGGACTCGTTTACCATCAAACTGAAGACAATAGGGATCTTGGCTTTGAAGTTTTTCAAAAATTTTGGCTTTCATTTGCTATTCTTCTGAGATTACTCGTTTCCAGACACCCGACTGACTTGGAACCGGCACATCATGACCCTGTTTAGCAATGGTTGCAAGAACGTTATGTGCTTTATGTGTAGAAATGTTGTTTTCCAGTACCAGTAAACTTGCTGTTGTAGTGCTTGTTCTTTTGTATTTTGGTTTGCATTCAGAAGAAGAGCTTGGAGACTTGGGTGAAGAATCGGAGGCAGAATGACCAAATATTCACTGAACCGGTTGATAAGGCTAACCTCTTAGCTGAACTTTTTCCAAAAAACTCGTTTTTGCCGGATAGCGATCAACCTCTGCCCGAACTTGAAAGTGTATCTTGTACTATGCCTAAAACATTGTTTCGAGCACGTGCAGTTAAAAAGGTTCTTTCGGATCTCAAGGTTAATAAGTCTTCGGGCCGGATGGTATACCAGCACTGGTGCTGAAACAGTGCTCTTCGACGCTAGCCAGTCCATTGGCCAACCTTTTCAGCCTTTCGTACCGTGCGGGAGTCTTTTCCTCTTGCTGGAAAGTTTCTAATGTCCAACCAATTCCTAAAAAGGGTGCGGCTAATAACCCTGAAAATTACCGTCCAATTGTAATCTGCTCTACGCTCTCAAAGGTGATGAAGAGCATGATCAATTTCCATCTTGTGAACTACTTAGAGGCCAATTCACTTCTTAATGATCGACAGTATGGATTTCGTAGAAATCGTACCACGGGAGACCTGTTAGCTCTACTTTCTGCGCGCTGGAGTCGATCCATTCGCAATTTTGGCGAAAGTAAAGTGGTTGCTCTGGGTATTTCCAAGGCATTCGAACATGTGTGGCACGGTGCATTGATATCTAAGCTTATTGCATTTGGGGTCGGTAATAACTTCTCTCGATTTATATCGAGTTTTCTCAGATACCGAACAATACGTGTTGTTATTGATGGGGTCTCATCTAATGAGTTTCAGCTTAATTCAGGGGTACCCCAAGGTTCCGTTCTTTCTCCTTCCCTTTTCCTTATCTTTCTGAATGATCTTCTTGGTCATTTACTCTTTCGGAGATGACAGCAGCATTTGTCATTCATTTTCCTTTAATTGTAGGCCAAGCCTCTTGGAGGTTGGGGGCAGAAGGCAGATAATGAATGACATACTTAATCAATCTCTGAGTGGCGTAAAGCGAATAGGGTTGATTTTAATACGCTGAAGACTCAATGCTGTATGTTGACCCATAATGCTATGGAATCAACAATGTCATCTGTATATATGGGTGGTATAGGTACTGAGGAATCGGATACTCTTGATGTTCTAGGCATGAGAATTCAATGTGATGTTCGTTGGAACGAGCATTCAAGTGTCTTGGTTTTCTAAAACGGTGCAAAAATTACTTCACTCTCTCTGACCTCCTTAAAATCTATACCACTTACACTCGACCTAAAATGGAATACAACTCCCCTATATGGGCAGGGGCTTCGAAGTCTATTTTGGAGCTACTGGACCGTGTGCAAAGGAGGGCGTTGGCGCTCATCAATGACAGTAGGGTATCCAATTCTATTGATTCATGGGAACACCGTCGGAATGTGGGTTGTGTAGCACTGTTCTATAGATATTACCATGGGAAATGTTCTTCTGAGATTAGCGAACTTATTCCAAGTGCCCGAGTTTCGGTTCGCTCTACCCGCTTCTCTAGTAGCTCACATCCGCTTGTAGTCTATTGTCCAGTTGACCGCACAACGCATTACAGAGAGAATTCGTTTATCAGTCGAACTAGACGTATGTGGAATAAACTCCCCGCACAGGTCTTTCCTGACAGTTATAATCTAATAAAATTTAAGTCAAATATCCACAAACACTACTCCCTCTTTCCTCCCACAATCTATTTTCCTGAAATCAACACAATGCACTGCATTTGTAGGGGGCATCCCCTGAGTGTTGGTTAATAATAATAAAAAAAAAAAAAAAATTCAGAGACATTATCATGTGTGGGTTGCGATTGAGAAGTACTGGTTTCGGATTCATTTTCTGTGATGGATTGATTCCAAAGGGGTTTGTTTGACCGTTGAATAACCAACCTTACATCCAGTTTCACCTGGTAGAACTCTTTATCTTCCGAGCTTTTCCATTCTCCATTCACGTTGGTGACATCAAATAATTGACATCAAATAATTGTCATTTAGATCAATCAGACGATTGAGTTTCTTTCTGATGAGTGCGCTGGATAAAAGTAGAAAGTCTAGAGTTTCCCTCTAGAGCAATTCTATAATCGTAATCGTATTTTTGATTCGATCCAGTCGCCGTTGCTCGCTGTTGAACAGAAAAGTAAAGTAGAGTCCAAGAATTTGGCGGTTTGTCGGCAACAAAAGTCCGAATACGTTCTTCAAACTGCTTTGCCATATTTAAAGTTTTCTCTATACTTTTTATTGAAAAGTTTTTATATTCTATTTTTAAAATTTTACCAAGTTAGCAAGTAAAAATTATCTTATATTTTTCGATTTTAAATAAATTGATAATTGTTTCACAACACTGTGAATTGGGTATATATCAGTTTGGCATTCCGTTTGAAACGCATCGACAAATTTATTTGCGACCCCAGAAAGTATATATATTTTAGATCCTTATAACAACTCAAGTCCATATATCGATGTTCATCTGTCTATCTGCCGTTTAAAATTACGCTGATTCACAAAATAAACCACATACCTGGGTAGAATTAGAACAATATCATTTGTCACTATTTCTGGCAAGTTGGTATTTATTTTCATATAAAAATCAAAAGTAGTGAAAAATGTTTATACGGAGCAGAACATGTGCATACAGATATGTAGCAGCGATGCATACACTTGTTTGTTTGCCTTGTGGTTTTATTTTATTTAATTTTTTACATTTGAACGAAGGGAAAAAGAGAATAACCAAGATGGTTTTAGTCTATTTATGTTAATTATCTTATTAATTTCAAGCATCATTGTAAAAGCCATTTATTTGAAATCTAGCCTTTATTGTGTCTTATGGTTGAGAACCCTGACTATAATATTGTGTTTAGAATACGGTAGCAGTCTCAAATAAACCGCGGTTGTGAGTAGACGTACAGTGTGTTATTAGCTATGATGGTCTTTTATAAGGATATCGCTTTTTACTATAGCGAATGTATTTATGAGGCCGCTCTATAAATTAAAAAGCGAGTTACTCCTTTAAGTTCTGATTTTGCATTAAACTTTATTTTTCAAATTTCCTTACTATTTATACAACTTATGAGATTCATACTTATAATCTAGTAACTTAATTAACCATAACTTAATTATTCATAACTTAATAATTACCAAATCCATAGTGTCTCACTTTCTACGTCATACAAGTCATTCACTTGTATAATGCATTTTGGTTGCATTGACGGTATAGTGTTTTCATAAGATCTCAAATAACCTTTTCAAGTCAACTGGGTGGCTACTGGTGTCTTTGATACGCAATACAAAGCAAAATTCATAAATGGGTCAGCTGGTGATCATTATTGCTGACTACCCAATATTGACAAATTATTTGTATTCAATTGTTCTTATTAACAGTGAAATCCCGTATAGTGTGACAACATGGATTTGTATTCTTATACAGTAAGATCCCGTATAGTGGGACAACATGGATTAGTATTCTTATGGTGCTACACATATGTGTGCACATACTACAAGCAAAAACATTTTTAAAACATAAACATTAAAAACTAAAAAAAGGGATTAACAATCCAATGTTGAATTAGTTATATCCAAATAAAATAAAAAAAAAACAAAAAGCAGAAACAAACAAAAAAATATTTCTCTTGTTATAGTGAAGACAGTGATGGTGTTTGGCAACAAGTACCACTAACTAAAACAAACAAACAAACGGCGGTAAACTAAATCACCAAATTTGCATCAGCATAAAAAATTTAATGCATCCGAAGAATCTAGTACTTCAAAAGGAAAGGAATTCCAGTTACTCGCTGAAAAAGTAACTGTAGAAGGAAGGCCAGACGAAGAAGATAAAGAAGAACAAACATCACCAAAGCCGCCACCAATTTATATACCTAATGTTTCAGACATAGCCAATATGGTTAAAGAAATTGGAAAAGAAATATCTTGTAATGAATTTAATTATAAATCTATGAGAGACGGTCGAATTAGATTAATGGTAAAAATAAAGATGCTTTTAGAAAAATTGTTAAACATTTTGAAACCAAAAACATAAGTTGTCTTACATACCAACTAAAGCAGGAGTGAGCTTATAGGATTGTAATCAAGGGTTTACTTTATTCAACACCAATTATGAATTATTATCTTTAGGTGATGAAGTTAGAGACGTAGTTGGTGTCAAAAGCCGGGTTAAAATATTTCCTTTAGCAATGTTTTTCGTAGATCTTGACCCAAAATCAAGTAACAAATATATTTTTAATACAAGACACATCAATAATGTTATTGTTACTGTAAAAGCCCCAAAGAAGACCGATGATTTGGTTTAATGTTATCGCTGCTGTAAGTAGCCATTTTGGGTGTGTTAAATGTGACTTACACCATCTACAGCTGATTGCAATAAGGAAATTTCCACGCCGCAAAATGTGTACGCTGTCTACAGACTCATACTAATAACTACAACCGATACAATATCTACCAACAACTTTTGCATAAAAAAGAGCTGCCAATTCAAAAACTTGAAATCAAACAAGACATAAACAAACTATAGTACACCAAATTATGAACAGTTCCCAGAACTGAACTCGTTAAGAAATCCGCAAAATAACAATAATTACAGTGGTGTTAATATTTCAGGCAGTCCTGAAAACAGGTTTATGGAGAGATTGGAACGGATGATGGAATAATTGTTTGATACGATGATACAAATAATGGATTGCAACATGGAATGTCAATGGTGTTGCCAATCATATCAAAATATAAAAATTTTCTTTAATTTTAACTATTTACACATATTATTGATATCTGAAAAACATTTGACAAACAAAACTTATTTGAAAATAAGAGGTTACGATCTCATTCAAGCGAATTATCCTGATAATAAAGCACATACTGGCTCTGCTGTATTAATAAAATCTCGACTAAAATTTGAAATTTTAGAACCCATAATCACAACTTCAATTCAAACAAGTGGCATTAAAATCAAATGTGATGACATCGATATCCTTGTCTATTCAATTTATTTTCCTCATCGTCATAGTTTAACTATTAAAAATTACTAATATAGCCCAGCACTCGAAATTCGAGTGCAAATTCTAGGAAATATTATTTTTTCATTCAATTTTTGTCTTCCAATGTTTTTTTAATCTATATATATATATAAAATGTATGAACATTTAAATGAGCAGAAAGGTATGTTAATCAATTTTAGCAATTCACAATTCAACACAGAGCGGCTGATATATATGTAATTTAAATCATTCGCATTAACAGGCTGTAACGAATTATTCCAAATATTTTATTTTACTTAATTTAATATATTTTTAAGGCAAATTAAACATAAATTTTATCATTCTCAGCTTCTCCTCCATATGAACTATAACTAGGCCAATTTTCACACTCCTCCGTGCCCGCATATTTCTTAAAAAGGGAACTAAAATTTTACCTTCACGTATTAATATATAGATGAGGAGTTTTTCCAAAAGCATACATGTCAATAAGTCTTAATAAGTTATAGCGAAGCAAGACAGGGCATACTAGTTTTATTATAAGGCTAATCGTTAACGCTGTGGCTCTATCTTGAGTGCATTTATAAGGCTCAGCTGACCCATTTCATCTGCACATGTCTACTTATTTACGGATATAATTTTTTTAGCCTAATAGGTTGTCCCTATAAAATCTCATCCAACCCTGAAGGCCTCAGGAATTCGATAATGTTGGTTGGTTCTAGTAATTTTATGTCGCTACTTAGTATTTTGAAAGAGCCCGGGTGCTTTTTTCTTTTATGCATTTATGCTCCACAGTCCCCAAGTATGTGCCCTGGTGTTTGGCTTCCTCATCACAGCATCTGCACATAGAGTTTGCTACAATTTCTAACCTGCTCAGATGTTCCCTGAGCCTACAGTGACCAGTTAAAATCCCGCTTAGTATTCTCTGTCCGTTCTTTGACAAACCAATGCACAACCCAAGTCTCTTATTGTTGTAGCCACCCAACAAGAGTTTAGATTGCCTTAAGCTCAAGTGGCTCGAAAAAAGTTCCCATCTAAAATAATTCTCATGTTCTCTGAGTACGCCTTTCCATACTCCTTTTCCTATTCCACAAAAATGTTCCGGCCCTATTAATTTTGTGGAAGCTCCCCTTCCGGCAAGTTCATCAGCTTGTTCATTACGTTGAATCCAAATTTGTCCCGGGACCCAAAAAAGGCTAACCTTATTGTGTTTGCCTAGCTCATTAAGTTTCTGTAGACAGTGCCATACTAACTTGGAGTCTGCTTCATAGGAGCTTAGTGCTCGAATAGCAGCTTTACTATATGATAGTATGGTTATGTCCCGTCTTCTATACTTCCTATTCAAGTTGGTTTGTGCACATCTATCGATGGCATAAATTTCTGCTTGGAAAATACTTGTGTGTATTCCCATTGACCCGAAATATTTGGTTCTAGTCCCGGAGACTCCCGCCCCTGTGTCCCTTTCGGTTTTTGACCCATCTGCGTACCATTTGATTGTATCTTCTCCTAGAGAATATGCTATACTTAAACCGCTCCATTCTCTCTTATTGCTAAGTTCTGTAACAAAGTATTTCCTGAAATCATATTTCTTCTCGGCCCTGTCCTTGGGGCAATCGGGCAATCTAGGAGATAGTAATCATTAACTTGACTTATTCGGTTCTATTGCCCTTCATAAAGCCTGGTTATAGGTTTAGCCCCCTTGATTCTGATCGCCGTTGCCAGGACTTTCCTCTGTAACACTATATGTAGTGAGCTTAGTTCCAAGAGTGCTTGCAATGATGCTGTTGGGCACGTCCTCATTGCACCCGTTATCCCAATGCACGCTAATCTTTGTATTTTACTTAAATCCATTTGAGTTGACTTCCACGCCATAGGTCCATGGGTCACAATTGGGCGGACCATCATATAGTACATCTAGTGCAAGATGCTGGGTTTACATCCCCAGGTTTTACCCGCTACCCACCCTTCTGCATATCATTATAGCTCGCTTGGCTTTCTCAGTGATGGGGTCGACATGTGCCTTCCATGTTAACTTGGTTCGATGACCTCTCCCAGAATTTAATTGCCCTCCATCTTGGAAGTTTCCTTTTCCTGGTAAATGGTACAATAGTGGCCTTTGTCGGATTGATGTTCAATCCTGTTGTCCTACACCATTAATATATAATCCTCAACCCTCTTTGTACAATGTTACATAGGGTTTCCTCGAATTTTCCTCTTGCTATTAAGACTATATCATCCACGTAGCCTTCACATTCCATTCCTGCTTCCGACAGTTTCATTATTAATTCGCCAACAATCAGACTCCACGTTAAGTGCGAAAGAACTCCTCCCTGTGGACATCCTCTGGTTATCTTGACGGCTTTGGTCTCCCCCTTTGCAGTTGTTTCTACTGATCTCATGCCCCTTCTATTACTTCGCGTGAAGTGTTATCAAATGCTCCTTCTATATTTAGAAAGGCACAAATGGCTATTTCCTTTTCACCAATTGATTTCTGAATAGTTTCTACTAGGCTAGTAAGAGCGGTCTCTATTCATCTGCTCGCTCTATACTCATGCTGGTTTCGACGCAAAGGCATCTGCTGTAATAACCCACATCTTAGATAGTTATCTATAGCTTTTTCAAGTGTTTTCAACATAAAAGATGTTCATTTTTCCACACTTTGGGTATGAGCACCACTCTTGCCCTCCTCCATGCCTTTGGTATGTATCCCAAGGCCAAGCTGCTACGCTCGATATTTATCATGAATGGTGGTAATTCCTTCAAGCCCTTTTGTAGGAGGGAAGAAAAAATACCATCCGTTCCAGGGGATTTATAGGGTTGAAAGGTACCTAAAGCCCATTCAAGTTTTTCCCTAGAACAAATTTTAGCTGCTATTTGCCTGTTTGTCCGACTAGGGTTTCTTGGTCTGTTCCTCGACTGCTCGTTGTCATCTGCCACACTTTCTGGAAAGTGTGTATTTAATAACAACTCCGCCCTATCTCGGCCGTTCTTAAAGTAACTACCGTCCTCTTTCTTAAGTGACATTGTCATTTCTGGCCTAAATTTCGCGAAGGCTTTATATAGCCTTGCTGTTTCTCGCAGAAAATTCTAAAGCTGGCAAGCTTAGCATTACTAATTTCTTTATTATACTCAGTTATTTTGGCTTTATAATGCTCCCACTACTCGTTTCGCTTTGCCCCATTGCAGAGCCTACGAACTTCGGTTCTGAGTGTAGAGAGATTATTTTTCCACCATACTCCGTCCTTTTCCTTGCCCCTCGGTTTCTCGGGGCAGCTACAATAGTAGGCATCCAGTAGAGTCCCATTAGTTGGGTCACACTGTCATTGAGTTCCTTCTGATTTCGGCGGAGGGCGGAGAAAATGCATTGCATTTTCTTAGAGCGCTCTCGGTGTCACTTTCTTTTCTACTATTGTTTTGTAACAATTTACAATGATATTTCTAATTCTAAATGGTTACATCAAGGCTCAAATCAAAATTTAGTTGGCAACAAATTCGGTCACACGGCGGTCTTGCAATTTCATTTCCTAAATGTCAATATCATTTGTTACGGCCTAAAGCTTGGTCAGTACTGACAATAACAGGATACAAACATTTATGCCACAGGCTGCATTATAGCAGTTTGCATTTTGTTGGCTTTGTAATATACAATTCTCTTTTATATTTATGTAAATTGGATTCACTTGAAGTTATCGTCAACCTCACAATAACCAACTTATCTTCCCTACATACACATACCAGCTTCCGTTTTCTTTTTTGTTGCCTACTTGTCTTCCTGATTATGTTTTGTCACCTATTTCGTTAGTATGTATTTTTTGCCCAAAAATAGACTTTGTTGTTGTTAACAACATATCTTATATATAATTCAAGTATATGTACAACAATTTATTCGGAGTAAACCAAAGACTTAAACTATGTTAGCCAAACATTTCTCCACCCACTGCAGAAAAGAAATAACAAAAAACAAGAACAAAAATATACTATTGGTAGTTTTTAAGGCTATAAGACTCGAGTTATGCCACATGCTCTTTACACATTATGTGTACGAAGAGTAGCTAAATTATTTAAAGTACTCTGTGTTCTATGTATGAGTATGTATGAATATACGATAGTGTTTGTATGTGTGTTGATTTTCCGTTTTTTTTTTTGTTACCACATGATAAAATGTTAAATAAAAAAACTTTATTATAAGATTTTTGCTTACACATACATTCGGGTAGATTCATTAAAGTCTACATAAACTACAAAACCACCAAAACAAAAAAGGAACAAAAAAACTTAAAAAAAGAATAAGCCTACTTAGGGAGTAACTTCAGACCATGTATCATGTTGAATGGTTGGTTATTTGGTTATGCTTAGTTGGCTTTTGAATACAGCTAAGAGTAGAATAAATAAGAAAAAAAATTAAACTCGTTTAATAGGTAAATATCGATATCTGAATGCACTACTTTAATTATTTAAAATTTTCTTCCTTAAAAATTTACAATTCAACATGTTACAATCTTATAATAGATCTCAATGTGTAATTCTAATTGGGTGTTTGTATTATAAACATGAAATCATATTACCCTGAGGTAGAGTACAATTGTGTCACAGAATTAGTTGCCAAAAAAAAAACCTATGTTAGAAGAACAGAGTTTACAATGAATGATATTACTTTGAGCAGTGTTTAAAATTAATTAGAATTGTTGTTGGAAGCTTATTGTGGTATTGGCGGCATCTTATTTAGTGTAAGCCACTTGTATTCTTTTTTTAGCCAAAGATATTCTTAGAAAATAAATTTTGTTGTAGTTACTATCTCATGGCTTTTATAATGTAAATATGTTTACAGTTTGTATGTACGTACAGGGTGAGCCATCTTTTATGTCGGTATTTGAGTATCGAATAACTTAAAAAATTACTTTGATGCCCTCCACCTGGGTTTTATATTAATATCTGGACTATTGCACTATTTCTAACAAATGTAAATAAGATATTTGAAAAAGTAAACAATTTGATAAACTTAATACAAAATTATTTCAACAAACACACTGAATTTTTATAATTTTTTAGAGGTATCTCCATATTTCAGACCGTATCTTGGCACAATGTTGCTCGATTTACCCCATTTTAAATATCAACCTGATCGAATGATAAACAATATTATACAAAGTTTACCCAGGAAAGTGGTTTAATTTGTGTATGAGTGAAATTTAAATAGACGGAAAGATAGACAGCAGGACAGATGTACGGACTGACGGACATCGCTATATCGCCTCGCCAAAAAATTAATTTTCCGATGCGCTACGAACGGAATGACAAACTGATATATACCCTCTGCACAGTGGTGTGGAGGGCATAATAACCAATTTCAAATGGCCGTTTCAGGACAAAATGTGTCCATTTTGCTACATTTTCCATAACTTTTTCGAGCATCTCGGGCGATATATCGATGATTTCGACACGAATGTTTACCTTGAGCTCTTGACTAGGCTGAGGCTAGTTGGAATACACTTTGCTTTTCAAATAACCCCATATAATAATGTCAGATCTGAAAATTTGTTGGCCAGTCAATGTTGCTTTTTCAACATCACACGTCCTTGGAATTTTTGTTGCAGAAACTGCATTGTTTGATTTGCAGTGTGGCACGGTGCACCATTTTGTTGAAACCAGTAAACGTGCAGACTTTTTCACGCAATGTCATGCATACATAACGCAATGCACCAGCCATTCTGGGGCGCACGAAATTCCAAGTCAGGCTGAAAGTACTAGGCCAGTGTAGTAAAACCTTCAAATGGTTTGGTGTTCTCAGGCCAAACCTTTTTTATGACCTTTTATATTTTTTCCTTATCATTGTTTGTTTAGTTTTTCAGCTATAACTCAAGAACCATTAACGACTTCTCATTTCATTTTTGACTGAAACTGTACCTAAGGCCTAAATAAATAATTTTTATTAATATATCCATGTAGAAAATCAAATTGGACTAATTTTATCAAATGAAATCTTACAAAAATTTAAATTTTTCCTAAGCAATTTTTAAGCAATTTTTGCCAATAATCTATAATATCAATAGGCTAGGCGATTTCTTGTGACCGAAGTTTTTTCTACCGTTTTATTCCGATTTTGACCAAACGTATATTATTTGATAGGTATTTCTTATCAGCCGTTTTGCAGATTTACAGATTTTTAAAATTTTTCCTTTATTTTGAGTAAATTGCATTTAAAGTTGATACTACCACATACATAAAACAAGTAAGAAAATTATAGTCGGTCTAGACCGACTATACGATACCCTATACCATGCGTTTAGAAACCGTATCTCCTAGGCCCAACTAACTGGACATATAAAATAAGCAAAAACCAAATTTGAGTGGGATTTTTATTAATTTTTTTGGCTGCAGGTATGAAAAAGTTCATATCGGATGATATATCTATATGGGGACTAGGTCCAAAAAATGGACCGATCCTGACCATGGTTGGTAAAGTCTCATGTATTTTGCGAAAATATATACAAACAAAATTTGAGAAGAATCAGTGCAATATTTTTGTTTTTTAATAGATTTAAGTGAAGATCGGGAAGCAGCTCTATATGGGGCCAAAGGGATCATTTTTGGACTACTCATTAATGGATGTAATGAACGCATACAAACCCAATTTGAGTAAGATCTATATGACAATTTGGATCTTATGGCAATTTATGTCGATTTCATAGGGGTAATTTGTATGGGGGCTAGGTCTGAACATGGACCGATTCTCACCAATTTCAATAGCGTTCATCCCATGACCGATAAAAGCTTATATACCAAATTTCATCAAAATATATTCATATTTGCGACCTGCAGTTTGATTACAAGCTTTACATGGACACACAGACGGACGGACGGACGGACGGACGGACATTGTTAAATCAACTCAGAAAGTGATTCTGATTCGATCGGTATAATTAAAGATGGGTCTAGGTCAAATATTTTTGGTTGTTACAAACAGCAGCACAAAGTCATTATACCCAAACCACATAGTGGTATAGGGTATAATTATACATATGCTGTGTGTGTTTTATTAAATTTGTTAATGTGTTTGTTAATGAGTTTGTTATCGTCATTCCCAATAATAATAAACCATAAAAGTGATGGTTTGTGAATTGGCTAAGTTGAAAAATAAAGCTGCCTAGAAATTGCACTCGAATTTCGAGGGCTGGAATCTGCTACTAATAATAATAACTTCTAGTTTGAAAAAATGAAGCCAAAGACAATTTCGAAAAAAAAAAATTTTTCTGAAAAATAACTTCTTTATTCGAGACGTACGAATGGCAAATATAAACAAGTAAGAAAATTATCGTCGGTCTAGACCGACTATACGATACCCTATACCATGCGTTTAGAGATACTATCTCTTAGGTGCAACTAATTAGATATAGAAAATAAGCATAAACCAAATATGAGTAGCATTGTTATCAATTTGTTTGTCTTTGGATATGAAAAACTTCATATCGGATGCTATATTTATATGAGGACTAGGTCGTAAACGTCTTTGAAGGTTTTACTATACTGGCCTAGTACTTTCATCCTGATTTGGAATTTTTTACCCCACCGATATCGTTTCTCATAGTCCATTTTGCCACCTCTGAACAAAAATGGCCTTGTGATCGTTTTAGCGCAAACAGTCCCATATGTCTGTGAAGTTGGCATCTCAAATTTTAGCATCTCACTAAAAACAAGCAAATTTACTTGCATCCAGCATAGTTCTATAGTTTCTGCAATAGTTCTTCAATAGTTCTATTGATTTGACCTTAAAATCGCGATTTAAAGATTTAAGGGTATGAGATGCCAACTTCGCAAAAAAATCTCATCAGATTTTGAATATATACCCTTAGAAAAGTTGCACCCAGCATAGTTCTATAGTCTCCGATGGTTTTAACAATAGTTCTGCCGATTCTGCCTTAAAATCGCGATTTGAAGGTATGTGATGCTAACTTCGCAAAAAAAAAATCTCAGCATCTCATCAGATTTTGAATATATTACCTTAGAGAAGTTGCATCCAGCATAGTTCTGTAGTCTCCGATGGTTTTAACAATAGTTCTGCTGATTCTACCTTAAAATCGCGATTTGAAGGTATGTGGTGCTAACTTCGCAAAAGATATATCAGCATCTCATCAGATTTTGAGTATATGACCTTAAAGAAGTTGCATCCAGCATAGTTCTATAGTCTCCGATGGTTTTAACAATAGTTCTGCTGATTCTGCCTTAAAATCGCGATTTGAAGCATCAGCATCTCATCAGATTTTGAATATATGACCTTAGAGATGTTGCATACGAACAGGTACCCAGGGCCGTTTTTACCCCCTTAATATCTGATTTCCAAAAGCTTTCCCCATTAGTTAAAGTTATGCAGAGTCAGACAATGGACTACTGCCTAGGACAG
Organism: Cordilura impudica; assembly: GCA_963682025.1. Taxonomy (NCBI): domain Eukaryota; kingdom Metazoa; phylum Arthropoda; class Insecta; order Diptera; family Scathophagidae; genus Cordilura; species Cordilura impudica. The sequence continues at coordinate 137,216,427 of OY821517.1, forward strand.
CGCAATGTTAAAATAGTCAGTTCGCTTCATTGAAAGTAATCCAAGTATCAACCACCACTAGTTGCGTAATAGTTAGATATAAGTGCATTAAAAGTTAGTTGAGTTGCCGGCAGGGTAGCAAGTGCATTCTAATACACTCACGGAATGAAAGCCTTCGCCACACCCTCGATTCGATTGCGCAAACCGTAGAAATCGGAGATAAAGTCTATCTACTGGCTGGTCTCGCAAACTTTATTACAAATCACTATGTGGCTTACGTAAAATCGGGTACGTTTTTGCACGAGTTTGACGATCTAGCTAGATCTAGAGGAACGGTTAGGTCGAGTAAAGAAGTTTCGCCTCATTTGGTGGTGTACACGTACGCAGGTAATAATGATTAATCCGATTTTGCCATAACACAATATCATACATAATACAAAAAATCAAAAAAATACATATAACAAAAATTAAAAAAAAAAAATACATAAAACAAAAAAAAAATAAAAAAAAAAAATACATAAAACAAAAAATCAAAAAAAAAAAAAACATAAAACAAAAAATCAAAAAAAAAAAAAAAAAAACAAAACAAAAATTAGAAAAATAAAACAAAAACCAAAAAAAAAAAAATAATATATATAATATACATATATATAATATATATTACATATATATATAATATATATTCAAAATCTGATGAGATGCTGAGATTTTTTTTGCGAAGTTAGCATCACATACCTTCAAATCTCGATTTTAAGGCAGAATCGGCAGAACTATTGTTAAAACCATCGGAGACTATAGAACTATGCTGGGTGCAACTTTTCTAGGGGATATATATTAAAAATCTGATGAGATTTTTTTTGCGAAGTTGGCATCTCATACCCTTAAATCTTTAAATCGCGATTTTAAGGTCAAATCAATAGAACTATTGAAGAACTATTGCAGGAACTATAGAACTATGCTGGATGCAAGTAAATTTGCTTGTTTTGAGTGAGATGCTAAAATTTGAGATGCCAACTTCACAGACACCAGTCCCATTTTGGTCATGCAATGGCATTTACTGCATCTCGTATGTATTCTTCATTCGCCAAGTACGACACTTTAGCTTGTCAACGCCGGCGCAGAGTATGAAAGGTGCCACGTTGGTCATCAAAATTTGCTTCCAAAAGTCAGGTTCAGTGTCAACCATTCGAGAGACTGTTTGGCAGTATTGCAAGTGACGTGAACTGTCTGCCAGAAATTGTTGTTTAATTGATCGCACTTAATGAAAATCATCCTTCTAAATGCACCGCTAAGCGGTTTCACCGTTGCAAAGATGATCAGCGCGGTGACGATACGTCTCATTTGGATTCTCGGCAATACTCTTTCTTCAACCAGTTCATTGGGACATCTTGGGCGTTGATTAACGGGATGGAAACGATTTCACACTGGCTCGTGCTAAACAAAATTCGAAACTCAAAAACGAAAAGTGTTGTCAAATAGTGCCTCTTGGCCACGATATTTTCAACGATATATACGTAGAGTTAATACAACCGAACGACTGTTTGCAATATAGCGTCAGTATTTCGGCGCCTTGTTTTGCTGTAAAGCGATACTTGATAAACAATGTATCGAATTGACGTTTCAAAAACATGTGTTATAAAATGTTGCCATACCGAAATAGAAGATGGCGCACCATGTATTCATGTATGTTTGTAAAAATATATACATTTCCCTTTTGCATCTATATATTTAGAGACTTTATTAGTTTTATTATTTTTGTTTTGCTCTTATATTCGCATATCCCTGTACTTATCGTATTAAAGCTCATAGGTAAATGTTGGTCTCATAGGATAAAATAGAATAGATGTTGGTTTTCTTATATACGTTCACATACTTGCTCGGCATTTTATTTAATAATGTAATACATTTTTTGTTTACTGCTGAATGAAGAGGAGTAACTAAAGTAGTTTTCTATATAAAATATTTATGTGAGCTTTTAGGAAATCCTTTAAATTGATAAAAGAAAACCTAAATGATTTAGATTTGTTTATTTTGTAGCTAATTACTTTTCAGCCAAGCTTTATAAATGTGAACATAATCAGATGCTGAAGGAATTATTATTTTTTTAAATAGCCAAACATTAAGAGAATTATAAATTTATACAATATTGTTCATAAGTTTTGTTCTCTAATTAATCTAGTTAATTAATTAATTGCAAGTACTCACTTCTTACTTCCTATAGAGAGAAAACATATTCATTGCGTCTATCGAGTTTATTGGCAATCGAATCCGATGAAGTTATTAACCGAATTTCGGAATGATTAAGACTACAATTCTATTGTCATAGCAGTAACTAGTTTACTGTAGGCATCTATGTCGACTCAGGTGGCACTTCTTTCCCTCCCAAAGGTAACCCGCCTTTTCATGATTATTAATGTTTGGTTCCCCGGTTATGGTGATTTTACGGATTACGGTAGTATTGTCGGGTCATTGGGTGATCGGTAAAAACACATGAAAACGCAGACTTCAGTACAACGATCACTAATGCAGCTGCGAAAAATCTGCAGAAGGGGAGACAGTATATCATCTCTTCGACCAGACACATACTGGACTAAGAGCTGCCTGATCTTAACTATTATCTCAATATTGCAGGTTGAATTTAGTACTTCTGTGGTGTTTCTTAATGGAGTGACATGGCATTTAAACCAAACACAATGAAAAATGGTTAGCTGCTAATAAATTTCTGTGGACACATTCGAATATATAATCCATTTCACTTTAAAACAATTTAGTTGGGAATTTTATTTCTATGTCCTCAACTGCCAAATTTTTTGTAATGAGAGGGAAAAACAGTTTTATATTCAACTCATATGGATACCAGAGCTTTGGGAAATTTCAAGGAATTGATAAATCGATGAGCTGGCAAACAACACTGGGAAACAACACTACAGGTGCCTAAGGATAAGGAAGGTGTAATACATGCACTCTTGACAAAATAATAAATATTCTTTTACGAGTGCGGTACCAGATCAACCCAACCTGACAAAAACACGGAATAAAAAATGTTCTTCAATTTAGTTAAATTTTGGTCAGTTTTTAATCCTTGTTGTGTTTTTTAATCCACTCAAACCTGTGTTTTCTTTAATGTAAATAAAAATGCATTTATTTTACAAGTTTTTCTCGACGTTTCGTCAATTATTTGTTGACTTTCTCAAGAGACATCTACTTAAAATTATAAAACAATATGTTAAAAACAATAATATTACACCAAAAATATATTTCAAATACTTGCATAACATAAATATTTTTAAATCACATTTAAATTAAACATTTAACATAAAATTTTTTAATCAACACGGCCTAAAATATAATATCAAAGTACATTTCACCGAATGGCAACGCTGCACAGTAGCGCCCGTAGAGCAAACGAGGTTGCAAAAATCAAAATGTTCATGTGCGCCGACGAAATTTTGAATAAACATGGGTTTAGTAAGAAACTTTTCAACGATTTCAAATATACTACTCTTAATAATATCACATTTTTAGCTTAGAAGATATAACCGTTCAAAGTTGACCGATTTTCGGTTTTCAAAAAAACACACAATTTTTAGTTAATTTGTTGCGATTTCAGGTGTAATATCACGAAAAATAGGTAACGAATCGCCTTATTTTTTGTTTGTATTAATTGATGTATTTATTAAATGTATAATGATAAAAAAAAATTAACTGTTTGCTTTGTGTTTCTCCTGGTAAATCACTCTTTAAAAACTATCCGTTTTTTCACTATTTTTCAACTTTGACGGAAAATAAAAAATCTATATTTTTCTATATTTGCCATATTTGCAAAACATGTTCTTTGATTATTTCTTTACATAATTCAAAAGGTTTTATCTGCCCGTACGTGCCCGTTTGGCTTCTAGAGGTAAAAAAGGTTAAAAAGACATGGTTGCAGAAATTGTATGGCGTACATCCCTTGCATGTTTTGACTGACAGTAGTTTGATCTAATAGTTTGAAAATTGCATTTTAAGTCGGTTGTCTACCTGTGAGCCTCTGCCAAAGTCTACTCCCAATATTCTGTTACAGACACAGGATGCACAAAAAACTACTCATTGAAATTCGCAGGTACGCACCTCACTTAAAAATTACTTTGGAGTACAAATGGTCAAGAACAATATTGACTTATCGTCCCTCCAGGTAGGCACAAATCTTATTTAGACACGAGCATAATATCAAAATTGCATAATTCAGCCTAAATCCATATGTATGTAGGGAACAGGTAAATTTTTAGGCATGGCAGCATAAGCCTATATATTGCAAAATAAGCATAATGCCTGGATTAGTCTACGAGTGAAAGTTGGCGCAACAAGTAGTGAAACCATGACGTCAAACAATTTAAAATTATTTGAACTGTTTAGAAGGTCAACCACACCAAAGTTTTTCACGGAAGCTGCTTTAGAAGAACTTGATAGCTTATACGGAAATGTTGAGAGAAGCGAAATTATAAAAAATAATTTTTATCCGATATATTCAAATATTAAGGCAAAATGGGTGAAATCTAATCGAACTATTCAGAACTTCAACTCCAAATACGAGGACTGGCTTAATGAAGACACCATCCTGGATATATTGGCAGTAGATAAACCAACCACATCAACCAGAGGAGCAAAAGGAAGGCCAAAAAAAAGTATTGAGGAGTGTTAAATTTTCACAAGAAAGAGGAAACTTGCCGATGCCACCAATGACTTGACCACGAAGCATTTATCGGACGCGCTGTCTATTAAATATACAAAGGATAGTGAAAGAGTTAGGTCGCAGATTACAAAATCTGTTGCTGAGGCAAGCCCACTGCGACTAAAAAGGATTAAGGAAAGCATTCCCATGCCCACAAACGCACACGTTAAAAAGTATGGTTCCGAAGAAGCCTTGGCCTTGTCTATGGACTTACAACTTTCCAAAGAAAAATATGAGATACTACGGGCATCCTTGATGCGACACGGGGCTGACGTTTTACCAGGATACAAGCATATTACGCAAGCCAAAATAAATTCACGACCACTGCATACGGAGTTTATGGAAGTCTCTGTGAAAGCCAATCTGCAGGATCTCATGGGCCATACAGCAAAACGGTTGTTGGAGAGTCTTCCTGAAAATGAGGTGAAAATTCTTCCTGAGAAACTGACTGCGATGGATCATCTGGACAAAGCGTTTATAAGCAAAGGATATCTTCCGATGACGCTACAATATCGGACGGAAATATGTTTCTGGCATCTGTTGTTCCTTTTCGGCTAAAATCTGATGTTTCCCTACACTGGAGAAATCCACGTCCGTCATCAGTGCATTATTGCCGACCAATAATGTTTCAGTTTGCAAGGGAATCGGCAGAACTCATAAGGACCACGGTGAAGGATATTGAAGAACAAATAAGCAAGATTAAGCCTACAAAGCTGCAAATTGGAGAAGGAAAATATATTGAATGCAATTACGAGTTCCACCTGACTATGGTTGACGGAAAAGTCGTAAACGAACTGACAGGAACAACCTCAACATTGTCATGCCCGATTTGCAAAAAGAGTCAGAAGAACTTTGGTAATTTAAACGATTCTACAAACGAGGAGAATTACGAATATGGAATGTCACCATTGCATGTAAGGATAAGGTGCATGGAGTTCTTGCTAAAACTGGCGTATACCCTACCACAAGAGGAGGAAAACTTCGATGAAAATACATCAATAAAGGATAAGGAAAACATCAGAAAGAAGCAAATACAGGATGCTTTTTTTAAACAAGTTGGACTAAAAGTAGACTGTCCCAAGCACGGATACGGTAACTCAAACGATGGAAACACTTCTAGGAGATTTTTTGAAAATGATGAGGCAGTAACTAGAATCACTGGAATTGATAATCAAATCGTGAAAAGATTGGGAACGATCTTGAATGTTTTAAACTGCAAAGAAAATGTCAATTCTATAAAATATGGAGAATATGCATCGAAAACTGCATCCAGAGAAGAAGTTGACCCCGACCGTCCATAAAATATTGGCGCATGGCAAAGATATAATTGAGTGCCAGTCTTTGCCAATTGGAGAGCTTTCTGAAGAAGCACAGGAGTCTCTTAACAAATTTTATAAAAAATATAGATTGCAGAACACATTCAAAACATCAGGGGCAAGGCAAAATGAGGACCTCTTCAACATGTTGGCAGCATCTTCCGATCCACTTATTTCTTCCCTGTGGCATGTGAAGTCACGAATAGAGTTAGAAAATAATTATAGTTTAGAAATGATTATTCTTTTAGATATACCTTCTCTTACGAATTGTGATGAATATTTTACAGAAAATTGAAAAAATAAATTTAAAAAGAAGTAATTTTTTTTAATTTGTTGGGTAATAATTTAAAATATAAAATTCTAAAGAAAAAAAATAAAAACAATCTAAAAATAATTTTTTTTAGTTACCATAAAATTGATTTTTCTACAAATTTTAACTTTGATAACCCATAAGTAGGCCCCTACAAAGCGTAGCACCCTTTCCAAACGCTCATTTTATAGGCTGAACAGTTATCTATCATATGCTGTTTAAACTGTTCAATTATGTTATTCGGTTCAAAAGATATGATTTTTGCAACGAAAAAACTCAAATGGCGCCACTGTGCGCTGTAGCTAGAGCTGATCGTATTAGTATATTCCTTCAAATTCGTAGTTGTGTCTATGTTTTCTGTATTCTTAGACTTTACACTGTGTATCTCTTTCTCTCATTGTTTACTTTATCTAGAATCTCAATATTGTCAAAATTAGCTGTCTGTTTAGTTGTTTTTATGTGCATAGCTAATGCACTTGTCTCTCACCCCTTAATAATATCATTTTAGTGCTCATTCATTCTATTTTCCACACTTCGTTTAGTTGCTTCAATGTATATCAAATTGCAGCATTCTTCTTCATTCCCCCCCGCAACTTACTTTATAAACAACATTGTTTTGTTTTTTCTCAACGTAATCTCCTTCCCAGCGACATTCAATACCTAGATAACCTGTTTATAGTAAGAACTGCCTTGTTCCTTAAAATGGCCATCAACCGTAGATTCCACCTCTTCATTGTTGGCAAATCTTTTACCACCTAGACATTTTTTCACGTTTGGAAATAGAAAATAATCCGAGGGGGTAAATCTGGTCATCGCAATGGTGGATGTGTGAAGTGCCGCATTTCATCACATAAACACTGCAATAAGTAACCATAATACTATTCGTTGAATGTTTTTCCTTTTTGAAGATAACAGTAGCCAACAAGGTTTTGGACTGGAGCAATTAAATATCTTTCCTAGGATAATTTGGTGGCTGAATTCGAATCTGTAATTGGTTTACCTCTATCACCCCAGGTTTTCGAGACACAAAAAAAAAATATTTTTATTAGTTTTTTACATAAAAATCATTAATTTATTTAAAAATCTAGGAATTTTCAAAAGTGAATGGCGTTATTTGAACGTCGTTTGTATTTTGTTGGTTCGGTTTCATGTATTAGAGTCCAGCAATAGTCTCTCAGCAAGCTTTTGGCCCAAAATCCTTGATAATTTCTTTCAATTTTCATTAAATCTTGGTGAGCACGCTCCCCTTGTTCGTCGCTCACTGCACCTAGGTTTTGTAGTTTTCACTCTTATTGTTTCCAAGAGAACTGTCCACGATGCTCTTGAGAGATATCCAGGCTGCATATTCTTTTTCGAAAAAACGTGAAAAATTGTCGCCTGATCTGAGGACCAACAAATAAGCCTTCTTTGATTTTAGCATACGAAATTTTAGGAAAACCGCTAATAAATATATAAATGCTGCACCATCTTTGTCCAGAGCCTTGACAAAGTTCTTAAAAATGCCCAATTTTATGTGCAACGGTGAAAGAAGAACGTCCTTTGGATCAATTAATGGTTTATTTGAAATGTTTTGTTTTCCTGGTGATGACATGTAGCGCGACTATCCCATAGACAAAGGAAACAATATTTTGTGAAACCTCCTTGAATACCAGTCAATAAACCAATGACCTGAAACAGATTAATTTACAGTTATTTATGATTGTCTATACTCTATATACAAAGAAATTTAAATCACACCTTGAATTCACCACAGATCTTCCATTTATATATGATTTTTGTTTTTCATTCTGTAATGCTTACCTGAGATCCTCTGTCATATTTTGCTGCCTAAATTCAGGTGCAGATACAATTTATAACATACGGAGTTTACTGAAGTCTCTGTGAAAGCCAATATGCAGGATTTTATGGACCATACAGTAAAATGGCTGTTGGAGAGTCTTTCTGAAAATGTGGTAGAAATTGTTCCTGAGAAACTGAAATTGATCAGTAAATGGGGCTGCGATGGATCATCCGAACAAAGCGTTTATAATCAAATGATATCTTCCGATGATGTTACAATATCGGTCGGAAATATGTTTATGACATCTGTTATTACTTTGCGGCTAAAATCTGATGCTTCCGTACACTGGAAAAATCGATGACCGTCATCAATACATTATTGTCGACCAATAGTGTTTCAGTTTGCCAGTGTTTCTCCGGAATTAATAAGGACCACAGTGAAGGACATTCAAGAACAAATAAACAAGATTAAACCTACAAAGTTCGAAATCAGTGAAGGAAAATGTATTGAATGTAGTTACGAGTTCCACCTGACCATGGATGATGGAAAAGTCGTTAGCGAACAGGCAAAAACAACCTCAACATTGTCATGCCCAATTTGAAAAAAGACACAAAAGAACTTCGATAATTTAAACGATTCTACAAACGAAGAGAATTATGAATATGGAATCTCAACATAGCACTCATTAATAAGGTGTATGGAGTTCCTCCACAAGAGGGGGAACACTTTGATGAAAATACATCAAACAAAGATAACGAAAGGATCGGAAAGAATCGAATACAGGACGCGTTTTTCAAACAAGTTGGACTAAAAGTACACTTCCCCAAGTACTCAAACGATGGAAATACTTCTAAACGATTTTCTGAAAATGATGAGGCCGTAACTCGAATCACTGGAATAAACAATGAAATCGTTAAGAGATTGGGAATGATCTTGAATATCTTAAACTGCAAGGAAAAAGTTGATTCTGAAAAATATGGAGAATATGCTTCGAAAACTGCACCACTTTTAGCAGAATTATATCAATAGAAAAAGTTGCCAGTTCATGAAGTATTGTCGCATGGTAAAAATATAATTGAATATCAGACTTTGCCAATTGGATAGCTTTGTGAAGAAGAACAGGAGTTCCTAAACAAATGTTATAAAAACAAGTAAGAGTGTTAAATTCAGCTGAGCCGAATCTTTGATACCCTCCACCTCGGTTTGAGTGTTGATTTTTTTTTTTTTTATTTTTTTTTTTTTTTTTTTATTTTATTTTTTTATTTTTTTTTTTTTTTTTTTTTTTATTTTTTATTTTTTTTATTTTTTTTATTTTTTATTTTTTTTTATTTTTTTTTTTTATTTTTTTTTATTTTTATTTATGTAAATGAAAAAGTAAACAATTTGTTAAACTTAATACCAAATTATTTCAGCAAATTCTTTGGGTTGGTTTTCGTCTTTTTTATTCTTTCGGATTTATTTCGGTGTTTGCTTTTTGGTCATCGTGGTTGCTGATCGGCATGCATTTAGGTTATATACCTATATGCATGCGTTTCCGGTTATATGACATAACTTCTCGTTTAATTTAGTTTTTACTAATTAAATAGCTCGCCCTAACCTCCATTGCAAAGGTAATGGTTGTGTAGGGTGGCTATATGCATTAAATCGTGCTAATTGGAGATGGCTGTATAGTTTCTTTTAACTGGCCAAATATTTCTTCATTGCGGTCATATAGGTCGGATGGAGTATCAAAATAATAACCAAAAAAAAAACTCTCTCAATTTTTTTATTAAAATATTGCCATATTTGGAAAACATAGAGAATAAATTTATAATAATAAATATTCAAATTAGGGATGCCAAACGCAAAAAACCAAATGTCCCAAACATTTAAAATAATTTGTTCTCTTTATTTTCTGAATAACTTCAAGTTTTCATCCAAAAAAAATTGTGAAAATTTATAATTCATTGAATTTAAATTAATATTTTCTGTAGTGTGATTCTGTTAATTTCAACGATCCGACAATCGCAAAATATATCGACAGCTATTGTTGTTTGCACTAAGGATTACGTGATTCACTAAGTACATACATCTTAACGACAGTCGACAAATCTATTTTTCTATTAATTTAAATTGTAAATGAGTGGCATCTCTGTCAAAATAAGCGAAAAACACAAAGAAGAATAGAAAAAAACAAATTACTTCGTGTTTGACAGGATGATTTTATGTTTATGTTTAATATCTTTATTTTTTTACTAATATTTCTGTTTATTTATTTGAAAATGAAATAATGAATTGAATATGCTATTTAATTTTTTTATTTATATAAAAAAGTTTTTTAATTAAAGCAAAATATTTTCACTATTTTATGATTTTTCTTTATGTATGACGACATTTCAACCTAAAAATTTAAGTTTCTATTGATTGAATAAACAACACAAAAATGGTTGTCGTTTAGATAACAACAACAGCTGACTTTAACAATAGCGAATATCGTTCAAAAATTTTACTGATAATTTTGCTTTTCTTTTTTTAACGATTCGACTATCGTTAAAAGAAGTTACTGTTAATGTAAACATTTTTTAAATGTAAACATATTTGGTGTTTTTTTCTTTGGAATTTGATGCAATTGATGTCTTCTAAACTTAAAATTATAATTTCCGACGTTTTGATATAATTTTCTGAAATTCAATTAATTGTAATTTATAATTGGAAATTTTTAATTCCAGTTTTTAGAATTGATATTTTCTTAAATTTGAATGGAAAATTTAAAAAGTGCAATTTTGTATTTATGTGAATAATAGTGCTTTAGTAATTATAAACAATTTTTAAAAATTAGATGTAATCGCAATCAGATATTTTGTAGGTAAAGCAGAATAATAATTCTATATAACTATGTAGAACTGTTTTGAAAGCAAAAAACTCATTGATGAACTCGGTAACTCTATTTTGTAAAGACAACAAAAGTTAATATACCAAAATTATGTTCATATTTGTAAACGAATAATGAAAATACGTATGAAATAAAAGACCAGCCCGTGTATACTCTTAACATTGTTCTGTATGATATCCAGTTGAAAATATTAACATTCATGTTAAAATAGAAATAACTATTGCAAAGCTAATTAGAACAAAAAAAATTGTGGCGCCATCTACTGTGGCATAGTCACGCTGAGCAAAATGAAGTGACACTCTGTTAATGCAAAAGAAATATATTTTCCCCACAACAAAATATTGCAGAATTTTATGTAAATAAAATAATATACCGACTTATTTCTAACATGCAGTTGTTATGGATATACATATATAATATAAATATGTATATTATTTGTATTATTTAATATGTTTATATAAATTTATAAATAAATTTATACATAAAATTTTTTTTTGCTATATTTACATTGTTTTTTTTTTATTAACAACTAGGTATTTTAGCATTATTTGCTTTAGATGTTGGTGAATTTTTACTCCCTTTATATTAACTCGTAGTGTCCGCTTGTCGAAAAAATTTTGGATCGATTTTAACCAATTTCCCGTGATCCGTTCGATATGAAATTTCGCAGGCAGGCTCGTGGTAATAACAGAAATGATCTAACAAATTTTTAGAGTGATGCCAAAACAATGGCAACTTTAAAATTTTTCTACCAGAGTTAATAAAAAAATGTACAAAGGGTTAGTTTTTATTATATTATTACCACAACGACCACAAAAACAACAAGTCCAGCTATGACAACAACACAACAATTAGAATAACAACAAGAACAATATAGAAACATCATATTTTTCATTTTTTTTTTAATTTTTCAGAGATTTCCCTGGACCTGTTCCACCGATTTTAATGATTTTTGAAATAGAAATCTTCCCATGAATTTTGTGAATCATTCTCATTAAAAATGATCACTGTAGCTGCGCTATTCAGGGCGTGATCGTGACAAGAACAACATAGAAAATTATATTTTTTCAAGCCTTTTTTTAGTTCTTCATTCAAATCTCGGGTCCTAATCGACCGATTTGGACGATTTTAAATAACAAACTTTTCAGGATGTTAGTGAATAATTTTTTATGTCAACGAGCACCCTAGCTGCCCGATTGATGCCGTCATCGTGATTTCCACAGACGGACAGACGGACAGACGGACATCGCTATACCAACTCCGGTTGTTATAAGGATCACAAATATATATATTTTATGGGGTCCAAAATTTTTTTTCTAATTATTACAAACGGAATGACAAACTTATATATACCCTCTGCACACTGGAGTGGAGGGTATAAAAATATAGTGCTGAACACTTTCAAATCACCAAGGGTGAGACAAAATGAGGACTTCTCAACATGTTAGCAGCATCTTCCGATCCACTTATTTCATCATGCAGCATGTAAAATTACGGAGCAATATTTTACCAAAAATTTAAATATAAATTAAAAAAAAATTTTTTTTTAATTTTCTCTGGAATAATTTGAAATCATAAAAGCCTTTCAAAAGAAACATAAAAAATCAAAAATTTCAAAAAATATTATATTTTACTTCCCATAAGCTGAATGTCATAACTGAACATGAGTCAACTGCTAACGCTAAAATGTTAATAAACTTCGTCAGTTTGATTCACAAAATTCAATGGTAAAATATATATATCCCAGATTTATTATTATTATTATTAAATTTGCTAATGGTTGGATTGTAAGGCCGAGGCCACGCAATGAGCGGCAAAGCGGCAAGCGGCAGAGCGGTGAGCGGCAGAGCGGCGAGTTTGAGCGGCAAGTGGCTTATTACTGAGCGTCATTTCTGCCATTGTCAATGTTATTATTTATTATTTATATAAAAAGATTTTATAATGTATGACTACATTTCAACCTTCTTAACTTTTTATCGATTGAAAAACAACACAAAAATGGTTGTCGTTAAGATAACAACAACAGCTAACTTTAACAATAGCGAATATCGTTAAAAAATTTTACTGAATACCAAAATCGATAATTTTGTTTTCTTTTTCTAACGATTCGATTATCGTTAAAAAGCAGTTACTGAATCACGCTACAGATTGACAAAACAAAGAAAGCCATTTTTTTTTGCCATTTTTATTCTTTGCCGCTCAGAAAACAACTAAAAATTAGAACAAGTTCTATTCCTGACCGGTGCCGCTTAGACGCTCAGAAATACCGCTCACATGCCGCTCATTGTGTGGCCACTTCAGTAGTATTTCATAAGTTTTAATTTTTTTCCGCTCATCGCTCTGCCGCTCGCCGCTTTGCCGCTCATTGCGTGGCATCGGCCTAAGATGGACAATGATCATAGAATTCGTTATTTAATCTTGCCTGCGTATGGAACTCTATTCACCTTCTTCGGACACGCGTCTTTTATTTCATTCTGACTGTTTGACTATTTCTTTGTGTTAAGTGTGTCATCCATATCTCATCCATGATTACGAATCGACGCAATAACTCGGCTTTAATGCGCTGAAACATTCCCAAATACCCTATTAAAATATTTTCATGACGATGTTTTTATTCTATTGCAAGTAGACGCGACACCCGTCTTATGGGCAGCTTTTTCATCTCCAAATTTTCAGTCAATACACGATATATAACACTTTTTGAAATGCCTATCATTTGAGCTATCTCACGCACCTCCAGCCGACGATCATCGAATATCATTTTGTAGATTTTCTTAACCGTTTCTGGCGACTGGTCTGTCTTGGCTCTAGTACGACCTCGTTTAAACTCTGCCATCCAATTAATTATTATTATCCGAATTTGTTACCAACCGAATTGCAATTCGGAACTACAGTCGAAGGATCATTTAAGAATAGTTAAAACAATAAAGGGCCAAATGACTGCCTTCGGGAACGCCAGAAGTAACACTTACAATCATAGATTTCAATATTAGACTATTTAACTAATTTCGGTTCATTACAAAACAAATCTGTTGTCTTAACAGTATTAAATGTTTGATTACAACAGAAAACGGTTACCTGGTATTTAGTTTCTGTTAATACAATCGAAAATACAGTTGTTTAACTTTAGAACAATTCGGTTGGTGATTTTTTCCGTGTGTATAGATTGACTTCTAAATTCAAAATGATAATCTGGGTCAAAAAGATATCATAACTTAGGTATTGTTTGTAAGTAGAGGATAATAAACTTTCTACCTAAAATTTTAATTCATTTTGTACCCATGCTACAGCACTGTCTCCCTTACCTTAAAAACTGGTTCTTTCATGTTTGTAGCCACTTCTAACCTACGAGTATCTTACTTATTTTTCTCTTACAAATACTTAAATGAGTGGGAAATATAATTGTATGCACTTAAACTTATTTTATTTTTTTTGGAACATATTATGACGAAATTTTTATACATGTATTTATTATCAAGAAAACAACTCCTCCAAATATAAAAGGGTTATATTCTCTTAGTGTATCCCACCTATACAGCATTTTCCTTGTATTTATTATTTCCTTCAGCATGAGTTATTTATTTTTAAACATACATTTTACTAAAAATAAACATTTCTTCAGTTAAAGAAAAATAAAATATAATAAAATAAAATAAAATATGGTGCATAAAGATAAAATTTTAAAAAATTAAAAAGAACCAAAAGCTGCGTTTCTAGAAATTTTATTATATACAATTTTTTATATTTTTGTTTGCGTTCACTTTAATTCAAATCAAATTTAAAAAAATTTGGTATTTTTGTAGCAAAAAAGCAAAAAGCAAATAAAAATTTCTTTATAGACCTATGGAGCTATGAATTTTAAAATTATTTTTATTAATTTTTTTTTTGTAGATTTTTTGGAAAAAAATCCTTCGTAATTTTATTATATAAAATTTTTTGCATTTTTGTCTGCTTTCCACTTTAATTCAAATCCATTTTTGTTTTTCATACATTGCACGCACAACTTATGTTAACGTAAAAATAAAATATTAAGCATTATTAAAGCGTTACCAGGTTTATATATGAATATAGCCCGCAATGTATGCTACACAAAAAATATAAAAAAAACAAGAAACATGAATAACATTAACCCTCAAACTAAAATAACGAGTGAAAAACAAAACAAAACAAAAAATTAAATAAAAAAAAAAATTAAATCTAGCGCGAATAAACACAACCATTTACATGCGAATAAGCAAACACCCAGCTTTTCTGACATATAAACACTTTTTTTAAGCCCAGAAGTGGCACGTTAAGATAAACACGTTTTCATCGTTTTCATACGATATATCAACAAGAGTAAATGCTTTTATTCTGTTATTACTTTTTGTTGTTGCTTGCCACACAGTGTGTTTATTGTTGGCACTGATGTTGTTGTTGATGAGTTGTTGCGCTTGTTGATGTTGCTCTGTTTACAGTCAAACAAATATTATTTTAAAAATTGATAAGCACCAGTCAGCCAGTTGTACATACACAGTCATTTTAGGCAGTTCCACAAAAAAGAAACCAAAAAAAAAAAAACATATTTTACAAATATGTAAATCTGCCTTATGAATGCTTATTTATGTCTGAATGTACACAGGATGCCAGTCAGGTAAACGCCTAAAAACATGTCGAAATCATAAATTTTAAAGTTGAAATCTGCATAACAGAAAAAAAGATATATTATATTTTGTTTCCCCTACTTAAAAGAGGCGTGTTATTAGAAAGGAGATGCTTATGTTTAAAGTCGTTCTTAAGATAATCAGGCATAACAGAATTTTTCTATTTAATTTCGGTCAACATTTTTGGGATTGATATTTCTGAAAATAGGAACGCGCAATTTTTTCAAAAAACATTTTGGAATACCATCACGCCCCACTTCGGAAAGTTCAATAAAAGAAAAATGAATTATTTGATTTGCAGCAAAATCAAACGGATAGCAACTAAAGTTATCATATTGGGTATCTGCATAGCAAAAAGTCAGCAAACATGTTACTTAAAGCAATATCATCATCAGATTTTGAAATTTCATAAGAGCCGGAATTTTGTGAGAGGTATATCTAATTAACTCTAATGGTTCTAGATTTCATTACAGAATTTCATTAAAAAATTTCTTTACGAAAATATCGTTTCTGCCCATTTTTGAGAAAGTGTATAGAATCCAAAATTTTGAGATATTTTTTTGAGCTGATCCTACTTGGGAGTTTTTCATTGGCATTGAAATTTCATTAGTATCAGACGTAACAATTATTATTATTATTATTATTATTATTATTATTATTATTATTATTATTATTATTATTATTATTAGAAATAAATCCACCCCTGCATAGGTCCGCATATGCTAGAGATTACTCATCCCTGGTACGAACCACGGCATAAGCTCTGTTGCAGCATAAGCTGTATAAACTATGGTTTTGGAATAATTTATTATTATTAGTAGTATTTAAATACTTTTAAATGACATCTATAATATTTATAGACTGGGCGATTTCTTGTGACCGATGTTTTGTTCTACCGTTTTATCCCGATTTTGACCAAACTTACGTTATTTGAAAGGTATTTCTTTTTAGCAATTTTGCAGATTTACAAATTTTTAAATTTTTTCCCTTATTTTGAGTAAATTGCATTTAAAGTTGCTACTAACACGTAAATAAAATTATTATTATAAGTTTGTTTTTTTTCTTGATTTGTGAATTGGCTATAATTGATTAGCATACTTTTAGGGTAATTGATTAATGAAAAAATAATTTTTCCTAGAATTTGCATTCGAATTTCGAGGGCTGGAATCTGCTAGTATTTATAAATAGAAATAATTAAAAATTATCGCAAACTTGAAACTTAACTTAAGTTAAGTAACAGATGTACATAAGAATATACACAATTAATTTTGAACCTCCTGATGCTACATTATGTAAATTACTTCATCCAAATTGCATGTTTTCTAAAATTTGTTCATAATTTGGTGAATAATTACTCAGACCATTTCTTAAGCAGGATTCTAAATATTCGTCTGTTAAGATCGTTCGGTATTTTGGCAGTATTATTTTCATTTGAGAAAATGAATCAGCACATATATGTTGAACCAAAACAGGCGTATACATTTTCGGCATATTTTTTCAGACTCGGATACTTATCGACTGCTAAATATTTCCATAAATTATCTTCGCCAGCTCTTGCTTTAATATAAATATCATTTTGCAAAGTAATAATTTCTGTTCCAAGTATAATATTATCCATATCAAAACAAGTAAGAAAATTATAGTCGGTCTAGACCGACCATATAATACCCTATACCATGGTTTAGAGGCCCTATTTTGCGGTCCAACTAATTCGATATAGAAAATAAGCATAAACCAAACTTGAGTGGCATTGTTATTAATTTTTTTGCTGCAAATATGAAAAAGTTCTTATCGGGTGCTATATTTATATGGGGACTAGGTCGAAAAATGGACCGATGGATGGACCATATTTGGTAAAGTCACTCATATTTTGAAAAAATAAATACAAACCAAATTTGAGAAAAATCTGTGGAATATTTTTGTTTTTTGATAGATTTAAGTGAAGATCGGGAAGCAGCTCTATATGGGGCCTATGACTAAGAGTTGTCCCACAGGGATCATTTTTGGACTACTGATTAATGGATGTAATAAACACATACAAACTCAATTTGACTAAGATTTATATGATAATTTGGATCTTATGGCAATTTAAGTCGATTTCATAAGGGTCATTTGTATGGGGGCTAGGTCTGAACATAGACCGATTCTCACCAATTTCAATAGCGTTCATCCTATGGCCGATGAAAGCTTATATACCAGATTTCATCAAAATATATTCATATTTGCGACCTGTAGTTTGATTACAAGCTTTACATGGACACACAGACGGACGGACGGACGGACGGACGAACGGACGGACATCGTTAAATCGAATCAGATAGTGATTCTGATTCGATCGGTATAATAAAAGACGGGTCTAGGTCAAATATTTTTGGTAGTTACAAACAGCAGCACAAAGTTATTATACCCAAACCACATAGTGGTATAGGGTATAAATAGCTGAAAGATTTTCTGCAATTGTTTATGCTTTAATGCTATTATCAAATGGAAAACTCATAAATAAAATAAAACAATATTAGCAATTTTTTTAAAATCTTTGAAACGGTTATTACATTCTTCAATAAAGTTCTAAATTGCGACAACGTATTTCGAAAATTAGATAAATTTTTATTTTCTAGCTTCGATACAAAAAATTTAATTTTTCTCTGAAAGCGTTTACAGCACTAATCATATGGAAAATTGTTTTGTAGTTCTAAATTTAAATCATTTAATTTAGCTGTTACATCGGTTAAAAATGCTAAATCTAATAACCAAATATTGGCATTTAATTGATTGTAATCATCTCCTCTTTTGTTAAGAAATTGCTTTATTTCATTGATTAGATCTCTAAATCGATGGAGAAATTTTCCTCGTTCAGATGGTCCACCATCATTTGGTTATTCCACTTGTAGCTTAAAAAGGCGCCTTTAGAGACTTTTTACTCTAATTGAATTTGAAATTTTGAAAGCTGTATTCATAATTTCTTGCTTGTTTAAAACTTTCGCGCACAGCACTTGCTGGTGTATTATACAATGATATTGTAAGAAATTGAGAAAATCTTCATCGTTTCTACATAAAGCGATGAAACCATTTCGACAACCTGTCATAGTTGGTGCTCCGTCCGTTGTAATTGAAACAAGTTTATACTCTATAGCAATTTTACAGTAGACTTTGAAACTGGTAAATAAATCTTTATCTCGAGTGTTTCTTTTTAATGAAATGATTGCAAGTTATTCTTCTTTAATCGAAAAGTTGTTAAAAACCATTCTAATGAATATAATCATTTGAGGTATGCCAACTGCATCAGCAGACTCATCCAACTTAAGTGAAAATGCTGGACAATTCGTAATATCCTGCATTAATTGTGCTTTTAAATTTGAAGCTATTTGGTCCACTCGTTTTGCATTTGATCCACTCATGGGGTCACAATTTCAATTACCTAATTATTTTATTATAATTTTAATTTGATTTTTAACAGACGTAACAAAACGAAACGAATGAATTTTTTTTCAGCAACTAGAACAGCGATGCCAGATTAAATTTCATAAAAAATGTGTCTACATTTCTCGATTTTAGTGGTTGCATTTTCCTACATGTAAAGCTACTTTTTGCTACCTCTGGCATCACTGAACTAGATTAATTTGATTTTTAACATACATAACAGAACAAACGAATGAGTATATTCTGATTTGATTTGATTTGGTTTTATTGAGACTTCATATAAATTTCTTTAAGAGTAGTATTAACAAATTATAATAATGTAGGAAACTTAAAACTATGCGAATTGTATTATTTTAATAACATGACAATTAAGTTGATGCTACTTGCTTACACAAGAAAAAAAGAAACTAAATTGTTAAAAATTTCTATAAGGAGATAAACAGTGTTTGATCCCGACACTTACATTATATTGTATAGTAACATCTATTTTTTATTAACTTAAAACTAAACTTATAGCTAAACTTAAAACTAAAAATAAGTAAAGTGAGAAATAAAAAAGAAAAATAAGAAAAAAAAAATATAAATATTTTACCCTCTATGTATGCCAGGGTAGCGACTTGAGTAGAAATTATGACCAGTAACATCGTCATGCCGTTCTCCCAAAATGCCGACTGCAGAAAGATAGTTTGTATTTGACCAATTTAACTCAACTTCGCTGGACCAGAATATCCTGCATATCATTTCCTTCAAAATAAGTTAATCTTTCAACAAATTTTCTCACTAGATTGAGTGCGTATTCGGACAATGGAGATAAAGAAGCCCTTTCATAAATAAAGTGATTGGAAAATCTTTTATTACGATATTTATAGTTCCTTTCTACACATTTCCGTATAATATGACGCTCGAGCATCTCCATTTTTCTCATTACGGTCGGAGAAATGCTAAACCATATTGGAAATGCATATAAAAGTATTAGACGAATACTTACTTTATAGAGAAGTAGCATAGTCTTTTCGGATATTGATTTATTATTAAACAACATTGAAAATGATGCTTTTACTCCATTTGCCCTATTGATGTTATAATTGGCATGTTTATTGAATTTTAAAAGGTTGTTAAAATTAACGCCAAGGTACTTAAAACTATCTTTAAATTCAATTTCGTTATTATCTAAGACTAACTTCAATTGTTTGCTTTCCGGGACAACAGAATAGTTGCATTTCCCCGAAGCATTTCTTAAACATAGTGCATTGCTCTTGGAAGCATTAATCTTAATGCCCCAATTGGAATAAAACTCATTTACATGTTGTAAATTCATCGATACGTGGTGAAGAGCAACTAATGGGGACTCATCATGTGCATCGGCATAGAGTATACCCTTCGAATCATTAAACTCGTGGGGAAAATCAGGTCTCAATATGGAGCCTTGAGGAACACCACAATTAACTACACCCAGAGCGGATAACGTGTTTTCAATTTGAATACAAAATTTCCTGTCATCGAGAAAGCTTTTGAAGAGTTTGACAATTGAAGGTTGAAAGCCATTTTGTATAAAATGCCATCATGATATGCTTTATCAAAACCTTTTTCTATGTCAAGAGATATTGCGACTGTGCATTGATGTTCTCTTAAGTTTTGTATGGCATCATTATGGAATTTTAAAAGTGCATGTACCGTAGAGTTACCTTTTTTAAACCCAAATTGATACTGGGGAATATACGACTCATTCAAACCAATATCCATTTTCTCTCGAATTATTTTCTCAAAAAACTTACCTAAATTGGATTACAAAGAAATCGTTCTTCAACAGTTAACATCACTATTACTTTTTTGTTTTGGAATTGGTGCAATTTTTGCAATTTTCCAAGCCTTAGGAAAATAGCAGATATTGATGCAATTGTTAAGAATTACTGTTAAATATTCAAAAGCTTTCATTGGAAATTTTCTTAATAAATAACTACAAATGTTATCCAAACCAGATGATTTTTTGTTATTTATTAATTTTGAATTTTCTAAAAGAGTATCGAAAGTAGTAAATTTTAAATCATTAAGATTATTTAACGAAGAAAAATTACTATCGAACGTTGAAATAGAATTTGGAATTTGGGAAATTACATTAGCAATTGTCTCTTTTATATCCGAAGTATCTCTATTTGGAGGAGAGTGTTGATAAACAGTTGGAAAATGATCTTTCAAAACATCTAACTTCTGATTAAAATCCTTAATGCAGACACCGTTAATCGATATATCCTTAAGCCGTGATCGGTTTTTATTTCCGGTAACATTGAAAATTTGCTTATAAGCCATTGGTCCTGGTTTTATTGCCATAAGTTTATCACTGAAAATTCTAGCTTGCTCCAATTCTATTTGTTCCCGGATTATAATTTTAATTACATCAATTTGTTTCGAAATAAGCAAATAATGGGGATGCCTTCTGTTTAATGTTTGGGGGAAAATACGCTTTAAATCTCTTTGCCAATTGTATTTAATTTTTAGAAGCTTTTTTACATTTTCTGAGGCAACAAATTTCCGATTTCTGGTTTCAAATTCTTTCGAATGCATTCTTGTTATGAAATTAATCGTGGTTACAAATTCATTAATATAATAATCAATTTCTTCCGTTGATAAATTTCTATTATCAGGGGGGAAGTGATTAAATAATGCATAACTTACATAAATTTTAAATGCATTCCAATCTGTATTTTTAACGGAAATAGAATGGTTGGGAGAATTGAAAAGAAAATTAAAATCGGAAAATAAAATTTTAATTTTTAAAGGAATATGGTCCGAAAAAGTAGGAAGTATGAAAGTTTTGAAATTTTTATCGAAATTATTAATGATATCTGTACTCACAATAAAATGATCCAAATGAGAGGATCCGTTTGGATAAGTAGGATATGAATCACATATTCGGATAACGGAAAGAGATTCATGCTGAAGCCAATCTGATAACACTTCGCCATTGTTTACAGAATCTCCCCAATCTATGTTCTTTGCATTGAGATCACCTCCCAAAACTAATCCATCATAATTTCTCGAAAATTCTAAAACCGATGAAAGACCACCACTGATAACTTGACGGATAGAGTTACTAGGAAAATAAATAGAGCCACAAATAATTTTTCTATTTCTACCATTAATCGAGACGTTTAATTCTACCAACAAATTTGGAAAATTTAAAACAGGAATATCAATTTTTAAATGGGAAAATGATTTTTTGAGGGCAATACCACCAACACCTAAAGAACTTTCATCCCTTAAAACATTAAAATTATCTAAAACAACAACCTTTTCCTTGGGCAGATGCAGTTCCTGTAAAAAGCAATATCAATTTTACACTGATCGAGTAATATGTTAAGTTCAATTTGCCCACTAATATTAACAACTGAACCAACACTAAAAGTTACTAAATTCATAAATTTACGGACCATATATATTTTTGGATATCTTTCATTATACTCATATACTCCTTTTTGGCATGTTCCTTTGACATAGTTTTGTAATTAACTATTAAGTTTTCAATTTTATCTTCTAGAGAAATTGGCTCTGAATCACATAAGATTTTTGCGATTTTCAAAAATTCTTCAATAATTGCCGGTTTTTCCATTCCGTTTTGTTTGGGAGATGAATTTGAACCTTTAACTAAGCGGGCAAATGTTCTACCGGAGGTAGTGAAATTAGAAAAAGCCAATTGCTTTTCAATATTTGCAACCGCTGAACTCTTTCGGATTTTTGATTCTTCTGAAGCTTTTTTCTTAAAAGAGACGTATCTCTTACATGCGGGACATTCTCTAAAATTGGAAGTATGACCGTTTTCTTTACAATTTACACAATAAGGTGTTGCATGACTTCCTGAAACAAAAGCACATTCTCCTGGAGCGTGCTTTTTATCACATTTCATGCAAGCAAACGGACGATTGCAGTTTTTCGAAAAGTGACCCCAAAGTTGACATCTCCAACATTGTGGAATTTTTGTACTGGCCTTTGGCCATTCCCAAGACACCACCTGATTAAGGATCTACCTAATGCCAAGAATCTCCTTAACCTTTCGGTTTGTTTTAAGGGTAACTAAAAACAATCCAGTATCAATGGCTTGTTTCTTAAAATATTCTGTTGAAAATTTCGAAACAGAATCTATAGTATCCGGAAAAATTTTATCGAGTTCTAATTTAATCTCATTTATATCGGATTTCTGATAGAGACCCCTACAAACTATACTCTTGTGTTTCAATTCTTTGGGAGTATATGAGTAAGATACAATTTCTTTGTCCCGTAATAGTTGCATCATTTCAGCGTGGGCTGATGCATCTTTAAGATATAATTTGCTTTTAAGTTTAGATGAGTTGGTCAATAAGAGATTTTATATTGACATTTCGGAGAAATATGGGAGGACAAAATGAATTCCTGGTCATTAATTTCTTTTTTAGATTATCATTGTTTTCATTAATATTATGATTAAAATTATTTATATTCCTTTCGGACTCTATATCTAATTCACCTAATAGTGAATACACGTAATATTCTACTGAAAACGCTTTATATTTATAACTTTTTATTAAAAAGTTATTAAAGAAAACATACTGACCTAAGTTATAATGAAGCCCTATTACATTTATATAAAAAGTCGTTTCTCCGAAAGCATGGTATTCGGCGATTTGGGTTATCTCTGTTATCATGTTCTACTAAAAAGGCTTTATATTTACGTGAAATCGCCATTTCTTTAACACTGTTTATTAAAAAGCAATTAACGAAAACATACTGCACTAAGTCGTAATGATGTCCCATTACATTTATATAAAAAGTTATTTTTCTCAAAATCATGATTTTCGACTTAGGCGGTTAATATTTGTGACCACAGATATATAAAATTAATTTTCTGTTTGTTTGTTTATTTGTTTGTTTGTTTGACCACTATACAAATTTTTATTTTTCAACGAATTTCACTGAAATTTGGTACACACACTTTGTACGCCAGGGAAGGTCGCCATATGCTTTTTACCAGCTACGCGTACTTTTACGCCCACTTTTTGTATAAAATTCCTTTTCTGTTCCTTGGTATATTTGTTCGCTATAAAAATTTTTATTTTTCAAAGGATTTCTCTGAAATTTGGTACGCACAATCTCTATACCCCAGAGAAGATCGCCATCTACTTCTTACCGGCCACGCCTACTTTTACGTCCCCTTTTTTTTATTTATTTTTTACGGTTTTCGCTCAAGGTCGTCATATATTTTTATCGGCCACGCCCACTTATTTTAATTTTCTGTACACACTTTTAGTGTTTGTTAACATATTTTAATTTTTCATTGGACTTCCCTAAAACTTTGTGCATAAATCTCTTTACTTACTACTCTTGAGTTCACACCATTATGAAATAAATATTGTAAATCTACCCATTAAAAATTTTCCCTTCTTGCCTTTTTTACTATATGAGTTGTAACACCCCAAAATTAGAGCAGATTTATTTCATGGTTGAACAGATACAGGTTGACCACCATTGTAGGATTACTCCGATGAGGTTAGTTCATGCAAATATTTGCATCTTGCCTTTTTAACTACATTGGAAAACAAAATATTACATTTTTTTTTGTTAACCAACACTCAGGGGATGTCCCCTACAAATGCAGTGCATTGTGTTGATTTCAGGAAAATATGTTGTGGGAAGGAAGAAAAAGGGAGTAGTGTTTGTGGATATTTGACTTAAATTTTATTAGATTATAACTGTCAGGAAAGACCTCTACGGAGAGTTTATTCCACATACGGCTAGTTCGACTGATGAACGAATTCTCTCTGTAATGCGTTGTGAGGTCAACTGGACAATAGACTACAAACGGATGTGATCTACTAGAGAAGCGGGTAGAGCGAACCGAAACTCGGGCACTTGGAATAAGTTCGCTAATCTCAGAAGAACATTTCCCATGGTAATATCTATAGAACAGTGCTACACAACCCACATTCCGACGGTGTTCCCATGAATCAATAGAATTGGATACCCTACTGTCATTGATGAGCGCCAACGCCCTCCTTTGCACACGGTCCAGTAGCTCCAAAATAGACTTCGAAGCCCCTGCCCATATATGGGAGTTGTATTCCATTTTGGGTCGGATGTAAGTGGTATAGATTTTAAGGAGATCAGAAGGAGTGAAGTAATTTCTACACCGTTTTAGAAAACCAAGACACTTGAATGCTTCTTTCGACACTTGAAAAACATGCTCGTTCCAACGAACATCACATTGAATTCTCATGCCCAGAACATCAAGAGTATCCGATTCCTCAATACCTATACCACCCATATATACAGATGACATTGTTGATTCCATGGCCCTATGGGTCAACATACAACATTGAGTCTTCAGCGCATTAAAATCAACCCTATTCGCTTTACCCCACTCGGAGATTGTTAAGAGGTCTTGATTGAGTGTGTCATTCATTGTCCGCCTTTTGCCCCCAACCTCCAAGAGGCTTGGCCTACAATTAATGGAAAATGAATGACAAATGCTGCTGTCATCTGCGAAAGAGTATATAGAGTTAAAAGTTTGACCAAGAAGGTCGTTCAGAAAGATAAGGAAAAGAGAAGGAGAAAGAACGGAACCTTGGGGTACCCCTGAATTAAGCTGAAACTCATTAGATGAGACCCCATCAATAACAACACGTATTGTTCGGTCCCTGAGAAAACTCGATATAAATCGAGAGAAGTCATTACCGACCCCAAATGCAATAAGCTTTAATATCAATGCACCGTGCCATACACGGTCGAATGCCTTGGAAATATCCAGAGCAACCACTTTACTTTCGCCAAAATTGCGAATGGATCGACTACGAAGCCTTACTGTCGATCATTAAGAAGTGAGTTGGCCTCTAGGTAGTTCACAAGGTGGAAATTGATCATGCTCTCCATCACCTTTGAGAGCGCAGAGCAGATTGCAATTGGACGGTAATTTTCAGGGTTATTAGCCGCACCCTTTTTAGGGACTGGCTGGACATTAGCAACCTTCCAGCAAGAGGGAAAGACTCCCGCACGATACGAAAGGCTGAAAAGGTTGGCCATTGGACTGGCCAATGGACTGGCCAATGCCCATCTCGCCCTTTTGCTACATTGGAAAGCAACCTATTACAAATATTTCTGTTTCATCTTTTTCACTATATAAATGAGTTGTTAAGGTGGAAAAAGAACTACTTGCAATTGTGGCTTGCACATGAAAACATAGCATATAGGCCATATTACCTAAATGCAGAAAAGTTTTGACTAAACAGAACTCTAGAGAACCCGATCAGACCCAAATTCGTATTGAGTCTCAACGAGTTATACAATCTGAGTCGAGAAATCTGAAACACCTGAGCAAACTCAATAAACTCTTGAAGTCCAAAGATAGAGACCAGCTTTGTTAAGAGAAGCGGAAATGCCTGAATCTACTCAAATGCGTCTAGAAATCCAGCGGCTAAGACAAGCTGAGTCAAGTGAGAATGTGAAACTCCTGAAACGACCCAACAAAGTCTTCAGGCCCAACGGATAAGACTAGCTGACTGCTAGTCGTCCTTAGACGACTGTAAGTTGGTTCCTTCAAGAGATGGTACAAAAAGTAGTTCCTAACATAACGTACATAAGACGACAATCTCTTACTGTAGCAGGTATCAACTTAGATACCTTTTATTTCCAGCACAATCTTTTCGTATATGCACCAGAAGCAAAAACCAGAAATGTTTATCTCAAAGCTTTAGAGTAACTAAAATTCGCAACTTTTAGACATCATACACTCAAAATATTCCATGCATAAACAAAGGTAGTTGTAATGGTAAACGGGCGCTGAGTACTTAGTCCTGAACGAACGAATTCTCAAAAAAATTAACTTATTCCCCGAAAAATTGGGGAATAACTTCACGATGAACAAATTCCCCAAATTTTTAAAAAAAGGTCCATACTGCTCGCAATACCTGTCCTGCAATAAAAGTATTTAAAATCTGTATTATTTTCAATAAACGCGCTGAAGCGGCGTGCGGACGCGGTCGCGAAGTGCACTCGAAACACACTTCTGCTAAAATATCGGAGTGATCTGAAAAATATTTTTTGGCGATTAAAATAAGTTGACGACAACTGCGCAGCATCGCGGGTGTAGCTGCCAAACGCGCGGACGCGGACACGACTCGCTCGCGGAACACAGCTCAGTGAAAAGTCTTATGATAAATTTTATCTACGTATGTGCAATAATTATTATACATATACTATAAGCAGTTGCTTAAAACAACTTTGCGGCACAATTTTAATCGTCACATTGATTTTCCATTTTTGAAACTTCTATAAATTTGACCTCTCTGCTCAATCATTATCACTTATTGAAAGAAGTAATTCAATTTTAAAAGTTCTGATTCCTCTAATTTGTAAAAGATTCCGTTATATTTCGGTTTAAGGTGAAGTCAGAACTTTCACATTAATTCTATATAAACATGTAAGGTAAGGTGTGCCATGAGTCAGTTATTACCGACTGTCTGTCCAATTTTGCATTTTTTCTTTTTCAAAGTCAGAAGACATGATGTTTGAGTAGCACGTAAAATAAGTAGTAGCAACGGCATCATCAACAATGTCTGTGCTGGGTATGGTAACATTTGGCATAATAAATTATTCAAAATATCGTTTTTAAGAAATTTAAGTGCCACAAAATGTTTATCAAACATTCAAAATTATTTGCTTTAGGTTAATCGAGAGGGGATGTTTTTTAAAAGCATCTGTAGCCATTACCTTTTCAATCAACCTTTACAGCTTTCTTTATTTTATTTTTCTACTTGAAGAGCAATTTTTGATGTTTAAACATATTAAAGATTTTTTTGTAATGTCTTTTATGTTAGAAATTGTCAACTTTTCAAAATTATAAGAAAATTATTTTGCTGTCATTATTTCAGTTTAGATAATTTGATAACATTAATAGGTAAGTTGAAGATATTTTTGGTTTATCAAAAACTTGAAGCTAAGGATTTACTGAAACAATTTTATAATACTGATAGAGGATCCTCTCCAATGTTTTTTCGATTTAGTCTACATTAGTAAATAGTTGTTTATATGGATTTAAAATACATATATTATTTACATAAACAACATTGGTAAAATATGGTATAAAAATAGACGATAGTAAATATTTTATGCAATTCCGTCCATTTTTGGCTCGACTATGGATATTTATAACTAACTAGCAGTAACCCGATGCGATTAGCTACACCCATTGTAACCGAAATAAATATACTGGAAATAAATTTTTAGAAAACCATTTTATTTATTTTTTTTTTTTTGGCGATTTTTGATTTTGCCGATTTCTGTTTTTGCAATTTTAGGTTTTGGCGATTTTTGACTTTGGCACTTGTTGCTTTTTGCTATTTTCGGTTGTAGTAATTTTTGGTTTTGCCTATTTTTGTTATTCGCGATTCTCGGTTTTGGCGATTTTTGATTTTGTCGATTTTTGCTTTTTTTGTTGCTATTTTTGATTTTGGCGATTTCAGTTATTTTGCGGTTTTAATTTTGGCGATTCTTGATTTTTAGCTATTTTTGGATTTTTACCGATTTTTGCTTTAGCGCTTTTTGTAATTCGCGATTTTCGGTTTTGGCGATTTTTGATTTTGGAGATTTTTGTTTTTTGCGATTTTTTTATTCGTGATTTTTGGTTCAGGCAATTTTGGTTTTTTGCGATTTTTGTTTTTGGCGTTTTTTGTTATTCGCGATTTTCGATTTTGGCGATTTTTGACTTGAGGATTTTTGTTTTTTTTTTGTGATTTTTAGTTTTGGTGATTTTTTGCGATATTGTTTGCGACTTTTGATTTTGGCGATATTTGGCATTCGCGATTTTCGGTTTTGGCGATTTTTCATTTTGGTAATTCCGCCCATTTATTACACGACCACTCACATAGGTAGTTAATGTACTTGTAAAAAGTTTTAATACTCGTATTTTCATAGTACTTCATAATTTTTTGTGTACTAGGTGCCACGCCCATTCGTCCAATATCGGCAATTTTTTGTCCGAATACTCACAATAATAACTCGTGAACTCTGACGAGGCCCTAAGGCTTATTTTTACTATAGTACTCCAAATATATGACATAAATATTTTCTTTCTATGGGGGTGCCACGCCCACAGGTCCGATCCTGCCTATTTTTTATCATACTATTCACATTTATAACTTATGATCTCTGACAAAGTTCCAAGGCTTTCATTATTACAGTACTCCAGATGTATGACATTAAATATTTACTTTGTATGGTGGGCGCCACGCCCATTGGTCTGATCCCGCCCATTTTTTTGCAACTCTTCAAATTAGTTTAATATGTACATTTCAGAACTCATGTTGTCGTAAAAGTCCAGATATTATATATTAAAATTACGCGTTAAGAATTCACTTCATGTGGGGGGCGCGACGCCCACTTGAAAAATCCAAAACTCATAGTATATTTTTCCTTCCGGATGGGCAATTACGTACTTTAAAAATATCAAGACGATCGGTCCAGTCTGTTTTAAACCACAAACGTACAAACAAACGTACAAACAAACGCACAAATAAACATACTAAATTCCATATATATCTATGGTCACAAGCAATAACCGCCTAACTCGAAAATCATGCTTTTGAGAAAAATAGCTTATAGTGTTGGCAGGATCGCCATATAGTGTAGGTGGGACGCCAGCTAGGATCACCAAATAATATAAAAATCGTTGGACCGTTATATAATGTATGCCTTGTAGCAATCTACGTACATAGTGGCATTTAAATTTAATATAGTGTATGTATGGGGGCAGGATCGCCATATAGTGTAAGAGGGGGCAGGATCGCCATATAGTGTTAGCTTGGCAGGATCACCATATAGTGTATGAAGGGTGTACAAAAGGACACTAAGATTGGGTGAGAACCGGACCAATCTCAGGAGGAATTTTGTCAAGTGCTTTCCTCAAAGCAGTTCCCGCGTGCACGCTAGATGCACTTTTTTTATATAGCACGTAGGCAGATTATGCCAATGTTTGAACCCTTTGGCAGAATATGCCAGTAAAAAAAAGAAAATCTCTGTTTAGTTTTAATTATAACCCTTTTAAATCAGAATTACAATTGATTATTTATTTGAAAATGCTGGTCTTTTATATCATTATAATTTAATATTTTTACTTAATTTAAATAATAGTCTTCTCTTTTCTTTACATTCGCATATTACAAATTCATTGATTTTTGAACGTTGGGCTCAATAGCCAATCAGAAAACGTTCAATAATCAATTTAAATTTTTCCCCTCAAAATTTGAGTGACATTCCTATTTGTCATGGGTTATTGACACAATTTGAATTTTCACAAATTTGTCATTTTGCATTCCAGTGATATTTAATTACACAATAATTTATTGTTTTGTAATTCAACCCTTTACCCAAGGTTAGTGTACTTTGTGGTATGTGTTGAATGAAAAGAAAAGATATGCAAAAAAATAAATAAATGTAAACAAATAATTACAAATAAATATGTGCATGTGCATATAGTAAACAAAAATAAACAAAAAAATATAAACAAATAAAGATGAATAAATGAAATAAATAAAGATAAATGAAGATGTGTGTAACATCATCACACCCCTACCCTTAAGATGAAATTTATGGGTTTTAGAAAATTCATGAATTTCATTACTTAAAATAAAAATGTTATTTTTGTTTCTCTTAAACTTAGTGGTTATTCTAATTTTGTTTTTGTGATATAATATTATATATAAAAAAATGTAATAAGTAATTTCTATATCTATTTATTAACAATATAAATAAGTAAGTTTACTATGTGCTCTTATATGTAGTAATTAACAATCTATACAATTTTACATTTTCATTTACGTTTATATAATTTTAAAGTATTATTATGATATGATTTCATATTTCCTTTTACATCTAAAATTGAATTTTCATTTTCAGTATTTATAATTTCATATGGACCATGAGTAGGACAAGTATTTTTTCTCCTACTTTCATATTTTACTAATACTAAATCTCCTTTTTTAAAGTTGCTAACATTAGTGTAATTATCATATTGTATTTTTCTTTTCTCTTTTGCTATTTTAATTAATTTTTTAGCTCTATCTAATGCCGATGCTATTCTAGCTTTGAACTCGTTTGCATAATTTTCTAGATTATAGACTGGCTTGTTATCTGTAATTTTGTCTGTGGGTAGTCTCGCTAATTTACCAAATACTAACTCAAAAGGTGTGTACCCTGTATCTACGTGTGGAGTTGTGTTATATGCAAATGTGTAGTATTGAATCCAACAATCCCATTCCTCATTTTCCGTAAAGTTCAATAAGTATTCGTTTAGGACTCTGTGATTTCTTTCTAAGGAACCTATTGTTTGGTGGTGATAGGGAGTGGAAAATTTCTGTTCTATTTTTAACATGTCGCATATTTCTTTCAGTAATTGGTTAGCAAATTCCGTACCTCCGTCAGATTTCAAGATTTTAAAAGTGCCATATTTAAGTATGCATTGTTCCACTAAAACTTGAGCGATGCTCTTAGCTTCCTTTGTTTCCATAGGATAGGCTATAACATATTTGCTTAAATCGCATTGTAGCGTGAGAATATATCTATAATTATTGGATAACCTAAGTGGACCTATCGTATCGATAGAAATTATTTCAAAAGTATTATCTGGTGTGTCAGTAATTCGCATTTTTTCTTTTATGTTTCTATACTGCTTATTCTTTAAGCATGAATCACAATTATTAATGTATCTCTTAACCATCTTGTTCATGTTCTTCCAAATGTATCTTTGTTTTAATCTTAATATGGTTCTTCTGATTCCTTGATGTCCTCCTATCGGACTATCATGATATTCTTTAATTAAATTTAATTGCATGTCTTTATCTACTATTCTCTGCAAAGGCTTATATAAAATAATATTCAAATAAAGATTCTTTAATCTTTTCAACATTTTATTATAAATAGACGTGTAGGTTTCTTTAAACCTTTTCATTGACACGTGTTCAAATATTTCATTATCTACTGATAATGCGAGATCTCGTATCCGATTTTTATTCATGTAAGTAATTAATTTCTCCATAATCATGTCTAGACATGTAGGATTATCGTTAAAACCTATGATAAAATCATCTTGAACTTTATTAATTTGACCGAATTCTAACTTCATAGAAAACATCATTTTGTGCACATTGTTGACATCTGAAATGGACGTACATTCCCATATATGAATATCTTTGGTACTGTCTCTATTTTCAGGAATTAAATTTTGCCTTGCTTGCATACTTCTTGTGATGGGTAGTAATTTCTTGCTAACTGCCTCTTCATCACATGTGGGAATCATTGTTTTTAATATATCAGAATTAATTTGAATTCTCGATAAGGCATCTGCATTAGTGTTCATGCAGCCCTTTTTGTAAACTATATCAAAATCGTAATCACATAAATCCAATCTAATTCTCGTCAGTTTAGAAGATGGGTTTTTATGTGAAAATAGCGAAACGAGTGGTCTATGATCTGTTACTACTGTAAATTTTCTACCGTACAGGTATGGTCTGAAAAATTTTATAGACCAGTGAATAGCTAGTAGTTCTTTTTCTATTACGGATTTGTTTAAGTCGTGTTTTTGAAGAGATTTACTAGCGTATGATATTGGTAAATCGTTACCATCGTTATCTTGCGAAAGTACAGCTCCTAATGCATAGTTTGATGCATCAGTGGTAAGCACAAATGTTTTTGAAAAATCTGGATATTGCAAAACAGGTGGGTTAATTAACTTCAATTTCAGTGTTTCAAATGATTTTTGGCATTCGTCAGACCAGACGAATATTTGACCTTTCTTTAACAGATTATTCAAACATTTAGTTAAATCTGCAAAATGAGGTATAAATCTTCTATAGTAATTACAGAATGCCACGAATCGTCGAACTTCATCCGCATCTTTTGGTACGGGATAATTTTCAATTGCCTTATGTTTTGCAGGATCGGTTTTTATGCCGTCTTTGGTTATTAAGTGACCTAAATAAACGACTTCAGATTTTAAAAATACACATTTACTTGCGTTTAGTTTAAGATTATATTTTCTTAACCTTTCAAAAACATTAATTAGGTTTTCATTATGATGTTTTAAACTACATCCAAAAATAATGATGTCATCTACGTAAAGAAAAGCTTTGCTATATAAACCTGAGAGTGCGATAGTTAACATTCGCTGGAAACTATTCGATGAAATTTTTAATCCAAAAGGTAATCTTTTAAATTGATAGTGACCATCTGATGTTGAAAATGCAGTGTGATGTCTAGAATTTTCATCCAACATTATCTGATGAAAAGAGCTAGTCATATCTAAAGTTAAAATATTTCGCTCTACCCAGTTTGTCTAGTACATCTTCTAATTTTGTTAATGGAAATTTATCGTTTACTAATTTTTTGTTGAGTTGTCTAAAATCAACTACAAGTCGCCATTTCCTCTCGTCTCCATCGTTCTTCTTTGGAACAACAAGCAATGGTGAGTTGTAGGCACTAGTAGAATTTTCTATTATATCGTCATCAAACAGTTTTTTAACCTGTTGATTAATTTCCTCTATCTGTGTCTGTGGCAAACGATAATTTTTTATATATACAGGTGTTCTATCTGATACAGTCAAATGTTGAGTATAAAAATTATTAGCTGATAGTTTGTCTCCTTCTAAATGAAAAATGTCAGAGTATTCTTCAATTATTTCATTTAGAGAATTTTTAGCATAATTATCAATATTATCAATATTCAATGTGTCTAATAATTTCTCAAATCGTTTTCTATCTGTACTAGTAAAATTCCGTTTATTCAGTTACACAAATATAATTAGAAATTGGTTCGACGTTAAGTTCAATATTCCTAAGTTTTACATCTCTATCAGTTGTATTAAGTATTTTTACGTGAGCAATTCCTTCCTTTGGAATGATGCAATTACTTAGAAATACTCCTTCTTCTAATTGTTTGTTTAGAACCAAACTGTCTTCCGTTAAATCTACGTTAATTTGATGTATGACTTCGCTACGTTTGGGTATATTTATGTAAAAATCTCTTAAGACTTTTGAATTCATAGGTATGGTATATTCTTCATTCTCAACAACAAAAGTTATAGTAAAAGTTTCATAGTCTATTTTAGCTAATAGTTTATTTAAAATATCGCGACCTATTATTCCATCTGTTATAATTGGAAAATCGTCTTCTATTATTTGGAATTCGTGTGAAATACTTTTATTAAATATGCTAAAATGCATATCAAGTGTACCTAACGAGGTAATGGATTCATTTGAAATGCCTGACAACGTACAACAATTATTTTCATTAATTGTTTCACTTATATTAAGAACATTCTTTTTGCATAAAGATATGTCAGCGCCAGTGTCCACTAGGAAAGTTAAATATTTGTTATCTAATTTATATTTTAATTCTATATAATTTGTAATGTTATTCGTAATATTAAATATTTTATGTTTATTATTTCCGGAAGGTGCATTTAATTGTTCGCTTGAGTCCCCTCCGGACTCTGGGAGTTTTCCTGTAACACGTGTATGTTTCGTGAACTATTGTTATAGTTCCTTCGATTTTGGTTATTATGTCGATTTTGGTTATTTGAATTATAATTGCCATTATTGTTATTATTTCTATTCGAATTATTATTGTAACGGTAGTTGCTATTCGAACTTCTGTCGGAATTGTTTCTATTTGAATTATTATTACTGCTGTCTGAATAATTATTGTTAGGATGTCTATTTGAATTGTGGTAATCTCTGCCCGTGTTATTGTTTCGTTGGTTATAATTGGAATTGTTACTTCCCTGATTGTTCCTTCTATTTGGATTATTTCTGTTAGGATTGTTGTAGGTATTGTTCCTGTTTCTACTAAAAAACATAACTTGGTTTTCTACTTGACCTTCTATATTTAATGCTAAAGTTACTGCTTCATTTAGTGTTTTTGGTTGTGCAGCAAATATTGTACTTATATATTTTTCATTCAAACCTTGTTTGAATATATTAAGAGAATATAGTTCATTTATTTTTTTCACGTTGTGTATTTCTGTTTCATTTTCTAACTTTAACTCTTGTATTTGCACTTCGTTTAGTTCGTCAATTAGTTTCAAAATTTTATCACTATAGGTACTTATTGAGTCATTTCGTTGTTGAAATCTAGAAAGTAGATTTTGTATTTTACTCACTGTTCGATTATTCTTATACCTATTTGTGAGCCATGTTTTTAGGGAATTAAAATCTGTTAATGGGTCGGAACCAATTGCCGTTCTAACCGGTGAGCTACATTTTACGTTTATTACGAAATTTATTAAGACTGGTTTAGATGTATCATTCAAGGTGTCGTATATTAATTTTATTATTGTCAGAAATGGTTTAAGTTCTTGAAAATTACCTTTGAATTCAGGGATTATCTTGAATGCCGTTTCTAGATTAAAAGACGCCATGTTCGTATTGTTTTCTATTTCTGTTTCTAATTCTGTTATATGTGCTTCTATTTTTTCTTCTCCCTCTGGTTGGGGTTCTTCTGTTTCCATTGGTCTTAATAGTTTTGTTATTTCCTTCTCTAGTTTTACTAATGTTTTCAAAATGTTTTCCCTTTCTTCTAATTTAGTTTCACTTATTATTTCCTGACTAATTTCCTTGACTACTTTAATTTAGCTTTAATTGTTTTTTGTGTATATCTCCTATTTGGCTGTTTTTTTAAATTTCTTAAAAGTTCTTGTATAATATTAAATTTGTCCATTTAAGGTAAAATAAAATTTGTTTTATTTAACTAAAGTATCTAATTTTTAAACATTTGCGGCGCAAATCCTAGATGCCGTTTTAATAGCATATTTCTTATAGTGCTGTTGCACTTTGTATAAAATAATTGCAAAAAAAATACAAATTATTACTAATATTATATGTAAGGTGTGGTCATCTTCTTCGATTGCCGGAGTCGGTGTACGTATTGTCACGAATTTCTCGATGATTTGTGTTGTTTGTTTTCCGTTGTCTATTACGTTGTTTGCTTCATACCCTGCCAGCATGAGCATTATTGATGTTCCTAGCTTTTTCCAGAAACTCATCCTAGTCTAATAACCGTAATTGTTGATAAAATTTATGTTTCTGCTCCCCTTGGCTGATTGCGATAAGTCTTCTTAGCTCTTTTCGCTGTTTGTTTGCCTTGGTTTTCTTGCCGCCCCTTGATCTTTTCTTTATTGGATTAATTGATTGATGATGTAGACAGTATTGGTTTTCGCACAATTTATCTTTGCAGGCATCTATATAGTGGTGTAGTTGTTTACAGGATCGGTGTTTGCAGGATCGGTGTTTGCAGGATCGCCATATAGTGTTGGCAGGATCGCCATATAGTGTAGGTGGGACGCCAGCTAGGATCACCAAATAATATAAAAATCGTTGGACCGTTATATAATGTATGCCTTGTAGCAATCTACGTACATAGTGGCATTTAAATTTAATATAGTGTATGTATGGGGGCAGGATCGCCATATAGTGTAAGAGGGGGCAGGATCGCCATATAGTGTTAGCTTGGCAGGATCACCATATAGTGTATGAAGGGTGTACAAAAGGACACTAAGATTGGGTGAGAACCGGACCAATCTCAGGAGGAATTTTGTCAAGTGCTTTCCTCAAAGCAGTTCCCGCGTGCACGCTAGATGCACTTTTTTTATATAGCACGTAGGCAGATTATGCCAATGTTTGAACCCTTTGGCAGAATATGCCAGTAAAAAAAAGAAAATCTCTGTTTAGTTTTAATTATAACCCTTTTAAATCAGAATTACAATTGATTATTTATTTGAAAATGCTGGTCTTTTATATCATTATAATTTAATATTTTTACTTAATTTAAATAATAGTCTTCTCTTTTCTTTACATTCGCATATTACAAATTCATTGATTTTTGAACGTTGGGCTCAATAGCCAATCAGAAAACGTTCAATAATCAATTTAAATTTTTCCCCTCAAAATTTGAGTGACATTCCTATTTGTCATGGGTTATTGACACAATTTGAATTTTCACAAATTTGTCATTTTGCATTCCAGTGATATTTAATTACACAATAATTTATTGTTTTGTAATTCAACCCTTTACCCAAGGTTAGTGTACTTTGTGGTATGTGTTGAATGAAAAGAAAAGATATGCAAAAAAATAAATAAATGTAAACAAATAATTACAAATAAATATGTGCATGTGCATATAGTAAACAAAAATAAACAAAAAAATATAAACAAATAAAGATGAATAAATGAAATAAATAAAGATAAATGAAGATGTGTGTAACATCATCACAAGCTTTTTATATAAATGTAATATCGCGTTCATTTCGACTTAGGTCAGAATATTTGTATTAATATCTTTTTAAAGAGCAGTGTTAGAGAAATGAGGATTTCACGTAAATATAAAGCGTTTTTAGTAGAATATGACAGCATACATAACTCAAATCGTTCTTAAGTCGACTTAGGCAGTTATCGCTTGTTACCACAGATATATATATAAGATAAACTGACACAAAATTTCAAAACTCTCGCTATGCTATTAAGCTTGATAAATGATATTTCTTATTTAATTCATATGTGCCACGCCCACTAATGCGATTCCGTCTTATTGGCTCTACTTTATAACTGCATTTATAACTAATGAAGTCACTTAATATTTTATGTTATAGATATGTGATGATAATGGATACTTAAAATATTGAAACCCAAAATAGGGGGAAAGTTTTCAATTATTGCATAGTAAAGGTTTCCAATGTTTTGTCAACAGCATAAAAATTAATTCTTTTAAGATTTGCTATATTTTCCTGAAGTTAAGTTGTTTAATGTTAATATTTGTTCTTTTTAAATATACAAATAAACATACAAATTTTTAAATTAATAAGAACGTTTTTAATTTTATGATCCATTATTTTGGTATTGACCGTTCAAGTTGTAAAAAATATTTTTTTTTTTAAAGTTTCCATTGTATTATTACTCACTGTTATATTATACTACATATGGGTAAAAACATATGAAATCAACCGAAAATATTAACATTTGTGACCTCATCACCTCCAAATTTGATAAGATTTGGTACACATGATCTATGGATCGGCACAATAATATTTGCCAACTTTCAGACATATAGCCTTCGAACTTTCAGAATTATGGCCATTCCAAGTTGGCAAAAATCAATAAAAATGCACTCAGATACCTTAACACAATTTTTAATATCTCGAAAAGTATTCATTGCACGTTAATAATCAAGGGCTCATTTTACAGACTAAAACATGCGCCATTCCAAAAAAAATTTTTTTTCAAATTTTCGATCAAGGATAATGTAAATAAAAAGGGACTAAAATTTCCAAAGGATATTTCTCGAAAATCAATATTTTTAAAAATTTCAAAAAAATATATATTAATTCTTATTATGTTTTGTACAAGTTTGTCAAATTTCAATGTGGAGTCTTTATTACAACATGAGTTATTAAGAAAAAAGCAGGCGAAGGTTTATGTATTTCATGAAATGTACCAAAATACAAAAAGGTGACAAATTACAAAAAGAAGGACAAATCAAATGTAACGGAACTTTTTCGACTTTTCTTTGCTTAAACTCTTTTTCTCCATTGCTAAACCTTTAATAAAAAGTACAACATAATGTATTATCATTATTAAACACTTTATTACAGCATATTTATTTATTTCTGAAGGATTTCAATTAAAAAATCTGCATCTGCCGCGTATCGCTTGACTTTAATTTTTTTTTTATCTACAGGTTTAATAGAATGCAGCTTTTGAGTTCCAGGAATAGTACGCAAATCTTTAAAACGAATTTGAAGGAACCGTGCTTCTTCTTCGTGGTCTTCTAGAGTTAAAAACTCGAAATTACAGTTCAAAAGATTTTGCAGGCACCATTCATATAATTGTTTTGGAGTAGTTATTTGACCTTGTAATGGACGCTGTAAACTAGCTCGACGTGCCTCTCTCTTTACGGTACCTCCAAGACCGTCACTTGGGCCTTTTCCATGGCTTGTTGCAAAAAAATGCCACTCAGCATTACATCCAAAATCTTCCATATGATAACATAAATTGATAAAGTTCTTTTTATTTTTAAACTGGGCAGCACTACCGTCTGAAAAATACGTGATTTTCTTCGGGGTTGTTTTAAACTTTTTTCTCAAAAATACATTCAGGTGGCGATGGAACAGGTGAACAGCTACAGAATCGTGTACAAGACAATCAGATATTATTATGAAGTTTGTATGTTGTGTTTTTCCATCTGATTTAAAATAAATAGCAATTGGGTATAAAGTGGCCTGAGAGTTGTTCCAGTGAAATCCCTGGACTGCATCCTGAATAGTAAAAGAAGCATTTTCTGAAAAATCGCAAACTGCTATATAGTCATTTTCTTCCAAATTTGATTTTCTTTCACTCAGATATGCTGCCTGCTGTTTTGCAATAAATGAATGAGGTAATAGAATTTCAAGTTTTTCACATAGGGAATCCACAAAAACGTCGGCTTGGCCAATCATGGTCTCCAAATTATCCCTATCTACACTTACCCATTGTTTATATGTTTTTTCATCAATATCATTTTGCTCTAGTAATTGATTTAGTTTTGCTTTTAAATTTTCAATTCCTGGACACTTGTTACATTTACGTAGGTGACACTTTGAAGAAGATGGAATGCATGTCATTTGTTTCAAACAATCTTTGTAACATTCAAGCTGATAATTCGGAACACCAGCAGTTAATTTTTTTAAATTTATGGCATCAATCATCAGCTTCACATTTTGATGCTTTGTACAAACATACACGTTATGAGATCCACTCGCATTTGCTAGAATTATATTCCTCGGACGAAGTTGGCAAAACTTGGAAATACCTATTTTTATTCCATCATGTCGTTCCTTGAATAAGGCGTACATTTCTCTTAAGTTTCCAAGCAAAAGTCTTTTATTTTTCCTGACTTTTGTACCATTTTCAAAAAAAGACACGAAATCTTTCTGTCCGGGCATACACCTGCTGACGTCATCGGATTCATAAAAGGATTTTACTAAATTGCTTGTCACTGGTGAAATTGGACTTCCCAGTTTTGGGTTAGGCGTACTCATCACACCCTTTGTTTCAACCAAATGCTTAACTTTTCGCGCGATATAGTTTGTAACCAGGAATTCTTCCTCAATTTTATGTATTGCCCAGCTTTTTGGTAAAATTGTTAGCAGTTGGATTTTCTCGCTATTTTTTGTTAATGTTTTAAACTTTTCTTTTAATTGTTCTATTATTTCGGATTGTGGGCACATATGCGAAGTTGATTGTGCTGAACCGTGGAAAATTTTGTCTTGAATCGAATCACTTATTTTTCTGAATTTTCCATCTCTGTACCGTTTTTGATGTAACTTCTTCTTTTTTATCGGAGATTGTTCCAGATACGGTAAAGATTGGTTTAATTTTGAAATAGCAACTTCTGCCGTGCCTGACGCAATGTCATCTTCTTCCGTGCCTGACGCAATGTCATCGAAAGTATCTACATTTTCGTTTATGTCTGAACCTTCTTCCAAATTAGATTTATTAGATTTCTTCAGATGCGAAAATTTTATTCTACATGTCCCACAAATTTTATTTGAGATCGTAATGTTTTTATCCTTAGTATACTGTAGCATCCATTCTTGGACTTGTCTTAAACTTTTATTGCACCCAGTGTGACCGGATTTTTTAAAAGGATTACAGCAAAATGTTGAATGGAATGGCATATTTTTTTTTTTAAATACCACAACCGAATGAATTGTGCACGACTTTTTTGTATTGACAATAATTATAATTTATTTAAATATTTAGTCTCTTTTTTTTGTTTTTTCAAACGACCAAGTCACTTTAACACTATAACACTTTGACGTTTAGCACTTATGAAATCTAGTATTCAACTGAAGTTTGTCTTACAGTCTCTGAACGATTTATACTGTTTTTTTTGGTACAAAAAATAGATTACAGGTAAAAAAATACACGCCTTGCTTTTCTTGAATTGGAAAATTTGCGTGAACTACGGGTCATAAAATGTTTTTTAAATAGGGACTGAATTTGCTACTGCCAATAAGCCGACCACAGGTCATAAAATATTTGTAAATTTTTTGTGTGAACAGGCAATAAATATTTCGTCTAGGTTGTAAAGTCGAAAAAGTTCCGTTACATTTGATTTGTCCTTCTTTTTGTAATTTGTCACCTTTTTGTATTTTGGTACATTTCATGAAATACATAAACCTTTCCTGCTTTTTTCTTAATAACTCATGTTGTAATAAAGACTCCACATTGAATTTGACTCCACATTAAAAATATTGATTTTCGAGAAATATCCTTTGGAAATTTTAGTCCTTTTTTATTTACATTATCCTTGATCGAAAATTTGAAAAAATTTTTTTTTTGGAATGGCGCATGTTTTAGTCTGTAAAATGAGCCCTTGATTATTAACGTGCAATGAATACTTTTCGAGATATTACAAATTGTGTTAAGGTATCTGAGTGCATTTTTATTGATTTTTGCCAACTTGGAATGGCCATAATTCTGAAAATACGAGAGCTACGACACTGAAAGTTGGCAAACGCTATTATTATGTTTAACTTTCCCTTCGTACCAAAATTCATCCAATTCGAAATCGGTGCGGTCAACTCATTGGTTGATTTCATGTGTTTTTACCCATATGGTGAAAAATCCTTGGGCTGACAAATCATTTTTTGGATTCAAAATAATTTTTATTCATCAACATAATCTCCATGAAACATATTGATTATAATCTCCAACCAATTTCGATATCCTTGTAATTTTTTTTCTCTTAAAATGACAGTTACCTCGAAAAAAATTTGGCAACATATCTAATGTGAATGTAAAAAGTGCAACGTGTAGAATTTAAAACCCATTCATCACATATGGCAACTCTTACGAAACTGAGAATAGTGGAATCTAGGAGTATAAAGGCATAAAGTAAAAAGTGCAACGTGTAGAATTTAAAAACCACACATCACATATAGCAACTCATACGAAACTGAGAATAGCTAAAATTAGGAGTATAAAACATAATTAATGTTAAAATTTAAAAATAAGATGTTAAATATTCCTATCTGATGCCGTTTTCCTTTCTGACAAAAAATGTCGCATTTTATTTGCACTTTTTTCGAAAAGTGTATTTTTTATGTATCCTAAATTAAGGGAAACCTTATCTTATACATCAATCGAAAGGTCTCAAAGACGAGCCCTCGTAAATCACAAAAAATGGCCGCCATTGCCTTCTTTCAGGTCATAGTGTGAGAATATCTCCCCATTGTACCCTTTTTTTTAATACTTTCACCCTTTGACTTCAAAGGAGATAATAATCAAAATTGTTTGCATTTTATGCACATAGCACTTTGAGACCTTTCGATTGATGTATAATATGAGGTTGCTGTTAATTCAGAATATATAAAAAATACACTTTTTGAAAAAAGTGCAAATAAAATGCGACATTTTTTGTCAAACGGCAAACGGCATGAATTTTAGTTAATGTGCTAATTTAAAACAAGTAAGAAAATTATAGTCGGTCTAGACGATACGATACGATACCCTATATCGTGGTTTAGAGACCCTATCTCTTCGGTCCAACTAATTGGATACAGAAAATAAGCATAAACCAAATTTGAGTGGCATTGTTATTAATTTTTTTGGCTGCAGATATGATAAAGTTC
This sequence comes from Cordilura impudica, assembly GCA_963682025.1. Classification (NCBI taxonomy): domain Eukaryota; kingdom Metazoa; phylum Arthropoda; class Insecta; order Diptera; family Scathophagidae; genus Cordilura; species Cordilura impudica. The sequence goes on from OY821517.1 coordinate 137,259,139, forward strand.
ATATCGGGTGCTATATTTATATGGGGACTTGGTCGAAAAATGGACCAATCTTGAGCGTAATTGGTGATGCAAGTAATCTGTACGTTCATCAGCATTATATTGAATTTCACAATTTGTTTATATAAATATATATGTAGATAAATTTGTATTATTGTCTATAATATTAATAGGCTAGGCGATTTCTTGTGACTGATGTTTTGTTCTACCGTTTTATCTCAATTTTTACCAAATAAATAAATAATATAAAAGGTATTTCTTTTTACCGGTTCACCAGATTCACAAATTTTTAAATTTTTGGCTTTATTTTTAGTAAATTGCATTTAAAGTTGCTACTAACACTTACATAAAATTATACAATATGCTATGTGTGTGGTTATTAAATTTGTTAATGGGTTTGTAATGAAAATGAGTTTGTTTTTTTGTGTTGATTTGTGAATAGGCTATATAATTGATTAGCATACTTTTAGGGTCTTTATTTAATGAACAAATCAAACTTTCTAGAATTTGGGCTCGAATTTCGAGGGCTGGAATCTGCTAGTGAATTATTATTATAATAATTATTTATCAATGAATTTATAAAGTAAAGTTATATTACCTTTAAATGTAAACGTTTTATAAGACACATCTCTTCATTGAAAGAGATCAACCTCTATTTTTTTGTCTTTTTGAATTGGAATTTATTGTATATATTTTATCTTACATTTATCGTAATATTTATCCAATACCGATGCTACAATATTTTAGCGCTAAGTAGAAATATCCTATTCCCTTTTAACAACTCAAAGCAGACGTATCTGCATAATCTACATAAGTACAACCTAACCGAATTCTGAATAAAATAATGTAAGTTACTTGAAATAAATATAACCTCTTTTATTTCGAAATCGTGAATAAATTCTCTCTTTTATTTCGAAATCGTGAATAAAATCCCCACTCACCTTAACAACTCTCCCAGTTCCTCTTATATTTTCCCTAAATATTATTTTTGCTTTTAAAGATCATAAATACGTCATGATCTTTAACGCTTCGTAAGGTCACTTGTTTTTTGCAAAAACATATACAAACCAAGTTTGAGAAAAATCAGTGCAGTATTTTTGTTTTTTGAGAGATAAATATATTTTATTTTTATACCCTATACCACTATGTGGTTTGGGTATAATGACTTTGTGCTGCTGTTTGTAACAACCAAAAATATTTGACCTACACCCATCTTTAATTATACCGATCGAATCAGAATCACTATCTGATTCGATTTAACGATGTCCGTCCGTCCGTCCGTCCGTCCGTCCGTCTGTGTGTCCATGTAAAGCTTGTAATCAAACTGCAGGTCGCAAATATGAATATATTTTGATGAAATTTGGCATTCTACCTTTTATCGGCCATGGGATGAACGCTATTGAAATTGGTGAGAGTCGGTCCATGTTCAGACCTAGCCCCCATAAAAATGACCCTTATGAAATCAACATATATTGCCATAAGATCCAAATTATCATACAAATCTTAGTCAAATTGGGTTTGTATGTATATATTACATTCATTAATCAGTAGTCCAAAAATAATCCCTATTGGTTAACTCTTAGTCATAGGCCCCATATAGAGCTGCTTCCCGATCTTCACTTAAATCTATCAAAAAACAAAAATATTGCACTGATTCTTCTCAAATTTTGTTCGTATATATTTTTGCAAAATACAAGAGACTTTACCAAACATGATCAGGATCGGTCCTTTTTTGGGCCTAGTCCCCATATAGATATAGCATTCGATATGAACTTTTTCATATCTGCAGCCAAAAAAATTAATAAAAATCCCACTCAAATTTGGTTTATGCTTATTTTCTATATTCAGTTAGTTGGACCTGAGAGATAGGGTCTCTAAACGCATGGTATAGGGTATCGTATAGTCGGTCTAGACCGACTATAGTTATACCCTATACCACTATGTGGCTTTGGTATAATGACTTTGTGCTGCTGTATGTAACTACCAAAAATATTTGACCTAGACCCATCTTTAATTATATCGATCGAATCGGAATCACCAACTGATTCGATTTAACGATGTCCGTCCGTGTGTCCGTCCGTCCGTCTGTGTGTCCATGTAAACCTTGTAAGCAAACTGCAGGTCGCAAATATGAATATATTTTGATGAAATTTGGTATGTGAGCTTTTATCGGCCATGGGATGAACGCTGTTGAAATTGGTGAGAATCGGTCCATGTTCAGACCTAGCCCCCATACAAATGACCTTTATGAAATCAACATATATTGCCATAAGATCCAAATTATCATACAAATCTTAGTCAAATTGGGTTTGTATGCGTTTATTACATCCATTAATGAGTAGTCTAAAAATGATCCCTATTGGATAACTCTTAGTCATAGGTCCCATATAGAGCTGCTTCCCGATCTTCACTTAAATCAATCAAAAATATTGCACTGATTCTTCTCAAATTTTGTTTGTATATATTTTTGCAAAATACAAGAGACTTTACCAAACATAGCCAGGATCGTTCCATTTTTCGGCCTAGTCCCCAAATAGATATAGCATCCGATATGAACTTTTTCATATCTGCAGCCAAAAAAATTAATAAAAATCCCACTCAAATTTGGTTCATGCTTATTTTCTATATCCAGTTAGATGGGCCTAAGAGATAGGGTCTCTAAACGCATGGTATAGGGTATCATATAGTCGGTCTCGACCGACTATAATTTTCTTACTTGTTCAGTTTGTTCTATGGGAATTGGAACGAAATTGTTATTTTTTTTTATCAGTTTTAAATCAAGTAGACCTTGCTTTACAGTTTGAAACAGATAAAATTTTTTGCCAATATTTCAACGCATTAATAAGAACTAGTAGATCCCAGCCCTCAGAATTCGAGTGCAAATCCTAGGAAATTTTATTTTTTCATTTAATAAATTATTTTATAATACCTTAAAGTTATGCTAATCAGTTTTAACCAATTCACAATTCAACACTTTTTATTGTCTTTATTGTCGTTATTGGTTTATGGCAAAAATTATTTTTCAATTTAACTCAGGTCTTTTTGCAAACACATTAACAAATTTAATAAAAACACATACATCATTGTGTACTAATATGTATGTGGTAGTAGCAACTGCATTTCTCCAAAAAATATAAAAATATAAAAATCTGTAAATCTGTAAACAATTTTTTACAAACTTGTTTTAAGCTTTGTTGTATTTGCGGTGATTCTATAACAACAACTTTGTAATATGACAAATATTAAAGAACAACCTTTAAACGTATTTAATAGGAAATATAATTAAAATGTTTAAAGTTTCTAGAGTTTTTCTACAAAATTCAAAACATGATCAAAATTAAAAAAAAAAATAAATTATAAAGATTTCAAATATTTTCAAATGAAAAATCTTGTACTATAGACATTTTTCTATAAGTTAAAGAACTGGTTAGATATAAAGTTTTGCAAAAAAATTATGAAATTATGATAAATTTTTGTGTTTTTAATTTTATTAAAGTTTTTATAAACAACTAGATCCTTTTTTTTTTTTAGAAAATTTACTTTTCTATTAATATTTGACTTTCATATGGTAGATTTTTCTATTTATTGCGGGATATCGTCAAAAACGCCTAAGCTAATATGACCCGTGGTGTATAACGATACATACATACTCGTTAAGCAAATGCTACTACAGCCATTGCTGCTACGACATACAAATTACGAAATTTAGAATAACAATAAAAAAGCGACATAGAAAAGTCAAGAGTTTTGAACCGATTGAAAACAATTGGTGCGAGTAGTCCAAATTGTTTTTTACACACTGTTGATTATTGCAGGGTTCCTTTAAATCGGAGATGGACTTTGCTCCTTTAAATCTAGAGGAGTGAAAATTGGGGTTTATTTGGATTTTCTTTTAAATGATTTATTGTAATTTGGCATGGGTCGATAAATTACATAAATCTCAAGAAAGATTATGGTAAGGGTTTGGGAATAAAGAAAAATTATAAAATAGAAGAGCTAGTTTTGAGTTTTTAATTGTAATGTGTTTATTTCGATGCTCACCTTTGCTATGCTGAAATCCAAGTTAAGTTACTTCTTCAACCGTAACTTCTAGCTTCGGGTTGCATTCGTTAAATTTTTCGTTTTTCTTATTCAAAAGCTTACATAGTTTATACTAAAGTTCGTTGGTACTTGAGTATGACTTAATTGTACAAAAAGGTATTAAATTCGAACAAATTTATCGATACTTATTTATTCATTTATTAATTCAGAAAATTATTTTATTGTCTAAAATATTGATTTTAGACACCGATTTTGATGATTTTTAAATAGAAATCTGTTCAGGATGGCAGTGCATGATTTTTCCCTTGAGGGCGTGATCATGATTATCATAGATGGACAGACAGGCACATACACTTCGCTTATTATAAGGATCAAGAATATATATATTTTATATGGGCAGAATTTTTTTTTTTGCAAATTATTACCTTCTGCAAACTGATATTGAAAACATTTATTTCCACTCCATAACCATCTGATGAGAGCAGTCTTTTTGCTTGAAGTAAAAAAAAAAAAACATTTTCGGGGAAATAATATGTTGACTTAAAATTCAAGAGTGTTTATATTATGATGACAAATTTAAATGTGTTCCTAGTTTGAAATCAAATTTGCTTCAAATCTAGCTTTAGTTTAGAAACCATATTACTTACAGCTATGCTCTTGCTGTGTTCTTCCTCGAAATGAATACAAAACACTAAAATTTTTATGTCTTCGTGGTTAAAACAAAATATATATATATATATATATATATATATATATATATATACATTAAGATTTACATATGTAATTATATAATTTCCAAATACCGATAAAATGGCGTAAATAAAACCCATTTAGCCAAATAAATAATGCATGTAATTTGTTTTTGTGAAAAACTGAAGACCCCCACACTACGTATACTTGCTTTAAGAAAAAGTATACGTTGTGTGGTACGAGCGAACAAGAAAATAACATTTCTGAATAGATTTATTTCAACCAAGAAAAAGAAAACAAAATTACTTAACATATGCTAATCTAATCTTTGCGTTATTCCTAAAGGGGGTTAGGAAGACAAACACTCTGTAAAGCAGCGGAAACAAACAAAGATATCGCTAAATTACAACATTTTGCCAGCACATAAAATACAAATGTGTTATTGATTACCTATTTAAATATATCGTACATATACTGGGTAAAATGGCAATAAACATTTTTATTATGCCGACTGGGAGCAGGCGTTGCAGGAAAAACAATAACAAATGTTAAGGAAATTAAACCTGACGGCGGGCATACAATAAAGTGATTTTGAATGTAAATTTTTTTTATCTGAATACTAAATCGTTGCCATTAAGTTTACAAAAGCAATGAAATTAAAAACCATATAAAAGGTAAAAAAAGACGAAAAAAACATCTTTAAATCTTTTCTATTTGAAATAAATAAAAAAAAAAATAAAAATGAATACTAACTGAACCATGCAATAACACCAGCCTGAAACAACCATTATGTCTAAGCAATAAGAATCCCCAATTCAACCGTAATAATTCAAATATTCTTTTAAAATTACTGATGTACAAAAAATATGTTTAAAAATATACTTTCACGTCATAACTCAAGTTACTTCCCACAGCGGAGAGTGGAAAAAATATGAAAAAATTTTTGTGCGAAAAAAAACCAAAGTACAATTTAAACATTAAAAGACTTCGGTTTAAGTTTTATTTTTTTTTTTGCAATTGTGTAGCACTTAACTTCTATTGCATCCAGCATCTAACTTTTCTATGAAAAGGAAACACTTTTAAATTTAAAGGTAATTACCTTTATAACTTGTTGGTTGAATATTGTGATAGTCATACCTACTATGTAACAACAACTTTTATTTTTGATATATATATATATATATTTTTTTTTTTTTACCTGTCGAAGTTGTTGAACTGTATGTTATAGTTTAATTCGTTTATAAACTATGGCTATGGCAACCGGCATAAAAAATATGCAAAAGAAAAAGCCGTAAAACTGCACTTGACAGTGTTGGCAATTATGAAATGAAAAAGGCAGAGTCTAGGACATATATTATTAAGAAGGTAAAGTTGAATGCAGGAGGAGAAAAGTAAAGATAAAAATGTGTAATAAATTACAGTTTATATTTTCATATACACGTTTTATAAATACATACGTACTCGTAGGAGCTTTGTAGGAGCTTCATTTATTGTAGATGAAATATTGGATTAACCCATTTTTGGTTAGTCATCAATTCACTTTCAGGTTATTCACCCAAAATGGGTTTGAATCAAAGCTATTTTGCAGCTGCTATTCGATGTGATAATTTCTACGTGTATTTGTGTATAGAATCCGAATATGTAGTCTTGATGTTCTAACCTAAAAATGCAAAAAATCCTTTTTTCGTTAATTTCAGATAATAATCTTGACGATTTTCGTAAATTCGACTAAAAGCTTTAAATCAAATTTAATCGAATTTGTTATAATAATAGCTCCTACAGTTGGATATATTATACCATGTCAGAAGTCATGTTCATGAGCCAGCCAAATTAGCGAATACAATTACGATTTAATTCGATTGTTCGGCATTATTATCTAAAAATGACAAAAAGGGCAGATTTTACACTGTTTGTTTTAAATATTTCAAAATCCTGTCATGGTACAGTGGTTCTAAACAAAAATTGCCAATAAATATTAGGGTGGTTCACTTATATATGAAGAAAAAAAAATTTTTTACTGTTTTTTATGGAGATGCCAAATAATAAGTGTTATTAGCCTACAAAGTTGGGTAGCAGACGGAGTTAATGTTCTGCCTCCGATTTTATGTTGAATGTTTCAAAAGTTTACTTAAGTTTATTTATATGTAAAAGTAAATCAATTGTTGTATTTATTTAGATAAAAAAAGCATGACAATAAATTTTCTACAAAAGTACAATAAAGGATAACACTGTGGAACAAATTCAGGTTAGCAAAAGTTAGGTCGATTTTGAGAGTGAGGGGTGAAAATAGAGGCTAAATTAGAAGACCCGTATCGCGGCGTTTGTTTATGTTAGTTCGAATTTTTTTTTAATCGACCTTCGAACTTTGCAGTCAAATGCTGATTTTCAGCATATTGTTTTTATGGTTTTTTGGCTATAACTCGTCGAATAATTGATATTTACTCAATCTGTAAAAGCCAAATTATTGCTAGAGACCTGTGCAACAATAAAATTTTTTTAAGAAATTGATTTAGAAAATTTTTGTGGTGCTTATGAAGCAAAATGTTGGAAAAATTAATTTTTTTTCATGCATTTTGAAAATATTATCCACAAAACTAAGTCTTTTTTGCTTTCTGTTTGATCTATAAATTTCATTTGAAAAGAAAACGTTCATATTACAAAACTTGCGTTTTCCAACTTAATATTAATATACTTCTCATTTTTTATGTACCAATTTTGTTCAGTGTTGGTTTTGAAGAAACATTGAAAAAGAAATTGTAAAAATATGGAAAAAATATATTTTTGAAATGTTAGTTATGAAAAGTTTTAAGTAAAAAAATTAAATTAATGATTTGCCCAGTTGCCATTTAGCAGGCGGCTGTGGATCAACATCACTGCTCTCTCTAATATCTTGGTCATCGTCATCATCATCAGAAAGGTCGTTAATTTCGTCAACAGATATTCTGGAATTTCATCTTTGCCTTCCCCTTCTTCCTCTTTTTCCTCGTCTTCCTCTTCTTCAAAGGTGTTTTTATATCACCAACAAATTTCAGCGAGTATTGCATCTGGAGATTTCTTTCCTCTGTACCTGAAACGAAAATAGTTTTCAATCGTTAACATGTTTAAATTGTGCACTCTGACAAAGATATTAGAAAAATCTAGGAATTCAAAATATGGACACTCTATAGTTACCTTATTTCAAATGGAAGCGCAGTTTGATGATAACGTTCGCCTTGCTCATCAGATTTAGTTGGCAACTGTTGAGCGAGTTGATCAAGATGCTGATGCAAGAGATGAATTTTGTACGACTATTAACCCCAATTTCATCGAAAGCTGCCAACGTGTTTGCAACAGATTGCCTGTAGTTGTCTTTGCGTTCTTTACCCAAAAGTCCTTTAATGATTGCTTTCAATGCGAGCCATGCATTTAATTCTCGGTCTGTCGCAACTTGGTCAAAATCTTAATTTCCGTATGTAGGGGCCATTAACAACCCCTTCCTGAATTTTGGCGTTACTTAGTCTTGGGAAAATGTCTTTTAAGTGGTTGAAAACTGCTGTTCTTTTTGCGATACATTCAAAAACTTTTTAGCAATGGAAAGTTTAATGTGGAGCCACGGCAACAAAATTTTAATTTCAGGAACAAGACTTTCGGGTAGCCTATTGTCTTTAGGCCACTTCCGTCCAATGCGACTATTCCAGTTATGCTGTTTGTACTGGTTTCTTCCTTTAATAACTTCTCAGTAGTTCTGATTTTTTCTGAGTCAAACACAAATTTGCAACAATTAAATTCAATTGGTTTTGTGTGACTAGGATTGGGTCCTTTGATGTTTCATGGGATGTACCTTCACTAGGGTCCTATTCTGAGAAGAAATCCATGGATGTAGCAGCGGCGGTTGTAGTACTGATATCTGTTTGAAGATCAATACTTCGGTATGTTGGTACTGGAACGAACACTTGGACACTTGGCACTGTTACATAAGTTTTATTCTTTGCTTTCCTTCTATTCAAAGTTTTATGGCAGTTGATACATCCATAGCAATTTTCTTCTTGATGCGGGCTGTTGTCTAGCCACATCATTGGTATACCAAAAGGCATAGCGTTCTTCTTTTCACTTTTCCATTCCATAAGAGTTGAATAGCAATTAAAGCAAACTTTTTTAGGGGCATAGTTTGCGTCAGTGATAAACTATTGCAAGAAATATTGTTTATAGGCTTCCAAAAAAAAAAATCACTCGCATTGCCACATTTTTCATCGCTTGCTATGAAACGTCCACAAACATTACAAAAATGGTCCATTTTACATTTTGGTTCCGACATTTTTAATACAATATATATTATACAATGTTTTTTTTTTTGTTATTTTTATGAAACCGATGCACTTAACTTAAATCACTCACAAAATAAAATAAGTTCCAAAAAAAATAATAGCGAATTTTATCACGACCGAGCGAAAATTAAAAGACATCAGCTTCGGCTGAGTTTCGAGTCTTAACTGAATCTACGTTTTTGAAATTAGTTCGCTTGTACGAAAAAAAAAAATCGCTACCTGTGCGGTGGTTGAAAACAAAAAAGTTGTTTTACTAATTCCTAATTCTTGGAACTTCCCTTTTTAATTACTTCTACCTAAATCGGTATTTATTTAATGGTTTTGTGATTTTTAACGCAAATTATCGACTAAGACCATTTTGAAAACAAAAAAGTTGTTTTACTAATTCCTAATTCTTGGAACTTCCCTTTTTAATTACTTCTACCTAAATCGGTATTTATTTAATGGTTTTGGGATTTTTAACGCAAATTATCGACTAAGACCATTTTCTTTTCAAATGAAATTTATTGAAGAAACTGAGAAGCATATTATAGATCAAATAGAAAGCAAAAAAGATTTAGTTTTGTGGAAAATATTTCCAAAAACCATGAAAAAAAAATAAAAATTTTCTAAATCAATTTTTTAAAAAATTTTAATTGTTGCACAGGTCTCTAGCAATAATTTGGCATCTACAGATTGAAAAAATATCAATTGGTCGACGAGTTATAGTCAAAAAACCATATAAACTGCAAAGTTCGAAGGTTGATTAAAAAAAAAATTTGAACTAACATAAGCAAACGCCGCCACTCCTCACTCTCAGAATCGACCTTAATTTTGCGAACCTGAATTTGTTCCACAGTGTAATTTTTGAATTTATTTTTATTATACTAATTAACATCTTAATTAAGTTGATTAAAATTTTTGTTGAATGTTATTTATAACACTATATTTCACTTGAATATTATCAAACAAGAAATACTTAAATTAATAAATTCAATAACTGATATGATTTTACAACTCTTTCTGGGTAACAGATTTACAAATTTGACCTTGTCTTCTGATTGAGCAATAATCGCTCATATTAAAGTAAAAATGTGAACAAAATAGTTGTTCCTTATAACATAATATCTATATATATAAAATTCATTTTCTGTTTGTTTGTTTGTTTGTTTGTTTGTTTGACCGCTATACAAATTTTTATTTTTCAACAGATTTTCCTGAAATTTTGTACACACGATCTCTATACCCCAGGAAAGGTCGCCGTATACCTTTTACCGGCCACGCCTACTTTTACGCCCACTTTTTATGTAAAATTCATTTTCTGTTTTATTCATATTTGTTCACTATACAAATTTTTATTTGTTAACAGATTTCTCTGAAATTCGGTAAACACGATCCCTGTATTCCAGCTAAGGTCACCATATACTTTTTATCGACCACGCCTACTTTTACGCCCACTTTTTATACACAATTCATTTTCTGTATTTTGGTATATTTGTTCGCTATACAAATTTTTATTTTTCAACGCATTTCTCTGAAATTTGGTACACACGATCTCTGTACTCCACAGAGGTCGCCATATGATTCTTGCCGGCCACGCCTACTTCTACGCCCACTTTTTATACAAAATTAATTTTCTGTTTTTTGGTATATTTGTGCACTATAGAAATTTTTATTTGTTAACAGATTTCTCTGAAATTCGGTAAACACGATCCCTGTACTCCAGCTAAGGTCACCATATACTTTTTATCGACCACGCCTACTTTTACGCCCACTTTTTATATACAATTCATTTTCTGTATTTTGGTATATTTGTTCGCTATACAAATTTTTATTTTTCAACCGATTTCTCTGAAATTTGGTACACACGATCTCTGTACTCCAGAGAGGTCGCCACTTTTTATACAAAATTAATTTTCTGTTTTTTGGTATATTTGTGCACTATAGAAATTTTTATTTTTCAAGGGATGTCTAAAATTTGGTCACACGATCTCTATACTATAGGGAAGGTCACCATATGCTTCTTACAGGCCACGCCTACTTTGCGCCAACTTCTATGTATATAAAACTTATTTTATCCTTTTATTTGTTTCTTTATTTGATTGCTATACAAACTTTTATTTTTCAATGGCTTTCTCCGAAATTGAGTACATATTCCAGGGAAGGTCGTCATATGATTTTTACCGACCACGCCTACTTTTACGCCCAAGTTTCATATAAAATTCATGTTTTATTGTGTGGTATATTTCTTCCCTATACAAATTTGTACTTTTCAACGGATTTCTCTGAAATTTGGTTTACAGGGAAATAACTACACGGTGAAAAAATTCCCCAAACTTAAAAAAAGGTACCCACAAGAAATGAACAAATTCGCCATTTTTAATCGAAATAAAAATTGAACTTACTTCCCAAATTCATTCTTAAATTTTTACATATTTTTATTTAATGAATTCTGTTAAATATTTATTTTAGTAAACATTTGCATACTGCTCTCAATATATGTCCTACAATAAATGCATTTAAAATGAGTATTCTTTTCAATAGCATCATTTCGTTGCGCGGAAGCTATGTGCACGGGGAATACAGCTTAGCTAGAATATCGGAATGATCTGATCGCGACCGCGGACTCGGACGCGACGGATGCGGACGCGACGCGCTCTTGGAACACAGCTCACCTAAAATATTGCAATGCTCTAAAAAATATGTTTTAGGAATCAAAATAAGTTAACGAGAACTAAGCGGCAGCACGGGTAGTAGCTGCGAGGAAGCGGCGCGAGGCGCGCGAACTCGGACGCGACGGATGCGGACGCGACGCGCTCTCGGAACACAGCTCAGCTAAAATATCGCAATGCTCTAAAAAATATGTTTTAGGAATCAAAATAAGTTAACGAGAACTAAGCGGCAGCACGGGTAGTAGTTGCGAGGAAGCGGCGCCAGGCGCGCGGACGCGACGCGGCGCGCGACCGCGGACTCGGACGCAACGCGCTCTCGGAACACAGCTCAGCTAAAATATCGCAATGCTCTAAAAAATATGTTTTAGGAATTAAAATAAGTTTACGAGAACTAAGCGGCAGCACGGGTAGTAGCTGCGAGGAAGCGGTGCGAGGCGCGCGGACGCGACGCGCTCGCGGAACACAGCTCAGCTAAAATATTATAATGATCTGAAAAATATATTTTGGCGATTAAAATAAGTTGACAACAACTGCGCGGGCAGCACGGGTGTGGCTGCCAAACGTGCGGAAGCGGACGTGACTCGCTCGCGGAACACAGCATAGTGAAATGTCGTATGATAAATTTGATCTACGTATGTGAAATAATTTCCTGTTGATCAAAAGAGGCCACACATATACTATAAGCAGTTGCTTAAAGAAACCTTGCGACACAATATTAAACGACGCATTAGTCTTTCATTTCTGAAACTTGAATTTGATGTCTCTGCTCAATGATGATCACTTATTGAATGAAGTAATTCAATTTTTAAAAGTTCCGATTCCTTTAATTTGCGAACCATTCCGTTATATTTGATGTTTATAAATAAACTGAAAAAAAAACTTAAAGCGGTTTCGCCGCTTATTTTTGAAGCATTTTTGCTGCAACATCTTATAAAAAACTTCTAAATTAAAAAATCAAAAAATTTTTAATTGAAATAAAAAATGAATTTACTGCCCATACAAATTTTTGGGGAGAAAGTTCATTTTATTGGGGAATTTTTTAATTGGGGACTAAGTACTCAGCGCCTGGTAAGCATAGTGAACCATTTTTCAAGTCAAAGGCCTTTTTATTCCGGGCAAGACCGGGTAAAAACAGCTAGTATTCTCTAAGAGTTAAATCGCCTGCAGTAGTTTTATTTCTAAACAATATGGATCACTGGAGCTATACACTGTTCTTATTCCCTGTTTTCGGCTTTAAGTCCTGCCGGCCACTACCGTTGAAACATTGTATTAAATTAAGTATTATATTTTTTAGCCTCAATTTATTCGAAATAGCGCGAAATGAAAATACTGTTTTTGCACATTTGAAAGCTCCAGCTTACATGAATCCTCCAGAGATTCAATGTCAGCTAATTAATTTGCTACTTGTATATCTATCTTTCTTCCAAAACATTTACATTAAATGCCCCTAATTACGGTTCAGCTTAAATAAAATTTTTGTTTATTTAAATGTTTCAAAAATATAATTTGATATTAATTTAATAAAAAAAAGTTAAATTTTAAAGATAACAAACATGAAATGTTACACAACAAACACAAGCAATTAAACTCAACAATTACAAGGAAAATAAACTACATATAAGTTAAGGACAATACTGCAACATGAAGCACATGAGCATGTTCTATTGCAGCATTTAGAGTCGTGATGTATCAGAGCGTATTAAAACAAACAAAGTACGATTTCAAAACACAATGAAAGTATTTTATAACATATATAAACTTGGTTATGTCCAGTTGTGCTAAAGGAAATATTGTATCCTGGTTCTCAAATAGACAACTTACGAAACATAAAACGCAATCACACACACACACACATATATACAGTCTTCCAACTTTTAGAGCTTGAAAGACAGAGAGAGTGAGAGCTAGAAATCTATATGAACAGGAATCCCAAATGACCAACAAATGTAAATGGAGCTGAAAAATTGCGTAGTAAAAAAAACTTTACGTTACTACGTTGCTCGAAAGAAAATACAAATAAGAAAATTAGATTTAGGCTTGGCCGAATATATGTTACCCTTACCTATGACTATTGGGCAAGGCTCTTAGATTCAACCATGCTTATTTGTTCTTTTACAAATCATCCGTTCAAATTACTTAGTATGACGTTTGTGGCATCTAAATTCCCAATAAGAATAACACTAGCCAACAAGGTTTCGAACTGGAGCAACGAAACATCTTTCCTCGCGTAATTTGGTGGGCTGAATTCTAATCTGTAATTGGTTTTTCTCTATTCAAGATACCAAAAAAATTTTATTATTCGTTTTTACATAAAAAAATCATTAGTTTATTTAAAAATCAATGAGTTTTAAAAAGTGAATGGCGTTATTTGAACGTCGCACAGTGGCGCCATTTGAGTTTTTTCGTTGCAAAAATCATATCTTTTGAACCGAATAACATAATTGAACAGTTTAAACAGCATATGATAGATAACTGTTCAGCCTATGAAATGAGCGTTTGGAAAGGGTGCTACGCTTTGTAGTGGCCTACTTATGGGTTATCAAAATTAAAATTTGAAGAAAAATCAATTTTATGGAAACTAAAAAAAATTATTTTTACATTTTTAGATTGTTTTTCTTTTTTTTCTTTAGGGTTTTATGTTTTAAATTATTACCCAACAAATTAAAAAAAATTACTTCTTTTTTAAATTTATTTTTTCAATTTTATGTAAAATATTCATCACAATTCGTAAGAGAAGGTATATCTAAAAGACTAATCATTTCTTAACTATAATTATTTTCTAACTCTATTCGTGACTTCACATGCCGCAGGGAAGAAATAAGTGGATCGGAAGATGCTGCCAACATGTTGAAGAGGTCCTCATTTTGCCTTACCCTTGATGCTTTGAATGTGTTCTGCAATCTATATTTTTTATAAAATTTGTTAAGAGACTCCTGTGCTTCTTCAGAAAGCTCTCCAATTGGCAAAGACTGGTGCTCAATTATATCTTTATGTCGGTCGGGGTCAACTTCTTCTGTGGATACATTTCTGCTAAAATAGATGCAGTTTTCGATGCATATTCTCCATATTTTGTAGAATTGTCATTTTCTTTGCAGTTTAAAACATTCAAGATCGTTCCCAATCTTTTCACGATTTGATTGTCAATTCCAGTGATTCTAGTTACTGCCTCATCATTTTCAAAAAATCTCCTAGAAGTGTTTCCATCGTTTGAGTTACCGTATCCGTGCTTGGGACAGTCTACTTTTAGTCCAACTTGTTTTAAAAAAGCATCCTGTATTTGCTTCTTTCTTAACCTTTGCTTATCCTTTATTGATGTATTTTCATCGAAGTTTTCCTCCTCTTGTGGTAGGGTATATGCCAGTTTTAGCAAGAACTCCATACACCTTATCCTTGTGTGCAATGGTGACATTCCATATTCGTAATTCTCCTCGTTTGTAGAATCGTTTAAATTACCAAAGTTCTTCTGACTCTTTTTGCAAATCGGGCATGACAATGTTGAGGTTGTTCCTGTCAGTTCGTTTACGACTTTTCCGTCAACCATGGTCAGGTGGAACTCGTAATTGCATTCAATATATATTCCTTCTCCAATTTGCTGCTTTGTAGGCTTAATCTTGCTTATTTGTTCTTCAATGTCCTTCACCGTGGTCCTTATGAGTTCTGCCGATTCCCTTGCAAACTGAAATATTATTGGTCGGCAATAATGATGACACTGATGACGGACGTGGATTTTTCCAGTGTAGGGAAACATCAGATTTTAGCCGCAAAGGAACAACAGACGCCATAAACATATTTCCGTCCGATATTGTAGCGTCATCGGAAGATATCCTTTGCTTATAAACGTTTTGTCCGGATGATCCATCGCAGCCCCATTTGCTGATCAATGTCAGTTTGTCAGGAAGAATTTTCACCTCATTTTCAGGAAGACTCTCCAACAACCGTTTTGCTGTATGGCCCATGAGATCCTGCAGATTGGCTTTCACAGAGACTTCCGTAAACTCCGTATGCAGTGGTCGTGAATTTATTTTGGCTTGCGTAATATGCTTGTATCCTGGTAAAACGTCAGCCCCGTGTCGCATCAAGGATGCCCGTAGTATCTCATATTTTTCTTTGGAAGGTTGTAAGTCCATAAACAAGGCCAAGGCTTCTTCGGAACCATACTTTTTAATGTGTGCGTTTGTGGGCGTGGGAATGCTTTCCTTAATCCTTTTTAGTCGCAGTGGGCTTGCATCAGCAACAGATTTTGTAATCTGCGATTTAACTCTTTCACTATCCTTTGTATATTTAATAGACAGTGCGTCCGATAAATGCTTCGTGGTCAAGTCATTGGTGGCATCGGCAAGTTTCCTCTTTCTTGTGAAAATTGAACACTCCTCAATACTTTTTTTTGGCCTTCCTTTTGCTCCTCTGGTTGATGTGGTGGGTTTATCTACTGCCAATATATCCAGGATGGTGTCTTCATTAAGCCAGTCCTCGTATTTGGAGTTGAAGTTCTGAATGGTTGGATTAGATTTCACCCATTTTGCCTTAATATTTGCATATATCAGATAAAAATTATTTTTTATAATTTCGCTTCTCTCAATGTTTCCGTATAAGCTATCAAGTTCTTCTAAAGCAGCTTCCGTGAAAAACTTTGGTGTGGTTGACCTTCTAAACAGTTCAAATAATTGTAAATTGTTTAACGAAATGGTTTCAGTACTTGTTGCGCCAACTTTCAGTTGTAGACTAATCCAGGCATTATGCTTATTTTGCAATATATAGGCTTATGCTACCATGCCTAAAAATTTACTTGTTCCCTCTCGTGTCTAAATAAGATTTATGCCTACCTGGAGGGACCATAAGTCAATATTGTTCTTGACCATTTGTACTCCAAAGTAATTTTTAAGTGAGGTGTGTACCTGCGAATTTCAATGAGTAGTCTTTTGTGCATCCTGTGTCTGTCACAGAATATTGGGAGTAGACTTTGGCAGAGGCTCACAGGTAGACAATCGACTTAAAATGCAATTTTCAAACTATTAGATCAAACTACTGTCAGTCAAAACATGTAAGGGATGCACGCCATACAATTTCTGCAACCATGTCTTTTTAACCTTTTTTACCTCTAGAAGCCCAACGGGCACGTACGGGCATATAAAACCTTTTGAATTATGTAAAGAAATAATCAAAGAACATGTTTTGCAAATATGGCAAATATAGAAAAATATGGATTTTTTTTATTTTCCGTCAAAGTTGAAAAATAGTGAAAAAACGGATAGTTTTTAAATAGTGATTTACCAGGAGAAACACAAAACAAACAGTTAATTTTTTTTTATCATTATACATTTAATAAATACTTCAATCAGCACAAACAAAAAATAAGGCGATTCGTTACCTAGTTTTCGTGATATTACACCTGAAATCGCAGCAAATTGACTAAAAATTGTGTGTTTTTTTGAAAACCGAAAGTCGGTCAACTTCGAACGGTTATATCTTCTAAACTAAAAATGTGATATTATTAAGAGTAGCCTAGTTGAAATCGTTGAAAAGTTTCCTATAACATGGGTTTATTCAAAACTTCTTCGGCGCATATGAAAATTTTGATTTTTGCAACCTCGTTTGCTCTACCGGCGCCACTGTGCGTTGTTTGTATTTTGCTGGTTCGGTTCTACGTATTACAGTACAGCAATAGTCTCCCAGCATGCTTTTGTTCCTAAATCCTTGTTAATTTCTTAAAATTTTCATTAAATCTTGGTGAGCACGCTCCTTTGTTCGTCACTCACCGCACCTAGGTTTTGTGAAAAAAAAATCTAAATGCGAATTAAGAAAATGCATTTGAGGGAAATTCGTGCACCTCATTCGTGATAATTTTTCAATAATTCAGCAACAATTTATCTGTAGTTTTCACTCTTATTGTTTCCAAGAAAACTGTCCACGATACTCTTGAAAGATTTCCAGGCTGCATATTCTTTCTCCAATAAATATTGAATGATGAAAATTTTTCACAATATTTTCATCATTCAATAGCTTCCTGATCTGAGGGCCCACAAATATGCCTTCTTTGATTTTGGGATATGAATTTTGAGGAAAAACCGCCAACAAATATTTAGATGCTGCACCATCTTTGTCCAGAGCCTTGAAAAATTTCTTAAAAAGGCCGCAGAAGAACGTCATTTGGATCAATTAGTGGTTAACATGAAATGTTTTGTTTTCCTGGTGAATACTCAGTTTTTTTTGGTCACTTTGTTCTGACGTAATGATTACATGTAGCGCGATTATCCCATATACAATGGAAATAATATTTTGTGAAACTTCCTTGCATACCAGTCAACAAACCAATGACCTGAAAGAGATTAACTTACAGTTATTTACGATGGTCTATACTATGCATTCATTCCCATTATGCAAAAGAAGGGCCTTTAAACTGTACTTAGAGCCATTAGTAAATAACCTCCGTTCAGTTTTGTCATATGGCTGGTACATTTTTTGAAATAATTGATGGTTTCAGTACAGTATAGAATAGAGTGTATCTTTTAAAAATATGCAGCCAATTCCAGGCTTCTATCTCTATAGATTGTTACTTTTGTCCCAATTGCAAGATGTTTCCACTGCTGCATGCGTGAAGCTAGTAATTCTGCGTCTTTCTTCGTTAAATGTAAATCCCGAATTAGATCATTCAGTTCAGCTTGAGCCACTAAATGGCGTTCATCATCAGCCTCATACAAACTACCACTGCTGGTGAAATATGTTTCGGACTCACTGCTCGTAACACTGGGAATGACTGGTAGTGGATAAATTGCTGGACGTTGAACTGGTTTGGAAACCGATGGGACATTCGCGTAAGTGATATTTTTTCGATTTTTCATATTTGACTGTTATAAGCTACTAGCAGTAACCCGATGCGCTTCGGTACACCCCTCGTAACGAAATAAAAGCAGGCAATACGATTTGTAGGAAACTATTGTTTTCTATATGAGATGCCACGCCCATTAGTCTCATTTCGCCCATTTTTCGGGCAACTACTCATATTAATAACTTTTGACTTTCATTATTATAGTACTCCAGTTATGCTATATTAAATACTTACTTTGTATGGGGGTACCACGCCCACTGGTTGAATCTCGACCATTTTTTTATGGAACTACTCACGTTAATAACTCATGAACTCAGACAAAGTTCCAAGGCTTTCGTATGTCATTATATATTTACTTTGTATGGGAGGCACCATGCCCTCTGATCGGATTCCGCCCATTTTTTCGAGTACTAACGTTGATAACTTATGAACTCACACAAAGTCTCAACACTTTACCTATTACAGTACTCTAGATATATGACATTTAATATTTACTTTGTATGGAGGGTACTACGCCCATTGGTCCGATCCAGTCCAGTTGTTCCGCAACTCCTCGAATTATTTTAATATGTACATGTATATAATTTCAGAACTCTTGCTGTCGTAGTACACCATATATTATATGTTAAAATTAGATGTTAAAAATTCACTTTGTATGGGAGGTGACATGCCTACTGGTCCGATCCCGCCCATTTTTTATAAGACTACTCACATTAATAACTCATGAACTCAGACAAAGTTCCAAGGCTTTTACCATTACAGTACTTCGTATATATGACATTATATATTAACTTTGTTTTTGAGGTTCCACGCCCACTGATCGGATTCCGCCCACTTTTTTTCGGGTACTAACGTTGATAACTTATGAACTCACACAAAGTCTCAAGACTTTATCTATTACAGTACTCTAGATATATGACATTTAATATTTACTTTGTATGGTGGGTACCACGCTCATTGGTCCGATCACGCCTATTTTTCCGCAATCCTTCGAATTATTTAAATATGTATATGTATATAGTTTCAGAACTCTTATTATCGTAGTACTCCAGATATTATATGTTAAAATTAGATGTTAAAAATTCACTTTGTATGGGAGGTGCCACGCCCACTATTTTTCTACGCCTATTTTTCCTTCCGGATAGGCAGTTACCTAATGTAAAAATTTCAAGACGATCGGTCCAGCACAAATTTAACACACCATTGTATACTTATAGGGCTGTTTAAATTACCGTAATTTGGAGTAATTTCATTAAAATGAAAAAAGTGTTCTATCGGCTGGTCGTGCCGAGGGCAGAAGTATACATAGGGTTAACGAGGACACTTTCACCCTTCTCCGGGTGGTATACGTTTCTTGTTCCCCTTTGTTCCCTAGAAGTTCTATTCCACTAAAGTTGAAATTTGACACAACTATAGTAGTTTAATAAATATTTCAGAACATCCCTAATATTAAACGGTACGGTTGTGACCGCTTACAACAACTAAAAACTGCAATCATACCAACCTTGTAAAAAAAAAGGTCGCAGGTCATTATCGACGATTTTTGATAAAAAAAAAAACAAAAAAATCACCTTTTCCCGAAATTAAAAAAACAGTTGATTTGACAGCATACCACGCCCACAATTAGCAAAAGTTTAAACTAATTTTTTGGCTACCTTAATCTGGGTATATTCGCTACAAAAGGGTTTTAAAATTTTAAAAATCGGTAACATAAAAAATTACACTTTTGGCCAATGAAATCAAAATTTCAGCCACGGTGGCGTGAATTTCGGAACACTATATTTAAGAAAAAGGAGTTTTTCTTACATTTTTGACTTGATTTTGATAATAACTGAGACGATAGATGAGACGTATGTCATCAAGGACTACTTCTAGCTATAATTAGTTTTGGTTTATTTTATAAAATTTCGTTTTATTTGCTTTTAACTTTGATAAACTTTTTAAAATTTAAAAAGTCTTCAAGTTTCATTACACATACATATATGCATGGACATATCTGAATTTTGTTTGTAGCGTACTCCCCGGGTATCATAAATTTTATATAGTCGTACTTTTACCATGGAGTAACTATCCATACATCAAGCCAGTCATTTAATACAGTTACGAGTATGAACATATAAATAAACAATTTTCCTGGATCTCGTCCTGCCAGTAAATAACGATACACTCACATGCATAAAGCAAACACTCGCACACATGTATACAAATTAAATCGAAAATAAAAGAATAACAATATTAAAGGACAAATTACGCAATTTCTTGTTTTAACTCATTTAGGGAATAGACCAACAAAAACCCTAAGCGTCATGTCACTGACACTTTGTTGCACAACATACGATTGTATATATAAGGATCCAAACAATACATACTAACGGACAGAGGGACAGACAAACACACAGACGTACACCTCTTCTTGGTTAATTTTGTTCATTTTGTGAGATACCAAACACATAAAAAATACCACATTACGGTCATTACATCCCAGCAAAAGAAGGCATGAGCTAAATTAGGACAATTAAGAAAATAATAGTCGGTCTAGGTTGTAGCGTGTGCATGAAAAGAAACGAAACAACTAACTACGAAATTTAGAATAGTGGAAGTTAGAAGTAGTATCGCATTAATAATCTGAAAATTCAAAAATAAATTGGTATGTTTGACAGTGTTGCATTTTCTGAGATTAATACAAAGTAAAAGCTGTATGGCATGGAAACTGATTGTTACCCACGCTGCTTATAGGTCTGATTTTGGGTGAGTCCTAATACGAGTATTTGTGAGATAGACGCAGGTTCAAAGCCTACAATCTAATCAATTATAATATAACAATTATTACAATGTTTAGTATAATCACTGTTGAAGACTAAAATGACATAAACCGGTCTGATAAAGAATACAGAGTTGTTATGATTTGTTAAAATATATGCTACCCACACCATCTTAAATAAAATCAGTAACGTTTTAGGAATGTCCTTACATTGTCTAACCTCCCTACGGGAATAGTCATAGGAGTCGACCTTTGAACCTGACATTATTATATGGCATTGTCAGAGGCTGGGTAAATTGCCCATTGCGACATATCACAGAACAATTGCTAGAAATGTCACAAGCGGCCAACGCCAAGTGGTGGGTGGTAGGACCCATTCGTAACACTTTTTCCGCAAGGCTGTTCACTTTGGAGTACTTTACTTATTTTTTATTTGCTGGGATCTCTTTTGCGTTTGTGCATGCATGTTTGTACACACAAGTGTCTGTGAATGTGTATGAGAGTGTTTAAGTTGTGTGCCATAGACTTTACTTCTTGTTGTCGTCTAGGTTGTCATTTAATCACTATATCTCCGTTTTGTTGACTTTGATTCAACATTGGACGAACTTTAAACTTCAGTTTTTAGTTGAAATAACAGCGCCAGCAGTTCATGTCATGTTGCAATATATGTATATACATGCATTCATATATATTTAACCTCTTTCATGGTTGTTGTTTATTGTATATGTTACTGTGGTTTTGAGTTTGGAAAAGAAATGGCTTTACCTTGTTGTTTGGTATTATTTCAGTTTTCTATTTGAAATTTGTTCGTTACTACGAAATACACAGACAAAGAAGCTTTTTGCTGGTCTTTCTCATATGTATTTTTTTCTATATGTATCTAAATGAACGTATACAGTGGAGAGTATTAATGTGCAAATGAAGTTATCACGTGCTTACTGAAATGTTTTCATAATTTAATTAATGCCAAGAAAAAGTTCTGGGCTTGTTTTAACGTTGTTTCGAAGAACTCTCAAAAGACGGTTAAATATGATTGTTTTAAGAGGGCTCATGTATTGCGTTTCATTGGTTGCCACTGTATTATGCAAACAAGGACAACTATGGTACACTTTTCACAAACAGTTTCCTAAATATTTGTAAAATTAAGACAGAAAATCTAGGATGTATAATATTTTCGTCTATAGGGAAAGTATCTAAAAATAATTTATATCTATATATATAAAAATCTATATATATTAATTTCTGTTTGTTTGTTTGTTTGACCGCTATACAAATTTTTATTTTTCAACGATTTTCTCTGAAATATAGTACGCACGATCTATGTCCTCCATGGAAGGTCGTCATATTCTTCTTACCGTCCACGCCTACTTTTACATCCACTTTTTACATAAAATTAATTTTCTGCTTTTTTGGTATATTTGTTCGCTATGCAAATTTTTATTTTTTTAATGGATTTCTCTGAAATTTGGTACACACGACCTCTGTATGTACTCCAGGGAAGGTCGCCATATTCTTCTTACCGACCACGCCTACTTTTGCTGCCACTTTTATTATATATATAAAATTCATTTTCTATTTGTTTGTTTGATCGCTGTACAAATTTTTCTTTTTTAACGGATTTCTCTGAAATTTGGTACACACGACATCTGTATGTTGTCATATGCCTTTTACTGGCCGCACATTATTTGCACCCGCTGTTTAATTTTTTTTTAACAGGTTTCGCTCAATTTTACAGCACATTATTCTTATATCCCAGGCATGGTAGTCATATATTTTTATCGGCCACGCCCAATTTTTTTAAATTTTCTATATGGGTTAATCCATCTGAACTCAACTTAAAATATGGCTGTTTTTTACATCACTGTTTCCAAATTGGCTGAATTTTGGCAGGATTAAAGTGTATCTGAGAAATAAGAAAAATCCTAAATTTAAGTTCACTGACGCATCTGGATCCGGAAATATGAGGTCTTGAATATCGGGAAAAACTATAAAAATGTACAAAGTTGTACTTACTTAATTATCATTTTCTTGATTAATATTATAGTGACGCAACTTATCAAGGTCGCATTTGAAAAGGTGATTTTTTTTTTGGAAAGGTCAAAGGTCACATCTCTTGACCTATAATTCGGGAGGCTATATCTGTAAAAACGACAATTTTAAAAATCTGAAAAAAATATATGTTTAAGATTGGTTCCTTCCCTAAAGTTCCAAAAAATTTCAGACTGGGGGTATGCTTCGATCCAGAAATATTTATCATAGAGTAAAGGTAGATATTTAACAAGTGAATTATTATTATTATGAATGCTGTTGTTGTTGGCGTTGTTGGCGTTGTTGACATTATTATGATGAATGCTGTTGTTGTTGTTGGCGTTGTTGACATTATTATGATGAATGCTGTTGTTGTTGTTGTTGTTGTTGACATTATTATGTTGAATGTTGTTGTTGTTGTTGTTGTTGTTGTTGTTGTTGTTGACATTATTATGATGAATGCTGTTGTTGTTGTTTAGTTTTATTATAAATGTTTTCAATTACAAATTTGCTATCAGCGGAATAAATTTTAGCTTGTAATTGTGTTTTTGAAATTGCTATGAAGCTGTGCTGCTTTTGAGTTCCCGGAATTGTACGTAATCCTATAAATCTATCAGTTAGCAATTTCTCTTCTTCTTCATAATCTTTTTCCGTTAAATATGCAAAGTTGCAGTTCTGAAGAGTTTGCTGACACCAATTATACAAGTGGAGAGGAGTAGTTATCTGATCTTCGAATGGACGTTGCAAGCTGGCTCTTCGTGCTTCACGCTTTACCGTTCCCCCAAGACCATCACTAGGTCCTTTGCCGTGACTGGTAGCAAAGAAATGCCACTCAGCGGAACAATTAAAATCTTCGCTATGATGGCATAAATTGGCAAAGTTTTTTTTATTTTTAAATTGAGCGGAAGAACCGTCCGAAAAATAAAAAAATTTCTTTGGTATTTTCAAAAACTTGTTTTTTAAAAACTCATTTAGGTGGCGATGAAATAAATGAACTGCTATGGTATTATGTATTAGACAGTCTGATATTATTATAAAATTTGTAGTTTCTAATTTTCCATTTGGTTTGTAATAAATTGCTATTGGGTATAGTGTGGCCTGGCTATTATTCCATAAAAAGCCTTGCACAGAATCCTGAACCACAAAAGTTGCATTTTCGGAGAAGTCGCAAATTACTAAATACTCATTTTCTTCCAACGCAGACTTTTTGTGAGCCATAAATGCACCCTGCTCTTTAGATACGAACGAATGGGGTAGAAGAGTTTGCAGTTTTTCGCATAAAGAATCCAGAAAAGAATCAGTTTCTTTAATAATAGTTTCCAAAGAGTCTCTATGTCTCACATGCTACATCTGCCAAGGTAGCAATTTGGTGATGGGGGATTGCATATAAGTCTTTTTAATCAATCTTTATAAGTTTCCAGCACAAAATCCTGCACATTTTCTGTCAATTTTTTCAGGTTTATTGCGTGGAGCATTAGTTTTGTATTTTGATGTATTTTACAAACACATACATTATGGCTTCCTGACGCATCTGCTAGAACCACATTTTTTGGCCGAAGTTCACAAAATTTAGAAATTCCAATAGTTATCCCTTCATGTTTTTTTTTAAATAAAGCATAAACTTCTCGAAGATTTCCGAGTAAAAGTCTTTTAATTTTTTTTACTTTTACACCATTTTCTGTTATTGACACGTAGTCTTTACATCCTGGTAGACATCTGCTGACATCATCAGTTTCATAAAAGATTTTCACCACATCAACAATTTCTAATGGCAATCGTTTTCCAAGTTTTGGATTCGGTGTACTCAATACGCCTTCTGTCTCAACCAAGTTTTTTACCTTTCGTGCCATGAAATTTGTTATTTGAAATTCCTCCTCCATTCTTTTCAATGTCCAGCTTTTAGGTAAAATAGTTAAAAGTTGAATTTTATCACTGTTTTTAATTATTGATTTAAACTTTTCTTTTAGTTGTTCGATTATTTCCGATTCTGGGCATACGTGAGAGGTTGAAGGTGTTGAATTTGGGAAAATGTTGGTTTTAATTGATGTTGTTATTTTTTCTAACTTTCTAGTTGTATACCCTTTTAATGGAATTTTTCTCGAACATATTGGAGATTCTTGTAAATATGTTAAACTTTCGTTTAACTTAGAAATTCGAACATCTCCCGAAACTGATGCTTCACTTTCCGAGTCTGAAGTCTCGTTTTCTGGCTCGTTCATAGATTGAATATTATTGTTTACACTTCCTTTTAATTTATAAAGTTCTCTTCTGCATATATCACATATTTTATTTGATATTGAAATGTTATTACTAATTCCAGTCATCCATTGCTGAACTTTTCGAAGTCCTCTTGCATTCCGGACATGACCAACTTTTTTAAATGGATTACAACAATATATTGTATTAAATGACATATTGTTTACAGAGGCAAAAAACAATCACTTTGAACACTTTTGGTTTTATTTAAAAATATTGATTTTATAGCAACACATGTGGTTTTTTAAAGCAACGTGCTTAGAATGGTTTTTTTTCGTGGTGCTTCCTTTGACTTCTCGTTTTTCAATAATTTCTCTATATCCAAGTTATTTGACACTACGAACCACACCCGACAACATTTATACTGTTATCTCGCTCTAACATAATTACCTGTCAAACCAACCCTAACACAGGTCTGTACTGAGTACAGTACAGAGCTAAGGAACCAGAAACAAATAGCGGCGTGCGTGCATAGCCCCCCGACGCTCACGAGCACAACCAACCACATTCATAAACAGTAACAGTAACACCACCGACTTTTTAAATATCTACCTTTACTCTATGATAAATATTTCTGGATCCAAGCATACCCCCAGTCTGAAATTTTTTGGAACTTTAGGGAAGGAACCAATCTTAAACATATATTTTTTTCAGATTTTAAAAATTGTCGTTTTTACAGCTATAGCCTCCCGAATTATAGGTCAAGAGATGTGACCTTGGACCTTTCCAAAAAAAAATCATGTTGTATATCAAATTAAAGGTAATTAATTAACCTTTGAAATGCAACCTTGATGAGTTGCGTAACTATAATACTTTTCAAGAAAATTATAATTAAGTAAGTACAACTTTGTAAATTTTGACCTTTTCTTACGATTTTCAAGACCACATATTTCCGGATACAGAAGTGCCAGTGCCCTCAAACTTTGCACTTATTTTAGTTCTGTAATAATCTGTCTTCCTATGAAAAATCATACAATTTGGAGAAGGTAGTGTACACCCATTGGTTGATTTGACATGGAATTACCCATATACGCTTTTAGTGTTTGTTATACATATTTTAATTTTTCAGTGGACTTTCCTAAAACTTTGTGTATAAATCTCTTTACTTACTACTCTTGAGTTTACACCATTATGAAATAAATATTGCAAATCAACTTAATACAAATGTTCCCGTCTGGCCTTTTATACTATATGAGTTGTAAGACTCCACAATTAGTGCAGATTTATTTTATGGGTCAACAGATACAAGTTGACTACCGCTGTGGGATTACTCCGATGAGGTTACATCATACAAATATTTCCATCTCGCCTTCTTAACTACATTGGAAAACAAAATATTACATTTATTTCCATCTCGCCTTTTTGCTACATTGGAAAGCAAGCTATTCAAATATTTCCATTTCGTGTTTTTCACTATATAAACGAGTTGTAAAGATGGAAAAAGAACTATTTGCAATTGTGACTTGCACATGAAAGAATACAGCGCATACATCCGCGAAACATTTTTGATAAATTTAGTTATTTTAATTGAACCATGCCTCCTAAAAAGCGTAGTTATATAGGCCGTACTACCTCAAATGCAAAAAGGCTTAAGCTAAACAGAACTATAGAGACCCCCAGAGCAGACACAAATCGTATCAAGTCCCAACAAGTTAGAATAATCTGAGTCGAGAAATGCTGAAACACCTGAGAAAACCCAACAGCGTCTTGAAACCCAAAGATCAAAACAAGCTTTGCTCAGAGATGAGGAAATGCCTGAATCTACTCCAGCGCGTCTAGAAATCTAGCGGCTAAGACAAGCTGAGTCGAGAGAATGTGAAACTCCTGAAATGACTCAACAACGTCTTGAGGCCTAACGGAAAAGACAAGCTGAGTCCAGAGAATCTGAAACTCCTGTAGCGACTCAATAACGCCTTGAGGCCCAACGGATAAGACAAGCTGACTCCAGGTAATGTGAAATTCTTGAAAAGACTCAACAACGTCTTCAGGCGCAACGGATAAGACAAGCTGAGTCCAGGGAATCGGAAACTCCTGAAGTGACTCAATAACGACTTGTAGCCCAACGGATAAGACAAGCTGACTTCAGGAAATTTGAAACTCCTAAATTGAGACAACAAAATCTTGAGGCCCAACGGAAAAGACAAGCTGACTCCAGGGAAAGTGAAACTCCTGAAATGACTCTAATATCCCTACCAGAAAACTTTTTTAAGTTGGCTCCTTCATTGCAAGAGATGGTACAACAAGGTTTTCCTAACATAACATACATAAGAGGACGGCAGCAGGTATCAACTTTGAATTTCCCTGTTTTTCTTATAGACAATTATATGTAGCCTGCTCCAGAGTTGGGAGCCAGCACAATCTTTTCGTATATGCACCAGAAGGAAAAAAAACAGAAATATTGTATATCCCACGGTCCTAGAATAACTAAAATTCGTAACTTCTAAACATCATGCACTCCAAATAATCCATGGATAAGCGATATCTTGGCTCAAACCTTTGCTCTAAACCATTCGGATTCTAATGCAAGAATTAGATCAGTACATGTAAACAATTCAAATGAAACACTTACTGATATTTCTCAATTCTCTGATATAATTAATGTTTTGAAAAAAAATAAACTCCCGGAATTGATGGCATTTCCAATAACTGTCTAAAAGTACTGCCTCGTAATGACATTAAGTTCATAATAGTGTTTATTAATGCTTGCCTCAAACTACGCTACTTTCTTCTAGAATTTAAGGAGTCAAATGTTATTCCAATAAAAAAGATTAATAAAGACCTATATCCATGCTCTTATCTTTGAGCAAAATGCTTGCAAAGGTCAATAAATCTAAACTTATAAATTTTTGTCGAAAACAACGATATTTTTCATCCCCAGCAGTTTTGTTTTCGTAGGCAACACAATACTACACATTCACTAATTCGAAAACGGAACTTAGCAAATCAAAATTTCAATATTAAAATGGTCCTACTTAACTTCAAAGCTGCCTTTGACTCAGTATGGCACCATGGACTAATCTTTAAAGTGTTAAACTACAACTTCCCTATAACGCTTACTAAATTAATCTATAGTTTCCTTTGTTGTCGCTCATATAAAGTGTACATTGGTCAAACGAGTTCGGACCTTGTACCTATCACCTCAGGATGCCCTCAAGGATCCTGCTTGTAACCTGTTTTATATAACTTTTAAAAAGCGGATTTTCCGCAAATGGGCTATTTTACTATGTCTATTTTTGCAGATGATACTGCGTTAACTAGCTCCGAGATCATGTTTGCCGACGTCAGAGCAAATCTCCATAGAGCACTAGCTGAGCTAAATTCTTATTTAAATGAATGGAGAATAATGATAAACTATGATAAGACACAATCAATATATTTTTCCAGAAAGCGCAAACCCTGTTTTTTACCTCAGCAAAACACAAATTTAAATAATTTAAAAGGGAAGTCAAATATCTAGGCGATGTTCTCGATCCTAAATTAAAATTTCAAAATCATATATCATGTATTATATTATTATTATTATTCATAAACCGAAATTCTTGACTTACCATTAAAAATAAAAAGTTGATATTAAAAGTTATCTTCCATGCTAACATATATGCAGCTCCTGTCTGGTCCACAAGTGCAAAATGTCACATACAAAAATTACAAGTTTCGTAGAACAAGCTATTGAAATTAATATACAACTTGCCATGGTTGTTCTCAACTAGGCGCCTTCATGATCTGGCAGGTATAGAATTAGTTAAAGAACATCAGATGTTAAAATTCTGATTATATCCATATCAATGAGCTGGTATCATTATAGATAGTTAAGAAGTTTTAATAGTTTTTATAAAAAGTCAAATAGGGTTTTATAAATTTTCACCTCCGTAAATAATATTAACATATCTATAATATTAATAGGCTAGGCGATTTCTTGTTACTGATGTTTTGTTCCACCGTTTTATCCCGATTTTAACCAAACGTATATTATTTGAAAGGTATTTGTTTTTAGCTGTTCACCAGATTTACAGATTTTTAATTTGTTTTTTTTTTATTTTGAGTAAATTGCATATAAAGTTCCTACTAACACATACATATTACATATGCTATATGTGTGTTTACTAAAATTGTTAATGTGTTTGTTTTCTTCATTCACAATAATAATAAACCAAAAAGGTCTTGGTTTGTGAATTGGCTGAGTTTAAAAATAAAGTTGCCTAGAAATTGCACTCGAATTACGAGTGCTGGAATCTGCTAGTACATATAAATATCCTAACCAAAAAATCAATTATTAAGTTGAAACAGAAATAACTTTACAATGTAATTATTCTTAAGCTGAAAATGTAAAATGATAAATTTTTAATAAGGTACTGAATTGAAAAAAAAAAAAAAAAATACGTATATAAATAACCTTGGATATAGTCTTTATGTGATAATCACATCCCATATAAACTTTAATTAACTTTAACCATAGGCCCTTTCCTGAAACTCAGTGAGTATAGTCGTTCTAGAATGACCATAGCTTTCTTAACTTATTAATAATACAAAAATTAACTATCTTCTAAATAAAACTTTTATATGAAGAACTTTTTAAAAAAAGAGAACATTTTTAAAAAGCTCATTAAAAAAAACTTTTCAACAGAAATACCTTCTTAAAGTTCATTTTAAAATAAAGTACCTTTTTAAAAAAGCACCATTTAAAAAATACACTTTAGATAAATGTACCTTGTTAAAAAGTACCTATTTAAATAAAGTGCCTTTTAAAAAAGTATTTTTTCAGAAAGTATTTTTTAAGTTTTTTTTTTTTCAGAAAGTATTTTTTAAAATACCTTTTAAAAAGTAACTTTTTAAAAATATTCCTTGTGAAAGAGGTACCTTTAAAAATAGCAAATTTTTAAAAAAGTACACTTTTGAAAAAGTGCCTTCTAGAAAAGTACCTTTTAAAAAAGAACATTTGAAAGAAGTACATTTTTAAAAAAAGTACATTAGAAATGACTTTTTAAAAAAAGTACCTTTTCAAAAAAAATACCATTTTAATAAAAGTAACTTTTGGAAAAAGCACATTTTTAATGAAAACACATATATAGAAAAAGTCCCTTTTAAAAATGCTTTTTTAAAAAAGTGGTTTTACTAAAAATACCATTTTAAGAAATGTCCCTTTTTAAAAAAGTATTTTTAAAATATTCCTTTTTAAGAAGACTACCATTAACAAAAATTAAAGAAAACATCTTTTTAATTAAAATACCTCCTCAACAAAAGAACTTTTTTAATAAAAGTACATTTTAATAAAAACACGTCTTTAATATAAGTATCTTTTTAATGAAAATATCTTTTTAACAGAAGTAGCTTTTTAATAGTAGCACCTTTTTTTAAATGTATCCTTTTAGAAAGAACACATTTTTTAAATAAAATACCTTTCTAAAGAAAGTATCCTTTTAAAAAAGTACCTATTTAAAAAAGTGTCTTTTTAAAAAATATCTTCTAATAAAAGTATATTTTGATAGAAGTAACTTTTCAAAAAGCACCTTATTAAAAAGTACCCTCTTGAAAAGTATCTTCTAAAAGGGTACCATTTAAAAAGAAATTTTTAAAAATTTACCTTTAGAATAAGTACCTTTGTAGACATAGTGCCTTTTTAGAAAAATTTCTTTTTAAAAAAGTGATTTAAAATAAACTCCTCTAAAAAAGTACCGTTAATAAAACGCACCTTTGTAAAATATTGGCATTTAAAAATGCTTTTTTTAAAGTATTTCACAAAAGTGCATTTTTTTTTAAAGTACTCTTAAAACAAAACGTACATTTTTAAAAGAAGCTCTTGAAAAATACTTGGCTCTGTAAATAAGTACTTTTCATAAAAATACATAAATAACCGTTTACAAATGTACATTTAGAAACATAGCTTTAAAAAATATCACATCTTTAAAAAATATCTTTTTAAAGTACTTTATTAAAAAAGAACCTTTTAAAAAATATTTTTTTAAGAAATCATTGAGTTTGAAATTATTCAGCCCCAAGATCAAATGTTTTTACTTTAAATAAACAAAAGTACTTTAAATAAAGCAAAAACATTGGCACATTTGTTTCAAAAAATTTATCTATATACGGCATGACAGAGTCACCTACCCTCATCAGTAACCAAAAGTCTATCTACTGCTTTTGGTTACTGATGTTTTGTTTGGTAAAAAGTTAAATTCATATACATTTGCTGAAAAGAACCAAATGAGAAGTAAAAGTTATACTATTTAAGCCTCTTCCAATATAACAAACTAAAAAATAAGAAAAGTACTTTTTCAAAACAGCACAATTTTAAAAATACCTTTAAAAAATACCTTAAACAACCATATAAAAAGGTATCTTTTATAAAAGTGCCTTTAATAAAACGTACTTTTTTAAAAAAATTGCTTTTAAATAAAGTACTTTTTCTTAGAAAAAACATTTTTTAAAAATTACCTTTTTTAAGAAAACATATGTGTTGAAAAAATATTAAAAAAGTACTAAACAAAGAGTACCTTATAAAAAGAACTACATGTTTAGGAAAGTACTTTAAAAAGTCCCTTTTTAAAAAAAGAGTAATATTTTAACAAAAAGTACTTTTTTAGAATAGTACTGTTTTAAGAAAAATACCTTTTTAAAAAAAAGTATCTTTAAAAAATTATTATTAATTGAAAAGTACCTTCAGTGAAACGCAACTTTTAAAATATTTTTAAAAAAATAGTACATTTGACAATCATAATCTTGGCATGATTTCGTACACACTCATGTCAATCAAAAAGTTCTGAAATTATCTAAAATTACTGAACATTATATAAAATTATATATTACAAATCCGTTCGTATACTTATTGAACATAGTGTTTTTACGTATGGTAAAAATTGTTCTTTTAGTAGTTTCACGTAGTTATTTTAGTTTTGAAAATTAATGAATGGTTCTTTCATGATTGTTTTGAGGGCATTTTACATTTTCGTCTGTATCGCATCAGAAAAAATCTGGTTGACTATATTGTTGTGGTCGTTTGAAAAATGAATAGTACTAAATTTCAAAGGAATAACTTAAGTTATTTAAATGTTACCGCAATGTTTTATAGGAAAATTTTAGAAATGATACATTTTGAAAGCCTACTATAAATGATTTAAATGGAAAAGTTTATAAATTCATAATGATAAATTAGATATGATGTAATCATATATCAAATTATTTAATATTTTCTGAATTTCTTTCTTTAAATACTTCATTATCTGGCAAAGTTTTTTTAAACAGTTTTCCATGCCTCATCTTTTCTGGTATTATATAATGTTTTTCTTTTAATAACCCCTCACGTAAATTAATATATTTTGCGTGCGGTTAAAATTATTTTTCTTATTTTTTTGCTATGAATGTTTTTTAACGTCACTTCATTTTCCGTGTCACGTTTTAAATTTAATTACCACAACCGTTACCATAACCTGAGGGTCCTTAACATGTCGCCTGTATAAACTAAGTTCAACTTTATTTATACAGACGTATACATGTATAAGTGGAACACTTAAGTATTTAGCCACTTAATGCACATATCGCAATGCTAGTGTATATCCACTCCACCAGCGCAATTTTAAAGATTTTATACTTGTCTTTACGTGAATCATAAATTAGCCGCTGTACCTGTTTTTACCCCCATACTCTTTGACCAATGTCATGGGGACATCCAGTTTATGTTTATAGAAATATTTTGTTAGTTGACTTATTATATTTGAATTTAGAAAATAAATAAATTGAATTTAAAAAATCTTTAGAGGATTCATGAGATAAACAGTTTTTTTTTAAATTGCAAGTTGAACATATTCACGGAACATTGTAATGTGTGCGTCACCCGATTTAGACTAATATGACACCTGGAAATGCCAGATAGAGGGTTAAAATGTTCTACTAAAAAAATTATCGTACTATAAGAAGTAATCGAAATAAAAAAAGCCGCAATGAAGAGGGAAGTACATCAGGTGGAAGTCAGAGTCGACAATTTTGAGGCAGTTGCGAAGGACGTCATAGAGATGAAAACTGAGATAAAATCATTAAAAACTCAACTACAACATCAGGAATCATTAAAAACTCAAGTACAACATCAGGAAAACTCTGCCATTGCTGCAGATCTTCGAATTAATGGCATTCGGTTTTCTGAAAATGAAAATCTCCTAAACATATTTCATAAAATCTGCACTACCATTAATATATCCACTCCTGCCATAAAATCAATTTTCCGTCTACAAAATGAAAACAATAAATACAAAACAAACTCTCGGGACTCTGTTATTATTGTTAAAATGATGTCTCCATACGATAAAAACTTTTTCTTAAAATCTTTGGGGCAGTTCCGTAAGTCTAACAAGAACTTTTCGTTTCGACTAAAGGACATCGGTGGTGAGCAAACAAATGACCAATACAATTCAGACATAAAATTTTTTATAAATGAAAATCTCATGGCCACAAACTACCGCATACTTAAAGAAGGTATTAAATTCAGAAAGGATAAGTTAATTTATGCTGCTTTTTCAATGCGTGGTCTCATCTATATTAAATTATCAGTTGCTGATCAACCTATACGCATTGATGATGTATCCGACTTTAACCGCTTATTTCGTGCTGAAGCTAACGATGGAAATAAATGTTAATGTAACCGTATTTATTGACTTTTATATTATTAAAACTTCTCTAAAATTCTATTTATTTCTTACTATTATATTATTGAATATCATAACAATACTAAATATTTTACTTGAAATCACCGCTACGAGCGTTGCTGTTAGGGTCTTTAATGATTATGAGTATGACTCCATTACTTAATGATGAATTTAGTTCCAAAGACGTAACTGCAGACATGGTTAGAATTCTTACTAAACAAAGAAATGGTCTAAAAATTTGCCACATTAATGCGCAAAGTCTCAACAACAAAATAGATGAATTTCGACTAGTTTTTGAAAGTTCTGGTGCCGATATAATAACAGTAGCTGAAACATGGTTTAAATCATCAATAACTGATAATTTTATATCCCTTAACGGGTATAACATTTATAGAGCTGATAGAGAAGGAAAAGCTGGTGGAGTTGCAATCTATGTTAAAAGTGGTTTGAGTTGCAAAGTTAAATGCAAGTCTGATGCTGAAGGCAATATTCGTAATAATAGATCTGAAGACATAAATCTTATTGAATTCATTTTTCTTGAGCTTTCCAACTTAAACAGAAAGATTCTTATTGGCAGTGTGTACAGGCCTAATTGTAATGTAAACATTACTCCATTTATGAAAATCTTGGAAAGCTTAACAATGGCGTATGATGATATTGTGATTGCAGGTGATTTTAATTCAAATGTTCTAATTGACTCTAGTCTTACCAACAGCATGAAATTTATTGGACTCACTGCTACCAATATGTACATACCCACACATTTTACATCAACAAGCAGCACATTGATTGATCTATTTTTTATTTCTCACGAATCGATGATGATCAAATATCAGCTTCCTGCTTTTCTAAGCTTGATCTCATCTTTATGGTGTATGATTTTGAAATACAAATTCCAAACCAAACATTTACATTTCGTGATTTC
The DNA here is from genome assembly GCA_963682025.1 of Cordilura impudica. Lineage (NCBI taxonomy): Eukaryota > Metazoa > Arthropoda > Insecta > Diptera > Scathophagidae > Cordilura > Cordilura impudica. Next base: position 137,294,251 of record OY821517.1, read on the forward strand.
AAGAATATTGGATATATAACTTTGCATGATGAATATAGGAAAATTGACTGGAATTGTATTTACTACATGGTATCGGTTGATGAACAATTGAATTTCCTGGAGCATCATCTTAAAAATTTATTTAATCTAACTGTTTCTTTGAAAACGAAGATAATCAACGTTAGGCAAAAACCATGGTACACACCAGCAATTAGTCGTCTAATAAAACAACGTGACTTTGCATGTTCTCGGTGGAAATGCTATAAAACTACAGAGTTACATGAAAATTATCGTTTAGCTAGCGGAATAGTAACCAAAAAAAATAAAAGATGCTAAATCTAACTATTACGCCGAAAAATTCAACAACATTATAGACACACAAAAAAAGTGGAAATCAATACAAGAGATTGGAATTGGTAAAAACAAAAATAGCAATAATATTATTAATGAAAGTCCGGACGATTTAAACAAGAAATTTATCAATGTAAATATGCTGGAAGCGGATTATAAATTTTATGATGATTTCCACGTGAATTCTCTCCCAACACGCCTTTTTTCTTTTAACTGTCTCACACAGAACGATGTATATAGAAGTTGCATATCCATAAAATCCAATGCTACAGGCATTGATGGTATAAATCCAAAGTTTTTGAAGATGATACTTCCATCGCTTTTGCCTCAAATTACTTATATTTTTTTAATAACATTATTACTACCAGCACTTTTCCTTCACGATGGAAAGAAGCAAAAATTTTGCCAATACCAAAATCACCCACTGAATATCGACCCATAGCAATCCTACCATTCCTCTCTAAGGCATTGGAAAAAATACTACATAATCAAATTACTTCTTGCGTTAATGATAATCGGCTACTTACTAACAGACAGTCTGGTTTTCGGGCAGGACATAGCTGCATCTCTGCTCTTACTGATGTGTCTGAAGATTTAAGAAAAGAAGTTGATGATGGTTTTTTTACCATGTTAGTATTGTTGGACCATTCCAAAGCATTTGACACTGTAGACCACAACATATTAATTCAGAAATTACAGAAAATGATGAATTTTTCTTCAACATCGGTCAGCTTAATGTCATCTTATCTTAAAATCAGAATGCAGTGTGTGGAAACCCAGTCTGGAATGTCAAATTTACTTTATGCAAAATGAGGAGTTCCGCAAGGGTCAATTCTTGGACCTCTACTTTTTTCAATTTACTCTAATGATCATCCCAACCAATTGTTGCATAGTAAGATTCTCTTGTATGCTGACGATGCACAATTATATATAAGCAACAGAAATGAAGGTGTTGAGGACTGTATCAGAAACTTGAATGAGGATTTTAACAGAGTTTTTCTTTGGGCCTCAGCAAATGGATTAAGTTTAAATCCACGAAAATCTAAATGTATTTTTATACGCAAAAGGACTAGCAAAATTATAATTAGGCCAAACATACTTAGAATTTAGGAGCTATCTTCAATAATACGCTTACTTGGTCTGATCATGTAAATGCAGCATGTGGCAGAACTTATTCTATGCTTAGAACACTCTAGCCCACACAATGCTATACACCTATAAACATTAGAATTTTACTTGCGAAAACATATTTGTTACCGATTCTGATGTATGGATGTGAGGTTTTCTCCTGTTGCGACTCAGAAAGTAAACGAAGATTGTATTGTTCTGGGTTAACAATATTAAAAATCTCTTTGGATTGGAGATGTAACAATTAGATGGGGGGGCCAATCTAAAAGATATTTATTTATAATTACTCGATTATGAGTAATTATAATTGGGGTTTCTTTTATTTAACTTTAAATATGTGGGGAATTTGGGATGCTCACCTTTTTGGAATTGCCTTTCTAAAGAAAAAAGGCTGATGTTTAATATTTTAGATTCTTTCACAATTTATTTAACAATATTCAAGCGATGATGTATCTCGTTGAAATTCAAAATGGTAAGTGACTTATGAATTTGCTGTTCAATTTTTTAATGCTTCGGTTTAACAAATTTGAAACGGCTGAATGTAAGTTTCGATATTTCTTGCAACGAGTACTAAATTTAAATGTTGGTAACTAGTAATTCAATTATAGGTAATTTCAAATTTTTAAGCGATTTTCTTAAGCTAATATTACGAGTAGTATTAAAAATAATAAAAGTTATGAATCCTTTTTTTTTGTTTTATTATTTTTTTGTGTCCAAACTTGTTTGGACAAAGATTAAACGTTGTGTACAATAACATTACTAGATATGTATTTGGACTGCAGAGATTTGACAGCATTTCATCGTATTCGAAGAAACTATATGGTGTACAATTTGAGGACCTATTGCAAATACGTATTTTAATCTTTTTACATAAAATTATTATCGCTCGAGAGCCTGACTATCTATTTTATAGATTAAAATTCAGTAGATTTAATAGAAACAAAAATATAATTCAAATCAGGCATCATAGATTAATATCGGAATGGCAATTTTATATTAATGCTATTCGTCTTTGGAACATGCTACCAGTAAACATTAAAGATATAAGCAAAAAATTATTTGAGCTATACTCGTAAAAGTAATATATGTATTGTTTTTCTTTTTTTTTTCTATTTTTGTATTATTAAAATATTTATTATTATTATTTAAAATTTCAATATTTTTTTTGTTTATTTAGCTAAACTTATTGATATAAATTTTAATTAATGCATTTTATATTATATTTTTTATTTTTAATTCTTAATTATTAATTTTTGATTTTTAATTTTTATTTTTAATTTTTAATCTTTAACTTTTGCTTTTTAATTTTTGATTTTTAATTGTTTAATTTTTGATTTTTAATTTTTAATTTTTAATTCTTAATTTTTAATTTTTAAATTTTTAATTTTTAATTATTATTTTTTATTTTTTTATTTTTTTATTTTTAATTTTCATTATTTTAATGCATTAATTTCTTCTGAGACTCCTTTTACCAGTTTTGTTATTATTTTCATCAAAAGCAATGTCAAATTATCATATTTGTCCTTAATGTACCCTTGTGTTGTTTTAAGACTTCAGTCTTGTTACCCAGGCTAACAAATAAATAAATAAACTCTAAACTCTATTTCAAAGAAGACATCAAAGAAGACAAAATTTAGCTCATTGAAACATTTATACAGTTTTTCGAATTATTACGTTTATTAAAAGTCCATAAAATGAGTCTTTACGCATACACCGCTAACCATTTGTAGATCTTAATAGACAACCACTGACTCGCTGATTCAATGAATATGTAACGCTGTATTTCAATACATGTAATTATAAATCATGCGTCTATTTTAACGGGGCACATAAAATCCGCAATGTCAACAACGAAAAGAGAAATTGTTTAAAATTTACCCTCTCTGCCAAATACCTCATCTAAATTGTGGACTAACTACTGTTAAGATCGAAAATAATAACACGAAATATAAAATATTTCGTAAATGGTTAAAATTTTTCACTCTCCACAAAATAGTTATCCAAATTGTGGACTTACTATTTTCAGGAATGTCAAATCGCTTATATCTTAAAAACTTAGTGTCGCAGACCCAAATGGTTGAAATTTTGCCTTCGAATTGCAACATCCTATTCGAATTATGCACTAACTAATTTCGGGTAGAAAAACGGTCGGCTGTATCTAACAAAACAAACGTCGCACAGTGGATCATATTTTGAGAAGGCGGCCAAAAATAATTTTTTTTTGTTACTGATTTTAAAGTTATGTCATTCATTTGAAAGTAAATACTAGTAAACCTCGGGAGCCAAAAAATTGCGACTCTATCTCAACTATATCACAGCGAACAGGGCCTTCGAAAATGGGCTTTCTCAGTATTTTGCTAAAATTAAAAATTTCTTTGTAAATTTTTATTTTTGAATGACTAACTTTTTTGATTTAAAAGATTTTGAAGTGAAATAAATTTTGTATAATTTTATGGCTTCCACGCTATTAACGTTAAAAATGCAAAATCACTGAGTCATTTCTAAATTTAAAAAAAAATTTTTTAAAAAAGGTCCAAATTTTCCAAAAATCTCCTACTTAATAGAGCATAACTCCTGCCAGTCAAAAGCAGTCAGAAAAAATCTTGCACTCTTCTATAGTCCGAACCCTCCCCTGTACTGCTATAATACCCCATTATACACCCGCCAGTTTCCGCCCGTGTGTACCAGAACAATTTTTCTGACCCAAGGTTAGATATTTTCTGCAAAATTTATGAATACAAAAGTTGTCCACTATTTGGTTAGGATATATTAAGTTTGAGGTGATGTTTGTAACTGCCAAAAATATTGGACCTTTATCCATCATTTATTATACGGATCGACTCAAAAACACTTTCTGAGTCGATTAAACGATGTCTGTCCGTCCGTCTGAGTGTTATGAATACAAAAGTTGTCCACTATGTGGTTAGGATATATTAAGTTTGAGGTGATGTTTGTAACTGCCAAAAATATTGGACCTTTATCCATCATTTATTATACGGATCGACTCAAAAACACTTTCTGAGTCGATTAAACGATGTCTGTTCGTCCGTCTGAGTGTTATGAATACAAAAGTTGTCCACTATGTGGTTAGGATATATTAAGTTTGAGGTGATGTTTGTAACTGCCAAAAATATTGGACCTTTATCCATCATTTATTATACGGATCGACTCAAAAACACTTTCTGAGTCGATTAAACGATGTCTGTCCGTCCGTCTGAGTGTTATGAATACAAAAGTTGTCCACTATGTGTTTAGGATATATTAAGTTTGAGGTGATGTTTGTAACTGCCAAAAATATTGGACCTTTATCCATCATTTATTATACGGATCGACTCAAAAACACTTTCTGAGTCGATTAAACGATGTCTGTCCGTCCGTCTAAGTGTTATGAATACAAAAGTTGTCCACTATGTGGTTAGGATATATTAAGTTTGAGGTGATGTTTGTAACTGCCAAAAATATTGGACCTTTATCCATCATTTATTATACGGATCGACTCAAAAACACTTTCTGAGTCGATTAAACGATGTCTGTCCGTCCGTCTGAGTGTTATGAATACAAAAGTTGTCCACTATGTGGTTAGGATATATTAAGTTCGAGGTGATGTTTGTAACTGCCAAAAATATTGGACCTTTATCCATCATTTATTATACGGATCGACTCAAAAACACTTTCTGAGTCGATTAAACGATGTCTGTCCGTCCGTCTGAGTGTTATGAATACAAAAGTTGTCCACTATGTGGTTAGGATATATTAAGTTTGAGGTGATGTTTGTAACTGCCAAAAATATTGGACCTTTATCCATCATTTATTATACGGATCGACTCAAAAACAGTTTCTGAGTCGATTAAACGATGTCTGTCCGTCCGTCTGAGTGTTATGAATACAAAAGTTGTCCACTATGTGGTTAGGATATATTAAGTTTGAGGTGATGTTTGTAACTGCCAAAAATATTGGACCTTTATCCATCATTTATTATATGGATCGACTCAAAAACACTTTCTGAGTCGATTAAACGATGTCTGTCCGTCCGTCTGAGTGTTATGAATACAAAAGTTGTCCACTATGTGGTTAGGATATATTAAGTTTGAGGTGATGTTTGTAACTGCCAAAAATATTGGACCTTTATCCATCATTTATTATACGGATCGACTCAAAAACACTTTCTGAGTCGATTAAACGATGTCTGTCCGTCCGTCTGAGTGTTATGAATACAAAAGTTGTCCACTATGTGGTTAGGATATATTAAGTTTGAGGTGATGTTTGTAACTGCCAAAAATATTGGACCTTTATCCATCATTTATTATACGGATCGACTCAAAAACACTTTCTGAGTCGATTAAACGATGTCTGTCCGTCCGTCTAAGTGTTATGAATACAAAAGTTGTCCACTATGTGGTTAGGATATATTAAGTTTGAGGTGATGTTTGTAACTGCCAAAAATATTGGACCTTTATCCATCATTTATTATACGGATCGACTCAAAAACACTTTCTGAGTCGATTAAACGATGTCTGTCCGTCCGTCTGAGTGTTATGAATACAAAAGTTGTCCACTATGTGGTTAGGATATATTAAGTTTGAGGTGATGTTTGTAACTGCCAAAAATATTGGACCTTTATCCATCATTTATTATATGGATCGACTCAAAAACACTTTCTGAGTCGATTAAACGATGTCTGTCCGTCCGTCTGAGTGTTATGAATACAAAAGTTGTCCACTATGTGGTTAGGATATATTAAGTTTGAGGTGATGTTTGTAACTGCCAAAAATATTGGACCTTTATCCATCATTTATTATACGGATCGACTCAAAAACACTTTCTGAGTCGATTAAACGATGTCTGTCCGTCCGTCTAAGTGTTATGAATACAAAAGTTGTCCACTATGTGGTTAGGATATATTAAGTTTGAGGTGATGTTTGTAACTGCCAAAAATATTGGACCTTTATCCATCATTTATTATACGGATCGACTCAAAAACACTTTCTGAGTCGATTAAACGATGTCTGTCCGTCCGTCTGAGTGTTATGAATACAAAAGTTGTCCACTATGTGGTTAGGATATATTAAGTTTGAGGTGATGTTTGTAACTGCCAAAAATATTGGACCTTTATCCATCATTTATTATATGGATCGACTCAAAAACACTTTCTGAGTCGATTAAACGATGTCTGTCCGTCCGTCTGAGTGTTATGAATACAAAAGTTGTCCACTATGTGGTTAGGATATATTAAGTTTGAGGTGATGTTTGTAACTGCCAAAAATATTGGACCTTTATCCATCATTTATTATACGGATCGACTCAAAAACACTTTCTGAGTCGATTAAACGATGTCTGTCCGTCCGTCTGAGTGTTATGAATACAAAAGTTGTCCACTATGTGGTTAGGATATATTAAGTTTGAGGTGATGTTTGTAACTGCCAAAAATATTGGACCTTTATCCATCATTTATTATACGGATCGACTCAAAAACACTTTCTGAGTCGATTAAACGATGTCTGTCCGTCCGTCTGAGTGTTATGAATACAAAAGTTGTCCACTATGTGGTTAGGATATATTAAGTTCGAGGTGATGTTTGTAACTGCCAAAAATATTGGACCTTTATCCATCATTTATTATACGGATCGACTCAAAAACACTTTCTGAGTCGATTAAACGATGTCTGTCCGTCCGTCTGAGTGTTATGAATACAAAAGTTGTCCACTATGTGGTTAGGATATATTAAGTTTGAGGTGATGTTTGTAACTGCCAAAAATATTGGACCTTTATCCATCATTTATTATACGGATCGACTCAAAAACAGTTTCTGAGTCGATTAAACGATGTCTGTCCGTCCGTCTGAGTGTTATGAATACAAAAGTTGTCCACTATGTGGTTAGGATATATTAAGTTTGAGGTGATGTTTGTAACTGCCAAAAATATTGGACCTTTATCCATCATTTATTATATGGATCGACTCAAAAACACTTTCTGAGTCGATTAAACGATGTCTGTCCGTCCGTCTGAGTGTTATGAATACAAAAGTTGTCCACTATGTGGTTAGGATATATTAAGTTTGAGGTGATGTTTGTAACTGCCAAAAATATTGGACCTTTATCCATCATTTATTATACGGATCGACTCAAAAACACTTTCTGAGTCGATTAAACGATGTCTGTCCGTCCGTCTGAGTGTTATGAATACAAAAGTTGTCCACTATGTGTTTAGGATATATTAAGTTTGAGGTGATGTTTGTAACTGCCAAAAATATTGGACCTTTATCCATCATTTATTATACGGATCGACTCAAAAACACTTTCTGAGTCGATTAAACGATGTCTGTCCGTCCGTCTAAGTGTTATGAATACAAAAGTTGTCCACTATGTGGTTAGGATATATTAAGTTTGAGGTGATGTTTGTAACTGCCAAAAATATTGGACCTTTATCCATCATTTATTATACGGATCGACTCAAAAACACTTTCTGAGTCGATTAAACGATGTCTGTCCGTCCGTCTGAGTGTTATGAATACAAAAGTTGTCCACTATGTGGTTAGGATATATTAAGTTTGAGGTGATGTTTGTAACTGCCAAAAATATTGGACCTTTATCCATCATTTATTATATGGATCGACTCAAAAACACTTTCTGAGTCGATTAAACGATGTCTGTCCGTCCGTCTGAGTGTTATGAATACAAAAGTTGTCCACTATGTGGTTAGGATATATTAAGTTTGAGGTGATGTTTGTAACTGCCAAAAATATTGGACCTTTATCCATCATTTATTATACGGATCGACTCAAAAACACTTTCTGAGTCGATTAAACGATGTCTGTCCGTCCGTCTAAGTGTTATGAATACAAAAGTTGTCCACTATGTGGTTAGGATATATTAAGTTTGAGGTGATGTTTGTAACTGCCAAAAATATTGGACCTTTATCCATCATTTATTATACGGATCGACTCAAAAACACTTTCTGAGTCGATTAAACGATGTCTGTCCGTCCGTCTGAGTGTTATGAATACAAAAGTTGTCCACTATGTGGTTAGGATATATTAAGTTTGAGGTGATGTTTGTAACTGCCAAAAATATTGGACCTTTATCCATCATTTATTATATGGATCGACTCAAAAACACTTTCTGAGTCGATTAAACGATGTCTGTCCGTCCGTCTGAGTGTTATGAATACAAAAGTTGTCCACTATGTGGTTAGGATATATTAAGTTTGAGGTGATGTTTGTAACTGCCAAAAATATTGGACCTTTATCCATCATTTATTATACGGATCGACTCAAAAACACTTTCTGAGTCGATTAAACGATGTCTGTCCGTCCGTCTGAGTGTTATGAATACAAAAGTTGTCCACTATGTGGTTAGGATATATTAAGTTTGAGGTGATGTTTGTAACTGCCAAAAATATTGGACCTTTATCCATCATTTATTATACGGATCGACTCAAAAACACTTTCTGAGTCGATTAAACGATGTCTGTCCGTCCGTCTGAGTGTTATGAATACAAAAGTTGTCCACTATGTGGTTAGGATATATTAAGTTCGAGGTGATGTTTGTAACTGCCAAAAATATTGGACCTTTATCCATCATTTATTATACGGATCGACTCAAAAACACTTTCTGAGTCGATTAAACGATGTCTGTCCGTCCGTCTGAGTGTTATGAATACAAAAGTTGTCCACTATGTGGTTAGGATATATTAAGTTTGAGGTGATGTTTGTAACTGCCAAAAATATTGGACCTTTATCCATCATTTATTATACGGATCGACTCAAAAACAGTTTCTGAGTCGATTAAACGATGTCTGTCCGTCCGTCTGAGTGTTATGAATACAAAAGTTGTCCACTATGTGGTTAGGATATATTAAGATTGAGGTGATGTTTGTAACTGCCAAAAATATTGGACCTTTATCCATCATTTATTATATGGATCGACTCAAAAACACTTTCTGAGTCGATTAAACGATGTCTGTCCGTCCGTCTGAGTGTTATGAATACAAAAGTTGTCCACTATGTGGTTAGGATATATTAAGTTTGAGGTGATGTTTGTAACTGCCAAAAATATTGGACCTTTATCCATCATTTATTATACGGATCGACTCAAAAACACTTTCTGAGTCGATTAAACGATGTCTGTCCGTCCGTCTGAGTGTTATGAATACAAAAGTTGTCCACTATGTGTTTAGGATATATTAAGTTTGAGGTGATGTTTGTAACTGCCAAAAATATTGGACCTTTATCCATCATTTATTATACGGATCGACTCAAAAACACTTTCTGAGTCGATTAAACGATGTCTGTCCGTCCGTCTAAGTGTTATGAATACAAAAGTTGTCCACTATGTGGTTAGGATATATTAAGTTTGAGGTGATGTTTGTAACTGCCAAAAATATTGGACCTTTATCCATCATTTATTATACGGATCGACTCAAAAACACTTTCTGAGTCGATTAAACGATGTCTGTCCGTCCGTCTGAGTGTTATGAATACAAAAGTTGTCCACTATGTGGTTAGGATATATTAAGTTCGAGGTGATGTTTGTAACTGCCAAAAATATTGGACCTTTATCCATCATTTATTATACGGATCGACTCAAAAACACTTTCTGAGTCGATTAAACGATGTCTGTCCGTCCGTCTGAGTGTTATGAATACAAAAGTTGTCCACTATGTGGTTAGGATATATTAAGTTTGAGGTGATGTTTGTAACTGCCAAAAATATTGGACCTTTATCCATCATTTATTATACGGATCGACTCAAAAACAGTTTCTGAGTCGATTAAACGATGTCTGTCCGTCCGTCTGAGTGTTATGAATACAAAAGTTGTCCACTATGTGGTTAGGATATATTAAGTTTGAGGTGATGTTTGTAACTGCCAAAAATATTGGACCTTTATCCATCATTTATTATATGGATCGACTCAAAAACACTTTCTGAGTCGATTAAACGATGTCTGTCCGTCCGTCTGAGTGTTATGAATACAAAAGTTGTCCACTATGTGGTTAGGATATATTAAGTTTGAGGTGATGTTTGTAACTGCCAAAAATATTGGACCTTTATCCATCATTTATTATACGGATCGACTCAAAAACACTTTCTGAGTCGATTAAACGATGTCTGTCCGTCCGTCTGAGTGTTATGAATACAAAAGTTGTCCACTGTGTGGTTAGGATATATTAAGTTCGAGGTGATGTTTGTAACTGCCAAAAATATTGGACCTTTATCCATCATTTATTATACGGATCGACTCAAAAACACTTTCTGAGTCGATTAAGCGATGTCTGTCCGTCCGTCTGAGTGTTATGAATACAAAAGTTGTCCACTATGTGGTTAGGATATATTAAGTTTGAGGTGATGTTTGTAACTGCCAAAAATATTGGACCTTTATCCATCATTTATTATACGGATCGACTCAAAAACAGTTTCTGAGTCGATTAAACGATGTCTGTCCGTCCGTCTGAGTGTTATGAATACAAAAGTTGTCCACTATGTGGTTAGGATATATTAAGTTTGAGGTGATGTTTGTAACTGCCAAAAATATTGGACCTTTATCCATCATTTATTATACGGATCGACTCAAAAACAGTTTCTGAGTCGATTAAACGATGTCTGTCCGTCCGTCTGAGTGTTATGAATACAAAAGTTGTCCACTATGTGGTTAGGATATATTAAGTTTGAGGTGATGTTTGTAACTGCCAAAAATATTGGACCTTTATCCATCATTTATTATATGGATCGACTCAAAAACACTTTCTGAGTCGATTAAACGATGTCTGTCCGTCCGTCTAAGTGTTATGAATACAAAAGTTGTCCACTATGTGGTTAGGATATATTAAGTTTGAGGTGATGTTTGTAACTGCCAAAAATATTGGACCTTTATCCATCATTTATTATACGGATCGACTCAAAAACACTTTCTGAGTCGATTAAACGATGTCTGTCCGTCCGTCTGAGTGTTATGAATACAAAAGTTGTCCACTATGTGGTTAGGATATATTAAGTTCGAGGTGATGTTTGTAACTGCCAAAAATATTGGACCTTTATCCATCATTTATTATACGGATCGACTCAAAAACACTTTCTGAGTCGATTAAACGATGTCTGTCCGTCCGTCTGAGTGTTATGAATACAAAAGTTGTCCACTATGTGGTTAGGATATATTAAGTTTGAGGTGATGTTTGTAACTGCCAAAAATATTGGACCTTTATCCATCATTTATTATACGGATCGACTCAAAAACAGTTTCTGAGTCGATTAAACGATGTCTGTCCGTCCGTCTGAGTGTTATGAATACAAAAGTTGTCCACTATGTGGTTAGGATATATTAAGTTTGAGGTGATGTTTGTAACTGCCAAAAATATTGGACCTTTATCCATCATTTATTATATGGATCGACTCAAAAACACTTTCTGAGTCGATTAAACGATGTCTGTCCGTCCGTCTGAGTGTTATGAATACAAAAGTTGTCCACTATGTGGTTAGGATATATTAAGTTTGAGGTGATGTTTGTAACTGCCAAAAATATTGGACCTTTATCCATCATTTATTATACGGATCGACTCAAAAACACTTTCTGAGTCGATTAAACGATGTCTGTCCGTCCGTCTAAGTGTTATGAATACAAAAGTTGTCCACTATGTGGTTAGGATATATTAAGTTTGAGGTGATGTTTGTAACTGCCAAAAATATTGGACCTTTATCCATCATTTATTATACGGATCGACTCAAAAACACTTTCTGAGTCGATTAAACGATGTCTGTCCGTCCGTCTGAGTGTTATGAATACAAAAGTTGTCCACTGTGTGGTTAGGATATATTAAGTTCGAGGTGATGTTTGTAACTGCCAAAAATATTGGACCTTTATCCATCATTTATTATACGGATCGACTCAAAAACACTTTCTGAGTCGATTAAGCGATGTCTGTCCGTCCGTCTGAGTGTTATGAATACAAAAGTTGTCCACTATGTGGTTAGGATATATTAAGTTTGAGGTGATGTTTGTAACTGCCAAAAATATTGGACCTTTATCCATCATTTATTATACGGATCGACTCAAAAACAGTTTCTGAGTCGATTAAACGATGTCTGTCCGTCCGTCTGAGTGTTATGAATACAAAAGTTGTCCACTATGTGGTTAGGATATATTAAGTTTGAGGTGATGTTTGTAACTGCCAAAAATATTGGACCTTTATCCATCATTTATTATATGGATCGACTCAAAAACACTTTCTGAGTCGATTAAACGATGTCTGTCCGTCCGTCTGAGTGTTATGAATACAAAAGTTGTCCACTATGTGGTTAGGATATATTAAGTTTGAGGTGATGTTTGTAACTGCCAAAAATATTGGACCTTTATCCATCATTTATTATACGGATCGACTCAAAAACACTTTCTGAGTCGATTAAACGATGTCTGTCCGTCCGTCTGAGTGTTATGAATACAAAAGTTGGTTGTACCGGTGCACCGCGGTGTATTTTTTGCGTATCGGTAGAGTTGTCAGGAGTTTTTATATACTTATAAAAAAGGTTTGAGATATAATGCGATTAATTGTTACAGGTACATTTACATAGGTATCTTTCAAAAACATTAATAGTCTGAATTAGAGTTATATAGTTTAAATACCTGACAAAATGGGAAACAATTTAAATAACAGGTAAATGGTAAAAAAAAACTATTGCGACATAGCCCTTTAAGATATGAGCAGGTATACTTCACCTTTTAAAAGGGGTAAGGGTGTGGGTTTTTTATGCTTCTAAAAGTTGTAATAAAAGATAAAAATTTTTATTTTACATAATTGCAAGAAAGAGTATTTATAATAATGTTTCCACAATTATTATTCATTACAATTTCTGCAATGGCTAAGTACTGTTACAGAGATCTGGCAGATATTTATTTTCAACGAAATGATGTAGACGATGTAATTTTGCACATAGTGTACATTGAATGCTCTCATAGCAAGGCAAAGATGTACAAACGTTACCAAGACTGGTTAATAAAGGAACTTATTTTTGAAAGTGCATCTACAACTGCCAACGAAAGTGGAAAAAAGGGTCGACCAGCAAAACGAATTGACGGATGTAGTGAAAGATCTCGAAGGCGTAAGCTGGTGAATATCAATGAAGAAATTTCTCAAAGAATTATTAAGGTTTCATTTTTGAACCAAATTCAACCAACCCAAAATAAAAAAAATAAAATTGAAATAATTGAAAAAATAGTAGAAGCGAGCCCAAGGTGCACAAAGAGGATTTTGAAAAGCATTCCTACACCAATTGAAGTTAAGAAATTTACGCCGGAAGAAGCGTTCGCCCTATTTTTGGATTTGAAATTGACCAAAAATCAATATAAGGAGTTGCGGAAGCGAACTCGAGATTTAGTTTCTGCCAAAAAGGAATGCTTACCTTCACAATCTGCTATTAGTGTCACTTCACTGCAGAACGATTGCTAAATACTCTCGATACTGATCATTTAAAAAAATTGGTAATGGCAGCATTACTTTAATTTCTAAATGGGGATGTGATGGATCCTCTGGTCAGAAACAATACAAGCAATTTAATGCTGAAAATTCATCAGATGCTAATTTATTTATGGTATCTTTCGTTCCATTGCGCTTAAAAAAAAGGTATAGCGTCTTAGAGCCGTCAACTAGTAGAGCAACAGAAATTGATATATGGAAAAATTAAATTCCTTCTTCAACAAAGTATTGCAGACCAATAAAATTTGCATTCAAAAAGGAAACCAAAGATGTCATAACTGAAGAAGTTCAAAAAATAAAAGATCAAATTAAGGAACTTCAACCAGTAATATTTAAATTTGATTACCAAGACAATGAAGTACATTTTAAAATTTGTCTCACAATGATTGATGGAAAAGTTGCACAAGCTTTAACTGGAACAAAGTCAACGTCAAGCTGCATTATATGCCAAAAGACATCAAGTCAATTAAGCCAACCCCCACCAGAAGACGATAGTTTTAAGGAAGCCTACGAATTTGGAATGTCCCCTCTTCACGCTAGGATACGTTTCATGAAACATATTCTTAAATTGGATTATGATTTGGAATTTGGTCCGTTAGGCGAAACAGTGAGAAAAAAGAAAGCAAAAAAAAGAAAACAAATTCAAAAAAAATATCTACAGCTAGGCCTCGTAATCGACCAACCAAAACAAGGGGAAGGAAACACAAATAATGGAAATACTGCAAGGAGATTTTTTTCCGATCCGGAAACTGCAGCATCTATCACAGGTGTAGATCATGAATTAATAAGACGATTCAAAATCATATTACAGGTTCTAGCATGCAGCAGAAAGATAAATGCAAAAAAATTTGGAGAGTACGCCAATGAAACAGCTATACTTTATAATGAAAAATACTCTCGGAGATATATGCCATCCACAGTTCATAAAATTTTGTACCATGGGGAACAAATAATTCAAAACAATATGCTACCAATAGGAGATCTATCTGAAGAAGCGCAAGAAAAAAGGAACAAACACTACAGATTCTTTCGCGAGCACAACACAAGGAAAATGTCCAGATGTTGTACTAATGAACCCCTTATCACTATTTTGTTGTGCACTTCAGATCCATGTATGTCCAACATTCGTCAAAAATGGAAAACTACCTCTATTGAATTAGACGAAGAAGCTAAACAACTTCTACAAGATGAAAATCAAGGCTATTTAGAAGAAATTTTTACTAAAATTGGTTGATTTAAAGTACTTTTTCATTACACTAACAATAAGTTACACTTTTTTTTTTATATATTTAGTTAAAAAATTTTCTTGATTTAAAAATTTATATATTTTGTAAATTTACAATAAAAATTGTTATATTTCATAAATTTACCATAAAAATTGATATAGAAAGAAATATTTAAAAAGACAATAAAAAAAAATTTAACTGAAGCAAAAACTTACGAGTTTTTCGTTGAAACTTCTCTATCTTGAACCAATATAAGGTAACTTTTACGTTCGCTATTTAATAAATTATATTTTAACTCGGGATCTTTCAAAAAAAACAACCTTTGGCCCTTGTGCACATTGGCATTTTCTGAAAAAATTAACTTAAAAAATTGTTAAAAAGTATTAGTTGTAAAATTAACTGAAAAAATAAGACATTATATTAAAAAAAACCTTTTTTTACCTTTTAACACTTCACTTTTGTACTAAAATTCAACTACAAATGAAAATGTATTTTAAACCCTCCGAAGCACAGTGGTTCAAAACCAAAAAAAAGTGGTAATAAGTCTGGAATTTCTAAACTATTGGTTGGATTGGAATAGTATATTCAAGGCGATTGTAGTCAAGGATATAGGCTTTCAAAATATTTATTTTTGAGATACCCTGTTGTAACACAGGGTGAGCTACAGGGTGCCAAAGTCGACCACCACGAGGTGGAAAATGCTTTCAAAGCTTGTAACTTTTATAAATATGAAGTGATTTTTACGTTTTTTAAATTTTTCCAATAACCATTAAATTGTTAACAAAAAACATGCTTATACTATCTAGTTATCGCTTATGGTTTCAAAAATATTTGATTTTAAAAATCAACATTTGAACTTTTCACCAAATTCTTTCTTGGTTTTTCGCAAATAACATTTTTATTAAAATAGATAAAAAAAATCTAAAAATATGTGGCGATAGCCAGTACTTTAAAAAAAAACATGTTGAAGTATTTTTTGAATTATTTCAAACCGTTTAGTGAACACACAATCTTAAAGTTGACTTTTTGAATCAGGTTCTAAAAATTGCAAATTTTAGCCAAAAAATACCCTTCATTCTTTCACTTTTTTCTCACAACCTTGGTAAAACATGTATATATTTTTCTACATATTTTAAAAGAATATGTTTCAAGAATGGTTGTAAGCGAAATTTTTAGTATTTTTGGACATGCACCCTACGTCCAGCATTGGACGAAATTGGGCAATTTAAAAAAAAAACTAAGTTTTAAAAGTTAATACAAAAATATCCGCTAGATTTCTTCAAATATTTCACCGCAGTATTAAAGCTCCAAATATTTTTATTTATTTGCCGCAATAAAATTCACCGCCTTTGCATAAACGTGGTCAGGAGGTGAAAAAAGTCAAATTTTCATACGAATTTTTTTTGTTAGCATAAAAAACATATTAAGATTAGTTATTTTTATATTTTGTTTATTGATTCAGAACGGCATTTAAATTATCTAAAACACTTCAAAAAATCATTTTGATAACGTTAATAGTTTTTGAGATATTTATATTCAAATTTCAGAAAAAAATATAGAAAAACTATGGTTTTTCGTTTTTTTTTTTGGTTTTTTTGGTAAAGTGTTCCCAAAATTTTTGAATTTTACTTATTATTATATATATTGTTAAAGAAGACATATTTATCTATTCAACGATATATAACATGTCTACCAAATATATTGCAACATGCTGAAATAATGACCCCAAACCACACTCCATAGGCAAAAATTTAGCTATTTCTCTATTTGTTCATATAAATGGTCATTTACATAGTGAATGACATATTTTTTTATTGTAAAGGGTAAAGGGTAAAGGGTTGCACACGTTTTTATTACTTCAAATAATTTTATATATCTTTTCAAAGAAGGTATAATTATAAGTTAATGGTGTATGAAGTATTTACCTAATGAGTTTCAACTGATCATAAAATTGCCCGAAACTCTGATGCTGATTTTATACAAAAAAAAAACCAGGTAAAAAGCCAATGCCTAAGATATTTTCATTATTAAATAACAAATAACACTAAATTTTTTTTAATTAGTATTTTTTTATTTGTTTTATAATAGGCTTAAAATTACATAACAATTGTCTGCTTTTTTACTAGTTATTTTCTACAAAACAATCAGAAATATCAAAAGATAAAAGATGTTTTATATCCATAGCTTCGGAATCATCATTTTCTATTTCAAGACTTATTTTTGTTAACCATTTTGTTCTTATGGAGTATATTACTGGATCTGATGTTATCAATAAATATTCCATTAAATCGGAATTTTGGGCTTCTTTGCTACATTTTCTTGTATTAAAAAGTCTAAAGTGTTTGACATCTCTATTTCTAGCTTCTTGTGCTTCTTCAGTCAGTTCTCCCAAGGGCAGGATGCTATTTTGTATTATTTCTTTCCCATGAGCTAATACTTTGTGTACAGTTGGTGTCATTGGCCTCCAAGGATATAAGTTCATTATTAATTCCTTAGTTCCACTAGCATATATTTTCAATTTCTCCGCATTAATTTGTTGTTTACTATTAATGACAGCTAATATTATTTTAAACCGTGCGATTAAAGCCGTGTCAATGCCAGTAATCAAAGAAGTAATTTCGGGATCTTCAAAGAAACGTCTTGCTGTATTACCATCATTTGAACTTCCATAGCCACAAAGAGGCTTATCGACAATTAGACCAATTTGCATTTTAACTTCATCCAGAATTCTTTTCTTCTCAGTTTTTCGTATGGCGTGTAGATCAGTATTATTTTTAACTGGTATATTTTCTTGTCCTGGAATCTGCCGGTATTTTAGATCATATGCGAGATGCAAGCAATATTCCATAAATCGGATTCTTGCATGAAGTGGTGATATTCCAAATTTTAAAGCATTTTCATTAATAGGAATTTCATCACAACTGTTATGAAATTCTGAACTTTTCTTTCCACATATATTACATTTCCAAGTAGATGTTATATCTGTAACGGCATTGGCAACTTTCCCATCAATCATTATAAAAAGTGGTTGAAATAACACTTTAATGACACTTCCAGATATTTCCACAAAAACTGGAGATAATCTCGAAATTTCCTGATTTATTGAACTCACTAAGCTTTGTGTTGTAATTTTGTCTTCCTTTGTGTACTCAAATCGGATTGGCCGACATATAAACTTAGATCCGGGTGTTAAATTACTACATATGTCCTGATATTCCCTCTCACTAGAAGAAGAACTTGTCTCATTATATAGCCTCATTTTTAATGTTACTAATGATGTCATAAAAATTGTTGAAAAATCTATTTCTGAATTGCTTCCTTAGGCATTGGCTTTTTACCTGTTTTTTGTTGTATAAAATCAGCATCAGAGTTTCGGGCAATTTTATGATCAGCATTAGGTAAATATTTCATACACCATTAACTTATAATTATACCTTCTTTGAAAAGATATTAAAATTATTTGAAGTAATAAAAACGTATGTAACCCTTTACCAAAAAAACAATAAAAAAATATGTCATTCACTACGTAAATGACCATTTATATGAACAAATAGAGAAATAGCTCAATTTTTGCCTGTGGAGTGTGGTTTGGGGTCATTATTTCAGCATGTTGCAATATATTTGATAGACATGTTATATATCGTTGAATAGATAAATATATCTTCTTTAACAATATATATAATAATAAGTAAAATTCAAAAATTTTGGGAACACTTTACCAAAAAAACCAAAAAAAAAAACGAAAACCATAGTTTTTCTATATTTTTTTCTGAAATTTGAATATAAATATCTCAAAAACTATTAACGTTATCAAAATGATTTTTTGAAGTATTTTAGATACTTTAAATGTCGTTCTGAATCAATAAACAAAATATAAAAATAACTAATCTTAATATGTTTTTTATGTTAACAAAAAAAATTCGTATGAAAATTTGACTTTTTTCACCATTTAAGCCCTCCTGACCACGTTTATATAACGGCGGTGAATTTTATTGCGGCAAGTAAATAAAAATATTTGGAGCTTTAATACTGCGGTGAAATATTTGAAGAAATCGAGCGGATATTTTTGTATTAACTTTTAAAACTTAGTTTTTTTTTTTAAATTGCCCAATTTCGTCCAATGCTGGACGTAGGGTGCATGTCCAAAAATACTAAAAATTTCGCTTACAACCATTCTTGAAACATATTCTTTTAAAATATGTAGAAAAATATATACATGTTTTACCAAGGTTGTGAGAAAAAAGTGAAAGAATGAAGGGTATTTTTTGGCTAAAATTTGCAATTTTTAGAACCTGATTCAAAAAGTCAATTTTAAGATTTTGTGTTCACTAAACGGTTTGAAATAATTCAAAAAATACTTCAACATGTTTTTTTTAAAGTACTGGCTATCGCCACATATTTTTAGATTTTTTTTATCTATTTTAATAAAAATGTTATTTGCGAAAAACCAAGAAAGAATTTGGTGAAAAGTTCAAATGTTGATTTTTAAAATCAAATATTTTTGAAACCATAAGCGATAACTGGATAGTATAAGCATGTTTTTTGTTAACAATTTAATGGTTATTGGAAAAATTTAAAAAACGTAAAAATCACTTCATATTTATAAAAGTTACAAGCTTTGAAAGCATTTTCCACCTCGTGGTGGTCGACTTTGGCACCCTGTAGCTCACCCTGTGTTACAACAGGGTATCTCAAAAATAAATATTTTGAAAGCCTATATCCTTGACAACAATCGCCTAGAATATACTATTCCAATCCAACCAATAGTTTATAAGTTCCAGACTTATTACCACTTTTTTTTGGTTTTGAACCACTGTGCGAAGGCGGTCAAAAATCTATAACTTTTGATTGGATTGGAATTTTGATATGCAGTTTTCTTTGTTTGGTAGGTGGGACTTTAGCCTTTAATTTTTTCTATAAATCGTAAATATCGACCGATAATAGAAAAAAGTTATTGAGGTTTTGAAATACATTTTCATTTTGAGTTGAATTTTAATACAAAAGTGAGGTGTTAATAGGTCAAAAAGGTCTTTTTTATATAATGTCTTATTTTTTAAGTTAATTTACCAACTGATACTTTTTAAAAATTTTGTAAGTTAAATTTTGTCAGAAAATACCAAACTTTGGCCCCCGTAAATTTTTAGTTCTAATGATTACAAGGGCCAAAGGTTGGCTTTTTTTGAAAGAGCTCGAGTTAAAATGTAATATATTATGCAGCGAACGTAAAAGTTACCTGATATTGGTTCAATATAGAGAAGTTTCAATGACAAAGTCATATGTTTTTACTTAAGTTAAAATTTTTTTCTATGTCTTCTTAAATATTTCTATATCTATTTTCATTGTAAATTTATAAAATACATCAATTTTTAAATCAAGAAAAATTGTTAACTATATAAAAAAAAAAGAGTATAACTTATTGTTAGTGTACTGAAGAACTACTTTAAATCAAACAATTTTAGTAAAAATTTCTTCTAAATAGCCTTGATTTTCATCTTCTAGAAGTTGTTTAGCTTTTTCGTCTAATTCAATAGAAATAGTTTTCCATTTTTGTCGAATATTGGACATATATGGATCTGAAGTGCACAACAAAATAGTGATAAGGTCTTTATTAGTGCAACATCAGGACATTTTTCTTGTGTTGTGCTCACGAAAGAATCTGTAGTCATTGTTCCTTTTTTCATGCGCTTCTTCAGATAGATCTCCTATTGGTAGCATATTGTTTTGAATTATTTTAAGAACTGTGGATGGCATATATCTCCAAGAGTATTTTTCATTATAAAGTATAGCTGTTTTATTGGCGTACTCTCCAAATTTTTTTTCATTTATCTATCTGCTGCATGCTAGAACTTGTAATTTGATTTTGAATTGTCATATTAAGTCATGATCTACACCCGTGATAGATGCCACAGTTTCTGGATCGGAAAAAATCTCCTTGCAGTACTTCCATCATTTGAGTTTCCTTCTTCTTGTTTTGATTGGTCGATTATGAGGCCTAGCTGTAGATATTTTTCTTGAAATTGTTTTTTTTTGCTTTATATTTTCTTCATTTTTTTTTCACTGTTTCGCCTAATGGACCAAATTCCAGATTATAATCCAATTTAAGAATACAATTCTTAAAGGAATGGTTGCTCAGTATGTGCAAAATTATATCGTCTACATCTTTTTGTTGAAAATAAATATCAGCGAGATCTCTATAACGGTACTTAGCCATTGTTCAAACTGTAATGAATAATAATTGTGGAAATATTAGTATAAATACTCTTTCTTGCAATTATGTAAAATACAATTTTTTTTTATCTTTTATTGCCACTTTTTGAAGCGCAAAAAACCCAGACTCCTAACCCCTTTAAAAATGTGAGTCATATCCACTCATATCTTAAAAGGGTGTGAAGCAATAGTTTTTTACTATTTACTTCTCATTTGATTTTTTTTTCCCATTTTGTCAGGTATTTAAACTATATAACTCACGTTCCGACTATTAATGTTTTTGAAAAATACCCAAGTAAATGTACCTGTCAAAATAAAAACAAATTATCCATTAATATGATTTAACAATTAAGCGCATTATGTCTCAAGCCTTTTTTATAAGTATATAAAAACTCGTGTCAACTCTATGGTTTCCTTTTTCTGCCAGTATAAACTCACGCAAAAAAAAAATACACAGGTACGACCAACTTTTGAATTCATAACACATAGACGGATGGACGGACATCGGTTAATCGATCCACATAATAAAAGATGTGTATAGGTCCAATATTTTTGGCAGTAACAATCATCAGGGTAAACTCATTATACCCCAACCACATCTGAAAAACTTTTGTATTCATAAATTTTGCATAAAATATCTGACTTTGGGTCAGAAAAATTGTTCTGGTGCACACGGGCGGAAACTGGCGGGTATATAATGAGATGTAGGAGTATAAGGGAGGGTTTAGACTACAGAAAAGTGCAAGATTTTTTTTGATGGGTTGTGATGGGCAGGAGTTATGCTTTATTAAGTAGGAGATTTTTGGGAAATTTTAAATTTTTTAACATTTCTTCTTTTTTTAATTTCGGAACGACTCAATGACTTTATGTTTCTATTATTAATAGCTTAGAAATTACAAACTTATACAAAGTTTATTTTACTTTAAAATCATTTAAAGCAAAAAAGTTACAGTCATTTAAAAATTAACATTTACAAAGAAATTTTTAATTTTAGCAATATACTGAGAAAGTCCATTTTCGAAGACACTGTTTGCTGTGATGTAAATGAAATAGAGTCGCAATTTTTTGGCTCCCGAGGTTCACTGGTATTTACTTTCAAATGAATGACATAACTTTAAAATGGGTAACCACAAAAAAAATATGATATTTGGCCGCCTTCCCAAAATATGGTCCACAGTGCGTCGTAGAGCAAAATGATTGCAGTTTTGCCCACTCTGTTAATTGTAAACTTATTAAACTGCACAACATTTAAAATAAATTAAAATCCATTAGAGCTTTATGACGGTTTTTATTTTTTTTTCGAAGCCGCTGAATCCGAAATTGAAGTCAGTTTTGAAGCCGCTGAATCCGAAAGTCAGTTTTTTCGGGTCACAAAAGGTTTTTATGTTACAGGTAGGGGCAAGTCCTAACTCCCTTCTTTATCTAAATCAATATGGTTGGTCGGAGAGGCTTAACGTATATGACCGGCCCCTATTACTTTTTCGAGAGGAACGTTTACAAATTTAATGAATTTTTCACAACTTTTTTAGTTTAGTTTAAATAGAACGTATTTTTTTAATATTTCTATTATAATTCAGGCCTGTTTCTCTTCGCAGGTAACGTATTTGGCCTAATTAAAATACCTGTAAAATAAAAAATAATTATTTTTTAGAGCATGAAACCAAATATATAGTAGAAAAAAAACCTGACCTGAACCGAAAAAAACTGACTTCAGATAAGGTTTCAGTGACTTCGAAAATATTAAAATCTGTCATGAAACCCTACGGGATTTTTTTTTTTTTTGAAAATTTGTATAGAGTGTTATTTTTAGGATTGTCAGAATCGAAATAAGTAAAATTTTTGCAGGAAAAATCGCTTATATCTCAAACACCAAAATTGTTGAAATTTTCCTTATTTGAGATGCTCCATATAAGTTAAGAACTTGTGGGTGCAAATCGTTTCTTAATTAACTAGTGCAAGAATCAGCCACATAGAAGACGAATGTAATTAAAATATTTGAAAGATTAATATCAGTTTAGTTAAATTAAACACTAAAAGCGTGGTAAACTTTGATATTTAAAAATTTAATATGACTCATAATTTACATTCGTAAAAAGTATTTTCATATTATGCTAACTGGGCACAGTTAAATTTACCATTTTGCACTTTGTACCTTCCTTATCATTGAACTTTTCCTAATTGATAAATTATGTCATTTTATCTACTGCGCGTTGACTTATTTGTTTAAAAAACTAGACTTTGCCGGTATTGAAACGCGTCAATGACGTCAACTAAAAAAAGAGCAGTGACCAATTTTCAAATTTTCATTTAAATTATTTTATCTTATCGTAGTTATTTCAAAATAAATGTAGAACAACACGACAAATAAGTCGTTTGTTTTATAAACACAACAGTAAATACATACTAATACGAATATATAAAAAAACATGCATACATATGTATCATTTATTCCAAATATTATTAAAATGTAATTTTTAAATACATGCAACACTTTAAATAATTAAATAAAGTAATATTTAAATGAGAGAGGAGGTGGGAGGAGTGGTCTGGCGCTATGATATTTGACAGAGATTCTATGTCATATACCCATTCTTTATTATACCGATCCCTTATGCATCATTTTCCTAAGCACATTTAGCGATGTCCACTTTTCTGTGCATGCAAAATTACGGGTCGCATATGTAATATATTTTGATGACATTTGGTATATAAGCTGATATAGGCCAACGGCGAACGCTATTGAAATTGGTGAAATTAGGTGCATGTTCAGACCTAGGCTCCAGACATATAACCACTATCAGATTGCCTGAAATTGCCATAAGATCCAGATTATCATATATATATTGATAAAATTTTGTCTATGTGTGTGGATTCTATCCACTAATCAATAGTCCAAGAAAAAGCCTGGTTAATAGACCCCATCTAAAGCTTATATCCATCTTCACTTAAATCTTTCAAAAATGTTTCATAGATTTGGTTCAACAATTGATTTGTATATGTATTTGAGAAAAGTAAGTAAGAATTGTTACATTTATTGACATAGTCCCTACACAAAAATATTTTTTCACATCTGCAGGACACCTAACAATACCATTATAATTTGGTTTATGCTCATTTCCTATATCCAATTATTTGCTCAGCAAAGTTGGGTCTAAGACCCTATCTCAAAACGCATAGTATAAGTTATCGTATAGTCGGTCTTGACCGAATATATAATTTTCTATGTTATAATGGTTCTTTTTTTCAATGTTTATTTATTTATTTACACTAATTTAAACTATAATAAACTCTAGTTTAAATATATTCTGTACATTAGGGTGGCCGTTAATAAAAAAGTGTTCAAACTCTCGGTCACACCCCCTAAAAATATGCAAATAGCAAAAAAAACTGAGAAATACAAAATTTTGGGCCAATCAAAAAACATTTAGTTGTGTCTCAACGCGATTGAAAATTTCAAGTGTGTTTATATGGGGAAAATATGACTTTTTTTTTTTCAGATTTTGCGCAAATTTCGTTCTATAGTTTAATTTTTCCGACAAGTTGTTATATAATTCGGGATCAGTATTTAATTTCCTTTCAAAAAGCTATAAACCTTCAAACTCGAATAAAACCTCGCCAAAGAATAGCAAATGCCCCAGACCACTTTTGTTCTAAAAAAAACTAGCTCATGAAATTTGATGGCATTTTTTTTTTATTTTGATCCCAAGAGCACTGAAGGGTTAAATAAACAAAAATTAACCGAATTATTTTTCTTAAATTCTAAATAGTGGTTTAATAGAAAAACTCGGTTTCGGTCATTTTGATTTAAAAATATCTTATAATCCAAAGCTGGCTTTGGCAAATAATGGGTTAACGTTCTCGGACTTAACCCAAATTTTAGGAGCAGAAGTTCTACACATTTCGTAATTATATTTTAAGCATCGCATCTAAAAATTCTACAGCACTTACAAAATATTTGACTTTTTTGAATAAATTGTCTTTTATTAGATTGGTGTTATATGTGACCCCAATTAGAAATGGGCTAATGGGGCCATATTATTTTTTTCCGAAACCCTAGGCTACTAAGATAAAACAAAGGATTTAAAAGTAGAAAAGTGATGAATTTTTGATACGAAGTATTTAGAAAGAGTACATTTACAGAATATTTTACTAAGATCCCATTTTTCTCGAAATCCGCAAAAATGAAATACTTGTCAAAAAATTTCTGGCACAGAAATTTACTTAAAAATTCACACAGTTAATCTGTAACATGCATTTAACAAAACCCTAAAGTTTTAGATTCAGTTTTTTAAATTTTGTTTCAGAAAATTTTTTAAAACTTGAAAAAGGAGTTTTCAAAATTTTATCAAAAAAATTTCCCATTTTCGGTCTCAATACGCAATAGGTTAACAACGTGGTAATAAAATAATACTTCATATCTGAGTACTTATAAGTATAGAGACCAAAAAAAAATTATGGCTTTTATCAATTTCTCAAAGTTGAAAAAAATGCCATCAAATTTCATGAACTAGTTTTTTTTTGGCACAAAAGTGGTCTGGGGCATTTGCTATTTCTTGGCGAAATTTCATTCGATTTTGAAATTTTATAACCTGTTGAAAGGATAATTTAATAATGATCCCGAACTATATAACAGCTTGTCGGAAAAATTTAACTGTACAACGAAATTTTCGTAAAATCTGAAAAAAAAAATCATATTTTCCCCATATAAACACACCAGAAATTTTCAATCGCGTTGAGGCTAAATGTTTTTGATTGGCCCAAAACTTTGTATTTCTCAGTTTTTTTGCTATTCGCATATTTATAGGGGGAGTGACCGAGAGTTTGAACACCTTTTTTCCCTCCATATAATGGAGGGCCACCGTAATGTACATATATGCACTGTCCCATAAACGGGCGCTCCAGTATTATTGCGATAATAAAATTGTTCATTTGTTTTTGATTGTTTTTTTATCGCATGCTGGCAATGCTGTAAAACAGTCAATACTGACACTACAATTTCACAATTATTAATTTGACAGAAGCCCACATTCATTCTAAATCTGCATAATAGTAGCGTTTAAGCATGTCAGGGAGATCGTCTGTTACTGATTCAAGCTATTTTTGCTTTGTATGTGGTGAATATTTCGTTGGAAAAAAAAGGATGTGCAATATCAGAATCATAAAAATATGCATAGTTACAATATTTTGGTTTTGCTGTCAGAAACTTGGACAAACCGTGGATGCCGACAATGTTTTACAATAGTTGAAGAACTGTTTTATACAAGTGGGTAAATGGCAAAAACATCTACTTCAATTTTTCAATTCCAGTACTTTGGAGAGGGTCAAGTAACCACCAAATCGATTGTTATTTCTGTTTAACAAAAGTTGCTGGATTCAATATGAAAAATCGAAAATATATTACTTACGCGAATGTTCCATCGGTTTCCAAACCAGTTCAACGGTCACCAAATTATTCATTACCAGTCATTCCCAGTGATACGAGCAATGAGTCCAAAACATCTTTCACCAGCAGTGGTAGTTTGTATGAGGCTGATAATGAACTCCATTTAGTGACTCAAGCTGAGCTGAATGATCTAATTCTAGATTTACATTTAACGAAGCAAGACGCAAAATTACTAGCTTCACGCATGTAACAGTGGAAACATCTTACAGATGTGGAAACATCTTACATCTTAGATATAGAAGCTTGGAATTGGCTGCATATTTTGAAAAGAAACACTGTTCTATACTGTACTGATGTTGATGTTTCATTTCAAAAAACGAACCTGCCATATGACAAAACTGAATGGAGATTATTTATTGATGGCTCTAAGTACAGTTTAAAGGCTCTTCTTTTGCATAATGGGAATGAAAAACTATCCATACTAATTGCTTATGCCATTAATATAAAGGAAAATTTTAAATCAATGACTGAAAACGATCATAAATGGAAGATCTGTCGTGGCCTTAAAGCTTATAATTTAAATTTCTTTATATAAATATATAGTATGGACCATCGTAAATAACTGTAAATTAATCTGTTTCAGGCCATTGGTTTGTTGACTGGTATGCAAGGAGATTTCACAAAATATTGTTGTTTCCTTTGTCTATGGAAACGAGTGGAACAGAGTGGCCAAAAAGTATTGAATATTTACCAGAAAAACAAAACATTTCAAATTAAACATTAATTGATCCATATGATGTTCTTTTTCCGCCGCTGCACACAAAACTGGACCTTTTTAAGAACTTTGTCAAGGTTCGGGACAAAGATGTTGCAGCATTTGAGTATTTGTTAGCGGTTTTTCCTAAAATTACATATGATAAAATCATAGAAACCATAATTGTTGGTCCTCAGATCAGAAAGCTATTGAATGATGACAATTTTTCACAATGTTTTTTGGAGAAAGAATATGCTGCCTGGAAATCTTTCAAGAGCATGTTGGACAGTTTTCTTAGAAACAATAAGAACGAAAACTGCAGACTAATTGTTGCTGAATTATTGAAAAATTATCACGAATTAGGTGCACGATGTCACTCAAATGCATTTTCTTAATTCGCACCTAGGTGCGGTGAGCGACGAACAAGGGGAGCATGCACACCAAGATGTAATAAAAATTGAAAGAAATTATCAAGGATTTTGGGACAAAAGAATGCTGGGAGACTATTGCTGGACTCTAATATGTGAAACCGAACCAACGAAATATAAACGACGCACAGTGGCGCCCGTAGAGCAAACGAGGTTGCAAAAATCAAAATTTTCATGTGCGCTGACGAAGTTTTGAATAAACCCATGTTATAGGAAACTTTTCAACGATTTCAAATATGCTACTCTTAATAATATCACATTTTTAGTTTAGAAGATATAACCGTTCAAAGTTGACCGACTTTCGGTTTTCGAAAAAACACACAATTTTTAGTCAATTTGTTGCGATTTCAGGTGTAATATCACGAAAAATAGGTAACGAATCGCCTTATTTTTTGTTTGTATTGATTGATGTATTTATTAAATGTATAATGATAAAAAAAAATTAACTGTTTGCTTTGTGTTTCTCCTGGTAAATCACTATTTAAAAACAATTTTTCAACTTTGATGGAAAATAAAAAAAAATCTATATTTTTCTATATTTGCCATATTTGCAAAACATGTTCTTTGATTATTTCTTTACATAACTCAAAAGGTTTTACCTGCCCGTACGTGCCCGTTTGGCTTCTAGAGGTAAAAAAGTTTAAAAAGACATGGTTGCAGAAATTGTATGGCGTGCATCCCTTACATGTTTTGACTGACAGTAGTTTGATCTAATAGTTTGAAAATTGCATTTTAAGTCGGTTGTCTACCTGTGAGCCTCTGCCAAAGTCTACTCCCAATATTCTGTTACAGACACAGGATGCACAAAAAACTACTCATTGAAATTCGCAGGTACGCACCTCACTTAAAAATTACTTTGGAGTACAAATGGTCAAGAACAATATTGACTTATGGTCCCTCCAGGTAGGCACAATTGGTAGCATAAGCCTATATATTGCAAAATAAGCATAATGCCTGGATTAGTCTACGACTGAAAGTTGGCGCAACAAGTACTGAAACCATGGCGTTAAACAATTTAAAATTTTTTGAACTGTTTAGAAGGTCAACCACACCAAAGTTTTTCACGGAAGCTGCTTTAGAAGAACTTGATAGCTTATATGGAAATATTGAGAGAAGCGAAATTATAAAAAAGAATTTTTATCTGATATATGCAAATATTAAGACAAAATGGGTGAAATCTAATCGAACCATTCAGAACTTCAACTCCAAATACGAGGACTGGCTTAATGAAGACACCATCCTGGATATATTGGCAGTAGATAAACCCACCACATCAACCAGGGGAGCAAAAGGAAGGCAAAAAAAAAGTATTGAGGAGTTTTCAATTTTTACAAGAAAGAGGAAACTTGCCGATGCCACCAATGACTTGACCACGAAGCATTTATCGGACGCGCTGTCTATTAAATATACAAAGGATAGTGAAAGAGTTAGGTCGCAGATTACAAAATCTGTTGCTGATGCAAGCCCACTGCGACTAAAAAGGATTAAGGAAAGCATTCCCACGCCCACAAACGCACACATTAAAAAGTATGTTTCCGAAGAAGCCTTGGCCTTGTTTATGGACTTACAACTTTCCAAAGAAAAATATGAGATACTACGGGCATCCTTGATGCGACACGGGGCTGACGTTTTACCAGGATACAAGCATATTACGCAAGCCAAAATAAATTCACGACCACTGCATACGGAGCTTACGGAAGTCTCTGTGAAAGCCAATCTGCAGGATCTTATGGGCCATACAGCAAAACGGTTGTTGGTGAGTCTTCCTGAAAATGAGGTGAAAATTCTTCCTGAGAAACTGACATTGATCAGCAAATGGGGCTGCGATGGATCATCCGGACAAAGCGTTCCGGTGACGCTACAATATCGGACGGAAATATGTTTATGGCATCTGT
Source organism: Cordilura impudica (assembly GCA_963682025.1). Lineage (NCBI taxonomy): Eukaryota > Metazoa > Arthropoda > Insecta > Diptera > Scathophagidae > Cordilura > Cordilura impudica. The sequence continues at coordinate 137,324,064 of OY821517.1, forward strand.
TGTTCCTTTGCGGCTAAAATCTGATGTTTGCCTACACTGGAAAAATCCACGTCCGTCATCAGTGCATTATTGCCGACCAATAATGTTTCAGTTTGCAAGGGAATCAGCAGAACTCATAAGGACCACGGTGAAGGACATTGAAGAACAAATAAGCAAGACTAAGCCTACAAAGTTACAAATTGGAGAAGGAAAATATATTGAATGCAATTACGAGTTCCACCTGACCATGGTTGACGGAAAAGTCATAAACGAACTGACAGGAACAACCTCAACATTGTGATGCCCGATTTGCAAAAAGAGTCAGAAGAACTTTGGTAATTTAAACGATTCTACAAACGAGGAGAATTACGAATATGGAAATTCAACATTGCACGCAAGGATAAGGTGTATGGAGTTCTTGCTTAAACTGGCGTATACCCTACCACAAGAGGAGGAAAACTTCGATGAAAATACATCAATAAAGGATAAGGAAAAGATCAGAAAGAAGCAAATACAGGATGCTTTTTTTAAACAAGTTGGACTAAAAGTAGACTGTCCCAAGCACGGATACGGTAACTCAAACGATGGAATCAATGGAATTGACAATCAAATCGTGAAAAGATTGGGAACGATCTTGAATGTTTTAAACTGCAAAGAAAATGTCAATTCTACAAACTATGGAGAATATGCATCGAAAACTGCATCTCTTTTAGCAGAAATGTATCCACAGAAGAAGTTGACCCCGACCGTCCATAAAATATTGGCGCATGGCAGAGATATAATTGAGTAACAGTCTTTGCCAATTGGAGAGCTTTCTGAAGAAGCACAGGAGTCTCTTAACAAATTTTATAAAAAATATAGATTGCAGAACACATTCAAAGCATCAAGGGTAAGGCAAAATGAGGACCTCTTCAACATGTTGGCAGCATCTTCCGATCCACTTATTTCTTCCCTGCGGCATGTGAAGTCACGAATAGAGTTAGAAAATAATTATAGTTTAGAAATGATTAGTCTTTTAGATATACCTTCTCTTACGAATTGTTATGAATATTTTACAGAAAATTGAAAAAATTAATTTAAAAAAGAAGTAATTTTTTTTTTAATTTGTTGGGTAATAATTTAAAACATAAAACCCTAAAGAAAAAAAAATAAAAACAATGTAAAAATAATTTTTTTTAGTTACCATAAAATTGATTTTTTACAAATTTTAACGTTGATAACCCATAAGTAAGCCCCTACAAAGCATAGCACCCTTTCCATTTCATAGGCTGAACAATTATCTATCATATGCTGTTTAAACTGTTCAATTATGTTATTCGGTTCAAAAGATATGATTTTTGCAACGAAAAAACTCAAATGGCGCCACTGTGCGTTCAAATAACGCCATTCACTTTTGAAAGTTCTTTGATTTTTAAATAAACTAATGATTTTTTTATGTAAAAACGAATAAAAACATTTTTTTGTATCTCGAAAACCTGACGTGATAGAGAAAAACTTATAACAGATTCGAATTCAGCCCACCATCAAATTACCCTTGGAAAGATATTTGGTTGCTCCAGTCCAAAACCTTGTTGGCTAGTGTTATGGAACTCACCAAAATTTTTATGTTGGTATCATATCTGAAATTTTCTTTTGTTGCTGCGTTGCAATTAACTGCTTTATTATTACCCCGTCAATATTGGTGATAAAAGACTGGGATGCCGTTTTCATTTTGAATAATATTTAATTTGTCGAGGTATAAAAAAACCTCGGGTGGTTACCTTACCTTGTTGTAAGGTAACTGCTATATATTCTTCATTTCTATTATATAATGTCATGATTAAGTTATTTTCTATACACAATGTGCATCTTATAATACTATTTCTAATTAGATTTATAATCAAATTATCTATTATAATATTTGAGGCATTATACAATCGTTTATTAGAAACATATTTTATACAATTACTTTGGGCGATCTAAATAAGCTTGTAAACATTTTCTTTGAAATACACGTATCTTTTCCATCTAAGAAGGTGAAATGTTAAACCAAATTGGACATCCATATGTTACAATTGGTCAATTACTGGTTGATACATAATAATTTTGACATTTGACTTTGTAAGTTTTGAATAAAATAATGATGTGTATATGAAAAATGCATTTCTTGCCTTTATTAGCATTTTATCAATAAGGTTATTAAAATATAAGAATTTCTCAAGGTAGATCCTAAATATTTAATCCGGTAAATTAACGAAGATTTTGTTGCTACAATTTTTTTATATTCATATAAAAAGTAAATAAAACGGACATTTTAAAATAAATACATAAGTACATAAGGTTTATACAGGGTGGCCCAAAAAAGACTGAAGGATTAAAAATAGTTATATCTTTTTTGTTTTTGTCTTTTGCAGGTTATTTACTGGTTTTTGGAGATAAATCATGGCTACATATGATGTGCAGAAACGCGCCAAAATCATTGAATTTTTTTATTCTTCTGGAAGGTCAATTATTACAACTCAACGAAATTATCGTCGTCATTTTAATGTCCGAACAGCACCCAGTCACAACATGATTAGGAATTTAGTCTCCCGTTTTGAGGAACATGGAACAGTGGCAGATCTTCCAGGAAGAGGAAGCGGTCGATCTGTGCGCAATGAAGCAGTTGTGGAGGCTGTACGGCAGAGTGTAAACGAAGATCCATCTGTCTCTACTCGTCGTCGTTGTACTCAATTGGGAATCTCCAGAACATCCCTGCAAAGAATTTTGAAGCGGGATCTTAAAATGTTTCCGTATAAAATTCAAATGGCACAGCAACTGCTTCCCCAAGATCATCAGGCACGCCTGCAATATGCTATTCGTTTTAGTCAAATAGCCAGAGAAAATGATAACTTTTTAAACAATCTTATAATGAGCGATGAAGCTCATTTCCACTTAAATGGCTATGTAAACAAACAAAATTGTAGATTTTGGGGCACTCACAATCCTAGGGCATTACATCAGCGTGAATTACACACCGCCAGATGTACTGTTTGGTGCGGTGTTATGGCTGATAAAATTATTGGTCCATATTTTTTCGAAGATGTGGAGGGTTAACCAGAAACGGTTAACGGGGCTCTGTATAGGACTATGATAGAAAATTTTTTGCGTCCACATGTTGAGAATAATCAAAACATATGGTTCCAGCAAGATGGAGCAACTGCGCATACAGCAAGAGCGACAATGGAACTTCTTCATAACATTTTTGGTGAACGAATAATTTCCAGAAATTGTGATTTTGCTTGGCCTCCACGTTCACCAGATTTGACTGCTCCAGACTTTTTTTTGTGGGGCTATTTGAAAGGAGTGTGTATATCAATAAACCCCAAACAATTCAAGAGCTTAAGCAGAACATTCAAACAGAAATAAGGAACTTGGAACCAGAAACTCTACGGGCAGTAATGGAAAATGCGGTTAAAAGAGCCAATTTTTGTTTGCAAGACACCATTTGAGAGATGTTATATTTCACACTTAGATGTAAAAAATTTCCATGAATTAAATATTTAAAAACATAAAAAAAAAATAAATAAAAAACAAAAACAAAAAAATACAGTTATTTTTAATCCTTCAGTCTTTTTTGGGCCACCCTGTATAAAACATTCAATAATAATTTAAGTTGTCAAAAAAAAAAAATATATATATATTTATTTGTTAGATTTATAGTCATTTTTCAGACATATTGCAATTACTACTGTAATTAATATGCAATTTTAATTTTGTTTAAATGGTGCGTGGTAGAGATATATTTATATTTATATAAATTCTTTTAAAGAATTTATAGTTAATTGAGGACGAATCGTAAATAACCTATAACCTAAAATTGATTTTAATTTGGAAATATATTTTATTAAAATGCTAAAATATATGAAACGTCATTTAAGGTGCAGCCTTATAGAAATATATTATGAAATTAAAATTTTAATTTTTTTTCCTTAAATTTAATGAGGGAAAGCTTTATGTAGACAAAGTTTTAATATGATGGTGAACAAGATTTTTTGTAATTTTCAAAAATTTCAAGCTTCAAATATGAACATAAATCAGCTTTGTAAGATTTGACATCATTTTTCAGACATATTTTAATATTATAATTAATATGCAAATTTTAAGATTTATTTTAATGGTGCGTGGTAGAAGAGAAGAAAGCATATATTTCAAAAATTCATAACTACACTGTATTCTTAATCGGACCAGTTTCAGAATCAGTTTTCATACCACACAGCTTCTACTTCGTATTAATTTCAGAAGATACAACTCTCTCCAAACAAACAATCGTTATTTTTGAATTTTTTAATATTTTTTCATTTATAGTTCTGATTTCCACTATTCTTAATTTCGTAAGAGTTGCCATATGTGATATATGGTTTATACATTCTACATTTTGTACTTTTTACATATCTTTTTTTAATAGCTTTATTTTACAATTAGTATGTCCTGTTGCGCTTCGCTATGACCTACTGAGACTTATTGTCATGCTTAATTTCATAATAGATTTTTCCTACGAAGCACAGTGTCGTGTTTTCATATAACGAGCGACCAAAAAAAAAAAAGGAGTTGTCGTAGAGTTACGAAATTTGGAGCACTTGTTTGACTTGGTGAAAGATAGTCAGATTTCAAATATGAAAAATTTCGGAGCAAGGATTCGGGTCCTTCGCATATATCCTGAAAGTTATAAATGTCATAACAGAAGAAAAAAAGTTCTAGCATTATGAAATTTAGTACACTGATTACCTTAAACAACTTTAACGTTTCGGCCAAATCTAGTCCAATTCATAGCAGAGACAAGCACAGTTCAAAAATGTTCTTTTTCGAAAATTTAAGAGAAATTGTAAACAAAGTAAAATTAATTAGTATTTTTTAGTATATGAAACACTTAGATCATTCTGAGTTTATAAAAAAAAAATTTTCAATTTTGAGCAAGGACTCACCCACGTCTCATATATCCTGAAAAAAATAAAATCGAAAAATTTAACCTCTAGCTAAAACTATGTTTATTATTTGGTAAACATAATTAATTCTGTTCAATTTTATAAAAATCGGATAAATAAAACCATATACATATATGAGAATCTTAAAGGCACGAATGAGGCAATAAAAAGAAATTCATCATTTGAATTAGGATCGTTAAATTTTTGTTTATAAGTACTGTGTCCCGAACTGCCATCGAAACCCCACTTAACTTCACAGATAACATCATTTTCTGATTCAAACTGATGCAGATCTAAATAACTATTCACAGTGTAATGGAACTTCAGCAAATGTTTCTGAAACAACAAATGGTTCTGGAATGTATTTTTGTTTCGCATTTTGCAAGGCATAATAGGATGGAAAGCAGTTTTTATGAACTTCAGTAACAACTGTTCTCATCATATTATATTCTCTGCAAGATAAATCCATGTCCATAAAAAATGCCAATGCTTTTTATACATAAGTAGTGGATGAAGTTGTTGGATTTGAAACTCTTTTTACAGCTTTTTGTAAAAGTGTTGAACTTGTTGATGACACAACTTTTCTCCTTTTGGTACGTTCGGAACAACTTTCGAAGTTTACTGCAGGTCTGTCTCTTCGACCCGTGCTTGGTTCCTTTAAAAGGTATTACTTTAGTACAAAGAAATTAACTTATATTAAATACTTACAAAATTCAAGTTTTTATCAGCAACAACAAATCGTGTATCTAGTCACGAACAAAATTTTTTCTCAAATCGTTCTTTGACATAATAACACTTTTTCCACTCCTTTTGAATTTTTAATAATATAGAATGTACTTCATTAATTATCTTTTTATCCAGTTTTATTTTGTAGAATTTTTCTAAATAATATACTTCTTCACATTCTGCTGCACTTTGTTTACTATGCTTTAGCCAAATGTAAAAAAATTGACGAATTTGAACCTGATTATCCACTCAAAATTGCGAATAAAAATTAGAGGTGGACGCAAGTGGAAGTAAAACCAAGTTTTTTGAAATAAACTCACTTGTAGAAATGTTATATTAAAGTATAAAAAATACCTTTTTATCTTTTTTTTTTATTGTCCACTGAAGTTAAAAATTTCTAATATTATCACTTATATCTCTTTGTTTATATTCAGAATAACAGTAAATCGCATGTGACGATCACATTTTAGTAAAAACAGTGCTCCCATATTTTAACGATTTGCGGAAAATTTTCCGAAAACAATTCCCCGAAAACAATTTCCCAGAAAGAATTTCCCGAAAACAATTTCCCGAAATTACAATTTCCCGAACACAATTTCCCGAAATTGCAATTTCGCGAAATTACAATTTCCCGAACACAATTTCCCGAAATTACAATTTCCCGAACACAATTTCCCGAAATTACAATTTCCCGAACACAATTTCCCGAAATTACAATTTCCCGAACACAATTTCCCGAAATTACAATTTCCCGAAAATACTATTTCTTCAAAGAGCTTGTTGATGACATTTCCGAAATAATGCCATCAGAAATTCCGGCCGAAGCGCGAGCAATCAGTTCATGACCACTTGATGTAGTGACCCTATGTACCCTACCAGTACAGTGTTTTCCTCGGTAATGGATACAACGACAATAAACGCTATCAACGCTGACCATCGTCATGATACAAGAAACCAGAAACCATTCAAAAGCAACCTCGGTTTACCTTTTTCGCTATCCACGAATTCGAGTGGCATAGTAACTGTGTATTACAATCCAAATAACTAAAAAACTTCGCTATGCAAGGTGGAAACAATTCCGTAGTAGCTACTGCATGGGCAGGATGTTATGGAGAGGGGGAGCGTTATCCGTCTGAATACCGACACTGTGCGAAGTTTGTATCGTGCAATTAAAATATTTTTTTAAATATTTTCTCATTCGGTGCCTGCTCCAACTGCCAGTGAGAAAAGCATGGATTTTCTAAATTAAGTCTGGTAACACATAATTATTGGCCTTGAATTTAAAATATCATTTGGTAATTTTTATACCCTATACCACCATGTGTGCTGATATTTGTAACTACCAATAATATTTGACCTAGACCCATCTTTTATTATACAATCGATTTAGTGATGTCCGTCCGTCCGTCTGTCCGTCTGTGTGTCTATGTAAACCTTGTAATCAAACTACAGGTCGCAAATATGAATATATTTTCATGAAATTTCATGCATAAGCCTCTAGGATGAACGCTATTGGTGAAATGGTGAAATTCGATCGATGTTCAGACCTAGTCCCCATACAAATGACCCCTATGAAATCGACATAAATTACCATAAGATCCAAATTATCATACAGATCTCAGTCAAATTGGGTTTATATGTGTTTATTATATCTATTAATCAGTAGTCCAAAAATAATCCCTATTGGACAATTCTTAGTCATAGACCCCGTATAGAGCTGCTTCCCGATCTTCATTTAAATTTATCAAAAAAGAAAAATATTGCACATATTTTTCTCAGATTTGGTTTGTATATGTATTTGCAAAAAGTAAGTGACCTTACTAAATATGGTCAGGATCGGTCCATTTTTCGACATAGTCCCCATATAAATATAGCACCCGATTTGAACTTTTTCATATCTGCAGCCAACAAAATTAATAACAATGCCACTCAAATTTGGTTTATGCTTATTTTCTATATCCAATTTGTTGGACTGAAGATATAGGGTTTCTAAACCACGGTAGACCGACTATAATTTTCTTACTTGTTCTTTTTAGCGATTTTAAATTTGGCGATTTTTGACTTTAGCGATTTTCGATCTTGTCCATTATTGATTTTGAAGGTTTTAGTTTGTGACGATTTTTGTTTTTCGCGATTTTCAGTATTAGCGATGTTTGATTTTTGCGATTTTTGAGTTTGGCGTACTTAACTTACTTGTCGAAAATTTCAAGACTGTCGCTTTCTTAGTACTCATATTAATATCTGATGGACTCATGCAAAGTGTCGAGGCTTTTTCTTTTATAGTACAACAGTTATATGATATTATAGATTTACTTTGAATGTGCGGTGCCACATCCACTGCTCCGATAGCGTCCATTTTTCGTTCGGCTAATCACATGAATAACATAGGTCCTCACACAAAGTCCTGAGGCTGTCACTATTACATTACTCCAGATATATGACATTTTATATTTGCTTTGCAGGTGCCATGCCCATTGGTCCGTTCACACCTATTTTAGTCCGACTTCTCACATTAATAATAGATGGCCTCAAACAAATTTGCAAAGCTATCTCTGTCAAAGTACTCAAAATATATAATATTGAATTATTATTTTATATGGGAGGTGGCACGCCCACTTATCCGATCTCGCCTATTTTAGGCGTAGCTACTAAAAGTAATAATAGCTGACAGCACCCAAAATTGCGAAGCTCTCTCTATCATAACTAGTATTCAATATATATGATATTAAAAGTTTACTTAATATGGGAGGTGACACGCCCACCAAAAATATCACAAAAATTTATAGCCTATGTCCATCCTTAAGAACCATTCGAAATATTGGAACCAATATTTTTAAAATCAGATGAGCAGCTACGGAGATTACCACCTACAAACAAACCCTCTTTATTATATTAGATAGCAGATAGATAAGTAATATTATATTTAATATAATTTTTATAATTTTAATATTTAACTAATTGTTTTATATTTGGTTTCTTTCTTTTCATGAATTCGTTGGTTGTCTTAACAAAAATGTTTGAATATATTTTTTTATTAATATTATACAATAAAGGTAAGTTTCAACAATTTCATTGAAACATTTTCAGCTTATTATTACTATGTTAAATTGACATACATAAATATATAAATTTTACTTTTGCTTTGATTGTTTATTAAGTATTCAATTTATATTTAAATTTTATTTTTTTTGAATTTTATGATTTACTATCATGCACTTGTAGAGTGTCATTTTTTCTACAACGCACATTGGGTTGATTCAAACTCAAAGTGGCCTTAATTCAGGGGAGAGGACAATAATTTTATTTTATTATTTTTAAATAAACATATGCCCTACTAAGTAAAAAAAAATCATGTGAGTCTGATCACAGGGGAGATGTGTAAACATTTAGTAATCAATGATTTTTTATGTCACTTTTTTAAAATCAAACAGAAAGCGTCATCTATGTATCACTTATAGCAAAAAACTGCAGTAACTCTGGTTATACTTGTGTTGATGTTGAATTATGTACATGTTATACGTTTATATTTTGAAATTTTTAACGTTTTACAGCAAAGGGTTGTTGAATTAGCTGAAATAATTTTATATCATAATTTTTTCACCAATACAATCATAAGTCTCACCGAATTGTCTTACACAGCGTAACATGTTACGCTCACATGTTACGCAGTTTTTCTGATTGTATTGTGAAATAGAAACTGACTCCCCTGCGCGTATAGATGTTGACACATCAAAATTTAATTTTGAATAAATTGGATTTTTTGGATATTTTTTTTATATAAGAAAAAAATTATGTAGTGTGTAGGTAGCAATTCATTTATTTACATATATAATGGAAAATATTTTTTTCTTCAGTATCATATTTAATTTCATCATCGCGATGATCACGGCCATCGTCATCATCATAATTATCATCATTATCATCATCATCATCTTCATTATCAGAATTACTGGAAAGAATGAGTAATTCTTGTGCGGATTGCGGCAATATATATTTCTTCTTCTTCTTATATTTTTTGCTCATTTGTGATATAATTGGGTTCGAGCTCAGAAGAAACCTATTAAAGTTATCTTCATTCGATTTTCTCGACTGCATTTGCGGGAAAAATTATCTCTGTAATTTTTGAAGATTTTGTTTCTGGCTTTCTGTGCTTCCTCTGATAGCAGTCCAATGGGCAAAAGTGCATGCGCTATTATTTCACTGTGGAACAAATTCAGGTTAGCTAGGTCGATTATGAGAGTGAGGGGTGAAAATAGAGGCTAAATTAGAAGACCCGTATCGCGGCGTTTGTTTATGTTCTTTCGAATTTTTTTTTAATCGACCTTCGAACTTTGCAGTCAAATGACGATTTTCAGCATATTGTTTATATGGTTTTTTGGCTATAACTAATTGGTATTTTTTCAATCTGTAAAAGCCAAATTATTGCCAGAGACCTGTGCAACAATTAAAATTTAAAAAAAAATTGATTTAGAAAATTTTTGTGGTGCTTATGAAGCAAAATGTATATTTTCCACAAAACTAAGTTTTTTTTGCTTTCTGTTTGATCTATAATATGTTTCTCAGTTTCTGCAATAAATTTAATTTGAACAGAAAACAATCATAATACAAAACTTGTGTTTTCCAGCTTAATATTAATTTACTTCTCATTTTTTATGTACCAATTTTGTTCAGTGTTGGTTTTGAAGAAACATTGAAAAATAAATTATAAAAATATGGAAAAAAATATATTTTTGAAATGTTAGTTATGAAAAGTTTTGAGTAAAAAAATTAAATAAATTAAATTAATGATTTGGCCAGTTGCCGTTTAGCAGACGGCTGTGGATCAACATCACTGCTCTATCTAATATCTTCGTCATCGTCATCATCATCAGGAAGGTCGATAATTTCGTCCAACAGATATTCTGGAATTTCATCTTTGTCTTCCCCTTCTTCCTCTTTTTCCTCGTCTTCCTCTTCTTCAGAGGTGTTTTTATACCACCAATAAATTTCAGCGAGTATTGCATCTGGAGATTTCTTTCCTCTGTACCTGAAACGAAAATAGTTTTCAATCGTTAACATGTTTAAATTGTGCACTCTGAAAAAGATATTAGAAAAATCTAGGAATTCAAAATATGCACACTCTTTAGTTACCTTATTTCAAATGGAAGCGCAGTTTGGTGATAACGTTCGCCTTGCTCATCAGATTAAGTTGGCAACTGTTGAGCGAGTTGATCAAGATGCTGATGCAAGAGATGAATTTTGTACGACATATTAACCTCAATTTCATCGTAAGTTGCCAACATGTTTGCAACAGATTGCCTGCAGTTGTCTTTGCGTTCTTTACCCAAAAGTCCTTTAATGACTGCTTTCAATGCGAGCCATGCATTTAATTATCGGTCTGTCAGAACTTGGTCAAAATCTTGACGATTCATTAGTTTCCGTTTGTCGGGACCATTAACAACCCCTTCCTCAATTTTGGCGTTACTTAGTCTTGGGAAAATTTTTAGCAATGCCAAGTTTAATATGGAGCAACGGCAACAAAATTTGCATTTCAGGAACAAGACTTTCATGTAGCCTACTGTCCTTAGGCCATTTCCGTCCAATGTGACTATTCTAGTTATGCTGTTGTACTGGTTTCTTCCTTTAATACCTTCTCCGTATCGTGAATCCCAATCGTACAAAAAACACGGATATTTTGGACGGCCAGATGCTGTTAAGCCTGTAATCAATGAAACTATTTTGAGGTCGCATCAAATGCGCCACTGGTGTTCGTTATATTTGACTACTTCCAGAATGTGTTTCAAATTATCGAAATTTTCACTAGTGTCAGTGCTATACGCAATCGGAACAGAAGGCATTCTATTTGTCTTGTGCAAAAGCACAACTTTTAAGCTAATTAGTGAACTATCGATGAATAAACGTCAATCATCTTTTTTATAGGTTAACCCTCGTCTCCATTAACTTTTCAATATCGTTGCAATAAGCGAAATTTTTTACATCATTCACAATGAAGAACTTTTCTAACTCTTTTTGGCGTTTTCGATATGCTGTTACTTTGGTACCTTTCGCCAAATTATTTCCTTTCAAAAATGAAGCCAGTAGTTCTGATTTTTTCTAGTTAAGTCAAACACAAATTTGCATCAATTTCATCCAATTGGTGTTGTGTGACTAGGATTGGGTCCTTTGATGTTTCATAGGATGTACCTTCACCAGGGTCATATTCTGAGAAGAAATCCATGGATGAGACGCATATTATAGATCAAACAGAAAGCAAAAAAGACTTAGTTTTGTGGAAAATATTTTCAAAAAGCATAAAAAAAAATAATTTTTCCAACATTTTGCTTCATAAGCACCACAAATATTTTCTAAATAAATTTTTTAAAAAATTTTAATTGTTTCACAGGTCTTTGGCATTTACAGATTGAAAAAATATTAATTAGTCGACGAGTTATAGCCAAAAAACCATATAAACCATATGCTGAAAATCGGCATTTGACTGCAAAGTTCGAAGGTCGATTAAAAAAAAAATTAGAAATAACATAAACAAACGCCGCGATACGGGTCTTCTAATTTAGCCTCTACTTTCACCCCTCACTCTCAGAATCGACCTTACTTTTGCTAACCGGAATTTGTTCCACAGTGTTTCAGGACCATGAACAAAATATTTGTACAATGTGGGTGGCATGTTAAACCGTGAATACTTTTCAACATAATATTTCTCAGTATTGTGGGCGAAGTTTCTAAAACGTTCAATATAAAAAAAAGTCCTCACCAAAGATGGGCGTTTCACCTTAACTCTAGAGGTCGCTATTTGGATTTTAGTTTCCCATATAATTAACATGGGAAAAATTCCTTTTTAACCAAAATTGGATTTACTTATAATTAACGCAATTTTTTATAAGAAACCGTTGTATATTCTTAAAGCTGAGTCTCTAAGCTGAAAATCATAACTAGAACCCTGTTTACAGCCATCTAAATATTACTATGTTATAAATTGTGGAGACATTGCTTGTAATAATTCTTTATTTGCATAAAATCTCGAAAGTTTTACCATATCTAATTGTAAGTAGTATAAGTAGTATGACTACGATTTTTAAAACTCGTATGGCATAAAAATACGCTACTTACAATTAGATACGGTAAAACTTTCGAGAAATTATGCAAATAATTTAGCAGATAGCCACGCCCCTCCGCGCACATACCAAACACCAAAAAGCAGGCTTCACACTTTCAGCAGCCAGGCTATTGTGAAGATTACCTGAAATTTTCATCAAGATCGATCCAGCCATTTTGGAGTCCTTACGCAATGTACAAACATCCATTTTTGTTATGTAGACAAAAGGTCGAACAAATTGATCTTATCTTCAAAACTATTTAAGACTCAAGGTTAAATATTTAAAATCATTTGAAAATGTAATTTTAATAAGACTGTGTGTGCATTTTATATTAAATGAACATTTTAAAGGTGCATAATATCCATAATGTTTAAAATTTTCCAACGGCACCCAGTTTGGGCCTAGCAATTTATATTTGGGTATGGCTTGGCATTTGATATACAGATGGTGTGTGCTTAATTTCAGCTTATCATTACTATTAGTTCCAATTTATGCACAAGATCCATAAAAAGCACTGACGGATTTAATTTGAATCAAAAACTTACTATTGAACAAGAAGCAAAGTTGAAAATTAAAAAACGAAGAATTTTTCCAAAAACTTTTCCCCTAGTCGTGTTAAAAAAAATATTTTATAATAGTTTTATTTAAGGGTTTTACTTATATCCTTTTTGCTCTATTATTTTCTTGATGTTTTTAAAAATTTTAATTAGAAAATTGGTTGAAATTTAATATTTTTTTATAACCTATACCACTACGCGGTTTGTGCTGATGTTTGTAACTACCAAAAACATTTGAGCTTGACCCATCTTTTATTATACCGATAGACTCAGAATCACTTTCTGAGTCGATTTAGCGATGTCTGTCCGTCCGTCTGTCCGTCCGTCCGTCGGTCTGTGTGTCCATGTAAACTTTGTAATCAAACTACAGGTCGCAAATATGAATATATTTGGATGAAATTTGGAATATAAGCTTTCTATTGAAATTGGTGAAATTCGATTCATGTTCAGACCTAGTCCCCATACAAATAACCCCTATGAAATCGACATAAATTGCCATAAGATTCAAATTATCATATATGTAGATCTCAGTCAAATTGGGTTTGTATTAGTTTATTATGTCCATTACTCAGTAATCCAAAAATAATCCCTATAAGACAATTCTTAGTCATAGGCCCCATAGAGAGCTATAAATCTATCAAAAAACAAAAATATTGCACAGATTTTTCTCAAATTTGGTTTATATATATTTTCAAAATATAAGTGACTTTATCAAATATGGTTAGGATTGGTCCATTTTCCGACCTAGTCCCCATATAAATATAGCACCCGATATGAATTTTTCATATCTGCAGCCACAAAAATTAATAACAATGCCACTCAAATTTGGTTTATGCTTATTTTCTATATCAAATTAGTTGGACCGAAGATATAGGGTCTATAAACCATGGTATAAGGTATCATATAGTCGGTCTAGACCGACTTACTTGTTTTTTGTTAATTTTACCTAAAATTTTATTGAATAAAATTTAAAACTTTCCGTAAAGCATCGCTTTAAAATTTTATTTAATATTTTTCATTTAAACAACCATAAATTGTCCCTGCTCTTAAGTTTGTTTGCTTTATAATGAAGTTTTGTGTTCTTCCTTTGCATTCGCCAAAACTATAAAGTTTTTCTCGTATGGTTTCGTGCAAACATTATGAAGTTAATTTTAATTTGTTTTGTTTTTGTTTCCATTTTGACTTTCTTTAACGTTATTAGACCATATACTAGAGATATTCGCATTCATTGTTGTTGTTGGTTTGTGTGTAGCTGCTAATAGTATTCATTGCACTGCATATAACTGCGCCATTTCTCCCAATTAGCACAGCCAACAATTTCACTGATGCCGCCAACCTCACGACCATTTACAACAGCATGTACAAAACCTTTACCTGACGCGCAATTCAACATTGTTGGTTCAATGGACTCCTGTAGGCAGACATGAAATTTATTTGGATTCATAGTTTCCCAGGGCTGTTGCATATGTTCACTATCGCATACCAACACCTGTTCATGATGGCGAAATGCAATACAGCCTGGCCAGTGTTCGTAAGGTATGCAACCAGAATAGCCAAGACCCATAAAAAAGCCTCTGCCTTCGGGACAATGTAATTGCAGAGGTTTTTTTGTGTTTGTATCACAGATGTAAAATATATTTGGATTGACATCACCCCATGCTCTAGTGAGAGATTTACAATCAACTATGTCCACATCCTTGGCTGCGACAGCCTCATGTGTTCGTGATGTTTTAAAATGTTCTTCGACTGCTGCAGCTGCTGGTAATGCCGCCATCCTTGTTTCAGATGACAAATGGTAGGAGTACAGTGTTGAGGCCAGCAAAGAAGACGACAATAAGGATGAGGATGCTGTTGGTGATGATAATGTTTTTGGGAAATGTGTTGATATTGATGTTTTTGTTGTTAATTGTTGTGCTATGGCGGAATTTTTGCTGAAATCGAACAGTGCTGTTCTTTCCATTTCCGCCATTTTTGAGCCTGTTTCTATTGTGTTAACGGAAACCATATTCTGGAAAAAAATTATGACCATATAAATAATCATCGGAGACGTGCCATTGTCATATCTGTGGTTTATTTGGAATTTTTTTAATATCCTCATTTTAATTTTCATATAGTTTTTTTTATAATTTTTCGATTTAAAAATTCAGTACTAGCTTGCATTTGTTTGGTTTTAAGTTATTTTTTCTAGAGTTTTTTATTTTTTTTTTATATAAATTTTTAATGGGATTTCACTGAACTTTCCCAGTTTTTTATTTTTAAATTTTTGCTTATTTTAGCTTCACTTTCTGCCGTATAGTTGAAATTAAAATATTTAACTTTATATTTTTATTTCATCGTATTTTTGTGTGTCAAATTCATATGTGTAAAATTCATACGAGTGGATATTTTTTATTGTGTTTGCTTTTTTTTATAAGTTTATTTATTATACACTTTTGTACAATTTGTCTTGGCTATAACGCGCTTTCGGTCCCTCTGAATAATATGATGGCTTGTACGCTGTCAGTCATTTTATATACATATGCCTCAAATAGTGATTTGTGGCTCTTTGATTGTCAATGCAAATTTAAAAAAAAAATCACCAATTCACTATTTTTGTACTTTACACCAGGGTCGGGGTATTATGAGTTTGTGTGAGTGTTTGTAACTTAGACTTACTTTCTAATGAGGAGCCTCGGAATATGGACCATATAGCCATATAATATAGCTCTTATAATGGTAATATTTTTTTTGGGGTTGCGATGTGAAAACTTTCAAAAACTTAAGTGAAATCTATCATCACAATCATAACTTTCGAAATTTTTAACGGTATACGAGTATGATCTCGAAACGCTTGAGACTGAGATCAAAACATATGACGAACCATGACGATCCATGCGTATTTTGTCTTCTAATATGAGTCAAATCCGATAGAAGTTGTTCATGAACGAAAATTTTTGGGGAAAATGATTGCCTGATTCTTCAGAAGAAAGGACATGTGGAAATTGTACCAAAATAGTACGGATCACGATCAACTTTTAGTTTGTTTTCCAGAAGTCTTCGAAAATAAATGGAGTCGTCGAAGCCTGAAGATGTTATTAATAATTGTTAATCGTTTCTTCTTTCTTGTAAATTATTGTATAGCGGATCAATTAGTTGGCCTTTATCATTCACAATATTATTATTTGTTTTATTATTCACTATTTTTTTCTTCTTATTTTGATAATTTGTTTTCAAAAGAAGAGTGCACAACAATGAATTCTTTTTGTGTTTCTTTATTTTTGTTTCCATCTCTAGATAAGATTGTTAAAATGCGACAATCGTAGTTGTGTATTTTCAATCTTCTTAGATAAAAATCAACTTTCATTTGTTTTGTTACAAAACACATTTAGGGCCTCTTTCGATAAAAAATTTTATGAAAATTTTAAAACATTTAAATATTTTTAAAAGTTTTTCATATAAATTTTTAACTTTTCGTAATGTTACATTTTAAAAAATGAGCCCACTAAAGAAATTGATATTTTTTTTTGTAACTCATCTTTATTTATTGAATCTTCACATGGGTTTGTTAACTAACAATAAGTTTTTCAAATCTTAAAACTAAAACTTAAATATTAAATCCAGCCAGTGCCAGACAAAATTTCATTTATTTTATATTGTACATATGTAATCTAATGATTGAAAGTAATTTCTTTTTTAGTATTTTTCAAAAATAAATAAATAACACCGGCCCTCTTTTCATGATATTTTCGATGATATTTTTTGATAAAGATGTGGTTCTATCTCACCGATGCACGGTAGATTGAATGATATTCAAAATTAGGATTAATTCAGTCAAGCCGTATTTAAAAAAAATATTTTTTTTTTTTACAAATCTATAATATTAATGGGCTAGGCGGTTTCTTTTGACCGATGTTCTGTTCTACCGTTTTATTCCGATTTTGACCAAACGTATATTTTTTGAAAGGTATTTCTTATTAGCCGTTTTGCAGATTCACATATTTTTTTAAAATTTTCCTTTATTTTAAGTAAATTGCATGTAAAGTTGCTACTAACACATACATAAAATTATACGCATGCTATGTGTCTTTTATTAAATTTGTTAATGTATAATATTAATAGGCTAAGTGATTTTTTGTGACCGTTGTTTTGTTCTACCGTTTAATCCGATTTTGACTAAACGTGTATTATTTGAAAGGCATTTCTTTTTAGCCGGTTTTCAGATTTACAGATTTTTAAAATTTTCTCTTTATTTTAGTAAATTGCATTCAAAGTTGATAGTAACACATACATAAAATTATACAATGTGTTGGTAAATGAGTTTCTTATCTTCATTCACAATAATAATAATCTAAAAAAGTGTTGGTTTGTGAATTAGCTAAGTTGAATAATAAAGCTGCCTTGAAATTGCACTCGAATTTCGAACGCTGAAATCTGCTAGTTGTTATTAATACATTAAAAACTACCATTTGGGGAAAAAAATATTTTTTTTAAAATTTGTTAAACCTTTTAAGCGTTTTTTTTTTTGGAAAAATTCACCTTAGTTCACAATTTTTAATATAGCTTTGGATTCTAAAGAGATAAATTAATGAAATATATTGCAAACTATAGCTCTATTAAAAAAAAAAAAATAAAATAAATAAACAGATAAATATGATTTCATTACATAATAAATTTAATATCAAATAATAGAATTTTTATTTATTTTTGAATTTTTTTATTAATTACACTAGCCAACAAGGTTTTGGACTGGAGCAACCAAATATCTTTCCTAGGGTAATTTGGTGGGCTGAATTCGAATCTGTAATTGCTTTTTATCTATCAGTCAGGTTTTCGAGACACAAAAAAAAATTTTTTAATCGTTTTTTACATAAAAAATCATTAGTTTATTTCAAAATCAATGAATTTTGAAAAGTGAATGGCGTTATTTGAATTTCTTTTGTATTTTGTTCGTTCGGTTTCACGTATTACAGTCCAGCAATAGTCTCCCAGCATGTGTTTGTCCCAAAATCTTTGATAATTTCTTTAAATTTTCATTAAATCTTGGTGAGCCCGCTCCCCTTGTTCGTCGCTCACCTCGCCTAGCTTTTGTGGAAAAAAATCTAAATGCGAATGAAGAAAATGCATTTTGAGTGACATTCGTGCACCTAATTCGTGATAATTTTTCAATAATTCAGCAACAATTTGTCTGTAGTTTTCACTCTTATTGTTTCCAAGAAAACCGTTCATGATGCTCTTGAAAGGTTTCCAGTCTGCATATTTTTTCAATAAACATTGTGAAAAATTGTCACCATTCAATAGCTTCCTGATATGAGGGCCAACACATATGATTTCTTTGATTTCTTTTAGTATATGAAACTTTATGAAAAACCGCTAACAAATATTTGAATGCTGCACGATCTTTATCCAGAGTCTTGACAAAGTTCTTAAAAAGGCCCAATTTTATGTGCAGCGGCGGAAGAAGAACGTCATTTGAATCGATTAATGGTTTATTTGAAATGTTTTGTTTTCCTGGTGAATACTCAGTTCTTTTTGGCCCCTCTGCTCAAACGTAATGATGACATGTAGCGCAACTATCGCATAGACAAAGGGAACAACAATATTTTGTGAAACCTCCTTGCATACCAGTCAACAAACCAACGACCTGAAACAGATTAATTTACAGTTATTTACGATGATCTATACTATATAGACAAAGAAATTTCAATCACACACCTTAAGGTCACCTCAGATCTTCCATTTATGTTCGTTTTCAGTCATCGATTCGTAAATTTCCTTTGTATTAATGGCATGAGCAATTGGTATGGATTGTTTTTCATTTCCATTATGCAAAAGAAGAGCCTTTAAATTGTAGTTAGAGCCATCAATAAATAATCTCCTTTCAGTTTTGTCATATGGCTGGTTCATTTTTTGAAATAAACCATCGACATCAGTACAGAGTGTTTATTTTCGAAATATGCAGCCATTCCAAACTTTTATCTCTATAGATTGTTACTTTTGTCCCAACTGCAAGATGTTTCCACTGCTGCATGCGTGAAGCTAGTAATTCTGCGTCTTGCTTCGTTAAATGTAAATCCCTAATTAGATCATTCAGCTCAACTTGAGTTACTAAATGGCGTTCATCATCAGTCTCATACAAACTACCACTGCTGGTGAAATATGTTTCGTACTCACTGCTCGTAGCACTGGGAATGACTGGTAATGGATCATTTGGTGGACGTTGAATTGGTTTGGAAACCGATGGGACATTCGCCTAAGTAATATTTTTCGATTTTTCATATTGAATCCAGCAACTTTTGTTAAACAGAAATAAAATTGAAAAATAAAAAACTAAAAATTAAATAAAAAAAAAAAAGAAATAACAATCAGTTTGGTGCTTACTTGAGTCTCTCCAAAGTATGGAATTGAAAAATCGAAATAGATCTTCTTGCCATTTAACCACTTGTATAAAACAATTCAGCAACTATTGCAAAACATTGTCGGTTGTCACGGTTTCTCCAAGTTTCTGATAGCAAAACCAAAATAATATATGCATATTTTAATGAGTCTGATATTGCATATCCTATTTTTCAACCAAATATTCACCACACACAAATCAAAAGTGGCTTAAATCAGTAACAGACGATCTCCCTGACATGCTTAAACGCTACTATTATGAAGATTTAGAATGAATGTGGGCTTCTGTCAAATTAATAATTGTGAAATTGTAGTGTCAGTATTGACCGTTTTACAGCATTGCCAGCATGCGATAATATCAGATTCGAATTCAGCGCACCCAGATTAGTTAAAAAAACATGCTTCGTTTCTGTAGTCAATATTTTTTTAAATTTATAGCCCAGCGTTATGCTCCATATCAATAAAATTTTTATTATTGTAATCACCCTCACATATTTCACACTCATCATAATCATCATCATTAATATCTTCTTCAGTTCAGTTTACGCTCTCACTGAGTGCACACTGATCTTGCTAAAACTTCCTTAACAAGTGAAAACAAAGCAATAACAACAAATTAAAAATCATCATTTAAACAGTTTGTCACACAAATAAAATAGAACTCAATCAAAAAAAAAAAAAAAAAAATTATAATTTGTTCCGGTCTTTCTCCATCTAAATCCCACCATGGGGGGTCTCCTATTTGATAGGGGCAAAATGGTACTAAACCCGAACTCCACAAACCCAGTTTACGTGATAATGAGCAGAGCAGGGGTACATGCAGATAGTGGATTCACAAATGTATCACCTTTTCTTATTCAACGCTCAATTGATGCAGTTGCAGGAAAAGTCAAACTTTGCAAAAAGTTGAGGTCTGGGCAGTTACTTATACAATGTTTTAATGGAAAACAAGCTAATAAGTTAATAAAAATGATGAATTTATCAATGGACATATTTGTAAAAGTCGAAGAACACACATCACTTAATAAATCTAAAGGAATTTTCTACTCCAATGAATTAAAATGCTTGAACGATGCTGAACTTTTAAGTGAAATCCGTGAACAAAATCCAAATGTCATTGAAATAAAAAGATTAAAAAAAAAGAGACGCAGTAACTAGATTGCTGACGGAAGATGACCTTGGTTTATATATAGTAACGTTTAATATAAGTGATTTACCGGCAAATATTTTATTAGGATATATGATAACTACAATAAAACCCTATATTCCTAATTCTTTAAGATGTTTTATGTGCTTCCAATTTGGACATGTATCAGATAAGTGCTCATCCGAGGAAAAAGTTTGTCCACAACCTTGAACACACTTTAAAGGACAAATCCGGTCACCGTGAAAAATGTGACAGACAAGCCAAATGTGTCAATTGCCAACAACAACACAACTGCTTCTCTAAAGAATATTCTATATATAAAAGAGAATATGCTATTCAAACAATAAAAATAACTCAAAAAAAAAAACTATGAATGAAGCACGAAAAGAATATTTTAAACAAAATCCACTACCAACAATATATTCTAATGTTATTAAACAATGCAATTGTCAATGTAAATGCCAAGAGAATGACAACAAAAAACTCACCACAGTAGAGAAACAAACAGCTGACTTAACTACAAAACCAACACAGGCTCCCTTATCTCCAGTACGTCAAATAACAAAAGCAGATGGATCAAAAATCGAATTACTACCCAAAAATATGTCAAATTACTACCCAAAAAGAGGAAAAAACGTGAACTCACAAATGCAGAGAAAAAGAAAAAAGAGAATTCAACAAAGACGTCTTACTTGATTAATGATAACCCAGCAGACAATTATGGAAACGGTAATGATATTAACTCTAGTTATTCTAGTTCTAATGAATAATCAATATAAAATAATTCAATGGAATTGCAATGGCTTTTTAAGTCATTTTGAAGAAATCAAAATTCTTATTTCTAAATTAAAATGTCTTGCTTTATGTATTCAAGAAACTAGATTTAAATTGAGTTATTACACTAAACTAAAAAATTTCAACTGTTTTTTTTTTTTTAAATAATACTTCTGCGACAGTCGCACATGCCGGTGTTTGCATCTACCTTAATAATAGGTTTGATGGAGAAGAAATACCGATCATATCCCAATTTCAAGTAGTAGCAATAAAAATCAAATTTCCAATTAAATTTATTATTTGTTCCATATACCTTCCAGGATTAGAAAGTATTTCCAGGAATGACCTTAATAATTTAATTTCACAATTTGACCACCCCTACCTCCTGTTGGGAGATTTTAATTCTCACAACTATATTTGGGGATCTAGTAGAACGGACTCTAGAGGAAAGATAGTAGAAGCGTTTTTAAATGAAAATAATCTTAATATTTTGAATAACATAAGCTCTGCCACACATTTTAGCCTCGCCTATGAGACATTTAGTAATATAGATTTAAGTATCATTTAACCTAGTATCCAATATTATTTTGAATGGAAAATTAGTGACGATCTTCATAGCAGCGATCACTATCCTATCATAATAAAAATAAACGGAAATTCAAATAATTTTGAACGTAGATCCAGTTGGAATATAAAACGAGCACAATGGGAAAATTTCAATTGTATCTTTACAGAACCTATTGAAAACTTTAGGGACATAAACGCAACTGAAAAATATATTACTAGAACAATTTTACATGCTGCTCAAAAGTCCATTCCACTTATAAGTACAAATTGCAATAGAAAGGAAGTTCCCTGGTGGAACGAAAATATAAAATTATTAATAAAAGAAAGAAGAAGGTTATTAAACCAATTCAAGAGAAATTGTAGCTCTGAAAACCTAGCAAAATTTCTTAAAGCTAAATCCGAAACCCGAAAAGCTATTAGAGAAAGCAGAAAAAAATCATGGATAGATTTTTGCAACACAATAAATTTACGAACACCATCATCTGAGGTGTATAAAAAAATTAAGTCATTAAATGGATCCTCTAGTTTTCATCAAATTACAGTATTAGAAAACAATAATAATCTTCTTACGGACACTAATGATATTGCTAATTGCTTAGCACTTGGTTTTGCACAAAACTCGTCTTCTTCAAATTATTCAACAAAATTTAGTTCATATGCTTCATCTACTAGCTTTCCTATTGATTTATCAAATAATGATGAATTATATAACAATAAACTAACGTTAGGTGAATTTAAATCTGCACTAAGATCTTGTCATGGTACATCGCCAGGGCCAGATAATGTAAGATATGAGATGTTAAAACATTTAGATGAAAATACAACGAAATATATTTTGAATTTTTATAACATTATTTGGACAAAACAAGTATTCCCAAGCAATTGGAAAAAAGCTATAGTCATTCCTATTTTAAAGCCAGGGAAAGACAGTACTAATACTAATAGAAACAATTACAGACCAATTTCACTTACAAATTGTCTCTGTAAACTTTTGGAAAGAACTATAAATAAACGTCTTAATTGGCGTATAGAAAGAAATAACATTTTAAATACCAACCAATCCGCTTTTAGGAAAAATAGAGGAGCGATCGATAATTTAGCAATATTACACTCCGATATAATGGAAAGTTTTTTTTTTATCAAAAAAAGATTTAATAGCTGTATTTTTTGATATAAAGAAAGCCTATGACTGTGTTTGGAAACAACTGATTTTTAAAAAGCTTAATTCTGCAAAAATAAAAGGAAACCTTGCCGCATTTATTTCAAATTTTCTAAAAGACAGAGAATTTTGCTGTATGGTTGGAAACATATCATCAGACCATTATTGCCTGGAAAATGGTGTACCCCAAGGATCCGTACTAAGAGTCACACTTTTCCTTCTAGCCATAGATAGTATTTTAAATAATTGTTATAAAGATGTAAAGGCCTTACTGTATGCTGATGACCTTATTATATACTCCTCTGGTAAGAAAGATTCAAACATAATTAATAAAATCCAAAAAACTATAAATAAACTAGAGGTTTGGAATGATACAAGTGGATTTCAGTTCCATGATGGGAAAACTATTGCAATTAAGTTTTCCAGACGCAACAGAGCGGCTTCTAACAACCTAACCCTTAACCTATACGGTAAAAATATAAATTTTGTGGATGAGCACAAATTCTTAGGAATTACTTTTGATAAAAAACTAACATTCAAAACCCATATTCAAAACATAAAAGCTAAGGCAAACTCTAAACTTAATATCATAAAAATGTTGAGATGTTCCCAATACGGTTCTGACCCGCAAACACTCCTTAAAATATTACGTTCTATTGTCCTTTCAACTATAGACTACGCATCGATTATTTACTCCTCTGCTAATAAAACAAACTTGAAGATGCTCGATCCAACTTTAAATACTGGAATAAGAATTTCTATTGGGGCCTTTAAAACCAGCCCAGCTAATAGCATGCAAGTTATATCTTCATGTCCTCCTTTATATTTGAGAAGATTAAAGTTCTTACTCAATTACATGTTGAAAATTTTGTCTTTAAAAAATCATCCCCTATATGAAAAGATCACAAATAGAGAAAAACTCTATCATCTCCAATTAAAAAACCCAAAATTTCACCCAATTTATGTAAAAGGTGTCATAGAATTTAAATAAATAATTTTCAACTACAATATCAACACAGACAATATTGAAAATAGGGGATTCCCTCATAGTGCCCCTTGGTGCCTTTCAGATATTAATATAAATTTTTCTCTGGCATATTGTCACAAACGTGATATGAACCCCATAGAGGCACAACAGAAATTCTTAGAATTAGTTAATACTACTTATCCAAGCCATTTAAAATTTTATACCGATGGTTCTGTTATGAATGAGAAAGCGGGATTTGCAGTTATTGGCGAACATATTGTTCTAAACAAACGTATTCCTAACTACTCTTCTATTTATACAAGTGAGTTATCAGCCATCAAAACCTGTATAGAAAGCTTTGAAAATATTGAACAAAAAACCCTCATTATAGTTGACAGTAAAAGTGCGTTAGAAGGGTTGCAAGACATGTATAGTAACAATGAAATCATTCAACAAATAAATATACATGGAAACGGAACAGCGGACAATCTTGCCAAAAACTCCTTAAAGGAAAATAAATCACCAGATTTTAAATATCAATCCTTAGACTACAAGCATTCAATTAGAAAATATATATTTGATATCTGGAATGACATATGGCAAAATAATAACCAAACCAAATTATATAAAGTACAGAAAAATATCTTGCATACATTTATAACTCCCAATTTTTCTAAAACAGATTTTATAAAACTTAACAGATTAAAAATCGGTCATTGCTTATTCTCCCATAGACATATTGTAGAGAGAACTGATCCACCGCTTTGTGATTGCGGTGAAATAATCAACGTTTGCCATATATTTAATGAATGTAGACTTTTACATGATAAACGACTAAAATATTTATTTATTTATTTATTTATTTTATTTAATGATTTCCTGCACAACAAGACTAAGTCTTATAATTACAGTACAGGATTTTAGTAGTGTACAAACATGTTTAGCCAAATTAAATTGAATAAAATTGTAACTAATATATAAAAATTAATATGAATAACATAAGAATTTATAAAATTGTGACATTAATAAAATATAACATAGAATATTTAAAAAAAAAGTTTTAAATTAAAAATAATTAAAAATTACAAAAAAAAGGAATATGTATATATATGTAAATGAAATTTTTACCAGGAGTAGGAATAAATAATGATATAAAAAATTATATAAATTAAAGTTATTAAAAATTAGGACATAAAAAAATAATTATGATATAAATAACTATAAAAGAAAAACTACCAGGAGTATTTAACTAAAATAATTAAAAATACTTTTTTTAAAACTCATTGCGTTGCTGTTTATTTGTTGACTATGTTGAAGAGCATTCCAAAGACGAGTAGCATTTACAAAGAACTGCCATTCAGAAACGAGACATCGGAATTTGGGAATTATGACATTTTTGCCTTTTGACGATCTAGCAAAGCGTATATTTTGAAAAAGGTACTTCGGTTTTTGAGAGTATATAATTTTTCGAAAAAATATTAAAGTTCTAATCTTTAACAAGTTTTCAAACGAAACTCCATAGAGAGTCTTCGAATAGGACGATACTTGATCTCGCTTTTTAAGTCCGTAAACATATCGTATAATATTATTATATAAAACTTGAAGTTTTTTCTTACTTATGGAGTCACAATAAGAAAACAATTCACAACCGTAAGTAAGACTAGGAATCAAATAAGCTTTCGCGAGTAGCATTCTTACTTTTAACGGCGTAAAGTACTGCACAGACCACAACGTTCTTAATTTGACATATATTTGCACAACCAGAGTATTGATATGATTTGACCAAGTTAAGTTATTGTTAAACACTATTCCCAAATTTTTTGCCGTTCGTACAATATCAATTTTCTCGTTGTTTATAATGATGTCATCTTGAATGATTGGGTTTAACGTTTTTTTGTGAATTACGATACATTTGGATTTTCTTGGATTTAAACACAGGCCGTTTGCTGATGCCCAACAAGATATGTTGTTTAAATCATCATTGAGTTTATTAACGTTTTCTCTGATAGATTGAACTGGACTACTTAAATGCAATTGTACATCGTCTGCATACATGTGAATCTTGCAGTGAGATAAATGTTGTGGCAAATCATTAGCATAAATAGAAAAAAGTAGTGGCCCCAGAACAGATCCCTGAGGTACGCCTCTTGTTAGTGTAAGGGGATTGGACTCAATGCCGTTTAAACATACCGACTGAATGCGGTCAGTGAGGTAAGATGATATAAGTTGTGATGATGTTGATGAAAATTTAAAATGTGACCTTAGCTTAGTACATAATATTTGATGGTTAACTGTGTCAAAAGCCTTGTTGTGATCGAGTAGCACCAAGAAGTTAATCTTACCATCATCTAGTTCACGCCTTATACTCTCCGATACGTCAATTAAAGCAGTTACACAGCTGTGATTAGGTCGGAAACCTGACTGTCGGTCAGACATTAGGTGATTTTCATAAACGTGAACACTTATCTGGTGGCGTAAAATTTTTTCTAAAGCTTTTGAAAGAAAACTTAAGATAGATATTGGCCGGTACTCACTGTTTGATTTAGGGACTGGAATTAACTTCGCATGCTTCCATTTCGAAGGAAAACAGCTAGTTGTGATGATGGTATTAAATAAATGAGTAATATACGGCAATATAGATGGCAGAATTATTCTAATGAACTTAGGATCAAGATTATCATATCCTATTGCATTGGATTTTATTTGAGAACAACTAGAGAAAACATCAAATTGATTGACACATGAAAATTCAAATATGTCCTGGTCAAGCGTATCATTGTCATTATAAAGAGAATTTTCGCTTTGTGCCATATTGTCCGTCGCTACAAGAAGCGAAGTATTAGTAAATATGTTGTTGAGTTCATCAACATTAATGGAGCAGTTCATGCTTTTATCCATATTTCCAATACCAATGTCCCTAATAGTTTTCCAGGTGTGTTTGGATTCAAGGGCGGTACCGAATCGCTTAGAGTAATACTCAGTTTTGGCCATTCTAATTCGATTATTAGCATCCCTCCGAGCAGAACGAAATTCTGCTTTTAGTTCTGGTGTTTTAAAACGCTTCCATCTAGAGTATGCTGAATCCCTTCGTTGTATTGAATTTAGAATAGAAAAATTGAACCACGGTTTTTTTTTTTGCCGAAATTGTTTTTGTCCTCAAAGGGACTGCTTCATCATAAAACTTCAGAATATTATACTCTAGGAACGATAGTTGGTCATCAACAGAAATCAAGTCGTAGATTGTATTCCAATTAACTCGAAGATAGTTCTCATTAAGAAGGACATAATTTATGTTTTTAAAATCGCGATAAGAATAAGTTTGATCTCTTTGATGTAAAAACCAGATCATGTTTGGAGAAGCATGATGCAGAAATTTGATCATAAAGTAATATTTTAGATGGATCACCCACGAACAAAAGGTTCAGTAGCGTGCTATTATATTTCGTGAAGTGAGTAGGTAATGTAGTGTTAGTCGGTTTAAGACCTATCGATTCCATATGGTCCCTGAACGAGGATTCAGTTAGAAGATTAGAATTAAAGTCTCCTGCTATTACCACGTCGTTGCATGGCATGATTAAAGTTTCAATTTTTATGATGAAACTAGTATAATCAATAGTGTTGTTTGGCCTATATACACAACCAACCAACATCTTTCTTCCTAAAGATGAAATCTCAAGAAAAATATACTCGATTTTGTCCGTTGCTGCATTTTTAGAGCAATAATTACATGTTATATTACTTCTTACATATATTGCAACACCACCTCCACCTCCAGTCAATCTATCGGATCTAAATATTTTATAGCCCTGTAAAGTTATAAGCCCATCCGGGGTTGACTTATCTAACCATGTCTCCGAGACGCATACAATATCAATATTCGAGTTCTCAAAGGTCCATCTGAATTCATCAATTTTAGGCTTTAAGCTCTTAGCATTTAAGTGACAAATTTGAACACATTTTTTCTGTTTGGCAAGTATTTTCACCATGTTAATTGTTACGTCATTGGAATTCGCTCTTAAATTGTTTCGATTATTCATTGAAATAAAATATAAAATTAGAGTCACAATAAAAACCAATCCTAAACGCAACGCAATATGTTTTAATATAAATAAAGTTGTTGATAGAATAACTAAAAAATATATAAATTAATTTAAATTTGAGAAAATTAAAATTATAAAAATTAATAAAAATGTAAGAAGGAATTACAATAAAAGTTAAAAAATTGGCATACAGAGGTAACAGGTTACGTAAAAACATTATTAGGTAAGACTTCATTATTTTCATAGTATAGATTATCATTAGCACGAAAAAAATTATTCAGGGCATCAAGGTTTTCAATACAAAATGGTTTATCAGTACTCAAATGCTTGACATATACAAGTCCCCGAAATGAGTAGGCAGATTGCAGTAGTTTTTGTTTCTTCAGGGTAGATGCTTCTCTAAGAATTTTGTAGTTCCCGTTAGTTAGATTTTCATGTATGAAAAAGTAAGGATTTTTATCATCTGGTTGGAACCCAAGCAACGTTAACAATAAATTTTTGTGTTTCTTTTTATATTCATTTAATGCTTTTATAACAAAATTTTTATCATACGGAGTCATTAGCCTAGCAATTATAACACCATCAGGGGAATTTTCAACGTTTTTGTTGTTTTTATTTTGCAATCGGTGGATATATTGCACTGGCGGAGTAGAAATTTTAAGAATCTTACAAATGGTATCAAATAACAGATGTAAGTCTTCATCAACACCAAAAGGAACTCTATTAATACGCAAATCACATGCAACGATTGAATTTGAATGTTTTTAGAGTTTGAATTTTTAATTTTCTAATTTCATTTTTCATTTCTATAATTTCACCCGACACTGTTTCAAGTTTAGCAACTCTTAAAGTAACATCTTTTAGTTCTTCTCTTATCTCACGAAATCTCTTATCGATCTCATTTAAGATACGATCTTCAGCTTCCTTGACCGTATTTTTTATGTCTTCCGCAAGACGGGATTCACCTTCTCTTAAAAGAGCACAGAATTGTGTTATTTGTTCATTAATGCTCTCTGTTTGTTTTGTCATTTTTATATCCAGCCATTGCCATAGTCGAGAAACTGATTCATCCTCAAATAAAACGGGGAGTCCAAGATTGCTTAAATCAGCATCAACTGCAGTTCTCTTAGATGATTGGCGTGTATTCATCATGTTTACAAAATATATTAAAGAGTT
Source organism: Cordilura impudica (assembly GCA_963682025.1). Lineage (NCBI taxonomy): Eukaryota > Metazoa > Arthropoda > Insecta > Diptera > Scathophagidae > Cordilura > Cordilura impudica. The sequence continues at coordinate 137,353,565 of OY821517.1, forward strand.
GTTATTATTTATTTTATTTTTTTTGTATAGGTTTCAGTTCACGAACAGTATTAGTTATTACTGCTTTGAAATTTTATTTTTTGGTTGTTTTAGTTTTGTTATTTGATGTTCAATATTTTTGTTGTTTTTCCTCTTCGTTTGTTTATGCTCACTGTTAATTTGTTTTTTTTTTTATTTTTTGCTTTGTTTGATGCACTTGTGTGTTTTGATTGTTGTTATAGTTATTGCTTGATGGTTTTACTTAATATTTGTTTTTACTTCAATTTTATTTTTGCAAATTACTTCAATTTTATATTAAGTTAAAATTTAAATAGTGGCACACTGATGTCAGAAATTATAAAAATATTGTATTTAGTACAAATCTTATATAAAACTATGTTTTAAAACTGTAGATTTTAATAAATATGAGGAGATTTAAAAAACACGTCTGACTCCACCGACGATTTTTTCCATATAACGGGTGATTTTTTAAGAGCTTGATAACTTTTTAAAAAAAAAAAACGCATAAAATTTGCAAAATCTCATCGGTTCTTTATTTGAAACGTTAGATTGGTCCATGATATTTACTTTTTGAAGATAATTTCATTTAAATGTTGACCGCGGCTGCGTCTTAGGTGGTCCATTCGGAAAGTCCAATTTTGGGCAACTTTTTCGAGCATTTCGGCCGGAATAGCCCGAATTTCTTCGGAAATGTTGTCTTCCAAAGCTGGAATAGTTGCTGGCTTATTTCTGTAGACTTTAGACTTGACGTAGCCCCACAAAAAATAGTCTAAAGGCGTCAAATCGCATGATCTTGGTGGCCAACTTACCGGTCCATTTCTTGAGATGAATTGTTCTCCGAAGTTTTCCCTCAAAATGGCCATAGAATCGCGAGCTGTGTGGCATGTAGCGCCATCTTGTTGAAACCACATGTCAACCAAGTTCAGTTCTTCCATTTTTGGCAACAAAAAGTTTGTTAGCATCGAACGATAGCGATCGCCATTCACCGTAACGTTGCGTCCAACAGCATCTTTGAAAAAATACGGTCCAATGATTCCACCAGCGTACAAACCACACCAAACAGTGCATTTTTCGGGATGCATGGGCAGTTCTTGAACGGCTTCTGGTTGCTCTTCACTCCAAATACGGCAATTTTGCTTATTTACGAAGCCATTCAACCAGAAATGAGCCTCATCGCTGAACAAAATTTGTCGATAAAAAAGCGGATTTTCTGCCAACTTTTCTAGGGCCCATTCACTGAAAATTAGACGTTGTGGCAGATCGTTCGGCTTCAGTTCTTGCACGAGCTGTATTTTATACGGTTTTACACCAAGATCTTTGCGTAAAATCTTCCATGTGGTCGAATAACACAAACCCAATTGCTGCGAACGGCGACGAATCGACATTTCACGGTCTTCAGTAACACTCTCAGAAACAGACGCAATATTCTCTTCTGTACGCACTGTACGCATTCGTGTGGTTGGTTTAATGTCCAATAAAGTAAACTGAGTGCAAAACTTGGTCACAATCGCATTAATTGTTTGCTCACTTGGTCGATTATGTAGACCATAAATCGGACGTAAAGCGCGAAACACATTTCGAACCGAACACTGATTTTGGTAATAAAATTCAATGATTTGCAAGCGTTGCTCGTTAGTAAGTCTATTCATGATGAAATGTCAAAGCATACTGAGCATCTTTCTCTTTGACACCATGTCTGAAATCCCACGTGATCTGTCAAATACTAATGCATGAAAATCCTAACCTCAAAAAATCACCCGTTATAACATAAATGATATAGAAATCTTAAATAAAGAATATGAATTCGAAAATGTTAAAAAAATTCTAAATTAAATAAATTTGTATAACTCGATTTAGATCTATAATAAACATGTATACTAGATTGTAATATAAAATTTAATGTTAAATGGGCCTGTTGGGCCTTGATAATCCAATTAAATAAAAATTAATATCTTCTTCACCTGTCGTGTTTGGCAAAACAATTAAATCTAGTGCTGTTTGTGGTATATGATGAATTTCTTTCTTACAACTTTTATTTTTGGCGTTAAGTAATGGATCTGAACTAAGTAGAAACCTGTTAAATATGTCTTCATTCGACTTCTCCCGACTGCATTTACGAGCATAATGCTCTCTATAATTTTTAAAATCTTTGTTTCGAGCTTCTTGGACTTCCTCAGATAGTTGACCAATTGACAATAATGCATGTTATACTATTTCTGGCCCGTGAATAAAGAATTTATGTTATGTGGGAGGTATATAAAACCACGGGTAGAGCCCAACGAAATGTCTGGCCATGTTGTGAGTATAGTTTATAAAGTTTTAATTTGAATCTCATGTCCACAGGATACAACAATAAGTATCACATGTATTCGTTCTTTCAATTCTTTGTCCATCGTTAGAGTTTCCAAAGCCTGGTTTCGGTTGGTCAACGACTTTGGCAGTATCTTTTATCATTTCTATTTGGGATTTTATGTTAGAATGGACATTTTAGGTATGTTGAACTACATAAATGTTATTCCACAAATTGTAATATTGAGATTCTTCAATTTGTAGAATAAGCAAATAGCAGTAAGTTTTATTAAATATAATTCATTTGTATTTAGATGATGTATTTTTCACAAAGTGGAAACTTTTATTGCAATTTAAAGAGTTTTCTACAATTTGTCTTACCATTGTTCTTTTTCATTTTTCGCCCCACTCTAATATATATGATCATTAAAATAAGTTGTTGATATACTAGGTTAGACATTTACAACGCCACTAACAACATGTAAGAAAATTATATTCGGTGTAGACCGGCTATGCGATACGTTTAGATACACTATCTCTGAGGTCCAACTAATTAGAGTAACATTTTTATTAATTTTTGATGTGTAAATATCTATATGCGCAAGGGGGTAAATATCTATTTCACTATACAATCACAAAAACTGTGAAAATGTCAGCGTAACATGTTACACTGTGTAAGACAAATCGGTGTGACTTATGATTGTATTGGTGAAAAAATATGATACTGAAGAAAAAAATATTTTCCATTATATATGTAAATAAATGAATTGCTACCTACACACTACATAATTTTTTTCTTATATAAAAAAAAATATCCAAAAAATCCAATTTATTCAAAATTAAATTTTGATGTGTCAACATCTATACGCGCAGGGGAGTCAGTTTCTATTTCACAATACAATCAGAAAAACTGCGTAACATGTGAGCGTAACATGTTACGCTGTGTAAGACAATTCGGTGAGACTTATGATTGTATTGGTGAAAAAATTATGATATAAAATTATTTCAGCTAATTCAACAACCCTTTGCTGTAAAATGACACAAATTCCACAATATAAACGTATAACATATACATAATTCAACAACCGCACAAGTATAACAAGAGTCCCTGCAGTTGTTTGCTATAAGTGATACATAGATGACGCTTTCTGTTTGATTTTAAAAAAGGGACATAAAAAAATCTTTAATTACTAAATGTTTACACATCTCCCCTGTGATCGGACTCACATGATTTTGAATATGAAAAAGTTCATGTCGGATGCTATATTTATATGGGGACTTGGTTGAAAAATGGACCGATCCTGACCGTATTTCGTAAGGTCACTAATTTTTTGCAAACATATATAAATACCAAATTTAAGAAAAATCTGTGCACTATTTTTGTTTCTTATAGATTTAAGTGAAGATCGGGAAGAAGCCTGATATGGGGGCTATGACTAAGAATTGTCTCATAGGGTTTATTCTTAGACTGCTGATTACTGGCAGTAATAAACATACACAAACCCAATTTGACTGAGATCTATAAGTTAATTTGGGTTTTATGACAATTTATGTCGATTTCATAGGGTTCATTTGTATGGGAACTAGGTCTGAACATGGACCGATTCTCACCAATTTCAATAGCGTTCATCCTATGGCCAATAAAAGCTTATACACCAAATTTAATCAAAATCTATTCATATTTGCGACCTGTAGTTTGATTACAAGGTTTACATGAGTACACAGACGGACGGACGGGCGGACGGACGGACGGACATCGTTAAATCGAATCAGTTAGTGATGCTGATTCGATCGGTATAATAGAAGATGGGTCCAGGTTAAATATTTTTGGTAATTACAAACAGCAGCACAAAGTCATTATACCCAAATCACATAGTGGTATAGGGTATGAAAAGTAAAATTAAAGAATATTTTCAGGCTTATTTTTTATTCAATGGATCCATATTTGATAAGATTTTGAATTTTTACATAATTAGTTACTATTCAAATCGTGCAAAATACATTTTTGTGTAATGACTTCTTGAATTTTAAAAGTTTCTTTTGATAACAACGCATCATAATTATGAAAGTTTGAGCAAAATTTAGTTATAAATATTTGCATGGCCATGGCATGATTTAGATTATAAGAAAACTCTGATGGTGTTTTATGCCAAAATGGCAAAAATATTTATGTTTATATCTAATTTTTCTTTTGCATTTTATCAAGAGTAGACAAACAGCCAGCTACACAAAGAAAGGCCTGCAAAATGCTCCAATCTCGATGGACTAGGACAAACTTTTAATTGAAATTATAAACTTTTCATGTTATATGTATTAGAATAGAAAGAAGGAAAAATTATATGAATAAATTAAATAAACTAATACTAAACTAATTTCCAAGAGTTACAAAACCTGCTATAAACAAAATCTGCATAAACACAAAAAAAAAAGCATTTTTATGTGCCCTCAAAGAAAAATTGTATAAAACTCATTGTCATTGAACATGGAAACATCTGTCATTTTGGTATTTGGTACACAAAAGCATTTGTGTAAATTTGCCCTGTAAACATAAACTACAAAATAGCTGTAACAAGTGTAACAACATTTAACACCATCATCATTATTGTCAAAGGCAACAGCATCCTCATCGTCATCATCAGAACGTTCAGCAACAATCGCATAAGGCCTAGTGATACACAATTTCCTTGTAATCGAATATGTTTGATAAGGCAATTGTGTTGTGACTTTATAACTCTTGTCATTTTTGTTATTTTTTTTTTCTTTTATGCAGAAATGTTCAAGTGTCGAAAGTAGTATTATCTCTTCTTTTTACATTCTTTTGAAAATATGTCCAAATACTTAAATCTTAACATTTGTAAAACATTATGTTTGACATCAATTTAATTGAGCTTTACTATAAAAAAATTAACTATGGCACTATTTGTGTGTTTTTAAGTCTATTTGGGAATATATTTTTAAATATTGGTATATAAATATTTATTGTACCCTACATTACTCTGTGATGAGAATGTTAGTAGCAATCAAAACGACTTTATAACCCTTTTGTTATACCTTTCGAATAACAATCAATTTTTGAATCGAAGAAGTCCTTAATAGCCGTCCGTCTGTTTTATATCTTTGTATGCCATCCATAGGTCTTAAGCACCAGCAGTATCTATTTGTCATTTCGAGATTTATTAATGTCCTATACCACTACTATGTGATAAAGGTCACACATTTTGCATTTTGGGTTTCTATACAGAAGCCCAAACATAGAAAAGGGGCATACCTATAATGACTTTGATGCCCTTTCTGAATCTATAACTAAAATATTAGAGAGTTACCCAAATAGCGAAATCGTAGTTTCCGGCGATTTCAATATTCGCAACTCTTCTTGGCTTCACCATTCGGGTCAAACAACTCCCGAAGGTCGTTACGTTGAGCTTTTCGCTGCGCATAACCACTAAGCGCAACTAGTGAATGAACCAACGCACATTTCATGCATTGAAGGGCAAAGACAAAATATTCTCGACCTTTTTCTAACTTCACACCCTGGCAAGTATGAAGTGAAAATTCTTGCACCTCTCGGTAATTCGGTTCACTGCACCACTTCATAGTGTTTCAACACCAGCTATGAAACGCTCAGTTTTTATTTACGAAAAGGCTCGTTGGGCCGAGCTTAACGATATTTTCAAACATTTCAACTGGAAAATTTGTTTCCTGGACAATAATGTTCACGGTGCAGCGATAATGGTAGAAAAAAAAAAAAATAATAGTGCTTGGTATGAGATTATTCATTCCATTAAAGTACATTTCGGCTAAACCTAATCAAAAATTTTGGTTTAACCAGACTTGCAGAGATCCAGTCTGAGCCAGAGAGGAAGCATTCAGACTTTGGCGTGAAAATAAAAATTCCGTCACTGAACTGCTACGCAAACAGGCGAGAAACAAATGTGCTAAAGAACTAAGGCGCGAAAAGTTTCTTCACGATCAGCGTCTTCGTACTAAAGTTCTTTCTGCTCCTCGGGGTAGCAAGAGCTTTTGGTCATTTGTTAAAAGAGTAAAGAATAATGCTAGTTCTGCTATCCCAACTCTTATAATGAGTGACCAAATATTCACTGAACCGGTTAATAAGGCTAATCTTTTAGCTGTTCTTTTTGCAAAAAACTTGTTTTTGCCGGATAGCGATCAACCTCTGCCCGAACTCGAAAGAGTATCCTGTACTATGCCTAAAATATTCTTTCGAGCACGTGCAGTTAAAAAGGTTCTTTCGGATCTCAACATTAATAAGTCTTCGGGACCGTATGGTATACCAGCACTGGTGCTGAAACAGTGCTCTTCGATGCTAGCAGTCCATTGGCAAACCTTTTCAGCCTTTCGTACCGTGCGGGAGTCTTTCCGTCTTGCTGGAAGGTTGCTAATGTCCATCCAATCCCTAGTCCCAATCGGCTAATAACCTAAAAAATTACCGTCCAATTGCAATCTGCTCTGCGTACTCAAAGGTGATGGAGAGCATGATCAATTGCCATCTTGTGAACTACCTAGAGGCCAACTCACTTCTTAATGATCGACAGTATGGCTTCTGTAGAAAGTGTTCCACGGCAGACTTGTTAGCTCTACTTTCTGAGCGCTGGGGTCCATCCATTCGCAATTTTGGCGAAAATAAAGTGTGTAATGGTGCGGCGTTGGTGGAAGATCCGCTTCCGTTTCCCTGAGCCTTTGCTGGTCGCACGTGCTGGCGTAGGGGCCTAGTTCGCCGGATGGGTGGGGTCTTGCTCAGGCCCAGGGAAACCGCACTACAGATTTTCACGTGCGATTTAAAAAAAAACTGTCAATTTAAACGGATGCTAAAAGGATGGACGGCCATACTTACCTTGGGATTGGGGACTGGACGTTATGCCCCTTATGCCCTCCCTACCATGTTACCTCGACTCCATCTTAATTGGAGGTAACCCACTCATAGAATAGCCTATGTATGTCATTATGTAACTTTTTATCTCTTTATCCCTAATACACATAGATATGCATACACTCGTTCATGATCTCACTCTTTTCGTAAAAAAAAATACCAACTCATATTAAAAGGAGAGAGAGTAAGTTTGATTATTGAGTGAATGAAGGGGCAAGCTAATACCAATAGCTGAAAACCAAGTGGGAGAACGAGAAGGATTGCAAGCTGTAGTTGACCCATACATACATGCATAATCATGAATTCATATCAACAACGAAGAGACAAACAAATCGCTCCATTAATCAGTTTACAAAAATAGAACAAAAAATTTTCCATTCACATGTTACCATATAAGGTGTTGTTTACCGTACATACTTGAACTTGAAAATAATTTCAAGATCAAGGTTATTATTTTTTTTTCTTATTTCTTATTCTGCTTGTAACAGAAATTCTTTTATTACAGTAACGCGCAAAACAGATCACCGTCACAAGTGGTTGCTCTGGATATTTCCAAGTCATTCGATCGTGTGTGGCACGGTGCATTGATATCAAAGCATATTTCATTTGGGGTCGATAATGACTTCTATCAATTTATATCGAGTTTTCTCAGAGATCGAACAATACATGTTGTTATTGATGGGGTACCCCAAGGTTCCGTTCATTCTCCTTCTCTTTTCCTGAACGAAAGACTCTTTCGTAGATGACAGCAGTATTTGACATTCATTTTCCTTTAATTGTAGGCCAAGCCTCTTGGAGGTTGGGGGCAAAAGGCGGAGAATGAATGACATACTCAATCCAGACCTGTTAACAATCTCCGAGTGTTGACCCATAGGGCCATGGATTCTACAATGTCATCTGTATATATGGGTAGTATAGGTACTAAGGAGTTGGATACTCTTGATTTTCTAGGCATTAGAATTCAATGTGATATTCGTTGGAACGAGCATGTTTTTCAAATGTCGAAAGAAGCATTTAAGTGTCTTGGTTTTCTAAAACGGTACAAAAATTACTTGACTCCTTCTGATCTACTTAAAATCTATACCACTTACATCCGACCGAAAATGTAATACAACTCCCATATATGGGCAGGAGCTTCAAAGTCTATTTTGGAGCTACTGGACGCTGTGCAAAGGGGGTCGTTGGCACTTATCAGAGACAGTAGGGTATCCAACTCTATTGACTCATTCGAACATCGTCGTAATGTGGGTTGTGTAGCACTGTTCTGTAGATATTACCATAGGAAATGTTCTTCTGGGAAATATTCTCCTTGCCATAACATAGTTTCCTGAGATCAACACAATGCACTGCATCTGTAGGGGACATCCCCTGATTATTGGTTAACAAATAAAAAAAAAAGGTATAATCAGTTTGTGATGATATTTGTAACTACCAAATATATTTAACCTACACCCATCTTTTATGATACCGATCCAGTCAGAATAACTTTCTGACGCGATTTAGCGATGTCCAGCCGTCCCTACGTCTGTCCATCTGTCTTTCCATGCAAATCTTGTATTCAATCTACATGTTGCAAATATGAATATATTTTGTGAAATTTGGTGTATAAGCTTTCATCGGCCAAAGAACGAACACCATTAAAATTGGTGAAATGACCTCCATGAGATCGACTTAAACAGCCATCCAAATAATCATGTAGATCTCGGTCAAACTTGGTTTATGTATATCTATTACAGCCGTTAATTGCCAGTCCAAAAATAAATCCTTTAGGACAATTTTTAGACATAGCCTCCATATAAAAGGTGGTTCCCGATCTTCACTTAAATCTATCACAAAGCAAAAAATATCGTACAGATTTTTCCAAATTTGGTTTCTATATGTTTTTGAAAAAAATAAGTGACTTTACCAAATGTGGGCAGGATCCAATATGCATTTTTTCATATCCGAAGGCAAACAAATTAATAACAAAGGCAAATTTGGTTTATGCTTATTTTCTACATCGAAATAGTTGGACCACAAAGAAACAGTTCCTAAGCGCGTGGTATAGGGTTATCGCACAGTCCGTCTAGCCCGACTGCATAAAAAATTTCACTCATTGAATTGAAGCGTCGTAAAATAATTTGTAAGTTTAATGAAGAAGATCCGTCTAAAACTAAGAATGAAATTGGTTGAAATTTTAAGGACACGCATGGCATTTAAAAAAACTATGTGAGTCCTATGTAGGGGAGATTTGTTAATATCTATTTACACGTCAATTCAAATCAAACAGTAAGCGCCACCTATGTATAGCAAACAACTGCTATGGTTGTTATAATTGATAGTTGCAGGTGTTTGCTATACATTTATGGCGATTTCTGTTGGTTGTTGAATCAGCTAAATAAATTTAAATCATAATCTTTGCACCAATACATTTACATATACCTCACACCGATGTTCCCATACGCTGTTTTTGTGATTGTATTGCGAAATAAATTTTTACCCCCCCCCGAGCGCATAGATGTTTACACATCATTTGTGTGACAGTTTATTTAGTTTAGAAATCGATATAATGTCGGTTACAAGATTCAAAATTTGGAATTTAATTAAAAGCTGAAATCATGGGCCATAGTGGATAATCAAATTTTCTAGTAGTTTTTTAATGAGCTATAGAATCCCGTTATATATAATCAGGTTAACGGAGTTGTCATTGATTATTTTGGGGCTATCGAAGTTAGTACAAAGACATCTATCACGGAACCTTAACGAACATATGGTTTAAGTAAATATGCCACGAAATCATTGCTTTTTACTCACATATAGACTGAAAACAACTGTAAATTTTCATATTAACTGAGATAAAATATCCGTAAGCAAACTTAAACTTGCATACATATACACACAGAAAAGAGTTTCATTATGGCTACCGAATTTATTGCCAACTGAATTGCGATTATGTTAGTAACCGAACTTTGGGTTCATTATGATTGGAATTCGGTTGCTTTAGCAGAAAATATTTTATAATAACAGACAATTGTTAAATTTCACTTATATTTTGATGCAATCGGCACTACAGTTGTTAGACGTTTTAGAACAATTCGGTTGACGAATATTTTTCCTGTGTGTACTTATGTAGCTAACGGTAAATACATTATTAAAGTGATTCATATTATCTGCCCTATTTCAGTTAGGTTATTGTCACGTTGACCTTAGCATTGATTCAATGAAATAAATCTACGTTTTTAATTACTGAAAAGTACACGGTGGTTAAAAGATAACTCGCTGCTAGAAAATGATAACAGAAAACAAAACTAAATTTTTTGATAATTGCATATACAAACAACATTTTATATACAACTGTTATTGCTATACGTATGGCAGTGGGCTCATTTGAGGAAAACCAAAAAAAAAAAAAAGAAAAAAAAAATCAGTAAGCAAACTATATATGAATGTAGGAAAATCAATGAATTCCATATAGAACAAATAAATAAATAAAACCTCAGAAGATAGAGAGGGCGAACTATAAAGTGCCAAGTTATGTTTTTAATATTTTGTGGCTTGTGGTGATCTCTTTTGTAATTTTATTTGTCGAATCCTAAAAGCGAGAGTAATACTTTGTGTAATATCACAGGTTATTATGTAAATTGTTATTTATACCCTATACCTCTATGTGGTCAGTGTATAATGACTTTGTGCTGATGCTTGTAATTATCAAGAATATTTAAACTAGACCCCTTTTTGTTGTGTAAACATCTATACGCGCAGGGGGGGTAAATTTATATTTCACAATACAATCACAAAAACAGCGTAACATGTTAGCTCATATTTTACGCTGTGAGGCGTAAGACAAATCGGTGTGACTTATGATTGTATTGGTGAAAAAATTATGGTAAAAAATTGTTTCAGCTAATTCAACAACCTTTTGCTGTAAAACGACAAAAATTTCATAATATAAACGTATAACATATACATAATTTAACAACCCCACAAGTATAACCAGAGTTCCTGCAGTTGTTTGCTATAAGTGATATATAGATGACGCTTTCTGACATGAAAAAATCTTTAACTACTAGATGTTTACACATCTCCCCATTGATCAGACTCACATAATTTTTTTATTATACCGATCTACTCAGAATCAGAATTGGGTTGAAATGGTCCCAAAGTGGCGATTAATTGAAATTTATAAATCAAGTTTTTGTAATTAAATTTGGTTTCGGATAAAAGTAGAAAAAAATTCTGCATCACCAGTTGTCGAAGTCATTCAACTAGGTTGTTTGGTTTTTTTTTTGCAGTGAGCTGTCAAAGTTAGCAAATTATTGCTGTTTTTGCGAAAAGTGTAAAAATTGAAATTCTTTACGATTCAAGTGCCTATTTTTTTCATTAAACCTTTCAAAAGTAAAACTTTTACGATGGAACTTTCAACACCTAGTATTTTGGTATATAGTAAATACTTTTTTGTTTATAAATATTGTGCGTAAATATTTTTCATAATTAAAAAAAAAGTCCAAAATTCGGTCATTTTCCACAACGTTCAGAAAATAAGCACATCAAACACACAATGTTCTGTTCTAAAGGCACATATTTTATTTTCATATCAATTTCTTGTGTTTCTAAATTTTGTAAGGTGCCGAACACAATCATGACTGTGTTTCGTTTTAATATTTCGTTATCTACACGAACATTTTTCCATTACGTATTTTTGTTTCGAACACATATAAACCACACAGAATCTAGTGTAGCTTTATTTTAAGTTCGTCTTCTTGCACGTGTGTGCTAAAAAAACAGAACCTGTTCTTGAACGCGTACATTAAGTCATAAGCAACATATAAAATTTCTCTGTTTTCTATTTTATTACTTCTTTTTGTTTTTTTTTTTTTTATTTTTATTATTATCTTTTCATTTTCATTTTTTTATACGTGCTAATGAATTAATTTAAGTTTTTTTTTTAACAAATTTGGTTGAAACAATTCCGATCGCGAGTGGATAATGTTTTAGTTTTTAGATGTACGCGTTCAAGAACATGTTCTGTTTTTTTTAGCAGTACAGTAAAAGTCCGGTTGTCATTTATTGTGCTTTTTTGTTTTTATGGACACAAATTCTACACAGAAGTGGGGCCACAAGTAAAATATTGAATTCAGTTGACAGCGTGATTGCGAGAGAAGTAAAAACACATTCTTTGGAGTTTGGGTTCTCTATAATTCATCGCTGGATTCGATTTTTGTAATGCCTTCTTCACATATCGTATAAAATTCCTATTAAAAAATGGCAAAAAGAACAGATGAAGACTTCAAATTACGTATCGAAAAAGAGTTTCCAAAAAAAACTGGTTTGATTGTAGATCAGCCAAAACCGGGATTGGTTAATTGTAATGACGGGAATACCGCTAAGAGTTTTTTTCCGTAATGCGGAAATTTCTGCTGAAATTACGAAAGTGGACTTAACTGTGATAAAAAAAATTAATGCAATACTGACTGTTGTTTCTTGTGTTTATAAGATTCATTTAGAAAATTTTCGTATATTTCCTCACAACACAGCTACATACCTCATTGAAAAAGATCCACACTCACTTTTAGAATTGTCGGAAGAAGCTCAAGAAACAAGAAACAAAGATTTTAAAAATTATAGAGAGAACTTGGCTCGACTTCGGAATTAGAGTTATAATTTTAGACAAATATTTCTAATGAAAATTATGATAAAGATGATGACAATGAAGATTGTGATAAAGAAGATTATGATAATAGCGATGAAGGAAGTGATGATGAGCTTGATAATGCAGAATTTTATCAATGTTTTGTTAAAAAAAAATAAATAAAAACCAAATTAAATTTTTTAAATATTGCTAAATTTAGGCTATTTTTAAAATTCTGTAGAACATTTTTCTTCTTAATATAATAAATGGTGTTGTTTGTTCTAGCTTTCTGATTCTGTAGAGCTAATTATGCAAATTCAGACCTTCTCAGGAGAATGTGTATTCAATTTAATGACCAAGTCAATTTATTGATTTCACATTAAATACTAATGTTATTAAAAGTATATATGTTGTCTAAATTCATCAATAGCTACGTTATTAAAATTAACTATAAAATGTTTTTCTTTGTAAATAGTCTGTAAGGATTAATTCCATAGACCAATATACAAATAAATAAATAAATAAATAAATATATAAATAAGAAAAAAATCCCCAAACGCTGCTTTAATTTTCTCGAAGAAAATTCACCAGAATCTTAGAAATTTTTCCGAAAGGAAAATTTGAGAATTTATTTTTACAATATCTAAAGGAAAATCTTCCCAGAAGTCTTTAGAATCTGCACACTTTATTTAATAAAATTTTTCTTAAGGGAATTTTGTTCAGAAAACTAAAAATGTTTTAAAAGTCCAGAAATTTTTCTTTGAAAATGTACTTGAATTCAGTTGATTTTTGTAGGATAATATATTCTTCAATAGTATATAAATTTCTAATTTTTTGCTATAAAAAATTTCAGATTTAAATAGAATCCTTTTTGGAAAAAATTCCGGAAATTCTGAATAGATTATTTTACAGAAAAAGTTTCTGTGAATGATTTATTCTTTAGAAAACTTGTTTAATTTCAAATTATTAAATGTCATTATAATAATAGAAACTTTTCAACAATCTTTAGAAAATTTTCTGATGATTTTTTTCTATAGAAACTTTTCTCACAACTCTATATTTTTTCTGTCTACTTTATTTACTTAAAAGGATTTAAACGAAAGAAACTTTGTAGATTCGAATTTTCATATCGAAGATATTTTTCCAAGAAAATGTACTACATTTTTTCGTGGTTATTGAAAGAGATAATTTCTTAGATGACTCTGCACATTAAAAAAAAAATTTTTTTTTTTCTTTTGAAAGACAGCCTTTTTAATACCGCAAGATTTTTCTTTGAAAATGTATTTGAATTCAGTAACTTTTTTTTATGAAAAAAGTTTCTATAGAACATTTCTCAGATTAAAATACTTTTTAGATGAAAGCATTATTTTATAGAAAAATCAATCATTTTATATTTAGAACATTTTTAAAATTTCAAGACAAATATGATTAAAATTTTTTGCAAATTTTTTGTTTATTTCAAAAAATACAATCATCAGATTCTGTAGACTCATTTCTACATAAAAATCCTCATATTATGAGAAGTTTAGTTTTATAAAATATTTTTAAGATTTTCAGAATTTTATTCGTACTTTTCTACAGAATTTAAGTAAAATAAATTACCTAAACTGAGAGAAGGATTCGGATATTGGAAAATTCCTGATATTGAGAGGTTTTCTAAAAAACATCTACAAGAAAAAAGTTTCTAAATACTTCGAATTTTCTAAATTCCAGTGCTGGAAATTCGAGTGCAATTTCTAGGCAACTTTATTTTTCAATTTAGCCAATTCACAAACCAACTCTTTTTTGGTTTGTTATTATTGTGAATGAACAAAACAAAATCATTAACAAATACATTAACAAATTTAATAAACACACACATAGCATATGTATAATTTTACATATGTGTTAGTAGCAACTTTAAATGCAGTTTACTCAAAACAAAGCAACAATAATTTAAAAATTTGTAAATCTGGTGGACAGCCAAAAAGAAATACCTTTCAAATAATATATGTTTGGTCAAAATCGGGATAAAGCGATAGAACAAAACATCGGTAACAAGAAATCGCCTAGCCTTTTAATATTATAGATATATGGAGTTTTAAATAGGAATATGTTAAAATTAGGTAAGAATGTAAATTTTGTATTAGACTGCAGTAGATAGGATTCACCAATAGGAAGTTAGCTTCGGTTACTTATTCTTCCCACAATGAAAATGATATTGGTGACGATGATGATGAAGATTATTATAATGTACTTAATGAGTATTTTCAATTAAATGATGATTATAAAGTAAATAATAATTTTGGCATTAATGATGATTAAAATGATAAATTGTGATTTTCATAAAAAAAGGCTTACCAATGAAAATTTTGTTTAATTATTTTTTCTGAAATAGTTACTTTCTATTTTAAATTTAAAATTTACTAATATCAATACATATTAAATATTTAGTTCTTTCTTATTTTTTAAAAGCACAATAAATATGCTCTAATTTGCAACTTAATTTGCTAATTTATCGCTTTTCTTTCTAAAGTTACAACCAAAGTTGTGAAATAAGAACATTTTTCTCAAAATACAAAAACGCGCCTAACAGCTTAAAAAATTTTTTTTCCACCTTTTTTTGAAAATGCAATTTTTTTTATGTATTTATGAATATCCATAAATAAAAAATAACAATATTTTAAAATTACGGCTTCCCTGAATTAATCGCCACTTGGGGTACCGTCGAACCCACTGTGCGTCCGTCCGATCGTCCATCCGTCCGTCAAACTACAGGTCGCAAATATAAATACATTTTGATGAAATTTAGTGCATAAGCTTCTATCGGCCATAGGATGAACGCTTTTGCTATGTTCAGATCTAGTCCCCAAACAAAAGACCCTAATGAGATCGACTTAAATTATCATAATATCCAATTTAATATAGATCTCGGTCAAATTGGGTTTTTGTATGTTTATTACATCCATTTAAAATAAAACCTATAGGACAACTCTTAGTCATAGCCCCCATATGAAGCTGATTCCCGATCTTCACTTAAATATATCAAATAACACAAAATATTGCACAGATATTTCTCAAATTTGGTTTGTATATATTTTTGCAAAAAAATAAGTGACCTTACCAAATATGGTCAGGATCGGTCCATTTTTGGACCTAGTCCCCATATAGATATAGCATCTGATGTGAAATTTTTCATATCCGAAGGCAAACAAATTAATAACAATTTGGTATATGCTTATTTTTTAAGTCTAATTAGTTGGAACTAAAAGACAGGTTCCCTTAACGCATAGTATAGGGTATCGTATAGTCGGTATAGACTGACTGTAATTTTCTTCTTGTTGTTTTGTTATAATTTTGTTTTTAATGAAAATAAAAAATTTGTATTTGCGTTCTTTGTTAAATTATTATGGAAAAAAATCAGTTCTTGTGAGTATATCTGCAAATCTGCAAGTCACATTTATGAAAGCTGAATTTCTTCAGGATCCATAAAAACCATAATTATATTGTCGGTGTATAAAACAAGCATTTTTCTAACAGTGTTAATATTATCACTAGAGTAAGCAGAGTAAAGAAAATAATTAAAACGGCATATGAGAAATAGATTAGATGACACATGAATTCGGTGGCAGATATTAAATAATAATAACAATAACTCTAACAACGAACACTGATTGACAAACGGACGGACATACTGATATACAACAGAAGTATTACTACTAATGAAAGGGGCTGCCCGAAAATGAGATAAGTTAAATTAGAAACTTTCATATTTTGGCCAAAAATTTATAAAAGTAAGTGACTGACTGAACAGCAAAACTAGTCAATTTTCTATAGCGATCATCTAAACATAACGGTTAAATATGATTAAAGGTGCGCAATCGTTTCTACTCAAATATATACAGTCTTCGACAATAATTATCAAAATAAACTAACGGCTTTATTTAAATTTTAGTAACACTATTTTTGGGCAGCCTTTTTGTCTTAGGTGCAGCGGCTGTCCTGCCTTTGCAAGAAATTAATTTGGTCGAGGGCTGTAAGTCCGAAACGGAATTATGGCCCAGTGTAGATGGTACAAAGTTCTTTTTTTGTCTTGGTGACAATATTGCCCTTGAGCAATCATGTGATCCTGGTACGTTCTATGTGAGTAATGCCACTATTAGCGGCTGTGTTCCAGTGGATAAAGTGTCTGGTAATTGTATTTATCATGTTGATGTCCAGCCTTGTGAAGGTGAAAACTTAAAACAACCTCAACCACATAGTGAGCCTACCAAATATTATGCATGTTTAGGCACTGCTGCCGCACCCGTCGCTTTAGACTGTCCTGAAAATAAGGCATTCGTCAAACAGGATGGTTATTTAGGCTGTTTCGATTGGAGTGAATGGCGTGAACTTCGCGAATGTCCAGAATAAGAATGAAAAAAAAAATAGCGACAATTTTTTATCACAACAAAAAAAGAAACAATATTTTTTAAAATAATTTCATTGTATTTTCGATGGTTGTTATCGTTTCGTAAATAGTGAATTCAAATATGTTTTTAATCGCAATTTGTGTTGCGTTAGTTGAGTTTCAGTTGTTTGCGATAAATGGAAATTAAACTGATGAATTTTAAATTTCAATGGAATTTATTTCACGATAATTGATAAAAAATAAAAAACCAATTTATTTCCAAGAAGATAATAAGGCTTGATAAATGTCTATGGAAAGTATACCAGGTAATATCCCAAATAATAATCG
This sequence comes from Cordilura impudica, assembly GCA_963682025.1. Lineage (NCBI taxonomy): Eukaryota > Metazoa > Arthropoda > Insecta > Diptera > Scathophagidae > Cordilura > Cordilura impudica. The sequence goes on from OY821517.1 coordinate 137,371,067, forward strand.
AACTACATAATTTCAGCAACGGTGGAGAAAAGCATTAGATTATTTCGGAATTGACACCATCGATGTTTTGATGACTTTTCTCTAGGATGGCAGAGCAAGATAAAATGCATTGACAGGATTTTAGACAAAAAAAAAAAAAAAAGTACTTGATGGTCCCCACCATACCATCAGATTTAGTTAGTTTGTGTCAAATATTTGTTGCCTGAATATATTCAGAAGTCATAAAAGAGAATCACATCTTCGAGGCTTTCAAAGATGTGACATCTCTGTATGTGGTTGTAAGCAATTTTCAAATATTTTAGTATAAATTCATAATAAAAACTACAGATTGTCATCTAAACGAAAACAAATATAAATTCATAGCAGCAATGCCAACTTTTTTAACCAAACAGGGTAAAACATCACCTTAAAAAGCGTTAAAAAGAGTCAAATTGGAAATAAGAACATGAAATACGTGAAAGCATTTTTAATCTCAATTAATTAATCTTTGATTCATTTTTAACTTCTAAAATTTTTTTTTTACAAAATTAACAAAATCTTCAAGACTTTTGTTTAATATAAACTGTTGTAGTTTAGTAACGCTAAAAGTACTTAAAACGGAAAGCGAAAAGCGCCAATTTAGCGTTTTTTTTTTATAAAAGGCGCTAAAAAGACGCACTTTTTAGGTCATAAAAATACGCTAACGCTAGCGCGAAAAGCGTTAAGATGTCACCGCTGTTTAACTAATATTAGGTACTACAAATTGATTTCGAGAAATCAAAATTAAATAATAAATTAAATTAAAAATAAAGATATAAGTTAAAATAAACAAGTAAAAAAAATGATAGTCGGTCTAAACCGATAATATGATACCCATAACCAAGATTTTAGAGAAAGGGTTCTTGCCCCAACTGTTAGGGTATAAAAAGTAAAAGCATAAACGAAATCTGACATTGATATATATTTTTTTCTTAATTCATCTTTATTTATTGCATCTCCACATAGGTTTGTGAACTAACAATAAGTTATTAAAATCTTAAAACTAATTCTTAACAAGTAAGAAAATTATAGTCGGTCTAGACCGACTATACGATACCCTATACCATGCGTTTAGAGACCCTATCTCTTAGGCTCAACTAACTGGACATAGAAAATAAGCAAAAACCAAATTTGAGTGGGATTTTTATTAATTTTTTTGGCTGCAGATATGAAAAAGTTCATATCGGATGCTATATCTATATAGGGACTTGGTCCAAAAATGGACCGATCCTGATCATGTTTGGTAAAGTCTCTTGTATTTTGCAAAAATATATACAAACAAAATTTGAGAAGAATCAGTGCAATATTTTAGTTTTTTAATAGATTTAAGTGAAGATCGGGAAGCAGCTCTGTATGGGGTCAAAGTGATCATTTTTGGACTACTCATTAATGGATGTAATGAACGCATACAAACCCAATTTGAGTAAGATCTATATGACAATTTGGATCTTATGGCAATTTATGTCGATTTCATAGGGGTAATTTGTATGGGGGCTAGGTCTGAACATGGACCGATTCTCACCAATTTCAATAGCGTTCATCCCATGGCCGACAAAAGCTTATGTACCAAATTTCATCAAAATACATTCATATTTGCGACCTGCAGTTTGATTACAAGCTTTACATGGACACACAGACAGACGGACGGACGGACGGACGGACGGACATTGTTAAATCAACTCAGAAAGTGATTCTGATTCGATCGGTATAATTAAAGATGGGTCTAGGTCAAATATTTTTGGTTGTTACAAACAGCAGCACAAAGTCATTATACCCAAACCACATAGTGGTATAGGGTATAAAAATTAATTCCAGCCAGTGCCAGACAAAATTTCATTTATTCTAAAGGGTCCGCCAAATAACATTTTTTTTTGAAAATGCTATAAAAAAAAACTGCTGAATATTATCTCAAATTTCTTTTTTTATTTGAAAGTACAATCCTTCCGGTTAATAATGGAAAATAATTTCATTCAAATGGCTATCTCGGCTGGCCATGCAGTAGCCTACACGATCGGTCCAATTTTTAAGCACATTATCGATTGTGTGCAGCTGTATTTCACCAATGGCTTCACGAATATTGTCCTTTAAAGCGTCAATTGTCTCTGGCTTGTTGGCGTAACACTTATCTTTGAGGGCACCCCACAAATAATAGTCCAACGGTGTCAAATCGCAGCTCCGAGGTGGCCAAACGACATCAGCTCTGCGGCTGATAATGTGATCTTCAAAAACAGTGCGCAAAACTTCGAGTGTAACTTCGGCTGTGTGGCACGTAGCGCCGTCCTGTTGAAACCAAATGTTGCCAATATCCTCCTCTTCAATTTTTGTGAACAAAAATTCGTTCAACATGGCCCGATAACGATCGCCATTGACTGTAACCGCCACTCCTTGCTCATTTTCGAAGAAAAATGGCCCAATTATGCCTCTGGACCAAAATCCGCACCAAACAGTGACTCGTTTTGGGTGTATCGGCTTTTCAATGTATGCGTGCGGGTTTTCTGTGCCCCAAATGCGACAATTTTGCTTGTTTACATACCCGCAAAGATCAAAAAGAGCTTCATCTGAAAAGATGATTTTTTTTGGCAAAATCGGCATCTTCTGTAAGTCGATCGCAGGCCCACTTAGCGAAGCGAAAACGCATGGGATGGTCAGTTGGCTTCAACTCCTGAACCAATTGGACTTTGTATGGCGTCATACCAAGGTCTTTATACAAAATTCGTCTCAATGATGCCTCCGAAATATTCAATTCTTGAGAACGACGGTGAATTGATGTTGATGGCGCTTCACGTACACTTTCTGCCATAGCAGCAATATTCTCGGGTGTACGCACTGTTTTTGGCTTTTCACGCTTTGGTTTATCGATGAGGATGCCAGTTTCTTCCACTTTTTTTCACAATATAACGAACATACGGAGCTGACGGTGCTTCTCTTCTTCCAAAATCCGTACGCAATTTTCGCACACATTCTGCAACATTACCATGATTTTCAAAGTAATGTCGCAATATTTCCCAGCGTTGTTCAAGCATATACACAACCATATTCGTTCAGCGGAAGGATAATACTAATTATCTGTCAAATCAGAGATGAGCTAAGTGTTACCATTCACGAAATAAGCACTAGTTGAAAAAACCGTTAGATGGCGGATCCTTTATATACATACATATGTAATCTAATGATAAAAAATTGTTTGTATATCAATCCATTTTTCATCCAATGAGATCAGCATTCTCCCGCCTTCTTAAGCGTTGTTGGATACGATTGTTGATTAAGCTACGTGCTAGAGGATTCGGGTGAGACTCTAGCTTTTCAAAATAGTTTGCGCTATATCTAGTGATTTCGTACTTTACTGGAGAAACATTTAAGTCTCTGTGCAAATGTGACTTTCTCACGTACCATGGTGCGCCTGTAATCATTCTCAAAATCTTGTTTTGGCATCTTTGTATTCTTTCTGTGTTTGAAGCTGAGGCTGTTCCCCATAACTGAATACCATAGCACCAAATGGGTTTGCAAATCGAGTTATAAATCAAAAGCTTACAATCGATACTTAACCGAATTTTGAGTTTATGACAATTACAATTCTATCGTCTTAACAGTAAATATTTTATCACAATAGGTAATGAAATGTTGCTATAAAATTTTTATTAATACAACCGAAAATGCAGTTGTTAAACTGAAGAAGAATTCGGTTGGTATATTTTTTTTCTGTGTGTATAGCTCTTCATTAGCTTATGTGTGTTTGGGGGGTAACAACTGTTTAACTTTATGGAGGAATCCATCGTGCCAAACACGGTCGAAGGTTTGCGAGACGTCTATAAAAAGTGCAGAGCAGTACTTTTTCTCTTCAAAAGCTCTTCTTATGGCACTTACAATTCTGTAAACTTGCTCAGTGGTGCTGTGTTTTCGTCTGAAACCAAATTTATGTGCTGGGATGACATTATTTTGATCTACGGATATTGTAAGTTTGTTTACCAAAATTCTCTCGAAAAATTTTGACAAGTTGGACAGTAAACTTATTGTTCGATACGACTCGACCTTTGTGTGATTTTTACCATGTTTAGGTATCATTGTAACGAGTGAAACTTTCCATTCTGGGGGAAAATGTTCAAGGCGTACTATAGCATTAAAAATAAATAATGCTATTCGTGGTAACTCCAGAAGCATTTTATTACTGATCCCATCGATCCCCGATGCTTTTTTGGGGTTTAAATCAACAATAGCCTCTTCGACCTCTCGAATCTCAAAACGAAGGGACACTGCTCTATGCTATGAAGTAACAGGTGGCAACTCATCAATAGAACTAGGGGGTTATATATGAAGTAAAGGCTTTTCTTAGATGTTCCACTTTCCTTTCTTAGAGGAGGCTTACATACCACAGGTCCTTTAATATTTTTTGTAGCACTCCACAAAGAGTAATCAGTTTTTTCTGTTGGATCCAGTTTTTCAAGATAACTAATCAATTTAGCGGTTCTTTGTGTTTCAAGCAATTTACGTAGGTTTTTCGTGCATTCTTTCAATTGTTGCTTAAGTTGAGGAGATCTTTGCAATTGCCACTCTCTTCGAGTTCTTCTTTTTTCACCTAATAGCCTTTCAACATCTACACATGGCGTTGTTCACCGCAGATATGAAAAAGTTCATATCGAAAGCTATATATATATATCCGATACCACTCTGTGGACAGAGTATAATGGGTTTGTGCTGATGTGCGTAATTGCTGAAGATATCTAACATAGACCGACCTTTATTTTCTAAGTCAATTCAGTGATGTCCGCCCGTCTGTCCATCTGACTGTCTGTCTTTTGTTGCGTTGAAGGTATGGAATCTTTCAGACATACTTTTGGCCCATGTTGATCATATGTACCATTCACCAAAGGTGTTTACATACTAAACCAACACCCTCATCCACCGTCCACTATCTGCGGTGTACTGCCTTCTGGTATCACTTTGTGGGGTGTTGAGCTATTACAGCTGTTCTCCATCTCCTCCTTTCCCTTCAGGATTGTGTTGCCATCAGTGCCTCGCGGATCTCCTCTGCTGTTCGCACTACTTCGTGTACTATGCTAATGAATTTATTGACTGGACCCAGTTCTTGTCCGATCATAGCATCACGTTGACAATATTCTCGACTGTCAAGCTCTCACCTATAAAGAATTCTAGTTGCACTCGTTGGTCGTCAAAGCATGGCCACGTGAATACTACGTGCTCCGCATTTTCGTCAACATCGGGACGAAATAAGGAACTCCTATAACCTCAGTGTCCAGTTAAGAATTTCTTCAGATTGTAGTTAACGTTTCCGTGGCTATAAGTTATACACTTATCGATGCTTGGGATCCATTTATAGGCCCAACGATCTTTAAGGGAATTTTCCCAATTTTCTCTTTCAGCTATTGATATGATTCGTCCCGGAACTAGTCGGAGTTGCATTCTTTGAATCGTATATCTCTAGTAGCGCCTTTGCTGATATATCTATTGGAATGATTCCCACAACGATGCACAGAGGGCCTTTTGAATTTTTTCGCTGCAAATATCATAACTTTTATACTAATAAAGATATCTTAAAAATGCTCTGGACATATTACCATAGCTAGTATTACCATAACCCTGCTTTGGGCAGTATTCTTTGAGTGCAAGCTTCTTAAGAAATTCATTTTGTATAACTTTTTTCGAGCAGATAGCTTTTCTTTTGGTGTTACGTTCTTATGCAAACATTCTGTCCTCCTTTTCGCGAAATTGTATACGCTAGTTTCAAATAAACTCCATGCACCTAATTCTGGCATGTAACGGAGAAATTCCATATTCATAGTTTTGCTCATCACTTGAATCATAAAAATTTTGAAAGTCTTTCCGTGAATTTTTGTAAATTGCACACTTCAAAGTTGACGAGGCATCTGTTATTAAATTTAAGACTTCGGCATCAATCATTGTAAGAAAAAATTAATAATCAATCAAAACAGTTTTTCCATTCTTCATTTCAAGAACAGAAGGCTTTAGTTCAGCAATTTGATTTTTTATATCGTTTACTGTAGATTTGACTATTTCTGAAGACTTCCTGGCATATTGTGGTCTCTTATTAAGTCAAATGCCAACTGGCCTCAATGTAGGCGGAAATGTAGGTCAATATATATCAGTCATCAGCACAATAATCAGCCAAATTCTAAACAAAAATTCCGCATGAAATTTCTCACTTCTCGCTTTTCCCCTATTATGAATAAAAATTCATTCGGAAAAAATTCGATGGGAAAAAAGTAGTTATTCTCAATGCACTTGAATTTGGCTTTTTCCCTCAAAAAATTTCCCTTGCAAAACAGACGGGAGTTTACTTAAATATGTAAGAAGAATTTTGATAAAACAAAATTTAAATAAAAAAAATAATATTTTATTAATCTTGTAGGCTGAAGACCACAAATAAAGCCAAACTTCAACTTTTTTAACTTTAATGAGAACCAATTCAGGCATTGATTGCGTTTTCCATAGATTCAGCCCGCAATTGACTTCTATCAATCCTTTTTAGCTATTTCGTTGTTGTTGTTCTACAACACCAATTTCCTCCAAGATTGCTCGCATCATAGCTATGCTATCCTTTTTTATTTAATTTTTCTTTCAAATAAATTTGTTTTCGTTTGCACACACAAAAAAAAAACAGAAAATTAATTGTCAATAAGCAAAACAACTGGCTTCGAGATTCGATGATGCCACTTATTCATTTTTTTTTTGTTCACGCGGAATTTATAATTGGATGATTTTTTTCTCGAGAAAAGTATTTTCCGTGAGAAAAAAATTCGTTGAGAATATTCGTAATTGGTCTGAACACTAGGTACCTATAAAAGTTTCCATTTACTTTTTTTTACTTTATTATGCTGAATCCAGTAACAGCTAAAAAAAATAGTACAGGTAGCGCTAGCGAATTTTAATTGTTAAATTTTTACTAGCAGAATCCAGCGCTCGAAATTCGAATGCGATTTCTAGGCAACTTTATTTTTGAACTTAGTCAATTCATAAACCAACACCTTTTGATTTATTATTATTGTGAATGAAGATATCAAATTCATTAGCAAACAAATTAACTAATTTAATAAACACACTCATAGCATATGTATAATTTTATGTATGTGTTAGTAGCAACTTTAAATGAAATTTATTCAAAACAATGGACAAAATTTAAAAATCTAGAAAACAGCTGAAACGAAATGCCTTTCAAATAGTATATGTTTGGTCAAAATCGGGATAAATTGGTAGAGCAAAACATCGGTCACAAGAAATCGCCTAGCCTGGTGCCAGGTCAAAAAATTCTAACTGTTGCAAAATACACACATTGTAAATTTTCGAACTTTGAAAAATAATCCAGGTGGCGCAGCAAATTTTTTTTTATTTTTGAGTGTAAATATCTTATATTGAATGCATTAACAGAATTTGAGCACTGATAATTTTGGGGCTCTTAAAAATAATTCAGTTAGCACATGCGGATTTTTTATTGTGATGAATTCATTAACAAAATTTTGATGACCATTGCCTTCCAGAATGTGTAGTTTTATTATTTCCAATACACAAAAGTTACAACACATTAACAATCTTCTTAAAAAAACTTCGCTATCCTATGAAAATCAAAATAAAATTTGAAAATAAATTAAAATTTCTATTTTCATGCACCAAAAAAAAAAAAAACGTGAAAAATAATATAGAAATCTGCAAAACAAATAGATAATATTTGGTATTTTATAGCCTTGAAAATAAGCCATACAACTTCAAAATCGATTTATTTTTCACCGAGTTATGGCAAAACACGTCTACCCATCTATCCAGTGTATGTCAAAATGTTTTTACAACTTTATGGTTGTTGCATGCAGACTGGCAAGAATATGCAGCCAAGTTCACTTTAACTGTTTAGAGTATTTTATTAGTGAACCATTTTGGGTAATATCTAAGTAAACTAATTTAAACTTTTTAAGTTCTATTCTATCAAATTAGAAAAAAACTACCAAAATGTATTATATTTGAAAAACTGAGACTGTACAAAAAGGAAACGACCAATTAACATCATTACACCCTATACCACTATGCGGTTTGGGTATAATGACTTTGTGCTGCTGTTTGTAACTACCAAAAATATTTGACCTAGATCCATCTTTTATTATACCGATCGAATCAGAATCACTATCTGATTCGATTTAACGATGTCCGTCCGCGTGTCCGTCCGTCCGTCTGTCCGTCTGTGTGTCCATGTAAACCTTGTAATCAAACTGCAGGTCGAAAATATGAGTATATTTTGATGAAATTCGGTATATAAGCTTTTATTGGCCATAGGATGAACGCTATTGAAATTGGGGAAAAGCGGTCCATGTTCAGACCTAGCCCCCATACAAATGACCCCTATGAAATCGACATAAATTGCCATAAGATCCAAATTATCATATAGATCTTACTCAAATTGGGTTTGTATGCGTTTATTACATCCATTAATGAGTAGTCCAAAAATTATACCTATGGGATAACCCTTACGCATAGGCCCCATGTAGAGCTGCTTCCCGATCTGCACTTACATCTATTAAAAAACAAAAATATTGCACTGATTCTTCTCAAATTTTGTTTCTACATATTTTTGCAAAATACAAGAGACTTTACCAAACATGATCAGGATCGGTCCATTTTTGGACCTAGTCCCTTTATAGATATAGCATCCGATATGAACTTTTTCATATCCGCAGCCAAAAAAATTAATAAAAATCCCACTCAAATTTGGTTTTTGCTTATTTTCAATGTCCAGTTAGTTGGGCCTAAGAGATAGGGTTTCTAAACGCATGGTATAGGGTATCGTATAGTCGGTCTAGACCGACTATAATTTTCTTACTTGTTTTTATTTTGTTTTATAGGAAAATACATTTCAAACAACACCAAAAGCATTATAATCGGTTGACCAGTTTGCCTACAATTTGATTTGAAAAAGGATATTTTTCAAAAAATTTTGCGCCTTTTTCTAAAAGCTAAAAATTCCAACTTTGCGGATTTTAAAACCATTTATTGATTCTTAATCTGAGAGAAATCCTCTATCATTGATTTTACTGAATGCTTCTATAAAAGTTTTGATTTTTCCCATGCTATTTGGGGAAGGCCGCCATGTTCAGACCTACACAAACTTAAATTTAAATTGCTCCTAGATCCAAATTATTATATACATCTCAGTCAAATTGGCTTTGTACGTTATTCATACACCCATTAATAATTGCTAGAAGATTCCAGCACTCGAAATTCGAGTGTAATTTCTAGGCAGCTTTATTTTTCAGCTTAGCCAATTCACAAACCAACATTTTTATAGTTTATTATTATTGTGAATGAAGATAACAAACTAATTACAAACATATTAACAAATTGAATAAAACACACATAGCATATGTATAATTTTATGCATGTGTTAGTAGCAACTTTAAATGCAATTTACTCAAAATAAAGTAAAAAAATTAAAAAATCTGTAAATCTGTAAAACGGTTAAAAAGATATAATGGTTTTCAAATCGGCAGACAACTATAAGACTATGACTCAAAAATGCTACTGCAAATATACATTTTACAAATAATAAAAAAAAATTAATATATTTAAAATATAGGGTCTATTTTCGATTAGTATTATTACTATTTTCTATTTATTTTTACTATTTCAAGTTATAACACAAACGCATAAATAAATGTATTATTGTGTCAATATATCAATAAAAAATTGATCTCTCTTTGAATTTAAATAAATTTTCTGAGCATTTTTGTTCCATAACCACAATGATTCTGTATAATCCCATCAAAGGAAAAAATTTTTCTTTTAAAAATTTTTTCTATTTTTAAGAAAAAGTATCTTTTTAAGGATATTTTTAACACAAGGTATTTTATTTTAAAGAAAATTTATATTTTTAAGTAACAAACATTTTTGGTACTTCATTACGAATATGTAATTTTTTAAGAAAAGTTATTTTGTAAGAAAGGATACTTTCTCAAGAAAAGGTTCTTTTTTTAAAAATTTACTTTTTACAAAAAGGAAAGAGTACCTTTTGAAGTCACTCTTTAAGAAAAGGTTTTTTTTTTTAAAGAAAACGTTCTTTTTTGGAATGTACTCTTTAAGTATGATATATTTTAAGAAACAGTACCTTTAAAAAAATCGAATATTTAAGAAAGTGTTAATTTTTAAGAAAAGGTGTTTTTTTTTGGAAAAGTTAGAACATTTGCTTATTAAAAAAAGGTACGTTTTTCAATAATATGTCCTTTTTTAGAAATGTACATTTGGCACTTTATTACGAAAATGTACTTTTTTAAGAAAATGTATGCTTTAAGAAAATGGTCTTTTTAAAAACAAAAAAAAGTTTTTAAGAAAATTTACTTTTTAAAGGAAAGTTGCTTTTTAAGAAAACGTAAGTTTTAGAGAAAAGCTACTTTGTTTTATAAATGTAACCTTTGAGAAATATATTTTTTACGAAAAGCTATTTTTTCAAGAAAAAGCTACTTTAAGAAAATCTACTTTTTAAAGAGAAGGTGTGTTTTTAAGAGAAGGTACTTTTTCTAGGAAGGTACTTTGCTAGGTACCTTTTTCAGAAAAGTTTTATTTTTATTTATTTTAAGAAAAGGTGCTGTTGTATTAAAAAAATTTGTTTTTTAGGAAAATGTATTTTTTTAAGGAAAAGTTTTTTTTAACAAAATGTACTTTTTTAAGTTAAGGTATTTTTTATGAAAAGATGCTTCTTTAAGAAAAGGTACTTTTTAAGAAAAAGGTACTGTAAAGAAAATATGCATTTTTAAGAAAAGGCAATTTTTTAAGAAATGGCACTTCTATAAGTACCTTTATTGGGAAAAGTATTTTATAAAAAACTTACTTTTTTAAGAAAAGGTGCTGTTTTAAGAAAATTCACATATATATGAAAATGTACGTTTTACTCTTTAAGAAAATGGTACTTTATAAAGAAAATTTACTTCTTAATGAAAAGCTACTTTTTAGGAAGAGGTAATTTTTAAAGAAAAGATTTTTTTAAGAAAATTTACTTTTTCGAGAAGAGGTAGTTTTTAAAGAAAATATTCCTTTTATGAAAAGGTACCTTGTTCGGAAAAAGTACTTTTATTTATTTTGAAAAAAGTGCTATTGTAAGAAAATGCTTTTTTAAAGAGAATGTTTTTGTAAAAATTTATTTTTCAAGAAAAAAATACTTTTTTTAAGAAAAAGTACATATTAACAATATTTTAACAACATATGCTTTTGAAGGACAAGGTGCTTTTTATGAAAAGATGCTTCTTTAGCAAAAGGTACTTTTCTAAGAAAAAGACAGTTTAAGGAAAATATAGTTTTTAGAAAAGGTACTTTTAAAAAGTCACTTTTTTTTAAGAAAACTTACTTTTTCTAAAAATTCTCTTTTTTTTAAGAAAATTTACTTTTTAAAATTTATATTTAAGAAAATGTATTTTTTTTAAGCAAAAGTAATTTTTAAGAATATGTAGTTATTTAAGAAAAGGTGCTTTTTTGGGAAAGGACTTTTTTTTTGAGAAAGGTACTTTTTTAAGAAAATGGTGCTTTAAGAAAAGTATACGTTTTTAGGAACGTGTACTTTTTTAAGGAAAGGTATTTTTTTTTAAGAAAAGATACTTAAAAAAAAAATTTTTTTTTAAAGAGAGGGTATCTTTTTAAGAAAAGGTACTTTTTGAAGAAAATATACCATTTTAAGAAAAATAGTTGTTTAAGATATGATTCTTTACTCAAAAAGTAACCCCATTTAGAAAGGAAGCTAGAAGAAAATCTATTTTACTAGACTCCTATAAGAAAGGCACTTATTTAGGAGAATTTGGTTTTACAAGAAGAAAATGTACTTTTTAAGAAAAGAATACTAAGAAGGAGTACATTTTTGATAATTGTTTAAAATTAAATGTTAATTATACAACGGTACAAAACCAGTCAGTGATTGTTAATGCATATTTTGTAAAAGTACTTGTTGTCTTTCGCCTCTCTAATATCGAGGCTCTAAACTTAATGTCTAAAAATCATATTCTTTGGAAAAAAAAAAATATAATAAATAAATAAAATATATAGTACCATTTACCACATTGCGTGTAGGCTCTATATATCTATATATTAATACGTGAGTGTATATTTTTAGTTCCCTTTTTAAGCAATATGCGGGCACAGAGGAGTGTGAAAATTGGCATAGTTATAGTTCGTATGGAGGAGAAGCTGAGAATAATAAAATTTATGTTTAATCTGTCTTAAAAATATATTAAATTAACCAAAACCAAATATTTGTAATAATTCGTTACACCCTGTTAATGCGAATGATTTAAATTATATATCAGCCGCTCTGTGTTTAATTGCGAATTGCTAAAATTGGTATGTTAATCATTTAAATATTCATAAATTTTCTATATTTTGTATATAGATTAAAAAAACATTGGAAGACAAAAACTGAATGAAAAAAAATATTTCCTATAATTTGTACTCGAATTTCGAGTGCTGAGCTATACTAGTATTCATTATTTTGCGAAAAATTCATAGTTATACATACATATAAGTTGGGCATGTGGTATCATATTTTTGAATAATGTCGCAAATAGGAAATTAAATTCGTTTGTTAAGTATTAATACAAAAACCAATTTTAAATTTTGCCAACCTAAAAAAAAAAACAACAACAAACACATAACAAGCTGTGCAAGCAACACAACGCCACATATAGGTCAATAAAAGCGCATTGAATTTAAACATTCCCGAACTCTAAACCAAACATAATTGAACTTAAACGCAGCACATTTATATTGTATAATATAAAGAGCATACAATGGCACTGATGCAGTTTTTTCGTTCGGTGAGCAAAGCATAACAATAATAATAATAATAATAAACAACAACAAACCCGGCAAACTGTACAAGAATAACAGATGATGATACAATCACCCAAAAATGGAAATAACCCATTATAGCCTAAGGGACATTATCCAACATTTGTACAGAAACTATAAAATACGCAGAATAAATAGTATGTAGCACTATAGGTCAATTTTCCACAAATTCAGAAAGAAATTTTTTTAGTAAAATAGATTAAGGATGATTACAAAATATTAATGCTTTTAGGGGTTGGTCAATTCTAACGGTTTGGTTTAAACTTTTAAGGTTTAAAGAAACGTAGCAAACAATTGGAGTCTATCTTGAGAAACAAAGATATTAAGGTATTTTTATTGTTAGGTTGGGCTTTTCAGAACCTACTGCATAGTCCTTTAAAATTTACTAACAAAATTTTTTTCTGGAGAAACATTATCACATTCCAGACACATAGTGATTTGATAAGCTCTGCGGACCACATTAGAATGTGTGTGCTTGTTTATGATAGATGTCCTTTTTAGTTGTCGCACTGAATTGAAAATGCTAGTGTTGTTAGAATTTATCGATACAATACGATAACATATGTGAAGCTGCTTTTATTTTTTTTTTGTTTCGTTGCAATTTTTTCACATTATCAAATGCTTTAGTATTTAAACGCTTAAATTTAAAAATATTTTAGTATTGAAGTTTCCTTAACATAGAAGAATGTTTATTTTTCTTCCAATACTATTTTTCTTTTAAGTACACAATTCCTTATTTTCCGTAACGTGCAGCATATGCTTCGAATGCATTCTCCTTTTTTCCAAGCGTTTTTTTTTGTGAGCATTTATGATTTATAGTTTTTTAACGTTACTTTTATGTTTATCTACATTTGGTACATTTTTTTTGCTGAATATTCTTCAATTGCAAGAATAAAAGATTTTATTATTATACCCTATACCATCATGTGGTTTGGGTATAATGACTTTGTGCTGCTGTTTGTAACTACCAAAAATATTTGCCCTTGACCCATTTTTTATTATACCGATCGACACACAATCACTTTCTGAGCCGATTTAGCGATGTCCGTCTGTCCGTCCGTCTGTGTGTCCATGTAAACCTTGTAATCAAACTACAGGACGCAAATATGAATATATTGTGATTTGGTATTTAAGCTTTTACCGGCCATGGGATGAACACTATTGAAATTGGTGAAATTCGGCCCATGTTCAGACCTAGCCCCATACAAATGACCCCTATGAAGTCGACATAAATTGCCACAAGATCCAAATTATCATAAAGATCTCTGTCAAATTGTGTTTTTATGTGTTTATTATATCCATTAATCAGAAGTCCAAAAATAATCCCTATAGGACAATTCTTAGTAATAGGTCTCATATAAAGCTATTGCCCGATCTTCACTTAAGTCTATCAAAAAACGAAAAACTTGCACAGATTTTCCTCAAATTTGGTTTGTATAGATTTTTTTAAAATATAAGTGACTTAACCAAATATGGTCAGGATCGGTCTATATTTCGACCTAGTCCCCATATAAATATAGCATACGATATGAACTTTTTCATATCTGCAGCCAAAAAAAAATTAATAACAATGGTATAGGGTATCGTATAGTCGGTCTAGACCGACTATAATTTCCTACTCGTTTTTTTTTATAAACATGAATTATGTATGTGTTGTTTTGCGAATTTCCAAAGGTTATAGTTAAAATAATATATGAGGCTAAAAGAAAAAATATTTTTTCGATTATGTATGTGGTGGCATGATAATCCAAGTATGCATGTTTGGGGTAAGTGATTGAAAAAATATAAATTATATATTTGTGCGAACAATTTTTCAGTTTAAGAGCACTTACCATTCACAATCATGTTTAATACTTAAAGGAGATGATAACGTTTCATACAATTATGGACATTAAGGATGGTCGCCTTAAATTTTTTTGAATAACTCGCTTCCATTGCAATATATTAAATTAATTCTCTAAATATCTTTTCAAATCGTAATCGTTATTATTCAGCTGTACTGTAAAAATTATCACTCGTCAACGCTTACGTATTTTTGTCTTTGACGTAGGTTTTCTGGAATTATTTTTACCACTCATCCGTTTTGTTTTTTTTTTAAGTTACATGATATGTAATCTGCAGATAGATCATGTCAAATTCAAAAAACTCAGTGATTTGGTAATATCTCAACTTCTTGAAGACGATGACGAAGTCAGTTAAGTCGCCGCCGAAATTGCCGATCCTGATTTTGTCATTGCAGGAAGTGAAATGAGTGATGAAATAAGTATGTATAGAAGATGGTGCATGCAATTTAGTAAGCCAGTGACTGTGGGCTGCAGCAAACATATATGCGCTCAGTGTCATAACACAGAATTTGACGAATAATATCTTCGAAAAAGTCTGATCTGTATTTTCTGCAATTGACTTTTTTTGATGTGTAAACATCTATATGCGCAGGGAGTAAATTAAAATTTCACAATACAATAATAAAAATAGCGTAACATGGGAGCCGTAAGACAAAATCGTTGTAACTTCTGATTGTATTGGAGAAAAAATTATGTTATGTAATAAAAATGAAAAATGAAAAATAAAAAATTTAAAATTTAAAATTTAAAATTAAAAATTAAAAATTATAAATCAAAAATTAAAAATTAAAAATTAAAAATTAAAAATTAAAAATTAAAAATTAAAAATTAAAAATTAAAAATTAAAAATTAAAAATTAAAAATTAAAAATTAAAAATTAAAAATTAAAAATTAAAAATTAAAAATTAAAAATTAAAAATTAAAAATTAAAAATTAAAAATTAAAAATTAAAAATTAAAAATTAAAAATTAAAAATTAAAAATTAAAAATTAAAAATTAAAAATTAAAAATTAAAAATTAAAAATTAAAAATTAAAAATTAAAAATTAAAAATTAAAAATTAAAAATTAAAAATTAAAAATTAAAAATTAAAAATTAAAAATTAAAAATTAAAAATTAAAAATGAAAAATTAAAAAATAAAAATTAAAAATTAAAAATTAAAAATTAAAAATTAAAAATTAAAAATTAAAAATTAAAAATTAAAAATTAAAAATTAAAAATTAAAAATTAAAAATTAAAAATTAAAAATTAAAAATTAAAAATTAAAAATTAAAAATTAAAAATTAAAAATGAAAAATTAAAAATTAAAAATTGAAAATTAAAAATTACAAATGAAAAATGAAAAAGGAAAAATGAAATATTTAAAAAAAAAAATAAAAAACGAAAAATAAAAAATGCAAAATATAAAAAATTAAAAATGAAAACTGAAGTATGAAAAATGAAAAATGTAAAATTAATAACGAAAAATAAAAAATAATAAATGAAAAATTAAGAACAAAAAATGAAAAATGAAAAACAAAAATGAAAAATAAAAAACGAAAAATTAAAAATTAACCGGTAGAAATAATAAATAATAATACATATTTTTATATTAGCGGAGCCCCCAGTTTATTGCTATAAGTGATACATAGATGACGCTTTCTGTTTGATTTAAAAAAAGTGCCATAAAATATCTTTAATTACTAGATGTTTACAAATCCCCTGTGATCGGACTCACATGATTTTTTTCTATGATCTCTTTTATTACTTTATATATACATTTGGCAGTGAAAAAATGCTTTTTAAGTTTCTGATTCAGTATACCCTATTACCACTATGTGTCTTGTTACAATACCTCTGATTTATTTGACATCATATAAACTGAAGTGAAGTGTATATGCAATATGCAATAAACCTAATATCAGAATTTGCAAAATTTCAAATTTCAAGCATACTTCTTCTTTGGCCAATCCGTCCATAATAATGACATTTAAACTTGAATATAGTCTTCATTGCAACATTTTCATCAGGAACATTATGACTTACATACTTACGTTTACATTCTTCTTCCAACAAACGGTTCTTTACAAATTCCATTTCTAGATTTGCTGGATTTAAAGTTCTATTGCGGTTATGACGTTATTATATGAATCCGGTAGAATAATAAGTAAGTGGCAAATCAAGCTTCTCCAGAAGACAATTAATGACTTATAACGCAATCAAATTTAAGGAAAAATCCATCTAAATTTCCCGTTTTGTTACACTTCATTGTTAAAAGTTTCTTACTCAAAAACAATTGGTTGAAATACTTCTTTTAGCAAACACGTTTGACAGTGAAAGCAAAACTTCAAAAGCTCTTTTGCAATCCTTTACATATTGCAAATGTGAGTACCCAATTCTTCTTATAATAAGCGATTTTGCATTTTTATCGGTTTTCTTAATTGCTCCTTTTTCACGTTATCTGCTTCCTTGCCAATTAAACCACTTACAACTTCTGGAATAAATTTCAGCAAACCATGTTCGTCTAGAACTGCCTCCAACTTAAATATATAATCATCGAAATTCCGACCCTCAAATCAATTAACTGAGAACAGCTCTTCTGCCATATCTGGGCCTTTAACCAGGTAAATTTGTTAGGACAAAAAATATTGATGTTTTAAAAAAAAAAAGTTTAAAAGGTTCTGATAACTAACATAAAATAAATTTTGGTATTATAAAATGAATATCAAACTTAACTAAATTGATAATTTACATTGATATCAAAATATTTAAATTAGCAAGTACTTAATTGTATATAATAATAAAAAATAGAATAGAGAAAACTTATCATCACCAAACAATAATGCATCATAAAAAAAAATTAAAATTGACTTTTTGATTGATTATGAATTATTTGATTAAACTACATATCTCTGCAAAATTTAATGCTTTTGCGTCCACAAATCAGGATTTTTATCATCAGGTGTATGATTATCTTAAACCAAATAACGTATCGTCACTCATACTAAAGAAAATAATAACAGACTACATAATTAATTTTATTTGTTTTTTGAGCACAGTCAGTTTTAGTGAAATTTGTAATTAACTGGAGTTATTGCAAAAGTGAACAGAAAAAGTTTTGTAAAAAAAAATTGTGTTCTATAATCGAAAATAGCTGTAATGAAAGCATGGAAGGTTCAAAAAAAATTAACAAAAGAAAGGAAAACATTAAAAAAACAGTGAATAGTAAAAGATATGAAGGCTTATCACACGAAATGTTTGATACGCCGTGGCGCGCCGAATGTTCATCATTTTATTACTTATTTTGATGGATGCTTTCATCAAAATTGAAATGTAGTGTTATTCAATGCCATAATTTAGTTTTCTATGGAAAAAACATTACAGTTGGACTATTTAATCGTAGGACATAAACAAATGGAATGCAATTCCACCCACTCATTAACGCTAGTTGATCTTATGAAAAACACGCGAAGAAATCCATATCCACTAACTGTTCATCACCTGCAAAACGATTATTTCCTAGATTATAAAAATCTTCCAAAGCGGTATGTATCTGTTTATTTAAACAAAATTTAAATACATTAAATTTTCTTCTTCTTTTAGGTTAAAATTTGGAGGCCCTACAGTAAATATGATTCGTGCATTGGCGTATGATGAAAGAGGATCCATATATTACAAAACTTCTTTTAGGAACGATTATCAGCTTCTTCTACAAAAGACTGCTAGACATTTTGGAATTTGGCAACCTAACTATTGCACTCCCAAAGGAGAAGAATTTCCAAGAAGAAATGGCAACATCTACAGGAGCTAAAAGCTTTGCTGCCAACAGACAGCCATTACTTTTATGATGGAATACCTATTGAATAATTAATCAAAATATCGGTTTTAAAATATTTTTGGTAATATAAAAATTTAATGGAATACCTTTTTTTTTTAAATGCATAAGTAGTTATTAGTAATTAAAAAATAAATAAAAAGCACAAAATATCAAAAAAGGCACATTTTTATTTTAGTTTTTATTTTTTCATACAGATTGAGGAAACAACAATTCAAAATAACGTAAGACACATAGCATAAAGCGTACTTTAAAAAAAACATATTTTTTTCTAAAATATATTTCTAGCTTCATTATACCCTCCACTCCAGTGTGCAGAGGGTATATATAAGTTTGTCATTCCGTTTGTAATAATTAGAAAAAAAATTTTGGACCCCATAAAATAAGTATATTTGTGATCCTTATAACAACCGGAGTTGATATAGCGATGTCCGTCTGTCCGTCTGTGGAAATCACGATGACGGCATCAATCGGGCAGCTAGTGTGCTCGTTGCCATAAAAATGATTCATTAACATCCTGAAAAGTTTGCTATTTAAAATCGTCCAAATCGATCGATTAGGGCCCGAGATTTGAATGAAGAACTAAAAAAAGTCTTGAAAAAAAAATAATTTTCTATGTTGTTCTTGTCACGATCACGCCCTGAATAGGACAGCCAGGATGGTCATTTTTAGTGAGAATGATTCACCAAATTCATGGAAAGATATCTATTTAAAAAATCGATTAAATCGGTGGAAAAGGTCCAGGGAAATCTCTGAAAAAGTAAAAAAAAAATGAAAAACATGATGTTTCTATATTGATCTTGCTGTTATTCTAAATGTTGCATTGTTGTCATAGATGGACTTGTTGTTTTTGTGGTCGTTATGGTAATAATATAATAAAAATAAACCTTTTGTAAATTTTTTTTATCAACTCTGGTAGAAAAATTTAAAAGTTTCCATTGTTTTGGCATCACTAAAAAAATTTGTTAGATCATTTCTGTCATTTCCACGAGCCTGCCTGCAAAATTTCAGATCGATTGGAAAGTGATTAAAATCGATCCAGAATTTGTTCGACAAGCAGACACTACGAGTTAATATAAAGGGAGTAAAAATTCACCAACATCTAAAGCAAATAATGCTAAAATACATAGTTGTTAATAAAAAAACAATGTAAATTTAGCAAAAAAAAAAAAAAAAATTTATGTATTAATTTATTTAAAGAGAAAAACACAAAAATAACGTTTTATGTTGTATTTTTTACATATACATACACATATTAAATAATACAAATATACATATGTTTTACATATATTTTACATATATTCTATATATGTATATCCATAAGAACTGCATGTTAGAAATAAATCGGTATATTATTTTATTTACATAAATTTCTGCAATATTTTGTTGTGGGGAAAATACATTTCTTTTGCATTAACAGAGCGTCACTTCATTTTGCTCAGCGTGACTATGCCGCAGTAGATGGCGCCACAATTTTTGTTCTAATAAGCTTTGCAATAGTTATTTCTATTTTAACATGAATGTCAATATTTTCAACTAGATATCATACAGAACAATGTTAAGAGTATACAAGGGCTGGTCTTTTATTTCATACGTTTTTCCATTATTCTTTTATAAATATGAACATAAGTTTGGCATGTTAACTTTTTGTTGTCTTTATAAAATAAAGTTACCAAGTTCATCAATGAGTTTTTTGCTTTTAAAACAGTTCTACATAGTTATATAGAATTATTGTTCTGCTTTACCTACAAAATATCTGATTGCGGTTACATCTAATTTTTAAAAATTGTTTATAATTACTAAAGAATTATTATTCACATAAATACAAAGTTGCACTTTTTAAATTTTTAATTCAAATTTAAGAAAATATCAATTCTAAAAACTGGAATTAAAAATTTCCAATTATAAATTACAATTATTTGAATTTCAGAAAATCATATCAAAACGTCGGAAATTATAATTTTAAATTTAGAAGACATCAATTGCATCTTTAATATATAAATTTTATTCGTTAAACACAAATTGAAATTCCAAAAAAAAAAACACCAAATATGTTTACATTTAAAAATATTTAAATTTAAAAAAAATATTGCCATTCAGGAGAAACTTTTCAGGAGAGACTTTTCAGTACCGCGATTCAGTAACTTCTTTAACGATAGTCGAATCGTTAAAAAAAGAAAATTGCAAAAATATCAGTAAAATTTTTAAACGATATTCGCTATTGTTAAAGTCAGCTGTTGTTGTTATCTAAACGACAACCATGTTTGTGTTGTTTATTCAATCGATAAAAACTTAAATTTTTAGGTTGAAATGTCGTCATATATATTTATGTAAATAAAAATCATAAAATTGTGAAAATATTTTGCTTTTATTAAAAAACTTAATTAAATAGCATATTCAATTCATTATTTCATTTTCAAATAAATAAACAGAAATATTAGTAAACAAAATAAAGATATTAAACATAAACATAAAATCATCCGGTCAAACAGGAAGTAATTTGTTTTTTTTCTATTCTTTGTGTTTTTTGCTTATTTTGACAGAGATGCCACTCGTTTACAATTTAAATAAATAGAAAAATAGATTTGTCGACTGTCGTTAAGATGTATGTACTTAGTGAATCACTTAATCCTTAGTGCAAACAACAATAGCTGTCGATATATTTTGCGATTGTCGGATCGTTGAGATTTACAGAATCGGACTACAGAAAACATTAATTTAAATTCAATGAATTTTAGAAAACCTCAAATGATATTTAAGAATTGCTAACATAAAAATTGTTACATAAATAAACGAAATTTGATGAGAATGTTATTTATATATAAATTTTCACTAGTTTTTCAGAAAATAAAGCTAAATTATTTTATTTAAAATGTTTGGGACTTTTGGTTTTTTGCGTTTGGCATCCTTAACTTGATTATTTATTATTATACATTTATTCTCTATGTTTTCAAAATATGGCAATATTTTAATAAGAAAGTTGAGAGAGCTTTGGTTATTATTTTGTTACTCCATCCGACGTTTATGGCCACAATGAAGAAATATTTGGCCAATTAAAAGAAACTATACAGCCATCTCCAATTAGCACGAGTTAATGCATATAGCCTCCCTACACAACCATTACCTTTGCAATGGAGGTTAAGGCGAGCTATTTAATTAGCAAAAACTAAATTAAACGAGAAGTTATGTCATATAGCCATATCGAAAACGTATTAGGTGACGTTATGTTGTATGTTTGATTTAATATTTCAAAAAATATCACTCATACGAATGCTTCTCTTCTACTCTAGCCCAATTTGAATTGCTGAAGCTATTTGCTGATTTGGATTAATGGTTTAATTGAAATGTTTTGTTTTCCTGGTGAATACTCAGTTCTTTTGGGACACTCTGTTCTGACGTAATGACGACATGTAGCGCGAATATCCGATAGACAAACGAAACAACAATATTTTGTGAAACCTCCTTGCATACCAGTCAACAAACCAATGACCTGAAACAGATTAACTTACAGTTATTTACGATGGTCTATACTATATATACAAATAAATTTAAATCACACACTTTAAGGTCACCACAGATTTTCCATTTAATTAATGTAATGTCAAAATTTCATACACGACACAAGGTTAGTTCTATTGGATAGTAATTTAGGCAAAATTTTTCAACAAGATCGGTCATGAACTCTCTGAGTTAGTGGGGGTCAAAATTTTACATTTTGGCCAAACAGGTGTTTTTCCTCATCCTTGTAACTTATTACCTATTGTTCTTAGCAAAATTTGTCCCACTCGCATCCCATTAAGCGAACAAAAACCTCTTAAAGAAAAACCTTAGCTTTCTTTTAAGCAAATTTCATCCCGATCAGAAGACATCGGTTTTAAAAGTTTGGTCTCTTGACATGAAACCCCCCATATATACACTGATATGTATGTACGTTTGTATCTGCGTTTTTATATTGCATTGTTATAAAATACGAGTTCCACGAGCATTACCTTGGTAATAATTCATTAATGCGTTCCTAACTACCATAAAGAAAGGAAAAAATGCACCAAAACAGATGATTATAATTTATTTTTAGTTAAAGCGTATAATAAAGCCAGCGCATTACGGAAGGGCGAAGAGTTAAGTAACATTTTATTGAAAATTATTACTATTTAAAGGTTTAGAAGGGAACAATAGTGGAGTGTAAAAATGTTTATAAATTAACACCAAGACAGGAAAACCAATTTAATCAAATCTAAAACTTTATACATTAATTGGCCAACACAATGGTGGTTAATTAATTGTGAAAATTGTTGCTAATAACTTCCGTTACACAAGGATGATTGAGAGCGGAAAATGCATTATCTTCTTTAACATTAATGTGCATTTAGAGTTAAGTTATGAAAACAGAAATGCTTTTTCCGAAAGATTTTAAAATAATTTAAAAAAAAAAGTAAAAATTTGAGAGTGTAAGTAAGTAATGCTGTTTTTTGTATGACTGATTAGTTAATGCGTTGGATACACTTTCATTATGACATTTTATTATTATTTTTTTTTGTATTGAAAATATTTTGTGTTATGTTAAAAGCAGAATATCAAGAATTTAATAACACAATTTATAGTTCCATATGTGGTCATAAATAGTAGAGTCTTTATAACAAAATAACATTTTATACAATTACTAGCCGCTCGCGTTCAACGTTGTTTTGCCTTAGTTTCAGTGATGGCAACTTTCTCCAAACAAAAAGCGCAAAACAATACCCGAAAAATGCTAAAGCGCACTAAATTAGAATGCAACGTGGAACGTTAGTTGTTAAAATTAAATTATTTTTATTTAGTTAAAAAATATTATATACTAGATGTAACCCGGTGCACTTCGCTGCACCCTCCCCCTGCCCCCTCCCCCTGCCCCCCCACGAATCGTTATGAGAGGGCTCACGCAAAGTCCCAAAGCTCTCATTAATACAGTTATTCAGATATATCACATTTAATATTAAGTTTGTGTAGGGGTGCCACGCGCATTTGCCCACTCCCGTCCATTTTTTTGTCTGACTACTCACGTTAATAATAGATGACCTGAGACAAATTTGCAAAGCTTTCTCTATCATATTAATATATATGATATTTAAAATTTACTTTGTATGTGAGGTGCCACGCCCGCTAAAAATATTTTAAAAATTACAGCCTGTAGCACTCTCATATCCGCTGTAAGACCCTGAAAATTTCAGGAAGGTAAGATGAGTAGTTACGGAGATTACCTCCTACAAACAAATAAACACATATTACCTCTTTATTACGGTAGTATAGATTATTAGCATAGATTTTTTTATTCGAATACTTGCTGATATACAATGTTTTTTGGTTTTTTCATTCGGTAAAACAATTATCAGATTTTTCGGCGTTCCTACCCTGGAGCAACGTACATGTAGCTGCCCATGAGAAGAAGATGGATTATCAAAATTAGATCTGGCAACACTTAACTATTGGCCTTGAACTTAGAATATCATTTGACAATTTTTCTTTTTAGCGATTTTTGATTTTGCCCATTTTTGATTTTGAAGATTTTTTGGGCGATTTTTATTTTTCGCAATTTTCGGTTTTGGCAAATTTTTGAATTTGGTGATATATTTTCCACGACAAATCATATTGATAACTAGTGTACTTGTCAAATGGCTATTGGTTTCGTAGTACTTCATATTATTTATGTAGGAGTTGTCGCGCCCACTAATCCCATCCCGCCCAATTTTTATTGGACTAATCGCATTAATATCTGATGGACTCGTGCAAAATGTCGAGTGTTTCCCTTTTATAGAACACCAGTTATATGATATTAGATATCTACTTTGCATTGGCGGTGCTACGCCCACTGCTACGGTCACGCCCATTTTTTTGTTCGACTGATCATACAAAGAACCTATGGGCTCATGCAAAGCCACAAAGCCCTCTCTTTGACAGTACTCCAGATATATGACATTAAATAGTTACTTTGCAAGGGGAGTGCCACGCCAATTTTTTGTCCGACTACTCATACTAAGATGTGATGGTGCCGTGCAAAGTGTCAAAGTTTCTTTTTTTAGTACACCAGTTATACGATACAAAGTTATATGATACTTTGTACGGGAGGTGCCACGACCACTGCTCCGATCACGCCCATTTTTTGTCTAACTAATCACATGAATAACTTATGGGCTCACACAAAGTCCCAAGACTCTCACTGTTACAGTACTCCAGATATATGGCATTTTATATTTACTTTGTTTGGCCTATAGCACTTCCCATATCCGCAGTAAGACTCTGTGAAAATTTCAGGAATATCAGATGGGTAGTTACGGAGATTACCTCCTACAAACAAACAAACAAACAAACAATCAAACAAACACACATTACCTCTTTATAATATTAGTATAGATTACACTATGCGACAAATCAAGACTTTTTGCTTTGGGGACGCAAATCTTTGTCACCTGTTGAAAGTAATTGGTAAGTATGTAATTATGTGATACAAAATTCGGGGCTTTTAGGCAGAACTTTCGCGAAATCGCGGTTTGGAAATTTTTTTTTCGAGAAAAGTTTGATTGACATTTGCTTCATGAAATTGATCGGTGAATATTTTTTTAAAATATTTGAACCCTCGAGCTCCTATGGAAGTGGGTTTTCTAGTTCCTTATTTCCAAAATTGTACCATAACTACGTATAATATGTTCGAGAAATATGGAGAGGGAACAGTGTCAGTTGGGGTCTCCAAAGACACAAAAAAAAAAAATTCCACGTGGGGTTTCTCCACCAGATGAAAAAAATTATTCTATACAAAATTTTCAATGCAACAAAAAAATTTATATTGGTAAAGTTGTATGGAAGTGTGAAAAATTATGCTATAACTAGCAATTACAATCAAACTGTGCAACAGTAGTCTACAGTAAAATACATAGGGAACTATTTACCCTCTAACTCTAGCGGGAATCCTTCAATACCGGCTATACCATACCCTATACCATGAGTTTAGAGACCCGATCTCTAACGTCCGTCTCTAACTGATTTTCACCAATTTCAACAGCGTTTATCAAATCTAAAACCTTATACATTGATTGGCCAACACAATGGTGGTTAATTAATTGTGAAAATTGTTGCTATTAACATCCGTTACACAAGGATGATTGAGAGCGGAAAATGCCTTAACATTAATGTGCATTTAGAGTTAATTATGGAAACAGAAATGCTTTTTCCGAAAGATTTTAAAATAATTAAAAAAAGTAAAAAATTTGGAGTAAGCCTGTTTTTTGTATGACTGATTAGTTAATGCGTTGGATAAAGTTGCATTACGACATTTTCATTATTATTTTATATTGAAAATATTTTGAGTTATGTTAAACGCAGAATATCAAGAATTTAATAACAAAATTTATAGTTCCATATGTCGCCATAAATAGTAGAGTCTATACTACAAAATAATATTTTATACAATTACTAGCGGTTGGTGATGGCAACTTTTACCAAGCAAAAAGCGAAAACAATACCCAAAAAATGCTAAAGCGCACTAAATTAGAATGCAACGTGAACCGTTAGTTGTTAAAATGAAATAACTTTTATTTAGTTGAAAAAATTATATATTACACTATGCGATCAAGACTTTTTGCTTTGGGCACGCAAATCTCTATCACCGATTGAAAGTAAATACTTGTTAAGTATGTAATTATGTGATATAACATTCGGATTATGTGATATAATTTCCGAGAAAAATTTGGTTGACATTTGCTTCATTAAATATTTTTTTTTAGGAAATTTTAACTCTCGAGCTCTTACGGAAAGTGGTCTTTTAGACCCTTATGTTCAAAATTATACCATAACTACGTACATTTCTGGTCAGTTGGGGTCTCCAACGACACAAAAAATAAATAAAATTCTATGCGCGGTTTCTCCACCAAACGCAAAATAAAATTCCAAACAAAAGTTTCAATACAACAAAAAAAAAACAAGTAAGAAAATTATAGTCGGTCTAGACCGACTATACGATACCCTATACCATGCGTTTAGGCCCAACTAACTGGAGATTGAAAATAAGCAAAAACCAAATTTGAGTGGGATTTTTATTAATTTTTTTGGCTGCAGATATGAAAAAGTTCATATCGGATGCTATATCTATAAAGGGACTAGGTCCAAAAATGGACCGATCCTGATCATGTTTGGTAAAGTCTGCTGTATTTTGCAAAAATATGTACAAACAAAATTTGAGAAGAATCAGTGCAATATTTTTGTTTTTTAATAGATTTAAGTGAAGATCGGGAAGCAGCTCTATATGGGGTCAAAGAGATCATTTTTGGACTACTCATTAGTGGATGTAATGAACGCATACAAACCCAATTTGAGTAAGATCTATATGACAATTTGGATCTTATGGCAATTTATGTCGATTTCATATGGGTAATTTGTATGGGGGCTAGGTCTGAACATGGACCGATTCTCACCAATTTCAATAGCGTTCATCCCATGGCCGATAAAAGCTTATGTACTAAATTTCGTCAAAATATATTCATATTTGCGACCTGCAGTTTGATTACAAGCTTTACATGGACACACAGACGGACGGACGGACATTGTTAAATCAAGTCAGAAAGTGATTCTGATTCGATCGGTATAATTAAAGATGGGTCTAGGTCAAATATTTTTGGTTGTTACAAACAGCAGCACAAAGTCATTATACCCAAACCACATAGTGGTATAGGGTATAAATATATATTGATAAAGTTGTATGGAAATGTGATAAATTATGCTATATCTAGCAATTACAATCAAATTATGCAACAGTAGTCTACAGTACAATAAATACGGAGTTATTTACCCTCAAAACTGTAAATTGTAAAAAATAATCCTTCAATACCGACTGTACGATACCCTATACCATGCGTTTAGTGACCCTATCTCTAATATCTAACTAATTATATATACAAAATAAGCATAAACCAAATTTACTAGAATCGTCTTGTGGAGTTTATTTTTGGACTACTGATAAGCGGATGTAATAAACATACACAAAACCCAATTTGACCGAGATCTATATGATAATTTGGATAATATGGCAATTTAAGTGAATCTCATAGGGTCACTTGTATGCAGCCTAGGTCAGAACATGAACCGATTTTCACCAATTTCAAGAGCATTCATCCTATAAACCACTATGTGGTTTGGGTATAATGACTTTGTGCTACTGTTTGTAACTACCAAAAATATTTGACCTAGGTCCATCTCTTATTATACCGATCGGCTCAGAATCACTTTCTGAGTCGTTTTAACGATGTCCTTTCGTCCGTCCGTCCGTCCGTCTGTCCGTCTGTGTGTCCATGTAAACCTTGTAATCAAACTACAGGTCGCAACTATGAACATATTTCAATGAAATTTGGTATATAAGCATTCATCAGCCATAGGATGAACGCTGTTGAAATTGGTGAAAATAGGTCCATGTTCAGACCTAGTCCCCATGCAAATGACCCCTATGAAATCGACATAACGTCGTTCGTAAGTTATTGTGTTCTATATGATTTTTTTTGATTAATCCATGTTTAAGTTCTAATAGTTCTTACGCTTAAAGGCGTTTTCAAAGAGGATTTTTTTTTAAACAGAAAAAACCACAACCTATAGTACTTTCCTTGGTAGGAAGGTCGCCACAATTTTATCGGTTCAGTTTTTTTTAATTAGCAACTAAACTTTAGCAACTAAACTTTAACAAAAAGCATATAGAACACAATAATTTACGAACGACGATAAATTGCAATAAGTTCCAAATTATGTATGTGTTTATTATATCCACTAATCAGTAGTCCAAAAATGATCCCTATTGGACAATTCTTAGTCATAGGCCCCATATAGAGCTGTTTCCTGATCTTCACTTAAATCTATCAAAAAAAACCAAAAATATTGCACAAATTTTTCTCAAATTCGGTTTGTGTTTATGTTTTCAAAATATAAGTGACTTTACCAAATATGGTCAAGATCGGTCCATATTTTGACCAAGTCCACATAAAATATAGCAGCCGATATGAACTTTTTCATATCTGCAGCCAAAAAAATTAATAACAATGCCACTCATTTGGTTTTGGCTTATTTTCTATATCCAGTTAGTTGCACCGAAGAGATAGGGTTTTTAAACCATGGTATAGGGTACCGTATGGTCGGTCTAGACCAACTATAATTTTCTTAATTGTTTTGAATATATTCTACCAGAAATATACGCAGTTATGGTATAATTTTTGGATATTTTGGTAATAAAGACCCACTTCCATAGGAAATCGAGGAATAAAATGGTTTCAAAAAATATTCACCTATCAATTTCATGGAACAAATGTCAATATAAAATTTTAATCAGAGAACTCGTTAGTCATATATTGTAATTTTTATGTACCAAGCTTTTCTCGAAAAAAAATTTCAAACCGCGATTTCGCGAAAGTTCTGCCTAGGAGCCCCAAATGTTATATCACATTCATAATTACATAGTTACCAAATAAGAAAATTATAGTTGGTATAGACCGACTAGTAGTAGTAGTAGTATTCTTTATTTTCAAATATCGTTATAAAAATTCTATAATTTAAAATTACATTTTAAATTCTTAATAAAGAATTTACGACATCGACAATAGTCGTCTGTCGGTAGTGTGATTATTTTATACATAAGTACATTAAAAATTTTGGTTTTAAACTTTTTGCTTTAATTAATCATCTATAATATTAATAGGCTAGGCAAATTCTTGTGACCGATGTTTTGTTTCACTGTTTTATCCCGATTTTGACCAAACGTATACTATTTGAAAGGTATTTCTTTTTAGCCGTTTTGCAGATTTACAGATTTTTTAATTTTTTCCTTTATTTTGAGTAAATTGCATTGTAAGTTGCTACTAACACACACATAAAATTATATTTATGATATGTGTGTTTTATTAAATTTGTTAATGAGTTTTTTATCTTCATTCACAACAATAATAAACCATAAAGTGTTGGTTTGTGAATGGGCTAAGTTGAAAAATAAAGCTGCCTAGAAATTGCACTCGAATTTCGAACGCTGGAATCAGCTAGTCTGCATAAAACAGTGATTTCCCTATTAAATTGTTTTTTATTATAAATTAAACAATAATTAAATAAAACAATCGTGTAGCTTAAGTACTGTCAAAAAAAAGTGTTACGAAAAGGGTAAAACGAATAAGACAACTAGTTTAAATTTTCCGCTATGTTACCATATCGGCAAAAACGCGATTTTGACAAATATATATATTTAATTTTTGAAAAAAATGAAAAACCCTTGTTTAATTACTAAAAAAAACTCAACAGTAACGCCATCATCATTAAGTCATCATCATCATCATCGAAGCAATGAAAGATCTTTCATCGTTAGATTAAACGCTGATGAAGTTCTTTATTTACTTTTATAGTTGTATTTATTCGACCTTTTAAATTGTTAATAAAACTTCATATGGCTAATAAAACTTCTTTATTTTATTTTAAAATAAACGTATTATTTTTATTTTACAAGCCACTTGCATGTATCCACCGTTACAGTTCACTAACATAGAATTTTTTCTTTAAACGAAAATAATTTACTCGTATTTATTTATTTTTGGCCAAGTATTAATTCTTTTTTTAAAAATTTATTATTTTAAGCTAATTGGGCCTAACTTCGTAAATGTAAAATAAAACTCAGTTTTATCACATATTTCCCCGACGTTTCGTAACTTTTTTGGTTACTTTTTCAAGGGTCGTCTATTTAAATAAAATAAAATAAAAACACAACATTAACACACAATAATTGCACAAATATGAACAATAAAAACTTACAATAATAAGAATTTTAAACTTTATCACATTACAACATTATTAGTATAAATCACAGCAAACATAAAAACACAAAATTGTATAATTACAAACATAAAACACAAATTTGTATAATTACATTTAGCTTAAAATTAATATCACAGAATGTTTCTAAACTATTGCGACTCTGTAACTAGTACTAATATTTTGGGTGTCCTCTTTGTGGTTCATGGTTGTATTTATATTCTTTTGAATTCGTAAGCTTTCAATTGTGTACCGCTTTTTTTCTATTTTTTCTACATCCAGTATTTTCGTATTATTGAAATTTATTTTGTGTCCAGTTGTAATTACATGTTTTGACAACGCTGTGCTTTCTCTCTCTTTTATGATGTCCATTTGATGTTCTCCTAATCTCTTTTCTAATGTTCTTTTAGTTGTTCCTATATAAATAAGATCACAGCTGTTGTTTTGATCACCCTCACACTTGACTTCGTATACAACATTACTTTTTTGTAGCTTTTCTATTGGAGTTTTTGTTTTTGAAAAAATTGTATTTATTGTTGTGTGTGGTTTGTATGCAAATCTGATGTTTTTTGTTTCCATTGTTGTTCTAATACTTTTATTATCTGTCAAACCCGGGATAAAATTTACAATAACAGTCAACAACATCGAGAGAACGGAAACGCCGCTCTGTTAAACATGAATTAATTCTGTTAGTGAAATAGCGATGGATAAACTTGTATGCAAGTTCCAGTAATTATTGCTGAAATCTAATAACAGCAAATTATGGGTAATTTAAAATCCTCTATTTTGATACCCAAATCATTGGTTAAATATAAAGTGTCAATTATAAATTGTTTTTTTATTAAATCAATTATAAACTATATATGAAATTTTAACGGGATATCACTAATTTAAATTCCATTCGTTCCGCTGGCTAAAATTAATTGTGTTGAATTTAATATCTATTATATATAAAATTCATTTTCTGTTTGTTTGTTTGTTTGTTTGTTTGACCGCTATACAAATTTTTATTTTTCAACGAATTTTCCTGAAATTTTGTACACACGATCTCTATACCCCAGGAAAGGTCGCCAGACAATTTTTACCGGCCACGCCTACTTTTACGCCCACTTTTTATGTAAAATTCATTTTCTGTTTTATTCATATATGTTAACTATACAAATTTTTAATTGTTAACAGATTTCTCTGAAATTCGGTACACACGATCCCTGTACTCCAGCTAAGGTCACCATATACTTCTTATCGACCACGCCTACTTTTACGCGCACTTTTTATCTACAATTCATTTTCTGCTTTTGGTATATTTTGTAACGTATGCATGGTATAGCGTGTAAGTTAATGTAAATAATAATGCCATGCATACAACAATGCTTTGTGGTACGGTTGAGTCTCTGTTTCTTTTCTTTAGTAACGTGAGTAATAATCATGTAGTTTTTGGGGTAAACCGCCAACATAATTGACTAATGCAACTGAAACTAGTGACCCATTAACATTTGTTTTGATTTTATTTTGAATGAAGAAATTGCCTCACATGCAGTTTCTATTTACACAACCTCCAATTAAATTAGAGTTAAAAGTAAAACTCTATAAATAAAAACTAATATAGATAGAGACTCCACCCAATCAAAAATGCATTGATAATATTTAGAGTTATTGAGTGTACTTTAGAAAGTCACTCTTAGAATTTAAGTTATTGAGTGTACTTTAGAAAGTCACTCTTAGAGCAGAAGTCTAGAACTTTTCATAGGGTATTTATAAGCAACTGTTTTGTGAAAATAAAAACAGTTCTAAATCGTGACTGATTTGGAACACAAAACAAATATTCCAAGTGTGCTTTATTTAATAAGTAGCACCTTAAATTAAAAAGTCAAAATTAATCCGTTTGAACACTATAATTTGTTCGCTATACAAATTATTATTTTTCAACGGATTTCTCTGAATTTTGCTACACACCATCTCCGTACTACAGGAAAGGTTGCCATACTTCTGCGCCCACTTTTTGTATACAATTCATTTTCAGTTTTTTAGTATATTTGTTCGCTATTCAAATTTTTATTTTTCAACGCATTTCTCTGAAATTTGGTACACACGATCTTTGTATCCCAGATCAGGTCACCGTGTGATTCTTGCGGCCACACCTACTTTTACGCCCACTTTTTGTATACAATTCGTTTTCTGTTTTTTGGTATATTTGTTTGATATACAAATTTTTATTCTCTGAAATTTGGTACACACGATCTCTGTACTCCAGGAAAGTTCGCCATATGCTTCGTACCGGCCACTTTTTGTATACAATTAATTTTGTTTTTTGGTATATTTGTTCGCTATACAAATTTTTATTTTTCAACCGATTTCTCTGAAATTTAGTACACACGATCTCTCTGCTCCAGGGAAGGTCGACATATTCTTCGTACCGGTCACGCCTACTATGACGCCCACTTTTTGTATACAATTCACATTCTGTTTTTTGGTACATTTGTTCGCTACACAATTTTATTTAAAACGGATTTCTCTGAAATTTGCTACGCACGATCTCTGTACTCCAGAGAGGTCGCCATATGATTCTTGCCGGTCACGCCTACTTCTACGCCCACTTTTTATACAAAATTAATTTTCTGTTTTTTGGTATATTTGTTCACTATAGAAATTTTTATTTTTCAAGGGATGTCTAAAATTTGGTCACACGATCTCTATACTACAGGGAAGGTCACCATATGATTCTTACAAGCCATGCCTACTTTGCGCCAACTTCTATGTATATAAAACTTATTTTTTCCTTTTATTTGTTTTTTTATTTGATTGCTATACAAACTTTTATTTTTCAATGGCTTTCTCCGAAATTTAGTACATATTCCAGGGAAGGTCGCCATATGATTTTTCCGACCACGCCTACTTTTACACCCAATTTTCATATAAAATTCATATTTTGTTGTGTGGTATATACTGTAGAGATCCACCAAATGAATTTCTGTTGCTAACAAAAAAACTTAAATTCAAAATAACATGTATGAAATATAAATCCAAAAAAATTGATGGCACACTTTGTTGCTACTCAAATACAATGTTTAGCTCAAATACAATGTTTAGCCTTTAATTACCAAAAGTGAAAAATGACACTTTTCATGAAGGCCACTCATTGTTTCTTTTTTTTCAAATTCAAGTATAAATTTTGTTTACACAATCTTCATTAATAAACACATTTTTTTTATTTAAATATTTTTTTTGAACTTATTTTTTTTGTTGTACATTTATTGATTTGATTTTGTTTGAATTTGATTTTTATTTTTATGTATGTATAAGTAAGTAATTAAAATTGTAAATAATAAAAAACCAAAAACATTAAGTGCTGAATTAGCACAAAAATAATATAAAATAAAGACCACTGTTGGAGAACAGAATGATTGGTGCTCTGACAGTTGGTAGGCAAACTTGGCCTAACTAAAAAAAAAATTGTTTGATTTCAAACGGATTAAACACTAAATCTGGTCGGCAGGTTTGCCCCAGAATTAGTTTGAAAAATTAACCAACATAAATTCTACCATAAAAATATTATATGGCGATCCTTATCCTGCGTATCCTGGAACTCTGATGACTATTTGGTGAAAAAAAAAAAAAAAAATTTTACATCCTATCCAGAAAATTTTATTTTGAAAACTATCCGAAGTATCCTGATTGGAACACAGCTGAACATTTTGACATTCCACTACAGTAGACTACTAAAGAAGAAATTTATGGAAGGTCCAAAGGCACTCACCAAGTACGAATACTACAACAGATTGGCGCGCAATAAAGAAACTCATCTGACGGCTATACTCAAAGAGAACTTGAAACTTAAAACTAGAGGCGGCTATAAAAAGAGGCTTAGAGTGGAGAAGGCAAAGCTAAAAGCAATCCAGAGGGCATCAAACAACAAAACTGGTGGAAATTACTTTTCAAGAGCATTGGCAGCTGAGCAAACCATAAGTCTATTAAAAACCGAGCTCAAAGCAAAACAACACGAAAGAAGCGAAAACATTTGGCATAAAATAGAAGAAACAAAAAAATTTGCATATGGGGAACTGGTGGAGCAGCGACAAAAAAGAGGAGGTCATAATCAACCAAACTGCAGCCAACAACAACAGCAACAGCATTTTGGACAATAAGATAATAACACAAGATGTAATTTTTTTATTCATTATATTTATTGCACTCCTATATTTTTTCAACAAAATAAATAAATACTACAAAGCTTATTTACATAAGCACCTTAATAGGAGCAGGGAAATAGTATAAAAAAAAAAAAAAAAAAAAAATTTAAATCTTTTAACTCATAATATTTCACTAAGAATTACATATGTTTAATTAAAATAATAAATTAATTAATAAATCTTAAAACAAAAATTTTTTATATACAAAAGTTAAAATATATAAAATAGTACACTTATGGAAAAATTTGAAAAATTGTAAGGACTCTGTCAAGTATATTAGAAAATTTTAAAAAACAAGGTACAAAGAAATACAAACTAGATACAGTTTTACAGAAACTAAAAGAGGTAGAACAGTTAAAAACACAATTTGAGGCATTAGAAGAATCACCTGACATTGACTATATACAACTGACGACACTTAAAACAAAATTTCAAAAATTGTACACGGAAATAAGAACCAAATTAGAAGAACAGAAAGAAACAGAAAGTAACGAACATAGTAATTCAAGCAATACGCAAAACGTAACAAAAACCATGGCGGAATTTGACATAATTACTAGTTTAAAAGTAGTCCCAGAATTCACTGGAAACTACAAGGAGCTAAATTCATTTTTAAAAATCACTGAGCTCATGTATAATAACTTGAGTGAAAATGCAAAAAAAACTTTGATAGAATTCATAAGAGAGGTAAAATTACACAATAAGGTTAAAACAGCAATTGGAATACTGGAACCAATTGATAATTTTGACAAACTGAAATATGAGCTAACAAGGTTATACAAAAGTCCTTTGACAATTCCAGAAATTTATTCAAAACTCAATGGTTACACACAGAGAAACCAAAATGTCACCACATTCAGTGACAATATATTAAACTTAATATCCGAATTAAACTTGTTACAAATTGCACAACTGGAAGGAACAGTGACAACAGAACGGAAGGACGATATAGTCAGAACAAATCAAAACTATAGTTTGACCATTTTTAAGAACAATCTGAACGATACCTTAAAACAGGCAATTTGTATAGCACAACCCAAAACGCTGAACGAAGCAATAAGTATTGCAAAGGAACTAGAGAAGACTAATTGTACCTCAGGACAATTAATGTATTATCAACAAAACAATTTTAGACAAACCAATTTTAGAGGACGAAATAACCACAGAGCCTTTGGCAATAATAATAACCGTGAAAACCATAACAACAATAACAATCGTTCTTTAAACAACAATGGAAAATATGAAAATTTTTCGAGACAAAATTTTAAACGTGGAAACAATTTAGGAAATTTTCGTAAAAATAATAATTACAGTGGACAAAACAATAACCGTGGGAACAATAACTACTATTCCGGAAACAATGGCAATCGCGGAAATTACAATAACAATCGAGGACAAAATAATTATCGTGGAAATAACAATTATCGTAGTAACCAACATAATAATTACAGTACAAATAATAACAATAATAGAATTCGAGTCATTCAAGAGGGAAACGAGTTGGCCCCGGAGGAAGGACATGCGGACTAGAGTCAATCCCCGGGTATCCAAGAATAAAAATTTATAGAATTTCAAATAATGCAACAAATATAATTTCTCTAAGATGTAAAGATGCTAATAGGAATCTTACCTTTATAGTAGACACAGGTGCGGACGTGTCAGTAATAAAAACAAAAAATCTCAATGGTGATTTGTATTTTAACAATCAAGAAAAATGCAAACTTACAGGCATATCGGACGAAATAATTTATTCACAGGGTGTAATTGATTTAAATTTGGATTTGGGTGAAAATTCGTACATTCAAAATTTTAATATCGTTGATAGCAAATTTCCCATACAGACTGACGGAATACTGGGACAAGATTTTTTAAAAAATTGCTTATGCAAAATCGATTTAGAAACCTGCACTATAACAGTTATTATCAATGATGAAGAGATCATTTTACCAATTTACTCAGACTTGTCAGAAGTTTCTGAAATAATTATTCCTGCAAGATCAGAAATAATTCACCATATAAAAATGGATCTAACTGAAGACAGTGTTGTGTTAAATAAAGAAGTGCAAGAAGGAGTATTTTTGGGAAATTCAATAGCACCCAAAGACGGATTTGCCCACATAAGACTACTTAATGTAAATGACAAAGAAATAAGAATTAAAAAGTTAAAATTAGAAACTGAGCCATTACATAACTATTACTTAATTAAAAATAAGAAGAAGGACAATTCTGACAGGGAACGTTTTGAAGAATTGATTAACATTTTAAATTTGGATTCAAAAGACAAAGAAGCAAAGGACTCGTTATACGCAATTTTTGAACAATATTCGGACATTTTTCATATCGAAGGAGAAGTATTGACAGCAAACAATTTTTATACTCAACATTTAAGTGTAAATGACACAAATCCTGTGTACATAAAAAATTATAGACTACCGAATTCTCAGCTTGAAGAAATAGACGAGCAAGTTGACAATTTAATAGACACTGATATAGCAGAACACTCAGTTAGTCCCTATAACTCACCATTATTGCTAGTACCCAAAAAAATGGTGGGGACAAAAAGAAATGGAGACTAGTAGTAGACTATAGGCAACTAAATAAGAAGTTGGTAAGCGACCGCTTCCCCCTAACCCGCTTGGAGGACGTACTAGATTTACTAGGCCGAGCAAAATACTTTTCAACACTCGACATGACGAGCTCTTTCCATCAAATACCGTTACATGAAGACTCTAGACCTTTAACTGCATTTTCAACTAACAAAGGACATTTTCAATTTAAACGTTTACCATTCGGATTGAAAATTTCAAGCAATAGCTTTCAAAGAATGCTTACAATCGCCTTGAGTGGTTTGGATAGCCAAGCATTTTTGTATGTAGACGATATAATAGTATTTGGTTGTAGTTTAAAACACCATAATGACAATTTAATAACAGTCTTCGACAGACTAAGAAAATACAATTTAAAATTAAATGCAAACAAATGCGTATTTTTAAAATCAGAAGTCGTATATTTAGGACATTTAATTACTAATGAAGGTATAAAAACAGACCCTTCCAAATTTGAAACAATAAAAAAATACCCCGTCCCAAGAAATAGTGACGAAGTGAGAAAATTCGTAGCTTTTTGTAATTACTACAGACGATTTATTGAAAACTTCGCTCAAACCACAAAATGTCTC
This sequence comes from Cordilura impudica, assembly GCA_963682025.1. Taxonomy (NCBI): domain Eukaryota; kingdom Metazoa; phylum Arthropoda; class Insecta; order Diptera; family Scathophagidae; genus Cordilura; species Cordilura impudica. Next base: position 137,408,747 of record OY821517.1, read on the forward strand.
AATAATCTGGTAAAAAAAGGACAGACATTCGAATGGACAGAAGAATGTCAAAAGACATTTGAACTCTTAAAAGAAAAATTAATTAACCCACCTATATTACAGTATCCAAATTTTGAACAACCATTCGTACTCACAACTGATGCATCTGACTTCGCAATCGGTGCAATCTTAAGCCAAGGTGACATAGGAAAAGACTTGCCAATATCCTATGCAAGTAAAACACTGGCAAAACACGATATAAACAAGCCAGTAATAGAAAAAGAGCTACTAGCCATTCATTGGGGAATTAATTTTTTTAGACCATATTTATATGGCAGGAAGTTTATCGTGGTGACGGACCACAGACCCCTAGTAGCATTATTTACGCATAAAAATCCTTCATCAAAGATGACAAGGATAAGAATAGATTTGTCAGATTATGATTTTGACATAGTCTACAAACAAGGAAAAATTAATACAAATGCCGATGCATTGTCAAGAATAAAAATAGATTCGGACATACTCAAGAGTATGATACCGACAAATTGTGATGACTCAAAAAGAATGTTTGCAATAACAAGGGGAATGTCAGCCAACGAGAACAAGGCAGACACGGAGAAATACAATTCTCATTCGAAGCCTGATCAACTTCACATTTGGGAATGTACGTCCATATCTGATATCAGGAATATGAAAAATTTAAGATTTATAGAAGAAAATAATAAAGGTACCAAAATTGAGATAAATAAAAGATGGGTAACAGTTAGATATAGCGATAATCACCCGAAATTCGTTTCGATCGTCGAGAAGCTATCATCAAAAATGACTGATAGGAATATAATGAAGCTAGCGTTAGAACAAAATGATATATTAAGAGGCATGCCCATAGAAGAATTTAAGAAAATGTATAATGAATTGCAAATGGAAAGAATAAAAAGGAATTTAGAACCTTTAAAGATAATAATATACAAAGCCCCAACAAAAATTAAAGAAGAGTCAATTATAAAAAATTTAATTAAAGAGTATCACAATACACCAATAGGAGGACATTTAGGCATCAGAAAAACTTTATTGAAACTAAAACAAAGATTCGTTTGGAAAAACATGAATAAAATGGTTAAAAAATATATAATAAATTGTTGTGACTGCACAAAGAATAAGCAAACAAAATACACCAAAGAAAAAATGACGATAACTGACACACCTGGTACAAGTTTTGAAACGTTAAGTATAGATACGGTAGGACCCTTACGAATATCTAACGGCTATAGATATATTTTGACAGTACAGTGCGAATTAACAAAATACGTCATACTACATCCAATGGAAACAAAAGAGGCGGTATCAATCGCAAAAGCATTAGTGGACCAAGTAATACTTAAATACGGACTTTTTAAGACACTAAAATCGGACAGAGGAACTGAATTTAAAAATGAACTGCTTGGAAATATTTGCCAAATGTTGAAAGTAGAACAGATTTTCTCAACACCCTACCACCATCAGACAATAGGAGCACTTGAACGAAATCATAGAGTTTTGAATGAGTTTTTGTTAAATTTCGTTGAAAATAATGAATGGGACAAATATATTTTGTACTATGTATTTGCATATAATAGCACACCAAATGTGGATACTAAATACAGCCCTTATGAACTAGTATATGGAAAAATTGCACGTTTGCCAAATGACATGGTTGAGAATAATAGGCCAATTTACAATTTGGACAGCTATGCAAATGAAATGAAAATAAGACTACGGGAATCACTACTTAAAGCACGAGAACTAATACATATGACAAAACTAAAAAGAAAACTAGATTATGACAAGAATAGTAAGGAATCTGACCTGAAAGTAGGAGATTTAGTATACGTTAAGTTAGAAACTAGGAGAAAACAACAGAGTCCATATCATGGCCCTTACCCTATAATTGAACGTAAAGGAGTCAATTCTGTAATTAAGATTAATAATAAATTTAAGGAATATCATAACAATATATTTAAAAAATACAATCCTAATTAAAAAAAAAAAAAAAAAAAAAAAAAAAAAAACTAATGCTAAGAATTTAATTTAAGAAATATTTACACAATCACAAAAACTTTTATACAAAACTTTTATATTTATACAATCACAAAAACTAATTATGGATAGTAATTTCTTTAACTTAAAATTATATTTACTTGGACTTGAACAAAAACAATTTTTTGGAAACACACTTTCCTTTTGAAAATCGCGGAACTCTCAAAATTCATATAAATTTTGCTAGCCCCGTAATTTTCAATCTTGAGGACGATGGTGTAGAGATCCACCAAATGAATTTCTGTTGCTAACAAAAAAACTTAAATTCAAAATAACATGTATGAAATATAAATCCAAAAAAATTGTTGGCACACTTTGTTGCTACTCAAATACAATGTTTAGCTCAAATACAATGTTTAGCCTTTAATTACCAAAAGTGAAAAATGACACTTTTCATGAAGGCCACTCATTGTTTCTTTTTTTTCAAATTCAAGTATAAATTTTGTTTACACAATCTTCATTAATAAACACATTTTTTTTATTTAAATATTTTTTTTGAACTTATTTTTTTTGTTGTACATTTATTGATTTGATTTTGTTTGAATTTGATTTTTATTTTTATGTATGTATAAGTAAGTAATTAAAATTGTAAATAATAAAAAACCAAAAACATTAAGTGCTGAATTAGCACAAAAATAATATAAAATAAAGACCACTGTTGGAGAACAGAATGATTGGTGCTCTGACAGTTGGTAGGCAAACTTGCCCTAACTAAAAAAAAAATTGTTTGATTTCAAAAGGATTAAACACTAAATCTGGTCGGCAGGTTTGCCCCAGAATTAGTTTGAAAAATTAACCAACATAAATTCTACCATAAAAATATTATAATACACAAATTTGTACTTTTCAACGGATTTCTCTGAAATTTGGTTTACACGGAAATAACGACACGGTGAACAAATTCCCCAAACTTAAAAAAAGGTACCCAAAAGAAATGAACAAATTCCCCATTTTTTTATCGAAATAAAAAAATTCAAATTCATTCTTAAATTTTTACATATTTTTATTTAATGAATTTTGTTAAATATTTATTTTAGTAAATATCTGCATACTGCTCTCAATATATGTCCTACAATAGCTGCATTTAAAATGAGTATTCATTTCAATAGCATCATTTCGCTACGCGGAAGCTACGCACACGGGGAATACAGCTTAGCTAGAATATCGAAATGATCTGAAAAATATATTTTGACAATTAAAATAAGTTGGCAACAGCTGCGCGGCAGCACAGGTGTGGCTGCCAAATGCGCAGAAGCGGCGCGCGAACGCGGACTCGACGGATGCGGACGGGACGCGCTCTCGGAACACAGCTCGGCTAAAATATCGCAATGCTCTAAAAAATATGTTTTAGGAATTAAAATAAGTTAACGAGAACTAAGCGGCAGCACGGGTAGTAGCTGCGAAGAAGCGGCGCGTGGCACGCGGAGCGCGGACGCGGACGCGACGGATGCGGACGCGACGCGCTCGCGGAACACAGCTCAGCTAAAATATCGCAATGATCTGAAAAATATATTTTGGCGATTAAAATAAGTTGCCAAACGCGCGGAAGCGGACGCCACTCGCTCGCGGAACACAGCTTAGTGAAATGTCGTATGATAAATTTTATCTACGTATGTGAAACAATTACCTCTTGATCAAAATAGGCCACACATATACTATAAGCAGTTGCTTAAAGAAACCTTGCGAGACAATATTAAACGTCGCATTAGTCTTTCATTTCTGAAACTTGAATTTGACGTCTCTGCTCAATGATGATCACTTATTGAATGAAGTAATTCAATTTTTAAAAGTTCTGATTCCTTTAATTTGCGAACCATTCCGTTATATTTGATGTTTATAAATAAACTGAAAAAAAAACTTAAAGCGGTTTCGCAGCTTATTTTTGAAGCTTTTTTGCTTATAAAAATCTTCTAAATTAAAAAATCAAAAAATTTTTAATTGAAATAAAAAATGAATTTACTGCCCATAAAAATTTTTGGGGAGAAAGTTCATTTTATTGGGGAATTTGTTAATTGGGAACTAAGTTCTCAGCGCCTTGTAAGCATAGTGAACCATTTTTCAAGTCAAAGGCCTTTTTATCCCTGGCAAGACCGGGTAAAAACAGCTAGTAAATATATATTTTTTTTCGTAGTTTAAAAGAATGAATTCTTTATTTCGTCAAATGTTGAAAGTTCATTTATTGAAATCGTGTTAAACCTCTCAATTTTTTTTCTATTTTTATTTATAAATTCAGTTTATATTTCTGAGTTAATATTATAACTGTTATTCATACTTTTTCTTATTAGTTTATTTAAATGGTATCAAGTTGGTTGTAATTTATTTATGCACCAAATTTTTTTTATCAAATTTTTTTCATATTTCTTTTTGAATTTTTAGTCATTATTAATCGTGTTAAATTTTTCTTTGTAGCTCACTTCTTTATCTAGAAGTAAGTTAGATTTAATTAGAGTTAATAAATTCAGTTATTTTGGATTTTACAATTACCCAATCAATAAATTTAAATATTTTACAGTGACTCTTAAAAAAGTTTGTGTTGAAATTTCTAGTGACTTGAGCGTATAAGGTACATTAAAGGGACCATGCACGATACGATAGGCTCTTCATAACCTGGTCATAGTTTGGTTAGGTGTAACTAATGTGTAAACACCTATACACATACAATCTTCATACTTTACTTCAGTTTTGTCTAAATGAAAGTGATTTCATTCTCTTCTTTTCGATTATTTTTTCTCTTTTCACAATTCTTTTTCAAAACTCCATCATTAGCAAGCACACATTAAAATAGTGTTCTGTACATATCAGTTTGCGAATTCAAACTGTAGTAGCCAGGCATCCTCCCCAACAGCCAACGAGATATTAGCCGGAAATATATGCGTGCTTTTACTACAACTGGTTTGAAATAAAAACTTCATAAACGTACACCGTCAAATATTCAATGTATGCTACAATTGTCTTGATGAAACAATGCTTTTTTACGCCAAAGGCGGCATTTTTTTTTAGCTTGATTTCATAACTCAGGCGGCGCAATGGGTTTGGATAACATTCGCCAATGAATGTCATTTTTTTTAAAAAAGGTCAGGGCACCGAAGGTACTGAATTTCACCGGCAATCGACCTACAAGAGAAACAAAGATATGCGTTATTAAATTTTTTGTGCCTCTTAATTGGGTCGAGTAGTTTTGGTACCACTGCCACATCGGCGTGTGTTAGTTCGAGAGTAAGTTAAGGAATTGTAAATTAAAAGTTGCAGCACTCTCTAATAACAATTTTTTTTAGAATCTATCACAAATTATATGACATTATTAAAGATAAATTTCTCCAAAATAACTTTGATTTCAAAACGCATGAAATTTCTCGATTTAATTTTAGACCTAAAATATCAATTAATAAGACCCTTAAAGCAGACTTTTGAATTTTAAATAGCTAATAGTTTCTATAATAAGTATTTATCATTTTGATATATAGTAAAACTTATATCAACTAACTGTGGCTGTATAAAATTGCCTCATAATATGCAAACATAAACTATTAGCAAGTGTTGCCCTAAGCAACCTTTATCTGTTGTTTTAGTTTTAGTTTGAGTTTTTTCCTCTGTTCTTTCTATTCTCTCTGGACCAAATGCTTACATAACACATACTGTTATACAGGATTTGTTTGGTAGTTTGGAAAACCCCACCGATGTTAAAAGCAAATAATAATACCTCCAAACATTCGACGTTGTGTGTTGTTTTCTAGATTAACTCGTTTAGTGTGCGTTGGCGGTTGACATTAGATTAAACCCCCTCCTATTCACTGTAAATATAAGAGTACTAACTATGTTGGTTTTAGTATATCAATTCCTATAAGCAAACACACAGTTGCGTTGACATTTGTGCTTTCCAGGTCGTTGATTTACATGCTGCAACTATTGCTAACACTGTTGCTCCTGCGGATAACGTTATATGAGTAGTTGTTGCCCAGCATAAATAAGGAGATTTCGTTGCAAAATAATAATTTTTATTACATATTTATATCCGACACAATTTGATAAATGATTTCTAGGCAACAACATGGCATTGAAATTTTTATTTCTTTCAATTACCATTATTTTAACAAATTGTAATGAAATTAAACAAATTCATAAAAAAGTAATTACAAACGAGAAAAAAATTATTTGTTTAAATATTCAAATAACGCTTTTCAAAATAAGTTAAACGAATCGACAAGGAAGCAATAAAAAACAAGTAAGAAAATTATAGTCGGTCTAGACCGACTATACGATACCCTATACCATGCGGTTAGAGACCCTCTCAGGCCCAACTAACTGGATATAGAAAATAAGCATAAACCAAATTTGAGTGGGATTTTTATTAATTTTTTGGCTGCAGATATGAAAAACTTCATATCGGATGCTATATCTATATGCGGACTAGGCCCAAAGATGGACCGATCCTGACCATGTTTGGTTAAGTCTCTTGTATTTTGCAAAAATATATACAAACAAAATTTGAGAAGAATCAGTACAATATTTTTGTTTTTTGATAGATTTAAGTGAAGATCGGGAAGCAGCTCTATATAGGGCCTATGACTAAGAGTTGTCCCATAGGGATCATTTTTGGACTACTGATTATTGGATGTAATAAACACATACAAACCCAATTTGACTAAGATTTATTTGATAATTTGGATCTTATGGCAATTTATGTTGATTTCATTTGTATGGGGGCTAGGTCTGAACATGGACCGATTATCACCAATTTCAATAGCGTTCATCCCATGGCCGATAAAAGCTTACATACCAAATTTCATCAAAATATATTCATATTTGCGACCTGTAGTTTGATTACAAGCTTTACATGGACACACAGACGGACGGACGGACGGATGGACATCGTTAAATCGCATCAGATAGTGATTCTGATTCAGATAGTGATTCTGATTCGATCGGTATAATAAAAGACGGGTCTAGGTCATTATACCCAAACCACATAGTGGTATAGGGTATAACAAATACTAACCCTAATTTTTGAAGCAAGGAATATTCATTGCTAAATTCGTGGAAATCTCTAGACATATGCGAAAATTGTGTTTCCAAAAACTATTCAATTTTTTAAGTTGAAGCAATAGTAATGGTAATTAAATTTCAATTAATGTATTAAAAAACATTTGCAATGATAAAAGTAACGCCCAAAAATCAAATAAATTTCAATGAAATCGCCAATTACTAGTTTTTTGTTTTAATGGACGTAGTGATAGTGCGCTATCATCTAGTGGCCCCACAATATCTTCCCCTTGCCACCCCGGTACCGCGTTAGCATTTCATCAGGATGGATGGTTATCTAACAGTGTTGTCATTAGCTTTGTATGTATCCTAATCCCCCATCCTACAAGTAGATTAGGAGTTCGGTGTTCTGTGGCATCTTTCCTTCATGATACGACATATAAATGTGTCACACGTCTTCCAGCTTTCCTTCGACTTCAACATCTCATCCACAATATTTTCGGGTGTTAATACAACTCCGATTTTATTATTTAAATTAGTGCGCAGAGCATGCTATTCTTCGCAGTTAAAAAGAATATTTTCTGCATCATCTTCTTCTGCTTCGCACGCGTCGCAGTTGCCTACTTCCTTAATCCTAAAGCGTTTTAGGTATCTATTTAGGCAACCATGTCCTGTCATTAGCTAAGTAGATAGTAGTTCATGTTCCCGTGTCTTCCTTCCACCCATTTGGTAATGTTCGGTATTAGTCTATATGTCCATCTACCTTTATCGTCTCTTTCCCAGCGTTCTTGCCATTGTCTCAATGACGTTTGTTGTGCTTCTCTTTTAATATCATTACGCACACTAGTATCTCCTGGAAGCATTTGCGATTTGTGCCAGATTTCAGCTCTTTCCTTAAGTAGTAGATCTACCGGAGGAATACCAACCAGCAAAAGGGCAGCACCTGTAGAAACAGTGCGATATGCTGATATAATCCTTAAAGCACTTATTCGTTGTGGCTTTAATAGTTGCTCAGTGGTATATTTTCGATTTGTTGCTGTCACTAGTGTTGGAGCAGCGTACAGTATTTGCGAATGCATAATACTATTTATAAGTCTTCTAGTGGAATCCTTGGGTCCTCTTATGTTGAGCATTATCCTAGCCAATGTAGATGCAGTTCTTAGCGCCCTATCACGTACTATATTCACGTCCTCTTTCAATTTCAGTTTGTCATCCAATTGTATACCCAATATCGTAAACTGCGACTGAAGTTTACGATGTTATTCCTTATTTCGAGTTTTTTTTTTTTGTTCGTTTATTTATTCACAATTTTGAAATTCTTCAACTATAATAAACTCTAGTTATATAGAAAGTTATATATACAAATTTACAAAGTCCCAGAAACGAGCTCTCTAGTATTTTTAATATAAGAATAGGTATTGATTTACAATAATTGGTATTTTTATTTTGTATACACAAATATACAGCAAATATAAATTTATTTTGTAATGAAAATTTTTTTTAAAACATTACTTGTATCTTGGCAGAAGGATAAAACTAAGGTCTAAATGGTAAAAGAAAAATTTTAGTTAATTATTCATGAAGCCACCAAAATTTTTTGGCTTTTGATCTATGCAGTATGTGAAGTTCTTTGTTAGATATAGTTGTGTCATACCTGTTATTATTATTTGGAGAATTACAATCAATTGCTTTGATATTGGCCCGTCTGAAATTATGATATAAAATAGGAATGCCATTTTCATCCTGAATTATATTTAACTTATCTAAATATAAAAATGCCTCGGGTGGCACAAAACCATTTTCTAAAGTATTTATTATATAAATGTCATTTGCATAGTACGGTGCCATTATTAGATTATTTTCAATGCACGATGTGCACTTTAAAATATTATTCCTGATTAGATTAATTATAAAGTTATCTATTCTAATTATATTAGATGAATTATATAGTTTTTTATTTGAAACGTATTTTACATAATTACTATGTGATGATCTAAATAATGACGTACAAGCCCTTAAACATTTCCTTTCGAAGACTCGTATTTTTTCCATGGAAGAAGGTGAGATATTGAACCAAATTGGGCATCCATATGTGAGGATTGGTCTAATAAGCAAGGTTCAGAAAATACACACATGAAACACACAATGTTCTGTTCAAAAGCAGCCAACACATATCTTTATTTTCATATCAATTATGTGCGTTTCTAAATTTTCTACGGTGCCCAACACAACCATGACTGTGTTCGTTTTAATATTTCGTTATTTACACGAACATTTTTGTATCACGTACTTTTTGTTTCAATCACACATAAAGCACACATTTTTGAGTGTTGCTTTATTTGAAGTTCATGTTCTGGTACGTGTACTGAAAAAAAAACAGAACATGTACAATAAACAGGTTCGAGTTCAGTTATATTTGAAGTCGTGTTGTGGCTCGTGTAGTTAGAAAAAACAGAACATGTACAATAAACAGGTTCGAGTTCAGTTATATTTTAAACACGACTTAAAACATAATTGAACTCGAACCTGTTTATTGTACATGTTCTGTTTTTTCTTACTACACGAGCCACAACACGGCTTAAAATATAACTGAACTCGTACCTGTTTATTATACATGTTTTGTTTTTTTTTTTTTCAGTACACGTACAATAACATGAACTTCAAATAAAGCAACACTCAAAAATGTGTGCTTTATGTGTGATTGAAACAAAAAGTACGTGATACAAAAATGTTCGTGTAAATAACGAAATATTAAAACGAACACAGTCATGGTTCTGTTGGGCACCGAAGAAAATTTAAAAACAAACATAATTGATATGAAAATAAAAATATGTGTGTGTTGGTCTAAGTTATGTTTGTTTACATATATGTACGAGTTTTTTATTCAGTGTGAGTTTTTTTCTGAACTCTGCAAATAAGTGATTGGTACATAATTATTTTTATGTTAGATTTTATATGTTTAGAATAAAATAAGGATTTATATACAAAAAATGCCTTTCGTGCTCTCATAGTTATTTCGTTTACATGAGTATTGAAGTATAAGAATTTGTCTAAGTGAATGCCTAAGTATTTGACTACTTGTTTATTGGGTATGTTGGTGTTAGTTAAATTCGATTTAATTCCAAAATATTTCCAGTTTCTTTTTATATTGTTGTTACATTTATCGACAGAGGGCCTGAATAAAATCGTTTCACATTTTGTGCATTTATTTTCATGTTCCAGTTGACTGAAAATTGTTCTACTTTATTAAAAGATTCTTGTAAGTTTGTATTTATTTTATCGATTGTGCTGTCGGCGTGGTATATGACAATATCATCTGCAAATGCTATAATGTTTTCTGTTTTGTTAAGCAGATCTAGAATAAAAAGATTAAATTAAATGGGAGAGTTTACAGTACCTTGTTGTAGGCCATTAATGATTTTGAAGGTTCTATTACTTTTATAGTTCTGGTGAAATACTTTAAAGGATTTTTCGCTAATCATATTATAAATAAGTATTATTTGATGTATTGGAAACTGAAATTCAAGTAATTTGAATATTAAACCTGGTATCCATATGCTGTCAAAGGCTTTTTTCATATCTATTAAACAAGCTCCAGTGCATAGTTTCCTGTTCCAATTCCAATTACTATTGGAAGTGAGTAATTGTATTGCGTTTGTAGTTGAATGCTTGTATTTAAATCCAAACTGTTTTTCATTTATCAATCCTGTATCATTACAGAATTTGTTTATATTATTGTTAATACACATTTCAAATACTTTGCTTATATTTGGAAGTAAACTTATTGCACGAAGATTTTGTGGAATACTCGTATCTTTGTTTTTTTTTTGCTAAAAGAACAACTTTAGCTTTTTGCCATTTTTGGGGGAAATATGAATTATTTATCATGTTATTAAAAAGACTACAATATTCGAAAATCATTATTTCTGGAATATTTTTAAATACTAGATTCGGTATTGTGTCAATTCCAGACGATAATTTACCTTTTAAACGGGAGCAAATATATGTTATTTTTTCCCTCGTTATGAAATAGTCACCGGCTTGTCTTTCATTTAGATTATTGAATTTTTGTCTGCGTTGAAATGCATTATAGTGGATTGGTTATTTTCAAAATTTGTTTCTCTTTCCAAGAATTTATTAAAAGCTTCATCAACTTGTAGTTGTGTATTATTAGTATGATCTATCTGTTTGCTAACATGAACTGACTCCAAAAATGATCCAATAGCATCTAACATTTGATCTTGATCTCGTATAATATAATTATTTAAACTATCCTTTTCTAAATTTCTTGAGTCTTTTTCCGCATTATTAAGTAAATATTCTAAATGTTGTGGAATTTTTATGTTCTGAAGAATTAAAGGGCTAAACTTTATAAAAGTTTTCTTAATTTCTTCAAACATATTTTTCGAATTTTTAGGGTTTATTTTTGTTAATTTTTCTTGTACGCATTTGTTTAAAACGTTAATGATATTTTCCTTTAAAAGGTTTTTAATTAGTTTCAGTTTAGCTTTAAGTGTATTCAGTGCGGGTTCTGTTAAGGTATGCTCTAGTTTATTGTGTTTTTTAATTATTGTAAGTATTTTACTTTTTCTGCGTGCAGCTTTTTTATAATTGGGCTGTTTATTTTATGAAAAGGGTCTAGATTTTTGTATTTAGTTGTTGAATTTTCTAAAGTTTCTATAATTATTTCATTCAGATCATTAATATGTGAATCTATTTCAGAATTTAACAGATTTCGATTTTTTGGTATCTGTACATTACTGTCAAGTTTTTGTACTATTTTATTTTTAAACTGTTTCCAATTTGTTTTGTTATAGTTGTATTTAAAAGTTTGCGATTCTTTAATGAAAGTAAAAAAGTTGTTGTTCACTATTCATATAAGCATCTATTTGTATAGCCTGATGATCACTATCATAATCTAAGGTTTTGAGGCAGTTTAGAGTGTTGTTCTCTGTAATGATATGAAGTCTGCAATCAGCAATATATACGTCCAGATACGACCCTGTTCTAGGATAAGAAGGTAAGCTAGAGGCATAAAGTTTACATCTAAAATTTATTTCGTTTATTTATTTCATTATCTATCAACCGTTCTCTAAGTTTAGTTCCTTTTGAATTAACAGATGGGTTACCCCAATCTGTATGTTTTGCATTTAGATCTCCTGCTAAAATGTAAAAGTTGTTCATATTTTGTAGGTCTAAGGAATTAAAAAGATTATGTATTTCTGGTTTAAAATTAGAATCGTTATTCCCAGAGGGATAGTAAGCAGATATAATATATAACCAGATATAATATATAACCATATGTAACCATTGGTATCCGAAGTATGCAAGTTTCTAAAAATTTAAAGGAATTTATTATATTATTTGAATATATGTTATATTTCAAATTATTTCTAATTAATATAGCTGTTCCACCTCCTCGTATTGCACCGTTTCTATCTCTTCAAACCATGGTGTAACTATTAAACTGAAGTTTATGTTTAGGATTAAGTTTTGTTTCGTCTATCACTACAATATCAGGATTATGTTTATTAAGAAATAGTTGAAGGTCGTACCTTCTAGTGATTAATATTAAAGAATTAATTATTATTAAAGAATTAATATTAATATGAATAATTTTTAAATTTTTTGATATAGAATTGTGGGGTATATCTGTCATTTTTACACTCCTACCATAGAAAAAAATAGCATCTATACGAGAGGCTTGTACGTTTAATTGTTTATGTAGGCTGACTATTTGGTTATTTAGATTGATTATCATGTTTTTTAGTTCTAATATGAAAGAGTTATTTAAAGTATCGTTGTTATTATTAACATTTACATTATTATTTCCTTTTAATACATTAGCGAAGCTAGTTTCTGGGTTATAAAATGAATTCAAATTATTATTTTTATTTTCTAATAGTATTTTCTTCTTAGCTCTAAGTTTCTGTTGAAGTTGTTTATATATTTCGCAGCCTTTGTATGAGGCTGGATGGCCATATTTGTTGCAAAGAACGCAGTACAACTTCTCTTTTTCGATTTCTGGTACATTTGTTATGACACATTCTCCTCTTTCATTATCGTTATTGCATTTAACGCATTTCCTTGGAAGATAGCAGTTTGCTGTGCTGTGAAAAAAATCCTTGGCAGTTACGGCACTGGGGAATCTCAGGGCGTTTTACCTGCTCCCATTTTACGCAACGGTATAGAAGGGCTTTTATATTTTTTAGTTGATTTACATTGCTTTCTGGAGTAATTTGTACCAGAAATATTGGTAGACTATAACCATTTTTAATAGAATTTTTCGTTGTAAATTGACTTACTTTCATAAATTTCAATTCATCAGTTTGAAATTGGTATAATTCATTCAGAATATCATCAGCTTTTATATTTGCATCAAGACCTTTAAGTAAATAGGTTTTGGATTTCATACCTTTTTGGTGTAAATGTAAAGAAATTTGTTTTTGTTTTTAATAAGTAAGTTTTAACTCTTAAAAAATCATCTAGTGAATTCATAAACAAAGATTTTTTATTTCTAAATTCTTTAATTTTAAAGTCTTTTATTTTTAAAGCATTTTTGATAAATTCAATTAATTCTTTAGTTTCTATGTCTACGATATTTATAGGAGGAATTTTTTTGTTTTTATTTTGTGCAGTATTTACCACTGTATTTATATTAGTTGTTGATGATGTATGTATTGTTATTGTTTGTTTTTTGCATTTCACTTATTGCATCAATAGCTGAATTCAGCTTTTTTGTTTTTTTTTTGTTTACTTTTACATGAGTATTTCGAGTTTTGGTATATCAAACACTCGGCGGCTTGTGACCAATATTGCTTCTGTTTTAGCAGTGGCTAGCTTCAGACCATGTTCACCCAGCCATCTGTCGCACCGGCTGAGGTTATCGTTCGTCAAGATCTCTATCGTCTTCGGTATAGTGTGTAACACGACCGAAGCAATATCGTCAGCATAACCTTCGCTCCGTTTTGTAAGCTCATGTTCAGTAGGCCGTCGTACATTTCGTTCCACAAAAATTGTCCAAGAACTGATCCCTGTGGCACACCTGCTGAGAAAATATATTCCTTCATTCCGATATCCATTTGATACGTGAAGATTCGTCTGGATAAGTAATATACCATTATGTTGTAGAGGGAAGCATTTATCCCTTTTTTCATGAATGCATCAAGCACTACCTTCTATTTCACTGTATTAAAATCATTTTTTACGTCTAAGGTGATAGTGGCACAAAAACCTTTTGTATTCTTAGCGGTTGTTGCAATGTCTACAACTTCCTGAATGGCATGTATGGTGCTTCTTCCCTTTCGGAAGCCATATTGTCTGGGAGAAAGTTCTCCTAATCTTTCAATCTCGTCTTGTATTCTAAGTAGTAAAAGGCTCTCAAATAGTTTACCCAATGTGTTCAGCATACAAAGTGGCCTGTATGAACTACGTTCATTTAAAGGCTTATCTCCTTTTCGTAATAGCCCTAGATTTTGTTTTTTCCAGCCTCTGGGAAAGACAATTTCTTCGAAACATAGATTGTACGCCAATTACTAGTAAACCTTATAAATTAGTCCCATGTATGCTTAGAAGTAGCTAAGAGTCTTTTGTACAGCTTATACTTCTCTCTAGAAAACTTCACCTACATCATATACCATTTGTTATATCGATCGAATGAGAATCAATATGTCAGTGTCCATGTTATCCGTATCCAAAAGCTAGAGGTCGTAAATGTAAATGATATTTAGATGGTATTTGGATTATGTTAGTTAAAATAGAAAGAATTTCAGACCTTATCTCTATATAAATACACCCTCTTATATTAGCCTTGACTTAAATTTCCCAAGTCATAGATTATTAACTTATCTTATTCGGTTCGAGAATAAACAGTGTGGTAGCATTTTGTTTAAAGTCTCAATATAAAGCAGCCTCTCGATTAAGATGTGATCCTAATTACATAAATTCATGTTAACCTCACCCAAATTTGTATATAGTTTATATTCAAAGGCCATTAAGTTACTATGTCCCAACTGACAAATCATCATCACAAAATTACCGCCAACTTCGTTTCAGCTTTCGGTTCAGGCCTACTATGCTCTACCCCATACCATGACTTTAACCAATACCGTAGATAGGAAAAATTACATATTGGATAGTATTTTTATATGCGGACTTGGTCGAAAAGTGGACCGATCTTGACCATATATAATAAATTCGCCATATGTCATAATAACATACGTATCATAATATATCGAAAAATTTGCGGGGACCCGGACGATCGATGTCCAACAAAATTTATTCATATATTCATATTTGCAATCTGTAGTTCGATTACATGGTTTCCATAGACATACATACATATAGAGAGATGGCAAGCTAGACAGATAGAGTGACAGACAAAATCTAGCGCTATTATGAAAAGAAGATAAGCCCTTAAATGGAATTAATTCATAGAGGGCACTGTGTATGCTAAAAACATTGGGTAAGTCATTTGAGAGCCTTTTGCTATGAAGCCCGTTTCCTTCTCAATATGGCTTCCAAAAGCAAAGAAGCAACGTACATGCCATTAATGAAGTTATCGATATTGCAACAACCGCTAGGATCACAAAAGTTTTTTGTGCCATTATCACCTTTGACATAAAAAATACTTTAGATACAATGAAATTGAAGCTGGAACGTTCTCATGGAAAAATGATGACGCTTTTCTCTATAATATAATGTTAGATTATTTATCACGTATCAAACTGATGTCGGAATGAAGGAACATATTGTTTCTGCAGGCGTGCTACAGGGATTTGTTCTAAGATACTTTTTGTGGTACGAAATGTATTGCAGCCTACTCAACATGAGTTTACAAAACGGAGCGAAGATAATAAGTTATGCTGACGATATTGCTTTTGTTGCGCTACACTCTCTACTGACGATGATAGAGATTTTGGCGGGAGGTAGTCTCAGCCTGTGTGATAATAGATTGAGTAAACGAGGTTAGGTTAGGTAAGATTGGTTGCCCACCCGAAGGCGAGTACTCTCGAAGACCATATGTGCCATTGTTATACCCTTTAGAAAGTGTCGGAACGTAAAGATAGGAAAGGAGATAATAAAAGTACAGATAGATTATGTAAAAAGTATGGAAAAGAAATGAAAGTGAAGACGAGCTCTTTCGAACCAGCCAGATTCTCTCAAGAAGTCCGCAAGATGGCTGAGTGGAACATCTACTACTTATGCAGCCCCGGTTATCGCAGAATCTTTGTCATAGATAAGGCGAAGCTTCTTCAGTCTTGGACATTTGCACAGAAAATGTTGCACTGACTCCTCCTCGTCTACATCCATACAGCTCTCGGGGCTCCTATGCGTTCGGTTATCGGCCCTATTATACAGTGTCCAGTGAGTACTATAAGTAGGCTGATTGTTCCTTTCCCAAATTAAGGAGTGCTTTCGTTCTCTTTGGATTAGGCAAGGGCCATAGCATCTCCGATATTCTGCAAGCGGTCAATTGTAATCACCTTGTCCTTAACTCAAGATTAGCTGCCTCTTCTATTAGATTCGACAACTCGGATATATAGATTTTAATATCAGTGTCCAGCGTCCCACTCAAAGACTCTGAGCCTTTCCGCGCAAACTCGTCAGCCACCTCGTTTGCTTTGACCCCAATATGTCCTGGAATCCGTATTGGCCTTAGTGTGTTTCCGAATTTGGTCGAGGGTTCTGATAGATTTCCTCACTACTTCAATCTAGCGGTCCTCGATTTCAGAGCTTTGAGAGCAGAAAAATATTGATGGCCGTTGGATCTATATCCCGCTCCAGAATTATTTTCGTTGTTATGAGAATTGCGTGAATATTGTAAACGCTACATTTGTAAGGGATTCTCCTGAAAGTCAAGTTGCTCAGAGTAGACCCCTGATCCTGTACCCGCTTCAATTTTCGAACCGTCGGTATACACTGAGATCGCAGCCCTGTCTATGACAGAGTCTTTAGAACAGGGTCTGAAGTTCACTACGGCTAAACCGGAAGACGTATTGGTCACAGATCGCGGAGTGTTTGACATGCCATAAATGGAAATAAGGAAAAATAGCGAAAATGTTGGTCATAGTTTACGATACCTGGGTATACAATTGCATAAAAAACTTAAATTTAAAAAGCACGTGGATGTAATCCGTGATAATGCACTGAGAACTTTACATACATTAGATAAGATAGTGTCTTATATAAGAGGAACAAGGAATTCCAGAAGAAGAGCTATATATAGTGATAAACATTATAGTGTTATAAACAGTGTTATACATTCGCAAATACTGTGCGCTACTGGAATGTTCGTAATGTGATCAAAATAAAAATATAGAACTGAGAAACTATTGAAGTCCCAACAAATAAGTACTTTAAGGGTGATATCAGCATATGGCATGGTTTCTAGAGGTGCTGCCCTTTGGCTATCTGGAATTCTAATGACAGACCTATTATTTAAGGAAAGAGCTGAAATCGGGCAAAAGTCACAAATGGTTCCAGAGATACTACAGTGCGTAGTGTTAGAAGAGAAAAACGAAAAACGTTACTGAGACAATGAGAAGAACGCTGGCAAGGAGACGATAAAGGTACATGGACGTATATGCTAATACCGAACATTCACAAATGAGAGGAGAGGTGACACGTTAATATAAACTATTATCTGACACAGCTAAAGACAGTCATAGTTGCCTAAATAGCTACCTAAAACACTTTAAAATTAAGAA
The DNA here is from genome assembly GCA_963682025.1 of Cordilura impudica. Lineage (NCBI taxonomy): Eukaryota > Metazoa > Arthropoda > Insecta > Diptera > Scathophagidae > Cordilura > Cordilura impudica. The sequence goes on from OY821517.1 coordinate 137,426,491, forward strand.
AGTAGGCAACTGCGAAGCGTGTGGAGCCGAAGAAGATAAAAAGAATATATTGTTTTTAATTGTGAAAGCAGTAAGCTCTGCGCGTTAATTTAAATGATAACGAAGGAAACTTATGTAACAAAACCGTTAGATAACCATCCGTCCTGACGGACGGACGAACATCACTAAATCGACTCAGATATTGATTCTGGATCTATCGGTATAGTTTAAATGCATCCAGATCAAGTATTTTAGGCAGCTGGAATCATCAGCACAAATTCATTTTACTCAGAGTGGTGTATGGTATCTATAATATTAATAGGCTAGGCGATTTCTTGTGACCAATGTTTTGTTCTACCGATTTTGACCAAACGTATATTATTTGAAAGGTATTTCTTTTTAGCCGTTTTGCAGATTTACAGATTTTTAAATTTTTTCCTTTATTTCCAGGAAGAATGTATGTTATTTTTATTATATTCTGTAAGGAACTTTTGTATTCCATTGACTGAATAAATGAAATGAAAATGCATTCCAAGGCAGCTATCCATCCTATGAAATACCAACATCCGTTTAGGATGTTATTTATTTTATTATTTTTTGCTGGGTAATTTCTGATGGCTTAGTTATACGAGTACATGAAAAGGAACTGCGTTCATTTAGCATCGTTCCACTTGAAATAGCTTTTGTATGTCTGTGTGTCGATTAATGCCGCTTTTAATGCACGTATTAAAAAATAAATAATTATATATATGGTCATAGTTGGGGAACATAAATATCTGCAGAGAATTGAATTAATGTTTCTATTTGAAGAGAATAATGAGCTGCAAAAATACAAAGGTACACTAAAATTTTAAATATGTCTGATGTAAGGTAGTACTGGTGTATGGAAATTTATAATACACACAGAATAAAGATTGGTAGAAAGTTGGTTGCAACTGTAAACATTTGTTAAAGTAATAAGAATTTTCTTTAATGTTTAACAATACAATAGATATTCCTTTCTAACAAAATTCATATATATTAAGGTATCTACAACAACACAGTTAGTTCCGTTTACCAATCGAACTATATAAATTACTAAACTTATTTAATGTTATCATGACTAATATGGTTCACTCCTACATGCTTGTTTCAAACCGAAAATGTTTTAACAGATATTGTAACACATAATTGGTTGAATAACTGCATACTTATAAAATTTATATTAAAAGATCTTTTTCGGTTATAATGAAAGACACCCAAAATTTTAAAACTCTTTTGTTGTTTGTAACCGAAAGGAAATTTTATGAATCAATTTCTGTTGAAAATACAAAAAAAAAAAACAAGAACGAATATTATACTCAGTCTAGAGCGACTATACAATGCCCTATACCATGCTCTAAAAGAAAGTGTGTTAATATGTTGTATTTTTTCGTCACTTAAAATTACAATTAAATTATTAAATATTCAAGCTCTAGATCTTTTTTGAATTTATTCATTGTTATAAATATTCCATATTTCCAATATTTCGATCAGCTTCGATACGAGTCTCGCAAATAAAGATCAAAACACAAGACAAATAAAAACATGTAAGAAAATTATAGTCGGTCTAGACCGACTATACGATACCCTATATCATGTGTTTAGATACCTATCTCTCAGGCCCAACAAACTGGATATAGAAAATAAGCATAAACCAAATTTGAGTGGAAGTTTTATTAATTTTTTTGGCTGCAGATATGAAAAAGTTCATATCAGATGATATATCTATATGGGGACTAGGCCCAAAAATGGACCGATCCTGACCTTGTTTGGTAAAGTCACTTATATTTTGCAAAAATATATACAAACAAAATTTGAGAAGAATCAGTGCAATATTTTTGTTTTTATTTATTTATTTCAGTCTATGGATACAATATTATCCTTACAGACTAGCATCTAAATCTAAAGTAAATAACTTATTTTAACAAATTATTTAAAATTACTTTAAAATTTATGTTAGTTAAACTTAAATCTAATTGATTACAATGATTATTATATAATCTCATAGCCCTAGTTAATGGTTCATTCATAGCGTAATCAGTTCTATGAATATCAATATGAAAAAAAGTTACTTTATTTCCAAGTGACCGTGGAGGTACATATATCTTAATAGCATGTAATAAAACTGGGCAATTAATTAAACCCCAAATAATGCCGTGCAAAAAACTAAGGGAAAAGATCTTTCTCCTAACCTCTAAAGTTTTCATTGAAATTAATGCACATTTATCTGCATAAGAAGCAATAACATTTGAAGGAGCTGGCGAGGAAAAGTTTAAAAAAGAAAGAGCATATTTTATAAATTTTATCTGAATTCTTTCAATTCTATTAATATGAATTTCAGCACTGGGTCCCCATATAAATGAGTCATATTCTAATTTTGATCTTACAAAGCAAGTGAATAACGCTTTCTTTGTATAATGATCAAAACAATTATCAGAATTACGACGGATAAAAGCATACATTGCATAAGCTTTTGGAATCATATAGTTTAAATGATTATTAAAAGTTTAAATGATTATTAAAAGACAGTTTAATATCAAATACTACCCCCAGATCTAAAATTTCATCAACAGATGATAAAATAAAAGTTTTTATCCTATATTCAGACAATAAAATATTACGACGCCTATGATACGACATAGATAAGCATTTACCTACATTAAAAGGTAGACCATTTCGATCAGACCAAGAGACAACTCTATCCAAGTCCTCCTGAAGATCAAGTACATCCCTGGGGCAAGAGATTTGTTTAAAAATTTTCAAATCGTCCGCATACAAAAGAATCTGGGAGTTTTTAAAACAGTTAGTTATATCATTGATAAAAACATTAAATAAAAGTGGACCCAAAATACTACCTTGGGGAATCCCCGAAGTAGGCACAAAAACATCTGAACAGACACCATCAATAGATACAACAGAATATCTGCCAGTCAAATAATTTCGAAACCAAGACAGCATTTCCGAGTGAAACCCAATCTTGGAAAGTTTTAAAAAAAGAAGCTCATGCGGTACACGATCAAATGCTTTCGCAAAATCAGTGTAAATTGTGTCAACTTGTAATCCTTTTTCAAAACTGGTTATACAGAATTGAGTAAAGACAGCTAAATTAGAAGTTGTCGACCTCCCAGCCATAAACCCATGCTGAGATATAGTGATATATCTTTTCAAATTAAAGAAAAGTTTATCATACATAATATGCTCAAAGATTTTTGCAATATTAGTCAATTTAGATATTGGTCTATAATTACAGACATTATTTTTATTACCAGATTTATGAACAGGCAGAATAGAAGTGTACTTCCATCTCTGAATGAAATAACCAGCACTTAAAGATTTATTGAAAATTATCTTAAGCGGTAAAATTAAAGAAAAATAACACTTTTTTAAGAGAAATGCTGGAACACCATCATTATCACATTTAAAGGAATTAGAAAGTTTTCCAATACCCTCAATAATATCTTGATCAGAAATTTGCATTGTTCCAAAATCAAAATACGAACCAATTCCATCAAAATCAAACTGATTAAGTTGAAAAGAGTCATCATTGAAATTAGATTGGAAATATAAAGAAAAAAGATTTAGAGAGGCATTCAAAGTATTAGACGTTAAACTATTATAATTCATTAATATAGGAATTGAAGAACTATTTCTTTTAGAATTTACGAAGCTCCAAAATCGTTTAGAATTATGTTTAACCGAATCGTTAAAACTCATTATGTACTGGTTGTACAAAAACTTATTGAGAAAATTAAATTCTCTTTCATAATGAAGAAATTTTTGTTTATCCACAGCATTATTTGAGGATTTATACTTTTTATGGAATTTATTTCTAAGATTTTTTAACTTTTTTAAACTTTTCGTATACCATGGCAATTTATGCACTTTTGAATTAGCTAAAGGGATGTTATTCTGAAAAATATTTACAATATTAGACAAGAAAATTTCATAACAAATAGCAACAATATCACTAGTCAATAAATCAGACCAATTTCAATTATTAATTATAGCATTTAATGCATTAAAATCACAATTATAGTAATTATACCGTATATTATCATTACTCGTACAAGATATATATTCATAAAATTCAACTTCAATTTCTAAACCTGAATGATGCAAAGTGGCAGGTGAAATGGGAAAAGTGGACTCAATAAGTGAGAACTTTAAATCAGAATTTAGAAAAACTAAATCAAGAATTTTATTTAGTTTATTATAAACAGTATTGATTTGTTGCAAATCAAGACTAAAAACTGAATCAATAAGATTTATCTCAAAAGTTTTATTAACATTACTTGGAAGAAACACATCCGAGTTAGGTACTTCATACCAAAATACATCACACAAATTAAAATCACCTAGTACACATAACTTATCATTATTATTATTAATGCGGTCATACAGCTCTACAATATTAGAAACATAAGCACCATAAAGTTCCTCAGAACTCTTTGGAGGAATATAGGAAACACAAACAAATAATTCATATCCAACCGCCTTTATAGACACACATAATTGATCAAGTAGTGTATCCATATTAAATAACAGTATAACTCTGCAACATAAAGACTTTTTTACAGCAATGAGGACACCTCCTCCTTTCTCACAACCAGACTTTACAGTATCCCGATCTTTTCGGTACACTTGATAAAGATTAGGATTAAAAAATTCTTCACTGTAGAAATCCGAGTTAAGCCAACTTTCAGTAATAACAAAGACATCATAATAACACTGGGATGAATAAGAAGTAAATAATGACGATTTTTTGATAGATTTAAGTGAAGATCGGGAAGCAGCTCTATATGGGGCCTATGACTAAGAGTTGTCCCATAGGTATCATTTTTGAACTCTTGATTAATGGATGTAATAAACACATACAAACCCAATTTGACTAAGATTTATATGATAATTTGGATCTTATGGCAATTGAAGTCGATTTCATAGGGGTCATTTGTATGGGGGCTAGGTCTGAACATGGACCGATTCTCACCAATTTCAACAGCGTTTATCATATGGCCAATAAAAGCTTATGTACCAAATTTCATCAAAATACATTCATATTTGCGACCAGCAGTTTGATTACAAGCTTTACATGGACACACAGACGGACGGACGGATATCGTTAAATCGAGTCAGATAGTGATTCTGATTCGATCGGTATAATAAAAGATGGGTTTAGGTCAAATATTTTTAGTAGTTACAAACAGCAGCACAAAGTCATTATACCCAAACCACATAGTGGTATAGGGTATAAACACAATACTAAACAATAAAGACGTTTTTCAATTAATCGACACTTCAATCACCAACGATAACTCCAAACTAATAATAAATTTCTTAAAATGAAGTAACCTTTACAATTCCATTTGAAACATATCACTAAAAGCTTAAGACCAACGTTGTTTTAGTTCTCCTCTTTATTATACTAATAATTTAGTTATAAGTGTAATATATTTATAAATAAATAAATAAAATATTTTGGTATGTTATTAAGAAGTGACAAACAAACATAAGTCCTCGTTTCCCATTTATTCTTAACCAGTGGCCATAATTGTTTCAAATTATTCTTGGTACTTTATTTTATTTAGGAAAGAAATGTAATTTTGATCGAAAAATTTCGAGGTGAATAATGTCGTATTACTATTTTTATTTAGTTTTGATAATGAGTGCTAAATATATAACTTTAACCCTTTCACGACCAATGGGCTATATATGTCCCATTTTTTATTTTTTTTCTTATATTTTCCACATTTTCAAACCGATGTGAGTCGACAGAGGATAGCTTTAACTTTCAGACCATACCAAAAAAGCTGGCACATGTATTCTCAGGACCTAAGACGGTGACCTCAAAAACTGAAAATTATGTTTTTTTAAATCATATTTGGTTGTCAAAAACATTAACATTTTGACATAACATGGACCAGTATCTATGGTTTTCAGAAACACCAAAATATTTGGAATCGGTTTATTATTCAGCAAAATTCAGTGCAGGTAAAAAAGATGTTTTATAGTTTTAATTTTTTTATTAAATTAAAAAAATTCTTAATATTTAATCAACAATTAATTTAACTATAAATAAAAAGACTTAGAAAAAGGTTAATTCTAAATATCTCAAAAATACAAAATAAATTGTGGCAATCTTCGAAGCAATTACGATTTTTTTGTGAAACAAAAAGGTTTTTTACAAAAGGCACATATAGCGTTTGTCCAATTTTCCTTTCCATTTTTAGTACAAACTAAAAAGGTAGTAATCGATTCTCTGTGATCTATATTTAAAAATTTACAACAAATACAAAACCAAAACAAGTAAGAAAATTATAGTCGGTCTAGACCGACTATATGATACCCTATACCATGCGTTTAGAAACCCTATCTATTAGGCCCAACTAACTGGACATAGAAAACAAGCAAAAACCAAATTTGAGTGGGATTTTTATTAATTTTTTTGGCTGCAGATATGAAAAAGTTCATATCGGATGCTATATCTATATGGGGACTTGGTCCAAAAATGGACCAATCCTGATCATGTTTGGTAAAGTCTCTTGTATTTTGCAAAACTATATACAAACAAAATTTGAGAAGAATCAGTGCAATATTTTTGTTTTTAATAGATTTAAGTGAAGATCGGGAAGCAGTCTATATGGGGCCAAAGGGATCATTTTTGGACTACTCATTAATGGATGTAATGAACGCATACAAACCCAATTTGAGTAAGATCTATATGACAATTTAAATCTTATGGCAATTTATGTCGATTTCATAGGGGTAATTTGTATGGGGGCTAGGTCTGAACATGGACCGATTCTCACCAATTTCAATAGCGTTCATCCGATGGCCGATAAAAGCTTACATACCAAATTTCATCAAAATATATTCATATTTGCGACCTGCAGTTTGATTACAAGGTTTACATGGACACACAGACGGACGGACGGACGGACGGACATTGTTAAATCAACTCCAAAAGTGATTCTGATTCGATCGGTATAATTAAAGATGGGTCTAGGTCTAATATTTTTGGTTGTTACAAACAGCAGCACAAAGTCATTATACCCAAACCACATAGTGGTATAGGGTATAACTACAATTATTTATGTAAAAAAATTTTGACCGTTGATGACCAATGGGATATATATGTCCCATGGATTTTTTCCTTGAAGGAATTGAAAAAAAATATTCTCGACGACACTTTTGTTTAGAAATGTTGAGTAGTTAAGTACGAATCTACAGAAAAAATAAAAATTTCCCAGCAGTTTAAGTTCGGTCGTGAAAGGTTTAACAATAAATGACAGCCGCTTCTAAACCAAAAATTTGGCTCTGTTCTCTAAATGATCCATTTTGTAATTATGAATCGCTTTAAAGCATAATTTAAAGTTAAAGATCAATAAAGCTGTACAGTCAATTTGGAAGGCCAACTAACCGGTTTCTTACCCCCTACCGACGCACAGTGGCGCCATTTGAGTTTTTTCGTTGCAAAAATCATATCTTTTGAACCGAATAACGTAATTGAACAGTTTAAACAGCATATGATAGATAACTGTTCAGCCTATGAAATGAGTGTTTGGAAAGGGTGCTACGATTTGTAGGGGCCTACTTATGGGTTATCAAAGTTAAAATTTGTAGAAAAATCAATTTTATGGTAAAAAAAAAAATATTTTTACATTTTTAGATTGTTTTAATTTTTTTTCTTCAGGGTTTTATGTTTTAAATTATTACCCAACAATTTAAAAAAAAAATTACTTCATTTTTAAATTTATTTTTTCAATTTCCTGTAAAATATTCATCACAATTCGTAAGAGAAGGTATATCTAAAAGACTAATCATTTCTAAACTATAATTATTTTCTAACTCTATTCGTGACTTCACATGCCGCAGGGAAGAAATAAGTGGATCGGAAGATGCTGCCAACATGTTGAAGAGGTCCTCATTTTGCCTTACCCTTGATGCTTTGAATGTGTTCTGCAATCTATATTTTTTATAAAATTTGTTAAGAGACTCCTGTGCTTCTTCAGACAGCTCTCCAATTGGCAAAGACTGGTACTCAATTATATCTTTGTCTGTGGATACATTTCTGCTAAAAGAGATGCAGTTTTCGATGCATATTCTCCATATTTTGTAGAATTGTCATTTTCTTTGCAGTTTAAAACATTCAAGATCGTTCCCAATCTTTTCACGATTTGATTGTCAATTCCAGTGATTCTAGTTACTGCCTCATCATTTTCAAAAAATCTCCTAGAAGTGTTTCCATCGTTTGAGTTACCGTATCCGTGCTTGGGACAGTCTACTTTTAGTCCAACTTGTTTAAAAAAAGCATCCTGTATTTGCTTCTTTCTGATCTTTTCCTTATCCTTTATTGATGTATTTTCATCGAAGTTTTCCTCCTCTTGTGGTAGCGTATACGCCAGTTTTAGCAAGAACTCCATACACCTTATCCTTGCGTGCAATGGTGACATTCCATATTCGTAATTCTCCTCGTTTGTAGAATCGTTTAAATTACCAAAGTTCTTCTGACTCTTTTTGCAAATCGGGCATGACAATGTTGAGGTTGTTCCTGTCAGTTCGTTCACGACTTTTCCGTCAACCATGGTCAGGTGGAACTCGTAATTGCATTCAATATATTTTCCTTCTCCAATTTGCTGCTTTGTAGGCTTAATCTTGCTTATTTGTTCTTCAATGTCCTTCACCGTGGTCCTTATGAGTTCTGCCGATTCCCTTGCAAACTGAAATATTATTGGTCGGCAATAATGCACTGATGACGGACGTGGATTTTTCCAGTGTAGGGAAACATCAGATTTTAGCCGCAAAGGAACACCAGATGCCATAAACATATTTCCGTCCGATATTGTAGCGTCATCGGAAAATATCCTTTGCTTATAAACGCTTTGTCCAGATGATCCATCGCAGCCCCATTTGCTGATCAATGTCAGTTTCTCAGGAAGAATTTTCACCTCATTTTCAGGAAGACTCTCCAACAACTGTTTTTCTGTATGGCCCATGAGATTCTGCAGATTGGCTTTCACAGAGACTTCCGTAAACTCCGTATGCAGTGGTCGTGAATTTATTTTGGCTTGCGTAATATGCTTGTATCCTGGTAAAACGTCAGCCCCGTTTCGCATCAAGGATGCCCGTAGTATCCCATATTTTTCTTTGGAAATTTGTAAGTCCATAAACAAGCCTAAGGCTTCTTCGGAACCATACTTTTTAATGTGTGCGTTTGTGGGCGTAGGAATGCTTTCTTTAATCCTTTTTAGTCGCAGTGGACTTGCATCAGCAACAGATTTTGTAATCTGCGACCTAACTCTTTCACTATCCTTTGTATATTTAATAGACAGCGCGTCCGATAAATGCTTCGTGGTCAAGTCATTGGTGGCATCAGCAAGTTTCCTCTTTCATGTGAAAATTGAACACTCCTCAATACTTTTTTTTGGCCTTCCTTTTGCTTCTCTGGTTGATGTGGTGGGTTTATCTACTGCCAATATATCCAGGATGGTGTCTTCATTAAGCCAGACCTCGTATTTGGAGTTGAAGTTCTGAATGGTTCGATTAGATTTCACCCATTTTGCCTTAATATTTGCATATATCAGATAAAAATTGTTTTTTATAATTTCGCTTCTCTCAATATTTCCGTATAAGCTATCAAGTTCTTCTAAAGCAGCTTCCGTGAAAAACTTTGGTGTGGTTGACCTTCTAAACAGTTGAAATAATTTTAAATTGTTTAACGCCATGGTTTCAGTACTTATTGCGCCAACTTTCAGTCGTAGAGTAATCCAGGCATTATGCTTATTTTGCAATATATAGGCTTATGCTACCATGCCTAAAAATTTACCTGTTCCCTGCATACTTATGGATTTAGGCTGAATTATGCAATTTTGATATTATGCTCGTGTCTAAATAAGATTTGTGCCTACCTCGAAGGACCATAAGTCATTATGCTTATTTTGCAACATATAGGCTTATGTTACCATGCCTGAAAATTTACCTGTTCCCTGCATCCTGTGTCTGTAACAGAATATTGGCAGTAGACTTTGGCAGAGACTCACAGGTAGACAACCGACTTAAAATGCAATTTTCAAACTATTAGATCAAACTACTGTCAGTCAAAACATGTAAGGGATGCACGCCATACAATTTCTGGAACCATGTCTTTTTAACCTTTTTTACCTCTAGAAGCCAAACGGGCACGTACGGGCAGATAAAACCTTTTGAATTATGTAAAGAAATAATCAAAGAACAAGTTTTGCGAATATGGCAAATATTTTCCGTCAAAGTTGAAAAAAAGTGAAAAAACGGATAGTTTTTAAATAGTGATTTACCAGGAGAAACACAAAGCAAACAATTCATTTTTTTTTTTTATCATTATACATTTAATAAATTCATCAATCAATACAAACAAAAAATAAGGCGATTCGTTACCTATTTTTCGTGATATTACACCTGAAATCGCAACAAATTGACTAAAAATTGTGCGTTTTTTTGAAAACCGAAAGTCGGTCAGCTTTGAACGGTTATATCTTCTAAACTAAAAATGTGATATTATTAAGAGTAGCATATTTGAAATCGTTGAAAAGTTTCCTATAACATGGGTTTATACAAAACTTCGTCGGCGCACATGAAAATTTTGATTTTTGCAAGCTCGTTTGCTCTACGGGCGCCACTGTGCGACGTCCACAGGTAGCGATAAAACATATTTTGTACTAATGGTTGCTGTGTTGTTCACAATTTCAGATATTGCTTTGATTTTGTTCATTTTCTGTAAAACTCTTCTGAAAATTTATTTAAATAATTAAATGTAAAAATGAAGTCTACATATCATTCCCCAGTTTTTTAATATTTTAGGGCATATCTTTTGACTACTTATAGGCTGGCTTGTTTTTTTCTTCTTATAAGGCAAAAGTATACCTTTAGGCGTAATCATCATTAATTGCAGCAATTAATTTCAATTGTTCTATTTTTGTTTCTTCCTTGGTTCACAGCTTTAACTCACGTAATACTATTTAATGCCATTAGCTTAATTTGTATTTCTGTTAAAACCTTTTGAAATTTATATATTCGCAGGATTCGTTTGTTTTTAAAAGAGCCTTAGGGCCAGAAACCACCAACAACATCATTCCCATATCCGTTTATTAGATCTATTACGTGGGTAATTCCCTTTGGAAATAAATGAATTTTTCACTTGTTTCTTTGGTACTTAATCTACAAATTACTACAGCCACTAATGTGCTGGCTACATTTACTACTGCTAGTTAATGCAACTAAATACGAATGATAATGCTACATACTTTAACAGCAATCTCACTCACCATCCTATGTCATCTCCTCCCACAGGACATATGAACAGAATGTTTGGAACAGTTAACACTAAGTTAACACATTGCTCAATATCTTGATGGTATTTTGCCATTTTATTTTTTTTACATCGTTCTTCTTGTTTTTGTGCAATATTCTATGTTTCTCTCATCGTTTACTATATCAAATCACTTAAACAGCTGCCAATTGACCCTTTATATATTTCATTGCTCTTGTGTGCTGGAGTGTTTCTGTTTTTTTTTTTTTTTTTTTTTTTGTATTATTGAAGTTAAACATTCAAATGTCTGTTGCAGAAAATACCATCATTATTATTATGCTGCTCTTGCTAAGTATATTACATTTCTCTAGACTTTGCCATTTATGCTGCTGCCATCTCAGTTTGTTTGGAAAAAGTACGTTTTGTATGTTTTTCCATGTAGTTGGTGGTATTTTGTGGATAAGCAGCTTGATAAGCATTTTGTTAATTGCCAAAGTACTATAAGTGAAATTGTTTTATTTTTTTTTTTATCTAGAGAAATTCGCAGTGAGAATATTTATTGTTTGTTACAATTCTATTGTCGATATTTCCTCTTGTTTTATCGAGTGCTCTTATGTAAGGCAGGAAGGCAGACCAGTTATGTATCATATTGAGTGCCTAAGGTGGTCAAGATTATTGTCGTGAAATTTTTTTAAAAGATTTTATTTTCGAAATTTTAAAAAATGGTTGATCTAGACAGCCTACGGATGCCCTATACCAAGAGCTTCAAAAATAGGTAATAGGCCAATTTTAATTTGATCGAAATTTTTGAACAGGAAATATTTCAAAGTTCATTATGAAGTGCAAATAATATATGTTAGCTAGATCAACAAATGTTCCCCTCCAGACCATATTTACTGAGGTTACTTATGTGATGTAGGAGTAGTATATGTCATACTTTCAAACTGTCATACAAAACTGGTTTATATGTGAACTATGACTAAAATGGTTCATCCCCTTTTTATTTTTGGAGTGATGATTTATTGATACAAAGTATGTTTTTTAGGGGGTTCACAACTTTCAGTTGGCAACACTGATTTATTTGATGACCATTTTAACCACTGATGGTTGTCTTTTATTTAGTTGGTGTATGCCAATTCATTACGGATAGACATACATGAGAGTAAATTGTTAAAATTTTCAATCTAAATAATGATACTGTTCATCAAAATTATTTTGCACTTTGTCCATTCTATGGTACTCATGAAAATATGCATCCCGTATGATGCCAAACAGAGCGCACCGCATGAGCTATAGCCGCTGTACAGCAAACCATTGAAAATCAATTCGGCGCGGGATGTGTCCATCCACTATTTGCAAGATATTACAAAAGGATCTTAGTTTGCGAGCTTTTAGAATTGAACTTGTGCAGGAATTAAAGCTAAGCCGCCATCGTATGCACCACCATTTCGGACAATGGCCTGAAGCACAAACTGATATTGACTTCGATTTTCCATACAAAATTTTGTTCAGCAATGATGATTATTTTTGGTTGAATGTGTACGTGAATAAACAAAATTGTCACAGTTGGAGTGAAGACAATCCACAAGCTTTTGTCGAAACACCATTAAATCCACAGAAAATTACTGTTAATCGTCAAAAACGATAATGGGGCAGAATGTTAGTGTTAACGTTAAACGGTATAGATAAATGATAACAATTTTTTTTGTATCTCAGTTAGCTGGCATATGGTTCTAACAGGACGGAGCCATATGCCAGACAGCGCATGTTATAACCATATGCCAGACAGCGCACGCTACAATTAATTTACTCAAAGAAACTTTTGATGAACGAATAATTTGAAGTAATGATCCTGTTAAGTGGCCACCAAGATCTTGTGATTTAACCCCATTCGATTATTTTTTTTGGTGTTTTGTAAAGTCATATGTATACGCCGCTAATTCGTAGACAACTGAACACCTAGAATTGAACATTTGAAAAATTATTGGCGACATACGGTCGCAAATCCTGCGAAAATTGTGTGCGAATTGAAGTGCCAGATTGCGCCATATACGCGCCAGTTGTTGTGGCTACATGACCCAAGTCATATGTATGAGAAAATGGCATATAATTATCTATCCAATAAGGCTAAACTAATTTATATTAGAAATATATTTCTTTGCTTTACTTCAATTTAAAGTTCTATAACTCTAAAAAAACACCCGTTATTAAATAAAAGCAAACTAAATTTGATTCCGATATGTATAATCATACACAGAAACCAAATTCACTGCGGCAATCGAATTTGTTACCAGCAATGGAGATTTTATTTATAAATAATTTATTTTATTTAAATATGAAGCACGTAGTTCCAATAATAAAACATAATCTGAAGAAAACAAATTTTCATTAAAAAGAAACAATTCATTTTACATAAAAAATTTTAAACAATTTTTGAAAGCGAAATAGAGTAATAAGTAATACAATACTCTACATTACTCCCCTTCCAGTATAAACAAAAATAAGTAAGTGGCAAATAACTTAAATACTAATTACATGATTAGTTAATCTTGAAAGTTACGTTTTTAGAGGATTTGTTAATTGTTTTATAATTAAAATCTTTCTCAGATATAAATGCTGGTTTAACTTGATCGATGTGATAAGTTTTAATCAAAGTTCCTTTTTGAATTTTCAAAACTTTATTATTTTATATCAATGTTATGAAAGGTTTCTTCAAAAGGAAGCTCTGAAATATTGTGAGCTAACGTAGACATAATCACATGTTGACATGTTGGAATAAATTGTTTGTCAACATTTTAATAAACAACTTTCGATCTCACCACAGAAAAATAGTCGCGAAGTTTTCGTAAATTTTCTTCGACTGGAACTTCAGTATCCCCTTCAATCACTAGTTCTCCTGGTAATCGAAGAGCTTGGCCATAAACAAGTTCTGTTGGAGAACATTTTAAATCTACTTTTATTGAGGTTCGCAAACCCAATAGAACAAATGGTAACATTTCTGAACATTTTATAGAGTTTGATGATGAAAGCAAAGCGGGTTTTAGTTGTCTATGGAATCGCGCAAGTATACCATTTGCCTAAGGATTGTAAGGTGAAGTATGTATCTTGTGTGTCCCAAGTAACGATGCTAGTTCATTAAAAAGATTTTAAGTAAATTGAGTACCTTGATCAGCAGTGATTCTATTTGGTACATCAAAGCGTGGAATATACTTTTCAACAAATGATTTTACAACAGAACGTGCACTAATATCACGCAAACGGTAAGCTTCTGGCCACCATGAATATCGATCTATAATTGTCAGAATATAAGTACATATAACCATTTGAAAGAGGGAGAGAGTAATGTAGAGTATTGTATTGCTGTATTACTCTACTTCCCTTCCAAAAACTGTTTAAAATTTTTTATTTAAATATGAAACACGTAGTTCCAATAATAAAACTTAATTGGAAAAAACAAATTTTCATAAAAGTTTTACAAAAAAAAAAATCCATTTTACACAAAAAATTTTGAAATATTTTTGAAAGGGGAGTATAATAATGCAATACTCTACATTACTCCATCGCTAATTTGTGGAGATTTTATTTATAAATAATTTATTTTATTTAAATATGAAGCACGTAGTTCCAATAATAAAACTTAATCTGAAGAAAAGAAATTTTCATAAAAGTTTGACAAAAAAAAAAAAAAAACAATTCATTTTACATAAAAAATTTTGAACAATATTTGACAGGGAAGTACAGTAATACGATAATACAATACTCTACACCAGCCAATTTTGGTAGTCCTATATACTATCACATTATTCAGTTGTCTTTACTGAATTAGATTTTCCTAACAACTGTAGATTGGATGGTATAAACTATCAAATTAGGTTGATATTACGGTATTTAGATTTTATTTATTGATGGCCGTAACCATTTATCTCAGTAAGATATTTTAAAAATGCAGCAAGTGTAGTATATATAACGAGTATTAAAATTACAGTCGGTCTAGGCCGACTATACGGTTCAACTTTGCTGAGGCCATAATTGAATATAGAAAATACCACCAAATTTTAGGGGTATTGTTATTAATTTGTGGCATGCAGATATGAAAAAATTCATTTTTTATGTTATTTTTCTACGGGAACTTGCTCAAAATATGGACCGATCATGACCATATTTAGTAAAGTCACTAAATTTTCTCCAAAAAACATATAATCCAAATTGTAAAAAAATCTATGCAATATATTTTTTTTATAGATTTAAATGAAGATCGGGAATCAGTTTTATATGGGGAATGTGACTAAAAATTATCCTACAGGATTTGTCTTTGGACTACTGATTAGTGGGTACAATAGACAGAGATATTTCAAAGTTTTTAGTTATATCTATGATAGTATGGATCTTGCGATAATTTCAGCCGGTCTGATAGTGATGCCTATTAGCACTTTTTGACGACCCAAAAAACGATTTGTATAAAAGCCTTTTATAAAAAGCGCTAAGTTGGAGATTTCCTTTCCGTTTTAAGCTCTTTTATCGCCTTTTAAACAAATTTCGTCTTATAGTGCGTTTACATCTGAGGAAAATCTAGTAGATTTTAGTTGAAATCTATTTCAAAATCTGTACCGTTTACATCTAACTTTTCTGACATTTTGTGAGATTTTGTTTCCATAACAATAAACAGCTAATTAAAATAAAATATATAAACTAAAAATACCAAAAATAAACAAAACAATAGGAAAATGGAAATGTGGAAAATTCTAAAAAGGAACAGATTTTATTATTATATTATGCATCAAGAATGGAAAAAGTACAAGCTGAAATAGAAATTTTGAGAAAAAAAAACTACGAATTGTTAAATGTATTGTTTGAATAACAAAAACAAATGCATTTGCCAAAATTATTAAAAAGCAGATTGGAATGGGCACATATACACTTGTGCTCACATAATTAAGTCATGGGTATGCAATGAAATGTTTTTGTAGTTTTTCTCTTAAACTTATTTCTTCCGATTCTAACCTGACTATTTTGTGGAACCGTGCTATGTTAGCAGCTGTTTACATTGATTGAAGCAAAATTAAAAATTTGGGTATTCCCCGAAAAATGTGGAAAACGCCAAAAAGGTCATATGCGCTGTGCTCACATAATTAAGTCACCACGAGTATCGTGAGCAAATTAGTGTGTTGAAGATTTTTTTTGCGGTTTAAATAATAAATAAATTAAAAACAAATAAATTAAAAACAAATAACATCAGCTGAAACAAAAAAATTCGAATTCGGCTGAACGGAAAATATTATGGGATTGTTTCCAAAGATACAAAAAATGTTGCAAAAGTAGTGGATATTTTGAACTTTCCTCGTGGTAAATTACAAATGCCATTACGCATTACAAAAAATATGAAACTTTTGAAAATATTCCGCGCCAAAAACCGAGAAAAACGACTTTAAATGATGACAGACGCATTGCAAACCTGAGTAAAACTGCTCCTTTTTTAACTTCGTCGCAAATCAGAGCTAAGAAGGAAACGGATTATGGCGTAAATGTTTCGTCGCAAACCATAAGACGACATTTGCAAGAAAACAATTCGCATGGACGAATGGCCAGGAAGAAATCGTTGGTTTCTTTGAAGAACACTACGAAGCGGCTCCGATTTGCGACTGACCATCTTGCTAAAGGCCTAAATTTTTGGAATTTAATTGTTTGGAGCGACGAATCCAAGTTGTGCGACGTCCTCCACTTAAGGAATTGGATCCAAAATACACAAAAAAAAAACTGTGAAACACGGTGGCTCATCAGTCATGGTGTGGGGTTGCTTTACCGTATTCGGTGTGGGTCCTATAGTCAAGATTGACGGTATAATGATTGGGGAAATGTATAAGAATATACTAAAGGAAAATTTGGCCACCGAATATGCTGACAATTTGCCGCTTGCGTGGATTTTCCCACACGACAATGACCCGAAGCATTGTTCGAAACTGGTTAAGTCGTGGTTGGCAACACAGTCCATCAAGCTTCTGGAAT
This sequence comes from Cordilura impudica, assembly GCA_963682025.1. Taxonomy (NCBI): domain Eukaryota; kingdom Metazoa; phylum Arthropoda; class Insecta; order Diptera; family Scathophagidae; genus Cordilura; species Cordilura impudica. Next base: position 137,443,775 of record OY821517.1, read on the forward strand.
GGCCGCCGCAGAGTCCGGACTTAAACCCTATCGAGAACTTGTGTGGCATAATAAAACGAGCCATTGCAGCACGAAAACCGGCAAATAAGGATATGTTATGGAAAGTTATCCAAGAGGAGTGGCACAAAATCACTCCAGGCCAGTGCGCTTCTCTTGTAGCCAGCATGCCAAAGCGATGGTGCACAGTATTGAAGCAAAAGGGTTATCCTACTAAATATTGAGGTAAGCTAATGAAAAAATGGGACTCTCGACAAAATTTATTACTTATTTCTACAATTTCAACCATTTTTTTTTTTTCAGATGACTTAATTATGTGAGCAGCTCTTTTTGGCTAATTCCCACGTTTTTATTTTTTTTGAAAAGAACCAAAATTTTGTAATTTTTAATTTCACTGTAAATTGACTGCTAACGTATAAGAATAATAAAAAAAAATTATATTAGAATTAAAAAAAAGGGTTTACGTATTTCTGACAATAATGTCGAGTAGCATACTAGTGACTTAATTGTGTGAGCACAAGTGTACATAAGCATAAAAATTATAACTTTTCAATTTTATTAATAATTAGTCTTTTCTTTCCTTTTTATTCTTGTTTGTTTGCTATTGTTTTGTTTTTAAATGTCAATTTTTCAGACACTGCGTTGTAATTTTCTACTACAATATTAAAAAAACACAGTAGTATCATTTGGTAGTGCCCAAGTTTAACGAGATTTTGTGAGATTTTGGTAAAATCTAGTAACGAGCTAGATTTTGCTTTGTATGGGAAATCCAGTAAAAAAGAGCTAGATTGTGCTCGAAATTTCGTATATACTAGATTTTGTTTAGATGAAAACGGACAATTAAAAAATTTTTTATATATTTTATCTATATTTACAAACGCTGAAGTCGAAAGAGTGTTGAGTGCAAGAAGTTTTTAAAATTCTTTAATACATATTATAAAATTTCATAAAATATTCACCTCAAGTATTAAATCAAGTATTAATTAAATAAAGAATAGAACAATGATTGTAGTCAATTTAATGCTGTTTTTTTTTGTTTTCTGTTCCGGAGCGTAAATGAATAGTGAGGATGGTTTCCTAACTTGCGAACACGAAACATATAGCTGGCCATGTGAAAAGCATGAAATTTTCAGATTTATGCCGCAAACTACCTGAGACTGTCCATATGACTTGATTATTGTCATCGCAAATGCCAGTTTCACTGGGAACTGAGCACCGTTGAACTGGAACGTCAAATCGGTTGAAGTCAAGGGAATTTGCGGATTAAGCATCTCCCTTGAAACGCCCTTTCAAAATCCTTCCCACTATCCATTACTCATTGCATAGTTTCGGGGTATAAGGGTGACAGATCCAACTTTTATTCATATTAGGAGATTCAACGTAAAGCAGCGTGCATAATGGCTGTGGTGGAGGAATTCAATTTGGCAATTTCACCTTTCCGCCCACGCAACACAATCCAGGCGGGTTTTTCTCAAATTTAACTGCATTGCAATGCTCACAAACGACAGACATCTGGCCAAATTGAACCGTTGTGTGCGAACTGTATTGAATGTTGGGCTCATAGCGAAAGAGTGCATGCTCAATGTTCACCTGAATAATTTGTTGTAGCCTACGTTGTCGTTCAGAAATAGCACATTGTAATCTGGCTTCATTACTTTGCCGAGCACGAATTTTCCTTCTTCTCAATCATTGTTGCTCATTGTGTGCTTCGTTGATCTCTTCTGGCAGTCGCGCACGATTTCCAACCATTCTGGTCGAACTGATTCCCTTCCAATAGCACGTTCCTCTTCCGTTCGACGTGTTGTGACATTTCGATGCTGCGTTGCATCCTGAGAACGTTGGCCAATGTTCCTATGAACTCTTCTTGGTATCGTAATAAAAATGATAAAATTATCCGCATTAAAAAGAATATATATTTTTAAAGAAACAGTTATTCAATAATAGACCAATTCTTTGAAATTAAAGCGCTTATGTAAGCTTAAATTTAAGTATATTACTTTAAGAGCCAATTTTGCTATTAAATTATGTGATGGAAGACCTGGCAAATAAAGTATATTAAAAAGTCTTTTGATAAATTCACTCCTTCATCTTATACTACCGCAGTAACAATGAACTTGAATGAAAATTGCGGAATTTCAATTTTTGCTGCTGAAATTGCCATTTCTCTTAAACATTTTCCTTCAAAACGATCCAATATATTAAAGTTCAATAACTACTTTTATGGAAGTAACCCCACCCATTTATCCGATTCCGCCCATTTTCACACTCACACTAATAACTCGCACTAATAACATATGAACTCACAGAAATTATCTTCACTTTCCCTTTTATATTATTCAAGATACTTTTATTATTTTGAAAATTTATTTTATGCGGTAGGTGACACGCCCACTTGTCCAATCCCACCCATTTTCGCCAGGGCTAATCACAGAAATAATAGATGAACTCACACAAACTTGCAAAGCTCTCCCTATCATTATACTCGGTATATGTACTTAATATTTAATCAGTAATCTGTAGGGATGTACCGCGCCCACTTATCCGATCCAGCCTATTTTCGTCAGGTGTACTTACACTAATAACAAATGACGTCACATAAAGTATCAAAGCTCTCTCTGTCATGATAATGAGTCTAATATTGAGTGATTAATTTTTCTGTAGGTGCCACGCCCACAGTTCCGATAACGCTAATTTTTACAATGGCTATTCACAGCAACTCACAGCAATAATAGATGACCTCATACAAACTTGCAAAGCTCTCCCTAAAACAGTGCGCAAAATAAATGATGTTAAAAATTAATTTTGTATGGGAGGTACCGCGCCCACTTATCCCATACCGACCATTTTCGGTATGACTATCCATATTAATAGTAGATGGCCTCACACAAAGTAACAAAGCTCTCCCTCTCATAGTACTCAACATATATGATGTTAAAATGGAATAACCGCATACAGCGCCATCTTTTGAGACTTTTTGTACTTTTCGTTTTTCCTAAACCTTCGCGTGTCAGTTACAAACAAACTCGCAGAAGAAAGTATCCCTTTTGGACCTGTAGTTTTCAAGTTTTAAGCGGACGAACAAACCACGATTCATTTTTATATAATTAATGATTAAGTTAGAAATTATTCAGGCTCACGATAAAATGTTTTTACTTAAAATAAAGCAAAAAACATTGGTACATTTGTTTTTAAAGGTTGATCTATAATTCGTACAACAGGTTCGGTATTTTAATTTTATAAGAATTAAGTTAATAAGATTGTTAGCCAATAAAAACTTTTGCAGTTTGTTCTAGTGGTAACCGAATTCCAATACTCTGATAATAGATATTCGTTATGGACGAATAAGGAAAATGTTAATAACCGAATTTGGGGTTGATAAAGGGTAAAATGCTGTTGTCTTTACAGCAAATATTTTACTATAACATAAAATAGAGTTTGAAATTATTCAGGCTCAAGATCAAATGTTTTTGCTTTAAATAAAGCAAAAAGCAGTTGCACATTTGTTTCAAAAATTGATCTATATGCTGCACGACAGGTTATACAGATTTTTCGGGAAGAGTCACCAGCCCACATCAGTAACCAAAATCAGTATATAATTTTTTTGGTAAAAAGTTAGCTCCATATACATTTGCTGAAAACAATCAAATAAGAATTCAAGCAAAGAGTTATACCATTTAAGCCTCTTCCAATATAATAAACTAAAATATCAAACAACTTTGAAACAAATGTGAATAATTTCAAATTCAATCGTTAAAATGATAAAGATCGAAAATAAGATTTTTTATTTTTATAGAAAATTATGAAACTAAAAAATAATATAAAATTGTTAGCTGATTTAAAAATCTCTGTTTAAACAATCGAAAATGAAGTTGTTCAATTTTGAAATGATTCGTTTTTTTTTTCTTTCTGTGGGAATTAATTCATCATTTGGTTTTTACCAACTTCAGTAGTAAATCGTCTTGATAATATTTTCGAGCCAAATTTCATTTGCGACCTGTAGTTTACGAACAAGGTTTACATGGACACACAGAAGTACGAACAGACGGACATCGAAAGTGATTCTGGTGATTCCAGATGGTAAAAACACCTTCAAATATATTTTACAGGCACTTCCTTCTGGTCACCCTAATGTTGATTATTGTAGCACTTGAACACATTTTGTCGATTATCTTAATGGCTTTTACGATGTGTTTGTTAGTGTGCCAAAAACATTTTATTATTAAGAATTTGAAGAAAATCGACAGTAGAATTAATTATTAAGAGTATAAATCATAAAACAAAAACACAAAAGGGTCGTAATTTATTTAGGAAAACAAGTATATTACTTAATATTAAAGATTTCTTAGAAAACTTAAAATATAGTTATCGACCTGAAGGGGCAAATACTGAACTTTGATTTTGTTTAAGTACAATTTAATATTTTCTTTGTACTTTTCCGCCTTTGAGTCAATTAGCCATTTTTGGGTTAATTCTGGGTTAAAATCTATGAAACTCCTTTTTTTATACATCGTTGAAAGGAGTGTTTACATAGATTTTAACTAGTAAAACCGTTAACGGTACTTAGATATTGCTCGCCACCTTCTCTCTTTATTTTTTAACTTATAAAATCAATCGTTTTGGTACCTTCGTACAATTCGTACATATAAACACCATCCGCTGTGCATATTTTAAAAAAGGTAATACATCTTGTATATACAAATAAAATAGAGATTTTATTTTCTCTTATAAAACCTTATACTATATTGTGTTTTTATTTTTTTATATATTTTTTGCTACATACGCAAGCATTTGGTCCTTCGAACCGGATCCTGAGGAAAAATTTGGAAAATTTTTAAAAATTATTAATTTCAACATTCCCACAGCCTTCATCTTGTCAACACCAGCAAGAACCTGCAAAAACAACCCTTCACTTCAACTACAGCAGAAAACAATTAATTAAAAAGGTGCGTATAGTTCAGTTTTTTTTTATGTGTGAGCTAAACAAAAACTTGAAAATTTAAAAAGTGTATAATTAAAATTAATTTAAAAAGAAAAAAAGTTTCATCGTTATTGAAATACTATTTTTTTTGCATACTTTTCGTTTTACAACCCTACGCGTTACGTTACATTACGTATATATTCGTTTATATTTTAATCGAAAGAAAAAGCAAAAGCCGTCGGGATTTTAAAAAAAAAAGTGATTAGTGCAAGTAATAATATAAATATTAATCATATCGTGTTTGTTTTAATCGAAGGAAAGAGAAAAAGCCGTCGGGATAGTTTAAAAAAAAAGTGTTTAGTGCAAATAATAATAATTTAAACAGGTTTACATTTAAACAGATATACATTACAATAAAGATTATAACTAAATCGGTTTTTCTCCTTTGTGTTATACATATACGCTCACGCGAACGTTTTTTTTCGTGTTTAAGCTGCTTAAGCTGAATAGTTTTTATTTCTCTGTACGTTCACGCGTTGGTTTTTTTTTGTGTTTATGCTCAAGAGTGTGTTCATTTCTCTTCACACTAATATATACGCACACGCATTGTGTTGGTTTGTTTTTTCTATAACATTGTTAGTCACCCTACTGTCCGTTTTAGTCGCGACATATCCAGTGTGTTTTTTATTAATTTTTTTTTTTGCAAATTTTGGTTTTGCTTCTAATTAGTTAAAATAATACCACATATTAAGAAAATAAAATTTTTTAATATAGTTTTATATTATTAGTTTATAATATATTATTATTTTTTCGGATTTTTTTTAAACGAATTTTTATATTGTTATTTAAATTAAATTAACTTATTTTAAAATAAATTCGAACCAAAATGCCGGGAACTGCACTTGATATTTTTATTCGCGATTCGGATACGCTCATTAAATTTGAGGCGAAATTCAACGATATTCGTGAGGAGTTACATTCGGTATTTAATCTTGAAATTCGTGGAAAAGAATTAGACTTGCTTTGGGAACAAGTAAAATCGACATATCGTACTTGTTTATCATATTTAGAAAATTCGGATGACGCGGAACCAGCGGATTTTGACGCGGCTGAATCGAAATATGAAGCCACTTTTAACGCGTACGTTAATTGTTTATCTAGGATTTATGAACGATTACATCATTTTAAATCCAACGCGACACCGAAAGAGCAGTCTCAGTCTTCTAGCGTAAACCTCAATTCAGCTGACAACTTTTGTCATAATTTAACGCTTCCGCCATGCGATACCGACGTTTTTGAGGGCGATTACATTTCTTGGCCCACTTTTAGGGATCTTTTTACAGCGGTTTATATCAATAACTCTCGACTTAGCAATATTGAGCGGCTATGCCATCTAGTTCGGAAAACTAGTGGCGAAGCTCGGGAAATTGTTTCGAAATGCCCTCTCACTAATCAAGGTTTTGATGTTGCGTGGCGCAACTTGAGGGACGCATATGATAATCCGCGTATGCTGGTTAATAACCAGTTAAAATCGCTATTTAGCCTTCCCTTTCTTGATAAGGAAACCTCGTCGGGATTAAAAACTTTACAACGCGGAATAAACGGTTGCCTTACGGCTATGTCAATTTATAATATTTCGACGCACAGCTGGGATCCTATTATTGTATTTCTTTGCATTCAACGGTTACCTTCGCAAACTGTTAGTCTGTGGGAACAGAGTATAAAGGACAAATCAGCTTTGTCACTCTGGAAGGATTTGGACCTCTTTCTGACAGAAAGAGTTCAAACTTTAGATTGTTTACGTGATCTTAGGGGTTCAGAATCTGCTAAACGGCTTTCTGAACCTAAAATCAAAGCGCATCATACCAATGCTGCTTCAACTTCAAGTGCTTCTTGTGTTCTTTGTAAGAATCAAGTTCACTTTTTACGTTCTTGTCATCGATTCAAAAGTTTATCTGTTGCGGATCGATTTTCTACGGTAAAAAAGTTTCACTGTTGTGTCAATTGTCTCGCAAGGACACATGAAGCTAAAAATTGTAGCAGTTCGTATAATTGCTCCATTTGTAACAAGAGACATCATACTATGTTACACCGTGAATTACCATCTTCTGAAGTTTTTAGGGATACTAATCGGTCGAATTCGGGTGTTAGTTCGGTTTCTGTTTCTCGAGTTTCAAACTCCGTACCTGCAATCGCATCATCTTCGAATGCCAATCATGCCACAGCTCCTACAAATCGTCAAGTATTTCATACAGCACAAAGTAGGACTGTACTTTTAGGGACGGCTATGGTGAATCTTATTCATCAGGGTACTACGTACCCAGCCCGGGCCCTTATTGACCCTGCTTCTGAAGCATCGTTCATTTCTGAACGTTTGCAAAATCGCCTGAAAATTTCGACGCATTCGACGAATGCTCAAATTTCAGGAGTTAATCAGGCAGTTACGGCAATGTCTAGAAAACTTTGTTCATTAAAAATTGGCTCCACCCTCGATTCATCCCTTGTATTGGAAACATTGGCACTTGTTTTGCCAAATATTTCGGGTAATTTACCATCATTTACAGTCCATTCGTATTTAAAGGAAAATTTGCCAAACCTTCGTTTGGCCGATATTAATTTTGATGACAGTCGACCTGTTGATCTTTTGCTTGGCGCGGATTTATATCCAAGAATTCTGTTGGGAGAAATCCGTCGCAATATTTTGGGCTCTTTACTAGCTCAGAACACTATTTTTGGCTGGATTATTACTGGTCCAGTTGTACAACCTCAAGTTCAGGTATATTCTACGAATGTCGAATTTTCAGAGGAAGATTGCCTTAACAAAAATCTTTTGAGATTCTGGGAACTTGAGGAAACTCCTAAAAGAAAAATTCTGTCTCCATTTGACAAATTTTGTGAGGAAAATTATAAAGCGACTACTCGTCGCGAATCTGATGGTCGATATGTAGTGACTCTCCCATTTAAGCCTGAATTTCCTGAAAAATTTTCTTTAGGGACTTCAAGACCTGGTGTTATGGGACAATATCTTAGGACCGAATCATCTTTACTGCGTAGACCTGAAATTAAGGAGATGTACGATGACGTCGTTAGGGAGTATTTGGACATAGGACATATGAGACCGGTATTACCAAATTTTTCATCTCCTACCTCTTTTTGTTATTTACCTCATCATCCGGTGGTAAAACTGGAACGTAAGACAACTAAATTGAGAGTTGTTTTCAACGCTTCAAATAAAACTTCTAATGGAATTAGTTTAAACGATTGCCTTTACGTAGGACCTACCTTACAGGCAGACTTAGTTCTACTTATTCTTAGATGGCGTCTGTTTAAATTCGTCTTCAATTGTGATATTACTCAAATGTATAGGCAGATTCGGGTTGATCCTTCTCATACCCCTTTTCAACGAATTTTGTTTAGGGATTCTCCGACGGAGACTGTAAGGGACTATGAATTACAGACCGTGACTTTTGGCGTTAACTGCGCTCCATACCTTGCTATTAGGACGTTATTACAACTCGCGGACGATTCTGAGGCTGAGTTTCCTCTCGCAGCACATATTCTACGAAAGTGCATGTACGTTGACGACGTTTTGACAGGGACTCATGACATTTCCACTGCATTAATGGCTCGTGATCAACTCGTCGCTGCTTTGGCCTCTGCTAAGTTTCAGCTAAGAAAATGGACTTCAAACGAACGGAGTATTTTGAAAGACATACCTTTGGACCATTTAGTTGACGCTAAATTATTGACCTTTATAGAATCGAGTACTTCAAAGACTTTAGGAATTCAGTGGAACGCTCAGTTGGACTCGTTTTATTTTAGTGTGACTCCTATTTCATTAAAATCTGGGTATACTAAGAGGGAAGTCTTATCGACTATCGCGAAATTGTTTGATCCTGTAGGTTGGTTAGGTCCTGTAATTGTGGTTGCTAAAATTATCATGCAAAAAATTTGGCTTGATAATATAAATTGGGATGATATGCTTCCAATTTCGACGGAAGGTGAATGGAAAAGATTTGTAACTTCTTATCATGAGGTAAATACTATTCGTATTCCAAGATGGGTTAATTATTCGCCGGGAAATTCTGTTGAGCTTCATGTTTTTTCTGATGCCTCGGAAAAGGCATACGCGGGGGTGATTTATATTCGAATTCAGGCCTCTAACGGCGAAATTCATACTCACCTACTTTCATCGAAAACCAAAGTAGCCCCCATCAAATCAATTTCTCTACCTCGTTTAGAACTGTGCGGGGCGGTGTTAGCCTCTGAACTTTTGAAGACGGTAATAGGTGAAATTGATATTAAAATTGATCAAATTTACTGTTGGACTGATTCGACGATAGTCCTTTCTTGGTTAAGGAAAACGCCGTGTTCCTGGACCACATTTGTAGCGAACAGAGTATGCCGCATTCAAGAAAATGTAGGAAACCATAATTGGTATCATGTTCGTTCTGAGGATAATCCTGCAGATTTAGGTAGTCGTGGTACCTCTCCCACTGAGCTGGAGAATAGTGAGCTTTGGTGGCATGGTCCAAGATGGCTGGGTCAAGATAAAGTGCACTGGAATATAACGGATCTAAGTTATCTTGACACTGACATTGAGGGTCGGGTTGTCAAAACTCATGCTTCCTTCTTTACGGACGTTAAGGGGGAAGATATATATGTGGATATTTTGAATAATTACTCTCGTCTTGATCGAGCTCTTCGGATAATCTCATATATTTTGAGGTTCTTTTACAATAGTCATCCAGCTCATAGGACAAATCGTTATATGAATGTGGATAAAATCGTTGCTGGTTATGAAATCAGAAGAACAAAATTGCATTTAGCCATTGTGGCTCAGAAACATCACTATGCAGATGAATATAAGTGCCTGTTAGACAAAAAACCGTTAAGTTCAAAGAGTTGCCTTATTTCTTTGAATCCCTTTCTCGACAAAGACGGTGTAATAAGATTGAATGGTCGCTTGGTTAAATCACCATCCCTTTCATATACGGAGAAATATCCTATTATTTTACCTTATTCGAGCCGATTTACTCAATTGTTAATAGAATTTGTTCATATGATTTCCATTCACGGTGGAAATCAGTTGATGTTGCGAATAGTGCGCATTGAATATTGGGTTCCACGCTTGAAGTCGAAAATTCGTGGGGTCATTGGTCGTTGTAAACGGTGTATTATTGACCGTAAAGTATCTTGTCGTCAAATTATGGCGGCTCTGCCCCCTGAAAGAACTACTCTTACTAGACCATTTATGACAACGGGCGTTGATTTTGCTGGTCCCTTTGACATCAAAAGTTTCACGGGCAGAGCTTGTAGGATAACGAAGGGCTACGTTTGTATTTTTGTTTGCTTTTCTACGAAAGCAATTCATTTAGAAGCCACGTCTGATTTATCGACGCCTACTTTTTTATCTGCCTTTAACAGATTTATTTCTCGACGAGGTTGCCCCTACACTTTATTTTCGGATAATGGCACAAATTTTGTAGGTGCATCGCGTGAATTAGAGAAGAATTTTAAGATGTTTCTTAAGGAAAGTCAGATTGCAGTGGGTTCTATTTATGGTATTCAGGGTTTAACTTGGCGGTTTATACCGGCCGGGGCACCTCATATGGGTGGCCTTTGGGAAGCCGGGGTCAAGAGTTTTAAACACCATTTTCGTAAGGAAGCGCAATCTTTTAAATATACTTTTGAAGAACTTTCTTCAGTTCTCGCAAGAATTGAAGCTTGCCTAAATTCACGTCCTCTTTGTTCTATGGCGGATAACCCTCGGGAACCAGTAGCTCTGACTCCTGGTCATTTTTTAATAGGTGGACCAATACTTGCTCCCCCGGAGCCTGAAATTAATGAATCTCCGATAAGTCTTGTTAATCGATTTCGAAAAATGAAAGCGTTGTCTCAACTTTTTTGTCGCCGATGGAAAGAAGAATATTTAATGACGTTAAATAAGCGCTATAAATGGAAATATCCGGAACGCGATCTACAGGAAAACGACTTAGTCGTTATCAAGCATGAAAATCTACCTCCAACATCGTGGCGTTTAGGCCGGGTCATAAAAGTTTATCCGGGAAGTGACGGTCGCGTAAGGGTCGCGGATATTCGTACTGCTAATGGGGTTGTAAAACGGCCAATAACCAAACTGGTCATTTTGACCGAATAATTTACACTTTTTCTTCGATATTTTCTTTAAATTTTTTATTGTTTCATAGAAATATGGAATCTCTCCCTAACCTTTTTGAGATGCTCTGCTCGATTATGAGGATGCTATGGCGCAATACACCGTTTTTGGATGGGTCATATCTGGCCCATCTCCATTGTAGAGTCCTTACTGGCTCATATGTAGAGTCCTTACTGGCTCAAATTGTAGAGTCCCTACTGGCTCATACTTATTTATAATCAATTTTCCATTGGGGTCCCTACTGGCCTATGGAAAATTGTTACGTCGAGGTCCCTACTGGCCAATTTAAGTGTTAAAAAAAAAAAAAAAAAAATAAATTGAATTCAAGCTCACATTTTTAAACTGAACTATGCCTTATTTTAGGATACTTAAGTTATTTGTTAAAGTATTATTGTTGCAACACACCTTGATGTTGCAAGGTGGCCGGCAATGTTTAAGTACAATTTAATATTTTCTTTGTACTTTTCCGCCTTTGAGTCAATTAGCCATTTTTGGGTTAATTCTGGGTTAAAATCTATGAAACTCCTTTTTTTATACATCGTTGAAAGGAGTGTTTACATAGATTTTAACTAGTAAAACCGTTAACGGTACTTAGATATTGCTCGCCACCTTCTCTCTTTATTTTTTAACTTATAAAATCAATCGTTTTGGTACCTTCGTACAATTCGTACATATAAACACCATCCGCTGTGCATATTTTAAAAAAGGTAATACATCTTGTATATACAAATAAAATAGAGATTTTATTTTCTCTTATAAAACCTTATACTATATTGTGTTTTTATTTTTTTATATATTTTTTGCTACATACGCAAACAGATTTAGTAAAACTTGTACTGATTTGAAGATTATACATTGAACTTTACTTAATTTTATATGCCACTGCATAAGTAAATTGCCATTCGAACTGTGACTTTTAAGCCAGCTGAATGATTGAAAATAGGCAAAACAAAGTTTCTCTTTTTGTTGAAATTTATTTATTGATAAATTTATTTAAATTTATATAAATTTAGGATCATATGAACCAGAGTTCAGAAAAAAACACACACTGAATAAAAAACTCGTACATATATGTAAACAAACATAACTTAGACCAACACACACATATTTTTATTTTCATATCAATTATGTGCGTTTCTAAATTTTCTACGGTGCCCAACACAACCATGAATGTGTTCGTTTTAATATTTCGTTATTTACACGAACATTTTTGTATCACATACTTTTTGTTTCAAACACACATAAAGCACACATTTTTGAGTGTTGCTTTATTTGAAGTTCATGTTCTGCTACGTGTAGTGAAAAAAAACACAGAACATGTACAATAAACAGGTTCGAGTTCAGTTATATTTTAAGTCGTGTTGTGGCTCGTGTAGTAAGAAAAAACACAACATGTAAAATAAACAGGTTCGAGTTCAGTTATATTTTAAACACGACTTAAAATATAACTGAACTCGAACCTGTTTATTGTACATGTTGTGCTTTTTCTTACTACACGAGCCACAACACGACATAAAATATAACTGAACTCGAACCTGTTTATTGTACATGTTCTGTGTTTTTTTCACTACACGTAGCAGAACATGAACTTCAAATAAAGCAACACTCAAAAATGTGTGCTTTATGTGTGTTTGAAACAAAAAGTATGTGATACAAAAATGTTCGTGTAAATAACGAAATATTAAAACGAACACAGTCATGGTTGTGTTGGGCACCGTAGAAAATTTAGAAACGCACATAATTGATATGAAAATAAAGATATGTGTTGGCTGCTTTTGAACAGAACATTGTGTGTTTCATGTGTGTATTTTCTGAACCTTGATATGAACTTCTAGTGTAGAATTCTACTTTCTCAACGTATCAGTGGCAAACGCGTGTAAATGCTTCAGTAATTTTTATACTCTCCACACCAGAGTGCAGAGGGTATATTTGCAACAGCTCGCCATTCCATTTGTAATAATTAGAAAAAAATTTGGACCCCATAACAAGCGGTGTTGACATAGCGATGACTAACTGCGCGTCTGTTCAACTGTTCGTCCGTCGGACTGAAAAAATCTCGATCACAGCCTCAAAAGGGCAGCTGGGTTGCTCGTTGTGACATCCTGAGTAGGCTGCTATTCAAAATCGTCAAAGCCGATACAATAGGTCCTGAGATTTCTATGAAAAGGTAAAAATTTCATGGGGCAATAGGGTTTCTCTATGTTGTTCTTGTTATTGTTGTTATTATTAATTTTGTTTCTTGTGTGTGATAGCTGTAATTGTTGCTGTTGTTGTGGCCTTTATATATTTAGCGCTAGCGGATACACCCACTTGTCCGAATCCGCCCATTTTTTCCGACTATTCACAATAATATCTCATGAACTCGGGCAAAATTTTAAGGCTTTAACTCTTACGCTACTCCAGATATATGACATTTAATATTTACTTTGTATGGTGGGTGCCACGCCTACAAGTCCGGTACAGCCCATTTTTTATGAGACTACTCACATTAATAGTTCATAAACTTAGACAAAGTTCTAAGGCTTTCACTATTAAAGTACTCCCGATACGTGACGTTATATGTATACTTTGTATGGGGTTATCACGCCCATTTTTTCCCGAGTACTAATGTTGATAACATATGAACTCGCAGCACCACTTTATCTATTGCAGTATTCTAGATATATGACATTAAATATATACTTTGTATGGTGGGTGCCACACCCATTGGCCTGATCAAGCCCATTTTTTTTTCGCAACTCTTCAAATTAGTTTGAAATGTACATGTACATAGTTTCAGAACTTTTGCTGTCATAGTACTCCAGATATTATATGTTAAAACTTTGTATGCGATCTGCCACGCCCACTTGTCCAATTATGCCGAAATAGGGGTTGGTTTTCCAAAAAAAAAAATGTGGAACCGAGGACTTACGCTGCCAAAATAAATCGCAAAAAAATAAACAAGAAAGATTAGGTTTTTTTTATATATTAAATTGCTAAGTAATTCCAAAATTACTTTCCTTTATTTTTTTCTCTCTCCGAAAATGGCGGTTTTACAAATTAAAAACTAAATACAACAGATTTAGTGGCTGCTTCGTACGCGATCTCAAGTCGTTGACGATAATTTTACGAGTGAGAAATTCGCGGTTTAAAAGATATTATATACCACTAAAATTCAAATAAATGTCAATCAAAAGAAAGGCTTAAAAACTAAAGCGCCCTCTGGATTTCAAATTCAATACCAATTCGACAAGTCGCTTCTAACAGTGGGACCTCTTTAATGCTCACGTAAACATTCATAGTTTATGAACTCCTACAAAGTTTGAAGGCTGTAACTGTTATAGAACTCTAGATACTTGATATTAAATATTTATTTTGTATGAGAGCTGCCACGCCCACTTTTAATATATGTATGTACTATTGCAATGTTTCAAAACTCTGCCATCAAAATAGTCAAGATATATGATGTTATTCAATTTATGTGGAAGGGGACACGCCCACTTGATATACAAAAAGATATAAAGCCGTAAACCTAATCTGGACTATTAACTTTCTAATGAAACCGGTTTGGGTCATATCGGTTGGTTGGGACAAATATACATACATTATATTTATATATATATAGATTTGCTTCATAAATGTGTATGCAGGCTTATTCTCCATGTACTCGTATCCAGAGGTACAAGTTGCAGAGCTTAAGCAGTGCTGGAGCTGCCGCCAAAGTACGCGAAACAAATTGACTATTTACTTGCCGAATTAACCATCTTAATTGATTCTTAATTTGTAAATATTGGTATAAATAAATTCTTAGAAAACCAGAAAAAATTAAAGAATTGAAAATAATAATTCTACTAAGAAAAATATAAATTAAATCCTGTGTATTTTCTGAAGCTCTTAATCGCTCAACCAACTTAAAATTGTCATAGCTGAATATCCAACAATGAAAAACTTGCTCCGAAGTGGCAGATGTAATTGGTATATTATTTAATTTTTAGGTGTGTACATCCCAAGAAAAATACATAAATTTTTTAAGAGTATTTCTTTTGTGACTGCCAAGACTAGCTCACCAATCAAACTAGATTAGTGTGTAACTAAGTTTGGGAAAATATTTATATGTTATCTCCAAATGCTTTGCCGGAGCATACATCATTTTATGTTTTAATTAATTTTTTATTTTTTTCAGGTATTTCCACATATTTAAACCCTATACACAATATGGTTTGGGTATAATGACTTTGTGCTGCTATTTCTAACTACCAAAAATATTTGACCCATCTTTTATTATACCGATCGACTCAGAATCACCGTCTGTGTGTCCATGTAAACCTTGTAATCAAGCTACAAAACGCAAATATGAATATATTTTGATGAAATTTGGTATATAAGCTTTTGTCATCCATAGGATGAACGATATTGAAACAAATATTAGGATGGTTAGTCTGGCAGAAATCCGAGTAATAAAAAAAATTACAACGCAGCGTCGAACAGCCTAAAAAAAATTAATAGCAGAATATAAAAACAAGTAAGAAAATTATAGTTGGTCTAGACCGACTATACGATACCCTATACCATGCGTTTAGAGACCCTATACCTTAGGCCAAACTAACTGGACATAGAAAATAAGATAAACCAAATTTAATTGGGATTTTTATTAATTTTTTTGGCTGCAGATATGAAAAAGTTCATATCGGATGCTATATCTATATGGGCACTAGGCCTAAAATTGGACCGATCCTGATCATATTTGGTAAAGTCTCTTGTATTTTGCAAAAATATATAAAAGAAAATTTTAAAAGAATCAGTGCAATATTTTTGTTTTTTGATAGATTTAAGTGCAGAAGCATCTGTACATGGGGCCTATGAGTAAGGGTTGTCCCATAGGTATAATTTTTGGACTACTCATTAGTGGATGTAATAAACGCATACACAGCCAATTTGAGTAAGATCTATATGATAATTTGGATCTTATGGCAATTTATGTCGATTTCATAGGGGTCATTTGTATGGGGGCTAGGTCTGAACATGGACCGCTTTTCCCCAATTTCAATAGCGTTCATCCTATGGCAGATAGAAGCTTATATACCAAATTTCATCAAAATATACTCATATTTGCGACCTGCAGTTTGATTACAAAGTTTACATGGACACACAGACGGACGGACGGACGGACGGACGGACACACGGACGGACATCGTTAAATCGAATCAGATAGTGATTCTGATTCGATCGGTATAATAAAAGATGGGTCTAGGTCAAATATTTTTGGTAGTTACAAACAGCATCAAAAAGTCATTATACCCAAACCACATAGTGGATGAACTATCTAACTTTTTAAGAAATCTGAACACCAAAAAAGACAGTGAGTAAGTTCGCGGAAGGCCACAAAGCTAAACAAACGATTTAAACGAAATGTTTCAATAAAATGCCCAGACGGTAATTGGTGCCGAAATATTAAAAGCTAAACGAATATATTTTCTGAACACTTGGAAAAAGCCTTTAAATCATTTCCAATATCAAACTACTGTAATTAATATGCAATTTTAATTTTGTTTAAATGATGCGTGGTAAAGAAGAAGAAAGCATATATTTCAAAAATTCATAACTGCACTGTATTCTTAATCGGACCGGTTTCTGGCATTTCAGCCTTCATCACCGATTTATTGAACATTGGTGATAATTGTTATGTTTTAATTGAATAGATTGTTTCTATATGAAAATTTATTCTACTTAGGGCGGCCGTGAGGTTTTGAACCATGAACCTTCACATACACTCGTACTTGCACTTTTTGGTCAGCGCTTTAACACACTCACCTAAAGTCAGGCCTACGAGCAGTGTGGTTAGTTTCAGTTTTTCGTACCATACAGCTTTAGTTTGTATTAATTTCAGAAGATACAACTCTGTCCAAACAAACAATCGTTATTTTTGAATTTTGAATATTTTTTTGCATTTATACTTCTAATTTCCACTATTTTCTCAGTTTTTCGTAAGAGTTGTCATATGTGATGTACGGTTTTTGTACATACCTATATATGCACTTTTACATATATTTGAGATGACGCTTTGAAGCGAAGAAATTTTTTGTTTGTTAGATTTATCGTCATTTTTCAGACATATTGCAATTACTACTGTAATTAATATGCAATTTTAATTTTGTTTAAATGGTGCGTGGTAAAGAAGAAGATTTATAAGCAAAAAAGCTTCAAAAATAAGCTGCGAAACCGCTTTAAGTTTTTTTTTCAGTTTATTTATAAACATCAAATATAACGGAATGGTTCGCAAATTAAAGGAATCAGAACTTTTAAAAATTGAATTACTTCATTCAATAAGTGATCATCATTGAGCAGAGACGTCAAATTCAAGTTTCAGAAATGAAATACTAATGCGACGTTTAATATTGTCTCGCAAGGTTTCTTTAAGCAACTGCTTATAGTATATGTGTTGCCTATTTTGATCAAGAGGTAATTGTTTCACATACGTAGATAAAATTTATCATACGACATTTCACTAAGCTCTGTTCCGCGAGCGAGTCGCGTCCGCTTCCGCGCGTTTGGCAACTTATTTTAATCGCCAAAATATATTTTTCATATCATTGCGATATTTTAGCTGAGCTGTGTTCCGCGAGCGCGTCGCGTCCGCATCCGTCGCGTCCGCGCTCCGCGTGCCACGCGCCGCTTCTTCGCAGCTACTACCCGTGCTGCCGCTTAGTTCTCGTTAACTTATTTTAATTCCTAAAACATATTTTTTAGAGCATTGCGATATTTTAGCCGAGCTGTGTTCCGAGAGCGCGTCCCGTCCGCATCCGTCGCGTCCGCGCTCGCGCGCCGATTCCCTGCATTTGACAGCCACACCTGTGCTGCCGCGCAGCTGTTGCCAACTTATTTTAATTGTCAAAATATATTTTTCAGATCATTCCGATATTCTAGCTAAGCTGTATTCCCCGTGTGCGTAGCTTCCGCGTAACGAAATGTTGCTATTGAAATGAATACTTATTTTAAAGGCAGCTATTGTAGGACATATATTGAGAGCAGTATGCAGATATTTACTAAAATAAATATTTAACAAAATTCATTAAATAAAAATATGTAAAAATTTAAGAATGAATTTGAATTTGAATTTTTTATTTCGATTAAAAAAAAATGGGGAATTTGTTCATTTCTTTTGGGTACCTTTTTTTTAAGTTTGGGGAATTTGTTCACCGTGTAGTTATTTCCGTGTAAACCAAATTTCAGAGAAATCCGTTGAAAAGTAAAAATTTGTATAGGGAGGAACTATACCATACAACAAAATATGAATTTTATATGAAAATTGGGTGTAAAAGTAGGCGTGGTCGGAAAAATCATATAGGGACCTTCCCTGGAATATGTACTAAATTTCGGAGAAAGCCATTGAAAAATAAAAGTTTGTATAGCAATCAAATAAAGAAACAAATAAAAGGAAAAAATAAGTTTTATATACATAGAAGTTGGCGCAAAGTAGGCATGGCCTGTAAGAAGCATATGGTGACCTTCCCTGTAGTATAGAGATCGTGTGACCAAATTTTAGACATCCCTTGAAAAATAAAAATTTCTATAGTGAACAAATATACCAAAAAACAGAAAATTAATTTTGTATAAAAAGTGGGCGTAGAAGTAGGCGTGGCCGGCAAGAATCATATGGCAACCTCTCTGGAGTACAGAGATCGTGCGTAGCAAATTTCAGAGAAATCCGTTTTAAATAAAATTGTGTAGCGAACAAATGTACCAAAAAACAGAATGTGAATTGTATACAAAAAGTGGGCGTCATAGTAGGCGTGACCGGTACGAAGAATATGTCGACCTTCCCTGGAGCAAAAAGATCGTGTGTACCAAATTTCAGAGAAATCGGTTGATAAATAAAAATTTGTATAGCGAACAAATATACCAAAAACCAAAATTAATTGTATACAAAAAGTGGGCCGGTACGAAGCATATGGCGAAATTTCCTGGAATACAGAGATCGTGTGTACCAAATTTCAGAGAATTCCGTTGAAAAATAAAAATTTGTATATCAAACAAATATACCAAAGAACAGAAAACGAATTGTATACAAAAAGTGGGCGTAAAAGTAGGTGTGGCCGCAAGAATCACACGGTGACCTGACCTGGGATACAAAGATCGTGTGTACCAAATTTCAGAGAAATGCGTTGAAAAATAAAAATTTGAATAGCGAACAAATATACCAAAAAACTGAAAATGAATTGTATACAAAGAGTGGGCGCAGAAGTAGGCGTGGCCGGTAGGAGTCATATGGCAAGCTTTTCTGTAGTACGGAGATCGTGTGTAGCAAAATTCAGAGAAATCCGTTGAAAAATAATAATTTGTATAGCGAACAAATATACCAAAAGCAGAAAATGAATTGTATATAAAAAGTGGGCGTAAAAGTAGGCGTGGTCGATAAAAAGTATATGGTGACCTTAGCTGGAGCACAGGGATCGTGTGTACCGAATTTCAGAGAAATCTGTTAACAAATAAAAATTTGTATAGTGAACATATATGAATAAAACAGAAAATGAATTTTACATAAAAAGTGGGCGTAAAGGTTGTATGGCGACCTTTCCTGGGGTATAGAGATCGTGTGTACAAAATTTCAAGAAAATCCGTTGAAAAATAAAAATTTGTATAGCGGTCAAACAAACAAACAAACAAACAAATAAACAAACAAACAAACAAACAAACAAACAAACAAACAGAAAATGAATTTTATATATATAGATTACCAACCGATTTTAACAAAAATATACCATTTGAGAGGTATTTCTTTGCAGATGTTCACCGTCTGGTACATTTTTTTTTTGTAAAATTCATTTAAAGTTGCTACTAATACATAAATAAAATACATATTTAAGCTTCATATAAACAACTATACAAAGATGTGTGTGTGTGTTTATTAAATTTCGGTTGAATTGTGAATTGGCTAAAATTGATAAGCATACCTTTAGGCTGTTATAAAATTATTTATGAATGAAAAAATTAAATTTCTTAGAATTTTCACTCGACTTTCGAGGAGAGGGCTCAGCTAGTACTCATTAAAGAAACTTAAGGGGTGGGGGCGAAAGGGTTTAAAGGCGTATTTTCCTATATATGTAAAATGTTGCACTATTTGTTTCATATACACGTTATAGTATAATATTTGAACTATTAACTGTTAAAATGTTTAATTGAAAATTATTTCAAAGAATTTTCAATTATTTCAAAGAATTTTCAATTAAACATTTTAATAAATATGTCCATGGCAGCGAATCTCCGGAGGCGTCTCGAAAAAAGTTGTTTTGCGGTGAACATCATACCTCGTTACCGGATCATGTGAAATAAAAAAAATCGAAATGCGTTTAAAAGGGACATGTTAGCCGAGGTAATCGAGAAGAGTTTTTTTATTTTGTTTTTTTTTTATGTTTGGGAGCATTTTGAACTGAAAAACACGATTTTTGCAATAAAATTTCGCTGAATTTGTTGCTGAAATATGGGGGAAACCAGGTGGGTAATTTATGTGTAGAAATTGTGTATAAAATTTTAAAAGGAACGGTCAAGTAGAATTTGAGTTACGATTCTCACGGAGAAAATTGATTTCAAGCTTTTAACATATACGTTATACCGTATGACGGCCGGTTGCTAGAAACGCTGTATATTCTTTAGTTCTGCTCCGATTTACTTCAAATTTACTTGACACAGCACTCTCGACATGTTCGACATTCAGAAAAAATATAAAGAATTTAAAAAAAGCTTTAAAACCTTACCTCCCCTTAATAAATGTTAAGTACCTTTCGTATTACGAATTATTGTACAAATAGATTGTAAATAAAATGATTTTAAAAATAAATCCCCACGCTACAACATCTCTTTCGGATTAAGTAGAAACTATTTTTAGGGTTGCTTGATCGAAAAACATACAATTGTAGCGGGAAACATATAACTCCAAAACTAAGCGTCGTAGATCAAAATGATTGTTAAAACTGCCTTTTCTTAAGAAGGTATTTTCATCAATTTGAAACGGACGTTAAGATTAATCTATACTCGAAAATTTAAATATATATGTATACATAAATGCCATACTTGTTATTTTACAAAGCTATAAACAACAATACTTATAATATCTATCATATTACAACAACAGCTTTTTACCAGCATTAGTAATTATTTTGTTGTTAAATACAAAGTAAACGCACGTACAAAAAAAAAACTTATTGCTAACTATAAAGAAAATACCGAAAGTGAAATAAATAATTTCGCATAATGAAATACAAGAATAAGTTATTATTTTTAAAAGACCTTGTCATTGTTGCTGTTGATGACAAAAATCAACAACAAGAGTAACAACAACAGCCGAACTAGAAGAAAAACAAGTTCTTTATTTTTCCGAATCAGACTAGCAATTCAATTAGAACCGTTTTTTGTTTGTTTGTTTTTCGTTTAACTTGACTTCCAAACAAGGAAGCCGGAAATCAACAGTAGTGTTAGTGAAAACCACTTGTTTTTATTACATTCGTTTTTTTTTTTTGGTTTCTTTTTAGAAAAGTGGAAAAATTTCCATAAAATTCAAATTTAAGAAAGAAGTGCAAATATTGCAGAAGAAAGAAAAGTCATGATTTTTGTAGGATTTTTTTTTTCGGTTTTTTTTTTTAATAACTTACACTAGAGAATAGTTCTTTATTCACTTTATTTCTTATTTGTGTTCAATACACAAGACTTTAAGTGTCATATTGCAATATGAAACTGAAAAATTGTTTGAATATTAAATAAAATTAACAATTTGCGTATAAAAGCAATGAAAAATTTTAACGAAAATTCAAAATAAGTTTCATGTATTGCAATCGGCCATACCACAGGGTATTTGGAAATAATTCTATTCAATTCAATTTCAATTTCGATTTCACTTTCTTATTTATGTAACAATTATCAGTTATTTATTTAACAAATTTTCTTAAAGAGTTCAGGATATAAATTCTTTTTCTGGTTAAATATATTTAACAACAATTTAATGAATAAATAATCGAGCTCGAGGTCTTTGTTGAATTTATTTATTATTTTAAATTATCTTCTTCTCCAATATTTCAAATTATCAAATTATCTTCTTCTTCCAATATTTATATTAATTTTTACACTAAAAAATTAAATGAACGATATTTCATCATCGTAGTCATAATTGCACTAAAATATATTTATAATATAAATATAATTATAATATAAATTAAAATATATTTATAAGTAAATCAGTGCAATTATGACTACGATGATGAAATATCGTTCATTTAATTTTTTAGTGTAAACATTAATATAAATGTAAGATATTAATATATGTGTCTTTATGTGTCTTGTGTTTTCTTTTCATTGATGTTTAACTATATTTAAGTGACGCATATTTATAGTATATTGTTTTTATTTATATATTAGATCCCTGAGGATGATCAGCGAAGCTGGTCGAAATATTGGAGAAGAAGATTATTTAAAATAATAAATAAATTCAACAAAGACCTCGAGCTCGATTATTTATTCATTAAATTGTAATTTAGAAAAGTCGAAAGAATACAACATATTAATTATATTTAACAACAATATATGACTAGCAGATTCCAGCGCTCGAAATTCGAGTGCAATTTCTAGGAAGTTTTATTTTTCATTTAATAAAGACCCTAAAGGTATGCTTCACAACTGAACTCATTTTAAGTGAAGAAAACGCACTCAACACAATTACACAAACACATTAACAAATTTAGTAAGCACACACATAGCATTGTACAGTTTTTCGTATGTGTTAGTAGCAACTTTAAACGATCATAACTCCAAATAAATATTCCAGATGATAAAAATCTGTAAATCTGGTGAATAGCTATAAAGAAATACCTTTCAAATGATACATCTTTTATCAAAATGGGGATAAAACTGTGAAACTTACATCGGTTACAAGAAATCGCCTTGCCTATTAATATTATAGATGTATCGAATTTACATAATATTGTAAAGTAAGGTGAAAATTCTCGAAAAATCTTATTGATTCCGTATTTTTTTTTTTTTTTTGGTTTTATATTTTTGATAAAAAGTTCGAGGGTTAGGGATAAAATTATGATGAGATAAGCTCATTAATGTGGATAAATTCTGAATTTAAACATCTGGAACACACGTGTATATTGTAGTATGCAATGTGTACTCATATACAAACATATTTGTTTCAAAGTTGTTTTATATTTTAGTTTGTTATATTGCAAGAGGTTTAAGTAGTATAACACTTTGCTTGAATTCTCATTTGGTTGTTTTCAGCAAATGTATATGAGTTTAACTTTTTACCAAACAAACTATCTACTGTTTTTGGTTACTGAAGAGGGTTGGTGACTCTTCTCGAAACAGCTGTATAACCTGTCATGCAGAATATAGATCAATTTTTGAAACTAATGTGCCATTTTTTAGCTTTATTTAACGTAAAAGCATTTGATCTTGAGCCTGAATTACTTCAAACTCAATTATTAAAATGATAAAGATCGAAAATAAGATTCTTTATTTTATTTCTGTAGAAAATAATAAATTCTGAAATTGAAGTTTACCAATTTTAAGCCTTTTAATCTTGTTTGCCACTAGATCAACGTTGACTAAGGTATGTAGTCGTTGTATTGAGTAATGTCAGGGTAAATTGTATATCGTTTTTAATAAGTTCTTTTGAGCAATCCGTGCATTTTTAATATAATACTGCGCAGGAGTAGACCAAACAGGAGTAGCGTAATATCCTACGGCGTACTGTGGCTGAAAATTGTTTTTCATTGGCCCAAAACTCCATTACTTTTGAACCGATCAAAATATTTTAGTAATTATAGTGGATAGATATTTAGTTGAGCTTGAGTTTGTTTTAATTTCATTAAAACTGATTGCGGACTTTTTAAAAAATTCTAGGTCAAATTTAAACTTTTATATTTTTTTTTTACTTTTAGCATGAAATATGGGTTTTTATTTTTGTTATTTATTAAAAAATGTCATATTTGGATATTAATAATAATTACAAGCATTTTTTGTAACAATGGGATTTCTTTTTAATGTTTGCACACAAAAAAAAAGTAAAATCAACTGGAAATTTTGCTATTACTACTAAAAAATTAAAAATTTTTTGCTATCAAATTTGTTTACACTCAAAGATTATTTCTACTTAAAAAAAACGGTAGTAACATTATCTAGTCTTGCTATTACTACAGAAAAATTTATAATTTTTTGCTGTCAAATTTGTTAATTTCTGCAAAATAAATCTGCTGAACATTTGCGCAATGATTCTGATTTTGATATGAAAATAATAGTTTCTATTTTTTATACCCTATACCACTATGTGGTTTGGGTATAATGACTTTGTGCTGGTGTTTGTAACAACCAAAAATATTTGACCTAGACCCATCTTTAATTATACCGATCGAATCAGAATCACTTTCTGAGTTGATTTAACAATGTCCGTCCGTCCGTCCGTCCGTCCGTCTGTGTGTCCATGTAAACCTTGTAATCAAACTGCAGGTCGCAAATACGAGTATATGTTGATGAAAATTGGTATATAAGCTTCTACCGGCCATAGGATAAACGCTATTGAAATTGGTGAAAATCGGTCCATGTTCAGACCTAGCCCCCATACAAATTACCCCTATGAAATCGACATAAATTGTTATAAGATCCAAATTGTCATATAGATCTTACTCAAATTGGGTTTATATGCGTTCATTACATCCATTAATGAGTAGTCCAAAAATGATCCCTTTGGCCCCATATAGAACTGCTTCCCGATTTTCACTTAAATCTATTAAAAAACAAAAATATTGCACTGATTCTTCTCAAATTTTGTTTGTATATATTTTTGCAAAATACAAGAGACTTTACGAAACATGATCAGGATCGGTCCATTTTTGGACCTAGTCCGCATACAGATATAGCATCCGATATGAACTTTTTCATATCTGCAGCCAAAAAAATTAATAAAAATCCCACTCAAATTTGGTTTTTGCTTATTTTCTATGTCCAGTTAGTTGGGCCTAAGAGATAGGGTCTCTAAACGCATGGTATACGGTATCGTATAGTCGGTCTAAACCGACTATAATTTTCTTAGTTGTTACTGTTTTCATGTAATTTTAATTATTATTCATTTGATTCATATTTTGATTATTTCTGTTCTTTAGTAGTTTTTTGATTTCTTCATCTTAACTCCGATTTCCATTGATTTCGAATACTGGAGATGAACAGTAATATATTAAATAGATCTTCATTTGTGGAATTTCGTGATATTTTAAACTCCGTAATCCTTATTCATTTTTTCCTTAGCCTCCTCTGATAGATCTCCAAGTGGCACCAAATGATATTTAATGACATCTGTACGATAAAGAATTTTGTGAACTGTTGCAGACATATTTCTCCATGGGTAGTTGGTTGTATATATTATCGCAGTTTCCTTAGCATAATCTCCAAATTTGTTGGAGTCAATTTTTTCGCTACATGCAGGCACTTCTAGGATTATTTAAAATCTGAAAATAAGGTTCAAATCCCCTCCTATCATTTTAGATGCTGTTTCTGGATCTGAAAAGAATCTTCTTGCGGCATTGTTTTGCCTGACCCTTGTTTTGGCTGATTTAAAGATCAATCCAAATTTGCGAATTTCATCCTGAACATGTTTCTTTTTTGAGCTTCTTAACTCCTTGTTGGTTTCGTTGTTTCTTATTGATCCTGAAGAACCGAAATCCAAATCATAATTTATTTTTAGTATGTGTTCCAAAAGTCGTATTCTTGCATGTAGTGGTGATAATCCAAATTTATATGCATCAGTATTATCTAGTTTCTAATTTCAAATTCAGAAATAATGCTAGCTAATGCCTCCTCATTTGTGAACTATTGTGCATCGCTCGGAGTTGGTGTACTTTTAAGAATCCGTTTTGTTCTCACTGGACAAGCTTTAACAACTTTTTCAATGATATCTACTTTTGTCAATTGTCACTGTCAATTGTTGTCAAATCTTTCGTAATTGATGTAGGAAAGATTCTTTTATATTTATACATCCAATTTCACCGTTAACATTTTAAGTTTCCGCCTCTTAGATTATCGCTGCAGTTGTCCAATTATTTGCATGGTCTTCCAACCTTACCTTGCTTTGTTGTTTCTGAAGCGACAGTAAGTTGGCCTTCTAACCAGTTTGCACTTTTTATATAAAAGTTTTGTTTACTGTGGCTCACTTCTTTGTAGCCTTTTTAGCGCTTTGATGAAATTAGATAATTGCTCTTGTATTTCGATGTTGCACGAATTTAAGTTTAGTTTTATTTTAACGTATCTAAGAACATCTTCCTGGTTTTTATACCCTATACCACTATGTGGTTTGGGTATAATGACTTTGTGCTGCTGTTTGTAACAACCAAAAATATTTGACATACACCCATTTTTAATTATACTGATCGAATCAGAATCACTATCTGATTCGATTTAACGATGTCCGTCCGTCCGTCCGTCCGTCTGTGTGTCCATGTAAAGCTTGTAATCAAACTGCAGGTCGCAAATATGAATATATTTTGACAAAATTTGGTATTTGGTCTTTTGTAGGCCATGGAATGAACGCTATTGAAATTGGTGAGAATGGGTCCATATTCAGACCTAGCCTCCATACAAATGACCCCTATGAAATCAACATATATTGCCATAAGATCCAAATTATCATACAAATCTTAGTCAAATTGGGTTTGTATGTATATATTACATCCATTAATCAGTAGTCCAAAAATGATCCCTATTGGACAAATCTTAGTCATAGGGCCCATATAGATCTGCTTCCCGATCTTCACTTAAATCTATCAAAAAACAAAAATATTGCACTGATTCTTCTCAAATTTTGATATATTTTTGCAAAATACAAGAGATTTTACCAAACATGGTCATGATCGGTCCATTTTTGGCCCTAGTCCCCATATAGATATAGCATCCGATATCAACTTTTTCATATCTGCAGCCGAAAAAATTAATAAAAATCCCACTCAAATTTGGTTTATGCTAATTTTATATATACAGTTAGTTGGGCCTGAGAGATAGGGTCTCTAAACGCATGGTATAGGGTATCGTATAGTCGGTCTAGACCGACTATAATTTTCTTACTTGTTATTTCTAAAATACTCTTTGGCCAGTTCTTTATTACTGAAGCTCTCCATATTTTTCTGAATAATTGAGTTTGTATTCAAATGTCACTTTCTTACAAGCCTTTTCATAAGCCATCATACTAGGTATCCATCATTCTAGGTAAAATAAAAAGGTAAGAAAATGGCATTAGTTCATTAACTACCTAAAATAATATATAAATAACCCACTACACAAATGTGTTTGTTTGCTTTACTACTTGCACTAGTGCATTTTTATGTAAAATAAAAAGGTATAAAAAGGTATGATAATAAAAAAAACCCAGTAGCTATGTTCTGTAACTCTCACATCGGAAAGTCTTCACAGGGAACGTATAAAAATGAAACAAAAACGTTGCGAACTGACACAAAATACTGTTCGACTGGTTCTGTAACTTGATTTTGTGAGAACTATCTGTCACGTAACGTTTTTTCTCTCATTTATTGGAAAAATGAGAAAAAAGTGTTTCTGTAAAGTAGGCACGTGAAGAGATTTGAAATTGAACTGTCAAATTCACTCACAACTGAAATCTATGCGAAATGAGTTTTTAAATTCAGTTGCTTAAAAAAAAATATTGTATATACACATACAAGATGGCATCGAATATTGGAGAAAAGGTAAGAAATATGTTAATTTTTTATTTATCATTTACTTTTAGTATTTACATTTAAATTTTTGTTTTTGCAATTATTCAGAATGTGCAACGAATTTTCAAAATTCAAAAAAAAAAAAGAAAAAAAACTTGTGGAGTACGTCGTCTAATTAAATTTTAAAGAAAACCCTGATCTTCACTATGTCGGCACGAATTTATGGTCTGCTCCAGATGTATGGCAAAAGATGTTATAGATAGCAAAGTGGAAATGTTTAGCTTCGTTCTAATCATATACGAAACCATAGCGTTGGTACCACAACACAGCTTAAACTTGAATAATACTGAAACTGTAAAAATATCGGACAATAATCGGACAACAAGGATAAAGAAAAATCATTCTGAGACAATATTCACTTATATAAAAACTTTTTAAGTACTTATGTATATATGCACTTTTTAAAGCACTTATATATGTACTTTTTGAGTAATTATATATGCATTTTTTAAGCACTTATATATACTTTTTAGGTAATTTTATTAAAGTTGCAGACAGTTCTTAAATATATTGATTCTTTAATTGTTGGAAATAATGTGAGCAATAAATTAGTTTTACATTTTTGAAATTTTAACTTAATTCATTTACATTATTTTTTTTTTTTTTTAATTTATACATTTGTACGATTTTTAATATAACTTTATTTTTTTTTTACCTTAAAACATTCTCTTACTTTAACTAGCTCCAGCTTTACGATTGTGATTAGCTCTAGATGATTTATTACGTAGAATATCTTTTTATTGGCCCTGACCATTACTGAGCCCCACCACATTACGCGGCTGTTGTGGCATAAAATAACCCTTTTGAGCATATTTAGCTTCACGTTTAGCTTCATAACGAGCTCTTGCGTCTTCTGGATTTTCACAAAAATTCATACATTGATTACGTTGGTTATTATGCTGCTGTCGGGTGTTGGAATCTTCCACTTCACTTTCGCTTTCATCTTCCGATACATGAGCCTCGTTAGCCAACACTTTTTTCATGTCTTTTGATTTTATAACTCTTGTTTAACTTTCCAACAATGCCTCAAAACTATCATCGTATTCATCATCATATTCTTCACCATATTCTGGATCTCTTTCGCTAATCATGGAATATTCTTGATAACGATGTTTAATTGCGGCCAAGTAACTTTTATCGTCTAGCACTTGGAAAACCCTTACCCTGCTTAATAATACATTGAGGATTATCTTGGTTCATTATATCATATCTATCACCGTCGAAAACATTATAATGTTCAATACCGCTTTCTTGATAGAACTTATCTTGTGGATCGGGTGGCTTGATCTAAATCAGGTGGCAAATTGTATTCCTATACCGCCGCTATAGCTTCTTCACTAGAAGCATACCGAAATGAAAGCCGTCTAATGAAACCACTGTCCAGATGAGGTAGACAATCCAATGTCATGGCAATTTCTAACTCAAAATCTCTCTTCGCAGGGTTTTTAGTGTTGTTTCTTGTAACCATTTTGCTGCTCAATTTTAGGATCCGTTTTGATGGTCTTAGCATTCGTATCAATAATATCTTGATGTATTATTAGATTTTGTAAATCATTTATGGTTTCCATGGTAGCAGCTTTATTTTTATAACGTACTATAAAGTTGGCTTTAAAATAATCTCTAGAAAACGAATATATTTAGATATGATTTTTTTAAATTTATATGCATACTCACAAATCGCTGCAAGCTTGCTTTAATATTTCTATATCTTAACCCACGGAATAGTGACGTTTATAATCGACCACAAAAGTTTGCTCTGACAAACATTCGGTTAATAAGGCAATTGTTTCTTCGGAAGGCATTAAACTCAATTCTCCATAAGATAACATGTTTCTTAAAAGTTATACGAAACTTTTAGCAAAGTACTTACGGTTCAGCTAAGACCGTTTCGATATAGGAGTAGGCAATACTACGAAACGCTTTCAAAAACTGCAAACGAGCATAATTTAACCATAGTAAACTCTTAGCCCCCTCATTAATCAGAAAAATATTCTTGTACAAAAAAGGCAGCGTGTTATCATAAAAGTTGGCTATACTTTGAGTCAATTTGATTTCGCCACACATAGATCTTACAGCAGGACATACATCCAGCATTACATTACAGGTAAATGCACAATCTAAAGTATACAAAGCGACATTAATTTAAGTTCTTATATTTTTATATATACAACTTTATGTTTACTTTAATTTGTTTGTTTTTATTTTTTGACATCTGACTTGGAATATTCCAATAACAAGTACCCAGTGTTGTAACTTCTCACATTAAGATACAGACATAGTTTTTACTCACAAATCGAGAAACAGTGGAATTTTTTGTTTCATACTTTTTCGATGTGAGAACTTTTCACATAAAATACAGAACACGGGCACAGGTTACAAATGAATTACATCCTCTATGTATTGATATTCTTACTTACAAATATATCAAAAGGGTGGTGTATGTTGTAAGCAGATGTCATATTATAAACTATAAAATATCTAAGCACGAATTTAACACATCATTTTATACCTATAGGGCTGTTTAAATTACCGTAATTAGAATTTTTTTTGAGTAATATCATTAAAATGAAAAGTTTTCTACCAGCGGATCGTCACGGGTGCAAAAGTATAAGGTTAAAGAGGACACCTTCACCTTTGTCTGGGTGGTATACGTTTCTTGTTCTCTTTTGTTCCCTAGAAACTCTATTCCACTAAAGTTGAAATTTGACACATATATAGTAGTTTAATAAATATTTCAGAACACCCCTAATATTAAATACTAATAATACCAATCTTGTAAAGAAGGCCGCAGGTCATTATTATGTGATTAGTCAAACGAATAATGGACGTGATTGAAGCAGTGGGCGTGGTATCACCCATACAAAGTAAATAAATAATATATAACTGAAGCACTATAAAAGGGAAAGCTTTAACTATTTCTGCCAGTACATCAGATATTACTATAAGTAGTCAGATAAAAAAATGGGCGAGATAAGTTCAATTTGCGTGGCATCTCCCATACAAAGAAAACATTAAATGTCATATATCTGGTGTACTGTAATAGTGAGAGCCTAGGGACCTTGCGTGAGCCCATAAGTCGAACAAAAAATGGGTTTGTTTGGAGTAGTAGGCCTGGCACCGCCCATACAAAGAAAATATATAATATCATAATAACCGGGCTGCTATAAAAGGGAAAGGCTTTACACTTTATATACGTCCATCATTTATTGGTATGAGTAGACGGACAAAAAATGGGCGGGATATGATCAGTGGACGTAGCAAAACCTACACAAATAAAAATATAAATATATATGAAGACGACATTCTTGAAATTTTTGACAAGAACATTAATTACCTATGTGATTATTCACGGAAAATATCAGCGGAATCGCCAAATACAAAAATTGCCAAAAGCAAAAATCACCAAAACCGAAAATCGCGAAACACAAAAATAGCCAAATCAATATTGATTTTCTGTTTAACTTTCATACTTTAGGATAAAAAATATATTACTTTTAAAACTCTTTCTTTTAACTTATTCTCTCTGTCTGTCTGTCTGTTGGTTTGTCTGTTTGTCTGTCATGGGGCAACCCATTCCCCCTTATCCAATTGATCTTAATCTTTGCCCATAGTCTTGTTGTGACTACAGATTAATTTTGGGGTTGTCACACACAGTCACGCATAGTCACGCACAGTTACGAAGTGATCTAAATGCCATTTCCCCTCATACGATCGATCTGAAACTTGATAAATACACTTGCTGTGAAAAAAGATTAACTTTGACTTAGTCACGTACAGAACGCACGGTCACGCACAGTCACGGAGTGATCTAAATGTCATTTCCCCTCATCCGATCGATCTGAAACTTGGTCCATACACTTGCTGTGAAAAAAGGTTAACTTTAAAATAGTCACGCAAAGTAACGCACAGTCACGGAGAGATTCAAAACTCATATACATAAGGAAAGAAAGAGTTTTAATAAAAACTTTTTTTTTTTTTTTTATAACGTTTATTTAAGCATAATTAATATAATGAAACTAAAAATAAACAAATAGTGTATATTTACATTTTGTTATACATAGTCCCATATTCGGGTGCTCAAGTATATTACATATATATATATTAATAAAATATTTAATTTTTTTTTTAATTGTTTATGGTCTTTACACAACTTAAGAGTATTTGTAGATAATATAAATGATATGTAATGAAAAAATTCAGAGAAAAAAAATTATTTTTATAGTAAATAGGATAAAACTGTAGTCAAAGGATAAAAATGTTGAAAGTTGTAAAACTATTCATTAAGCCACCAGTATTTTCTTTTGTTTAGATTTGGGATTATATTTTTATCTCGTAAGAAAATGCTAGTATCAAATCTGCAATTGTCATTTGTAAGTTGATTGGTATATACAGCTTTTATATTGGCTCGTCTGTATATGTGGTACAGTATAGGTATACCTGTTTCATTTTGTATATAACCTTTACTATCGAGGTATAAGAAGGCCTCAGGTGGTACATATCCACTTTGTAAAGTTGAATATATATATTCATCGCTGGCGTAATAAGGAGCCACAATTAAATTATTTTCATGGCATTTCAAGCTTTTGTTAATATGATTTCTTATTAAGTGTATGATAAAATTATCAATTCTACTTATTTCTGCAGCATAATATAGCTTTTTGTTTGATATATATTTGAGATAATTACTGTTTGAAGATCTATAGAGGGATGTACAGGCCCTCAAACATTTTCTTTCAAAGATTCTAAATTTTTCCATATAGAATGGCGATATGTTAAACCATATTTGGCAACCATATGTTAGGATAGGCCGTATTAATGACTTACAAAAGAATTTTAACCTTTGATTTAATGTGTTTTGAGAAAAATAACTTTTTATACACAAAAAAAGCATTTCTTGCTTTTATTATTTGGAAATTTATATGGTTATTGAAATACAAAAATTTATCCAGGTGAATACCTAAATATTTAACTATTTGTTTATTTGGAATGGTTATATTTTGCATGGATTTTATACCAAAGGATTTCCAATTATTTTTAATATTGTGATTGCATTTTCCTGTTGGGGGACGAAAAAGTATAGTTTCACATTTATTGGTGTTAATTTTCATTTGCCAATCACTAGCATATTCTTCAACAGTTTGAAAATAATTTTGTAATTTTCCATTAATATTCTCAATTTTGTTATCGGCATGATAAATAATAATATCATCAGCAAACGCAATAATATTGTCAATTTTGTTTAAGAGATCATAAATATACAAATTAAAAAGAATTGGCGAATTGACTGTACCTTGTTGCAAACCATTTACTATTAAAAATTTCTTTGTACTAATTTTTTTCTTATTACAAATTAAAAATGATTTGTTATTTAGCATATTATGTAAGAGTATAATTAAATGAAGAGGGAATTTATACTTGAATAATTTGTATATTAAGCCAGGGATCCAAATACTGTCGAAAGCTTTTTCGAAGTCAATTAGACAAGCACCTGTGCATAACGATTTATTTAAATTCCAATGTACATTTGAAACAAGCATATGTATTGCATGGATTGTAGAATGTTTGAATTTAAATCCAAATTGTCTGTTATTAGTTAAATATTTCTTTTCGCAATATTTTATTATATTGTTATTAATGCAAATTTCGAAAATTTTACTAATGTTCGGCAGTAAACTTATTGCACGCAAGTTTTTAGGATTGCTACTGTCCTTATCTTTTTTTGGTAAAACAATTACTTTTGCAATTTTGCATGTTATTGAAAAGGGTGCAATATTCAAAAATTATGTTTTCGGGAATGTTTCCTAATATGATATTTGGAATATTATCAATTCCAGATGACAATTTTTTTCTTAAGTTACTGAAAATATAAGTTATTGTAGCTCTTGTTACAAAAATTTCCTCATTGAGAGATTCATTTAATCCATTGGCTTTATTGTTGTCACTAAAAGTGGTAATAGTTGATCCATTGCATTCATGCTCGATTTTCATTTGTAAAAATCTAGAGAAACAATTATTAACTTCGACACGTACTCTGTTTTTGGAATCAATTTCTTTAAATGAGTGTACAGATTCGAAGAACGCCCCAATTA
Source organism: Cordilura impudica (assembly GCA_963682025.1). Lineage (NCBI taxonomy): Eukaryota > Metazoa > Arthropoda > Insecta > Diptera > Scathophagidae > Cordilura > Cordilura impudica. The sequence continues at coordinate 137,477,702 of OY821517.1, forward strand.
AATTTAAAATTTGATCATGATCTCTTACAACAAAATTATCGTTTTCTTTCTCTATTTCATCAGAATTAATACCAGCATTTCTTAGCAACATTTCGTCCTCTTTACAAATTTTCAACATATTAATATCCAATGACTGTGTCGTTCTAAATTGTTTCTTAGCTTCAGTAAACATAGATGATGTATTCTTGGGGTCAATACTTGTAAGTTTGTCTTTGAAATGTTTATTTGTAGCTATAACGAAGTTATCATTGATTAATTTTTTAATTAATTTTAATTTAGCTTTAAAATAAATTATTTCCATAGGCGTACGAATATCTTCTAATCTGTTATGTTTTTTAATAATAGTAAGAATTTTACTTTTCTCCATTTGTAATTTTTTTATGATTGGACTTATATATTTTTCAGTTGTGTCACATTTATAAAATTTGGGGACAGTTTTTTCTGTTATATTTATAATAAGTTCATTTAATTTGCACAAATAGAAATCGATTTCGGAACTTGTAAGATTCCTGTTATTTGGTACTGGTTCAATATTAATAAACTCATTTAGTATCTTATTTCTAAATTGTTTCCAATTAGTTTTTTTTATAATTTAATGTAGAATCTGGAGGTTGTTTAAAAAAGGAAAGCGGGTGGTCATTTTCTTAATTTAGAATAAAAATTTGTAACGCATTATGGTCACTATCATAATCGATGGTTTTGAGGCAATTTAATGAGTTATTCTCTTTATGTATAGATAGACGAGTGTCCGCTAAACATAGGTCTAAAAATGAACCACAACGAGGGTATGAAGGTGTTACAGAAGCGTATAAGCTACACCTGAATCTAATTTCATTATCAGATAACCATTCGTTAAGAATGTTGCCTTTAGGATTATTGGAAGAGCTGCCCCAGTTAGAGTGTTTGCAATTAAAATCCCCTGAGATTATATAAAAATTATTAGGATCTTGTAAGTTTAAAGATTCGAAGAGATGATTTAAGTTAGTTTTTAAATGGGCGTTGTTGTTGCCCGACGGATAGTATACTGATACAACATATAATGATTCGTTTCCAACAAGTGGTATTTTTGCAATACATGTCTCAAGACATTTAAAGGAACTTTTAATGCTATTTGTGAAATCTTTATATTTAATTTCGTTTTTGATTAAAATTGCTGTTCCACCTCCCCTTATAGAATCTGCCCTATCCTTTCGTATCACATTATAATGTTCAAAATTAACTTTGTGTTTGGAATTCAGTTTTGTTTCATTTAACAATACTAAGTCTGGATTATATATATTTATAAAATTACTTAAATCATACCTTCTACTTAATTTTATTAAAGAATTTACATTTATTTCGATTATATTAAGTTTTTTTACAATAATTTGCTCCATTTTAATGAATTAAGCTTCTAACATCGAGAAAATTGTATCTATTCTAGATGTTTGTATTTGAAGTTGTTTGTGTAAATTAATTACTTGGTTTGATAGATTTTTCATAGCATTATTTAGTTCTTCCAATACGTGTTGGATTGGGTTGATGTTATTTCCATTCTGAGGAGTGTTGTTCTTTAAAATATTAGCATATGTCATACTAGGGTTAACATTTGTTGAATTATTTGTTCTTGCTTGTGATAAGAATTATTTTCTGGCACGTAGTCTTTGCTGAAGCTCTTTATATTTTTTGCAACCTTTATATGAAGCAGGATGTCCATATTTGTTGCATAATACGCAAAATAGTTTTTCCCTTTCATTTTCACATACCTTAACTTGGGCACATTTTCCAATCTCGTGTGTTTCATTGCATTTAACACATCTATGTGGCAAAAAACAGTTTGAAGCGCTGTGAAAAAAGCTTTGACAATTCCTACACTGAGGAATTTCTGGTTTTCTCAAGGCTTCCCATCGAACGCAACGATACATTAGTCCGCTAATTGATTTTAATTCCTTAATTTTGCTTTCCCCACTTATTTGTACTAAATAAATTGGGAGATCATATCCAGCTTTAAAAGCATTTTTTGTAGTAAATTTATTTACCTTTTCAAATTTTAAATTTTCGTTTTGGAATTTACTTAGTTCCTCAAAAATTTCATCGGTATTCGCACTGAGGCCCTTTAAAAGATAGGTTTTTGTTTTTAAGTTTTTTGGCGTAAAGGTAAAAAATCGAGTTTTCGTTTTTTGTAAGTAAGCTTTTACTCTAATATAGTCATTCATTGAAGACATAAATAACGACAGTTTCTTATTGTTGAATTCTTTTATTTTAAATTCATATATATTTAAACCGTTCTTTATGAAATCGATAAGTTCATTAGGTTCCACATCGTAGATATTTAGAGGTGGCACTTTTTTGTTATTATTTTTGTTTTTATTATTTGTTGAGTTTTCATTGTTTGCATTATTCGCTCTATTTGTAGAGACATTTGAAGAAGAGCTTTTAGAAGTTGTTGGTTGTTCATGCTCTTGCACATGTTTTTCAAATTTTGTTAAATGTTCTTCACTACAATCTTTGTCATTGTCTAGAATTGCATAATAGTTGTTTTTTTGTAGCTTAGACATTTTTTCACTTTGTGTATTGCTTTTTCTTTTTCGTGTATGCTCTATTTTATAATTTTGTTGTTTGAATGCACTATTTATGTTGTTAAAGTCATTTTTTGATTCTGAGTTTAGAGCATTAAGCTCACTCATTATTTTTCAGGTGTTGTTTTTTTTTTTTTGTAGAGTCTATTTCTCTTGCTTTTGTTAAAAAAAAAAAAAAAAATAAATAAAAAGAATATAACTATAACGACAGTATGCGTTACAACAAATAAATATGCACCGAATGTGTAAGAAATATTTATATTTTCCGCTAAATGTCCGTCTATCATGACAGTCACGATCGAACTCTCATAAAAACTTTTTTTTTATTGGTTAGATAATTTTATTTATATTTTTTAAACTCTTTATTTTAACTCATACACTCTGTCATGGGGCAACCCATTCCCCCTCATCCAATTGGTCTGAAACTTGGTCAATAGTCTTGTTGTGACTACAGATTAATTTTGGGGTTGTCACGCACAGTTACGGAGTGATCTAAATGTCATTTCCCCTCATCCGATCGATCTGAAACTTGGTCCATACACTTGCTGTGAAAAAAGGTTAACTTTAAAATAGTCACGCAAAGTCACGCACAGTCACGTAGAGATTCAAAACTCATATACATAAGGAAAGAAAGAGTTTTAATAAAAACTTTGTTTTTATGGGTTAGATTATCTACAATATGAGTTATAACAACCCCAAATTATTGCAGATTTATTTCATGGGTGAACAGATATAGGTTGAATACCGCTGTAGGATTACTCTCATGAGGTTACATCATACAAATATTTCCATCCCGCCTTTTTAACTACATTAGAAAACAAAATATTGCATTTATTTCCATCTCGCCTTTTTCCTACATTGGAAAGCAAGCTATTACAAATATTTCCATTTCGTCTTTTTCACTGTATAATTGAGTTGTAAAGGTGAAAAGAGAACTATTTGCAGTTGTGAGTTGAACATGAAAGCATACAGCGCAAACATCCACGAAACATTTTTGATAAGATTTAATGAAAATCTAAAGATATTATCAAGGATTTTGGGACGAAACCATGCTGGGAGACTACTGCTGGTCTATAATACGTGAAACCGAACCAAGAAAATACAAACGACGTTCAAATAACGCCATTCACTTTTGAAAATTCATTGATTTTTAAATAAACTAAGGAAACCCGAAAACTCGAAAACTTGAGGAGAAAAACCAATTTCAGATTCGAATTCAGCCACCAAATTACCGTAGGAAATTTTTGGATGCTTCAGTTTAAAACTTTGTTGGCTAGTGTTATTAGCGTCTTGGTTAAGGCTATTTGGAAAATTTGTACTATTGTTCTCATTACTATTACTAAATCGAACATTATAATCGAACATTATTGTCTTGATCTAAATGGAATTGTTTGATAACGCTACCTTATTTGCTAATATTTTTTTCTGCTTCGATTGTGTGAACCATTCGAGTTGGCACAATTAACAGTTTCAGTATTACATTCTGAAGTTTTGTGGTTACTAGCACAATTTGCAACAAAACGTTTGTACTTTGTAACGACTAGAACCATGACGTAGCATTTGACAATTGTGACAGTGGGTTATTTTAGAAGACCTAATTCTTTGGAAATCCCATTTAACTTTAGTATAATCAATTACGGAGGAATTTCACCTTAACTCCTTGATAGTGATTGACTTTCTTTGAAAGTAAACAAAATGAAAAACATGTTTGTTGTAGGGACCATAAGATTTGGTAACTATTTTAACGTCCAACCATGATAGCTTCATATCATTTCGCTTTTGTTCTTTTATAAGAAGGGCAAATTTGTCGAGTCCAAGCAATTCTGCTTTGTATGGACTTTCATTTTTCCTCCATATGTGAAGTACTGATATTTTGTTTCCAGATTCAGTCATATTATATCAAAGTCTTCTTTAGTAGTACAAACTAGTTTTAATTTGATATCAATAGAAATTTTGCAGTGGTTGAAAATAATAACTGCTTTAAGTAGCATTATATTGTTGTTTGTACTTTTGGCTTATTAGGTTGGGCCTACTTGAAGCATTAACATCTTCAACACGTAAACGTTTAATTTGTGTTTTTTTTTTTTGGAATGTTAGTATAGGGATTAACTAATCCGTTTGTTTTGAACAAAACTTATTTGTATGATTTTATTGTTGTTTTATTTTGGAATTTATTGTACACAATTCACGTCTGCTTATGATCCCAACTAATCGAAGACTCATTTGGAAATAATAGCAAATCTAAGTATTTGAAAGTTGTTTCATTTTAGGTTAAAAAATGTTCCTTTTATACTTATTCAATAAAGTTTAAAAAAATTTAGTTCATAAAGTAACCAATAACATAAATTAATTTTTTAAGACTTGTTGTGACACTTAACTTGCGTTGTTGCTTTAAGTAAAAACTAATCAATTTAATTGTCAGTTTTTAAAAACCCAATTTATTTTAATTTAACACACTCAATTTATGTTGTGGTATCCTTTTAGCAAAAATACTGCAAATATAAATTCCTGATTTATTTACTAAATACAACAACAAAAAAACTGTGCGCCATAAATAACACAGCCAATTTTATCGGCCTAGTTTAATTGAATTTTTTTCATCCTCCCTCGAAAAAAGGGTAGCAGACAAAATACATCAGCATTAAAAATACAAACCCGAAAATTGGAAAAAAATAATATATTTAATCTAAAACACGCACAAAAAACGTGACTTAAAAGAAAAGAAAAAAAAATGAATGAATGGAAAAACATCATATATAAAAGTGTATCATAATGTACGAATATTATAATACCCTATATTCCATATGGAAAGAATAAAATGCTAAAGCGTTGCCAAATCACATTAAAATAGACCACTTAGTGCTTAAACAATATAAAAATTAAACAGTTGAGTACCGTTGTAATACAGAGGGCGGGACTGGTTCATTTAGTTAGCTATAGACCAAATTCGTTATAGCCGTATTTAAAAAAACTTCGGACGACAGAAAAGAAACTTAATAAAATCTATTTATGAAATAACATCTCCAGACCTCGTTAGATATTATCGGCAATTATTCAGCTTCTCCTAATTGGTATAGTATATCGCTATCATTGCTGCTACATCATATAATAATTTAATTTTGTTCGTTGCAAATTGATCTCTAATAATCATAGTATTTTCCATAATATATGAAAGAAAATACGTAGGCACCAATTATTATAACCAATTCCATTGTATAGCTTTTATGAAAGTTATGCTCACCACTGACTCACTGAACTGCTGATCTGCTGATTTCGTAACGCCGCACAGTGCCGCCATTTGAGTTTTTTCGTTGCAAATATCATATCTTTTGAACCGAATAACATAATTGAACAGTTTAAACAGCATATGATAGATAACTGTTCAGCCTATGAAATGAGCATTTGGAAAGGGTGCTACGCTTTGTAGGGGCCTACTTATGGGTTATCAAAGTTAAAATTTGTAGAAAAATCAATTTTATGGTAACTAAAAAAAATTATTTTTACATTTTTAGATTGTTTTTCTTTTTTTTCTTTAGGGTTTTATGTTTTAAATTATTACCCAACAAATTAAAAAAAATTACTTCTTTTTTAAATTTATTTTTTCAATTTTCTGTAAAATATTCATCACAATTCGTAAGAGAAGGTATATCTAAAAGACTAATCATTTCTAAACTATAATTATTTTCTAACTCTATTCGTGACTTCACATGCCGCAGGGAAGAAATAAGTGGATCGGAACATGTCAACATGTTGAAGAGGTCCTCATTTTGCCTTACCCTTGATGCTTTGAATGTGTTCTGCAATCTATTTTTTTTATAAAATTTGTTAAGAGACCCTGTGCTTCTTCAGAAAGCTCTCCAATTGGCAAAGACTGGTACTCAATTATATCTTTGCCATGCGCCAATATTTTATAGACGGTCGGGGTCAACTTCTTCTGTGGATACATTTCTGCTAAAAGAGATGCAGTTTTCGATGCATATTCTCCATATTTTGTAGAATTGACATTTTCTTTGCAGTTTAAAACATTCAAGATCGTTCCCAATCTTTTCACGATTTGATTGTCAATTCCAGTGATTCTAGTTACTGCCTCATCATTTTCAAAAAATCTCCTAGAAGTGTTTTCATCGCTTGAGTAACCGTATCCGTGCTTGGGACAGTTTACTTTTAGTCCAACTTGTTTAAAAAAAGCATACTGTATTTGCTTCTTTCTGATGTTTTCCTTATCCTTTATTGATGTATTTTCATCGAAGTTTTCCTCCTCTTGTGGTAGGGTATACGCCAGTTTTAGCAAGAACTCCATGCACCTTATCCTTACATGCAATGGTGACATTCCATATTCGTAATTCTCCTCGTTTGTAGAATCGTTTAAATTACCAAAGTTCTTCTGACTCTTTTTGCAAATCGGGCATGACAATGTTGAGGTTGTTCCTGTCAGTTCGTTTACGACTTTTCCTTCAACCATGGTCAGGTGGAACTCGTAATTGCATTCAATATGTTTTCCTTCTCCAATTTGCAGCTTTGTAGGCTTAATCTTGCTTATTTGTTCTTCAATGTCCTTCACCGGGGTCCTTATGAGTTCTGCCGATTCCCTTGCAAACTGAAACATTATTGGTCGGCAATAATGCACTGATGACGGACGTGGATTTTTCCAGTGTAGGGAAACATCAGATTTTAGCCGAAAAGGAACAACAGATGCCAGAAACATATTTCCGTCCGATATTGTAGCGTCATCGGAAGATATCCTTTGCTTATAAACGCTTTGTCCAGATGATCCATCGCAGTCAGTTTCTCAGGAAGAATTTTCACCTCATTTTCGGGAAGACTCTCCAACAACCGTTTTGCTGTATGGCCCATGAGATCCTGCAGATTGGTTTTCACAGGACTTCCGTAAACTTCGTATGCAGTGGTCGTGAATTTATTTTGGCTTGCGTAATATGCTTGTATCCTGGTAAAACGTCAGCCCCGTGTCGTATCAATGATGCCCGTAGTATCTCATATTTTTCTTTGGAAAGTTGTAAGTCCATAAACAAGGCCAAGGCTTCTTCGGAACCATACTTTTTAATGTGTGCGTTTGTGGGCGTGGGAATGCTTTCCTTAATCCTTTTTAGTCGCAGTGGGCTTGCATCAGCAACAGATTTTGTAATCTGCGACCGAACTCTTTCACTATCCTTTGTATATTTAATAGACAGCGCGTCCGATAAGTGCTTCATGGTCAAGTCATTGGTGGCATCGGCAAGTTTCCTCTTTCTTGTGAAAATTGAACAATCCTCAATACTTTTTTTTGGCCTTCCTTTTGCTCCTCTGGTTGATGTGGTGGGTTTATCTACTGCCAATATATCCAGGATGGTGTCTTCATTAAGCCAGTCCTCGTATTTGGAGTTGAAGTTCTGAATGGTTCGATTAGATTTCACCCATTTTACCTCTAGAATCCAAACGGGCACGTACGGGCAGATAAAACCTTTTGAATTATGTAAAGAAATAATCAAGAACATGTTTTGCAAATATGGCAAATATAGAAAAATATGGATTTTTTTTATTTTCCGTCAAAGTTGAAAAATAGTAAAAAAAACGGATAGTTTTTAAATAGTGATTTACCAGGAGAAACACAAAGCAAACAGTTAATTTTTTTTTATCATTATACATTTAATAAATACATCAATCAATACAAACAAAAAATAAGGCGATTCGTTACCTATTTTTCGTGATATTACACCTGAAATCGCAACAAATGGACTAAAAATTGTGTGTTATTTTGAAAACCAAAAGTCAGTCAATTTTGAACGGTTATATCTTCTAAGCTAAAAATGTGATATTATTAAGAGTAGCATATTTGAAATCGTTGAAAAGTTTCCTATAACATGGGTTTATTCAAAACTTCGTCGGCGCACATGAAAATTTTGATTTTTGCAACCTCGTTTGCTCTACGGGCGCCACTGTGCGCTGTACGAATACGCATGATAATATGTATGTATACATAGGTTTCATGATAATATAGAGGACAATGGCAAAAAACAAAGAGCTGGTTCACATTACAAGACTTGTAATTGATCTGGCTATGTTAATGTAGAGAAAGCTAAAAATTGGAAAAGCTCAGCTTGTTCATACAAACTCTCGTATATAGAAAGAAAAACATTTCTCATGTTCTTTTCTTTCAAATGTTGAGTTAAATAGTTGATTAAGCATGAGTTGAAGTAATAGGCAGAAGGATGCTGACGATGAATAAGTCGCTTTGTTCGAAAGTAGCTACTCCATCTAGCGCTGTCTTCAATTTTTTCTAATATTTCTCTTACATTACAAAAATTATTATCTTTCTTTCATTGGAAAAATATATACATGATCTTAAACCGAACAATAAATGACTAATTAATGACAAAAATGTTAAAAAATGTTGTGTCCTCGGCCAAATTTGGTCAAAACAAATGTCTTAAAATGAAACAACTACTTTTTTTAAGAATGAATCCAAATTAAAACGAATCCGAAGCAGTTTTTTTTAGATATCTGTTGTAGTTTTTGAGTTACAGCCCTTTGAAGTTTAAATATATTAAAATTATGATATTTTACTTTGAAATCTGTTAAATATGCATGTACTACTATGGGTTAAATAACACGATTACGTCAATAACACAACTTTCTCGGTAATGCAGTTTTAAGTAGCACATGTTACTTGCACGATAATAATGGTTCTTTTTTTTATCGACATAAGCTTTTAATATGTTAACACGTTGGCGGACAAGCCAGCATATGCCATCGATAAATTTAGCAAATATAGGTACATGACGGAAAATGCCGTCGTTCATTGTTTCAGGTATTTGGACGAAACTGCATATGCCGAAGCGAAATGTCTTATAAAGTATTGAAATATAATTAAGACGATCCTTTAAAAATTGTTTTATTTTCATATATGAGCAATTAGTAAGATTTCAATTGAAATACAAATCGTTATGAAAATATATGTTCCAAGAAATGTATAACGTACTGTGGACCATATTTTAAGAAGTCGGCCAAAAATAATTTTTTTTATGGTTAGCGATTTTATAGTTATGTTATTCATTTGAAAGTAAATACCAGAGAACATCGGGAGCCAAAAAATTTCAACTATATCACAGCGAACAGGGTCTTCAAGAATGGACTTTCTCAGTATTTTGCTAAAATTAAAAATTTCCTTCTAAATTTAAATTTTTAAATGACTGTAACTTTTTTGTTTTAAAAGATTTTAAAGTAAAATATATTTTGTATAATTTTTTAGCTTCTATATTAAAAATATAAAGCAGTGAGTCATTTAAAAATTAAAAAAAAATTTTTTAAATGTAAAAATTTCCCGAAAATGTCCTACTTAATAGAGCATAACTCCAGCCCTACACACCTATATCCCCTTGTATATCCGCCAGTTTCCGCCCGTGTGCACAAGAATAATTTTTCTGACGCAAGGTCAGATATTTTGTACAAAATTTATGAATACGAAAGTTTTCCGCTATGTGGTTAGGGTATAATGAGTTTGCCCTAATGTTTCTACCAACCAAAAATATTGGACATTTACCCATCTTTTATTATGCGGATCGATTAACCGATGTCCGTCCGTCTGTGTGTTATGAATACAAAAGTGGGTCGTACTGGTGTATTTTTTGCGTGAGTTTATTTGTTTTTTATACTGACAGAAAAAGGAAACGGTAGAGTTGACACGAGTTATATACTTAAAAAAAAGGGGTTACGCTTAATTGCTAAATTGTATTAATGGGTAAAATCTTTTTTATTTTGACAGTTACATTTACCTAGGTATTTTTCAAAAGCATTAATATTCGGAACTTTAGTTATCTATAATATTAATAGGCTAGGCGATTTCTTGTAACCGATTTTGACCAAACGTATATTATTTGAAAGGTATTTTTTTTTAGCCGTCTTGCAGATTTACAGATTTTAAAATTTTTTCCTTAACTTTGAGAAAATTGCATTTAAGGTTGCTACTAACAATGCTATGTGTGTGTTTATTAAATTTGTTAATGTGTTTGTAATAAAAATGAGTTTGTTTTTTGTGTTGATTTGTGAATTGGCTATAATTGATTAGCATAATTCTAGCGTCTTTATTTAATGAAAAAATAAAATTTTCTAGAATTTGCGCTCGAACTTCGGGCACTGGAATCTGCTAGTATAGTTTAAATACCTGACAAAGTGGGAAAAAGATTGAAATAACAGGCAAATGTTAAAAAACCATTGCGTCACACCCTTTTAAGATATGAGCAAGTATGCTTCACTTTTTAAAAGGGGTTAGGGTCTGCATTTTTTATGCTTTAAAAAGTGGTAATAAGAAATAAAAAATTGTATTTTACATAATTGCAAGAAAGAGAATTTATAATCATGTTTCCACAATTATTATTCATTAAAGTTTGAACAATGGCTAAGTACTGTTATAGAGATCTCGCTGATATTTATTTTCAACAAAAAGATGTAGGCGATATAATTTTGCACATACTGAGAAACCATTCCTTTAAGAAATGTATTTATGGAGCATATTCTTAAATTGGGTTATAATCTGGAATTTGGTCCATTAGGCGAAACAGAGAGAGAAAAATGAAGAAAAAAGAAAGCAAATAAAAAACAAGAAAAATATCTACAGTTAGGCCTCATCATCGACCAACCAAAACAAGGAGAAGGAAACTCAAATGGTGGAAATACTGCAAATTAATTTTTTTTCCGATCCAGAAACTACAGCATCTATCACAGGTGTAGATCGTGAATTAATAAGACGATTCAAAATCATATTACAAGTTCTACCATGCAGCAGAAAGATAAATGTAAAACAATTTGGAGAGTACGCCAATAAAACAACTACTATACTTTATAACGAAAAATACTCTTGGAGATATATGCCATCCACACTTCATAAAATTTTTTACCATGGGGAACAAATAATTCAAAACAATATGCTACCAATGGAAGATCTATCTGAAAAGCGCAAGATAAAAGGAACAAAGACTACAGATTCTTTCGCGACCACAACACAAGAAAAATGTCCAGATGTTGGACTAGTGAAGACCTCATCACTAATTTGTTGTGTACTTCAGATCCATATATGTTTAACATTCAACAAAAAAAGAAGGCTACCTCTATTGAATTACACGAAGAAGCTAAACAACTTCTAGAAGATGAAAATTAAGGCTATTTAGAAGAAATATTTACTAAAATTGTTTGATTTTAAGTAGTTTTTCAGTACAATAACAATGAGTTAGACTCTCTTTTGTATAGTTAAGAATTTTTCTTGATTTAAAAATTTATGTGTTTTATAATTTTACATTAAAAATTGATATAGAAATATTTAAAAAGACAACAAGAAAATTTTTAACTACAGTCAAAACATAAGACTCTTGATGTGTAAACATATACACGCGCAGGGGAGTAAATTTCTATTTCACAATACAATCACAAAAACAGCGTAACATGTAAACTCGTCGTAAGACAAATCGGTGTGACTTATGATTATATTGGTGAAAAAATTATGATATAAAATTGTTTCGAATTAGCTGAAACAATTTTATATCATAATTGCAAAAAATTTACAATATTCAAAAAAAAAAAATTTAAAAATTTACAATATAAACGTATAACATATACATAATTCAACAACGCCACAAATATGCTATAAGTGATACATAGATGACGCTTTCTGTTTGTTTTTAAAAAAGTGACATAAAAAAAATCTGTAATTATTAGATGTTTATGCATCTCCCCTATGATTGGACTCACATGATTTTTTTAATTTTATTGAAGCTTCTCTATCTTGAACCAATATCAGGTAACTTTTACGTTCGCTGCTTAGTCGCAGTTCACACACGACGATTCTAGTTGCGCAATTCTTATAGATGTTTATAGATGTTTTCGGTGAGGGGAATAAAAAGGGAAAAATAATTGCCGGTTCTCGGCTATTTCAAGCAATTCTCTCATTCGCTTTTTTTTTTTTTTGGTTGAATATTTGACATTTCCTTTCATTCGGTGTTTTGCTTCTTGGTGTGAATAATTCGTAATTATTGTTTACTTTATTAAAATGGCGTTTAAATGGAATCGGGACTTAATTGAAAAATTAATAACTTTGGTTGAGGAAAACCATTGCATTTATTATGTTAAATGCAAAGAATATTTGGATCGGGACTAGAGCACAAATGTCAAATTATAGGAAAATAAAAGCAAAACAAAACAGTAAAATTGCCGAAGAAATTGTCGTGTGTGGACATAAAAGCAAATTCAAAAGAGATTTGCCAAAAAGTTGCGCAATAAAAATTGCCTTGTGTGCCCCCCGACTTAATAAATTGTATTTTAACTCGGGCCCTTGTGAACATTATGACTAAAAAAATTACGGGCGCCAAAGCCAAATTTAACTTGAATCAAGTAACAAAATTACAGTTGGTCTAGGCGAACTATACTATACCCTATACCATGGTTTAGAGACCCTATCTCTTCGGTCCAACTAATTCGATATAGGAAATAAGCATAAACCAAATTTGAGTGGCATTGTTATTAATTTTTTTTGGCTGCAGATATGGAAAAGTTCATATCGAGTGTTATATTAATATGGGGACTAGGTCGAAAAATGGACCGATCCTGACCATATTTGGTAAAGTCACTTATATATTGAAAAAATATATACAAACCAAATTTGAGAAAAATGTGCGCAATATTTTTGTTTTTTTGATAGATTTAAGTGGAGAACGGGAAGCAACTCTATATAGGGCCTATGACTAAGTATTGCCATATAGGTATTGTTTTTGGACTACTGATTAATGGATATAATAAACACATACAAACCCAATTTGACTGAGATCTATATGATATTTTCGATCTTATGGCAATTTATGTCGATTTCATAGAAGTCGTTTGCATGGGGACTAGGTGTGAACATGGATCGAATTTCTCCGTTTTCAATAGCATTTATCTTATGGCCAGTTAAAGCTTATTATCAAATTTCATCAAAATATATTTATATTTGCGACCTGTAGTTTGATTACAAGGTTTACATGGACACACAGACGGACGGTCGGACGGACAGACGGGCGGAGATCGCTAAATCGACTCAGAATCACTTTCGGTATAAAAAAAGATGAGTCTGGGTCAAATATTATTGGCAGTTACAAACAGCAGCACAAAGTCATTATACCCAAACCACATAGTGGTATAGGGTATAATGAAAATGTATTTTAAACCCTACATAACTTTTTTTATTATCGGTCGATATTTTATTGTAAAAATTTAAGGCTAAGGCCCACCTACCAAAGAAAGCCGCTTACCAAAATTCCAATCCATTCAAAAGTTATGAGTTTTTGACCGTCTTCTCGTGAAATGGTCCACTGTGCGTCGTTCAAAGCTACTAATACAGTAATTGCAGTTTCCCAAATACTCCTTCTGGGTGCCCCTCCAGTAAAGCAGAATCCCAGTATTATTGCTTTCTAAATTCCAATTCGGAAAAAACCTTCCATGAAGATACCGTTCGCAAAATGCTAAAAAAATTTGACTATCTATAAAGCCATGCACTTTCGATGTTAATAGAAAAAAAACCTATTAACATTGCCAGTGAGTATATAGCCAATCTCCAGAATTTGGGGCACGTGTCTTATTTCAAATCAAAAAAAATTTTGCATTTTAGTCATTAAAGGAAAGGAGCAAATTTGGCGAAAAAGTGGAACTACATTAAATAGGTGACATTGTGGTTGGAGATTTGATGGCAGGCAACGGGGTTGGTAAACTCGTATTTATTGAGCCCATAATGGATCAAATTGCGTACATAAAAATTTTAAAACAACATTTAACACAAAACGCAAAACAATTGGGCCTTGGAGAAGATTTTTGGGTCCAGCAGCCAAACTGTGGTTGCTCTAGAATACTAAAAATCAGTTGAAATTACCACCCCAATCATCTGATCTTAATCCTACAGAGCATTTGGGAGATTCACTGGAGCGCGGAAACCCTCAGCATAAAATAGTCTCAAAGGAAGTGTTAAAAATTTTCATTTTTGATGAGTATGAATATTTTAAAGTTAGTTAAGTCGATGACAAATCGGCTCACAGAGGTATTAAATGCTATGCTACAAGTTACTAACTTAAGCAATTTTTAATATAAATTCTTATTCTTATGAAACCCTTTTTGTTGAGCTTTAAATAAATTAAAGAGCTAACAAATAGCTTAAAAATTAAAAAAAGAAAATAATTCTGCTTTTTAATTTTTCCTTATTTTCTATTTCGCTATAAATGAAAAATCATTAATGATTTCTCAATTCATTCTTTAGCAAATAGCTTCAGTACATCAAGTTGGACTAATTTTATCGAAAGAAATCTTCAACAAATTTTAAGTTGTTGGATTGGAACTCGCAGCACATAAAGCGAAAGCAGTTTTAATAAGCGGACGCGGGAAGAAGGACATAAGGAAACTGGAAGTGGTCCGGTGCTTATGATAGACGATCGTCTTTGCTTTAAGACCCACATGGAATACACATGCCAAAAGGCAGCAGCAGTTTGCAACGCACTTGCGATGATAATGCCAATAACTGGTGGACTCCGTCAGAGCCGAAGGATTCTGATCGCAAGAGTAGTAAACTTCATATTACTGTATGGATCTTTAATTTGGGCAAAGGCTATTAGGTTCTTATTAAGGAGAAGCATACTCTCTTTGTTCAGGCAAAACTGTTTTAGAGTCTGCAGTGGGTACAAAATCATATAGCTGGAGGCAATATGTCTGCTAGCTGGAATGATGCCAGTTGACCTAGCAATAGAGGAAATACAGAGGTTCTCTGTCACAGAAGGAAAAAACTCCGAGTAGGATAGACAAGAGAGGCGGCATATGGAAAGCAACAAAACAATGAATCAGTGGCAAAGTAGGTGGGAGGTGGACCCACAGGCTGATACCAAGTGTTAAGAAAAGGATGGACCGCAAGCACGAAGAGGTTAGTTATGATCTGACACAGTTCTTAGCTGGCCACGGACGTTTCAAGAGCTACCTCATTAATTTCAGACACGATGACTCACCAATATGCCCGGAATTATGTGAATATCCCAGATTCGAGAAATACAGATGTATAATGGTAAGCGAAATTGATCAAAATATAGACCCCGAGCACATAGTAGATGGAATGTTGAGATCGGAGGAGAACTGGAATTCGGTCTGAAACTTTGTGACCACCAGCAAGCAGAAGCTACGCATAGTAAAGGACAGGAGAAAACTTATAAGAGCATCCATAGCTCAAGGTACAGGAGGAGCTTTAAACGTTAACCAGCCTCGCGATTTAATAAATAACGAAAGTTCCGCGGGAAGAGTGGTCGAAGACTAGGGAGGTAGTTTTTAGTGAGTTGGCGATCCACACGGGTTGAACCTCACATAATGAATGTCACCATTAAAGAAAAAAAAAAAAAAAACAATGACCTCAAAAATGTTCAACAGTGTTATTGAGATCGTGCCAGAAATTGTAGAATGGCTTCATCTTTCTAGCATGGCTGGACTTACACACATTTTATACCGATAGAAAAACATGCGATTTATAAAACATTTCCACTCTTTTTTAACACATATCTATATTTTAACAATGCTCCTTAATGAGTTAACAAAGCTGTTGAAAATACTTCAAATAAAGACAGAATATTAAGTATTTAGTTAATGTAACAACAAAACCAAAATCCACTAACATCATTATCAACTTCAATCAAAAACCATTAAAACTTTAACTTAACAAAAACTTCATCATCAGTTGCAGGTTATCACAAAATATTGCCACTAACTAGTAAATCAAAGAAACCAATGTAGTGTGTACGAAATGAAAGTCAATAAAGCCAAAATATTTAGTAAATAAAACAGACTTCTTTATGATTGACGGACACATTTATTGGCAAAGGTTTCAAACAAATTTTAAATAAACTGGAAATTATTTTGTTCTCTCTACATACGTTTCTTTTTTTTTCTTTTTTGGTAAGAATTTTATAAATTAAAGTCCGTTTTGAAGTCAACCCTACTCAAATGAAATTTATGTCATCCTACTGTAGCCCAGTTCAAATAGAACTCAAGCTCATACTACCACTTAAAAGTCAATTAGAACGTGAAATTTGAGCAGAGTATTAAATTTACAAAGTTTTCCCAACACAACCGCCACTACGACATGGTAGCTGTCCTTGCAACAAACCCAAAAATATTTTGGTCTACCATTATTACAACAGACATTACCTAGAACCATCATTTATTATACCGATCGAATCAGAATCACTATCTGATTCGATTTAACGATGTCCGTCCGTCCGTCCGTCCGTCTGTGTGTCCATGTAAACATTGTAATCAAACTGCAGGTCGCAAATATGACTATATTTTGATGAAATTCGGTATATGAGCTTATACCGACCTTAGGTTGAACGCTATTGAAATTGGTGAGAATCGGTGTATGTTCAGACCTAGCCCCCATACAAATGACCCCTACGAAATCGACATAAATTGCCATAAGATCCAAATTGTCATATAGATCTTAGTCAAATTGGGTTTATAATCGTTTATTACATCCATTAATGAGTAGTCCAAAAATGATCCCTATGGGACAACTCTTAGTCAAAGGCCCCATATAGAGCTGCTTCCCGATCTTCACTTAAATCTATCAACAAACAAAAATATTGCACTGATTCTTCTCAAATTTTGTTTGTATATATTTTTGCAAAACACAAGAGACTACAAAATATGGCCAGGATTGGTTAATTTTTGAACCTAGTCCCCATATAGATATAGCATCCGATATGAACTTTTTCATATTTGCAGCCAAAAAATTAATAAAAATCCCACTAAAATTTGGTTTATGCTTATCTTCTATATCCAGTTAGTTGGGTCTAAGAGATAGGGTCTCTAAACGCATGGTATAGAGTATCGTATAGTCGGTCTAGACCGACCATAATTTTCTTACTTGTTACAATTGATATTTTCTTAAATTTGAATGGAAAATTTAAATGGTGCAATTTTGCATTTCGTCACCTTAAAGACCAAACAGCCTATCAGCAGTTTTCAAAAGTTTACAGGAGAGAGAAAAAACGTTATAAAATTGGAACTATTTGCAATATTGAAAAGAAAATTATATATTCTTAATTTGGTAATAGCTTGTTTATTTGTAATATTTGCGTACATATGTGTTATGATATAGGGAATAATATTAAATAAAAAAACTCAATTCTGAAATTTTTGCTGATAGGTTGTTTGGTCTTTAAGGTGACGATTTGTGTGATTAATAATGCTTTAGTAATTATAAACAATTTTTAAAAATTATATGTAATCGCAATCATATATTTTGTAGGTAAAGCAGAATAATAATTTTATATAACTATGCAGAACTGTTAAAAAAAAAAAAACACATTGCTTCTTCTTAACACAGCTCTGTGTATACTTTTAACATTGTTGCGTCTGATATCTATTTGAAAATATTGACATTAATTTTAAAATAGAAATAACTATTGCAACGCTAATTAGAACAAAAATTGTGGTGCCATCTACTGTGGCATAGTCACACTGAGCAAAATGAAGTAACACTCTGTTAATGCAAAGGAAATGTATTTTCCCTAAAACAAAATATTGCAGAATTTTATATAAATAGAATAATATACCGATTTATTTCTAACATGCAGTTATGATGGATATACATACATATGTATAAAAAATATATGTATATTATTTTATTACTTAATATATGATGAATTTCATGTAAAAATCGAGATGCATTGAACCCGACCCCCTCAGATATCGATGAAATTTTGTTCATAGCTAAATCTGATCAATACAAACAAACCCTAATTTTTAGAAATGACTGTTTTGCGATTTTTTGGGCGTGGCACATTGGGAAAGTTTTCGAAAAAACGCGAAAATGGTCGAAAAGTGCTCCATTTAAAATGCAATAACTCAGAATCGGCTGAACCGATTTCCATGATCTTGGTAATAACAAAAAAACCAAAAAGATCAAGGGCTTTTTTACAGTGTATTATTTTTTTAGAAAGGGTTATCCTTCACCTATACCATATCGAAAAAGTAAAATGGGTTCTTTTTTAGTTTTTTTATATAATTTTTTAAGTAGTGTCACTTCTAGTAATACGTACCGAAAGTTTTTGAAATAATTCGAATAACAGCGAAAATATCAGGTCACATTCTTACACATTTACAAAATAGTTCAACAATTCTAACATTTTTTAAATGTTTACAAATAAAAAACCATCAACAATTGTTTATATTATTTGCCAAGTTTTTATTAATTTGTGTTTTATTTTATTTAAATTTTTTTTAAGTTAATTATTTGTAAGAAATTTTGCGCTGCTCAAATTTGGTACAGTCAGAATATCTGCGCACATGTACAAAAGTTTCATTTATTGGAATGAATGAATGAAAGCTTTGAGTTCCTGTTATAGTTTGAATTAACATTTCTCCTGAT
Organism: Cordilura impudica; assembly: GCA_963682025.1. NCBI lineage: Eukaryota > Metazoa > Arthropoda > Insecta > Diptera > Scathophagidae > Cordilura > Cordilura impudica. The sequence continues at coordinate 137,496,674 of OY821517.1, forward strand.
AACAGCGCCGCTCTTTTATTGCTGATAAATTCAGATTGTCGCTTTGCTATGAAATGATGCGGAATCAGAACTTTGATGTGGTTAACGTTTCCAGAACACATCTATTCGTTGTATTCCACTTTTTGTATATTATTTCTTCAGTTTGGTTATTTTCAAAATGTTTTAGCATATGCGTTTTTAGATTATTTAAATTTTTGAAGCAGTGACCACACATTGAAACGCAACACTCGCTTTTTTGTATGTCACCATTACAAACAACGAATTTGAGAACATCTTTGTAGTCGGTAAATGTGCATTCTCCTTCAAAACAAAATGATTTTAAGCAACTTTTTTCAAACATCAATTTCATATTCTGATGCAATGTGCATACACAGATATTTTACTGGTTTCCAACTCCAAGTTTCATACAATTTTTTGGCCTTAACATTGTAAATTTTGTAAAACCAACTTTGACCAAGGAATGTTTTTTTTTAAATTCGTAGTAAGATTCGCGTAGTGAAGATAACATCAGTCTTTTTTGAACTTTTTCTCGTAAGTGAAAATCCTGGCATCATTCGGCTAATTTCATCATCTTCATAAAATAATTTGACTGTGCTTAGAGTTTCGGTTGGTAAACTATGTCTGCTCATTTTTGAAAGATTGATATCTGCAAACTTCGTTTTATTCCTTTGGATATCTTTACTTTTTTGATACAATCGTGAGATATATCATCCCCAAAATGATCCATAATTTCTGCGTGACTCATATTGATTGGTAAGAGAGATAAAAGTTTTTGCTTTTCCAAAAGATTTGAACTGTTCTCTATTTGATATTTGATGTTTTGCAAAATTTCTTCGTAAATGGCTTTGACGTTTTCAAGTTGCGCTGACAAATCAGATAATGGATTAGCTCCAAGTGAATCTGCTATATTTTCCAAAATTTGCACTGATTTTCTATTTCTGTATGCATCTCGTTTGATATATTTCCTTTTCAGAGGCGTCATTTGGTTTGGTAGATGAGGAATAATGTGATCATTTATATTTTCAATGAGTTCCTTTCTTTCGATGTTTGCATTACGGCTGGTACAAGTTGGAAGTTCACTCAATTCTTCGTTAATTTCATCGCTGGGCGTTATTGGTAAATAATTTGAGACTTCATTCTGCTCCACGTTGGATTCATTACGACTGCGCGCTTTTCTCAGTGTATTCCGGCAAGTTTCGCAAATACGGCTACAATGAATGTTGGCGACAGCTGGAAAATACGCAATTATATTTGCAGCCTCGTTCTCACTTATTTTACGAAGCGAAGCGCAACACTTATTAGATATTTTTATGCATCTGTACTTATTGTTTGAATTCATATTCACTCAAATTTTTAAAATATATGCGTAAAAATTGTAATGGGATATCTTGGCTTCTCGAAACTGTTTATAATTATGAATTTTGGTACGTTGCACTTTTATAATATGGACTTGTAATTTTCGCGTTCGTCGACACTTGTTGAATGAGTAAAATCGATCAATGCACTCCTATTTATACTGTGTATTGTTCACTAGTTTACTGACAGGTACTTATAAATGGGTGCATATTTTTTTACGGTGGCTATATACCTGTTTCACCATGTGTGAGTTTTAAATTTTCCGAATAATGACCACCCTTAAATGTGGGTTGAATTTCTGTAAAAAAGTCATACAGGTAGCCAACTGAAAAACCCAAATAATTAAAAATTACTTTGCTTACGCAATCATAAAAATTAAATAACCCTTTGTTTATTCCGTTTTGTTAATTCTGAGAATCATAAAAAATATGATCGAGGGTTTTTCCGAAGAATGTTGTGCATATGTAGAGCAAATTTTTGAAATTCATACCTTTATTCAATTGCGAATAAAAGCGAATTGAGTTGGCGAATCATGTGTTGTACTGTGTTATTTTACCTGTAAATATAAAATATAAGGGCAATTACTAGAAGTGACACTGCTTAAAAAATTATATAAATAAAACTAAAAAAGAGCCCATTTTACTTTTTGGATATGGTATAGGTGAAGGATAAACCTTTCTAAAAAAAATAATACACTGTAAAAAAACCCTTGATCTTTTTGGTTTTTCGTTATTTAAAATTTTCTTTTTGTTATAAAATTTTTTACAGTGTATTTTTTATGTTTTTAATGATACCAAGATCATGGAAATCGGTTCAGCCGATTCTGAGTTATTGCATTTTAAATGGAGCTCTTTTCGACCATTTTCGCGTTTTTTCGAAAACTTTCCCACTGTGCCACGCCCAAAAAATCGCAAAACAGTCATTTCTAAAAACGAGGGTTTGTTTGTATTAATCAAATTTAGCTGTGAACAAAATTTCATCGATATCTGAGGTGGTCGGGTTCAAAATTTCAGTTTTATCTTGATTTTTAAATGAAATTCATCATATGTGTGTATGTATATGTCAATATTATTGTTGTATTTTCTTTAAATAAATTAATACGTAAATTTTTTTTGGTAAATTGACATTGACTTTTTTATTACCAACAGGTAGTTTAGCATTATTTGCTTTAGATGTTGATGAATTTTTACTCCCTTTATATTAACTCGTAGTGTCTGCTTGTCTGCTTGTAGTCAAAATTTTGGATCGATTTTTAACCCGCTTACCGTGACCCAATCGATCTGAAACTTTGCAGGCCGGCTCTTGGCGATGATAAAAATGATCTAACATATTTTTTTGTGATGCCAAAACAATGGAAACTTTAAAAATTTTCTACCACAGTTGATTAAAACATGTACAAAGGGTTAGTTTTTATTATATTAGTACCACAACGACCACAAAACAACAAATCCAGCTACGACAACAATACAACATTTAGAATAACAACAAGAACAATACAGAAACATATATTTTTTTAAATTTTTTTTTACTTCTTCAGTGATTTCTCGGGACCTATTAAACCGATTTTCATGATTTTTGGAACAGAAACCTTCTCATGATGTTGGTCAATCATTCTCTTTAAAAAGCGCTCCAGTTGTCCTATTGAGGGCGTGATCGTGACAAGAAAGACATAGACAAATCATATTTTTTCAAACTTTTTTTACTTCTTTATTCAATTCTCGGGACCTAATCAACCGATTTGGACGATTTTCAATAGATAACTTTTCAGGATGTTAGTGAATCATTTTTTATGGTAGCGAGTGCCCTAGCTGCCCGATGGAAGCCGTCATCATGATTTTCACAGACGGACATCGCTATATCAACTCCGATTGTTCTAAGGATCGCAAATATACATACATATTATGGGGTCCAATTTTTTTTTTAATTATTACAAACGGAATGATAAACTTATATATACCCTCTGCACACTGGAGTCGAGGGTATAAATTAATCATAGTCTTTGTGTTCTACATTATTTTTTAAAGAATACAAAAATATACGCCACGAACATGCTCCTGGAGCCAAACGAAAGCTTAACCTGCGCACTGAGACTTGTGTTTCACGCAAAACCAACGGACGTTGGTGATCGGAATTGTGTCAAAAGCAACTATCTGGAGGACTTTAAACCGTAACAAAAATATACAAGTTGGGCAGCAGAAATAAATTCCTAGCATAACAATGCGCCACAAGGAAGTTATAGCTATGGGGGACATTTCAGCTGAGTGTTGCTTGGAAGTTCATAAAACATCTTGAGGGATGAAGAGCACAGGCTACATGCAACTCCTCGAGAAAGGTCTTGTACCATTTAAATGTGGCACAGAGCGGAGTCTTCAACAGGATAACACTCGAATCCATGTTAGCCGAAAAACAAAACAGTGTTTTTTTATCAAATCCATAACAGTATTGGAGTGGCTAACGAGACCTCAAGCCCAAGTGTAACAACAACTGTAAAAAATATGTAAAAATTTAAGAATGAATTTTGGGAGCAAATTCATTTTTATACCCTATACCACTATGTGGTTTGGGTATAATGACTTTGTGCTGCTGTTTGTAACAACCAAAAATATATGACCTAGACCCATCTTTAATTATACCGATCGAATCAGAATCACTTTCTGAGTTGATTTAACAATGTCCGTCCGTCCGTCCGTCCGTCCGTCTGTGTGTCCATGTAAACCTTGTAATCAAACTGCAGGTCGCAAATATGAATATATTTTGATGAAATCTGGTATGTAAGCCTTTATCGGCCATGGGATGAACGCTATTGAAATTGGTGAGAATCGGTCCATGTTCAGACCTAGCCCCCATACAAATTACCCCTATGAAATCGACATAAATTGCTATAAGATCCAAATTGTCATATAGATCTTACTCAAATTGGGATTGTATGCGTTCATTACATCCATTAATGAGTAGTCCAAAAATGATCCCTTTGGCCCCATATAGAGCTGCTTCCCGATCTTCACTTAAATCTATTAAAAACAAAAATATTGCACTGATTCTTCTCAAATTTTGTTTGTATATATTTTTGCAAAATAAAAGAGACTTTACCAAACATGATCAGGATCGGTCCATTTTTGGACCTAGTCCCCATATAGATATATCATCCGATATGAACTTTTTCATATCTGCAGCCAAAAAAAATTAATAAAAATCCCACTCAAATTTGGTTTTTGCTTATTTTCTATGTCCAGTTAGTAGGGCCTAAGAGATAGAGTTTTTAAACGCATGGTATAGGGTATCGTATAGTCGGTCTAGATCGACTATAATTTTCTTACTTGTTTTATTTCGTTTTTAGAAAAATTGGGGAATCTGTTAATTTTTTATGGACCTTTTTTTAAATTTGGGGAATTTTTTAATCGTGAAGTTATTCCCCAATTTTTTTGGGGAAAAGTTAATTTTTTTTTGGGTGGAATTTGTTCATTGGGGACTAAGCGCCTGCTAACCATTACAACTAACTATGTTTATGCATTGATTGTTTTGACTGTATGATGTTTAGACGTTACGAATTTTAGTTACTCTCTAGCTTTGGGATGTACAACATTTCTGGTTTTTCCTTCTGGTGCATATACGAAAAGATTGTGCTGGGTTCCAACTCAGGAATAGCGACATACAATTGTCTACGAGAAAAGCGAGGCGGCTCTAAGTTGATACCGTTATGTTAGGAAAATATTTTTGTACCATCTCTTGCAATAAAGGAACCAAGTTACAAAAGTTTTCTGGTAGGGATATTAGAGTGGTTTCAGGAGTTTCACATTCCCTGGGGTCAACTTGTCTTATCCGTTGGGCCTCTAGACTTTATTTCGTCTCAGGAGTTTCACATTCCCTGGAGTCAGCTCGTCTTAGCCGTTGGGCCTCTATACGTCGTTGAGTTGTTTCAGGGGTTCAGTCGCTGGATTTCTAGATGCACTTGAGTAGATTCAGGCATTTGCGCCCTTCTTAACAAAGCTTGTCGTGATCTTTGGGCTTCAAGACGCTGGTAGGTTTGCTCAAGTATTTCAGCTTTTCTCGACACGGATTGTCTAACTCGTTGCCTCGATTCGAATTTGGGCCTGCTCGGGGGCTCTAGAGTTCCGTTTAGCCTAAGCCTTTTTGCATTTGAAGTAGTACGGCCTATAAAACTATGCTTTTTATGTGGCATGATTCAATTAAAATAACAAAATTTAACAAAAATGTTTCGTGGATGTATGCGCTGCATGCTTTCGTGTGCAAGTCTCGACTGCAAGTATTAACTTCTTTTTCCACTTTTACAACTCATTTATATAGTGTAAAAGACGAAATGGAAATATTTGTAATAGATTGCTTTCCAATGTAGCAAAAAGGCGAGATGGAAATAAATGTAATATTTTGTTTTCTAATGTAGTTAAAAAGGCGAGATGGAAATATTTGTGTAATGTAACCTCATCGGAGTAATCCTACAGCGGTAGTCAACTTGTATCTGTTTACCCATGGAATAAAGCTGCACTAATTTTGGGGCGTTACAACTGATATAGTAAAAAATGCAAGACGGGACTACTTGTGATAGGTCGATTTAAAATATTTATTTCATAATGGTGTAAATTCAAGAGTAGTAAGTAAAGGGATTTATACACAAAGTTTTAGGGAGGTCCACTGAAAAATTAATATTTGTGTAAGAAACACTGGCGACCTTTCTTGGAGATCATGCTTACAAAATTTCAGAGAAATCCGTTAACAAATAAAAATTTGTATAGCGACCAAATATACCAAAAAATAGCAAATAAATTTTATATAAAAGTGGGCGCAAAAGTAGGCGTGGCCGGTAAGAAGCATATGGCGACCTTTCCTGAAGTGCAGAGATCGTGTGTTCCAAACTGCAGAGGAATCCGTTGAAAAATAAAATTTTTATAGCAGTTAAACAAACAAATAAACAAACAGAAAATGAATTATCCTTATTATCCTTATTAATTTTATAAAAATGACTGTTGGTTTGTATGTTTGTTTGTTTGTTTCTTTGAGCATCACGCCTAAACGACTAGACCGATTTTATTGAAATTTAGTACATATATAGAGTAAGCTCCGGAAGGAACTATAGGCTGTAAAAAATTTCGATATGGTGGGCGTGGCCCTTTTACGCCCACTTTTTGTGTAACTTATAAACGGCTAAACTGATTTTATTCAAATTTGGCACATATGTAGTGGAAGCTCCGGAAGGAACTATAGGCTATAACAAAACTCGATATGGTGGGCGTGGCATTTTTATGCCCACTTTTTCTGTTTCTTATAAACAGCTAAACCGATTTCATTAAAATTTGGTGAATAGATAGTTAGTCTACTAACAGCCATTATAGGCTATATTAGATTCTGATACGAACTAATGAACAAAATTTATTCAAAAAAAATTTTTAATAAATGGTCAAACAAATTATTAACGAAATAATAACTACAGCTTAATCTTGATAATCAAAACCATTATCTGGATTAATTTATAATCCGGCCAGCATTTCTCAACTCTTTCCCTATTAGTCAGTTAGGGTTGATACCAACTATATAGTTTGTATATAATGCAAACAGTTATTTTTATTGATTTCGATAGAATAAAATAATAGGCATCAAACAATCCTTTACGATTTCTCTTCCAAGCGAAATTTTTACTGTTTCACGATTACTTCTTTTTTTTTTCATTATTTTATTGAACATTATAATAAAACCGAAAAGACGGATTGAGTTCTGCAATCAATTATTCAGATTAACGAGTTCCTACTGTACATAGTATTTTCACTTTTAATCTATAATTTTTGTATATTATTTATGCATTTTCAAGTTGCCACTTCACTCATCGTTTTTGTAACAACATATGATTTCTAATAACTTCCACAATAATACAAAAATAAACATACCAAATAATTAATGATTAAAAATTATTATTCCCCGAATACCCCTCATTCCGACAGATCTACCGTTTCAATTTAAACGTTTGCAATCTATATATATAAAATTCATTTTCTGTTTGTTTGTTTGTTTATTTGTTTGTTTGTTTGTTTGACCGCTATACAAATTTTTATTTTTCAACCGATTTCCCTGAAATTTTGTACACGCGATCTGTATACCCCAGGAAAGGTCGCCATATGCTTTTTACCGGCCACGCCTACTTTCACGCCCACTTTTTATGTAAAATTCTCTTTCTGTTTTATTCATATTTGTTCACTATACAATTTTTTATTTGTTAACAGATTTCTCTGAAATTCGGTACACACTATCCCTGTACTCCACCTAAGGTCACCATATACTTTTTATCGACCACGCCTACTTTTACGCCCACTTTTTATATACAATTCATTTTCTGCTTTTTGATATACATATTTGTTCGCTATAAAAATTATTATTTTTCAACGGATTTCTCTGAATTTTGGTATACACGATCTTTGTATCCCAGGCCAGGTCACCGGGTGATTCTTTCGGCCACACCTACTTTTACGCCCACTTTTTGTATACAATTCGTTTTCTGTTTTTTGGTATATTTGTTTGCTATACAAATTTTTATTTTTCAACGGAATTCTCTGAAATTTGGTACACACTATCTCTGTACTCCAGAAAAGCTCGCCATATGCTTCGTACCGGCCACGCCTACTTTAACACCCACTTTTTGTATACAATTCATTTCTTTTTTTTGGTATATTTGTTCCCCATACAAATTTTTATTCTTCAACCGATTTCTCTGAAATTTGGTACACACGATCTCTCTGCTCCAGGGAAGGTCGACATATTCTTCGTTCCGGTCACGCCTACTGTTACGCCCACTTTTTGTATACAATTCATATTCTGTTTTTTGGTACATTTGTTCCCTCGCCATATAATTCTTGCCGGCCACGCCTACTTCTACGCCCACTTTTTATACAAAATTAATTTTCTGTTTTTTGGTATATTTGTTCACTATAGAAATTTTTATTTTTCTAGGGATTTCTAAAATTTGGTCACACGATTTCTATACTACAGGGAAGGTCACCATATGCTTCTTACAGGCAACGCCTACTTTGCGCCAACATCTATGTATATAAAACTTTTTTTTTCCTTTTATTTGCTTCTTTATTTGATTGCTATACAAACTTTTATTTTACAATGGCTTTCTCCGAAATTTAGTACATATTCCAGGGAAGGTCGCCATATGATTTTTACCGACCACGCCTACTTTTGCGCCCAATTTTCATATAAAATTCACATTTTGTTGTGTGGTATATTTCTTCCCTATACAAATTTGTACTTTTCAACGGATTTCTCTGATATTTGGTTTACACGGAAATAACTACACGGTGAACAAATTCCCCAAACTTAAAAAAAAGGCACCAAAAGAAATGAACAAATTCCCCATTTTTTTTTTAATCGAAATAAAAATTGAACTTACTCCCCAAATTTATTCTTAAATTTTAACATATTTTTATTTAATGAATTTTGTTAAATATTTATTTTAGTAAACATTTGCATACTGCTCTCAATATATGTCCTACAATAAATGCATTTAAAACGAGTATTCTTTTCAATAGCGTCATTTCGTTGCGCGGAAGCTACGCGCACGGGGAATACAGCTTAGGTAGAATATCGGAATGATCTGAAAAATATAATTTGACAATTAAAATAAGTTAGAAACAGCTGCGCGGCAGCACTGGTGTGGTTGGCAAATGCACGAAAGTGGCGCGCGGCGTGCGACCGCGGACTCGGACGCGACGGATGCGGACGCGACGCGCTCTCGGAACACAGCTCAGCTAAAATCTCGCAATGCTCTAAAAAATATGTTGTAGGAATTAAAATAAGTTAACGAGAACTAAGCGGCAAAACGGGTAGTAGCTGCGAGGAAACGGCGCGAGGCCCGCGGACGCGGACGCGACGGATGCGGACGCGACACGCTCGCGGAACACAGCTCAGCTAAAATATCGCAATGATCTGAAAAATATATTTTGGCGATGAAAATAAGTTGACAACAACTGCGCGGCAGCACTGGTGTGGCTGCCAAACATGCGGAAGCGGCGCGCGGTGCGCGACCGCGGACGCGACGGATGCGGACGCGACGCGCTCGCGGAACACAGCTCAGCAAAAATATCGCAATGATCTGAAAAATATATTTTGGCGATTAAAATAATTTGACAACAACTGCACGGCAGCATGGGTCTGGCTGCCAAACGCGCGCAATCGTGGGCGACTCGCTCGCAGAACACAGCTTAGTGAAATGTCGTATGATAAATTTTATCTACGTATGTGAATTAATTACCTGTTGATCAAAATAGGCCACACATATACTATAAGCAGTTGCTTAAAGAAACCTTGCGACAAAATATTAAACGTCGCATTAGTCTTTCATTTCTGAAACTTGAATTTGACGTCTCTGCTTAATGATGATCACTTATTGAATGAAGTAATTCAATTTTTAAAAGTTGTGATTCCTTTAATTTGCGAACCATTCCGTTATATTTGATGTTTATAAATAAACTGAAAAAAAAAAACTTAAAGCGGTTTCGCAACTTATTTTTGAAGCATTTTTGCTGCAGCATCTTAAAAAACTTCTAAATTAAAAAATCAAAAAATGTTTAATTAAAATAAAAAATGAATTTACTGCCCATACAAATTTTTGGGGAGAAAGTTCATTTTATTGAGGAATTTGTTAATTGGGGACTAAGTACTCAGCGCCTGGTAAGCATAGTGAACCATTTTTCAAGTCAAAGGCCTTTGTATCCCGGGCAAGACCGGGTAAAAATAGCTAGTTTCCTATAAAACTGGCATTTGTAATAACAATAAACAAATCACAAGGACAGAAACTCAAAACTGCAGGCATACATTTAGAGACACCTTGCTTTTCTCACGGTCAGCTATATGTTGCTTGCTCAAAAGTTCCAAGTGGAAGAAATTTATACGTTTTGGCTCCAGATGGAAAAACATTAAACGCCGTTTAAAGAAGTGTATTATAAACCTGAAATTTTCATTTGTTAGATCTCTCAAGAAAAATAGCCAAAAACTGTTAACTTCTTTAAAATTTTATTTAAATTAAAAAAAAAAAACAATGTTAAAACATGTAATACATTTAATACATAAAAAACAATACATTAAAAGGTATATTTTACATCTTACATAAAAATTTTAAAAAACCTTTAAACGTTTTACTTATGAAATTATAATACTTTATTTGTTAATTTTAATACTTTACTTTAATACTTTACTCGTTAATTTTTTAAATTAATAATTAATTATTTAGAAATAATTAGCAGTGAAATAATGTAAATATATAAAAATGCTTAATATTTTTTTACATTAAGTAAATAGTGCTAAATTTAAAATAACACTAATGATAACTCATTTCTTTCAATATATTTTATAATCCAAACTTATAATCTGCTTTTGTAAAATAATTGAGTTTGTTTGTATGCTATGAAGATGACCAACTCCATACAATTTATTTAAATAATTGCAATTCTTTTAAAGATTTTAAAATAAATTTCTGACAATTTTCCAAATACTTTGTGTATCAATTTATTCCAGTAATACGAAGGAAACCCAGGCAACGCCGGGTACACACAGCTAGTATATATATATATATATAGATTTGTCAAAACTGTTTCTGATTTCTAAAAAATGCCTCTGTTCCTTATGTTGCTATTGTAAGTACACGTTAGCAACTTAATTAAAATGAATACCAATTTCCAACTAATACAGATTATAGCTACTGGTATTTATTTTAAACAAAAATCAGGCATAACATATTGCATATTTTCGATTCATTACACATGTTTTTTTTTTGCAAAGAAAGTATTTTAATATTAATTCTCAGAACATCTGCATGTACATATTTATGTACATATGTATGGAACATGCAAATAATATTGAATTACAAATATTGTTTTTCAATAACAATTTGTTTTTTTTTTTATATTTTACTTAAATTCTTAAAGTATTTTATTGAACAAACATTGATTCCTACTTTCGTAAATATTTTTCATACCGAAATCAAATATATGAAATTTCTCTTGATTATTTGTTAGAAATAGAAAATTTACACTATTTTATAAAATTTTTGCTACATTGTATTGTAGTTAGATGAAAAGAATTTTAAAGTCCTTATTTAAAATTTGTTACAAAACAAAATTTTCCTGTTGTTATATGTATTCTTTAATTTTCTCCCTAAATTTATATCTACACATTTTCTGCTCTCTGGAACATACAAATACTTAACTTTAGCATCTCACTGGCTTGGGAAAGTAATCGTAAAAAACATGTTAGAAAACTTTTATTTTTTTTTTTTGGCAACTTTTTTTATTTTATTTTATATTTTGACAAAGTTGTGAACAAATCTTTTGACACTCAATGCTAAGAACATAATTTATATATTTTAAACGGCAAAAGTTTTCCATGTGCAAAATTTTTGAAAAAAAGAAAAGGAACTTTTCGCAAATCTACAATAAGTACAATTGGTAATATGTGAAGTGTAACATGAAGTCGAGATTAGGGAAATAATAATTTCTGGTAAAATTGAGCAAACAATTTTTAGCTCTTCTTCTTGATTTTCTGTCGTTACTTAAGACATGTCATGTTTAAAAAAAATATGTATATATATAGTTTTTTATATACGCATTTCTTTTGTACAACAAATTCGAAATAATATGAAAAAGGGATGCCAACGCAGCGGTTTTCGCGCTAGGATTAGCGCCTTTTGCCAACCCTATAAAAAAAAACCCTAGAATGTCGCTTTCCGTTTTGGTTTTTAATTGTTTTAACTGTTTTAAGCATTTTTTAACTACAACTTGAAGGTATCGAAGAGCACGATCGTTGTGTTAATAATTTAAAATTAAGAAAATTGAGAAATCGAGAGAGAACTGATTTATTTTAGATTAAAATACTTAACTTCGAATGGTCAGTCAATGAATGTCCGCGTTTTTAAATATCAAGTTTTGTTATAGATATATTGACTTTTGTATAATTAACCTCTCAAGTAGAAATGACGAGTGTTGCCCGCAAATATTTTCTGTGCCAAATTCGACATTGACGGGCTATGCCCGCCAAAGGCTTAAATACTTCAAAAGTAGTAGTAGCAAATCTATTATACTTTAAAACAACCGTTATTTTTGTAAATATATTAAGACTGATAATATCTGCTCACTCATGTTTCTTTTAAATTAAATCACAAGGCAAGGGGTTAAACACTGAAGCTGAATGCAACGAAGTTAGTGCAATGAATTTTGTAAAATTGCAGCAAAATTAAAGTTTTTTTATGGGCTATGGTCCTCTTAAAATAAAAACGGTCGAAACTTTAAATTCTATGGATATTTATTTTTTTAATTGTTTCTAGAATATGAGAATTTCGTAGAGGATGCTCCACAGATTTTATTAAAATTTCAGAACAACTTGACCAATTTTGTTATAATAATCATAAAAAATATTAAAAAATATAAATTTTTTGCCACAAAATTTATATAATTTTTTTAATTAAAAAAATCAAAAATAGCAAAATACGACATTTTTTTTATTGTTAAGTCATAAAGCTACATTAGCGAAAATTATGATGGGCATTATAAACGACGGGCTTGTTACTTGGACAGTACGCTTAAATATAATCACTGAATATCAAGCAGGATTCATGTTTAGTTTATAGAAAGCTTTCACTCTACCACTAAGTCCACGGTATGGAATGGAACAGAATTATGCGAACCATTTGAAACAGTCTCTGGAGTAAAGCAGGGTTGTTTGCTTTCTCCTCTGTTATTTTCTCTTTATAAGGAGCGTTTCAGGGTTATAAGGTCAGTAAATTATTTTTAATATTAATATTTAATATTGTAATATGATTACAATGTTATGATGTTCTAAAACTTTATTGTACTTACTGTAAATAATAAAGATAACAACAAAACTATTGTTTTGAGTAACGGTAAAATCGTTATCTCTTCAAAAACATGTTGTGCTTGTTTCATGTTTATAAGGTCAGTGTTTTACTTTTGCGTAATTTGTTGATTTGATTGGAAGTTTGAGCAAGTGTGATATAAAAATATCATTATGCCACGCGGTAAGGTGTTTAGTGATTACGAAAAAGTTGTGATTACTGCCCTCAGTGAGGAAAATGTGGGAATGCGAGAGATTGGGCGTAGAATTGGTCGGAGTTTGTGTGTGGTACAATATTTTTTGAAGTGCCCAGAGCAATATGGATCCACGAAAATGTTAGGAAGCAAAATAAAGTTGAGTGTGTCTATAGAAAACCTGGTGAGAAGAAAGGCTAGTAACGCTTCTTTGTCACTAAAAGAACTGCAAACTGTAGCAAAGAATAAATTTTCGCATGCAACGATCTGGAGAACGCTGAATCGATCTGTAACTATTTGTTTTAAGAAGAAGAAGATGGTGCAAAACTGAGTGACAAGAAGGCGCGAATTTAGTTTGCATTGAATAATGTTGGCAGAAACTGGAATCAGGTATGATAAATTAAAAAAATTAAATTTTTTGTTATTATTATTCTAAAACTATTGTTAGGTATTTTTTTCTCATGAAAAAAAAAAATGGAACCTTGATGGACCAGACATGTACCGTGGATACTGGCACGATAAGCGTAAAGATCTTGTAACATTTACAAAGCGAAATTTTGTTGGAGGCAATGTGATGACCTGGGCAGCGTTCTGCAGCTAGGGAACATTGAAAATACAGTTTGTTTCATCCCGCATGAAGGGCGTTGATTACATTTTTAATAGAAAATAACAGCATTCCATGGACATTTCAACGAGCTAATGCCAGGATTCATGGCAGCCGTTAAGCAATTTGCTGTTTTTTTTTTCTAAAAATGTCAATGTTATGAAACGGCCAGCGTGTTCTGCAGACTTAAACCCGATTGAGAACTTGTAGGGGGTCCTGTCACAGAGGATTTATAAAAATAATAAGCAATTTGAAAGAGTGACGCAACTCATTTCTGCCATAAAAAATGTATGGTCGAAAATAGAGCCATGTTTGCTGACAAATTTGATTTGTAGCATGAACCGAAGAATAAATGAAGTGCTGGAAAAGAGAGGAGATGTGATTTGAACAGAAAAATAAAGTTTTTATTAATAATTTGTTAATTACATTATAAATTTTTCAAATAAACGACCTTAACGACCTTCATGAACACCTAGAAGGTGGCATTTTAATTAAGGAGCTTAACATTAGACTGCTTTTGTACGCAAACAGTATTGTAATGTTGGCTGAAGAGATTGAGATACCACAAATAATGATTGCTAAATTGGAAAATTATTGTGAGCATTGGAATCTTGGGGTAGATCTTACTAAATCAAAGATAATGATATATAGAAATGGAGGAAGATTAGCTCGAAGTGGAAAATGGCATTTCAAAGCTGAAGAACTAGAAATTGTTAAGGAATGTAACTACCTGGGAGTAATTTTAACGCCAAAAATGATGTTCACAAAACATGTCAAAAATAGAAGTAGTCGAGCAAAAAGTAGCATTAACGGCACATGGAAAACGTTTCAATAAAAACTTCAGCACAATGAAAGAAAATGGCATGTATTTGGAGCAGTAGGCCGAGCCATTCAAGCATACGGAGCTCAGGTTTGGGGATGCAGTAACTTTGAAGATATTTTCGGATATTTTCAATCCACGATTACACAATTATGCTGGAATCTGATTTGGAAGATAGCCACTTATAAACACTGCATTTAAATTTAACGTACTTGAAACGCAGACTTTTTCAGCTTACATAATCTCGCTTTCTCCCATAAATTAGGTATTAAAGTCTTACAAAAACAAATTTTTCAGCAATAATATGAACTTGCAGATTCCAGCGCTCGAAATTCGAGTGCTATTTCTTGGTAGCTTTATTTTTTAACTTAGCCAATTCACAAACCAACATTTTTATGGTTTATTACTATTGCGAATGCAGCTAAGAAACTCATTAACAAACACATTAATAAATTTAATAAAACACACATAGCATATGTATAATTTCATGTGTGTGCTAGTAGCAATTTTAAAGCAATTTATTCAAAATAAAAGAAAAAATTTAAAAGTCTGTAAATCTGCAAAAGGGCTAAAAAGAAATACCTTTTAAATAATATACGTTTGGTCAAAATCGGAACAAAACGGTACAAGAAAACATCGCTCACAAGAAATCGCCTAGCCTATTAATATTATAAATATACAGTGGCAGCCAGGCACGACCTTGCAGGAGTGGGTTG